>CM037467.1:10988772-12296272 GCA_021014325.1 Plazaster borealis
TTGAGGAAGGATGGTATAGGAGCAGAGCATTCGAGGCCTGGGTACGGCTGCGGGCTCGGCCACCCGCTCCACGCCTTCGCTTGGGCTTTGTTAGGCGCACTTGACACACTCAGATTCAAAGAAACCACCGCAGAATATTCTGCTATCACCTGCCACCATGAACACTGTTATTATTGGCATCGCTGGTCGCTCGCCTGCCTAGCTAATTGCACCGCTTGATTGGTAGACAGGCCCCCGCGAACCCAACTAGGAACAGCCGCCGACCCGTGCGACACAGCCGAGCACTAGAGGTACAATGCACCCACAAACAAAGACCGAACCATCGCAGTTTTGTGCACTAATCTCGGAGCTTCGCTTTAGCAGATGTTTCGAATTGAAGTGTAAATACACACAAAAAAGTCTTCCAGTCATGAGAAAATAAAAATCGGAGAAAATGACGGTAAGTTTGGCCGAGAAAACAGACCAGGACGGCACGAGCAGCGTCCGGTAGGTTTGGTGGAGGGTAGCTGGCGAGTTACAGACCCACCGGTGATTCGGGGGCAAGGAGCTGCTGCTTCGTAGCCAGATGAGATAATTGAGAGAATACGACCGTGTTGGACATCATTAATCACTCGCTAACAATGCAACGCAGACAGGCTCGGCACGCCCAAAAATTGAGCAGTCCGCTCTCGCCAGCTCCAAGCCGCCACATCTGAAGACAGACCCATCGAGCGCACTTTGGTTGGCATCATCATGTGATTTAAGTAGCTTTAACACTTAGTAGGGACTAAACTGTGTTTAGGCTCTATTTATTAGATGTCATAAGTGTTTTACGCAGTGTGTGTTGGTCACAAAACGGCAAAACGGCAAGCGCCGAACGCGGACAGAAAACTTCAATTTTTTCACGGTGCCTTTTCCGAGGCAAACATTGCATTAAAATAGGCTTTAATACCGTTATAATATAGTATATTAGTCGCTAGATATATCTTGGGCAATCCTGGGTGCCAACCACCCAGCCAACTCCCGCGAAAAGTGTTTAAAAAGCGCCGCAGCGACGCGCGCAAAAAGTTTTCCCAACTTTGCAAAACTTTCAGCAAATTGAAAAGAAGTTTGGCAAAGTAACTGCGCATGCGTCATTGTGTGGACGTCCTGAGCCATTGAAGCATAACAAAAGTGCTGTTGAACACAATATAATGCGGTCAAATCGGTCGTATGGGATGTGTGGGGAGCTCGGCGGGTATTCAGACGCTGTGCACATGCACTAACCACTTCGCTCTTTCTCGCTTGGCGTTTTTGTAGAAAAAACAATCCCAAAAAGGAGAAAACGTGACATTTTCTTCCGGAAAAAGCTGTGGAATGTGAGATTTCAGGGATTTTTCTACATGTTTATTGTGTTAGTGGGCTCGGATGCCGGATGGAACGTCGCCAACTGCGAGGCGCGGAGAGGGGGAAAGGTTGAAAGTTTGCTCATTTTTCGTCGATTCGTGTTCTCAACGATGCACACAAAATTCCGGATTATTTATCTTCCTTTGTTTTATTCTTTTTTACACACAATTTCAGGCTACTATTTAATGGGTTTTTGAGCCAAATTTGGCCCTGAAAAAGTCTCATTTTGTGACTTGCGGGCGTTCATGTCTGTTCAATTTGACCTTTCTATTGACCCCTCGTGACTAAGAGTGCCTTTTATCGTTCGCTCGTCAGTCTTTATCTTTACTTGTTTAAAATGTCATGCAAAAACAATAATAATGCTGGCACAAATGTTTAAAAACCTTCATTTTTAGCAATTTTTCTTCTTCTTCCAAAACTGCTCAAGAACTTGAACGTCACATAGTCGCTAACATGACAACCAGCCCCTACCCAGTGACATTTCTAGTTTGTGGCCTTAGTTTGATTGCAAACATTCGAAGTTCGTTTATGTTATAAACTTTATGCTTCTGAAAAAAATAAAACCATCTTTCTCTTTATAAAATGACTCAAGACTCAAAAGTCTTTTTTGTTTAGTTGTTTAATTCCCTCACAAAATGATTACCCGGTTTTGATGACTGTTACTTTGATATTAATCTCAAACATTGCAGTGAGTTTTTGACGAAATATACATTGATTTTTGAAAATATTTGTCCCAAAGTTTTCTTTTTAAAATAACATACATCGAGTCAAACATTGTTGTATATGTATTGATTATTATTGTCTGTATGCATCTGAAAGTGAAAAATATACTTTGTTTTTTGGAAAATGCTATTTTGGTGGGTCTCCACCCAACCATACCTAAATTTGCCATGGAAACCATTTTTTAAGAGGATTTGTAACTGACCTTGTTTGTCTTTGTTCTCGTTGTTGTTTGGTCAAATTATCAAACTGCTTTGTCACGAGTATTTTGTTTGGGGGTATAAATAACTACTGAGAAAATATCCCTCGGTCAATTTTGGGGGGCTAAAAAAAAATGCCCCAAACCAAGCGATAACATCCAAAAACAACGGAGGTGTTTTGCGCTAGGCTGGCAACATTTTGTTTTATACCCAGATGTAATTTAAAAAACCGCAGTAAGTTTAACAGTGTTTTTTTTTTCTTCTTCCCTTTTTGTTAATAATAGAGAACTACAAATTAATGTTATTTCTCGTGCGGGGCCAGCACGGTCCAAAGGGCAGCCATACTACCCAAGGAAAACAACCAAAACATGGGGGGAAGAAACATGTGATGTCTGTATGAGCCTGAATGGTAATTAATGACAGGGAGCATGGTTCTCCCAATTTTAAGCGATGTATTGTTTCGTATAAACCGACAGTGTCTGGGGCTGCGTTTTTTTGTTGTGTATGGACTCCATGACAGAGAGCAGAGACGATAAAAAGATACGTGACCAGTATGTAATTCTCTTCGGAGCGTTTTGTAGCTGCAGCATACGGCCGCAGTCGGTCTATACACACACACACACGCACATACAACATTATTAATGTTTCATTTTACTATACACGAACAAAAATATTAAGTGAAAGTACTTTTTGTGTGTGTCAAGATGACTCCGCGGAACTTATTCCATTTATAAGTGAGAATAGATCGAGTTATTCAAATGTATGCACTGTTTTGCAGGATTGTATTCATTTTATTATCACACTGTAATAATTATTTTTTAAATATAAAATTTATGAATTTTCTGACATGTATTATTGGCATAATTTGATATTGATATGTTGAATCGGCACATGATCAATAAAAATACCCGCAACATTTCCCCGCTCAATATTTAAATTTTAAAATACAGGACATGTTTCCAATGAATGTCAAAAGTACAACATCTTAACATCAGCCCAAACTCTAGTAAATTAATTTAACAAGGTAGCCCCTGGCAAAACATACCATCAAACTGTTTAAAAACCCATTACATATTATGAATAGTTGAACCTGCATATTGGATGAAGAGGGGTGGATTGCAGTACTCATTTATCACCGTAAATTATTATTAATTTTAGATTAGTTTTGTTGTCTTGTCGGACAAACCAACGCCCTCAGGCAGAAAACACCCCTTCCACAGATTTGGAGGGGGCGCAATTTGCAATTTTATTTTTCATAATATATCATGCCCGTCGGCTATCACTATATTTGATGACGTTTGGGACGAGTTACGCTCCAAAAAGTGTATAGAAATAATAAAGTGAAACAAAATATTAACACCTGGCAACAGTAAATAAATCACACATCCCTTCGTTGGAAATAATTATTGTTCAACACTAACTTACTGTTATTATTATTTTTATTTTATTTGAAAGAGTAACGTACAGACCGAATGTTTTACTCGTCATAAAAAAAAAGTCATTGTAACTTCGTTCATCAAGGCCCTAAGGGGTGATTTTGTGTGGCTGGAGATGATGCTCTTTTGCAGTCTTTTCGAAGGGGCCGCAGTTCCTCTTGCCTCCACGACCGTAAACTTCATGTTTATACTGGCGTTGATCCCAGGGTGGTGGTGCCCGGTGGCGGATCTGGGGTTGTAAAATCACTATAAAAAAACCTCTCCATTCCGTACCCGATTCTCACTCAATTTACGAACAAGGAAACTTAAAAATGTTGTCTTTTCTTCCAATCACTTCAAACCTTCAGTAAGAGGTTGCATAAATAAAATTATTTAAATGATTTTGGCAAGAACTTGTTGTTTTGTTTTGTATTTATTTTATTTTATTAACAAAGGTAAGTTGTCTCAAAATTCACCCTTTTTAACAATTTACTTTCAAATTTATTATCCACCAAATAAATAACTTGTATATAAAAACATTCGGCCTGGTTTGTGTCTAACAGTGTTTTGTTTTTTTCGAGTTCAGAAATTTACACCAGGTTTTAAAGTTTTTTTATTATAACTATTTTGTAGCTATCGCACTGATTGTTTATTTTGCGACCTGATGATATATATTTTACGTATTTATAAAAAAACCCAGAGGTAAACCGTCATCAAAATACAGTAACTTTGTGTCACGGATAAAATTTTGTTAGGACTGTTGGGTTTTATTCCGAGATAAAAATCTTCCACAATATCAACATGAGCCGAGGGGGTTGATATGGGTCATCTCGATGACAATGAGCACACATTGAAAGTGTCCCAGTACGAAAAGATCTTATGAATAGACAATGCTGTGCCCCCTTTTTGATGTTTTCTTTTGTTCCTCTACTTCTTCTGGTTGACTGTGCTGATGGGGGTGATGAACCCTCCTTTGTTCTGATCGTGTTTGCTGTGATTTTCCCGTCCCACTCTCTACGGATCCTACCGTGGCCAACGGCACACAACAATTGTTAGGGACTCTCTGCTCTGGGGGAAACAAAAAGTACTCTCAATTTACTTGATAAGAGACCCTAGATTTAAGCGAACGTGAGAGGCATGAATAAAGAACTATAGGCCCGATTATTTCAAATAACAATTTTTTGATTTAGGTATAATTATTAAAATTTTCATATTCTTATGTATTGTGCTTTTTTTCCCAGGGACGTGTGGAAGTGTTGTTACTTTAGTGAGTTTTATTTCGTTTTGTTTAAATTAAATTTTGTTTAATTTTATTTTGTCAAATTTTGTGTAAGTTAATTATTTTTTTTATACTTTAATTTAATCTATTTTTGTTTGGTGTAATTTGTTCGTTTTATTTCATTTTACTTTTTATATTTTTAATTGATATATTTATTTATTTTTAATTTGTGTATTTTTTTATTTATTTAATTAGTTAATTATTTATCTATTTATTCATTTATTTATTATTTCAATTTCTTGTTGTACAATTTTTATATTTGTCTGTGGTTCCATGGATGACGGGTGGCTTTAAACTTCTCGAGAAAGTGAGTGCATGTTTTTGTAAATAAAAAGAAAGCAATAATTGAGTGGGTTTTTCAGCGTTTCGTTTGCTGCGTAAGTAAATAAAACCCCATTTTCATGTAACCCCGCCCCCACCCCTTAATTCTAATTTTCACCGAGCTCGAGCAAAACAAACAAGATCCCATTTGTTGGCCTCTCATGAAACAGCGCCCTCGTTGTTTGAATAAAGCGCAACTATAGACCTTTCTTTTGCAACGTCACAGCCCGAGTTTTTGCCAACCGAGGTTGGAAAACTATGGAAAGCCATAAATGCAAAGCATAAGCAGATAGTCACAGTTTGTAATATTGTTACACAAATATTCAAAAATAGTGTTGAATTTGTTGGAAACAAAGCAACCAATCATGGTATGTATTTTTGGTTGATTGAAAGTTTACAGAAATGTTAAAATTTGGACACAACATTTGTTAACACGATTGAATGTTTTGCTAACATTCGGCCGTCCATGCCAACCAGCGCGGTTTGTTTATCAACAAAAGAAAGGTCTATTGCTAATCAAGATGGCTGTGCGCATGAGCATTTATCGCATGAGCATTGTAAACATATCCATAAACTGTCCTTCTAGTTAGTTCTACTGGTTCTTGGAATGAGTAAACGTAAACACCACGAGACAAAAATGGAGGCTAGAGAGTTTCAGAACAACTTTGATGACTTCAGTGACAACATTTCTCAAAGATGGACACAAAAGGTTAAGCTTCGATCGATCTGTCAATCTGTTTTCTGTGCTTGTTTGTTATCTTTCTTTGCTTTTTTTTCTTCAATTCTTGAGTTGACTATGTTCATGTTGTAATTCGGCAACTTTAACTTGTTAGCTGTCACTGTCACAGTGTCAGATGGTCAGACCATGGAGCGGAGGCCTATTCCTACCTCCATGGTCAGACTGTAGCATTACGTAACTCACTGTGACCAAAAATATCACAGTATCTGGTTATTATGCTGTTTTTGCTCATGTTGTCGAAGAAATTGAATGAAAAAGTGGCGGTCTGATATGACATTCAACGTACGTCCTTTCAATCATGTAATGTATTGTATTGTTTGTTTGCTGTGAAGTAAACTTGGTTGGGGGGGGGTGGGGTGCAGACATTCTCTTGTACTTTTTTGATTACCTACCTACCCCTCCAAAGTGAAATTACTCTGACCAAGGCAAAATGCTGTATCTTGCTGCCACCTTTTCATGTTTCTAGGTAACCCAAAAATTGTTTTTTCATATAGCCTAATAGATAAGTAAGTATTTGTATCCAGTTCCTGAGTATGCGAGTTTAGATTAACTATGATCATAACATTTGTAAAAGTTGCATTCAGATTAGCTACGAGCTAGTAATTCTTCCCTAATGAAGTAATCAATCAAATTTTATACAACAGATATGTGAGGAGTTTTCCGGTAAATTAAAAGCTGGAATCTCGGCCCTTTTGCCTCGTCTATCTGAGGGACTGAAACATGAAGATGATCACGATGACTCTGTGTACACTGGAAACACCGGTAATTAGAAAGCTGTGATGCCTGTAACCGCAGCCCTACCTACATTTGCCTTTGGCCTTTGTGGTAAACCAACCAAAACATCAGGGACCAAGTTCACAGCTCTGCTTACCTTAAGCAAAGAATCGGCACTTACGGAAGCAAGAGTTGCGCGCTTACGTCAAGCTTATTTCACAGGTTAGCAGGGAATTTTTGCTTGTGCCCATGCGTACTCCACGTTTACTAGGCATTCTTCGCTTACACAGCTAGCGCAGAAATTCAACACTTGCCCTGTAAGTGTAAGAATGGTGATAACAATCGCAGACTTCGATGGTAAGCAGAGCCATGAAATTGGGCTCAGGTAGTGGGGTAACTTGTAGGGCCGCCGTTACCGCATCTAGTAAACAGATTGGTTAAGATTGAGAATTTCTAGTCATGAATGCTTGCATTATACAATTTTTAGAAGAGATGAAATTTGGGCAACATGCGTATTTATAGTCGTATTACTATTTTTATTGATGCAGGAATAAGCCTTCTTCATCTTCACCTCCACAATGTCTTCCCTCAAGGAGACGACCTGAGGACATCGTATCAATATCTGGATCGGTCTTTGCAACGACTTAAAGGGAGACGGTTCACGTTCCTCTGTGGGGATGCAGGACCTCTGTCCCTGGGATCTGTCCTCCTCAAGAAGCTGGGCCGGGAGACAGAGAGCAAAGCCTGTCTGGACAAGTAAATGAACTTGTGAAAATTCTCCCCAACCAAGGTCTGTTTCACATTTGATACGAATTCCCCAGAAAAAATTTAAACATGAAGTATTTTACCATACAGTTATCTGGCTTAAACCCCAGGCCTGGAATTACATCAAGCCACAGAGGCAATGGCCTCTGTTGCCCCTGGTCTTGGCCTTGGTGCCCCTTCAAAAGTTCCCCGTAGACTGTAATATTTTCCGATGGGAGTGCCCTTTGCAAAATGAAAATGGCCTTGCCGTCTCAAAGATGAAATTCCTGGCCTGTAAACCATGTACCAGGGTAAACTATTTCCTAGGAAATGGCACCCAAGAACCACAGAGTTAAACAAAACTACTTTGCTACCTGTCGACACATTTTTTCCTACTGCCACCATCTTGTCATATTCCCTGTATACCATGAGCGCTCACTAATGGGAACTTTCTTAATACAAATCAGGTACCTGGTCATTTTCCCTTCTAGCCTCGGTTTGATTTGAATGGCAGATTTAAACCCAAATGACTTTGCATCCAGGCATGATAGTCTTCCTGTTTTATTCTAATTTTCAAAATTGTTTTCCTCATAAAATCACTGAACTTATCAAAGCCTATACTCTATGTAAGTCTAATAGTGACAATTTATCTTGTATAGCATAGCAAAATGCAACACAAAATGTATCAGTTGCTGCTCAAAAACATCATTTGCTACTCAATATGAGCATTCTGTGGGCACAAAATCTGTTCAGTCAAATTATTTTGCTCTGCAAAAGTACAGGATGAAATTGTTCCATGTCTACCCTCGTACTAAAAAAGGTTTTCCTGTTTTACCTTGAGGGTCAAATTTCATATCTGGTTTCTCTCTAAATTCATTTCCTGCAGACTGCACACACTCCATGAGGCTTGCCTGGATCCCGGACTCCCCGATGAGCTTCTCTATGGCCGAGCCGGTTACCTCTACGCCCTCCTCTTTGCGCAGTCTCATCTTCCAGACGCATCCATCGATGTGAGGATAATTGAGGACGTGTACCGATGCATCATCAAGTCCGGTGAGGCCTTCTCCAAACGAGAGCGATCCAAGACTCCGCTGATGTACGCCTGGCATGAAAAGAAGTACATTGGTGCCGCTCATGGACTGACTGGAATTCTTTGTTTACTTATGCAGGTCAGAGGTTAAGGAATTAATTAAAAATGAAATTTAGATGAATGTAAGGCCGTTTCCAAAGAAGCGGCTGCGGCTGTGACTGTAATTATGCATTGAAGCATAAGCTGTCCTTAGCAACAACCTTAGAAACAGCCATAGACAAGGCCTAATTGAGTGAATTTGCTTGGCTATGGCTGATGACTGCAAATACTGAATTCATTATTAGGCCTAAACCTAAGTCTAAGCCACAGCCTAAGCCACATCCAAAGCTACACCATAATTTTTAAATATTTTTTTAATGAGAGATCACAAGGCTGGATGGCCACTTCAAGTGAGATCTACACTTAACTGATTTGGGCTGTCGACCCAAATCAACTGTCACCAGGGGCACGTTGCCACCTACTCCTGGGGCTGAAACAGGGTTACCCCCTTCACAGTCTGTGTAGGATGTAGGCATGGGTATCATCCACTAGGAGCCTGGCTGGTAGAGCAGAATGCACTACCTTCCCAACTTTTTAAGAATCAATTATGGTTAAGTGCCTTGCTCAAGTGCACAAGTGTCACGACCGGGATTCGAACCCACACTCTGCTGCTGACAACACCAGAGCTTGGGTCCGGTGAGCTAGACTTTGGCTACAGCTGAAGCTTCTGACTGCTTTGCCAATGCTGAAACGAAAGAGGCAATAATCTTGCCTAATGACCCCTCTATTAAAACTCTATTAAAAATGGAACAATGGTTTTTCGAATACCGTGGCAAGATTTCACACAATTTCTAAGCAGAAAAATCTGCTTAGCACAAATAAGTCTTGCTTAGCAGAAATGGGTCACCAGCCAAATCAATACGTGATATGCCTGGTCCCCTGCATGTTTCTGCTTAGCACATGATTTGTTAAGCAGTAATATCTGCCTAAACAGCTTTATGAGAGTGGCCCTCAGTTGACTCAAACCACTCGATCGTGATTCGATCTGCAGGTGACATTGCCAGTCGCTCAGGAGTACCTCCACTCGCACGTCAAACCGAGCGTCGACTATGTCCTGGAGCTCGCCTTCCCATCGGGCAATTTTCCATCGTCCTTCGGGAACAACTCCGATCGTCTGGTTCACTGGTGCCATGGTGCCCCAGGAGTCATTTACATGCTTCTTCAGGCACATAAGGTGGGTACCAGTTAACTAGTACCAGTTCATCTGAACAAATTCTATACTAAAGAAACAAACTAAAGATGTTTTCAGTGCCTTGTGCTGTGTCCAGAGTTTTGTCTTCTTTCTTCGTCCCACAATTTTGTTGTCTTCAGAGTATGTCATGAGAAAGATATTTGGCTGTAGGGCCATCGCAGATTTGTCCTTTTAACAAGCCAGTTTTCAAAATCTTCAAAATGGCTGACATTGTTTGTTATTCTACCTATATTTTTTCAAAGGACAAATGTGCGATGGCTCTATCGCCAAATACCTTTCTCATGGCATACTCTGCCTGTGTGCCGATTTATACGGTTTTATCATCAAAGGCACAATTCCAGGGCATGATACTCTTCCTACTTTAGTCTGATTTCCATTTTTTTGCCCTTGGAGAAATCAACAAAAAATGATTAAATAGCCTGAAATGTCTATTAAAGCCTACACCATATACATGTAGGTCAGCCCTTGAACTTGATAAAATATTCCTACTTTTTTCCCAAGGACCAAATGTCATGCCTGAATTTAAAATATTACCCCTATCTGCCCCACTATACAACTTTGTCCTTCGCCTACAGGTATTTGGGGATGAGAAATACCTTGAAGCAGCCAAACGATGCGGAGATGTGATATGGGAGAGAGGTCTTCTTCGCAAAGGGTACGGCCTCTGTCATGGGACGGCTGGGAACGCTTACGCCCTCGTTGCCTTGTACCAGAACACTAAAGACAACAAGTATCTGTATCAAGCTCAAAAGGTAAGATATGGACAGAGGAACACCCTTACTCTCTGACCATTAAGTATCATCCACTGTGGTTTGAATGATAGATAAACTATGCCAGCCTGCAATATGATATTGTGTGGTGAATGCATCTACACAGTACACAGTCAACCCTCCTACTGTCTGACCATTCAGTATCATCCACTGTGGTTTTGAATGATATATAAACTATTCCAGCCTGCAATATGATATCGTGTGGTGAATGCATCTGAACAGTACACAGTCAACCCTCCTACTTTCTGACCATTTAATATCATCCACTGTGGTTTTGAATGATATATGCACTATGCTAGCCTGCAATATGATATCATGTGGTGAATGCATCTACACAGTACACAGTCAACCCTCCTACTGTCTGACCAGTTGGGGTTTTCCTCCCACATCTAAAGCTGACAATTTTGTCTTCAGACCTATGGGCTGCAGTGACAGGCACTTTTGAGGGCTCATTGGTTTCATTACCAAAAAGATATCATAATAATAATAATAATGATAATTTTATTTGGTTTTTACCCTTACATCAATGTGTATTCAAGGTATCGTACACGTTTGGTAATGACTCAAAACAAATATTAGCATAAAAACTTACTTGGTAACAAGCAACGGAGAGCTGTTGATAGTATAAAACATTGTAGGAAACGACTCCCTCTGAAGTAACGCAAGAAGTTTTTATTCCTATCTGAAAGCACACAAATTTGTACAACAAGGGTGTTTTTCTTTCATCGTTTTCTTGCAACTTCGATGACCAATTTAGCCCAAATTTCCACAGGCTTGTTATTTTTGCATATGTTGGGATACACGAAGTGAGAATACTGGTCTTTGACAATTACCAAACGTGTTCAGTGCCTTTAAGCAATGTATACTCAGCACTTTCCTGAGTCCTCAGAAAAAAATTCACAGGCATATCACTTGGGTGGGATTCGAACCCACAATCTTTGCCATGCTAGAACAGATGCCTTACCACTAGACCACCGAGCTGGCCAGGTGGCTAGTGGCAGTTAGAACCCTATATTTTTAGCAGCTGGTACCGCAACGATTTAATAGAAAATACATCTATTAAATGATAGTAACAAATCTTTCTTTTGGTGACCTATTCTGATTATGGTCTTTTTGTTGACAAAGATTTGTTGTTGTTGTTGTTGACAGTTTGCAGAGTGGTGTCTTGCTTATGGAAAACATGGTTGCTCTACCCCAGACCGTCCTTACTCACTCTTTGAAGGTATGTTTAGATATCAACTTTCAAATTTCATTCTTCTTCTTTTTTACCCTTTAGATACCATTCGTGTCTGTATAAACCATCACAAAACGCCCAGACATTGCTAACATTGTTCATTTCTTTGATCTAATTTTGTCAGTAAAAATGTCAACAGAAATAACACGAAACAGACAATTTAGTTTTGCGTTTGGAAATTGGGATACTATGTTAACGTACCACATTGGAAAATTTCATATCCGGACATGACCTTTACTTTGACCTCTTTATGTGAATAGAAGTAGGTCAAACCTTGCGGCCGTTTGCGGCCGCTATGGGCATTTTGGTACAAGCCGCTTGTGGCCACTATGGTCTCTAAAGGGTTAAATGCCAAGTAATTGTTCTGCTGAAACATTTAAAACATTTTTTTTTTAGATAAAGGCAGGGTATACTTTTGGTCATTGTCAAAGACCAGTATCCTCACTTGGTGTATCCCAACTTATGCATAAAATAACAAACCTGTGAACAATTTGTGCTCAATTGGTCATCGAAGTTGCAAGAAAATAATGTAAGAAAAAAAACCCACCCTTGTTGCAAAGACTTGTGTGCTTTCAGATGCCTGAATCTCAGATTCAAATTTGTTGGTGAAAAAATAACCTCTTTCTCTAAAACTACATTACTTCAAAGGAGGTCGTTTCTAAAAATGTTTTATAATACCAACAGCTCTCCAGTGCTCTTTACCAAGTAAGTTTTTATGGTCATTAATCTTTGGAGTAATTACCAAAAGTATACCCTCCTTGTAAAGATATTTGTTTTTAATTGGTCCTGTAAAAACAATAACAAGAGTTCTTTGATTATTTTTGGTAGGCATGGCGGGCACCATCTACTTTCTTGCCGATCTTCTCAACCCCGACTCGGCAAAGTTCCCGGCATTTTCCTTGTAGCTCGGTAGATGGAGCTGTATGCACTCTTATGATCTCACAGGGTTTGGACTTGATTTAGGATTTTTTTAAAAACAAAAACTCCTTTTAACGGTAAAGCTACTGAAATAAAAAAAAAGAAGGAAGGTCATAGTTTGTAAAATCTCTAGTACTCATTTGTGGTGGTATAAACTTCTGAATTGTAACATCCAGGAGGTTGAGGGGGCTTCATCCTCTAGACCAAGGGGAGACCCAGGCCCACTACCGTAGTTCTTTATTTGTGGTGATGTAGAGAGTCTGTAAATCCTCTGGAATGAAACGCCCAGGAGGTTGAGGGGGTTTCATCCTCTAGACCAAGGGGAGACTCAGACCCACTACTCGCATTCTTTATTTGTGGTGATGGAGAGAGTCTGTAAATCCTCTGAAATGTAACACCCAGGAGGTTCAGGGGGCTTCATCCTCTAGACCAAGGGAGACTCAGGCCCACTACCCTAGTTCTTTATTTGTGGTGATGTAGAGAGTCTGTAAATCCTCTGAAATGTAACACCCATGAGGTTCAGAGGGCTTCATCCTCTAGACCAAGGGGAGACCCAGACCCACTACTCTCACTCTTTTTTTGTGGCGAGTAGAGAGTCTGTGAACCCTCTGAGTTTTGGCAGGAAGTGCCTGTTTTTTGGCATTCAGCGTCACATATTGATAAAGTGACAAGACACTCGGGGTTAGGGCAATATCAGTTTAATTATCACTAAAGCAATTTGAGAAAACTCTTCACTTAAACAAAATATGAGTAAAATGAATAAATAACTAAATAGATAAATAAGAAAATAGATAAATAATCAATCAAATAAATATTTAAAAACAAAAGTGAGCAGTGAGCTGTGATTTGACATTTTGTTGTTCCAAGTTTGAATCCTTTTTGGTTTGTTGCTAATGAAATATGTTGCTTAAAGGTAGGATCATCGTTTGGTTTTTGTCAGCATAATGTGGATTTATAGGCAAACTTAAAGGTATTGTACACTTTTGGTAACAGCTCAAAATCAGTGTTCACATTTTGTGTGATTCAACATATGCATGAACAAACAAACCTGTGAAAGTTTGAGCTCAATTGGTCATCGAGATCACGAGAAAATGGTGAAAAGAGACCTTATATGTTTTCTGTTTTTTTCAAAATATCGCGCGTGATAAAAACTATTGTGTTACTCATTTCTCAGAAACATGTTAAATCATGTAAGTTGTGTGTGAATCTGTGAACATTTGTGTTTTTCGATCTTACCAATAGTGTACAGGGCCTGTAAGACAGATACAATAAAAGTCACCTGTGAAAGTTTCAGCTGAATACAATGTCTACTTGTTGATAAAACAGGAATAAAAATGTCCCAGTATTTTCATCAAGAACTTCGAACCCATCCACGTTTAGCGAGGTGACAGTGGGTACCAACGGCATCTCTGGCCGTATTGAGGGCAGCATTCAAACGGACACCATGAACATTTCCAAACGTCGCCTGCAGGCAATCTTTGGACATTCAATTATTTCGACATACTCGTTTTGATTTCTAATCAATGAGGGCACTTCAGACGAAATAATTTCGCAGGATGCTTACTACCATTACCATCTTTATAACAATTAGGCTTTCAGATAAAAATTATACACTTTTCGGGGTCATTACCAAAGTATGGTCCTACCTTTTACAAAATGGATTTGAAAGCTTAAAATGTGTGTTTTTTAATGATTATATAGCTAGCTGAAACTGCTTAAAGGGTGTGTACAAGACCTGTATCCAAACTCGATGTGACCCAACGTATACATGAAATAACAAACCTGTGAAAGTTTAAGCTAAATCGGTCTTCAGAGTCATGAGAAAACAGTGAAAAAAAACCTTATGCGTTTTTACTTTTTTCAAACATGGGAATTTATCCTGCAGGATAAACTCATTTCGTAAAAACTATGGCATTTCAAGCAAAACTATTTCAAGGGAAGTTTTCTACCGTGACCATCTTTATACCATGTGAGTTATGTGCAAATCTGTGAGCATTTATATTTTCATTCTTACCAATGTTGTACACACCCTTTAACTTGAAGAATTCATGCGCCGCCGTTGTTTAATTAACTGCAGGGCTGAAATTCAACAGACACCATGAAGGCCATGGGTTCTGTTGCCCTTGGTTTAGGCCTTGGTGCCCCTTAAATATCAATGTAAATGTATTATTTTTTTTGATAATGCCCATTGTACCAGCCTTTCTCTGAAAAAAAAGTTTGCATATGAAAACAAAATATTTAAAAAAGCATCTTATTCTTTCTATATGTAAAGAAATTTACATAACTTACTAAAGCAATGCAAAGTTTTCATATTTATTTGCCCAGTAGTAGTGTTTACCTACCGATCTATTTTTGCAGTTTTGGATTTACGTTTCTTCCACCCTAAAATCCACTTAATCCATTAATCCGATAATCCAATCCGTTAATCCAATACCTACCGAGGAATGTTACTTGTCACATAATTTTAAATTACATTTTAAATACTATTATGTCATTTTCGAGTTGTCGCCTTACTTTCTAAATTAAAAGGAATTATTATGTTTTATAGTATATTGTTTAATTATTATCATTTAGATTGTTGGCTTACTGTTGTAGAAACATACAGTTTCTACTGTTCTCAAACCAAGCGTCTCTTTTCCATACTCCAATCCACCCTTAAATACCCACTTAATCCATTAATCCGTCCATCGAATCCTTTAATCCCATACCTACCGAGGATTGCTACTTCTTGCAGAATTTGAAATTAAATGTTGAATACTTTACGTCAGTTTCAAGTTTTGGAGTAACATTCTAAATAAATAATAATTAATCTTTTTAAAAATATTTTGTATTATTATTATCATTTAATTTACTTGTAGATTGTTGGCATACTGTTTTGACACCCCCTCTGTTCTTAAACCAAGAAATTCCTTGTCCACACTCCAACTCACCCTTAAAATCCACTTAATCCATTAATCCATTCATCGAATCTATTAATCCCATACCTACAGCGGATTGTTACCTCTTGCAGAATTTGAAATAAATGTTTTTAATTTTTACGTATAGTTTTCAAGTTTTGGCGTTAATTTCTAAATTAATCAGAATTGTTATTGTTTAACTATTTTTTTAGACACCCCTTCGTTCTCAAGACGCGGTAATGCTTGACAGCCTTTGTGACGGTGGCTAGTCGAATCGGGCTTGCACCCTCCCAAAAGTCCCCACAATAACTTTGTTTTATCTTCGCGGTAACATACTTTCTACAACACAACGTATTCTTCTCGAGGACCCAAAATAA
Source organism: Plazaster borealis (assembly GCA_021014325.1). Lineage (NCBI taxonomy): Eukaryota > Metazoa > Echinodermata > Asteroidea > Forcipulatida > Labidiasteridae > Plazaster > Plazaster borealis. The sequence goes on from CM037467.1 coordinate 11,004,787, forward strand.
CTCATTGTTGCTACGTATAGGCCTTGTCATGTCGACACTCAAATGGGATTTATGCTACGTACGACTAAAACTTCTTTAAATTATGTGAACTGTGAAACTGGAACTGCGCGTGTTCTTGATTCTTCTGCGATTACTTTTCCCAACATTCCGCACAACCTGTAAAGAAGAGCGATTTGATTGAATAAAACTAAATTCTCCTTGTGAAAAAAACCCAAAACAAAACAACAACAACAACAACAACAACAACATAATGCAAGCCGCGTCCGCATCAAGCGACTTCCCTATAAGGGATTTTCCTTAAAACACACAAACGCTGTTAGCGCCTAACCACGGGAAAACCCATAGATAAACAAGAACTTAGTGTCTTTATTTGTACTCTGACTACTTTTGATATGAGATGTGAAACATGGCAAAATATATATCACACTAAAGAGAATTGTGTGCTCTTTCTAACAGTCTACAGTTTAATGGGATATGTTTGTTTGCATGGCAGTAAACAATGATTTTTTTTATATATAATGCAGCAATAAGCGCTGCATGGGCTTAGGCAGGAACAATGTTTTTGTACTGTGACCATTCACGCAGATATAGGTTAAAGGCACTGAACACGTTTGGTAATTGTCAAAGACCAGTATTCTCACTTGGTGTATCCCAACATATGCATAAAATAACAAGCCTGTGAAAATTTGGGCTCAATAACTGGTCATTAAAGTCGCAAGAAAATGATGAAAGAAAAAACACCCTTGTTGTACAAATTTGTGTGCTTTCAGATTGGAATAAAAGGCTTCTTGCAAGAAGTCTTTTATTATTTTAGTAAGAAATTACCTCTTTCTCAAAAGCTATACGTTACTTCAGAGAAAGTCGTTTCTCACAATGTTTTACACTATCAACAGCTCTCCGTTGCTTGTTGTCGTTTCTCACAATGTGTTATACTATCAACAGCTCTCCGTTGCTTGTTATACCAAGTAAGTTTTTATGCTAATATATATTTTGAGTAATTACCAACCAGGGGTAATAATGTTGATGTACCGTGATAATAAAAAAGTTCGGACACTGGCGCTGTTGTCCATATTCTTATTAAATTAGAAGAGAAGGGGGTGTGCTCCATTTATGTGTACTCACCTCCACCAAATACCTCGATCTTCATACCAATTGTGTCGTGCCATTCTACCGGAACAATACGGACATAGCGAGCAAGAACCGCCGGGCGAAACTTGTTCAAGTGAGTTGTTGTATGGTCCTTGTTCCCGGTAAATATCTAATGAAGGAAATCAGATTTAGTGACATTATTTTCACAACTTGAACTAATGATTTGAGAGAAAAGCTATTTGAAATTTTTGGTTTCTCTAAAGTTTGGATTTGTCGTCCGTAAGTTAATTTTTGAGATTTGATTCGCCGTAATGAGAGCGGGTCGACTGTTATGCGATACTTTCAGCCAATCAGAGACAGTGTCACAACGTGTGGTGAAATGGACCAATAAGGGACTTTGTCACAGTCGTGTCTGACACACGCTCGTCAGTTCGAGTCAACCAATCCAAAGATTGTCATATCGTGTTACTTTAAAACACAAAATGACAGATTAAGAGCGCAATTCAATTAATTGTATCATTTGATTTAAGTACCAAATAATTAATTTGTTCACACAGTAACAACCTTTTCACCAAAAAATAGTATTGTCGGTAAATTTGGCGGGAGAATGTTTTCTTCTTCTTCTCGTGTAGCAATCAACCAATCAGACTCATGCTTAGACCTAAAAATAATTTGTCCATCCAATCGAAAGCTTCGATATAAAAAAAAGAAGTACGAGTCTTGTACAGAGTCAACGAATCGTAGTCACAATGGTTACTGTGTAAAGCTCAATATTAACCAATCAACAGCTTCGTTATAAACCTACCTTTGGGTAGCCGTGCATATCAAATAAACACTCCCAATGGTTCAAATCCAGGCTGTATTCTACCTTATACAGCTCGACGTAGTTGTCGATTTCGGCGTTACCCTGTGTTAGTATCCCAGTCACATACATCGTCCGTGGAAGTTCAAACTTCAAATCACAATTGGTGGGAAATGAAATACCTTTATTTTATTGGCTGTATAGAAATAAGTCTTCAAAATGTCAAGTAATTATTTACTGTATTGTTTCTTTTGTAAGAAAATAGAATTAGCTGTTGCAAACTGCTTACCAACCAAAAGGACCTGTGGTAAAAAAAGTAAAACGAAAGTTAGTGGCCTGACCCTTTGACCCTAGCAGAGTCTTTCTCGAAGGCTAAAATGAGAAATACTCTGCTAGGGTCGAAACGCCAGGCCACATTTTGTTGTTTCTTTTAATGTCTACCTTTTACCACACGCTGTAGAGTCAACTTGACAACAAGCAGGAGCTCCCCTCCCCACCAGGTTGCCGGACCGAATGGGTCCCCGGCAAGTCCGGGCAGGGTGAAGCATGCTGGTAAGCCGGACAAATGCGGGTCGGTGCCACGGCCGGGGACCCTTGCCTGGGAGTCCATTAATCATAATTCGAACACAAACATTACTCTGGTTTCGGTTTTGGTTTTACATATTGTTTATTTCATGTTGGTTTCTATCTATGTTAACATCTAAAACGGGACCACTTATACTAAATTTTGTAAACCCTCTGTTTATTGACGATGGAAATGTTTGTTCTCCACCAAAACGTAAGTGTAGAGGGCTAAATTTCATAAACCTGTTAAGCAGAAAATTGTGCTCAGCGAAGGAAAAAATCTTACAGGAACAGGTTACCAGCCAATATACCATGTAATGTATATTGTTTGCGACTGCTTCCCTGCTTATTTTTGCTCCGCATAAAAATAATTGCTAAGCACCATTTTCAGCTTTATGAAATTGGGCCCTGGTTTAGGGGACCATTCTACAGACCCCCTGCGTAGACGGCCATCGCTGATAGGTCAAATAAAGGAAACGTGCACGTATGAGACTACTTCGCAAATACTCCGTGCGCATGCGTTAGCCGTGGAATGAGGTGCATGCTGGTCTAGTTAGCGATCAAATGTGTCGCTAACTAGACCAGCATGCACCTCATTCCACGGCAAATGACCGCGTACTGAGTATTTGTGAAAAAGTCTATGTGCCAAGCACACAGCCAATCCTTTTGGCTCAGTGAGGGCGCTGTTTTAGCTTTTGATGAAAGGGATAGACTAGTTCCCTGTCTTTACCAGCAAGGATAAAGACGAGCACTGGTCGACTCTTACAGGCCCAATGATTTCATTGGATACAATTATTTCATTGGACAAACTTTCGGTCGTCTGCATTCAGCGTGTGCATAATGCTTGTACATGCATGTAATATTGTTATATTCACTTTGTGTACATGTCAATGGAATTGACTGCGAATTTCCATGTGAAATGGATCTGAGATCAACTGGCAGGATCCTGCCAGGCGCTCAAGGCCGGTATATGGCGTTATTCACGATCCTCGAAGTGTGACGTCAGATGTTTAGGGTGGGATTGCTGATCATTTGTTTAATGAGCTTTCCGTAATTAGAACATACGTCTTCGTGTCATGAATATTAAATGATTCTATGGTGTTATTAAAATTCAATGGTTTGACTAGTCATGAATAATCAATGATCTTGAATATCCAATGGGTAGTTCGTGTTTATGCATATTCAATGGCCTCTGCTGTGAATATTCACCTGTAGCCACTGCCATTGGTTGCTGACTGCGGGCCTCCAGCCCGGATAGGTCAACTTCTCGTAGCGAACCAGGGCGGGCTCGTACCCGACTATACTGGACGACGCTGTGATGTTAGCATCATTGATTTCGGAGCCCAACGGGAGCCCACACACGTCACCGTAAGCCCTGGCAACTGGAAAAGCAAAGAGCATGCAACATAAGATTAGAACACCGTTTATTTTTTGCGCGCATTTGGCTTCATCATGTTCTCGGAACCACATGATCACGGAACAATCACTAAAATAATGCATTCAAATTAGTCCCAATGATTTCTTTGTATTATTAATTTACCAGTGGTACACATCTTCAGAAGTTTCAGTGATATGGTACAAATCTTCAGAAGTTTCAGTAGAATAGTGGTTTTCCGATACTCCTCCAAAAGTCCATGTTGGTTACTATTCCTAAGAATAAAGGCGATTCGATGTAACCTTTTTTGATCTGTGCGACTTTTTTGTTTTTTAAATCACGCTAATTATTTTTCTTTAATCAAAATACCAGTATATCTTTTTCTTACAATCAAGAGGCAGGGGCTGAATACACGGGAGCCCGAACGCAAGTAGTAGGATGGGGACGAGGTTGAGGGCACGCAGTGGTGACGTCATTGTAGGCTCGCCCTCTTCGCCTGTGTCGTTGTTTTTAAAAAGGAACTCTTGCTTTTCTTGGGTAGAAATCAGAAAAGAGGACGTCAGCATAAGGATTTGGATCAGATTCGTTTTAAGAAATCATTTAAGTGGTTTCCACCAGATACTCCCTATCGCTTTAAAGGAATTGTAAACGTTTGGTAATTGGAACCCACTGTTTGTTTCAATCCTATATAGTTGTAGATATATACCATAAAACTAACCTGTGGAAATTTAATTTCCAAAGGTGGTAGCGTTTTTGAGATATTGCCGAAATTCTGGAGCGGTTATGTCCACGCAGGAAGAATAATATGCAATTGGAATACACTATTAGGAGAAACGTACTGCAGCAGTAACGCTTCTCAGATTCGAATTTGTTGGGATAAAAAGTGATATATTTTTCCATAACCGCAGTACTTCGAGTGAAAAGTTTCTCAAAATGCATTTTAATATCCAAAGCTGCTGTAGGCCCTACTTCTTACCAAGTTAGTTTTTATTGCAATTAATTTTCAAAGTGATTACCAAACGTATACAGACCTTTAAGCTTTCTATATTATTCTTTGAAGATATAATTATTCCTGTGCGACAATGTGTGTTGTTTTATGTACAAACATGAAAACCCTTGAGGCAAACTTTTCAAAACATGGAAATCAGAACAGAACTCACCTTTATAATGTTGTTGACGATTACCAGTTAGTCTAGAGTACGTAAAACTCCATATATTGTCCGCAATAAATTCACGAAATGTCCAGCATCTCTCGTTTGCCGTTTGTGCAACTAAACCACATCGATATATCGCCACCTCTGACAAACATCTGGTTCGGACAATGGAATACTTTGGATAATGATGCACCCAATGCATGTAACACAACAATATAGATTACGATAATATCGATTATAATCATCGTATTGATGATTTTTGCAGTATTTGTTTGTTTATCAAATCCAATAGCGGCCTTCATTCGAATCTCAGCGTGAGAGCTCAGTGATGACGTCATATTTAAAATGGCCGAGCCATTTTGTTGTTTCAGAATCGAGCGACTTCGGCTACGGCTATGGCTGTGGCCGTCGGCTGCAAATGCAGCGTTGAAGAATAGGCCTTTGCAGTGATCTAGCCACCGTCGTAACTGCGATCCGCCAGACTTGAAATCAAGCCGAGAGCCACACTCCTGCCGAAGCCGAAGCCACAATACTATTTATCAACAGAGGGCGCTAAACAACAGCGCCAAATCGGTCTCAGTTCATGGGGATCAATGACAGCACAACGGATAGCGCCCAAAGTAACCGTAGAGCAATTGGTCATGAGACGCTGGTTGGCAATACGGAAATTGTTCATAAAGGGTCGGCGTGCTGTGTAAGTTACCTAATAAACTCTTATAGCATGTCGTCAATAAGAAGGATACAGTGTGGTGCATGTGCTATGGAACTTGATTTCAAAGATAGGCCTAATCCCCCCAAAAAATCGTTACAACATTTGTTGCACTTATTTGATTTTCTTCTAACACAAAGACAAGCTTGGGGTTAATTCATGCGATTTCGCGTGCTAAGCATCTCTGTTTAATAAGTTTTAGGTCAGTTTATTATAGTTTAACCATTGGCGGCACCAGACATCGGGGAGCAGGGGAGGGGGATTAAGGTGGGAATTTTAGAGGGGGAAGAAAGTTACGGTACGTGTTTTCCTCCGGTAGCGCCGTCGCTGAGTTTGGACCTTCCCAATTCGTCTGCTCTACTCTTATAATTCGTTTTTCTGCGAATTTTTGCCTTCGCTTTCAAAAACGAGGCAAAAATTCGCAGAAAAACGAATTATATGACTTTAATTTTCTTTCTCTCTCAATACCCTTTAACGCTTCCGAATTTGTCCCCTCCCCCGAACCCAACCGGGAATAACAATTCTTGTGGCGCGGTGAGTCTTAACGCTTGAGGGCGCACTATTAGGGACCATTATTTTTGTTTGTGTGGCAAACACTGTGTTTAGTTTGCAGGCGTTTTTAGCTTTAGCATTCTGCGTCTGCAAATGACAGCATTTTTTATCTGTAATACACTTCCGGCATATGCTGGCAATGTAGTAATACAAATCGGTTTCCTCCGTGAAAACACTCTCCACAATTTCGCCAGATTTTGGGATTTTATACTCGTTCCACTTTTACTTTTTGTTCGACCCAGTGATGGTTTAAAACCCAGAGATGCCCCTGTGAATGTGCCGTGATGGATTACCAGTGTAGCAAACGGTAACTGGGTAAGTTTTTTCTTTGGAAAATTCACCGTCAACTTCTTTTCCTGTTAGTGTTAGGTTGATTTTCGATTGTGAGAGAGAGAGTCAGTGTGTGTGCCGCCAGCCGCGCCCAGGCATCGGGTGACCGGAGCTGGACCGGCTGGTGGTCAACCCATCCGTGACGGTCGCCCTGAACAATTAAAGTGTTCTTATTTTACAAAATGTCGAGTCGAATTGAACGGTTTTAAATGTCAGGCTTTCCACACCATTTCTCCCTTTTAAATTTCAGTGAGGCATTTTTTATTCTTATATCAATATTGATTCTCCAACTTGATACTACATACTTACAAGATTTGATTTTTGTAAAATGTTTTATTCCCAGTGTTAACAAAGAGTTAATTGCTAGATTCTCGAAACCAACCTCTTAAATTTTATATGGGTAATTTGTTATAATTATTTTTCTATTATATGCTGAAAATATCTGTCTTTGTCACTTATTTTCCACATATTTTCTTGATGTTTTTCTTGAAAGGGCAAGCCAATAGTAAAACAAAAATATGTGAAAGAACTTTCTTCTTTTTTTGGAGGGTGGGAGGGGGCGTCATTTTGATTTCAATCTTTTGTACAGGTAGAGGTACGTTATTAATAACGTTAGGCATGTGCAGGGCCACTTCATAGCCCTAAAATAAGAATATGGGTGTGGAGGATTGTTGACAAAGGGATATAGGAACTTAAATTAAATGCTGCGTTATTATTTCATAAACTAAGTGGCCCTACAAAACAATGCACTAAGCTGTATTCTTTACATTAGTATTACTATTATTACAGTTGTTTACATCATTATGTGGCTCTGTTTTGTGGATGATTGATAGAATTGTATGCGGGATGTGGGGCAGGGGTGGGGATAGGGGTCCAAAGTTCATGTTGGCACTTGGAAAGTTGTAAAAATATGTGTATCAGCTTTTTGTAATCACAGTTTGGAAGAATTCTTTCTAATTTTGCTATAAAGTAAAATACAGCATTCAGATTACTCGCTTACATGTATATAGACCTATAAAAAAAATATATACTTTGACACACATTTAAATGATTGGTATCGAAGGGTAGGGGGAAAAACCCCCACCCACTGACGATACGGTCACCCCCCCCCCCTCAAGCAAGAACCGTGTATTTTCTAGCGGTTAACAATTGCACTGTGTTAACACCGTGTGAAATTGGTGATGTGCGTGTACATCTTTGACATCATCGCATGATAAATCTTGCGTACGCCATTTTGGGAGTCGGATTTCTAATGTGTTACTTTGCAGTGCGCATTTTAGGGCAACGCAACACCCACCTCCTCTTCACATGCATTTTGACTCCCACAGTGGTAGACCCACAGTGTGTGACGCCAGTTAAGGTTTCAATACTGAAAAGTATGTATCGTTAAAACTGGTGTCCAATAAATCCATGTCGTTTTCTCTCAATTTGCCAGGACGTCAACTGCAAGATAAATTTCTTCTATCTGAAATAAATCATCACATTCCAAACAGTAGTGACCAACCTGTGCAAATAAACCGACTAAAACCCCCCCGCAAGATTATAAACAGGAGCTTACGGATTACACCCCCATCAAGGATTATCTGACAAGAGAGGGATTAACCAGAAGGCGTGGAGTGAGGATTAGGATTTAAGAAAAAAATCCAGAGGATGGGAAACGAGCAGAGTTCGGGTAAGCTGCAAAGGCGGCACAGCTACCCTATGACCCACAAGATCAAGACGCCGATCCCTCCCCAGGGGGAGCTGGAGGACAGATTCCAGCGGGTTCTGGTGAGTAGTAACTTTGAATTTTTTACAAAAAAAATATTTTTTTATGATCAATAATTTTTTTCTGAGCCAGTAGAGATCGATGAATAGCTCGGAAAAGTTTCCGCAGCATGCCTCCAACTTATTTTTTTTTTTTTTAATTTTTTTTTTCCTGTTTTCCATTTGGAGATAGGTGGAAAACAGAGGAGAAAAAAAAGAAAAAAAGTCGGAGGCATGCTGCGGAAAATTTACCAATAGCTCTTTTGATTTGGAAAGGAAAGTATCCAATGATGAGTTGTCATTCTACATTTATGTTAGCTTTTAATTGTTTAGTACACAGTTCTGATTAGCGTTTTATCACGCCCGATGGGCATCTCTTAATTACTGTACGTTACAACAGGTTGATGTATGCAGCTACATGTAGCTATGAGGCACATTTAATAGCACTTTGTAACGGTTTACAAGATGCTTTAAACCATTAAACATTTGTTGATTGGTTTGTGTTAAATACCAATTTAACAAATACTCAAGTGTTTACATGGAGTATTTGGGTAGATTCAATTCAACGGAGGTTGTTCAGCGAGCGTCAGTACGTTTTTTATTTTTGAAAGAATGAAAAAGTTACTGCAGATTTAAACTATTTTTGTAACATTATTGAGGAAAGTGTCGATAATTTTTACGAAGCCACCTTAAATGGTAAATTTGTTCAGAATCTCCAGTTGTAGATTTGTTAGTTGACTGTAGATATGTTACGAATCTGCAGAAAATGGTTCAATTGGAATTAACATTTCTGTTAAAACTCTTTATATGAAATCATTAAATATGTACAGTTGGTGAGTTGGATTTGTATAATTTACATACGATTGAGGGAAAATAAGAAGCAATAATAATGCATGGAATACTAAAATATGTTTGATAAGATTGAAATAATCAATTTCTACAATAAGTCAATTGACAAAATACATCAAAAGGACATGTGTATGTAAACGACGAAATGAAATGAGTGATTTTCTCGTATGCACAAATCTACACTTTGTCCATTCTCCTTACCCTGAAGTGGGTTAAGGTTTGAGATTGATCCTTCTGCAGTATTACTAGGCCTGTTAAAGGCACTGAACACGTTTGGTAATTGTCAAAGACCAGTGTTCTCACTTGGTGTATCCCAACATGTATGCATAAAATAACAAGCCTGTGAAAATTTGGGCTCAATTGGTCATCGAAGTTGCAAGAAAATGATGAAAGAAAAAACACTCTTGTTGTACAAATTTGTGTGCTTTCAGATAGGAATAAAAACTTCTTGCAAGAAATTTTTATTATGTTAGTGAGAAATTACCTCTTTCTCAAAAACTACGTTACTTCAGAGGGAGTCGTTTCTCACAGTGTTTTATACTATCAACAGCTCTCCGTTGCTCGTTACCAAGTAAGTTCTTATGTTAATATATATTCTGAGTAATTACCAAACGTGTACAGTGCCTTTAAAGGTCTTGTCATAGCAGGGCAAGTTTTGCAGGCAACTTGTAGGCAACCAAATGTACAGCATGCAAAATGAACTCTTCAGTGGCACACAAGGGACAATTTTTCATACAGTGTCTTATTAGGAGGCTTCCGTCCTCCATGGTCTTACTGTAGCCTACCATCCCTAAGAAAATTATGTGAAAATTTGCTTGTGAATGTTTTGCCTGTGTGGAGATTGCCTTGAAGTTGTTGCTTTTAAATTGCCGTGTGTGACATGGCCTTTAAGCCTCAAGGTTTCTTACTTTGTCAAAATGAGGTCCAATATCTAAAAACGTTATCTGTCTTGGGTGAGGTTGAGATGGGGAGAGGGGCGTCTCCAGGGAGGATGACATGGGGGATCTTGGAGGGATGTAACTATTAAGATGTTATTGAACAATTACGTTGCAAGTACTGTATGCCCTGTGGGATAATAATAATACGCAGTTCTTATAGCGCTTTATACTCCCGATGGATGTCTCAAAGCGCTCAGTATTTTTCCTACAAGGCAAGTGGAGTTACGAGTTGAAGTGTGAGACCTATTCTTTTGCATAGCACCATGTAATGGTTTACAAGGTCCTGTGGCGCACTATGCAGCCAATCAAACCAGGAACACCAAGGCGAACCCCTTTTATGTGCATTACACAACACGCGATGATGCTACATTGTTTAATGGCTATAGACCCATTGCACAACGCGCAGCGTACTCACTGCGCCTATCCTGGGTGTCATTTTGGGTGTCAAAATCGTATACATTATGCACAAAAGAGAGTTTTGACACCCAAAATGACGCGCATTGTCGGAGGTGCGTTCCGGGGTCTATAGAAATCAATAGGTCCCCCTTGCATAATGCGAAACGCTACAGATACGATGAGGTCACACGCACGTTTTTATGCACAGAGAACAGCTATCGTCCAATGATCTGCCTCCTTTTTGAGAGTGTGACCTCATGCAATGGGTCTATATGGATTACAAGTAAAAGATGTTAGAACTTAAAGGTGTTCTCCTGTTGGGTTTCCACCAAGACACATCAAAGTCTTCCACCAAGCCCCACTCGGGTACCGGCTGAATTTACAGCGTTCTCCTTTTTAACAGTGGTCTGCTGGCCAAATGCCAGTTAAATAACTTCTGAAGACCAGTCAAAATTTTGTCCAAGTGGTCCTGCTGGCTAGTTCATTGCTTCCAAATGCTATGTGTAAATGTAAACCACTGACTGCATTGATTGTTTGTATGGTTTCAAACTTAAGTCCCATGCAAATGACAGTAGAAAGAAAACCATAAGATAAGGGCCAGTGAACAAGCTGGGGGACCAGTGAAATGACGAGCTAACTGGTCTGTCACTGAAAAAGTTGAGGGCAAACCAGGATTATTACATAACATTGTTTACAGTGTAGTTCAACTGAGCTGTGCACAGGATCAAATGTGGCACTTATTATTTCAAGCCACTACCAGGCACTTCCTGCCAACACTAGATTTATTTGCTCATCAAATGCAACTTTCTTTTTAAATTGAAGGAAGTCTTTAAATTTTAAAAAAGAGGTTGTTGTAGCCTAATTGGTTTTTCAACATGCAGGCGTGGAATGACACGAAAGCCACGGAGATCATGGAATCTTTTGCTCCCCTGGTCTTGGCCTTGGTGCCCCTTCAAAAGTTTCTCAAAGACTTTAAGATTTTCGATGGAAGTGCCCTACATGTAATTGCAAAATGAAAATGGCCTTGCCCTCTCAAAGATGACGTACGTTTTATAAGAAGCAGACCCAGAAATTTGACAAGCTTCTGAAGAGACAAGGCCACTTTTTCGAGTCTGAATTTCATCAGAAAATTTGAAAATTTTGGGGGAACATTTTAAAGGGTCTCAAAAGCCACGACCCAGGGCAAATAAAAGGCTGTATAACTCCATGAAATTCCAGGCCTGTAATACTATGCCTGTTTTCATTTGGCAGGAATTTATACCTGTTTGCCATCTTGCATGCTGTACACCGAGAATCTTTTTCCAATGATCTTGTCTCACTCTGAAAGAATGTCATCATGTCAGAGGGTATCGTAATCGTGGAAATGTATTGGCAAGTGACATGTACAATGTAATGATAGAAAAGTAGCCTCCGTTTGCTGCTGATGCTGGAACTGTATAGAGGACAAACCACCAGCCATTGATTTCTGTACAGTCAGGGGGTTCGTCTGATTGATTTTTTTTGGAGACGGCGTCGATTTCAACCTAAACTCCCCTGAGTGAACCGTCCTCACCCCTAACCAAATCCAACACCATGGCGCGTGGCCGTTAATGCAACACTCAAACTGTTGGACTCTAATCATGGTCATCGTGTTAGCCAGAGGGGTGTCTGTGTGTCTTTTGGACACCCTGTTTTATCTGTCATTTACATGTATTGTAAGTGAACAATTTGGACACCCAGTTTTTTTATTTTCAGCAAATTTGACACCCTTTTACCAATTCCTGGCTAAAACCGTGATGGTCGGTGGTATTCCTGATTTAATACCATGTCAAATAAACTTTGCACTTGAGTAGCAAGCTCATAAAAAAGTATAAACTGTTATCTGATTATAATTAGTCTTTCGTATTTCTGATCATTGTGTGATTAAAAAAAGTGTGATGTACATGTACATGTACATCACACCATTCTAGTTGAGGAAGTGCCCAAGTTGCCAAAATGTCAAAAATAGAAACGTAGTGTTCACACTACATGAGCGTCGTGTTGTATCAAAACTTTCTCTTTCAGTTCATCAACGACCTTCCTAGATCTTTCAACATTAAAGTGAAAATGAAAGGAGAAGTTGGTAGAACAAAAATAGAGTCAAAGAAGATTTGCCACGCTTGTTGTAGAACTAATACATCGTACAGTTTCACCTCTTTTTGTACATAAACCAGGGCCCGGCTTGTAAAAGCTGTGAAACAGTAAAACATTGCTTTTAGTAAAAACAGGACACCAGTCAAAATGCCATGTAATGCAGGGTTCTCCCCTCGATGCACAAGCTAGCGTATCAGGCCGATACGCGTGAATTGCCTGAAGACGGCTGCAAATTGTGGCAAATTTTCTAAAAGAAAAGAAAACAACCATAAAAAACCTTCGGGGCTCAATTTCACAAACAATGAGATTAATCTTTACAGATGAGTGTCGTACATATTTCCATCAGCGATTTGTATTGTGACATGCATTGCCACACTATGCTTTCATGAGCAATTATTGCTGCACTTCTTTCTACTTTCTGTAGTGTTAGGGCTTACACTCTAGTATTGTAAAGTTATGTGTGTTTGTGTTGTGTTGTCGTTTAGCCTTTTAGAAAGACTCTGCCAGGGTTGGAACGTGATGCCATTTACAACTTTTTGCAATTAAGATGATAATAAGACCGTTTTGCATTGTTGCGCACGTATACCAATAATCAGATACTCGAGGCGTTTTGAACAAAGAGAAACAAGCTGGTGAGGAATTTGTTCAAGAAGGAATGACTATGTGAACCATCGAAGCGCCAAGTAGTAGGGAAGCGAGGTGGTGCCAAACCATAACCAGAAACACCGGGGCAAGCCCCTTCTCTTTCACGATGAGTGTTCTGGTTTCTTTTTCTGTGCGTTACATATCACACGGGACCTACAGCTTTACGTCCCATCGTTGATGTATCTTGTTTGTGAAGTTGAACCCTTGTCCAGTAAAATGTCCAAGCTACTGTACAAGACTTGGTCCAGTGGAGATCATGTTGAAAGCCAAACCTCGTTATACAATATACAATGTTTCACCCTAGAACGTTTCCTGTACCAAACCCTGAATTTGTGTTAAACCCAACCTCACTCACAATGTAAGGAAACACAATTACTCACAACACATGACTAAAAAAAAAGGAATTGCTCAACAGACCGAACCAGCCAACATACTTTTTGTATTAACTGCGAAAAAAGATTTATCGTCCTTGGAATCAATGTATTGTTGAAATTCCTTCCTTGTTGAGATCTTTTGACCCTAATACTATACATGTAGGTGTATTTTTATTGTGTTTTTTCTTCTTTAAAATAAATTTTCAAGGTCTTTTTGTGGTTGGAATATTCAGGGCATGGTATATGCTTTAAGTGTCTAACGGGAAGGGGAAAAAAAGAGTTAAATTCCTGGCTTTCATCTTAAAAAAAGAAAGGACAAACTAATCGCACTGAGTTGTCAATGCTAGCCACTGAGCCAGTTGCTAATATGGCGAGTGGATTACTCTATGCTTTATTGAGTTTGTTCACGAAGGGTACTTGTTCCGGACATTCCTGGGGAGAACTTAAAGGCAGGTTTTTTGGGGGGTAAATTACTCAAAAAATGAATGACCATAAAAACTCACAAGAGGCACTGCAGTTGTTGATTGTATAACATTTTGAGTAACGATTCCCTTCGAATGAATGTGGTTTTAGAGACAAGGATTCAAAAAAATGACGATCTCAAAAATGTAATTTCATGTATGAAATGTTTCTCAGATTGTGTACATTCCAAATACGGATTATTCTTCCTGCGTGGACATAACCGCTCCAGATTTTCGGCGATATCTCAAAAACGCTAACACCTTTTGAAATGAAATTTGTATAGGTTAGTTTTATTGTATATCTACATTTATATAGGATTGAAACAATTGAACAGTTCCAAAATTCAAGGGTTTACTTTGCCTTTAATGTAGTCAGTGACAACATTTATTCACACTACTGTGTATTTTTACATGAGACTGGTTTTGGATCCGCGGTTTGATTGGATTCTCCCAACTGTAACACCAACTGCAGATGTTAATGATGTCATGGGGTGTTTTTATAAATTAGGCCTGTATTGCATTGAGCAATTTCCATTGTATGTATAGCACAGCTATAACATTCTACACAAAATGTACTTGCATCAATTGCTGGTGCTACTCAAAAATCACCATTTGCTACTCAATATCAGAATTCAGTGTACACAAAACAGGCTCAGTCTAAATAGTTTGCTACCCTGTATGCAAAATTTGCTTTACAAAAGCGTTCCTTGTATTGTAATGCATTGAATGGAAAGAAAAAAAACCAGTAGTCATTTTGTTACAAGCTATGCATAGTGTAGGCCTTGGCCCAATTTCATAGAGCTGCTTAAGCAGAAAATACTGCTTAACAATGTTCTGCTAAGCAGAAATGAGCAGGATACCAGTCACAAATTGTACGTGACATGGTAGTTTGGCTGGTAACCTTATTCTGTAGTGGTAAGCAACATTTTGTTGTGCTTAGCTACTTTTTGTGCTTAAGCAGCTCTACGAAATTGGGCCCTGGACTTGCACGGATTATTCTGTTGCCCCAGTGTCATGGTCTTGGTGCCCTTTCAAAAGTTTCCCATAGCCTTAAATTTAAGATTTTTCATCAGATTGGAAGCTTTTGCCTTAAATTGCAAAACGACCTTGCCATGTGGAGTTCTCATGAAAGTCGAAATGTCGGCCAAGGATTTGGTTGAAAGGCTACGGAAAGAGGAAATGTTTTTTTTCATTGAACTACCCTCTGTCTGACGGTGGTACTGTACATGTAGGTATCATCCACTGTGGTTTTGAATGATTGATAAACTATGTACACGGCCGGCCTGCAGTATGACATCATGTGGTGAATGCATCCCTACACACAGACACAGTACCCAGTCATTATTGTACACTCTGTACTATCTGACCTTTCCATATCTTCCACTGTGGTTTTAAATGATGGATACAAACTATGTCAGCCTGCGATATGATATGCAGTGAATGCATCCACACAGTACACAGTCAACCCTCCTACTGTCTGACCAATCAATCATCCAACTGTGGTTTGGAATGATAACCTTATAAACAACATGCATGGATACGCAATCTGCAGCCAACCATACCAGAAAATATGAGGGCAAACCCCCTCTCTGAACGACAAGTGTACTTGGGTTCTTTTAATGTGCATTACACAACACATAGGACCTACACCTTTACCGTCCCATCCTAAGGACAAAGCAATAGTGGTGATACACAAGTGTCAAGGCTAGGATTCGAACACACACTCTGCTGATTAGAAACATCAGAGCTTTAAGTCCAGTGTGCTTGATCGCTCTGCCCCAGCCCCCATCATATCTGTTGACCACACTCATGTAAAGAAAATCTCCTTGTTTGTGAAATAAATTGTAGAGCCCAGACAATTTCTTTGCTTTCTTCCATTCACCCTTTTAGGACACGCCTCTTGATAGGCAATTTCCATTATACAAATATTGAAAGATGAATACATGCATTTCATGCGTACACTTTGTATAATGTTGAAATCAAAGGTGTGAAACCCACTGCAGTGTATGATCTAGATTTGCCACATCGTGGTGTCAGAAATAGAGTGAGGATCCACCATGGAAATACCTTGCAGTGGCTGAAATTTAAGGGTAGCCTTCATGGTCTGGTTGAGCCAACAGTCTGGCCCTGTCAGGAATGCTTAGAAAAACATAATTACTGTGTCAAGGGAGAGAGCAGGGTGGAGATGGCCAGTCTGAGCCTACCTCCATGTCTGAACTGTGTACATGTATCGCCTCTTGTGACTGTGTTGACACCATGTAAATCGAACTCTGGAGAACGCTGTTAACGTACTGTGCACATATTGTAGAACTTTACATCTCTGCATATATCTGCTGTGAGGCAATTCATGCTCGAGCTGCCATTTCAGCTGTATGACACACAAAACAGTGTCACATTGTCTCGATACTCTATGTCGACAGATGACATATGATAACAAATTAAAACTAACTAGTTTTTTTATATCTAGCGGTTTGTCTATTGGCCTCTCGGAGTGCTTCAATTATTATTATTTTTTAAAGACAGGTTTTCAAAATTGTTGATTTATGAGACCGATTTATGTAGCACCTTGTAAGGGTTTACAAGGTGCTGTGGCGCACTCAGCAGCCACTGCCAAGAAACTTGGGTAAACCCCTTCTTTTAGTGTAGCTGGGTTCTTTTGCATGCATTACCCAGCACACAGGTCTACAGCTTTACATTGTACGTCCCATCCGAAGGATGAAGCAATAATGTGCCTTGCTTAAGGATACAAGTGACCAGACCGGGATTCGAACCCACACTCTGCTGATCAGGCATTTTCTTTTCCTCAGTAAAGTGCCAGTTCCCTGGAGTTTGTCATGGCTTGCAATTCAAAGTGACCAAATTGTCCCAAGAATTTCTCGGGGAAATTTGTCTGTTTTGCAAAATGTGACCAGTTGAGACTAGGACAACTCTACTGTCACTTAGAATATCCCGCATTGTAGGGCGATTTAATTCATTCAAAAACACCCAAAAAACATTCAGGATTCTACACGAAACAGCTGCCATCCTGTAAAGAAAACGCTCGGCACAGTCTAAAGACGTGTGAATCGTTTTTTTTGCGGGGTTTTGATAATTGGAAATCTTCACCCTGACACATTCGCAACTGGTAGCTGGAGATTGTTTTGACGCAGGAACATCAAAAGGAAATAACCTTAAAGGTGAAGAAGAGGACACGCCACTTTACCTTCGGAACAGATGGTATAACGCCTGGCAAAGTATTTGTTTTCTTATTCATCGCTTTTTGAAGAGCTCCAACAGAGGTAGTGAGGATTCTCTCCCTGTAGAAACTCAAAATACTGTCCAATAGACCTTCATCATGGTGCGGCCATCTTGATTTTCTCCCATTCAACTCAATGTAACCAAACCGAGGTTGGAAGGAAAAATAGTCTGGTTTCTTTTTGTACGATGAATATTAGCATCCATTACTATTACTGGATACAGGGAACATGACCAAGATGATAGCAGCCTGATAATACATGTAGTCTATTAGTCTGGCTGGCTTGTTCATGACTCACGAAAACTACATGTGCACAGATCGCTCATTTGGCTTCAAATTAAATTCTCATTCAATTTGTGTTGAAATGAAACCTTAAAATATGGACCAGTGAAAAAGCTAGCGGAGCAACGAATCAACAAGAAAACTGGTCCTGGGCCATTTTCGAAACCAGGGTTTGGGTTCCGTCCATCTGTTTGAAGCCCTGGGCCCAATTTCATAGAGCTGCTTAAAGCACAACAAGTAGCTAAGCACAACAAAATTATGCTTACCAAAATATTTTTACCAGCCAAAATGCCATTTCTCATGTACAATCTGTGAGTGATATCCTGCTAAATTTTGCTTAGCAGAATCTTGTTAAGCAATATTTTCTGCTTTTAAAAGCAGCTCTATGAAATTGGGTCCTGGTAGACAAAGCACAGGTTTTTTAAATAACTGATTGAGCCCGAGTCTATGCCCAAACCGTGGTTTAAAAAGAGCCCTAGTCACTGACTACAAAAGGTCAAGGGCAAACTCTGATCACATGGGGAGTGAGAAAGCTCGTCTATAAATTGCTCGGGGAAAAAAAAAACACCAGAGAAAAGAAAGTGCGTGTGTGTAACTACCACTCCTACCTTTTACAAAACATTGAAAGCTACAGGAAAAAAGAAATTGTATACAAATGTACAGTTGTGAAATCGCAAAATTGATTGTTTGTTTTAACAATTCAAGTCTGTTTGGATAACGAGGCTGGAAACAGTTTGGGTGCTATTTTTAATCCAATGAAAACAGTTTTAACTAAATTTGTCATTGAGTAATTCAAACAAAACAAGATCAAATAAAATGTTTTTTTGCCCTAACACTGATGTGTATTAACCACTGTATACTCGGTACTTTCCCCGAGTTCTGTGCAAAAATCCACAGGCATTTCAATTGGGTTATATTCAAACCCAGGACCCCTGCCATGCTAGAATGATAATTTGGCTGATAGCCTTCTTTTGGAAAGCATAAGTTTGTTGTGCTTAGCTAATGTTTGTGCTTTTAAAAGTAGCTTTATGAAATTGGGCCCAGATGCTGCCAAATGTGGAAACACGCACGTCATTATAAATGCAGATTGCAGTAGTCTAGCTCTATTTTTACTCACAGCTAAATTGTTTTCTTTCACCTCCCCCCCCTTCCCAACTGATGCTGGTTTTCTCATCAGTATACCAATGTCTCTTCCATCGGTCATTAATTTGGCAGCGCATTTGCATCGGGTGACTCATGATCTGTGTGATCATTTCATGGAATGACTTCACGTTGGGACAAATTTGACAATGCGGCCTCGGGTTTGGGAGTATTTCATTTATTTATTTAGATTCTGTTCAGTTCCTGAAGTTAATGGAATTTTGTGTAATCGTTGTTTTAAAAAATTGACTTATTTTTGGTGTATGTACATTAAAGACATCGTACACGTTTGGTAATTACTCAAAATATATAGTAGCATAAAACCTGACTTGGTAACGAGCAACAGAGAGCTGTTAATAGTATAAAACATTGTGAGAAACGACTCCCTCTGAAGTAACATAGTTTTTGAGAAAGAGGTAATTTCTCAGTAAAATAATAAAAACTTCTTGCAAGAAGTTTTTATTCCTATATCAAAGCACACAAATTTGTACAACAGGGGTGTTTTTCTTTCATTATTTTCTTGCAACTTCGATGACCAATTGAGCCCAAATATTCACAGGCTTGTTATTTTATGCATATGTTGGGATACACCAAGTGAGAACACTGGTCTTTGACAATTACCAAACGTGTACGATGCCTTTAAGGACATTTTATTAATGTTAATTCACACAACAATAAGGATTTCCCTTTCTGTATTTTTAAAGAAATTGGTTTGTTTTTGTATCTAACATGAGGAAATCTTCAACATGCTTGGTTTATATATTGTACATTATTGTACTTTTAGGTCTGTGCATGATGGATCGATTCATTTCTCATTGGTTGAACAAGGTGATGTCATGGGCTATTTTTAGGTATACTGCTGACTGGGGTCAAAGTTGACTTTTTTTTCTTTTTTTTCTTTTTTTTTTTAAATGGGCTCCCTTCCAAGAACGTAGTCAGAAATCTGTTTTGTACTCTGTGTGTTTTGTTGTTGTTGGTTGTAGATTGATCGTGACATTTTGACAATCTTGGATGATTTAGTTTTGTTTGGACTTGGGAGGTGTTTTCACTGGAATTGAGTTGATCCCAAAGGGAATGTGCAATGTGATTTACATAGGGCCTACTGTTTTTGTGTTACAGTAGTTACTACTGTGTTAGCAGTTTTTGTGTTTGTGTTAGCCATCCTTCTATAAAACTGATACAATGTTGGTTTAGCTAGTGAACAGCGTCCATGTTCGTTCCACCCTTGTAGTTTTTCGAGAAACATGTCATGCCATGAATCTACAATGTACATGAAGAAAGCTGTCAACCTTATCAGCAAGCCTGATACTTCACGGAGGCAATAGAGGCAATTGCCACCATTACCCCTGGTCATTGCCTTGGTGCCCCTTGACATTTTGCATTCCAGGAATCATGCCATTTGAAGCTGATTACAACTGTCATGAAGTTTTGGGTAGAATTTCACATTCAGCAGAAAACCTTACAGTTGATTTGACAAAAAACAGCCCAATGATCAACAAGTCATTTTTTGTTTTTAAAGTGCTTCCTCAAAATAGCACTTGTTTCCAATTGACTTTACTTCAGATCAAACTGCACATTATGTTAAAAGCTTTTTGCTATGCATTATTTCCCTAAGACTAGTCACAAGACTTGGTCAAGTCTATTCTGATCTGGCCTTGCACTTTGATTGATGTGAGCAGAAAAGACATTGTATTGGTCTCGGCCAAATCACATCTGACTTTTAAAGGTATTACACAGGATTGGTAGAGCTGACAAAATAGTCACAGACAGTGTTCATGTTTTGTGTGATCAACCATATACATGAAATAACAAACCTAGATGAAAATGTGGGCTTAATCCATTGTGTGAGTCAGGAGAAAATAGTGAAAAACCATGAACAATTTTTTCAGCATGAAATCAGTGCATCACATTGTCCTTAAGTTTGTTTGTAATCAACAAAAATCAGCTTTTGCGTTTTTTTAGGTTTTCAGATACAGGTTCCTCGAATGACTTCATTTCGGAGGGAAATACTTCACAGAAAAAAAATGGTTCTCATATGAACTTCCTCCATAATCAGTAAGCTTTCAGACTGAAGTTAAACAATGATGTGCGTTATCCTTACCAATCCACCTTTAAAGCAAAGTACAATCATCAATGGTTTTTATAGAAATGTAAATTAAATCCCAAACTTTCACTTTCAATTAAAACACCACACACATTCAACCTGCGAAATTATCATCAAATTTGACAGTCACATTTGGTTGAAACAACAAATATTGCATAAAAAGAAGTTGTTTGCACATTTTCATAAATGCTTATATAAATACAGCACCTTGTAAACCCTTATAGGGTGCTACATAAATTGGTGTCATAATTCAGAAACTTCAAAAACCTGTCTTAAAATGTTTCTGTTTGTTCCAGCACCTTTAGTACCCTGTGCGCTCATATAAGACTATTATTGTTATGATTATTATTTCAAAGGGGCAATATTACTATTTTATAAAAAAAATAAAAAAATAAAAAATAAAATAAAAATCATTTGTTTTGTCATACATTGCATCAGTACACTAAAATAGCACAAAATCTGTGAATAAACATACCTTGGCCAGCCATACTTAGCATGGCGGCCATCTTGGAAAAAATAGCAAAAAATTTGAAAAATAGTAAAATAGTAGTGCCCTGTCTCCTCTTTTTGAAAAAGTCTGGACATGTTCAATGTCTTGTCCAACATGTTTCTTTTATGTATTGTGTGTTTGAACAGTAGAAAAAACAATGGATATTTGAAATTTAAAAAAGAGTGGCAGCCATCTTGAAATAAAAAATAAAAAATAAAAATCCCCTCCTCCTTCCCTTTTTTTTTTTGAAACCCGGATGCTAAACATGTTTCTTTTTTACTCGGCCTAAATTGTGGGCTCTTCAATTGCTAATCACCATGACTATGACAGTACATGTAGAACCAGACAGAAGTATTATTTCCATGGAGGCTTGGTGCTGGTATGAGATTTACACATACACTCAGTGAGCTTTCAGATTGAAAGCAATAAATTTAATTGTTTTTATGACCAATCCTGTCCCGATTAGTCATTTTTGAAGTTTTTTCCCCCTCTCCCCTTGTCATAATGTCAAACTCGTCCAATGCTAATGTAAACTGTGAAACATTTATGTGCACAGCGGCGCAATAAATTAGTGTTTTTTCTTCTCAAATTGTTTTCCTTTTTAGAAGAGTGAAATGTCCTCCATTTTCCAGGTCATTTACACAAATGTGTGAAAATTTGTTTAAATACACTGTAGCTACTTGTAATAACTATGGATGTTGTACATGTAGTCGTAAAAACTCTCTGGAAATAGAAACTGTAGGAATGATCAGTATGTGACTGGTGTTTATTTTAACCAAGTGAAACCGAGTTTGTTGTTATTCTACTCAATTCCAGCATGTAGAACATCGGATGTCTCTTCTACAAGCAAGCATGGAATGTTATTTCTTGAAGGGACATTGCCTTTTTTCTCCGGAGGGACTTTTCCTGAAAGGAAAATCAACTTCTTCTTTGGCCTGAGTGACTGATAGGTTTTTTTTTTTGCGAGAGCACATCTAGGCAGATTTTCCTCATACAGTGTACATAAAGGGTGTTTGTAACATTGGTAAGAGTAAAAATATAAATGTTCACAGATTCACACATAACTTACGTGGTATAAAGATGGTTATGATGGGAAACTCACTTTGAAATATTTTTGCTTTTAATGCTATAGTTTTTGAGAAATGAGTGAAATAATTAGTTTTGATCTCATGAGTCAAAAACTCGATGTTTGAAAACAGTGAAAACACTTAAGATTTTCGCCCACTTTTTTCTGGTGATTGCAATGACCAATTGAGCTTATTTGTTGTTTCATGTATATGTTGCGATAGATACACCAAGTGAGGATACTGGTCTGTGACATTTACCAAAAGTATATACTGCCTTTAAAGGGCACCCCCATGGAACAGCTTTCAATTCCTGCTAGAACATTTAAAGGGGCACCTACATGTAGGTAATGGCTAGCCATGGAGCCCCTGTTGAATCCATGAACTGTCAGGCCTGTGTCCGAAGGGAACATTCCAAGGGGCGCAGTAGCCTAAACTGGACAACAGTCACAATGGCGCCCCACAGTTGAAAGTTTTGCAATTCTCTTGAGTTGTGTGTCCTTGCTCTGTGCACTCAGGGGTTCATTCTACCCTGCTTGATAAACAATGTATCTCGAGTACTATGTCCTACACGCATGTGTTGCAATGATTGATAAAAAACCCACAAATCTTGTAAACATTCTTGCCTGTCTTTAAAACTTGACCTTTGATTAAATGACCACAAAATTCCGCAAAAAAACCCGGTTTCCACAGCAACTAAACTTTGTGGTTTGACAAAGCAATATTGCGTGTCGGTACAATGGTTATTTAATTGCAACAAATCAGACCACAGCTAGTCAATGACGTACTTGAGGTATCCGGTAGTGCTAAGGGATTTGATACTCTCCAGAAATAAATAGTTTGGTCATGTTTTGTTTGGTTTTGTTTCTTCTTTTTTTTTTTGGGGGGGGGGGGAGATGTTTTTCATGTTCATGGTCAGCAGGAACTTGATCATCTGTGATAAACATCGCCCTTGGAACTTTATAACAACATTCAGGCCTGATGCTGAAGGGCAATGCTGAAAGGCAATGCCTTTTCCTTTTAAGGGGCATCAATGCAATGCCTACATGTAGGGGCATGGAGGCAATTGCCTCTGTTTTGCTTAGTGATATAGTGAAGTACGTGTATCAGGCAGGCCTTCAGTTTCATCTTTGAGAGGGCAAGGCCATTTTAATTTTGCAAAGGGAACTTCCATTGGAAAATTTGAAAGTCTCTGGGACACTTTTGAATGGGCACCAAGGCCAAGACCAGGGCAACAGAGGCCATGACATGGTCTCCAGGCCTGTTATAAGGCCTACGTGCATTCGCTCTATGTTTTTTGTGTTGAGCAATGTGCCACTTACTGCATAGTGCATATTATTATTATTAGAAAAAATATCTAAAAAATTTCCCCCCAATTTTCTTTAAAACGTATAATTCGTTTTGGTCAGAGTATTTGACAGAATCTTTGGCACCCTCAAATTTGACAAGAAAACCACCCGATAATTGTCCATGCTGGTTTTCAAGACAAAGGAGTCAGGAGAAGTATCCATTAACCTATGACCTTTAATCTCGGGGGGGGGGGGGGGAGGACGATGATCTTTGTTTTTCTTTTCCCATCCGTCCCAAAGGCTTTTCCCAGATTGATCCACTAAGCTGTAGAGCAGTTGAGTGATTCCCGGAAAAATCTGCTGGCCGATAATTTGTGATGAAAACACGGATTGGATTTGGCCTTTTTCATCTACTATTTTCATGTACATGTATGTATTCTTGGTCCAAGATGTTGTTGTTTGTTATTGCTGAACTACAATAATCGATGTTGAAAACAAGAAAATGCTGTTCCAAAATCTGGCCTTACTTGGTGCCAGACCATTGTCAGGCATGATGTTCTTCCGACTTTAGTCTGATTTCCGATTGTTTGTTTCCCTAGGAAGAATCTGGAAAATTGTGATTAAATAGGGTGAAATGTCTACAGTGTATAGAGCCAACACCATGTGTGTAGGTTAGCCCTTGTTTAAGTTGTACTTGATAAAATATTCCTATTTTTTTCCAATGGGCCAAATATCATGTCTGCCTGGCATGATATTCTTCCTGGTTTACTTGGGTTTTTTGGCCCTCAGACAAATTAGCAAAGTTGTTATTAAATAGCCTGAAAAAAAGTCTATACCATATGTACATGTAGGTCAGCAGTTTGTGCTCAATAAAATGTTCAACTTCTTTTTTTCCAAGGGCCAAATATCAAGTCTGTTGTTTTTGGTTTCTCTGTAACATGATGTAGCAAGATTAGGAATGTATCTATAGTGCTTTGGGCAAAATGGCAACAACATGATGGGATACATTTACATGTGTAGCGTTACAAATAACACAATACTCAGTGCAGGGCAGTCTAACTTAAATTCATGTTAAGCCAGCTGTAAAGCCCTTTGTCAACATTTCTTAGTCTTTGATTTGGAAGCTTACAGTTTTGGTTCACTGGTTTCCTGCTAATACATTTCCCAAACCAAGGTTGTTTGCTTTCCAAACATCAAGCACCCTGTAGAAATTTTGTCATGGCCTCACTTTTGCAATAGACCTTCACCACCATGCAGCCACCATCTTGGTCTTGTTCCCTGTCTGCAGTTAGCATTCATGATGACTGATTCTCATAATGTGAAAGAGGGGGACAGACGATTTTGTCCTTCCACCCTCGGTGTGGTTCCATGGATTTTAATGGACAGGAAAAAATGAAGATGGCTGTGCACCATGATTGAAGGTCAATTTGTGTGTCAGCTTTGTTTGTAGAGGTCACAAACTGAAGTGGAGGTCACAATTAGGAAGTTAAGTTGACCACAACAAAATACACAGTGCATTGTTGACCATTTTGTGGTGGTTGCTCGGTGTTGTATGAAGGACCACTTGTGATGGTAGTAACCACTACATGTAAGTCTCTCTTCTCCTGTAAAATGTGTTCAGTGTAGAATGTATTACAAGGAATGGGTTGGAATTTTGCAGCCAAGCAATAGGCTATATTTAGACTGAACGTGTTCTGTGCACACCGAATGCTAGTTGTTGTTAGTAGAACTATGCACACTCAACATTACATAGTAGGTGCGACAATTCCTCCGATAGAGGGCCTGGAATTTTATCTTTGAGAGGGCAAGGCCATTTTCATTTTGCAAAGGGCACTTTCATTTGAAAATCTTAAAGTCTACGGACACTTTTGAAGGGGCACCAAGGCCAAGACCAGGGGCAACAGAGGCTAGGGCCTCCGTGGCCTCTGTGGAATTCCAAGCCTGGTACACTGGAAGCCCTGACTTCTGCACGTGCACGCCCTCCATAGATACGATACAGAGGAAGCGCACGCGCACACGTGCAGTAACTGTGTGAGAGTTCATATTTTCCATGTGCAGCCACAGGCCTGCTTTGATCATGACAACACAGCCCCTTTAAAGGCCCTGTACACGTTTGGTAATTGTCAAAGACCAGTGTACTCACTTGGTGTATCCCAACATATGCATAATGAAAATTTGGGATCAATTGGTCACCGAAGTTGCAAGAAAATGATGAAAGAAAAAACACCCTTGTTGTACAAATTTGTGTGCTTTCAGATAGGAATAAAAACTTCTTGCAAGAAGTTTTTATTATTTTAGTGAGAAATGACCTCTTTCTCAAAAGCTACGTTACTTCAGAGGGAGTCGTTTCCTACAATGTTTTATACTATCAACAGCTCTCCGTTGCTTGTTACCAAGTAAGTTTTTATGCCAATATTTGTTTTGAGTCATTACCAAGCGTGTACGATACCTTTAACTTAAATTCTTCTGAAGTATACCAAAATATACTGGGTACTTAAAAGTGAATCATGATTTGAATTTGCATGGTCAAGTACAATGCCATTTTCATTATCAAGTCAACGTGTGCACTGATCAGCCTATGCTTCCTGCTGGGTTGGTCTTTGGTATGCACGGTCATTGTCGCAGCGCCGATATCCTTTTTCTACGTAATTTGTAATCCACCACTGGAATCCATCCTGTGAGAGGATGTCCGATGAGACGAAGTAATCAAAACAAGTCAATAGAGGGAGGGATAAATGAGTAATCGGAAGGAATTGTTTACACGTTCAGACAGAGGTTGTGGTTTGTGTTAACAGACCATTATCATGCAGCTGCTGCCATGTTTTTCAGTCTTGCTCCCCGTGTGAAATTGCATTACTGAATACTGATTCTTACATTTTGTATTCTACTGGAAAGGTACCAGACTATTTTTCCCTTCCAGCCTCACTTTGGTTTACATTGAATTGAGTGGTTGGAAAAAACAAGATGGCGGCACCATGATAAAGGTCTGTAGCGAACTGCTGTTAGTGTTTTGCTTTGTACCAAGGGTCTGCTTTGTCCACTATTGTCAAGTACATAAAGGTTCTTGAGATGCTGTTGTGGAAAAAGTTTCTTGGAGAAAGTGATGTCACTTTAGAGGTTCCCCCTAGTCTATCCCCGAGACTGGGGACTATGGATTGGAAGTCTTCACTTAGAGAAGATGGTGCCAATTGGGTTAAAATATTATCCCAGTTGGGGATAGTTTGGAAGTTTTCAATTAATGCTTTCTCGACTGGGGATTATGGTTATTGTCTTTTGGAGGATATGGTTTCACTTGGGGTAAAATATTATCCCAGTTAGGGATAGTTTGGATCTTGTAACTCAAGGCTTTCTCAATTGGGTATCACTGATATCATTCAATATTGTGGGAGATGGTTTCAATCGGGGTAAAATATTATAGCCCAATTAGGGATAGTTTAGATTTGCTCCTGAAAGTTGTCCTGGTTTAAGAGAACCATGGTCATCCTCATTTGGAGATGATGGTTTCAATCGGGGTAAAAGTTTATCCCATTTGGGTAAGTTTGTATATTGTCACTCCAGGCTTTCTCAATTGGGGACCATGGGTATCCTCATTTGGGGAAGAAGGTTTTCAATCGGGGTAAAGGATTATCCCAATCGGGATACTTTGGATGCTTCCATTTAAGGCTGTCCTCAATCGGGTTAGTACACTTAAGGCTTTCCTCAATCGGGGTAGTATTTATCCTTATTAAGAACATTGGGAAGATGGCAATGACCCTGTGTAACTGTAATCCAGTTGGCATTTCGGCCAATTACTCTGCCTTCAATGTGGGTATATTTATAGCTTCAGTGTAATACATGCCAAGCCTGGAATTTAACCCTCAATGATTGCAAGGCTGTTGAAGGGCACTTCATCAGCAGTGCATGCATTATCATTATAGATGTCTGGATTGAGATTTTCTCAAAAGGGGGTGTCCCAGTTGAAGAGCAGGCCAACAAAAGGTTATGACCTCGGTGGCCTCCCTGAAATTCCGATGCTGTGTGCTAAAAGGACTGGACTGTAAAGTTTGTTGTGGTGTGGATTGTTGTAGGGTTGCTCCATGATTGTAGGGAATCAATTAGAAAGATTAGTGCAGCGTTGCTAGATGATAATGGGGCAAATAGGGAGCTCCATGGTCTGACCATTTAATGTTATCTACCGTGGTTTTGAATGTTTGCCAGTCTGCAGTGTGATTTTATGTTGTAAAACTGGTGCATGTTTGTACTATGGGGCCAAGAGTAACACAAACAGGCCATAATTTTAAAGGAGTGCTATCGTGCTCGCGCTCCTCCGCGCTTCTTAATGGTTTTAAGGAGAGCAACAAAAAGCGTTCCTTACAAATTTAACAAGAGCATGTTTTTCAAAACCCTAATTGTTGATTAAAATAAGTCGCTTGAATGTTGTGAGTTGGCAGTGGCAAACGAGTCCCATCAAATCTGCTTTGATTGTGTGTGCGTGCGCGCGTGCTTGATGTACATTGTGATCGTTATGTGTTCAGCGTTTCACGGCACTTTCAAGTGATTTATTTCACGTTTTTCTTGAGTATGTGTTCATTAAACTTGGGTTTTGTTAGCGAAAGCAAATCGCTCTCCTTAATCCACTTTCTTGATTTAAGGAGAGCACTTTACAGCTCTCCTCAGATTTATTAAAATGAAGGTCTGGAGTAACCAGTGTTTGAACATTTTGACTTTTTTTTCCGAATTTGTTTTGACCCTGGTGGCCTGCCACCCAACCCACCCCAGATTTTGATTGTTAATATTAACAGACTATTTAATATACCCTATGCACTGAAGAACAAAGTAATTCCTCAAATGAAGCAGATATTTTAGATCAATGCTCTCCCAGCTCCGGAGTTTTCAATTGGCTTTTCCTGGATTCCAGTAGGCTACTTTGTAGTTGAGGAAATGTTTGCCATCTCTGGCATCAGACACGAAGGTCAGCAATCGACACAAGGTTGACCGATATCAATATAGACAGTCACAGACATGAATGACAATCTGGAAGAGACCACTGGGTTATTTTCCCCTTAAGAATGTGTTTTTTATTTTATTTTAACTGTAAGTGTAAACTGATTTTTGATTTTCAGTTATTTCTTTTGAACCACAATTTTTTTTTTTTAAATGAATTATTTTGAATGGCCCCTAAGTACACATTGACATAGTTCTGTACAGTGTGCACAGTTGTGCCACCTTACAGCAACCCTGAAGTCGAAGTTCCAGGCATGCTAACCCAAACCCCAGACCAAACCCTAACCCCTAACCCCTCACCTTTAATCCCTAACCCCACATTTGGTGCTCGAAATGGGGCATAGTGTACTCCCTCCCCGCTATTGTGTCTTCAATGTGTGCTTGGAATCTCAGGAATTCTGTTTTTAGGTGGGTACTTCTGTACAAGGGGAAAATAGTATGTATGCAAACATTGGGTAGGGGATACCCTCTGCCCCCATATCGGGAATGGTATAACCCTCCCCCCACCCACCCCCCTCACCCTCCCCACTCCCCTAACCATAATTGAAAAGGAGCAATCAATGGAGAATAAATGTCTGACCCTAAAGCCAGCTGCAAGATCATGTTTACCAAGTTTCTCAACCTGTTATTTAATTCCCAACTGACCACACCCAATGTCGAGTGTAACTCACACTGACAGGCCAAGTACACATGTACATGTACCAGACTCTATGCACTCTGTACAATATGTTCATGTGAACACGGTTGTGTAGATTCTATAGATAAAATAATCGTATCTATTATCCATATACATTTCCTCAGAGAATTTCTCAACTCAACATTCTGTAATCCATCTGGTAAACCCCCACATGAGGCAAAGCTCAAGAGGTGAAGGCGCATTTACTGGAGTCTTGGGGAGTCAGGGAGCCAGACCGCCTACACGCTTTGACCTTTGGGTTGACCCGGCACATTCCATTCCCTCCACAATATTATACCAGTGCCCTGACCATGTGACCCAGACAGATTCGTTCATGTAAATTAGGGATCTTCTTCATCCGATGTGGTAGGATGTGGGTCACAGCATGGAGTCAAGGCCTAGTTTGTGTTTTTATTAAGTTAACGAAGGTCGCTGGGCTCGGTGGTACCGGTACCACCGAGCGAAGAGTAGCATGGCTGCATAGTGACTAGATACATGTGGGGGGACTGTCTATGTCCTTTGTATTTGTTCACAAAAGTACTATATCCTTTTTTTTTTCGAAACCAGGGCTTCGGTATCTATCGTAATTTCCTGCGTATACAAGACGCGGCTTATCAACAGAGGCCTTGGACTATGCGGCCTGCGTGTAATTCCAGGCCTGGTATGGTGGCACAACTGTGTATGTAATCATCACATGATATCATATATTGCTAACTGGCAAAGTTTATACATTGTCTGTCACTTATAACCACAACCACACTGGATTCGATATTAAATGGTCAAACTGTAGGAGGGTTAATCACATTGAATCCATACTGTGACTTCTCACTGGGAAATGTTTCCAACACAAGAAATAAAACTAATACTCAGTAATGTTCACAGGTACTTACTTTCCCTTTAAATTGAATTATTGTTACTGGCAAAGTAGTTTGTACAAAATCAAACATGTACACGTACTTCATTTATGAATTTGTTGTGAGTCATTTATTGGTCTTTTTGATTAGAGATTACTGTAGATAGTGAGTGATGCTTGTATATTTCCCTGAAAGTCACAACATGAGTGTACAACGCACAAAGAACCATGAAGCAATTCCACTGTTTACTTTTAAATGAATCAGCTGTTAAAAAAAATACTGTATGAGTCATGGATCTAGCTATTAATGACAGTAGAGGGCAGTATTTAAGCTGTCCACTTGTAATTATTTTACAGTGGACTATGCTGTGTTGCAAAGTGAGAAGTGTGAGTGAGCCCTCTTGTGACAGATTGTGAAAATATGAAACTTTCTTAAATTGGATCTTTACTAATACAACAATACTTTGTGAATGTTTTAAAGGGATGTTTGCTTACTTGGTATTTTCCTTTACAAATTTACAAGTTAAACCAACCGGGTGAAATGAAAGACCATCTAAGCAGGTTTTTTTCCCCCTATTTATTTGACATTGTTTGATATCAAAGATGGCGGCCACGGCAACGGTTTTCGGCTATGAGTGTTTCTAAGGACAAACTTTACTTCAGTGCATAATGACGCCAATATCTAGCTGTAGCCATAGCCAGGGTTCTCCCCAGGGTTTTTCAAAACTGTAGGGCATTCTGGGCCAAAATTCTGGGATGTTTGGCCGAAGTGTGCTGAATTGAAACAAGGTCTTCGGAATGTTTTCTACTTGGTGTTTTTCTTGGTTTTCAAAGCCCTACTGTGCAATTCAGAGAACCCTGATAGCTGTAGCCGCCAAATCGAACACTGCCTCAGTCATTTTGTTTTCTACCATTCAACTGACTATTCAAACTGAGGCCAGACAGTTATTTTAGTCAGGTCCGTTTCTGTGCATCCAGAATCCTTCATGGTGTTTGTACTTTGTATACACGGGGTAGCAGACAAAGATGGTGTGATTGTGACAAGAGGTCTTACCCGGAATCCCAGAGGACCGATTGAAAGAACTCATTGCATCTGGTTTTAATCACAAACGATAAAAGATTTAAAGCAATTAACGTAATCGTAATCTAGTCCATTTATTATTAAAACTCTGCTAATTGTTTTTATCTCCTCGTGGTCCAGTGATACTCCTCTCGCCTCCTTGCACTAATTATCTCCAAATCGTGCGTTTCCAGCCACATGCTTTTAATAGCCCCGTTCCGTTCCCCCAGGGAGAGGGGAGGGGGGGGGGTAGGCAGAGCAGGGGGACACATGGTCACACGGCTAGCTTTCAGTAGAAAATAATAGGATCCAGTCATACACAACGGACTGCGGCAACTCTAGGGCAGAAGGGAAGTTGAGTCTAGACTGTTATTTGGGGGTTTTTTTTAGGGTGAGATGTTTTTATATATTTTTTATGATCCCCACGTGAACCTGACTTGCAGGATAAGGTCAGACCATCCCCTTCCCTGTCGTTAAACTCAGCGATGTTATTAAGAGATTGATATCGGTTTGGACAATTGATAATAATTCGCCAATGTTGAGGCTCATGTAGGCGTCGCTAGAAATACGACCTTCTGAAGTGTGGTCATCTTTGGAAGAAAAAAAAGAGGAACAAATAATAATTAAATGCCTTTTACAAAGGCTTAAAAATGCTGTACAAAACCACAAAGAATAAACAAAGCTTAAAAATGCTGTACAAAACGACAAAGAATAAACAAAGATTGTAGTCACTTAGAATAAAAGCAAACAAGTTTTTAACATGGCTTTGAAGGATTCAAGAGATGATGCCTGATGGATGTGAAGAGGGAGATTGTGCACTGACTGTGAATGTGCGTATAAGTGCGGGGTGCAAGGGGACAAGCACAAAAGGGAAGTAGAAGAAGATCGTAGATTGCGAGAACTGTTGGCTTTGTTAGAAATAAGGGTCTGAAGATAAGTAGGAGCTAGACATTTTCTGACTTTAAAAACAAGGAGGAGGGCTTTGAATTCAATCAATCAATTGATCGATCAACTAATCTATCTATCTATCACTAACGGTAACTTTATGAATTGATCAAAAACACACAAGAAATTATTCCAGCTTGAAATTACTCACTGGCCGTTGTCTCTGTTGCCCTGGTCTTGGCCTTGGTGCCCCTGCAAAAGTTTCCCACAGACTTAAAAAAAATTCAAATGGAAGTGCCCTTTGCAAAATGAAAATGGTAGATAAAATTACAGGCCTGTTGTTTGGTCAATTTCTACATAAATTAAAAACGTTAAAAACACTAGAATTTTTTTTTTAGTTGCTCAAAATGTTGTTAACAAAAACATGGTTAAATAATGTTTTTCTTGGGAGCTCCCGAAGCTTTTCGAAGAATCATGGCTGGGAGTTTGATTTCCTGAGCACCGTTGCGTTATTTTCGGAACATTAAAAGTAATCAATCCAGACACCGTTTACCACCAGCTCGAAGATCAGTGCCGATTTCCTTACAAGTCACGCCGGATTATTTTGACGTGATAGTTCTCTGAGAGGAAGTTCTTCGTGATTGAATTGCTGGAATTATTACCCAAACCACAATCCGCAGACATGGCGTGTTGAGGTGACGCTGCGTTTTTAAGGGTTTGCAGCTTGCGTAAGGTACAAAATTATTAGCCGCTGTGAGATTTTTGTTTAAATCAAAACAAAAACAAGGTGCTCTTTAATTTCTCATGACTTTTCCTGATGTCATTTTTTTTATTTTTTATAACTTTTTTAACTGCTTTAAATTTTCTTGAAAAAAACCCTGAAGCAGCCAGCAATAGGAGCAGGTTATGAGGTATTTTGTATTCAAGATAGTGAAGAAAGAAAAATATTGTTGAGAAACTTGTTTTTTTCTTTGTTCTGTGGGAACTACGGAAAAACAAAGATATCTCTAATCTGTATAAAATTTTCTTAAATTTCCTGAAAAAATCCTCATTGAAAACTGAGCAAATTTTGGTTACTCTTTAAGGTCAAGACATTTAACTTAGTCTTTCCCCCTTGAAATATCAGATTTTAATTTCATAGTTTAGAAAAGAAATCAAATTGGTAGTTGACAGGCGTGACATTCTTCCTGTTTTCCGATTTTTTTTTGCCCTCAGAAAAAAAAATCAGCAAAATTGTTTTGAAAAAGAAAAGAAATCAAATTGGTAGTTGACAGGCGTGACATTCTTCCTGTTTTCCGATTTCTTTTTGCCCTCAGAAAAAAAAATCAGCAAAATTGTTTTGAAAAAGCCTGAAAAGTCTATAAAAGCTTATACCATCTAGGTTAGCCCTTGTACTCAATAAAATTGTCCTACTTTTTTTCTGAGGGCCAGATATCATCATGCCTGTGCAATTATGATTAGCATTTTGGAGCATGAGAAGAAAATTGTCTAAATTGTCAACACTTTTCTGAACCAATTGGAAGTTGAACAAGGTTTTGTTTGTCTTTTGGGAGAATGGTAATGTAAAGAAACGTCTAAATTTACATGTTAATGCCCGAAGTGACAACCTGTACCATGCTTAAACTAGATCACTGTTACAACAGAGATCATGAAATGGGGTCAGTACCCTCATGACCAACCCCCCCTCCTCCCAAGAGGACACAAAAATCCACATTCTTGACTTTCCGTCTAAAAGAGGGCAAGTTTAGGGGTCAAACTTGTCTTTTCTAAGAAGGCTCTAGGGTCAGTGTTTCCAGTAAGGGTGTAGTTGTAAAAAAAGAATGGCTTCTCAATTCTGAAGGTGATTTTTTTTCCCTCACCCAGAACAGCAGGACATGTGTTTCGTAATCAAGTTGGTATCTTTTCGAATATATAATTAGGTGCTTAAAAATCAATATACATGTGTGTAAATGTTGCCCCCCCAACCCCTCTCCCCTAATCCTCCTAAATACTATCCCTGATTCTGCCTTTAAGCTTGGCTAGAGTTCTATGGGGCTTAGAATGGCACGTAGGCCAACGAGACCTTTGCTTGGTCTGGTTTTGGGGGTCTTTTTTTTAGCTGGGGGGTCCCTTTTTAGAATTCTGCAAGAGTGCATGACACAAAATAAATCCCCCAACCGGTGCTAAATGCTAAATATTCACAGATACTTTTTAAAAGTTTCTCAGCCTCTTGAAACCAAATCAACAAAATACTGGCTGACGACTAAACTGATTTTGTTTCTTAAAGGGTGTGTACAACATTGGTAATTGCCAAAGACCTGTATCCAAACTCGATGTGACCCAACATATACATGAAATAACAAACCTGTGAAAGTTTAAGCTAAATCGGTCTTTTCGGAGTCATGAGGAAACAGTGAAAAAAAAACTTATGTGTTTTAACTTTTTTTCAAACATCGGAATTTATCCTGCAGGATAAATACTATGTGCAAATCTGCGAGAATTTATATTTTCATTCTTACCAATGTTGTACACACCCTTTAACATCTTTTTCATAAAGAGTTAAGAGTGATCCCAAGCGCGAATCATGGGTTTTAGCAAAGTGTGATGTCACAATACAAATCACCATGGTGACAACTCATCTTAAGATGAGTCTTAGCGCTTATTGGAATCCGGAGCCCGGTTCTGTTGAAATTAGCTCCCACCTACTGGAAAGCTGTTTTAAAAAAATGAGTTCACATGTTTAATGTACATTATGTGATACTATTTATCTCTAATTTGAACCATTAACCGTACAAATTGTCAGGTCCAATCCCCAATAACAGGAAACTGACATCAGCGGGTTAAAAATACTTTCAGTGTTTTTTTTTCCCTCTTTTTTTTTGCACGTGGGACACCAGGCTGCTAACAATCTTGCTGTGCTTCTCTGAAACCCTTAAAAAGTTCTTTAATTTGTATTTTCCTTTGAAAGTCTTTGGGGAGTCGGTCTCCAATCCAAAATGGTCCTAGGTATAGAATTCTTTAAAAATACTATGGTTAGGGTTAGGGTTAGGGTTAGGGTTAGGGTTAGGGTTAGGGTTAGTGTTAATGACCATAAAACTCACTTGGTAAAGAGCACTGGAGAGCTGTTGATATTATAAAACATTGTTAGAAACGACCCTCCTTTGAAGTAATGTAGTTTTTAGAGAAAGAAGTTATTTTTCACCCAAAAATTTGAACCTAAGAAAGGCTTCAGGCATGGAGTTTTTTCAGGCATCTGAATGCAGACAATTCTATGCAACAAGTTGTGGTTTTTTCTTTCATTATTTTCTTGCAACTTCAATGAGCAATTGAGCCCCAAATTTTCACAGGTTTTATTTTTATGCATATGTTGGGATACACCAATGTTGAGGATGCTGGTCTCCGACAGTTATTAAAAGTATACCCTGCCTTTAAAGGCACTGAACACGTTTGGAAATTGTCAAAGACCAGTGTTCTCACTTGGTGTATCCCAACATATGCATAAAATAACAAGCCTGTGAAAATTTGGGCTCAATTGGTCATCGAAGTTGCAAGAAAATGATGAAAGAAAAAACACCCTTGTTGTAGAATTTTTGTGTGCTTTCAGATATAGGAGTAAAAACTTCTTGCAAGAAGTTTTTATTATTTTAGTGAGAAATTACCTCTTTCTCAAAAACTATGTTACTTCAGAGGTAGTCGTTTCCTACAATGTTTTATACTATCAACAGCTCTCCGTTGCTTGTTACCAAGTAAGTTTTTATGCTAATATTTGTTTTGAGTCATTACGAAACGTGTACGATACCTTTAAATCAGTTGTTAAAAGAATGGTGCCAAGATGAGGTGAAAAATACATTACCAAACGTGTACGATTCCTTTAACTCTTTGCCCATGTTGTATAAATACAACATTATAATGACTTCTAAACAGCTTCCTGAGAATGAGAACACATTCTCTCTGGAGATATTTGTTCCCTCTTTTAGAGAAAGGCAATAATCTGACCCAGAATGTCTGAATATAGGAACAGGAAATTTCCCCATTTAAATTTTTCCTTTTCTGGTTTGGCCATCTAGTTTTGTCACGAACGTTAATTCAAGGTGAATGCAATACCAGTCCTACCTTTTGTTCGCTTAAGAATCAAGATCGGCGGTTTGAGAAGCGGGGGTTGGGTGAACGCCGCTGTATACCATACACCAAGAAGCTTTATATCTGCACCCTTGAGGGAATATTCCGGAAACACCTGATCGCTGGCGTAATCCCTGAAAAAATTTCACCCCCATTCTGGCAGCTTGATTCGTTGAGTCCACTTTCAGTTTTGCAGGCTGCTATTATTAAGGGTTTGTGAAATTCTATGCGATCTAATTTTTTCAGAAATTTTCTTTTTGGCAGCGCAGTTATGCCATCTGGTGTGAGTAATAAGTCTGCTTTTAGTGAATGGGTCTAAAGCAAATGATAAATAAATTAATAGGGGCGATTCAAAATCTGTAGGTTTCTTTTCAACTTTGTAGAGTTTGTGGCTATGCATGGTGGAGGTCGATGTCATAAAATTCTTTCAACATGTTCTGGTAACAATTCTTGTCCTTTACAGTTGTTGTGAAGAAGTTGTATGGAGAATGGTTGTAATTTTGGTTCTAATGTGCTTTTTTAGGGAATGTTCCTTGATTTGTCTTTTGGTTGTTATAGTTGTGCAGGGAGGACTCTATCTAGAATGAAGAGCAGTTGGGGGCTCTGAGAAATGTGTTTGTTTGTTTGTTTGTTTGTTCTGGGGGAAATAATGGTTTGTACATGCAGTAAAGAATATAGAGAAAAGGCAAATTATAGTCAGGTTGGAAATTCATTATGTTAGGGGCAAGGCAATCTTTTCTTGAAGTAACAGGCATTATAATCTTCATACTTTAGTCTGATTTCTGATTTCTTTGCCCTCAGAAAGGTCAGCAAAATTGTTATTTTAAATAGCATGGAAAATATAAGTCTGTACTGTAGGCCAGCCCCTTGTACTTGGTCCTACTTTTTTTTCCAAGGGCCAAATATCATGCCTGAAGTAAAGAGCAAAGTCCACTAGGAAATCAGAATTCTGTGGACGGGGCACCAAGGCCAAGACCAGGGCATCCAGCTAGAAAGAAGCAGTGGCCCTCGTGGAGGTCCTATCATGAACAGTGTTTCTGTTTGTGATTAGGCCTACAGCTCTACAGGAGAGTCAAGATCAGTGATGCTTTGTTCTCCATGATCTGAGGGGAACAGGAGGGTTGAAAAGATACCCTCCCTTGAGATTTTATTGAAGCCTTTTTTACGACCCTTTAATCCACATCATGCTGCCGCAGACAGTAAAGTGTAACATGACCTTTAGATAACAACCGAACAAGACTTTGAAAAATAGTCCACAGACCAATTAGGTACTTCCCTTGACGGTCCCGAGTTTGCAAGTTCCCACAAGATGATTACGATTTACCAAGGTATGAAACCCTCGTGTAATACGATCGGGGTATCCGTCACAAATCCCCACCGATCCGAAAATCGCACGTAGGAGGATTATTTCACAACTCATTGATGGTAGGCCGAGGCTGTAAAAACGATCAGTCCACATCTGGAAATCGGATCTGGAGGTGGAACAATGGCCGACTTGCTGCAGTGACGGGGAGAAACCAGCTCATGCACTGGACGATCCGTTTTGAGTTTGTTCGATCGTAGATGACAATTTTCTCAGTGGAGAGTCTTACGGGGCAAGGGTCTTACTCCCAGAGGAGATGGCTCTTACTGAATTATTGTGATGTCCTATTCTAATTTATTTCTTGATATTGCGGTGCTTTGAATTTGAAGTCACTGATGCAAATCCTGAGGAGGGGGGTTTAGAACAAGCGCAGAGGTCCCATTTAACATTTCCAAGATTTTGTTTAAGTATATTTTAAAGGCAAAGTAGAGAATTGGCAATTATCAAAACAAAAAAATTCTTTAGTTTCAAATCTGAAAGCTCACTGATTATTAAGGTCATAACCAGTACCAATCTGCAGAGAAATGTTCCCATCTTAAATGATGTCAAAATTCCAGGAAATAGCATTTGAAGACCACACAAATTACCGCTGTTTATTTTGATTGCCGCAATCAAAATAAGCCCGATACAAACATGTCACAAAATCCCTGACAAAACATGAACTTTTTTCCCGCTTCTTGTCTTCCGCTAAAACCTGACCACCGTTTTGATCAGATTTCTCAGTTTTATTTGTATGTTGTGTTTATTGAAAACTAGAGGATGGGAATTATTTTCCTCTGTCCAAAAACCCCCCACGAAAAACCCAACAACAACAAAACAATAACAACAACAACAGTAACAGCAACAAGTAATGATTCATTTGTGGAGATTTGCTGAAATGCTTTGTTATGTTGAAGAAGAAAAAAAGTGAAAACTGAAAAAAATACACCTGTATGTTCACAGTGTGGCCGAATTCCACCATTGAATT
This sequence comes from Plazaster borealis, assembly GCA_021014325.1. Classification (NCBI taxonomy): domain Eukaryota; kingdom Metazoa; phylum Echinodermata; class Asteroidea; order Forcipulatida; family Labidiasteridae; genus Plazaster; species Plazaster borealis. The sequence goes on from CM037467.1 coordinate 11,043,372, forward strand.
AAATCAATCATGTTCATCAAGGCTTGGAATACTTCCAAATGTGCACCGAAGGACTCCTCCGTGCCTCAAAACAACGGTCTGAACATGTTTTCTCTTTGTCTGTATTTTCCCAACATGTGCACTTTTTTCAAGGATGTGTTTTTTTCTGGTATCTTCGACCTTTAACTTTGTTTTCGCTGTCGTTTTAAACACAATGACTTGTGTAAGTCTACCGCCCCTCCTCCCTTATTGAAGTTCTTGGCTTTTATTTTGCCAGAGTTGTCGAGATCTCAGTCAGTGTTAGTAAAAAACTTTCATTTGTTTGTTCCTTCCAAAGTTTAATTGTGATGGTGTACTACATGAATAAGTAACTGTGACATAATTGTTTACAGAGAAAGGTTAAGGCCTACGCAATCAAAAAGTGCACTTCAAGTTAAATTGTGATGGTTTACTACATGAATAAGTAACTGTTACTTATATGTAATTGTTTACAGAGAAAGGTTTAGATGGGTCTACAGATCAAAAAGTGCACTTCAAAAAGTTAAATTGTGATGGTGTACTACATGAATAAGTAACTGAAAAAGTCTTATTTTTCCGCTTGGAATCGAAAAAGAAATGTTTATGTTTTGTCATAGCGAGTAAATTGGGTATGGTTTGAATTGTGTGCAGATAACATTGGGGGGGGGGGGGGAGATGCGAGGGGAAGTGAGTTAATTCTTGGTTCTTGTTTGCCAGGAAGGGAGTCTACGTGTTGGCCAAAGGTCTACAAAGTCTTGTTTCTTTCAAGTTGCCAAAGGGGGATTTTGTGTAGCCTTTGTTAATTATTTCAATGTGCTGTGCCATGTACTTAAAAACCAAATTGAATTGTAATCTTTGTGAGGTTTTTTATGTGTGAAGAGCCCATTAATGGCATTCGGCAATCTACAATAACTTAATAAGTAATTTGAGAGTGGATTTGTAAATGTTCATTGTTTGGTGTGAATTTAGATTCACCGTAGCCTACATGTAGGCCTACATTATGAAGCTATTATAATATATATGAGCATTCGATGAAAAACGTTATCTGTTTGGGAGGATGCAGTAATTAATGACTGCTAATTGACTTATTAAGTCGTTACATCAGTACATTGACATGCATTCACATGTTCTTATTACTGTTCAATCCCATCAAGTTGTCATTTCCAAAATAGACAAAGGTGAAATTTTGCATCTTTCCCTTCGTTTTTGTATCATTTGTCGTCGAGGAACCAGACTGTAACCTGTAAGCAGAAGGAAATGCCTACTTTTGGTAGTGTATTCTGCTGTTTACTCGTTAAAGCACAAGGACAACATCGGTAATTGTCAGAGATCAGTATCCACACTTTATGTGACCCAGCATACATGAAATAACAAACCTGTGAAAGTTTTAACCCAATCAGTCAGTGGAGTCATAAGAAAACAGTGAAAAACCCAATTATATGTTTTCACTGTTTTCAAACCTAGTTGTTTTACTATTTCTCATAAACGATAGCATTCCAAGCAAACATATTTCAAGGGTTGTTTTCCACCATGACCATCTTTATACATGTACCATGTAAGCTATGTGCAAATCTGTGAACAATTATATGTTCACTCTATTTGTTGCACAAACCCTTTTTAACAGCAAAGTCCAGTAAACAATAACATTTATTCCATTGTTTTTATTGACATTCAAGGCCCTTCATGACCTCGCTCCAAGATACATCAGTGATTCGTTGGATGTTAAAGACCATTCCAACTATTCTTTATCCTCTAATAACAGGTTACTTTTAAATTACCCAAAAGGTAAAAATGCGAAAAATTATTGGGGACAAGTCTTTTATTCAAGTTGCACCGACACTTTGGAATGGATAACCCTCTCGTCTTCGATTGCTACAGTCCAGCGTTCTCCCATAACAGTGGTCCGCTTGCTAGCCAAATGCTCGTTAAAACACCTACAGACCAGACAAATTTCTCCTCAAGCGTCAGGCTGGCTAGTTCAGTGTTGAAAAAGCCACCCTATTTGGACCAGTTGAAACTGAGAAGACCAGTGAAACAACAAGCTAACTGGTACTGCTGGCTAGTCCTTAAAAATATTACGGGCAAATCCTGCAGTATCTTTCTGTTTTTAAGATTAAACTTAAGACTTTTCTTTTAAAACAACCATTTTGGCAAAATTTTGTGTACAATTTTTGTTTTGATTCTTTTGGTTTAATTTGTTCTATCTGAATGTTGTACTGTAATGTGCTGACTTTTTAGAATTGTATTTTATTGAATGCGCTTTTGAACATGTTTAATGGTGAAATGTGCACAATAAATGTGGTATTATTATTATTTCTTATATCAAAAAACAAACCACAAGGGAAACTGACTGGGTAAATTTTAAATGATTTGGGGTTGAACAAAGACAAATTGAGTAGAGCGGGATTTGAACCAACGACCTCCGGATTAATATATTCCTCTGTAACAAATCCACATTCTCAGTACTGTAGCTACCCTCGCTCAAAAATAAAATCTCCAACTGTGGAGAAAGACATTTTTGGGGGGTCGTCCACAAACAGAAACATTTCTTGCCTGCCTCCTGTGATGAACAAGTTCACCCCATCATCACGTCATCCACTTCCCCTACCACCAGGGCAACAACTGGGATCTCTACACAACTCACTCTAGAGGCCCCAGGCTATTTGGCTTGCCTTATTTTCTTTTCTCCTGGTGGTGCTCCAAAAAAGACTGTCCCAATTCCACCACGATGGTGCATGTCCATGTATAGTTATGTAGGCTGGGTCTTTGTTTGCCTTTTTTTTCTGTCACAGCTCTCAGCTCAACCCAGTGTACATTGTATGTGCATGAGAAACAGTAGCACAGTTGTAGTGTTCCCTTTGTCCGTTGAATTGCTCTCTTTGTTTGCCAGGATTGAGGCAAGGTTTTATAGAGGGTGATGATGTAGCGTTGGGATTATTATGTTGTTCTACAGTACCATTTTAAGTTACTACAGCTTCAATTAATCATGGAGAACGTGCTGGTGCTGGTGCTGGCAGTCAACGGCCTGACCGGCCTCAAGTGTTTTGATCAGCCATCTTGCTGCTCGCTTCAGCTGGTATCTTAGCTGGTAATCCTTTAATTACTTGTTACCACAACCACACAGCAACACTTTTGTGTTAAGTGACCGTGACCAATTCAAGTGGGAAGGCTGGAGGGGATTACTGACATTTTAGCCCAGTTTGTTTTCTGAAGCCATCTTTTGTGATTATTTCTCTCTCCCACTTTTGGACAAGTGATTGGCAGCCGGGTGCTCGCTTGACCGATATCTCGGAGCAAGAGGACCAGCACTGCTCTGTGTGACTATTAATAGGAGATTTTAATTGACCATCAAGAACAGCTGATGTATTGTCCACACGTCCGGCCACAAAGGGAGTGTTATTAGACCATTTACCTTGGATTTAGAGCGTCCAGCCAGGCTCGCTGGTGTCCACGCTGCGGATGGCGTGGTTGGTGATAGTTTTCTTGGAAATTCGAGAAGTAGCAATTCTTTTTTTATGGAAACGCGTTTTGTTGAGTGTGTTGTTTTTGTCCTTGTTTGTGTTTGGGTTATGTTTGTTTGTTTTAATTAAAATGTTCTAGCTGTTTCTGTTTTAGTTTGTGCCCAGACTGTTCGAGTGTAGGTTGAGACCATTTTATTGTTTCATTGTTCAGTTTTGTTTTCCTGCATTCTGTGAAGGAAATCGTTTGACTGTTTACAACTTTTTGTTGCTTTCCTTTCCACTTTGTTTTGAAATCGTCAACTTGAATGTATAATCAACGGCAAAGAAAGGGAAAAAGAAGGATTTTATTCTCAAATAGCTATTTTTTTTTTACAAGACAAGAAAAGCACTAAGAATGTTGTGAAAAATCAACGAATTCGTATATATATATTTTTTTTTAGACCATGAACAGTTTTCTTTCAACAAGTCAAGGGGTTGCTACAGATAATACGTCATCTATAATTTAAAAAATTAATCAATGATGACAAAGAATCATGACTGCTTGATGAGTTGGCCCAGAAAAATGTCTATTGTCGTATCCAAATTTTATAATGAATTTCTTCCCCTGCTCTGTGTGCTGTTTTCTGTTACCATGGTATTTGCATTAGTCAACGTACTGAGGACACAAAGGGTCCACCAGCATTGTTAGAAGCTGCTCTTTGTCCTTAAACACAGTGAGTGATTGATCCATGAAACATATCTCCGGGCCATTTCAACGAAGTCTAGATTTTATCAATTCCTTGTCAATTGTTTGGATTTTTTTCCCCCCAATCCTCTTTCTTGTCATTATATACTTTTCATTTTCGTTGTTGCTTGAATTTAGTTTCAGTTTCAGAAAACAACACCCTCCCCTCCCACCGATTGTTTTCCTGCTTGGATTTAGTTGCAGCTTATATACTCTAAATATGGATGATACAAATATAACTTGACATTATTGACTATCCAGTGTTATGGTGTGAGTGGCGTAAATGGGAAATTACACAATTGTCGGCATTGCATAGTATCGCTCGTGATCTGTAGTAATTTTGGTTGCATTAGAGGGAAGCTCCTGCTGAAAGACAACTGGATATTTGAAATATTTTGGAAGCTCTTGCATAAGATTCTCTGAACTTTCATTGGAGAACGTCTACAGTTGTGATCTGTAGTAGTAATTTTGGTTGTATCAAGGGAAATCTTCACGAATGACGGCTGGAACTTTGAAATATTCTGGAATGTATTGCATAAGATGGTCTGAACTTTCATTGGAGAACGTCTACAGTTGTGATCTGTAGTAATTTTGGTTGTATCAAGGGAAATCTTCACAAATGACGGCTGGAACTTTGAAATATTCTGGAATGTATTGCATAAGATGGTCTGAACTTTCATCGGCGATGGAATACCAAAAGGTCCGGTGAAGTATGTGAAGCTTTTAGGAATATTGCAATAAAATTTGAGGCTATTTTGGGGAAACTACTGGCGACTAAAAAACATGCATGGTGAATTCAGCGTGACGCTGAAACGCTCTGTGAATGTGACAAAGCTTGTGAGAACCACATCTGCAACTTTTAAGCGGAGAACAGGGACGACCCACAAGGGAGGAGGAGGCCTCTGGAATTCCTCGTTGATCGGGGATTGTTGTCGGTTTCAGTTCTGATGATTTATCTCTCTGAAAGCCGTCCTCATAGTTCTTGAAGTGTGTAGAGATGTCTCCAGGTACACATAAAGTATGAGTCACATTCAAGGAGTCTAGACTGCTCTCTAACTAAGTCCCTAAGATTATACATCTCTTCAGGCTTAGCGCATCAGAATGACTTTGAGTGGGACCGTGACCTGGAATCGGTTTGAGTTTCACTATAACGCACCAGTCTTTCATTGAGAAACTCTACCACCTTTCTGTCGCACCTGCCTTTTTATTACAGCAGCCATTATCCTCTTTTGTGGCTCACAACCCCCCCCTTCCCTTCCTCTTGATGGAGGTCAGTCAATGATCGGGTCTAATTGCTAAGCTGATCCCATTCAGATATATGTGTCTGGTGACACAGGATTAATCCACCTGCGTACAAAGAGTACAAAGAAAACTCTATAAGGGGAATTTGGAGCGAATGTTTGGAGCCTGTCATTGTTGATCTGGGCCCAATTTCATAAAGCCTGGAAGCACAGAAAAATCTAGCTGAACAGAAGGTGGTTACCAGCCAAATTCCATAAAGTTAACATTGTTGCAACTGGTGTCCCACTAATTGGTTGCTTAGCAAAGAAATATTTTCTGCTTAACAGCTTTATGAAATTGGGCCTTGGGCCCAATTTCATTGAGCCACTTTTAAGCAGAAAATATTGCTTAACAGTTTTCTGCTGAGTAAAAATAAGTCAAATTTACCCAGCCAGGTTCCCTTGTGGTTTAGCACTTGATATTTGGAATAAAAAGTGTTATCACCTTAAAGGTGATCCCTCTCCTGCCACTTCCCAGGTTGTATCGTAAACTTGGGTGTGCAAAATTGACTAGAGGCAGAGCTGGATTTGAACCTGCCACCTTTATTATTATGCCGGCGCACTTAACTTTAATATTTGCGCTGCCATTTCCTGGAAACAGATTGAGAAGTTTCAGTCTGTCACTTTAGCCTTGATACCAAAACAACAAACCAGAAAGCACTACTTCTTCCTTCCTTCATTCTTCAGTCAGAATTAATGTTGTTTTCCCGTTCTATTTTTACCTCTTCTGACCATGGAGCACAACCAAAATTGAAGACGACATCTGGAAATTGTTCTTTCTGTAAATGGTGAACAGCAGATTGGTTTATGAATGAACCATGTTGTACGGCGGCAGACAGAATACAAGATCTTCATTTCCTTGCCCTGTGTGTGGATCTATTTGTATCATAGAGTTTGTATCAACACAGGTGTAAGGGGGGGTGGGTTAATCTTTACTGTCAACAAGTTTAAATCTTCCAGTATCTTTGGAGATAATCCTGTCTGGGTTGTTTGCTATGTCACACACAGATGCTGACTACAAAGAAGATTATCCCCCTTGATCCACTGGATGTAGGTTATCTGTTTGCTGATAACGATGGGGGTATTTACTGTAGATGATTTTAGGGCAGTACCATGTGTTTTCGTCTTCGTGGGAGCTTTAGTGTGGGGGACAAAATATAAAACCCCAACTCCCAAGGTGAACAGGTCAGGAGTTGTCTCAAATTCATCAAACTATTCTACTCTATGGCAAAACAATTTTTGGGACTACTGTTGTTATTGTTATATATTTCTGGTAATGAAACCAAGGATGCCTCATAAGTGAACTTTATCACTGTAGCTCAGCAAGCCTGAGGAAACCTGTAAACAAGGGTGCTTGCTATGTGAACCAGAAACACAGGGGTTAACCCCCTACTCTTCCACGATAATTGTTGGGTTCTTTTTCATGCACTACACTGTACCAATCCTAGTAAACGGGACTTTTTACGGCTTAATGTCCCATCAGAAGGACAAAGCAATTATGGTAAAGTATCTTGCTCAAGGATACAAGTGCCACAACTGACTGGGACTTGAACCCACCCTCTGCTGATTTGAAACACCAGAGCTTGGGTTGGGTGCTCTTAACCAATCGGCCACGACACGCCACTCTTTTATGATTCACACCTTGCTATGATTTGGTGATTTGGGGGTGACCCGTCATCATCATGCAGAATCCTTAGATGGATTTGGAGTGGTTTGGATTCTGTTCAATCTGATGACATAATTATCAGTGGTATCAATGTCTAGAACCTGGTCCCTCGTCTTCATTCTCTAAAGGCAAGGACAGACTTTGGCATGAACTTCCCTGTGGTTTCATTGGACGTGGCATGGAAATGGGTCATTCAATATAGCTGGCGAGCACGTATTAATACTTCATCTTTCAATTGCACAAAGTGACACCAGCCAAAAGGTCAAAGGGTACTCCCCCCCAATGTGCATGGTAAATATAATAGCTGGTATCTGGTGTATTTCATGAGCCTCCAAAGTGTGATGTCACATTTTGAGGGTACCTCCTTCATCACCGGATTGCTAAACAGCTCTCAAATGTCTGCATGATTGAACCACAGAGCAGCAAGCACATAACTTGACCTGCATTTGTCAATTAGCTGACCTATGAACCCTGACCCAGTTCATTGAGAAGAGAGGCTATTTGGGAATAATCAAGAAGAAAGCTTTCTTGCCAATCCTCTGCAGTGTGGCAATTTGTCAGGGTGCACGCCGCAGCCGGGGTTTGGGAGTGAAACAAGGGGGGCACCTGTTCGTCCGGCTGGCAGATTGGTCCTTAGTGATTTGTCTCGTCACTCCTCACCCCTACCTAGTGACCTAGTAAAGCAAACAGACGCAGTAGACACTGGGTCATTATGCGCCAAGGACTCTAGAATTGGCTTGAGGAAAGGAATATTAAAAATGTCCAGCTATGGAACCTCTCTGGTATGCTGATATAATAATAATCTATGAATTATTTCCTTTGAAAATGAGCCTGTTGTTTGTCAGAATTGTTCGCCATTTTAGGAGTATTTCATCAATTTGTCCATAAAGGTATAGGCTGTCCCATCCATGGAGAGAAGACAGATTGGGCCTTAATTCAAGCAGTAAATTTGTGGTTGTGTAGAGGAGTTTGTAAGTCCTGCTCTTGGTTTTGGAGTTCAGCAATCTTCATCTTTAGACTAAAAAGAAAACCTCCAACCGGTTTCAGAGTTGTTCATTCTCGTTGGTTGTGGTTCGATAGCCACCCAAGATGCCAGTTTGGTTTTTTGCCCACAGAATCTGGGACAACACTATGTACACTGTTTTATTTTATTATCGTACATTCGGTGAACAGCAACATTGATTGATGGTGAAGTTTCCAAATATATATATTTTTTCTGTTGACAATTTTAAAGGGAAATATGTCATTGGTTTTTAGAGCTGGCATTAAAGTGAATTCCTGTCTACTGCAGTGCTAGTTTTCAATGTAATCAAACATCACACAACCATCCAATGGTGGGCATGTTGTTGTAAAAACAATGAAAAACTGTTTTGTCTGGGATGTTCATTGCAAGACCTATGGGTGTACGGGGTACCAGTTATCAGCCAAGATTGGATTTGGAAGTTGGGATACTGGGATTTACCAACGTGTCAGCCGTATATAAGAGTTGTTTGTTGCTTTCTGTGTGGGCTGTTGTGTAGGGACCAACTGCAAGCATCAGTGACCTGGCTAATTTGCTAGGAATTTGTGCTGTAATTTTCCCTTCAATGTTCCTGTCTGTTGTAAGTTCATAGGGGGAGCACCCCCACTGGGATAATCTCAATTTGCTTCAGGACTTTTCATCAACAGGCTTCGGATTTATAAAACAAAAAACTACAATGGAGAGAGATGGTGGCTCTGGAGCTCTGTAATTATCTTGGAACTCGGTTTTGTGTCTGGAGTTTTTTTATGTTGTGAGGCGATTAAGGGAAAGATGTAGTTTTGATGCGGTTTGGCTTGGGACAGACTGGTGTGTAATACTGTTTGTTCCTTTTCTGTGTGGAGGGAGAATTTGGCCAAAGAATGAGTGGAGCAATTAAGGAACGGCCAGTCATTATGAGTTGTTTTTACATCTTGGATTATTGCCCCCTCCCACTGAAAAATTCACAAACAAACTCCTTAATGATCCCCCATGTATAAGGGCCGTGATTTGGCCCCCTACCACTTGAACCCACAACAGAATAAAGGAGAACATTCCAGCAGTTATGAGGCCCCTCAGTAAACCGTAAAACCACCTCCTCTAAACACCCTCTTCTTGTGCCCCCAATGGGAGAGTGACAATCATGTATTCAGTAATAACCAACAAATTATGTGGGTGTGTGGAGCTCTAGAACCAGATCCCACCTCAGTCCTTGACCATAAGTACTCCCCTCTGAGATGGAAAAAAACCCACCACCCCATAAAATCAACCATGTGCTAAAGCCATAACCTTAAGCAGGCTGTGAATGCTCTGGTTTCAAATCCTCTATGCACACACACACAGAAACCCCAATATCCCATGACTTATATTTGCTCACAGGAAAAAGAAAGCCTTTTTGTGTTTTGTTTTCCCCTTCTTCTCCTCGCACATACTGAAACCGATCTAATAATTGAATGGCTGTAAGGTTTGATCAGGTCACTCCGAAACACCACGCATGGGTCTCTCTCTCAGAGAGTCTCTCTCACCTCTTGACAAAAGGGCTTCATTGTTTACCTGCATTCCGCCGACCTGGAGTTAAAATATCTCAAGGATTTACCCAACACTTGAGCGGGAGGAGAGAATCATTCAAGTTTTTCAAGTTCACAAGTGCTTCTGTACTACACACACACCCACACACACACAATCCCAGCTGTGCCAACCAAAACAAGAGGTGGAAAATATAGCCACGCTGACATTTCTTGCCGAGTAGCTGATTGTTCTTGGAGACAATATGCACACCCATCGGATCGGGTAGCTACATGTTTGTGTGGATAAAGCTCACACCCAAAGCGGAGTTTGTTTGGTTTATGGTTTGACTGTGTTACTTCTTCACAAACTGCAACCCCCCCCCTCCAGGAAACACAGGTTTCATGTTTGTGGTATCATAGACTTTCAATTGTTGATGCTTTAGTACGCCTTTGGAATTGGGAGAGTAAAATAGAAACATCTGAAGAAGCCTACAGAATGATGAACAAGTTAAGTCTGTCTGGAGTATTCAAACCCAAATACCCCTAGGAGTTGCTTAAATGTGAGGGTACTCCCGGCTGGCTTAATTACCCTTTGCCTGAGGGTGAATGGCTGGTGTTTGCTTGTCAGAGACTCCCACTTTGAACAAAGACCAGAGAACAAAGACATGCCCTTGTGGGTAATATACCCCAAGCCTGACTGAAAGTAGTGTGTCATAAATAAACGTACCAGTGTGTGTTCCAGTGCAGTAGGGATCGCACCGGAGATTGAGTGGCTGTGGTGTATATGTAGCTCTATATCCTATGGGTTTAGAAGCAGGCTGGCCGTTTACAAGAATCTGGAGTGTTTATTACATACAGGGGGTGATCTGTTACTTGGAGTTTGAACATTAGGATTCATCAGCTTCTGAGAAGTCATCTGGAAATCTACCAGAGAGTCAATTTTTTTTTCCTGGGGTCATTCCTGGGGTCAGTCATTGAACCCACTCAGTCCTCCACTACACATGCTACACTACCAATCAAAGTACATCATGTGTAGGCTGGCATCAGGCAGGCACTCACCCAGTGCACAACCCAAGCAGTGGAGGCTCACAATTCCTACTAGAGAATGAAAGACATTAATACAGGGGAGCAGATGTTCAACCAACCTTCAAAATCAACTTTGGACTTTTCTGCTTAATAACCCTTGACTAATTTGTAAAGTTTTCTGTTGAGAATCGTCTTTAAAACCCGCACCAATGTGCAAAGTTCAATGCACAAACTCTATCTTTTCAGATTTATATGTATGCGCATAAACGGCATAATTCGTCCAGAGAAGGTGGTTTCCTGTGGATAGTTCCAGCCCTACAGATGGCATCCCAACCAAAATTGGATCTAAAATAGGATTTATTGGTCAACGCTGCCTCATGATGCCAAAGTGTTCCATAAATTAGCGCCTATGTGAATGCTACGAGGCATAATTACCCAGGGAGTTGACAAATTTGATAATAGACACTCCTCGTGTAGGATTAATAATTCGCGGTGAGACTTGAGGGATGTTTGCGTTGATCGGTAACACATGGTTGAATATCTAGTCAGTGAGCGAGAGAAAAGTGTACAATGCCGACGATCTCATTCCGTGGTGTGGCTGTCTTTTTTTGTATTCGGATAATGCAACGTCAAATTTCATCATATAGAGTACGGAATTCAGCATCGTAAGGAAGTTTCATTTTTGGTTTTGAAAACAAAATATTTTTAAAAGACTCAGGGGAAATTATCAACACAGAATGTGTATCAACTTCCTTTTAATGACGTTAGCAGATCATGCCGTGCCTCCACGGATTACTCTATTTATAAAATCTTTGCTAATTTTACCCCCTCTCTCTCTATAAATAATAAATGGACGTATCCCTGTATGAGTCAGGTTTTTCATTTTTTTGATTTTTTGTTTTGTTACCCCCTTCTCATCGAGGGAGCAGGTCTTGGTCCCGTCGGATTCACCGGACATATTTTTTTCGTGATTCAGATGTTTGTAGAGTGTAGTGTTTCGTTTGTCCGCCGCTGTTAATGTGCTCTCTGTGTTTATACGTGTATTAACAGGAAATAATATTGCCTTCACCCAGGGTTGAGTATAGGCCTGCCACACTGTCGCTCACTTCACAGCGCAGGCCATCGTATGTGGCACAGTAATAGGAAGCTGGCAATCAGGAATGAGGGAGTTCAGATCAGCGCCCCCCCCCCCTCTGGCAGGAACGCCAGTGGTTTAACTTTTGAGGCTTTAAAACCGAGGTCTGCGCAGAGGTAACAAACACGCTGATAGTGTCGTCACATCACACTGAGGAATATACGATCAGACGTTAAAAGAAAGATGGCCTTCCGAGCATGACGAATGTGGATTTATAATACTCGCCGTTGGAATACTGTTGTCGTGGAAGTTAGGGGTTTTGTTTTTTCGCAAGAAGGAGAAGTTTCAACAATGGCTAAGTTTGAGAAACTTGCCGGCTTGACGTGACTCACCGCCCCTTAAGGAAGGAAAACAAGTTCCTTTTCTCATGAACGAAAGGAAGTCGTGTATATGAGCTTGATAATGGGGGTTCAAATACCTTCTACAAGACGGTCGCTCGATTAAGAAAACTTGTTTGCTGAAAGGAACGGCGATCGGAGTCATTTTCTAAATCAAGCACCTGGAGACTTGTGACCATACGGATCTTTGTTACCCTACGGATCTTTTTATTTGAAAGTAGAAGAAAAAAAGTAAGCGAAAATGGGACAGACAACTTCTGCTGGCTTCCAGGAAGCCAATGGTGTTGCTGGTAAACAGCCACTGACACGAACGCAGTCTTTGCGGGGTTCTATCCAGTACAGGGCCAGACGGTCGAGTCGGGCCCGTCAGGCCGAGCAGGACAAACACCATAGTGTGCATATTATCGAGAGTATACCCACGGAGATGTTCCTGAGTCGTCAGCGGCAGTACAGAGCGTGGCAACAATATGTAAGTGTACAATTTGAAGAAAAAAAAGGTTGAATGTGACTCTCACTTCTGGCCCTTTTATGTATTTTAGAAAAACGCTTTTTTTTTTAGACCCAGCCATTTTGACCTTTGAATTGCCTAGCTTAAGACCTCTTTTTAAATGTAATTTATGTCCATTGGTGCAGTTTCGTGAGTTCCGTACGGAATTTACTATTACAAAGTTTTGGCATGATGCAACTTCCAACTTACATCATCATGCAAGGTAAACTGTAAGCTAGAGGGGGGTAGAGCCTTAAGGTAGGGTCATACTTTGGGAATGACCCCCAACAAAATTTGCGTAATTTCCATCTGAAAGCTTACTTGTTTATAAAAGATGGTAATGGTTGTAAGCATCCATGCGAAATGATTTGGTCTGAAATGCACCCGTTGATTGGAAATCAATCAAAGTGTGCTGACAAATTTGAATCGCCAACGCTCACCTCAAGGTGAGTTTTGGAGATTCAACTTTCTGTGGTGTCGGTTTGTGAATGCCGCAGCCGGAGATGTGGTTGGTACCCACATCACCTTGCTAAACCTGGATGGATTCGATGTTCTTGATAAAAATACCAGACAGTTTTGTTGCTGTTTGCTCAACTAGTAGGCACTGTATTCAGCTGAAACTTTCACAGGTGACTTATATATTGTATCATTATTGACAATTTCACCTATAAATCAGCACTATTTTGACAAAAACCAATCTATGACCCTACCTTTAAACTAAATACACATGAGTCAAACTCCTGCAGATTAAGTTTGTAAACAGAAATTAAACTAAAGAGTTGTGACAAGGTTTTAGATGGTCATTTAAAACCGAAAAACTACTCCTCTATTCCCATTTATAAATATCCTTTATGTGAAAAGAAAGTAATAGTATACAAGTATCGCTAAAAACTTTGCTTCACCTGTTTTTCAATTCCTGTCCAAGAGCCCTGTTTCGTGAGGGGTCGTAATTTGTTTTAAACACATGCATACTTTTCAGTCGTTTGTTTTGGCAATAGGTTTTAAATTAAGTAGCGGAAGGCCTATGTATTGCGTTACATGCTATTAGCACACATGATGCGCGCTAACACATGGTTAGGAGCGCCAACTGCGCGTTGGCCCCTAACAGTCGAAGTGGTCTTAAACAGTTTCACTGTGCTTTATTAGGCAGTTTAAGATGGGGGTAAATATGATCATGTGACTGCTTGTCAACCAATAAGATCTGGGGGAATTGTGGAGTTCATATCATACACGCTGTTGGTTTCTGATGAATTTAGAAATACACAGTTAGGGTCAGGGAGCAGCCAGGGAGGAAAACAGTATGAATGACTTAACTTGAGAAAAAAGCAAAACAAACGAAACGGTGACACTTGTTCTGTGTTATTGCAACAGAACATCTAAGGCTGAGTAAAAAAAAAATAATGTTTGGCGTCTGGGTTCCTGAATAAAAGGGAAGCGGGAGGTTTTTTTTCTTTTCTTTTTTTTTTTTCTCAAGATGGCCGCCATTCTTTTTAAAATTTCAAACAACTATTGGTTTTTCCACTGTCCAACACACAATAATGAAAGAAACATGTTAGACGAGACATTTAACATGTTTACAGTGGTTTATTTAATTGTTTGTTCATTATTAAAAACCCTCTAAGCTCTTGTAGCTCACTTTCACACAAGAATAGCCTACATGTAGAAGTAAATGTGTAACTAAACGATCGTTTTTAACCGTGTAACCCGCACAGGCTTAGCTCTGACTTGCAAGTATTTTATTTTCTGATGTATCAGTTGACATTTTATGATTTTTAACTCTCATTTTGAATTGGTAAAAATAAAAATAAAATCCATGCGGCCCCCAAAAAGGAAGCAAGCGGGTCGCTCAACTTTTTAAAATTTTTGTACCATGCCTAAAATTGATTTTCTAGATCTGCCATCAATCATTGTTGATATGATTCCATTTCGATCTCTTGATGGAGAGGATAAGGGAATTATTATGATCGATGGATTATTCAAGACGCAGTGTAGGATCGGAAATAATCTTTACAAGAATAATAACAAATTTGAATTTGTAGATGGCTGGATAAGTTTAAAGGTGGCGTACAGGATTGGTAGAGATGACAAAATGGTCGGACACAGTGTTAATGATTTGTGTGATCGACCATATACATGAAATAACAAACCTGTGAAAACTTGGGCTTAATCCGTTATGTAAGTCAGGAGAAAATAGTGAAAAAACAATGCAGAATTTTCAGCATGTAAACACTTTGTCCTTAATTTTGGTTGTAACAACCGAAATCAGCTATTGCGTTTTTTTTTAAAGGTTTTCAGATGCAGTTTTCTCGACGAAATATGTCAAAGAAAAAATGGTTCTAGTATGAACTTCATAATCAGTCAGCTTTCAGACTAAAATTAAACAATGATGTTTTTTACCCTTACCAATCCTGTATGTTAATACCTTTTAAACTTTAAAGATTGTGTTGGGAATTGGGATACAAAATGTCTGGTGAAATATCCCCTTTTGATATGTTATCATTCTTGAGAAAAGTGTCTGAAGTATGTGTATTCAATTTTCCTGGCGTTGTAATTAAGGTAGAGGTAGGGTCATACTTTGGTAATGACCCAGAAGAAAAAAAGTTATTTTACTTTTATTTATGTGATTCTGCGCGTGTATAGGCCTTCTGCTAGACTTGGTTCCAAATCTGTGATCGTGGTTTTTAGTCTACCTGATTTGCCTGAAATAGTGGTGTTTTTATAAGTATTTGTTTTGTGATTTTAATGCTTCCAGTTGCCAATGGAATACAATTATCTGTATTTTTAATGCAGACATAATAAATTAAAAAAATCATAATCATAGCGCCCTCTTGTGGATTAACCTCTGTTTTGCGAATTAGGGCGTGTGATAGCTAATCTGTGGGGGCGTTTTGCGTGGCTTATGTAGTCAAAATAACCGCGATCTCAGACTTGAAACCAGTCTGTATTTTTCTTATAATTTATTGCGTGTTTGGTTGTTGATTCAACATTTTTAATGAAAACACATTTTTTAAATATAATACTTAACTGTGTTTTCTTTCAAATTTACCTTTAAAGGCAAACCTTTGGGTTTTGAAACCGTTTGATTGTTTATATCCTATATGAATACAAGTAGATATACATGTATACAATAAAACTAACCTATGAAAGTTTTATTTCAAAAGGTGGTAGTGTTTTTGAGATAATGCAGAAAACATGGAGCGGTTATGTCCACACAGGAAGAATAACCTGTAAATGGAATACACAATCTGAGAAACTCTATGTGCAGAAACGTTTCTCAGATTGAAGTGTTTTTGAATCCCTCTCTCTAAAACCACATTCCTTTGAAAGTGAAAGGAATTGTTTCTTCAAAGTGTTATACATTATCAACAGCTGCAGTGCTTCTTACCAAGTAAATTTTTATGGTCATTCATTTTTGGAGTAATTACAAAAGGTAAACCCCCCCTTTAAAGATCAGCTTCAACAGGATTTCCCTCTTTAACAGTTACTTCGATAACACAAGACAATGTTTGTTTAATGTACCAATTAAAATGTGGCCGGTACGCTCCGACCGCCGTGGTCCTTTTGTTTTCCTAAAGTAGTTCGTACATTTCTATTTCACAAGATTTTTTTTTTGTCCCTTTCCTCCCGAGTTCAGTCACATAAAAACAGGAAGTTCGTGTAGCAAAACAAGTCAGTCATAATTTCCACTCAATTTAAGCTGTCCGTTAACTACGTTGTACTTCTTTTGGAATTTGTTTAAGTAGTGCGGTGCACACCCCCTCCCTGCAGGGCAAAAAAAAGATGCACACGCCCTGCGTGTTTGATTATGTAGGCATTGGCATTAACATCCTGAGGGAAGTATATTAGGGCGTGGCTGCTTTCTTATTTCGGGCGTGGTTGATGGGTGGGGTCTATGTTACTCATTATCTCTGGTAATTAATTACACGTACTCCTTGTTGACTTGTTGTGGTTTACCAGTGATGTTGTGACGGGTCTTTCAGAATTCTACTCTTTGGTCACATTTTTGCAGCCAGTTGAATATCACTTGAAACCATTCAACAGCGGAGGCTGTGTATTGTATGGTGTTATATTTATGTGCAGAACTTGTGCGTGTGTACTGTACATGTGTGTAGGGTGTAGATTGGTTCACCACATGTCGTAATGCCCGCTGGTATACGTATAATCATAGAGAAAGGGTATAATGTGGATGATATTGAATGGGCGAATAATTCTTCCTGCATGGATGATAACCGCTCCAGATTTTTGCCGATATCTCAAAAATGCTACAATTTTTTTTCTAAATGAAATTTTAATGGCTAATTTTATGTTATATGTCGATGTAAGAATATAGGATGTAAAACAATCATACGGTTTGCCTTTAACTACGGTAATAATACACAGTTACTAGTAATAAGTCATCAGTCGCCCTTGGTTAGCCGCTGTGTGCAATTTTTCTTTTTAAATGCGACTTGCCCTCATATAATGAGCTACACATGGCCTTTGTACGCACACAGAACTTTGTGAATCATCGTAGTTTATAATCAATAGTACAACGTTATTGCCCTGCCCCCCTCATTTTATTCTCAGACAACAATGGGCTCATTAAACCATGATCTAAATTACTGTATTGTTAGTTATATTAATAAATAATCCCCCTGTCAATTGTGAATGAGGACTACTCAGCATCTGGGATCCCCGGATGTCTTACCGACTCTCCACCCCCCCCCCCCCCTCTTTCCAAATCCCCCCTGACTTTTCCTGGCCTTGTAGTTGATCCCGATAAAATTCGTAGAAATATTACACAGTATAAAGGTCTTGCTGTTCCTGGTTAATTAGTCGTGGTAAATAATTGTAATTAAGATAAATTACCCAAACGGTACAGCCTATGTCTTTATGCTAATTGCTAACTATGTGCGTACTGTACATGTACGTAGACTGTATACGTACAAATATCAGGGAACGGTTTCGTCCAGCAATTTTGCGTAGCGAAATATTTAGACTGAACAAGTTTTGTGTTCACTGAATGCTAATTATTGAGCAGCAAATTATGATTTCTTGAGTAGCAACGTATACATTTTGTGTGGCATTTTACTATGCTAAAATACAATGCCTTAATGCACCAATGTGCAAATTGTTTTTTTCTTTGTATACATTATTTTTGACAGTACATTTAAAGTACATGTACAGTACATGTACCCGAATGTTTAGAAACTAAACTAAAGAAAATCTTTCTGGGGTTTTTTATACAGAAGAAACTGTTGTGAGTAAACTTAAACGGAAACAAAACAACTCAAACAAAACATACACACAGAAACTTGCCTGCCAATGGCTGATTTCTCATAGAACTGCTTAAGCATATAACATTACATTCGGTAATAAATCACAAGGGAAACTAATTTGGGTAATTTTAAAAATTATTTTGGGTTGAACAAAGAAAAATTGACAAGAGCGGGACTTGAACCTGCGACCTCCGGAAAAATCTCACGCTAGTCAATTTTTCTTTCTTCAACCCAAAATAATATTATATTGGCTTAGGAAAAAAAAAAAATCAATTTTGCTTTCTAGAAAAACGTTAACCAACCAAAGTTTCATGTCGTTTGTACTGTTTGGGATTGGTTCCCTGCTACCGTAGCAGCTCTTTGTGTGCCCAGGGCGCTCGGTATTTAAACACTTAAGACACCTTGTGTACTCTTTGTGCCCGCTTCATGTACTATTCTTGTAGCTTTGAGTACCCCTATAATGGTTACCCATTGATGCACAAACTGTTTAAAAATGTTCCCCATTTGCAAGCAGTCCCGGAGTGCTGCGTGTTCAAACTCTTGTGATCTCACTGTAGTTTCATTGTCCGCTTTCATCCTTGTAGGGTTGTTGATTGCTTTTACAGACCATGTGTTCGTACTATATTATTATGGTGTGGTTGTTTACATTGTACCATAATTTTCTTGTCAAACATGAAAGCGGACTGGTGCTAATTTCTTACAGCTGCCTTAACAGTGAAATTAGCGGGGAACCAGCCCAAACACATCAGTCATTGTATGATATTTGGCTGGTGACCTGTTTCTGCTAGCAGATTGTTATCTGTGCTTAGTTTTTTTGTTTGGCTTCACCCTAAAATTGGCCCTCTCGGTTCAAGCAGAAAATGTTGCTTAACAAGTCTGCTTAGTGCTTACCCAAAAAGTCAACTGGCAATCGGTTGTGATCAGCGACAACACATGGCATTTTTCTGGCTGGTGACCTATTTTCGCTAAGCAAACAATTGAGTGGATGTCTATGTTTCTTTTCTACATGTTCGTTGTTTACAGCTTTAAGAATTTTAGTTCCTGATGTTTATTATAATCATGGTATGTGTGGTTTACTGTTAAGTACCACAGGCTGTGACCTTGATGTCAGTGTCATAGGGGATTGCAGTGAGAGACTTGGCTTGGTGGTTTTTTTTTGGCTTCTTCAGTGTGAAGTGCACTTCAAAAGAGAGAAGAAGGGAAAAAAAGCAAACAATATATCCCCTGTTTGGATGTCAACAGGAAGTCATTGTAGGGAGATTGGTTGAAGGTTCAGGGGTTTTAAAAATGGCCTCTGTAGACTAATAAGACAGTTTTATGACTTGCGACCTTCCAGAAAGATAGACTGTACCTCATAATTCCTTTCCATGAAAGGGAATTAGTTATAAATTGGTTTGGGAGGATTTGTGGTGATGAAAGTAAGAGGGATTTTCGAAGGAATTAGTCAGTAGGTTTGTGGATTTGTAAACTTATCAACTTGGTGAAGAACCTGTCCGGTAATTGAACTTGAAGAACTTTGGGAACTTCTTTGACGCTCCATGCCAGAAAGGGAATTATTTATAAATTTGATATTTTCCAAGGTGTGGGAGGATTTGTGGTGATGAAAATAAGAGGGATTCTCAAAGGAACTAGTCAGTAGGTTTGTGGATTTGTAAATTTATCAACTTGGTGAAGAACCTGTCCTTTATTTGAACTTAAAGAACTCTATGAACTTCTTTGATGCTCCATGCCAGAACTGGGCACTTCCTGCCAAAGAACCAAATACTCCTTGCCAAAACTCAAAACTGGGTTTATTTGGTCATCAAATAGTAGAGAATAAGAGCTTTCAAATAACACCTACTTTGGGCCAATAAGGGAAGTATTTCTCAACATACAGAGAATGTTTTAAGACATCACATCGCGTTGATATCATGGCTGACGTTTCAGTTGCTGTCACTTGCAATGGCATTTCCCTTTTTGTGAGAACTGCCTGGCTTTGGTGTGGGGTGTCACATATTTGTAACCATTTCCACTTTATATTGAAGACTGCCTATGCAAGCCCATCTCATTAAAGAAAACTTTCTTCAATTTTGTTTTTCGTTCTTAACAAAAAATGGAATTGGGAAACCCCAAATCAGTCAATTTTAATAATTATAATTATTATTACGCTTTTTTTGCACATCTCAATGCCTTTTCATACTACGAAAAATCTCTGTGTTGGACACGAGTCTGACCCGCTTACCAGAAAAAAAGTTACCAGCCAAAACTACCATGTTTTATGTTTCGTTTGCAACTGGTGTGCTGCTTGTTTATTGCTTAGCAGAAATCTTGTTGTCTGCTTATTAAAGGGTGTGCAAACATTGGCAAGAGTAAAAATATAAATGTTCACAGATTTGCACAAAACTTACATGATATAAAGATGGTCATGGTGGGAAATTCCCTTTGAAATATTTTTGCTTGAAATGCAATAGTTTGTTGAGAAATGAGTAGGCCTAAAACAATTATTTTTGTAAGTCCAAAACTCAATGTTTGAAAACAGTGAAACATTTAAGCTTTTTTTAACCACTTTTTTCTCGTGACTCCAATGACCGATTGAGCTTAAACTTTCCCAGGTTTGTTATTTCATGTATATGTTTGGTCACATCAAGTGTGGATACTGTTCCTTGACAATTACCAATTTGAAACATGCTTTAATAAGCCGCTCCATGAAGTTGGGTCTGATATGTACCATGTAATTTCCACTTCATCTACACTGAGATCTAAAATATTGTTCCTTGTACGACAATTGAAGTTCCCCCTATACAAAATAAGTCACTTAAATATTTTTCCCCCGCATAACCCTGCAGGCAATTAAGCCATGTCCTCTATATTGTTTTCTGAAGTAATACTAACAACGGACACATCTGTGTGTACTAATTTCGGAACAGGTGGCCCGAGTATATTCACTAATTAATATTTGTTGAGAATCAATCAAGTGGAGGGGTATTGTTTTTGAGTTAAAGGTTTCGTATATTTATTCCTTCTGTAACGAAATGCAGTGGCAAAGATAGTCTTGATTGGCGGCGCTAGTTTTTTTTTGTATTTTAGTCGCCGGTGGAGGGCGCATCATCGACTGGCTCGGAAAGGACTGGGCAAGTCTACGAATCCGGTTCGTTTTGATTGAGATGTTTGTTTGATCCAAATATCTTTTCTCCAGTAATTCGTGTTGCGATGTTGGCGATTACGTTAACAAATTGAACACCGCCAATCAGGACTATGGCAAATGCAGAGAAATTCTACTGGTATGATTTCCTTAAAATAAAATAAAACGGGTAATTTTGTGTACCGAAGTGGTTATATTTGCGACTGCACCTTTAAGCTTATTGCTTTTATAAAACTACTCCTTTAAAGGCCAATCTACAAAGTGATGAACATAGTGATGATGTAATCAATTGATACCACTGACAGCAACCTTGGCGTGTGGAGATGCGTGGACAGGTGGAAGGGTGGGGAAAAAATTAGACTTTACCAAGTCACTCAAGTGTAAAATTGCATTTCATATCTTGCAAGAAAATAAGCCTTTTTCCGCTCTCTGTCCACCAAGCTTGCCAAGGGTCAGTCTTCATTGAAACCTTCCTACTGTCTGACCATTCAGTATCATCCAGTATGTATTATGTCAGCCTGTAAGATATCATTTAGTGAATGTACAGTTTCCTATTGTTTACATAGTTCTAAGCATGCGCACATTTCCGAGAACAATGGATTTGCCTGGTAAGTCTGCTGCCACCTAGTGTCACCAAAAGTCTTGCATTGCCTCCAATGACTTTATAGGGTTTTGTACTTAAATTGTAAATATGCACATTTTTGAATGCAGCATCGTCATTTATGAATTCTTTTGTGAATACTTAGCTATACCACCATGGAGGTAGAAATCTATTTCTACCTCATCCATGGGATAGCTATACCATGGAGGTAGAATTCTACCTCCATGGCTATACCAACAAATCTAGTTTAAAGAAACAAAAATAGTGCAGCTTACTGCAGTGGACTTGAGGAAGTCGAACCCCAAGGGTGAGACACCAACCAGATGCTGTTTGTCAAAGACAAAAAAAAAGGGGGGGGGGTCCGTGCCCAGACCATTCAGTAGTGTCATTAAATGGTGCTTCAGGAACACCTCACAGACTCCTTTACATTGGCTCCATTCATTAATTACTTTCTGCTCTTTGGACCATATTTGGCATTAATTAAAGGGACTCGCCCGCTCGAGATCAATATCCTGATACTCGTCTACAATTGTCCGGGTCAATATGTCTCATATAAATTATTTAATAAAGATAAAATTAGGAAGGCTTCATTTAAAAGGTGGGGGGATATATAATTCAGAATTTTATTCTTAGCGAAATTTCTACTGGGGTTTTGCCATCAAGCGTGAATTATTTATTCTTCTTCAAATCAATGATTTTTTTTTTTTTGGTGGATAAATTATGACAGTCCTCCATCTTGAATTGATCACATAAACCATAGAGCAAGGAATGCATAAACTTATTAGTTATTAAAGTAAACCCTCAACTTTAGTTCAAAGATGTCAGTATTATTTGTATTATAAATTTTTGGTAATGAAACCAAGGATGCCTCGTAAGTGGACTTAATCACTGTAGCTTGCAAGCCTGAGGAAACCTGAAAACAAGGGTGCTTGCTGTGTGAATAAAAAACACCGGGTTTAACCCCTCCTCTTCCACGATGTTGTGGGTTGTTTTTACATGCACTACCAATCCTAGCACACGGGACCTACGGCTTAATGTCCCATCCGAAGGACAAAAGCAATTATGGTATAAAGTATCTTGCTCAATGACACAAGTGCCAAGACCGGGACTTGAACCCACACTCTGCTGATCAAGAAACACCAGAACTTGAGTCCGGTGCTCTTAATCGCTTGGTCACGACACGATGGTTTGCAGAGTGGGCCAGCAAATGTGTCACTGTTGTTAATCCATATCAATTACAAGTTTGGGTTACACACTTGAACAAGAATACAGTGTGTTCATTGCTTTGTCCCAATGTGTGTACATAATGGAGTCGACCACTTGGTCATTGACCGATGTGGTATTACAAAGAATTCTGGTTTGTGGTATGAACTGTACATAGCTCCGTTGTACATTGTACATGTATACATGTAGAATATGTATGTTGTCTTAAAGGCAGGGTATACCTTTGGTAGTTACTCCAAAAATTAATGACCATAAAAGCTTTCTTGATAAGAAGCACTGCAGCTGTTGATATAATCATGATATAATGTATACCATTTTGAGAAAGTTTCCCTTCTTAATCCTAAGGAACGTGGTTTTATAGAAAGGGATTTAAAACAAATGCAATCTGAGAAACGTTTTTTCAGATTGTGTACACCAATTATGGATTAGTCTTCCTGCGTGGACATAACCGCTTTAATTGCAGACATTTTATTGGGTATTGAGCCTACACATGTATGGACATGTATGTTTGAGTAGTCTTGGTCAAGACGTTCTAAACGTTTCTAATCGTACTACATGGCAGCGCGACATTTCCGCCATAAGAGGGCATATCTTCAAGCTGCCACAAATCGGTTTCCAGTGATAGAAAAAAGCGCTTTCTAGTTTTCGATTTGCGAAAGGGACGATTTGAGCATGGCGGTCTGCCGCTAGCTTAGCGAAAAATGAGCAACAATGTCTTGAGCCAAGACAATGTTTGAGCAGCAATACACACTCAAAATTATTAGCATAGATATCAGGTAGGCCTACAATAATGCAGGTACATGCACTGTATCTGTATTTACATGAAAATACATTGTACCATCATTATTTGCAATTAATATTTGAACATTACATGTATGTCCACGTATGTAAATCAAAGAAAGTACTATATTAATTATCTTGGAAGACAATGGAGTAAGCCACCTGTAGGAGCATCTGAAGTGATCTGGGTACCCTCAACAAAGAAACAAATGTGGCGTGTCGTGGCCGAGCGGATAAGATCACCGAACTCAAGCTGTGGTGTTTCTGATCAGCAGAGTGTGGGTTCGAATCCCAGTCGTGACACTTGTGTCCTTAAGCAAGACACTTAACCACATGCTTCGTCCTTCGGATGGGACGTAAAGCCGTTGGTCCCGTGTGTTGTGTAATGCACGTAAAAGAACCCAGTGCACTTATCGTAAAGAGAAGGGGTTCGCCCCGGTGTTCCTGGTCTGATCGGCAGCATATATTGCGCCACATCACATTGTAAACCATTGCATGGTGCTATAAATGAATAGGCCTCAAACTTCAAACGTAGCTCCACATACCTTGCAGGAAAAAATTTGTAGTCAGACAATGGTGCGCTTAGAAACATCGGTATTAAGCGCCTAATAAATGTTGTGTATTATTATTTAAAAAGAAACAAATATTTTAACAACAACAACAACATCGTTAAAAAGGGGACTGTTGCATGATCACCACAGGAGTGTGTGGAATTATTAAAGTTCTGTCACTCAGTTGCTGCAGCACACAAGTCTAGTGCAAGATGGCATAATAGACTGATACAAGTCTAGCACATTGAGAAGTCAACCAAGCGGACGTCCTGTCGTCCTAATTATGCTCTATCTACAAGGACAACACCCGCCCTTCTTTTGTTTCTAATTATCAGGTACATGTGGTAATTAGACCGTGAACCAGGGAAGACTCTAATAATAACATTGATAGGAACTAAGACCAGGCGCCAGTCGGGAGATAACTAGCTATTTATAAAGCATGAGCGAAATAAGTGATGAAACGGGAAAAACAAAAGAAATCGGAGGACCGTGGAATAATATCTGTCAATGAATTTTTAAATTTAGTTTGTTTGTTTTTTGTAAGATAGGGCCTAACTGCTGTACATTTTATTTACAGTTGACAATGTGCACATTTATGATACATGTAGACGATAAAATTGAAACTTGTTTGTTCTTTCACTTCTTTTTTTTAAATTTTTTTTTTAAAGCGCAACACTTATTATAAGGTTGCTCAGGTGTCCATTTTGACCATATGGAAATTGACAAATTCATTTGACATATTTGACAACACAACTTAAAAATCCTACGTACACGAACATTATGTGCAATGTACAGGGGCGATTTCACAAAGAGTTTGAATGTAAGACTCGTCTTAACTGTGTATCAATCTTAAATGCTAAGCAAATTGTGATGTCACAACACAACTCGTACGTAGCTCTTTGTGAAATCGACCCCTGGTCTGATATTTCCTTTTTGTAAGGGTAATGCAGTTTCGCCTTAGTAAAGGCTTGACGGAAGGTAAAGAGCACCTCTACATATATGTAGGAAACTTAAATTTCTACTTGAACATTTCAAAGGGCACCGAGGCAATGACCAGGGGCATGGAGACAAGTGCCTCCGTTGCCTCTGTGAAGTAGCAGGTGTGAATGTAGAGTGAGTTTGTGGCGTGTCGTGGCCGAGGGGATAAGAACACCGGACTCAAGCTCGGTGTTTCTGATCAGCAGAGTGTGGGTTCGAGTCCCGGTCATGACACTTGTGTCCTTAAGCAAGACACTTAACCATTATTGCTTTGTCGTTCGGATGGGACGTAAAGCCGCAGGTCCTAGGTGTTGTGTAATGCACATAAACGAACCCAGTACATTTATCGTTAAGAGAAGGGGTTCCCCCTAGTGTTCCTGGTTTGATTGGCTTCATATTGTGCCACAGCACCTTGTAAACCATTACATGGTGCTATGTAAAGGAATAGGTTTCATACTTAACACGTAGATCCGCATACCTTGCAAGATAAATACTGTGGCGCTTAAAAATGTAGTCTTAAGCATGGTATAAATGTGAATTATTATTATTATGATTAGAGATAACTATTGTTCAGACATGCAACAGTTCAGCCGTTCAGCTGATTTCCTATCTTTTTTTTTGCCATGAAAAACTGTAAGACACTGTACAAAGTTAAGTGTGTATTCGGCCATTTCCTCTGTTTTTTTTCTGCAATAACAAAGTTGTATGTCCGGTTTTTTAAATGTTAGACAATGTTCCATTGCTTACATAAATCTGACATTTGGCACATTTTCAAGAACAATGGTTCTATCCTGCAAGTCTGCTGCCACCTAGCATTTCCAAAGGTCCATCATTTATGATATTCTTCCTACTTTAGTATGATTCCATTGTTTTGCCATTGGAAAAATCAGATTTTTTTCTATATTAAAGGCCCTGCAACTATTGGTAAGATCGAAAAACACAAATGTTCACAGATTCACACACAACTTACATGATTTAAAGTAAGTAATGGTAGAAAGGGTTCCTTAAAATATTTCTGCCTAAAATGCTATCGTTTCTGAGAAATGAGTAAAACAATAGTTTTTATCACGCGCGATATTTTGAAAAAACAGAAAACACATAAGGTCTTGTTTCACTATTTTCTTGTGATCTCGATGACCAATTGAGCTCAAACTTTCACAGGTTTGTTTGTTCATGCATATCTTGAATCACACAAAATGTGGACACTGATTTTGAGCTGTTACCAAAAGTGTACAATATCTTTAAATAGCCTAAAAATCTATAAAAGCCTGTACCATATGTAGGTCAGCCCTTGTACCCAATAAAATGTTCCTACTGTTTTTTCCAAGGGCCAAATATCATGCCTAGGGTCGATTTCACAAAACTCTTCCTAACTTAGGACTAGTCCTAGGCAATGCTAAGAGATAGGACTAGTCTTATGTTAAGACCAGTTACTGGTCCTAACTTCAGATAAGACTACATAAATCTTATCTCTTTGTGAAATCGGCCCCTGGTCCGTTAATATGTCCATTGATTGACAAGGAGTGTTTGAAGTTCAGCACTTTTCTTGGAAAGTTAGTTGTTTTGTACAATTTCGTCGCTTAATAGTGCTTATCACTGAATTGTAAAAATAAAGACAATTTCCTTCTTTCTTGGTCCTTTTTTCTACTCCAGGCACAGATGGATCTACCTCCTGAGAAGGCTAGACTCCTCCGCCAGTATGAAGACGATAAAAAGTGGGATCTAATCTGTGATCAGGTAATTTAGAAACGTTTAAATACATATGTTTTCTTCCAACAAACTTTCAGACTCTCTGTCTCCTCATTAAGTCTCCTTTTTTTTAATAATACAAATATTTTGTGTGAGGGAATGAAAGAGAAGGACAAATTTGAAATTCCTTCCACAGGACAAAAATTTCATAGAGCTGCTTAAGAGCACGAAAGCTAGTTGAGCGATTTTGCTCCCTAGAAAAGTTTACCAACCAATATAACATTTTACAGTATGTGGACTTTGAATTAACTGGCTCCCCATGCGTTTTTTCTTGAAAAGAATTTGGTGGAGCAATATTTTTCTACCTTAACAAAATCTGTTACAGAACCCAATTTCTAAAACCACTACAATTTTGTATTTTATGCACCCAAAAAACAATGTAATTATTGGGGTTTGGAAATACATTAATTAAATTATGCTGTTTTTGGTTTTTGTTTGTAAATTAATTTTTTCAGGAGAAAGTGTCTGCGAAGGATCCACCTGATCATTATATTATTCGAATCAAGAGGGTCATGGAGCCAGGAAACACATCAAAGGTTCGTATAAATCAGTTGAAGAAACTCTCAAAGTTTGAGAAAATTGCTTCATGGTTCCATACAGAGATGACTTTCTTACATTAAAAATGGGCCGCAATAATAACTAGGTAATAACAGTGTGATGACCCGGGTTTTCACTGCGTGGTAATGACCGGGTTGGTGGCTGGCCACTGTTAATTGACCGAGCTGAAGACGAGGTCCATTAACAGCGGCCGGCCACTAACCAGGGTCATTACCACGCAGTGAAGACAGGGTCATCACACTGTTATTCCCATTAACAATACCGATAACGAAAAACAAAAAGTCTGGTAAAAATCATCAGAATTTGTGATTTCTTTTCACCGTTAAATTCTACTCATGTTCAATGGCCATTCTTTAGCCTGATCAACTTTTGCGATGCACATAATCTCTCACACTTAATTGAATATTTATGCATATTTTCAAGGACCAGACTATTAGCTTTGAAAATTAACAGCACCATAAATTAAAAAAACTTTGGTTGGTGGTAGGCTTTATGCTTTGCATTATCTTGGTTTCATTGGCATACCAACAGCCAATTCCAAGTCAAACTTTTTACAAAAACACACTTTGATAAACTTACAAGTTAAGAGTATATCACGTTCTACAACCTACTTAACGTACTTCTTTTTTTTCTTTTCTTTTTTTTCAGCGCCAAAGAAAGAAGATATTCGATACATCAACACAGAATCTCAGAGATTTGGAAATTTCATTACGAACAAATAGTATACAGTAAGTTATTTTAATCTTCTTTTTTCCCCCTCTCTCGTTGTTCTTGTTTGCTTGGTCCACTTTGGGCCCTCTCTTACCCTCTAATTCCTATACTTGCAGTATTCCAAAGGCCGAAGGCCTCACACTCTAGGTTTTTGCTTGTTTTTTGTTTTTGTGTTTTGGCTGTTAATAAGTCTGCTGTTGTGTTTTGGCTGGTAGGTTTGTTGTTGTTGTGTTTTGGCAGGTAGGTTTGTTGTTGTTGTGGTTTGGCTGGTAGGTTTGTTGTTGTTGAGGTTTGGCTGGTAGGTTTGTTGTTGTTGTGTTTTGGCTGGTAGGTTTGTTGTTGTTGTGTTTTGGCTGGTAGGTTTGTTGTTGTTGTGTTTTGGCTGGTAGGTTTGTTGTTGTTGTGTTTTGGCTGGTAGGTTTGTTGTTGTTTTGGTTTGGCTGGTAGGTTTGTTGTTGTTGTGTTTTGGCTGGTAGGTTTGTATTTGTTTTGGTTTGGCTGGTAGGGTTGAAGTTTTGTGACATTGCATGACGGAGTATCGACATGGTTTGCGGTTTGTGGCAACACCGTGTATTTTGTCTACTTTATCTTGAGTAGAATTTAATTCTGAGACAAGTCCTTTTTTTAACTTTGCTTGATGTGGAAGGGGGGCAATCAGTTAATATTTCCTCCCTACCCTCTGGTTTCTGTCTTCTCTTACTCTTCTTCCGCCTCTTCCTTTTCAATTCCCCATCTTCTGCCTCTTCCTTTTCAATTCCCCTTAAAGTATTCGCTAAGAAAACTAAATCTGAAAATGTTATCTTCTCAGGTGGGTACGTGAGTTCTTGAACGAGGAGAACAAGGGACTGGATGTACTGGTTGAATACTTACAATGGCTCAACAAAGCAATGACGTGAGTTTTTCAAATTATTGTTGTTCTTCATTTAAAAAAAGAAGCTGTATTCACTCTGAGCTTTTCAAGGTCCCTGTGGAAAAATTCACTGGTACTTCGGGTTTGAGTAGACCCTATGTATTGATGGCATCCCACCACCAACATCTTAAGGACAAAAGCGTTGATGAAGTAATGGACACGCTAGCTGTGTACGCGCAGTGCAAAGGATCGGCCAATAAGAAATCGTCTTTTGACCTCTGTGGAGGGCGCCCTACTCTAAAACGTCATACGCGCAAGGGCAGTCTTTATTCTTGGACTTGGAAAGCACTGAGTATACAGTATATAGCGGAGATTTTCTTAAAATGCAAGCCCTACGTTGCTGTTGGGCAATATATAACCAATTAACATTTTTCACAAAGGCAAGGAGGGAACCATAATACATTTTATGCTGTGTTCCGCATTTATGAAATTAACAAATATCTAGTTTGATGCATACTGCATCAGGGAAAACCCCAGCATATTGATTTTAAATTAGACATGAAACAGAAAGTACGGAAAATCCATTTCCCTCTGGGTTCTTCTTTCCAGAAAGCAGTAAGCAAACTGACCTCATTCTAAATTTATTTTAAAAAGCAAGTGAGTGTTGTGGACAGAAAGTTAAACCGAAAGAAGTAGTGGTCACACAAGAATAACATCCCCACAGTGCCAAGAAATCCTAAGAAAAACAAAAGGCGCTATTTGTTTAATTCAGTAAAATGAGAATCTGTAGAAGTTAAGGAAGTTTATCAGCGGTGTATTGAAAATCCAAACGCACTTTCATTTTTAGTCCTGTGGCCTGATCATCACGAGTTGAATAAACTTTGAAAGGCATTGGTAATACAGAGCTGCGAACTCTCCCTGATTCTGCAGAAAGTTCCCTGAAAAAAAACCCGCCACCAATCTCACCATGTTCTGATAAACAGATTTGAAAGTCTCCCTGATTATGAAAATGTATTCCCTATTATGTTAAATGCAATTATAAATATCTCCCTGATTCTTGTACAAATCTTTCCTGATTGCAAGATGCAAATGTTGGCATCTCTGGTAATACCATCTCAACTCCTTAGGAGTATGCAGCACCGGCATCCAAATTGGCGCTCGTCATTCACATCACCAATGGACTTGTTCCCTGACTTCTCACTTTGTCTTTTTATTGTGAATCTCTAACCGTACCAGGTTTGAAGAGCAGCAGGAAACCCTCCCCAAGCCAAAGTCGTCGAGCAGCGTCAGAAACACAAGGAAGAGCACCAGGGCTGGCGGGTCCCCGAACCATCTTGCCATTACGAGGGACGACGTCCATGTCTGCATCATGTGCTGCAGAGCAATTATGAATTTTCAGGTATGGAGGATCTTAGCTTGCTCAAAATACTGTGTACTGTATTTTAGCGATGGACTAAATAAAAAATTCACAGAAAAAGGTCTACCACCCCCTCCCACACCCCAAAAACAAATATGTAAAACAATATATAAATAAATAAATAAATAAATAAACAAATAAATAAATAAATAAAGAATTAACTAAATGAAATAAACTATGTAACAAGAACAATATATAATAAAAAATAATAAAAAATGAAATGAAAACAAAATTTTAAAAAATAAATTTCAGCTTTTTTATACCATGGTTTCCTGTTTAAAATCATATTTGGCATATCAGTTTTTGTTCACATTTCAATTTCATTTCATTGCTGTATAAGAGTTTTTTCTGAACTTACAAGTATTACATTCCTTAATTTTATAAGCTCTGATTGACAAGATATGTCCCATATGAAGTATGTCTTATTAAAATCTATTCCTTCAAATGTATATTTCAAAACAAATAACTTGTGTTGTTTTTCTATTGTTTTTTCCCCCTTCTTTTCCTGACTACAGTACGGTTTTAATTTGGTGATCAACCACAATGAATGTATCAACGCTATCGCACTCAGCCTTAATCACAAGAGCCCAAGGTGAGTTGAGGGCACTGTTTACCAACGCCACATCCGTGAGAGTCAAAAGATTTTTCTCTCTTAAACCTCGGCTCAGGCTCCAACTCTGTTCCGGGCTCCGTTTGATGTTGGAAACACTGTACAAAATGTACGCTGCTCCTAAATTGATGATGGAGATTTGTTGTGTGAGGTGTTTTCCTCGGTTTTGCAACAACAAAGGTTCGCGTTTGAAACACAACAGCAACTTATTCAATATAGGTCAGAGCCAGGTGTACCACCAAGCTTGTTTTTTAAAATTTCCTACTTAAAGGTATCGTACACGTTTGGTAATGACTCAAAACAAATATTAGCATAAAAACTTACTTTGTAACAAGCAACGGAGAGCTGTTGATAGTATAAAACATTGTAGGAAACGACTCCCTCTGAAGTAACGTAGTTTTTGAGAAAGAGGTAATTTCTCACTAAAATAATAAAAACTTCTTGCAAGAAGTTTTTATTCCTATCTGAAAGCACACACATTTGTACAACAAGGGTGTTTTTTCTGTCATCATTTTCTTGTAACTTCGATGACTAATTGAGCCCAAATTTTCACAGGCTTGTTATTTTATGCATATGTTGGGATACACCAAGTGAGAACACTGGTCTTTGACAATTTCCAAACGTGTTCAGTGCCTTTAAGGAAGTCCATAACAAAATCAAATGCTAGCATCGTGTGAAGCTGATAGCGTTTGTCTGTATCGGATTAGTTAAGTTGAAGGGGGAAAAAAAGCTGTGTCATTCTACAGTTATTGGAAACACATTGACTGAGTTTCGTTTTGTTTTGAGAGCTGTTAAAAATGAAAGTGTCGGGAAGTGTGCGGCCGTGAGTGCTTAGAAAAACACACCATTTAAGTTATCACCGGGAGAGAAAAATACCTGTGTGCGGCACCTGTGGGTGTTTTTTTCTGCAGCTGGACTCTGAACACTGTATACATACTGTGCGAAATAAATGAATGCATTTGAGAACTTGGCTGAACCTATGGGACAGTACATGTATATTCAAAAGCTTCAAAACTTACACGATAATAGGGCTGAGTGGTTTAGAGCATTGAATTCAAGTTCTGATGGTCATCGGGGTGTGGGTTCGAATCCCGGTCATGACACTTGTATCCTTGAGCAAGATACTTCACTATAATTGCTTCTCTTCACCCAGGGGTATAAATGGGTACCTGTGAGGGTAGAGGTTGATAATGTGTCTGAAAAGCCTTCGGAGCGCCATGGCAGCTCGGGGCTGTATACTCCCCAGAGAGCTGAGAAAGATTAAAGGAATGTTATTGGCCCAATGACCAGGGCACTAATGTAAAGCGCATTGATACAATATTGTAAAATGCGCTATATAAGAACTAGTTATT
This sequence comes from Plazaster borealis, assembly GCA_021014325.1. Classification (NCBI taxonomy): domain Eukaryota; kingdom Metazoa; phylum Echinodermata; class Asteroidea; order Forcipulatida; family Labidiasteridae; genus Plazaster; species Plazaster borealis. The sequence continues at coordinate 11,075,751 of CM037467.1, forward strand.
ATTAATATTAATCATTTGAGGTTTTTATTTTATTTCTAAAACTTTCTTCCAGAACCAAAGCCCTGGTGTTGGAGCTTCTGGCAGCCGTTTGTCTGGTCAAAGGTGGACATGAAATAATCCTCAGTGCCTTCGACAACTTCAAATTGGTGAGTGACGAGCAGACGCCAGTTGGCGTCTCCCGTCGGACTCGATTTATTAACTAATTAATTAAGTCAGATCAATTACAGCCAGTGTGCTCATCAAAACAAACAGCTCTTACTTCGCCACCGACGAAAAAATTGGATGTGAGCTGCTCATAAAAAAGCAGAAGCTTAACTTTAAAACAAGCACTTATTTGATTGGGCTGTTCGTAGCTAGATTAACGCCGGCCTGCTTTAGTGAGATTTCGCTCCTAAAACTTGGCTTTGACATAAGAATGACGGGTTTTGCCAGCTGGAATTTTATCTGCACCACTCAGCGACTCCTTGCATCTCCTCTTGGAGAATTGTTTACTCTTACAATCAGCTAACACTGGTCTCTGTGGCCTCCAAATTATTTCAAACCACTTGACGTCGGATGACGTCTTATTCAATAAAACTTTTCCAAAAACTGAATAACGGTGGACGTTATATATACATTTTGGAACAGTTTTTCGGAATGTTCCTCTTTTGGTTGTGCTGGTCATGTCAGTTGAGGTTAACTAGTGGTGGACTAACTCTAATCTTGTGCTACCACACTCTATTTAGGTTTCGAATTGCCTCTAGCCACCGGGCTAGCTTGATGGTCTAGTGGTACTACCTCAGCATAGCAAAGGTCATGGGTTTGAATCCCGCCCCAAGTGATAGGCCTATGCCTGTGGAATTTTTTTCACAGGACGCAGGAAAGTACCGAGTATATAAAGCTTAATAGACATCAATGTAACGGCAAAAACAAAGCAAAAAACATTATACCACACTCTCTTGAGATGCTGAACGGATCTGCTGCCCAAAAATTCCAACTCCCTTGATGTTTCCTACGACCTGTCTTGTGCAAATTACTTAGTTCCTATGCGGGAATTTATTTGAAAAGAAGCTTCATTTAAACTTCCTTATAGTAATAACTAGGTTTTATACAGCGCTTTATCTATGAGAATTTCCAAAGCGCATATTGTTTTTTTAAGACAGGTTTTTAAAGTTGTTGAATTATGAGACCCATAGTAGCACCGTATAAGGGTTTACAAGGTGCTGTGGCACACTCAGCAGCCACTGCCAGAATCAGCAGGGCAAACCCCTTCTCTTAGCGATAAGTGTAACTGGCTTCTTTTACGTGCATTACACAATATACAGGACAAAGCAAGAATGGTGAAGTGTCAAGGACATGGGTGTCAAGACCAGGACTTGAACCCACACTCTGCCGATCAGAAACACTAGAGCTCGAGTCCAGTGCGCTTGACCGCTCGGCCACATCAGCATGTGTGTGCCTGAAAATGCCACTGGTGTGGCATAGTTAGGTGTGGGTTGGCTGTCTCCATAAACACACTGCTAGTAGAAGGGTCTTAATTTGGGTGTTTTTCTTTTTATTGCATTTTTCTTCAGGAGTGTGGTGAGAGATTTAGATTTGAGAATCTGTTTCAGTACTTCCAGAAATATGAGGACACCAACATTGATTTCATGGTAAGAAATTGTCTTTACCAGTAAAAGGAAGTGCAGGGCTCGAATTTAGACGAAAAATCCACAAGCTAGCTTGTAGCTCAACACTTTTACTAGACCAGATTTTTGTTTTTACAAGACCAGAACCAAAATGAGAAAAGACTTTACAGTACAACATAAACTGTTTTTGTCTTTGCCAAATCTAGGATGAATACAGTTTTTTTAAATTGAATTAAATTGAATTGAGTTGAACAAGCACTAAGAGAAGATTGGTCCCATTTGTCTTTTTGGGATTTTGTTAACATAAAGGTTAAACACAGTGAGGTTTCTTTGTTCAATTTAAAACAGACAAGACCGCCAGACTTGTCCAGTCGTGAGTTTACTGGCCTGGCATTAAAATTACTGGCCTGGGGCCTGCAGTCCAGTAAAAAATTGAATTTAACAAACCAATGAAGAAAACCCGCGAATAAGACTTGACCCAGTCTTCATTCCACTTTTTTTCTTGTTTTCGATATGCGCGACACTTGCATAGTCTATAGACCTTTCTTTTGCAACGTCTCAGTTTTTTGGCCACTGTGGGTATTTTGGTAGAAGCCGCTTTTTGCCACTACGGTCTCTGAAAAGTTAAAATGCATGGCATTACTTATATTCCATAGAGGGCTCTGCTGGGTTTACAGATAATTAATTTTGTTCTTTCTGTTTGTTTATTTTTGCAGGTGGCTTGTATGCAATTCGTCAACATCGTGGTACATTCAGTGGAGGAGATGAACTTCAGATCCTACCTCCAGTTTGAGTTCACCAACCTGGGCTTAGATAAATACCTAGAGGTGAGTGAGGCAACTCGGCCCCTTCATGTCGAGCATCTGTCGTCATCATTTTTTTAGGCTTGTGAACAATACCAGGGCCCAATTCCATAGAGCATGCAAGCACAAAAACTTGCTAAGCACAGAAAACTCTTGCTTAGCAAAAATAGGTTACCAGCCAAAATACCATTAAGTTACCATTGCTGTGACTGTTAACCCACTCATTTCGCAGAGAAAGTGTACTGCTTTAAATCTCTCTTTTGAGTATGTGTGGTTCCCAAAGGAACCGATTGACTCGTTTTTGTTGTTGTTGACGCTGTGAAGGTTTTTGTTGACGTTGGCTTTACTCGTATCTTTTCGTTTTTGCCTTCTTTTTTTCCCCCCAGAAATTGAAGAACACGGAGAGTGATAGACTTCACACGCAAATCCAGGCGTACCTTGACAACATGTTTGACGTGGGTCAGTTGATGGAAGACTCGGACACCAAGAACGCCGCCTTGGAGAGAGTTACGCAGCTGGAAGAAACCCTCTATCAGGTAAAGAAAATAGACACATTGTCCGCTCTGGTCGGGCGGTTTTTATTTTATAGAAACCTGTCAGTCTACCTTTAGGAGCGAAAGAGAAAGGGCATTCAGGTTAGCTCAGTGGTTTCTACAAGACAGCTTCGCTCTACAAACACCATGCTCCTCAACATCCCTCGTTCTAAACACACTTGGGGAGACTGTTCTTTTTTCACATGCTGGACCATCTGTTTGGATTGCTCTTCCACTGAACCTCAGACTAGTAGACACTCTCTCCAGCTTAAAAACTACCTTGAAAACTCACTTGTTCAGTCTTGGCTTTAAGTACCGTCATTAGCAGAGTTATTTTTCTATGCGCCAGGAGTGTCTTTCTGACAGATATGGCGCACTACAAATGTCCATTATTATTATTATTATTATTACATGCTCGCTTCTGTGTGCCTTATTTGACTTCTTACGTTATTTTAGTTTGAGTTGTGTACACTTTGTGCCTGCAGGAAGTCAAGGCTTTGTGGCTCTTTAGCTCACACATGTGATGTCATGTGTCACATTGTTAGTAACACTCTGCACAACTTGAATTTTGCCATTTCCTTTTCTCTTTTATATTTATCTCTCCGTTTTTCTACTCTCTAGACGACAGACAGGTTGCGAAGCGTTGAAGACTCGGCTCTTGGAAGAATAGCCGAGTTGCAACTAGAGCTAGCTGCTTCGACCAAAGTTCTTGATTTAGTCCAGGTATGGTGTTGTGATTAATTTATTGATTCACAAACATTAATTGAATTAGTTTTAAAGGATATCAGATGAAATCATCACCCCCCCCCTAAACAAAAAGATAATATAATAATAAGTAAAACTTTTTTTTTTTTAAAATCCAACCAACAAAAGTGAAAATAAATTAGATTTTTTTAAAATTTAGGAGAAATGAATCAACACAAGTTTTTTAAAAATATTGAAGTGAAATGTTATTTTAAAAACTGTGCTTGTACAAATCAGACCTTCCAAATTATTTTAATATAAAAGTTCATAATCACCGGAAACACTTTAACGTCCTTTTTAAAATAATTTTTCTTATAACCAAAGTTTTTGTGAATAAAATGTAGGCTTCTCTTTAAAGTAGACCGGTGCTTAACCTAATTTCACTGTGTGGCTTTCAATTTTCCAAGTAAGGTCTGGGAACCACACCAATATTGTTTTGCAAACTTAATTCTCATCGTGAATTTTTGCTTGTTTAATCGTTCAAACACAGACTCAGAAGAAAGAGGCGGACATTACAATCGAGACATTAAAGAGAACAGCGGCCACTAGAGGGCCTGGAAGTGGAGGAGGCTCTGGCGGCCCAGGGGGAGGTGGCCCTGGGGGCGGCGGCGGCTTTGGAGGTGGTGGCGGCGGCGGCGCTGGTGGTGGTGGTCCAGGGGGCCCTGGTGGTGGCCCAGGGGGCCCTGGTGGTCCAGGGGGTCCCGGGGGCCCAGGCGGCTTTGGAGGTCCAGGCGGCGGAGGCGGTAGCGGAATGGGTGATGGACCCGGCGGGGGTTTCCCTCCACCCCCAGATAATTGTAAGTACAAATTAATTGTTCCTTTAATTTTCTGTTGCTTTGTCGTGTCCGAGTCAGTCTGGTGAAACGAATTCAATTTCTGGTGGCTGAGTCATTGTTGTGTGGGTTCGAATCCCGGTCGTGATATTTATGTCTTCAGGCAAGCTGCTTACAAGGATTGTATACGTTTGGTAATTGGAACCCACTGTTTGTTTCAATCCTATATAGTTGTAGATATATACCATAAAACTAACCTGTAAAAACTTTTCAAAAGGTGGTAGCGTTTTTGAGATATTGCCATAAAATCTGGAGCAGTTTGTCCACGCAGGAAGAATAATCTGCAATTGAAATACACTATCTGAGCAACGTTACTGCAGTAACTCTTCTCAGATTCAAATTATTGGGGATAAAAAGTGATATCTTTTTCCATAACCGCAGTACTTCGAAGTGAACAACAGTTTCTCAAAATGCGTTATACTATCCAAAGCTGCTGTACTTCTTACCAAGTTGCCATAAATGTTCAGAGTCATTACCAAACATATACAGACTCTTTAAAGCAGCTGCTTAATTTTCTTGCTTACACAGTCTTTTGGCTGGTAACCTTATTCTGGTAAAAAGAAAATTGTTTTCCTATCAAATGTTTGTGTTTAAAGCAGCTCTCTGAAATTGGGCCCAGTTTGTATTGTAACAAATTCAATGACTAATAATTACTTTCTCTTTTTTTTTTTCTTTGAACAGTACCCCCTCCTCCTCCACCACCTCCCCCTCCCCCTCCCCCTCAAGAAACATCAGCCCCACCCCCTCCTCCTCCCCCACCATTTGGTGGTGGACCCCCACCCCCTCCCCCACCAGGTTTCCCTCCACCACCCGGTGGCATGCCAGGAGCCGCACCTGATGGATGTAAGTACAACATGCTTTTATTCTTTTTGAATTTCCTTCTGAATCCATGTCCGCCCGACCGGTCGTGGTACATAAACACTGTTCCTGCCCCAGCCCCATTTGGTGCTCGATATGTGGCATTGTGTACTCCCCACCCCTCCTGTAGACCTTTCTACTGTTGATAAACAAACCGCGCTGGTTGGCATGGACGGTCGGATAGTCAGCAAAACATTCAATCGTGTTAAAGGCATGGTACACGTTTGGAAATTGTCAAAGACCAGTGTTCTAACTTGGTGTATCCCAACATATGCATAAAATAACAAGCCTGTGAAAATTTGGGCTCAATTGGTCATCGAAGTTGCAAGAAAATGATGAAAGAAAAAACACCCTTGTTGTACAAATTTGTGTGCTTTCAGAATAATAAAAACTTCTTGCAAGAAGTTTTTATTATTTTAGTGAGAAATTACCTCTTTCTCAAAAACTACGTTACTTCAGAGGGAGTCGTTTCCTACAATGTTTTATACTATCAATACTGGTAGTGAGAGTATGGATAAAATCACTAAATCTTTGTTCATGTATGGGTTTTCCTGTAGTTGGGCAGTTACAGCATTTTTGCATTCGATCTGGAAATCCCATTTTCAAGCAGATATGGGTTAAACAAAATACGTCTAAAGCCCGGTTCATACTTCTTGCGAATGCTTCGTGCGAAGCAAATTTTCTTGTGTCACAATTGAAAAAAACAGCGCGTACCGATTATTGCGTCACCAAATTCACTTTGCATTCGCATTCACAGGAAGTATAAACCGGGCTTAACAACTTAACTGTGATTTGTCAGAATTTTTCATTCTGTCGCCAAGGTTTTCCTTGTATTGCAGTTGGTTTGCCTCAAAGTTGCTTGTAAAGTTTGCGGTGTGTGACAAGGCGCTAAACTCTGTTGGCGATCTTCTAAATTCTTTTCATTGAATTCCTTCTTCAGCTGTGACCATAAAGGGCAAGATTCGAACCAAGTACCGTCTGCCGCTGCTCAACTGGGTCGCGTTCAAACCCAATCAGATCGGAGGAACGGTCTTCAGCGAGCTGGATGATAACAAAGTCATGAAGGTAGGCACTGCTTCCTTGGAGCTGGAGTTTCCTTTAATTTGAATTTTTGAATTCTTACACCACTTATCCAATTCTTCCATGTACTGCATCTCTTTTGAACTCCTTGCCTGGTGCATGTTTCCATCCATCCTACAATCTAGACTGTTTTAAGAGGAATATCAATTCCTACCTTCAGCTCCCCTGAGTTATTTTCACATTTAATAATTTGTTCTTCTTGTAGCCCCTTACCAAGAGTGGCTTTAGCCTTGTTTGGGGCGAACTTGCATAAACAAAAATAATAAAAGATGGCTTTCTTTCGAATGATAAGACATTGTTAGAAGAAATGTCCATTGTTCTACCAGCGAATTATTTTTTGCAAGTAGTGCAGTTGGTTGCTTCCAAGTTGTCTTTAAAACTTGCCCCTTGAAATCTAAATCTATTACTGCAGGAATTTCCAAGAGGTAGAAAAATACCGTTGTATCAACATACCTCCTAATTTTTTTAGATTCAGACCTTTTCGTCAGCGCTGACTCTCAACCCTGAAACCATAACATAGGAATGTTGCTCAAACATTCTCTGTTAAGCAAAAATAAGCAGGACACCAGTCAAAATATGCTTCATGCAACCATTGCATTTTGGCTGGTAACCTTATTCTGGTAAGCATACTTTTTCTGCTTAAGCAGCTCTACTCAGGGAGCTTCATCTCAAGAGGATACCTCCTCGCATTTTAAAGATTTTTCCCTTTTGTACAGTCACTCCCCCCGTTTATCTTCCGTTTTTGTTTGTTTGCTTGCGTTTTTTCTCAAAGGACATCAACTTTGATGGTTTTGAGGAGCTCTTTAAGACGCAGAACCAATCCACAGGGAACTTCACGGCCACCGACGGCGGAGTGACCAAATCGCCGTCCAAGAAGAAGCAGATGTCCCTCCTGGAGCCCAACCGTCTCCAGAATGTTTCCATCATGAGGAGGAAGATTGAGCTGACGTCCAAGCAGATTGCCGAAGCGATCAAGAGGTATGGCTTTCTTTTTTGGGGGTTAGGGTAGGCTTAGGGGTCTCTTGCCTTGCCATTCAACTCTGTAGACCCCCCCGGTTTGAATCCCATCTCGAAAAGGCGTTTCTGCATTGACCCGATGATCTGATTAATTTGGTTACAGGAAAATGCTCCGTCCTGCTTGCCTTGATCCCCTGGGAAGTGCCTCGGTGCCCCTGAAATGTCCCAGTTTACAACTTCTCCCACAGCAGTGCTTTTTTTGCCCTCTACTCGAACAAAGTATCAGGAAGAAACAATAAATATAGGATTTGAGGCATTGCATGGTGAGGTATCAATATATATTTGGTTTGCGGTAACACCATGTGTATATCTACTTGCTTTGTTCTTTGAGAACTTGTCTTGTTTTTTATTCTACTGCTGCAGAGTAGAATATCCAGAATTCGGGAGACTTTTCAGTTCTGAAAAGAACTGTCCTACTTTTTATTAACTACTACCTGGGCGGGAGGTAGGAAATCGGGTGGGACGACTTCTTTCGCTATGTGGATCGGGGGACTTCTCGTTAATAACTAAGAAACACTAAGTTTTAAATTAATCATATTTTTTCAAAAGACCGAGAGTGAAGGCCTTTTCTTAACCTCGGCTTGGGGCTCTGGCTCCGGCTTAGGGTTCTGGCTCTGGCTTTGGGCTCCGGCTCTGCCATTAATTTTGACAATCTCCACGGAAATCTTACCAAAGCAAATAAAATACATACAAGAATCATAAAAGATATTGAATCAATCCGAGGCAGTGTCAAGAAGAATTGACTCCCGAAATGGCGGAACTGTTAGACACGCATTGTTCTAGGTGTGTTCACGTTATGCAATGGGTCAATGCAGTTATTTACAACAACAAAATGGAAAAAAGGCTTATAGTTCTATTTTTTGAGGGTAACGTCCTGTGATCCGTTTGACAAATCTTTCCAGGTTGGATCTCCAGCAGCTTGAGCTAGATACCGTGGAGCAACTCCAGCGATTCCTTCCCAACGATCAGGAGAAGAAGTCCTTCAAACAGTACGAGAAAGATAAGCAGTCTGTTGAGACACTCACTGAGGAAGACAGACTCATGATCAATGTAAGGAGTTTACACCCAATCCTTCCCCCCCCCTTGTCCCCAGAATTTTTTTTAATAATTAAAAGAAATAATGAAATGAACATTAAAAGTGAATTATTGCAACATAAGGGGAATATATAAATTTGGTTTGCGGTAACACCATGTGTATATCTACTTGCTAGTTGATGTTGTTCTTTGAGAACTTGTCTTGCTTTTTATTCATAAGGGGAATAGTTCTCATACTTCAATAGCTCCGCAAACCTTAAAGGAAAAACTGTCTGTCTGTCTGTTCAAGCGCCTTGAGTACCTTATTGGTCGATACGTGCGCTATATAAGACTATATTATTATTATTATTATTATTATTAAACAGAAGACACAAATAATAAAATAAGGGAATGAATTAATAAATACACCACTTTCATTTGTCATTGCTAAGGAAAAGTTCTCAAGCAAACTTTAAAAATTGAATATAAATGATTAGTTTCAGTGAATTTAAAGTAAAAATTACTTACCAAAAAAACAAATTGTCACGACAATCAAACTTAGTATGAAAGACTGTTTCTGAACATGTATTTTGTATCACTCTGTTTTCAGACAGTATGGATGCAAATTGAAAATGAAATCTTAATATTTTGGGGGAAAATCTACTTCAACAGAGTTCTTCATGAAGTATGTTGAAATTGAAGTTTTAAACGACTAAGTGGTTTTTATATTTCTGATGTAGACAGTTAGACAGTGCAAGTCTCAAGCGTATTCGAACATTGGGACCCATTGTGCGCTAGTTTGTTTTCTTCACGCGCTAAAGCAACAACGTGGGACCAAAGTGGTCCCAAAAATATTTGAACAGGCGCAAGACTTGCAAGGTCTATGAAGAAGTTGCTTGCTTCCAAAAGGGCGGAGTTGCAGAGCTACCGAGAAAGAGAAATAACTTTGCCCTTCCATTAAATTGTGTTTCATTTCTTTTGGTTTTTCACAGTTGTCCAAAGTAGAGAGACTGTCGGAGCGTCTAGCCATTATGAGCTTTATGGGTAATTTTGCGGACACGATAAAGGCGATCAAACCGGTAAGTTTCATCAAACTTTTTTCCATAAAAAATTTGAACAATTCTTTCCCTGGTAATTTGACCAATCCTGCTCTTTGTTAGACCACTAGTAAGATCTTCAACCGATGCCAGCATTGTCTGAAGTTTATATTTTCACAATTTTTCCTTTTCCCAATGCCAGCATTGTCTGAGGTTTATATTTTCACACTTTTTCCTTTTCCCGATGCCAGCGTTGTCTGAGGTGTATATTTTCACACTTTTTTCCTTTTCTTTGTTTTCCTTCCAGCAACTGAATGCCATCACGTCTGCCTCTCTCACCATTAAGACGTCAAACCGGCTCAAGAAGATATTGGAGGTAAAGAATTCCCCAAACGATTTTACGATCTTTTCCTAGAATCTCAGAGTTTTAGTTTCTGTTACACTACTACACTTTTATGTGTGTGTGGTGTCATTTAACCTTTGAGGCAGACCCTGCTGGGGTCAAAACGCAAGGCCATTGTCACTCTGTGCATTTTTACCACAGGTCATTTTGGTTGGTAAGCAGTTTACAACAGCTAGTTCTGGGGTGTTTTCAACAATTAAACGTATAAACTTAGACAAGGAAAACATATTTCACTTTATTCAGTAAGCCACAACTTTAACCAATGGTAATTTTAGTTAAAATATTTTCACTGGGGAACAGATATTCTACTATTAACCCTTCTACTGTCTGACCATTCATTTTCATGGTTTTGATTGATAAACTGTGCCAACCTGCAATGTGATATAATGTAGTAAATACATCCACTAGTATATGGTTAACCCTCCTACTGTCTGACCATTCAATATCATCCACTGTGGTTTTGACTGATTGATAAAAAATGCCAGCCTACAATATGATATCATGTGGTGAGTGCATCTAAACAGAACACACATGTACACAGTTTAGTTCTGTGCACAGTTGTGCCACCCTACACAACCCTTACAGTTGAATGGTTTCAAGTGGTTGGTCAACTCCCTGAAATTCTTTTATCAAGAGTAGGAGGGTTAATAATATTTGTTTTTGTGCCTTTGTTACAGATTGTTTTAGCGTTCGGGAACTACTTGAACAGTGCTAAACGAGGGGCTGCCTACGGCTTCAAATTACAAAGTTTAGATACGGTGAGTAGAAACAACCATTGGGCACTCTTAAACCAGTTGTCAATACCTCATTGAAACCGTCTCGACTCCTTTGGAGTATGCAGCTCCGGCAGCCAATTGGGACTGCTTTACGGCCTCAAATTGCAAAGTTTAGATATGATAAGTAGAAATAATCGTAAGGCACTGTTAAATCAAAATATCCAAACATCTCAATGAAATAGATGTCAAATTTTCATTGGAAATGGCTGTGGAATGGTAAAGGTCAAGGGTCCGAATCCTACCCGAGTAATTTTCCTGAGGATTTTTTTTTCCACAGGACTGCGGAAAGCACCGAGTATACAGTGCTTTACACACATCTGTGTATGATATTCTTTATCAACGATGCAAATTTAACATCTACTAAAATCGTTGCGGTACCCGCTGCTTAAAAACGTAGGATTCGAACTGCCTCTAGCTACTGGCCAAGCTCGGTGGTCTAGTGGTAAGACCTTTGCTCTAGAAGGGCAAAGGTCCTGGGTTCGAATCCCTGCATGCCTGTGGATTGTTTTCACAGGACTCGAGGAAATTAGTGAGTATGAAGTGTTTGACACATATCAGTGTGGATAAAACACAAATAAAATCACAATGAAATCATCTCAACTCCTGTGGAGTATGCAGCACCGGCAGCCAAATGGACTGCACAAATTGCTGGTCACTCATGACCACCATCTCTTCCCCTTTTGCAAGTTTACTTGAATAACTATTTATAGTTGAATTATTTTGTATAGGTATTTCATTTTTTTCATCTGGCCGTTCATTTTGCAGTTGCTTGACACCAAATCCACGGACAGATCCATGACGCTACTGCATTACATCGTAGAGACGGTGCAACAAAAATTCCTTAATGCGTCGGAATTCTGCTCCGATCTCCAATATGTGGAAAAGGCTGCTGCAGGTACGGAAAAGTAGTTTGGTATTCTCCGGTTTCGCCCAATATTCTTAGAAAAATAATCTTTCTTTTTGACTAAAAAACTTTCTGTTTGACTTAAAATCTCTGGGGGTTTTTTACAAAAAATCTCTCTTTTTGAATAAAAAACTAAGTTTTGTTTACTAAAGATCTCTCTTTTTGGCTTAAAACTCCAGTTTCTCTTGAGAACCTAACGATAGACATCAAGCAGTTGACAACGGGAATTCAACTTTGCAAGAGGGAGTTTGCCCAGCAGCACGAAAACACTCTTTTGAGAGACTTCCTGCTCAACAACGAAGACAAAGTCAAGAAGGTCGAAGTAGACATGAAGAAAGCACAGGTAACCATCTCGTATATGATGTCATAAGCTCAAACAGTGCCCTCGCTGAGGTCAAAGGAAAACCTATTTTTCGGCCGAGAGTTGTGCGCGGGGCAAATACATCTACACAGTACACATACAGTCTTTTGCACACACAGTTGTGGGGACTTGGTGGTGGTGTTCTATTATTTCCTTTTCCTGAAGAATTCCCTTGTGGGGACCCATTTGAATAAAGAAAAACTTTGTGGGGAACTTTGTTCCATTGTGTAAAAGTAAAAGTCCCCACAGTGGTGTGTGTGCCTACCCACACAGCCATACGGATCCGGTTTGTTGGGTCCTGCTACATGTATTGTTGTTCTATTATTCCCTTTTCTAAAGAACTTCCTTGTGGGGTCCATTGTTCCTATTAAGATTGCCTTGTGGGGTCCTTTGTTCTATTGTTGTCAGGACCCCACAAGTGCCCTTCCGTAAGTCCATATTTACACACAGACCTCTGTATCACATACACTGTGTGGACATTCTTTTGTTCTGTTGACTTAAGAAAAAAACATATTCTTTAACACTGGTGAAAACACTGTGTGCACGTGTGTAAGTCCACATAGTGTTTCAAGTCCCTACACTGTGTTGACCTCTTTTGTTCTCAGGTCCACACTTTGTACAAAGTGCATAAACAGGTTTTTTTTATAGCACAGTTGTGCCACCAAACACAACCTGTGCAGTTGAATGTTTCAAATGGTCGGTCAACTCGTTGGAAATTTTTTACCGAGGGTAGCGGGGTGAAGCCAGTGTGTCACACAGTCCCTCGAAGCAGCTTGTTCTCAAGTGACACCACCGTATGGAATTTCTGAAAGCGGTAATTTTATTCATAATGTATGATTGGTTTGTTTTTTTACTAACAGGAAGCCTACAATGACGCAGTGGGTTACTACGGTGAGAACCCCAAGCAGTGTCCACCGAGTACATTCTTCGCTCTCTTCCATCGCTTCGTCGTCGCTTACAAGGTATCCCACCTCATCCCCCATCCTCAACCTTGTTCCCAATCCTTTTCTGAAAACAAGATATCCCACCTCATCCCCCATCCTCAACCTTGTTCCCAATCCTTTTCTGAAAACAAGGTATCCCACCTAATCCCCCATCCTCAACCTTGTTCCCAATCACATTATTTCAGGCATGTGATTTCTCAGGATTTTTCCTGATATCAGGATTTTCTCAAAATCTCCTTGAGTTTTTTTAATTTTCTTGAAAGAGGTAAATCATTCACCAAAGGGAAAAAGAAATAGTCCACATTGTGTCCAAACCTGTAGTTGTGTATTTCTGGTGATGCACAGAGTCTGTAAACCTCCTGAACTGTAACATCTGGGAAAGGTTCCGGGTCTAGAATAAGGGAGAACCCAGACCTGCAAGCCATTTTTCAGGAATTTGCACAGACGTCAAATCTCATCCCTGATTATTTGGGTTTCATGCATGAAGCATAATTCATGGTTGGCAGTGGGTGTCACGACCGGGATTCGAACCCACACTCTGATGCCTCGACCATCAGAACATGAGGTCGATGCTCTAGACTGCTCGGCCACGACTCGTAGCTTACAGGGTCATAAAACATCAGGCCATTAAAGAATTTTGCATTTATACCGCAGATCATTTTGGTTGGTAAGAAGTTTGCAACAGCTAGTTCTTTTCTTATTTTCGATGGAATAATTGATCTATGTATGTGCTCACATTTTTCTCCTTCTTGTTATTTTCAGAAAGCAGAAGCAGAGAATGAAATGCGTAAAAAACAGAAGGTAAAAAGGACATTATATATATTTTTAACCTCAAAAACCTTAGCGGCCACAAACGGTTTGTAACAAAATGCCCGTAGAAGCCACAAACGGCCCGCAAGATTTGACCTACTTTCAACTAAACCAAAACAGTAGAAGTTAAAGTCATGTCATGAAATGTGTCTCATGTATTTCTAAAAACAATTGTTTGGTTTACCGACAACAAAAACTCAACAATACTAGCCGTTTTTGTTGTTGTATGGTGACGATAACACAGAAACGAATAGTCTTTAACGAGATATCTTAAATATGGCATAACAGCAAATTTCACAGCTAAGCAGGTATGTACAGAGAACCAGTCACAAGCAATGAGCACCACATGGCATTCTGGCTGGTAACCTATTTTCACTAAGCAATATATTGTTATATGCTTAGCTGATTTTTGTTCTTAAACAAGAACTTGGGTCCAGAAATCGCTCCTTAATCAAAATGCCCCGGATGTTAGTATGTTTTATTTGAATAGCGATTTGTAGGTGTTTTTTTGTTGTTGGAATGTTTGAATTGTGGAAATAAAATAAAAATTTGTTTTTTGATATACAGGAAGCTGCTCTTGAGACAGCTGCTAATATTGCGGCAGCTCAGAAGACGCGCATCAACAAAGAGAAGAAGGTGAATCAGGTAGGTTGCGCAATTTTTTTTGGGGGGGTTCAATGTCCCTGTGTGTTACACAGTGTAGTGCGCATTTAAAGTGATGCAGCGTTTACACGCTTACCATAATTTGTAGCCGTGTGCAGCATTGGGACCAATTTCGTAGAGCTGCTTTCGAAAAAGAAATATCAAGTTTCTGCGGAAAAAGAGTAAAGCAGGGAACCTGTCACAGACAGTGCAAATGAAGCTCTTTTTGGCCGGTAACCTTTTCCTAATGAGGATTGTTTTGTACAGCAGATGCACACAAGTGTGACGTTAGTGACTTAACCAACATGAATAGATTGTACTTTTCACTTTGTCGTTGTTTTTTTTTGTACCAGGACGCCATGGTGGCCGAGCTGCAGAAGAAACACAAGAACCAGGACAAGAGAAGGGAAGCTTCAGACGGGGCGATAGAAAACATCATCTCTGGTAGGCTTTGCCAACTTTTTACAAGCCTGTAATTTGTCAGGGGTGGGGGATTGTCGGGGGTTCCTTATATCTGGATTTGCCATCAATCCCCCTCAGATTTTGTTGTAATTGCCACCACAGAGATAAGAGACATGGCTCTTGTTACGACCAAACCTGTCAGGAGTTTTCCTGATTTTGTAATTTTGTTATCGATACCCCCTGAAGATTGTTCTTAAAAGAGGCAAATTTTTCACCACAGAGATGGGAGATATAGCTCTTGTTATGACCGAACCGCAAGATTTTAATTTGACATGATATAGAGACTTTGTTGTCCTCTAAATTAATGTAACATCCTATAAACTCAATAGACCTTCATCACGGTGACGCCGTTTGTTCTTCTCCCGTCCAAATCAGTGTAAAACGAAACAGAGGCTGGAAGGGGCCCAAATAGACTGGTGCCATTTTCGTATGGTGAGATTGGGCATTTACTATTCTTATTGGAGACGGGGAACATCACAAAGATGGCGGCAGAATGATAAAGGATCTATATTGTATTTTATGAGTCACGACCATTTGCTTTGTACAATAAAAGTCTTGTATTTGGGATCTTTAGAGTTGTTGTGAAATTTTTTATTTTTTTGAAATGTTGGAAATCTTTTGCTCCCGCAGATTTGAAGAGTGAGCCGTACAGGAGAGCGGATGGTATCCGGCGCAGTATAAGACGGAAACAACAAGAGAATCAGAGACCAACAATCCTGTCCAATGAAATGGTTATATAAATCAGCTTGATCGACAAGACCAACAAATCAGGAATAAGGACTTCAAGAAAGAAACAAAAACTGTAAAAAAAAAAACAGAGTGGGAGCTCCCTGTATCCATGGCAATGGAACCTCTGAAACAATTTGTGAAAGTGATAAACCTGAGTGGAACAGTCGCGAACGTAGACAAGGCTGCTGTGTATGACATTGAGAGGTTAAAGGTCATCATGCACGCATTCCCCATTGCCTTATAAAGGGGAATGATTAAGGCGGCACGATATGATGTCAGGATCACCATGGCAACAGTTGTATCGGAAACAGAGGATGGTTTTTGGACAACTGTTGATTTCCAGCGTCAGGAAGTTTCTTTGGATGAGAGTCGGACATTGTTACATGCGGCCTTCTGAGGAACTCCCGTACTCCGATAGGAGGAGATCCCCTATGAGTGAATTTCAAACCAGGGTTTGAGGCGGTGGACTGCTGCAGGCATCTGACTGTTGGCGCCGGCTGCTCGACCATCAGGACCCGTGGATTAAATAGGAGGTGCTCCCCTCCTGGACTGAGGGCTGCGAGTAGATCAGCATTCAGGAGCCGACTAAAGAAAACAATGACGCAAATTTTGTTGCTCCGTGATGCTTTCTCTATGCTGTGAGTGAGACCTTTATCGGAAGCAACTCTTCTCGTAGTTTAAACAATCTTGGGACAAGAATTATTCCATGCCTGGATGCGGACAATGTCACGGTTATAATAGGAAGAGCTCCCACCGTGACGAAACTGGGGCACAATTTCATAAAGCTGCTCATAGGGAAGTAGAGCTTAGCAAGAAAAAATAGCAGGACACCAGTCGTAACAGTGTAAATTACCTGGCATGTTGGCTGGCAACGCTTTTTCTGCTAAGCGAGAATTGCACTCTAACCAGCTCTATGAGTTTGTGTGTTCTTGAAGCTTCCGTGATGTCAAAATGTGCCATATTAAGAAATTTTCCTTTTTGTTGTTGATGTTGTAAATACTAAATTGTGAGCAATGCATTCAGATGTAAAGATTTTAGACTTGTTAATTTACCAGTACATACATTAGCATGGATTTATCTTACGTATGTTTTACCCGACAGTTATATAGGAGAAGCTACCCTAGTGTAGCGGCCTAAAATTCTGTTTACAACTACAACAGTTTCTTAAAACCTAGTTTTATTAAACATTTTGGAAGGTGTTTGTTTTTAATTTCAGGGAAATCAAGGGGTTTGATTTGACAGAATTTGAAGCATTTTAGTTATGTTTAAACTGTCAATCTGCCCTCATTTCATTTCTAAGGTGACCGGACAAAATAGTTCCAAAAGTGCCTGTTGTTTTGTTTAAATTTATGCAATCAAAAAGAGAAAAAAAGAAAGTAATTTATACCAGTAATAATACGCCGTTCTTGTGTAGCAATTGACCACACCCGGGGGCGTCTAAAATCGCTCTTTTTAATTTACAAGGTATGTTGCGCTATGTTCGAATTATAAGACCCGTTTAGTTACGTAGTACCATGTAACGGTTTACAAGGTACTGTGGCACAATCTGGGTTCGTTTACGTGCATTACACAACACTTGAACTATGGCTTGATGTACGTCCCATCCAAAGAACAAAGTAATAATGGTTTAAGTGTCTTGTTTAAGGACACAAGTGTCACGACTGGGACTCGAACCCACATTCTGCTGATTAGAAACACCAGAGCTTGAGTCCGGTGCTCTTGACCGCTCGGCCGCAACATGCCACATTTGTCAAGAACAAATATATGAATTAGTTTCCAGAAGCGAGTATTTATACAAATTAACTCAATTTTTTATTTTGGACAAATGAAACTTTTTATTGATTTAGTACAAATATTATTTCTTCTTAAAACAGTTAATGGACTCTGTACAAACAGCAATTTTTAAAAAAAAAATTTTTTCACACAAAAAATTGTAATGTAAAAACTGCTTTTTTTTATTTGCGCATGTTACATTAACAAATAGTTATGCTCATTTCCAAAATATCTTTATAACATTGAAATACATTTCTTACTCTAATATTGAAAAGGTTTTGTGATTTGCTTATGTGCAACTTCTTTGCATGTGCTTCCAATTTTCAGGAAAAGATTGTCCAGAATTTTGTAATGGATTTTTTAAGTGCATTTTGTGAGGGTTTTTGTTTAAGTTGGTAAAAATCTCAGCATTTTTGTTTAACAGCTCAGCATTGACTGTTTGTGTCACATGGTTTTAGATAAGCCAATCGTAGTGCCTGTTTCATAGCAAAATGTTCTATTTATTCATAAGGCTTTTCTACCATGAAGGGTCTGTGAAGATCACATGATGTCGTAGTAGCCAATCACATTCCCCCATTTAAAAAGAAATAAATTGTACGCTTCAAATCTGCATGTCAGCTCTTTAAAAAAAGTCTAAAATTATCTTTAAAACAAGGTTGTTAACAACAAATTATGCAAGATTAAATAAAGGCAATTTAATAGTATATTTTGAATCCACAATTCAAATTAGTTTATTTTAAATGTACATATACTTCTTAATTCTTAAACTTTGTAATATTGAAGAAAAAAAAGGCAGCCCTTTTAAAAAATGACAGTGTGGTATTTTTTTGTTACCATCAAATTTTCTTGCCTGGGTTTGTGTATTTTGCTTCTATTTTGTGAAAAGGAAATTGTGTCATTCATTTAATATTTGAATGAAATAATATTCATTAATGCTTGGTTTCATAATTATCAGTACTGGGTTGATATGGGACAATTAATATCTATAAAATTTCTAGAAGTATAAACAATGGTCATAACTTTGTATGTATCAACCTTATTCACGTTTGGAGCTTAGACCTGCAGGACCCGAGTTCATTGAGCTACATAAGAACAAAATAAATTTTGCCCAACATTTCTGCTAAGCAAAACTCAGCAGGATACCAGTTACATTTGGTTCATGTATGTAACATGGTATTCTAGCTGGTAATCTGATTCGGTTAAGCATAATGTGCTTAGCTACTTTTGGTGCTTAAGCAGCTCTATGAAATTGAACCCTGTTTCTTGTGACCGGCCACAGATGATCAATGTACCTTATACACAGAAAGAACCTTTAAAATGTGGACAGATAATTACACTGTGTTAGGGATACTGACTGGAAGCCTTAACTCATGTAAGTAATAAACACCTAAATGTGTTAAGCATGGACAAACTGTGCTTAGCAAAAACCAGGTTAGCAGTGTTACGAACATTGCACGTGACTTGTGCCTTGCTTATTTTTGCGTATGAAAATTTGTTGGCAGGCTCCAATTTCATAAACGTCAGTGAGCCCAACAATTTTGCTTAGCACAGAAATGTGTTGCTTAGCAGAAATAGGTTACCAGCTCAAATAGCATAGTGTCTTAATATGTTGTGACTGGTACCGCACCAATGTTTTCACTTAGCAAAGAGCATAACAATTGTGCTTACCAGAATAAGGTTACCATTCAAAACACCATGAGACATGTGTCATGTGACTGGTTTCCTGCAAAATTTTCACTCTGTGAAATTGGGCCCAGAGCTACTTAGGCAGAGAACTATGCTTAACACCTTTCTGCTAAGCAAAAGTAAGCAGGATACCAGTCACAAATTGTACATGTGACATGGTACTTTGGCTGGTAACCTTATTCTGGTAAGCATAATTTTGTTGTGCTTAGCTACTTTTTGTGCTTCAGCAGCTCTGTGAAATTGGGCCCTGGTCATTAAAACTTCCCCCTGGGTACTTTGTTCACCTGTCTAATGGAGACATAATTTCAATTATTGTCCCATGTTGGGTGTTCAGTCTTTGTACCTGTTTTGTTTTCTTCTAAACCACACAATGCATGGCCCAAGGGCCTTATCTGATAAAGCTGTTGAGCAGGGAATATCGCTAAGCAAAATTATTTGCTTAGACAGAAACATGGCGGGACACACCAGTCGCAACAATATGCGATACACATGGCACTTCGGCTGGTCGCCCTGTTCTCTGTCAAGCAAGATATTACTTTGCTCAGCGAGTTCCTTGTTTACCAGCTTTATGGAATCGGGGGGGGGGGGGGGGCAGTTAACCAGGGCTGATGAATTGAGGAAGGATTTGAGGAATTTTAACAATTATTATCTAGTTGTAGGCAGTGTCCGAATTGGCGGCTACAGCTTTGGCTACGGCTTTTGCTAAGGGTATTGTTAAGGACGTTCTATAGTTTGACGCGTCGATCTAGCCGTAGCCGTAGCTGTAGCTGCCAATTCTGACACGGCCTTAGGCTGTGTCCGAATTGGCGGCTACAGCTGTGGCTGTTGCTAAGGGCAGCCTATGCTTCAGTGCATGTCAATGCAATGATCCAGCCATAGCCACAGCCGCAAATTCAGACACGGCCTTTAATGTAAATCACCATAATGGTGAGGCAAACTGCATGGACAGAGGGAGTTGTATGGCTGCCATTTTGATATCAATGTCCACCTGTTGGCCTATTATTGGTTCCAATGGGAGACTTTGGGACGCTAGGTGGCAGCAGACTTACCAGGTAAATGTTCATTGTTCACGTAGTTCTGAGCATGCGCACATTTACTGAGAACAATGGATTTACCTGGTAAGTTTGCTGCCACCTAGTGTCCCAAAAGTCCCCCATTCCCAAGGGAGGTGCCAAAATAAGATAGAAATAATAATGATACTTTATAATTCTTGCATTTCTTCTTTCTAAACACGGGCGACTCTTTGGTTAAGGGGGGGGGCAGAATTTTCTCCACTGTTGCCGAATTTGGAAGAGCAGAATTTGCTACTCTGACGTCACTTTGTCTATAACTCCCCCCCCCCCCTTCCTCTGGCTCCCCCTCATGGTTACTTTTGGATTTAGAGAGGAACACTTTGCACATTCTAAAGGTTTTTTCCTGATTATTCCTGTATGAATTGTGGAGGGCTCTTGGCGATCCGGTACACAATTACGGAATTAGTTCAAAATGAAGGAAAAACTGTTGTGCGTGCATTCAAGTCACCTCTTATTAGCTTACCATTTTTAATAAAAATGTAGATAGACGTATTTCTATCGTGTCTGTTTAACTTGTGAGTCGAGTTTAGGATTTGATATGTATTTTTTTTCTAACTTTGGTTGTTTGCAACTTATAATAAATGGCAAATGAAAATGATGATTTGATTCGAAAATATTAAAATGATGATTTGGTTCAGAAACTTAAAATTGCGGTTGTATAGACCATGTAACCTGTGACATCACATACTAAAGAGCCACTGGACATCCTCTGGTGGCACGATGTGCACACAGCCCAATGGAAGAAAATATTAAATCTGATATATGGGAGTTTCATAGTCTGATTATTATCAACTTTTGATATGATATAAGGGGGCACATCTCAAAACTTGTAAAGCTGTTATTTTTTATAACTCTTGAATTTAAGTGGAAATTATGACACAAAATGTCACATTTCCCATATGACCAGTGCAGCATCTCGCCTGCCAGAAAGGCCCTGGATTGTGCAAGGTCACTCTTTTTGTAAACAAAGTTTACGTGGTCTATAGTGATCGCAGGGAATATGACAATTCAAGACTTATGCCATATATAATTATAGTTATAATATTTGTGTGGGTTCTTTATGTTTTAAAGGGGTGGTCCAGCATTAGTTATTGTTGGTCAGAGTACATTTTTTTTTTTTTTTTTTTAAATGTCTTGTTTCTAAAACAAACCTTACCGTACTTAACCTCTGCAAAATGTTCATCAAAAGATGTGTTCTTGTTAGAAGAAACAAAATTGGTAACATTTTTGATTTCTGGGTTTGTACAAGGGCATTTCCCCAACTAACGTTACAATTCCATGTGTGGTGTTTATTTACAAACAAAAAATGCTTTTATAACATTTTTTTCATAACTAGTGATGGTTTTCTCTGCAACAGCAAAAGCAGAATTTGAAACCGAAATATTTATCATCATAGCGCTAGTTAAGATTAGGAATACTTTGTGGACATTTTTTCTAAATGTGTTTTTTTTTTTAAATGATGTGCCACCTCTTTGTTTTGCAATCAGCAAGAATTTAGAACAAATTAAACAAAAAGACAAATTTTACATGAGGATAATAGTATTTTAGTCGGTTAATTAAAGCAAGACATTGACAAAGTTTTGATCAAGATGAATTAACGATGAGGCGCAATATTTCCCTTCTGCCAAAACAGGGTTTATTTTTGATCGCGATATAGATGATTAGTAAGTTTGTCTTATGTTGTCAAAATGAAACCTGTTTTTCAGAATGGAACTGACGGGTCCCAATATAACTGAACATGAAGTTTAGCAAAGATTGACTCTTCCATTCAGGAATTAGGGGTGACTCGGATTTGACACATTTTTAGTGTATAATTTGTATAGTAACTTGTTTTTAATGCTAGACTAATTTCTTCCATTGTTTATTTTATATTTAAAAAGAAGGCATTGTCTGTTTTTACCAATATTATAAATACTCACTTGCTGAAACTTGAATTCCAGCAAAACTGTTTGTGACTTATTATTACAATTAATAAACAAAGAAACAAAGAAACATACAAATGTCTTTTGTCTGTTGACTATTATGCAGTCTCCCGATTATCCCAATCTACTCCGGGCAGTAGATAGCAGGACAAGTTTCTATAATAGAACAAGTTTTATACCTGTGACATATATTAGTTACAAAAGAGCTACAGTACCCTGGACCTCCAGTGCACGTGTAACCCGTAAAAATGGACCGTTTGAATAAACCATGGAGGTAGGAAGAAACAAAACTAAGCGCTGGTGAAACTCACTTATGAGAAACTCAATTAATCTAAGGATCGAATAGGGTAAAGACGCGAGGAATAATGCAAGAAGTAGGACAGTGACTCAATTGGGGGGGGGGGGGGTTTAAAGGAAACCTACAAATTCAATTTGTAGGTTTCCTTAAAAAAAACCACCCCCAACTTTATTGATTATAAAGCGATGACCAAAAGCAAGACCAGTGATTGATGTACAGCAATAAATCAAGTGAAATCTAAACCAAGACCAATAGTGACACTACTGAACTAACAGAATTTATAGAAACCACAATAAACAACAAAACTCTGTGCCATAGAAGGTTACAAATTAAAATCAAAATGGCTTTAAAACCGAGTCCATAGCAGTTTAGTATTTGACGCAGGCAAAACTTAGAATATGAAGTTGTACATAACAATCAATCGTGATGGTGGGAGAACACATAAATGTGGAGTGTTCCCCTTCCGATGCCAGGCTGCTATCTGTAGTAAACTACAGGGGTGACTGGGGTTTAACACTACAATGATCATCTGGTCCTTTCTCTTTGCAAGGATGAAGGGTTAAGCAAGAGGGTTGTTTATTACAGAACATTCCTAGAAATTAACTTGTACATGGTACTAGAAGAGATTAAATTGGAAATATAAACAGTGGAAGCTTGGGTAATCAAACTCTAATAACTTTATAGACACAATTGTAGGTCTCTTACTGAACAAAGGTTTTCCTACACCTGTTACACAGGCCCGACTTGTACACAGCCCAATGGAAGAAAACAATACATTTTATATTGAATTGCACTTGTTTTCAACTTTTTATATGAACAGTCTGCTGTTTCATATTTTAAAAGCGATTATTTTGACAAATTCGATCGTGAGACCTGGCTCATTATTTTACAAAACATAAATGAACGAAGTCTGTACGAAGTGTCAAAGGTCAAAGGTACGAAGTGTCCAAAGTCACTTCGTACCCTGCAAAAGGTACGAAGTGACCAGGATACGAAGTGGCAAAGGTACGACGAGTGACCTGACACCTATCCTTGCTCTAAAAATCGTACAGTTCGTTGTTCCCCACCTGTTGCTCCTAGTGCTTCTGACAATCGTTTGGTGCCAAAAGAGGGCGTGGATTATGATGGAATTACGTCACACTTACCAAAAGGATTAAAATAATTTTAGGTTTGTTTTGTATTTATTATTATTATCATCGGACGGAAAAGATTTACACTGATCATAGAGCAATGCACTGAGCCGTCGAAAAGAGGAACGCCTCCACGTGCAAAAAAGATAAACTCAAATTTTGTAAAAGCGACCTCTATCGATGACAGCATGTTCCCAAACAAGTTTCACCAATTAATTGTAAAACGAAATAAACGCAAAACCTCCTCACACACCCACAGTATATATATTTGTTTTAAGTTTTCGGGTGGGGTAGGGGGCTGGGGGTTGGGGTGGGGTAATATTAAATGCAGATGCCAAGGTTAGCCTCTTCTGCAAGTGTTTTAAGAAGAAAACAATATAGTTGTCTCGAACTAAGGCTAGCTAGTCAATTGCACAGTGAACTCCTTCAAAACATATGCTTGGTACATGGCTTGTGTCCTTTCACCTTTTAAGAAATCATGGAGTCCCTTGAAGTTGTCTTTAAAAAAGATTAGTTTGTATTGACAAGTCAAAATACAGAAATTAAACCTGCAAGTAAAATTATTCGGCTGCCTATCCACAAAGCAACAAAACCATCTACCAGAAATAAAAACCAATCACCATCTTGCATCGTTCAACTTCAACCATTATTCGATTACCACGATTAGTCTGGACCGTGATCAGTGCAGGTCAATGACTAGACCTTACCGCGGGTTTTTAACTTGAGGTTATTTAAAATGGCGACCAGCACAGGTGAAGAACGGATAGTGCCAACGCGTCCAAGATGACGAAGGCGGAAGCCGAAATTTCTTGTGAGTTTCTGTTTTGTTTCTTTTAGGGAGTTTATGTTTTTTTCATAATAATGACAATACTTTGCTGGTGTTGTTTGTATTATAGGAGATAAATATTTAGTGACATTTTTGTGGGTGACGGTGACGGCAAGTGAGACACAGACGAAATGAACTTTTCGTGCGTTGCGTTGTCAGGGCTCGATCGAATACCCTGGCCCTACCGCAGTATAGTGCCAATACTCTGGACTTCCTCCGATCCTTGGCCCTACGCCCATGTACCTCCAGGAAGTGAAATTATTTTTCGAATAGAATCTCAAGTTTTTATGCCGAGATTTTTTCCCCAGTTGTCACTTTTTATTGTAGCTCATATTTGTGGACAGCACATTTTAAGACGAAAAAGAGCGCGCTCGTTTTGGTGTAATTTATGAAGAAAATCGGAGGCGTTACTGAGACGGTTTGACTGCCCAGCATTCGTGATGTTTGCTAATTATGCTCTAGTCTTGGTGCAAGACGTTTCTCGTTTACCTTTCACGCACAGCGCGGCCGACGACCCGCTCATTCAACTCATCGATAGCGCCGGCCACGAACACATGACTTAGCCCACGAACCGCCCCGCGTGCTATTGGCGAGTTGAATGAGCGGGTCGTCGGCAGCGCTGTGCGTGAAAAGTAAACGAGAAACGTCTTGAACCAAGACTAGCGCATTCGCAAACATCACGGATGCCGGGCAGTCAAACCGTGTCAGTAACGCCTCCGATTTTCCTGTAAGGTACATGGCCGTAGGGCCAAGGATCAGAGGAAGTCCAAAGAACATTTTTAATGTTACAGGATCTCAGAACTAGAATTTATAATAGTTATTTATTATTGTATTATTGAAACTGTGACTTCAAATTTGTGAAAGTAACAGGCATTATAATTGATATTCTTCCCTACTTAGTCTGATTTTCGATTTTGTTTTCGCCTTCAGAAAAATCAACTAAATTTGTATTAAATAGCCTAAAGAGTCTATTATTGAAGACCATACCGTACCTGACGTAGGTCAGCTCTTGTACTCGATAAAGATGTCCTACTTTTTTCCAAGGGCCAAATATCATGCTTGAAGTATAGTGAGAAAATGTTGTTAAATGTTAACTAATAGTAATAGTTCCTTTTGTCATGTTTATTATTTTTTTCACAGGAAGTCAACAAAATTAAATCTAGGACCCTACTACCTCTAGAAAGAAGTCACCGTGCGGTCCGGCTAAAAACCTCAGTGCCACTCTTCCTTATACAAATAAAATACCCTGCAAACTTTCACTTTCGATACAACCTCAACGCCATAATAGAAATTGTGAAGCTGCTTCATCGTTGCAGACTGCACGCAGTCAAACTCTCCCCTCCCACCTTAGAAACACTCGACAATCATGTTGCCCAAAAGACGCCAGTGTAAAATCATCATAGCCACCTCCCTGGTGTGGATTCTGATTGACTTTGGACTATTGTTGTATTACACCTCGCCGTGTATCGGACCGGGGTGCAACAAACAGGACAAAGAGGAGAGCGGGGCGATCCAGCGTATCTTTGAGAAGGCAAACGACTGGATGAACAAAAGGCCAGAAGAGAAAAAACAAATGGGTAAGTCGATCAATGAAAGACGGGCTGATCTTGTTTCAGAATGGAATGGGTTCGAATCCCTATGGTCCTTTCTGAACCGGGGGTTTTGGTTTCTGCTCCGAAGTAGACCCAACCAATGGTTTTGAAAACGTGCAATTTTGGTACGGCGGGGACAAAACCAAAGCTAGGGTTTCAGATAGGGCCAGAGTGTCTACCCTTTGACATGATGAATAATTCAGAGAATTTCCAAATTGTTATTTTAGTTGCTTTTGAAGTTGCTGAGTTCCTTACAGTTTTATTTTGTAAAACTTAAAAATAAAAATAATAAGTCATAATTTTGGTTTGGATTTTTTTTTACAAACATATTTTTTCAACTAATTTGACAGAAACCCCCCCCCCACAAAGTTTCTTACAAGAACAAATAATTTTATCAGGCCTTGGGGTTTTTATCTAGAATTTAGAAAGTGGTGTCAAAATGTGCTGTGAATTAAAACAGAATCAAAATTTCTCACTTACAAAAAGTTTTATAAGTTGTAAAGGATTAAAAGATTAACGCTTACAAGCCTTGCTCCTTCAATATCCTCTTTGCCCAAGTGAAGGCATCAACATTTCTCACTTACAAAACGTTTTACATATGTAAAGGATTAAAAGATTAACCCTAACCATGGAGGTAGAAATGCCCTCATGAGCCCAACTCCTTCAATAGTCTCTTTGCCGAAGTGAGGGAATTAGGAGGACTTGGGCTATCAGGGCATTGCAGTAAAAGAGGATCCAGGAGGATTTGGGCCATCATGGGTTTCTGCTGTGAGAGGATTTAGAAGGAATTGGGCTAACAGGTTATTTGTTGATGCAAGAGGAATTAGAGGGATTTGGGCCGTATGCAGCTTGGCCAAAATGGGATTCTGAAGGATACAGGCTGTTGGGGGATGGGAATGTGATGATGAAGCCTGTCACAGGAGGATTTAGAAAGATTTTGGCCATTAGTCCTATTAAGGAAAACCAGGAGGATTAGAAGAATTTGGGACCTTCAAATTTCAAGCTTTTAACTCTCTACCTGAAGGATGACAGATTTAGGCTATGTGTAAGCAAATGGGCCTAGTCTGTTGTTAGGGTTACGGAGTGTTTTCCGAATAACACCTAGACACCCCTCTGGGTTCACACCATACCTCGCCTTTATTTTATTGCACTCATAGTTTGTACATAAAAGTAGGCAGGTCTGCTTTCAGTCCACACCCTTGTACCTTAAGACTAGCACTTATGTTGGGTTTCTAGACTCTCTACACAAGTGAACAATTCACATCTTCTACAGGCACCAGTTTATTGGTGGCCTTGTAATCTCAATGGCTCCCAAATAAAGCATTGTGTTTTCTTGACAAACACAGAATTAAAAGGTCCTTTTAGATTTCGTGGAGCTTGACAATCCCCTGGATCAAATTTAAAGAGTGTGCTCAACAAACAAGCCATCAAATGCATGAAAGGATTAGTGAAACACTTCAACAAAAGATAGGGCGGCAGTATTCCATAAACTTGTGTGTATGTTTTGCAATTGAATGGTGTATACACGGCTGGTTTTTCATCGTGCAGTCCAGGCGGGCGAGGCCATTTTGTCTTTCCAAGAGTGCTAAACGGCTCATCCATACTTGTAGATTGTCCGATAATTTCTTGCCACCATCTTGGTCATGTTCCCTGTGTGCATTCAGCAGTAATGAATACTGATTGTCCTTGGACCAAAAAGGTAGACTGCCAACTGGTCCTGCTGGCTAGTCACTGAAAACGTTACCGGCAAATCCTGACTAACCCGCGGAGTAGTCTGTGGACGCGACAAGGACGGTGTCAATATGATAGATCTGTCCACAGGAAGAACAAGTCTAAAGACCGTGTCTCGCCATTTCCTGGAATCTATAGATAGAGTGGATGGAATGGTTATTAATACCACTGCCAAGACCTTTGACATTAGCAACATCACACTGCATGTATTATAATGTACACCATCAGAAAGTGAACATTTGTTTTCCTTTGAGTAACAGGTTTCTCCCTGGGGGGGGGGGGCATTCTGGTACAAAACTTTTGAAGTTTGGCCTACTTAGCAGGCTGAATTGAAACAAAGTCCTCAGAATGTTTTTTTACTTGGTGTTTTAAAGGCCCTACTGTGCAATCTGCAGGGCATTCTAAATGTTTTCTTTACGATTTCTGTGAATTCAGCTCGGTCCTTTACCACGACCCTTTACCACGACCCTGCCGGTTTTAAACGGTCGGTTAAGACCTCGTAGCCACTCTTTTATTCCCTAACTAACATCCAATCTCAATCCCCCTATATCCTTCAATCTAAAATAAAAACTTAAAAGCTCGAAGGACCTGAATCATTCTAGATCTTCCTGTGACCGAAAGGCAAAACAAATGATTTTGTTTAGGGTTTGCTGCTTGGGGCCCATAGTAAGAGATGTTTGTTTTGTAGCAATTCGTACCTGTCTTATAAGGGGGGGGGGCTGAGGATAAAGGAACAGTCTTCTACTAAAATTGGACGAGAATTCACAAAAAATACAAAGTCCACAGTCCACACCATCTGGTCTCAAAAATATTAAATATAAATATTTAGCAGCTAATTTATTTCTGAAAAATACAGTATAGTAGCATAGCGCAGTAACTAATACAATAGTATACAATTGTGATGGCCACAAGACAACACATGGCATGTTCTATAATAAAGGATGACTACATGTATGTCCCCCAAAATGCAATTAAATCTTTCTACTGTTTGTTGATTTAAAAACCGTGCTGGTTGGCATGGACGGCCGAATGCTTGCAAAACATTCCATCGTGTTAACAAGATGTTACCAAATTTAGTATTTCTGCAAACTAAAAAAAACCCCCCCAAACTGTAGTACTAGTAGCATAGCGCAGTAACTAATACAATAGTATCAGTGTGACGGCCACAAGACAACACATGGCATGTTCTATAATAAAGGATGACTACATGTATGTCCCCCAAAATGCAATTAAATCTTTCTACTACTTTTTGTTGATTTAAAAACCGTGCTAGGTTGGCGTGGATGGTCGAATGTTTGCAAAACATTCCATCGTGTTAACAAGATGTTACCAAATTCAGTATTTCTGCAAACTTTAGATTAAAAAAGAAAGAAAATACATATGTACATCCCATGATTTGTTCCTTTGTTTCCAACAAATTCAACACTTTTTAAAAAAATATATTTGTGTAACATTGTTACAAACTGTGGCTAGTGGTTTTTGCTTTGCATTTATGGCTTCCCCATACATGAAGTTTTCCAACCTCGGTTGGCAAAAATTTGGGCTGTGATGTTGCAATAGAAAGGTTTATCGTTCTCTATAGGCAACAATGGTTATGAAACAAGCACAATATTGAATGGAGAATCCCTTACAGATAATAAGTGTTCTGAGCAAGGCTACAGTGGTCTAGAGAATGGAACTCTCAAAGTGTGGGTTCGAATCCCCGTTGTGGCGACTCTTATTTGGGCAAGACACTTTACCACATGTATAATTGCTTTTCATCTCCCGGGAGTAAACGGGTACCTGTGGAGGTCATGAGACCCAAGTGGTCCAAAATATAAATATCACTTGAAAAATGATTGTACATAAACAATAGGCCTAATCCAGTAATTTGCAATGATACATGTTTTATGAATTTTAATATAATCTCAAAAATTGATTTTAAGTGTACACAAAATTCATAATACTACATGAGGCCATTTAACAAAAATAACATTTCTCATCTTCCCCACCTCTTTTTTAAAAAGTTAATTAATAACAATTGTCTCCTCCCTTCTTTTTTTCAAAAAGTCCAGAGGAGAAACATATAATTTTAGTTTCATGGCCTAAGATGAATTTAAACAATTCAGCCATACACATGGTATAGAAAAAGACACTGCATATTGTTTTAACATGGTTATACCACAGCTCCATTGTTGTACATGGTTTCCTTCCTCCATGGTTATACATTGGCCTTTCTCTGTGGTTATACCATACCATGAAGAGCCTCCAAGCTCCATGGTTAAACCATAGAGAAAGGTACATGGTTATTATACCATCCCACCAGACATTCAGCTCAAGACATAAACAACCACTGGTGACCACACATTGTTTGACAACTCAAGCGTGAAGCACACATTCTTACACAACAGGAAGATTTTGTTCAAACATGGTTCAAAGGCCAGTTTGCAAACTCTATTAAAATGTATCGCTTAAAAGATTTTGTTTTAACTCAAAATATTAGTATAAAAACAATTCTTACTTTTCAAAGTCTTTTTGATATACAAAAAAAAAATAATTGAGATAGGCCAATAAATGTCAAAGTTCTCAGTCTTTGTTTCTTCAGTGTGATCTGTAAACTCAATGCTTGTTGTTGTTTTACCTCAAAACATGGAGGTAGAATGCTCAAAATAAGTAATAACAAATTTCTTACTTTTCAAAGGCCCCTTTGATATAATAATTAAACAAATTTGAGATAGGCCAATAAATGTCCAAGTTCTCAGTCTCTGTTTCCTCAGTGGGATTTGTAGACTCAAATGCTTGTTATTGTTTTACCTCAAAATAAGTAATAACAAAATTTCTTACTTTTCAAAGGCCCCTTTGATATAATAATTTTTTTTTTATTGAGATCGGCCAATAAATGTCCAAGTTTTCAGTCTTTGTTTCCTCAGTGAAGTCTGTAAACTCAAACACTTTAGGCCTAATTGTTTACCTCAAAATAAGTAACAACAAATGTCTTACTTTTCAAAGTCCCTTTGTTATTTCCAAAAATCTTTGAGATCGGCCAATAAAATGTCAAAGTTCTCGGTCTTTGTTTCCTCAGTGTGATCTGTGAACTCAAACATTTTTTATGGCGCTCCGTAGGTGTTTGGCATTTTGGATCTTTCCACTCCGATTTGAAGGAATTGTATGATACATTTGTAGCAACCTTATTTTATTTTACCATCCTTGGAAAGGTCTGATCTTTCTCTTTCCAACGCAGGCCTGGAATTACACAAAGGCCACCGAGGCCATGGCAGTTTTGCAAAGGGCACTTCCATTGGAAAATCTTAAAGTCTACGGGAAACTTTTGAAGGGGCACCGAGGCCAAGACCAGGGGCCACCCTCCATGTACATGTAATTCCATGCCTGAATTTCAATACAAAACCAGTCTGGAAATTTCACACGTTAACAACACACTACCATAGCTCCAACCCAATCTCAAGAGACCGTGCAAATCTTGCGCGTATTCAAACATTTTTGGGACCACTTTTGTCCTGCACACATTGCTTTAACGCGTGAAAGAAAAGAACTTGCACGCTTCAACGGGTCCTAATGTTTGAAACTGCGCGAGACTTGCACAGTCTATTCCAAAATTGATACATTGTAATACAATAAGGTCACATAAAGTGTCCATGACAAAATTACTAGCCAAACACTGGCAATGTCAAAAACCTGTGAAAGTTAGCCCTTACAAAAAAACAACTTGGTTTCCTGTAAGGTGCTTGGAAAAAATAGAGGGTCGGTAGGTAGGGTAAACAAATAATTTATGAAAATATTCACACCAAAACTTAAGGTTGATTGACCACAAAGAAATTGACCTACCTACAATATTTGTGTTTCTTACTTATTTTGCGGTATTGGATGTGAAAGAAGTCTTACATAGTTATGCAATCAGTTTTGATCAAGTGATTAAAAAATTTAAGAATAAATAAATAAATAAACAAGTTACGGTCCGCAGATTTTGAATGGTCGATCAGGTTTCAGGAAACTAAATTATTTTGTTTGTTTGGCCTTGTTACACTCAACACTCAACAACTCGTCTCTATGCAGAAACACGTCATGAAATAAAATTCACCTTTATCAGGGATCGTATTGAAAGACTTTAAAATGATCCGGCAAAGATATGATGACAATAGACCGAGCAAGTCTCGCTTGATTCAAACATTTTGCTTTATCGCCTGAAGGAAACAAACTTGTGCACTTTCACAGGTCGCAATGTTCGAAAATGGGCAAGACTTGCACAGTCTATATAAATAGTGGATGCATTAGAGTGCACTGTGGCAGTATTTAATCACGATGTGAAATCTGGACCATTCCATTTCACTTGGCTTCACCGAGTGATTATATTCTGCAACAAAGCACGAAAGAAATGCATTCAATAGCCTATTCGTTTATAACTCATACATAGTTCATAAAAATGTTGTCATAATAAACACAATATTTGTTTTATATAACTCACACATAGATTGTTGTCATTTGAAGAAAAAAATCAAAATAAAAACAAAACAGGCACAGAAACTCATCCACCCCACACTCTGTCAATTCTAAAAACCTCTTTTCAACAATGAGGACAAGTCCATGTAAAACTCCAACCTTGTCTGCTGTGACACTACCTTTGCCTCCTTGGACAAACAGGTGGGGAACGATGATTTGTGAAACAACGCTGCAAAGTGTCCAACAACTTTCAATATTGGACTCCAATATCGAATTTCGGAGCGTCGCGGCAGTATAAATAAAGGATGGCATTTGACGTATAGTCCACCAATCAAATCACAAGGATCTGTGAGTGCGGTATATAATGATCAATATTTTGTTAAATGAATAATTGGATCTTTTTTGTTTTGTCATATTTCTGCATTTATTCCCCCTCCTTTTTAAAAATACTTTATAGTGTATCTTTTCTTTTCTTTTTTTCTTGGGGGGGGGGGGGCTCAGTCAACAGATATTGTCAGAGTTGGGGCTATAGACTGATAATTTATCGGCAAGCACCCTTTGATTGCAAAATATCCTGATGTCATCATCGCCTCTTTCAGTTTGATTTTTTATTTTATTTTTTAAAAGTCTTTCTCTCACTTTTCCTCTTTCTCTGGAATCCATGCTACTCCACCTATTCTTCCTCCCTCTACATATTGTCCTTCTGTCCCCTCTTCTCTGTTTTCTTCTTCTCCTCCTTCGGCTTCTTCTCTTTGGTCTTCTTCTCTCTCCGCCTCCCCTTCTTCTCTACTCTTGACTTGTTCGCATGGGTCTCCTTCTCTCTCTGCCTCCGCTTCGTCTCCACTCTTGACTTGTTCGCATGGGTCTCCTTCTCTTTCTGCCACCACTTCATCTCCACCCTTAACTTTGCCTGGGTCTTCTCTTTCTCTCTCCACTTTGTCTCCTCCCTTTGCTTCATCTCCTGGGTCTTCCTCTTTCCTTTTTCTCTCTGCATCTTCTCCTCTTTCTCCTTCTGCTTCATCTCCTCCCTCCATTTCTTCTCCAGGGTTATCTTTCTCCCTTCGCTCCTTTTCCGTCTCTTGCTTCTGATTCGGCCGCTCAGGGGATAGTGCACTGGTTTCTGCCGTTGAGGTGGTATCTGTTTGCTTCTGGGCGTCCTCGTGGAACTTTATGAAGCAGGCTCCAGGACAAAGGTTTACCATGCACACCTTACATCCAGACTTTGTGGTTTGGATACGGCCAGATGCAGTCACTCCATTGTGGTGAAGACACCATCGGCATCGTTTTGGATAGAGCCCCGGCATCCTCGATGAGATGTGTCCGGTGAGGTGCTGGGAAGCGGTTGTGGTTGTAGTCGGCGTATGGAACTTTATGAAGCAGGCTCCCGGACAGAGGTTTACCATGCACACCTGGCATCCGTACTTGGTGGTTCGGATACGGCCAGAAGCAGTCACTCCTTTGTGGTTGAGACACCATCGGCATCTTTTTGGATAGAGCCCTGGCATTGTCGAAGACATGTGTCCGGGGATGTTGTGCTGGGAAACGGCCGTGGCGGATTTATTTTGGGGATTGCTGAAATTGGCTACGTATCCATCGATCAACGCCGTGCCTAAGGAAAGCACAAACTGGCTGTGGGTGAGGGCAGCGCTGACATCACTGTCGTCAGACGGTGTATCATTGGAGTGGTGTTGTTTGTAGGCAACGTACCCGTTCACTCTGGCAGTATCCACCAAGAAGTAGAGGATCTTCTTCCACCAGTATTGAGCCTTCCTGGAACAGGTGTGATAGGCGCGGAGTTGATCACTCCGGTTCACGCCGCCCATAAACTTTGTGTACTCGCACACCTGAGGAGGGGCAGGAATTATCTGGGTGACTCTTCGGCCGGTGTCGTTATGCGGTATTTTCCGGGTGAGGTTGTGGACAGCCGGGTCTCTCCAGCCTTGATGTGCGGTAGACAGGGTCAGCATGACCCGGCTGTCCTTCCAGGCGGACACCACCATCTGGCCGTTCTGTCGACTGTAAAATGTGCCTCGGGGAACCTTGGTCATGTTCTTCATCCGTTGTTTGTTGGGGTTCTTGTCGGAGTTGAACAGCTCTGTTGGCAGCCCTTTACTGTTGCTCTTCACTGCGCCGGTCAGGTAGGTGTTTTTGGTCAGCAGAAATCGGGCCAGTGCCACCGAAGTATAGAGCTTGTCAGTAAAGAGGTGGTGATACCGTCCAAGATGGTGTTTTGCAACCTTTGTGGCAATTGCGGTCATTTTGGTTGACTTTTTCCCCCACGGATGGACGATGAAGTTAAGCACTGCACCAGTTGATGATTCCGCCAAAACATAAATTGTAAAGCCAGCCGGGATTGGCTCGAGGGGTATGATAAATTTAACCGTAGCCTCGTCGATAGTGAGCTCTCGGTTGGCGTTGTAGCGGCGAAGACAGCGACGTCTTACTTTTTCCCACACTGGTTCAAGAGGATACATTGGATGTTTAGTTTTGAAACGGTGCTGGTGGGCCGTGTCATGGAAATGGGCGGGGTCTATGTCCGGATCATTGCAGGTGAGATGAGTATTCAAGGTGTCAAATCGGTTTCTGGACATTGTGTATGAGATAAGATTGTTTCTCAGTGCTGGGCTGGTCGACCAGTAGCTCCTATAGTTGGCCTGTTTGATTAGCCCCATCAAGACGTTCATTCCAAGCCACGCCCGGATCTCTTGGATGGTGGTCGCCTTCTCGCCAGCCTCCCTCAACTTGAAGTTGGTCCACTTGACAATGGCGAGTAAGAGGCTGAGTGGAAAGAAGTGGAAGAAATACTTCAGGGCCGAGTTGGAGCGGGCGAACTTTGGGCCGGGGGGCTTCTTCGCTCGGAAAGGTCTCACCTTCACATCCTCCAAAGACCGTGTCCATCCAAGCTCATCTGGGGGGAAATTGGGTTGATTGGCGGAGGGAGGGTCGGGATCGTTGTCAGATTCTGGGTCTATGTGTCTCTTCCTTTGCTTCGTCTTTTGCCTGGGAAGCAGAGATGATAGTTTTATCTTTTTCTGGGGGGTCGGCCAGGGGATATTGTCATCATTACTATCGTTGACTTCCCCTTTCTCATTCATGTCAACCTCATCATCATCATCATAATCAAAATCATCCCAATTATCCTCGTCTCCATCACCATCTTCTCCATCCTCCTCCTCATCCTCCCCCTCATCATCTCCCCACCCATCATCACCAACAGCCCAGCCTTCTTCCTCCTCATAATCCCCGTCAAAGCTCTCGCTGCTGTCACTGCCTTCATCCCCACTGTTCTCTGGACTGTTCTCTGGTCCTGCTGATCGGGAGCATTGGTAATAATCCAACATCTCCCCCACTGCTCTATTCACAAACTCCTCCTCCTCACTGTCCGAGGAACTGGCTAGTGCTCGATACTCCCTTCCCATCTGAACACCGGCATCTTTGGCGCTCTCGTAGACTGCATGCCGTAGCTCTTGTTCCTTGGCCTGAGCCTGACGGCGCATGAAGGCAGCATCTTTGTCTTTCGGCAACGGCGCCTTTCCTTTGCTTGTCTGCATTTTCTTACCACTAGATCCGCCTTCCTGTGATTTCTCCATCACACTACACTTGAATACATGTGTGTGGCTCAACCCTCTTTCCACAGTGAGTGCTCTGAAAGATTACTACCTTAGCCTGGAGACGTGCGGCATGGTCGGTAGTCTAAACTAAACTGGAGGGATGAGTAGAAATCTACTCTGATATTTTATAGTAAATAATCACTACGATTTTTATATCATTCTGCATTCATATCAAAATCAAATCATTTGTTCATATTGTGGACACTCATTGGCCTCTGTACAGTGTAATTAACTAAATTTTGCTGATTATTTTATAAAATACCTTTATAAACTACCCTCTTCAGACAAATGAAAGAGCCCATGCCTCACACCTATGACCTTTGCATATCAGGACAATGGCCACACAAGTTCCATTGCTACGCACACACACTATGCACCATGAGTTTCTTATCAGTGATAACATGAGCACAATGATTAGGGAACCATCTATCAACACTGGTCCACTGACCTCGCACTGAGACCCACTTAACTCCCAGCAGACATTCCCCAAATAAAAAGCCAAAAAAAAAAAAAATTCTTCAGGCCCAGGCACATTCTCCTTCACCCACCCTCCATAACAACCTAGGTCATTATGAATTCCATTCATGGTGGGAGCTGCATAATCAAATCCAGAAGGATTAAGGGCACAGTGGGAACTGTGCTGTGGGAGGATTTAGAAGGAGTGGGGTCACCTGGCTGTGTTTATCATAAAAGGAAAGAGAAGGAGTCGGGCTTTATATTATGCAGCTCTGCCATAATGGGATTTACATGTAGAAGGAAGTAGGTTATTATGCAGGGGGGGTTCAGTACTGATTAGAGTCCCTGGCATTGTATGTCTTTGTAGCGCTGATAAGAAATACATACTGTGGATGGTGTGCTTACCAGTGGCATTTTTTCGTGGGAATTGACCTGTGGTCGATTTCACAAAGGGTAGAGTACTGCTCTTAAAGGGACACATTGCCTTGGATTGGACGAGTTGGTCTAAAGAAAAAGCGTTTGTAACCGTTTGTTAAAAAATGCGTATGGTTAGAAAGATGTTTTAAAAGTAGAATACAATGATCCACACAAATATGCCTCAAAAGTGCGTGGTTTTCCTTTTACTTTGCGAACTAATACGGTCGGCCCTTTTGTGGAGTCAAAAATTTGACTCCACAAAATGGCCGACCGTGTTTGTTCACGATGTAAAAGGAAAACCACGCAATTTCGAGACATACTTGTGTGGATCATTGTATTCTACTTTTAAAACATCTTTCCAACCATATGCATTTTATAACAAACGGTTACAAATGCTTTTTATAGACCAACTCGCCCGATCCAAGGCAACGTGTCCCTTGAAAGTGGGAATCAATCTTAACTGCTAGTGCAAAGCGAATCGTTAGTGTTTTGTTCAGATTGTTTAATAGCGTGACGTACATTTTAAAAATGGTAGCGCAAACATTCGTGTGGTAGTAGACCCCTTTCGCAAGGAACGCCCGATTAAAAAACAACAGATCGTTTTGCACGAGGTTCCTTGCGAAAAAATCCTCTAGCGTAAGTTTTACTGCAAAATTTCAGTGTTTGAGAACATTTCGCAAGGAATGTAGAACATGTAAAAAATTGCTGTCCTTTCACGGGAAGCTCATTTTGTAATATTTCACAAACATTGAGAAAATTTTGCCAGTTATGTTGGGTTTTTTCCGTCATGTGAAAAGGGCTTTTATTTTACTCCGACATGTTTAGAAGAACCTTGTGGTTATCCTTACGCTTCCTATATCTGAAAAACTACATTAGTAATAAAATTAGATACACGTATTATGTGATGTAAGTATTGTATAGTTATCAGCGTTTGCACTTAACTTTTTCAGTGACTAGCCAGCAGGACCGGTTAGCTTGTCATTTCACTAGTCCGCCAGCTTTCTCACTGGTCCATATTGTAAGGTTTTCTTTCAACATTGTCATTAGCATGGGACTTGTAATTTGAACTACTATGAAGTTTCCCTTGTGGTTTATTATTTGAATATGAAGTGGTTTTACATGTAGCGATGGAAAGCAATGAAACTAGCCAGCAGGACTAGTTGAACAGAATTCTGACTGGTCCTCGGGTGTTTTAACTGGCATTTGGCCAGCGGACCACTATTAACGATCATCGGGGAGTCGTCGACCATCGAGTTGTTCAAGTCTCGCCTCAAGACTCATTTTTTCAAACAGTATTTTTGTAACATTGCAACTTATTGAAAGGTTTGTATCTAGGCTATTATTCATTTTCTACAACTATTTTTAACTAGTTCATCTTTTTAGCTTACTGTGTATTTGGCTGGTCCAGACGTAATTTAATCAATTTTTGCTTGTATTCAGCGCCTTGAGGCAGAACCGATCTGCAACTGTTTGCGCTTTATAAATCTCTCTTTATTATTATTATAAACAGAGGATGCTGGTTCTTCTGGAACTTAATTAATGAATTTTGAATTTCTTTTTTAATTGTCCTCAGACGTACCTCGTCAGTTCAACACAGGGGGCCCAGGAGAGATGGGAAAACCGGTTCTAATCGAGCCGGAACACAAGGCCGAGTCCGATAGGCTCTTCAAAATAAACGAGTTTAACCTCATGGCGAGCGATAGAATCTCTTTCAACAGATCGTTACCAGATGTACGGCCGAGAGGGTGAGTTGTTTTTTGGGTTTTGGTTTTTTTCTTCTTTTTCTCCATGAACGACCCATTCTGCAAAAAAACTGCCATCTTTTCAGACTGTTTGTTTCAAAACATGATTTGTGAATTATTCTGATAAAGGAATTTAAACAATTTAAAAAATAAGCAAGACTGTCTTCAGGTGTATTGGTAAAAGGAGAAAGAAGGAACAGCAATGGTATAAAGACAAAACAAAACAAACACCCAACCTCCCCCACCCCAATCCCACCCCCATCCCCAAAAAAGTAAACAACCCCCCCCCCCCACCAAAATTTATTACAAAACAACAAAAACAACAAAAGACACAATCCCCTTTAAAAGACAAAAAGAAGAAAACTAAAATCATTCAAACAAATCAACTAAAAATAAAAACCCACCAAAAAACAACCAAATAAACATCTTGCTGTTTTGATTGGGGCCCCTTAATCACAATTTAATTTTGTGATGGCCTGAGAAGGATGTTTATCATTTTGATACCATCCTGTGTTATTCATTGCAGTCCAGTAGTATTGCACGGTTAGGCCGTGGTTGATTGTGGCATGGTTCCAATAGATGAGTTTCCTCTCAGCGTTATGTTGACATCGCAGAGAAGAATAAGTAGTGATTACTGTCACACATGTAGTAAAGTCTGTCCCGAGCCAATATGGCTCATCAGGCCGATGTTTATACCCGGTTTCCTTGGCATTAAACGACTGAGAATATTTCTATTCCCCCTGGACATGATGCCAGTCCATCGCAGTTTACTCCAGAGCTCTTGCTGGTACCCATTTGTACTCCTGGGTGGAGCTACATGTAAGCAATTATGATAAAGTGCCTTGCTCAAGGACACAGGTGTCATTACTGGGACTCGAACCCACACTCTGCTGATCAGAAACACCAGAGCTTGAGTCCGGTGCTCTTAACCGCTCTGCCACGACATGCCACAACATGTACCACTGGGTTTGCCCTTATTTTGTTCAGTGTCTGGCCAGCGGGACGAGTTAGTTTGTCATTTCATAGTTGACCAGCTTTTTCACTGGTCCACATCTGTTATGGTTTTCTTTCAACATTATCATTTTGTATGGTACCCGAGTTTGAAAATTACTCCAAAAATTAATGACCATAAAAACTTACTTGGTAAATAGCACTGGAGAGCTGTTGATACTATATAAAACATTGTTAGAAATGACACCCTTTGAAGTAATGTAATGTAGTTTTTAGAGAAAGAGGTAATTTTCGACCAACAAATTTGAATCTGAGAAAGGCTTCAGACATGAAGCCTTTCTCAGGCATCTGAAAGCACACAATTCAAATTTCTATGCAACAAGGGTGGTGTTTTTCTTTCATTATTTTCTTGCAACTTCGAGACCACTTGAGCCCAAATTTTCACAGGTTTGTTATTTGTATGCATATAATGTTGGGATACACCAAGTGAGGATACTGGTCTTTGACAATTACCAAAAGTATACCCTGCCTTTAAGGGAGAACGCTGATATTGGTGCAGTCTAATCAAACATCTAGATTGATGTTAGATTTCCTGAGAGTGTCAGATTCGGAACGATAAAACATGGCTTATGATGAAGTGTTGTACTAGACTCGACCCAAGTCCAGCTGCCCAAGACAGATTGGTGCAGAGCTTCCAACTCTCCCTGATTCTGCAGAATGTTCCCTGAATATAAACCAATCTTTCCATGTTCTGATGAACAGATTTGAAAATCTCCCTGATTATGGAAACGTTTCCCCTATTATGTTGAATGTCAAATCTAAATATCTCCCTGTAGTGATTGTCGTACAAAATCTCCCTGATTGCAAGATGAGAGTGTTTGCAGCTCTGTCCTTGTTTGTCTGAAATATCTGCTGTACTCCATGTACACATCGCAGCTTTATTTCAGCAGGGTTCTTCCCATGCACAAGCTAGTGTATCGGGCCGATACGCGCGATTTGTGTGCCGATACGCAAAAATTTTGGCCAATACGCTAAACAAATACGAACTATGTATTATTTTATTTATGTTTTATTTTTTCATATTAGTAGTGTCAGACAAAAAATGAAGTGAAAACCATATAGAATGCTCCAGATTGCACAGTAGGGCTTTTAAAACCAAGATAAACACCAAGTAGAAAACATTCCGAACACCTTGTTTAAATTCAGCGTGCTTCGGTCAAACTTCCAAAATTTGGGTCCACACAGTTTTGAAAAAACCTGGGGAGAACCCTGTTCAGCACTCTGTTGTGCGCCCTCACTGGCCAGTAATGCACCAATCAACTCCGTAATCAAAGGTCCAGGTTTCGCGATCAGCAACCCACTGGATTGGCAACTAATTGACACTAGAGGGCGAAGGCCACAAAAAAAACTTGTACATTACTGACTTGGCACAAGACCCGACTTGAACCAAGTCTATGTTTCAATTGGACCTTAATAGCTGCATGCTGTGACTGCATTCCTGACGGCTGGTTCACGCAGTGGACAGTGTTGGATGGTTTGCCATTCTTATAAACACAGTGAAGTTCCGCTGTAAACTACGTACCTGGACCCCAATTTCATAGAGCTGCTCTTAAGAGATTTGAAATCGTATCCATAATGTTGAACCATGGAGCTGTGGTTGAACAATCTCAAGAGAAAACCCTTCTTATCTCAGGAACTTCTCTTCAACTAAAAATATTTGGAATGAAAAATAATGAGCCAGTCAAAACCGTAGAGATACACCAACTTTGTCTTCGGCTTTAACTGGTTCTTGGCCAGCACACCTCTTTCTAT
This sequence comes from Plazaster borealis, assembly GCA_021014325.1. Classification (NCBI taxonomy): domain Eukaryota; kingdom Metazoa; phylum Echinodermata; class Asteroidea; order Forcipulatida; family Labidiasteridae; genus Plazaster; species Plazaster borealis. The sequence goes on from CM037467.1 coordinate 11,116,762, forward strand.
TAACAGGAATTCTTCTAAATGCTGGCATAGTGATGTTTTTCTTCCTGGAATGTTCCCCAAATTTTTAAAGGGGAGGGGGATTGGGGGAAGGGTAAAAAGCTAGTCAAAAGCGTAGTCTACATATATCATCACATCATTTCAAAAACGTTGTATCTTGATTTTGCCAAAAAGTTGTATCTCGATTCTGCAAAAACTTTGTTTAATTTGTGTGTACCCGGGTTATTTTTTAGCAAGACACTTTTTGATTTTGCGCGCAACGTTTATGTTATTTTAGGAGTTTTTCGCACTGACACAACGATAATTATACTTGTAGACCCTGGCATAAAGTGATGTCCGCGTAGTGTAGCAGGGTTCTCCTCATGATTTTTCCAAAACTGGGGGGCATTCTGCCTGGACCAATTTTTTTTAATAATTAGCCAATTGGTTTTAAAAAAGCCCTACTGTGCAATCCGGAGCATTCTATATGGTTTTCTATTGATGTTTTTATATAAAAAAATATGTAGGCCTACACATAAAAAATTGTAAAAAAAAGTACAAATTTTGTTTGCGTATCAGCTGAAATGCGCGCGTATCTACACGCAAATTGCGCGTATCGGCCCGATACGCTAGCTATGAGGAGAACCCTGTATAGCAAAGGCCAGCAGAGCAGTTTACATGTAGGCAAGCCTTATGGGCACAAACAAATTGAAGGATTTGCAGAGTAAATTCTCGACTTCCTGCCCTGAATTTCTAGATATTTTAAAGGGAACTTAATTTCTGTTTGATTTTATTTCTTCTCGCGGTCTGGTTTTCAGTAATAAATACTAAAAGAAAAGAACAAAATATATTTAAAAAAACATCAAATGAATGTAAGATTCTATCTAACCCAGTTAATTTCTATCACTTTTTTTTGGGGGGGGGGGGGTGCTTCTTCACTTTTTTCAGATTTACTGAATAAAAACTCAAACTAAGGCCCCGTTGATTTTGAAATATAAATATAGGGCTAGACTTCGGCTAGAGCTACGGCTAGATTTCCGCGTCATCATGCGTTGAAGTATAGGACGTCCTTAGCAACACCCTTAGCAACAGCCGTAGCATTAGCCGAATTTGCCCTTTCGGACACGGCCTAATACTGACAATAGAAATTACATTTGGTGAAAAGACAAATCTGACTGAGGGAAATCACCAGAACAAAAAAAAACCCAGCAAATTTTTTTTTCGGAAACGGAGATTGAGTTTTTTTATTTTCTTAATATAATGTCATTTCATGACAAGATGACAAATTTGTTAGTTCCACATAGCGAGTTGATTTCCTGACCTCACGGATAGGAGACTTGAATAATACAGGATGAATTGTCACGGTGATTGATTCTGTGTTTTAAGTGAACTGGAGATAATTTATGCCACGTTTCAGCTGGGCGGCTGATTTTCTCAGTTGTGGCTTTTCAGCCGTTTCATTGAATAATGAAAACACACTCTTACTTTGCCCTTAAATTGTTTAGTGTCTAGCCAGCAGGCAGGACCAGTTAGCTCGTCATTTCACTGGTCCGCCAGTTTTTTCACTATCAAGCTATAAACCACAAGGGAAACTGACTGGGTAAATTTGAAAATGATTTTTGGTTGAACAAAGAAAAATTGACTAGAGCGGGATTTGAACCAACGACCTCCGGTTTAAGTGCTGGGGCTCTACCAACTGAACTATCTAGCCCAGGTGATCCCCTGGCTGCCGCTTCCCAGTTTTCACTAGTCTATACTTTATATTAAACAGGGATGCTTTTCAACACTGAACTACATGTAGCCAGCCGGACCACTTGGAGTGAATTTTGACTGGTCCTCAGGTGTTTTAACTGGCATTTGGCCAGCGGACCACTGTTAAGGGAGATTGCTGTGGCTGGCACCTTTCCTCTTGTTGTTGTTGTTGTTGTCGTTGACCAACTGCAGTTGCCTGAATCATTGGTCAAAAAAAAATTCCATTTGACCTGTCGTGGCCAATCGGTCAAGCGCACTGAACTCAAGCTCTGGTGTTTCTGATCAGCAAAGTGTGGGTTTGAGTCCCGGTCTTGACACTTGTGTCCTTAAGCAAGACACTTAACCATTATTGCTTCGTCCTTCGGATGAAACGTAAAGCCGTTGGTTTCGTGTGTTGTGTTGTGTAATGCACGTAAAGAACCCAAATATACACTTATTGCTAAGAGAAGGGGTTAGTACCGGTGTTTCTGGCAGTGGCTGCCAAAGCACCTTGTAAACCCCATACAAGGTGTTACACAAATCGGTCTCATTAATCAAAAACTTCAAAAACCTGTCTGGAAATAAATAATGATAAGCGTTTTGAGACGCCCGTAGATAAAGCGCCATATAAAAACTAGTTATAATTATTATTTTTATTATTATTATTATTATTATTATTATTATTATTTTTATTATTATGAATTCAAATAGGTCCCCTTTAATAATTATCGAGCTGTGCCAGCTGGAAGAAAAGATATGACATAACAGTCCTCAGGATATGAGTATAAGTAATCGTCCAACTTTGTTGAATCATACTGTTTAAGTAACTGTAGATTATACTTAAGGATTCGGATGAAGGTTTCACACACCAAATGTCATGTAATGTTATGTTACTCAGGGTTCTCCCCATATACAAGCTTGCGAATCAGGCTGATACGCGCTAATTGCGTGCCTATACATGAACGCTCAAATTGCCGCCAAATTTAAAATAAATAAAAAATTAATCTTTTTCTTGGGGGTGGGGGGGGGGACTTCAGATCAAATTTACAAAAAACCATAAAGAAATCCATTTAAAATGCCCTAGATTGCACAGTAGGGCTTTTAAAACCAAAGATAAACACCAAGTGTAAAAAAACCTTCCAAGGACCTCGTTTCAATTCAGCGTGCTTGGGCCAAACTTGCAAATATTTGGTTCAAGAATGCCCCACAGTTTTTGACAAATCCTAGGGAGAACCCTGGACTCCTTTTGGGGCATTGCTCTTGTTGGAGCAACTTGTTTCCTCACTCCCCTCCCCCTACCTCAGGATGGATGGATGGATCCTGATGTATCCTGTATTATTTTTGTTCAAGGAAGTGGATAGTTTTACAGAAATTTTACCGATTAAAGAGCGCCACTTTTTTTTCAAATTACATTGACAGTGCGCAGGGCTCTCATGGTGGTTCCTGAAAAGCTACTGTTTACGCCCGAAGTCTGAATATTTAGACTGAATATTCTCCGTTTGCGAGTTACATTTTAATTTGTAAGCCTTTGAGAAAGACTCTGCTACGGTCGAAGTGGAACTGCCAAACGCCCTAGAGATTTTGACTGAATATTCTACGTTTGTGAGTTACTTTTTAACTTGTAAGCCTTAAAGAAAGACTCTGCTAGAGTCAGACAAGTTGGGCAATTAACAATGTTTGCATTTATAACTACAGGGCGCAATTTCACACAAAGCGCTAAGACTCATATGATGAGTTTTTAATATTGCCATAGTGATTTGTGTTGTGACATCACACTTTACTTTGCAATTTATTCTCCGTAATGGCGAGTTAGTTTTTAACTTGTAAGCCTTTGAGAAAGACTCTGCCTTGGAGAAAATGTTGGGCTATTAACAAAGCTTGCATTTATAACCACAGGGCGCAATTTCACACAAAGCACTAAGATTCATAAAGATGATATGTTGATACTGCTATAGTGATGTGACATTAGACTTTGCTTAGCAATTAAGATTGGTACACAGTTAAGATCAATCTTAGCTCTTTCTTAAGGTGTCAGGTTTTTGACCTTTATTTTTTGTTTCCCCTTTTCGACAAGGGTGTCGTGGGTAGACTTTTCAGCCTTCAGCATTTCTTTTTCTTCTTTTAATTGGGTCATTTGTAACACAACATTGCCCTGTAATGAATTCAAAGGCTTGTCTAAAAAAAATGTTTAAAGAGTGTCTTTTCCTGTCCACCATCTGTTAGCGATGGACGCTTGCTTTTCTTGGGGGACGAAACACTAGATGATCGACACCAGCTGAAATGGTGTCGGTGCCCCATCAACAGCGCCCTCGGGACGGTTGCATTACGTTCAGCTTGCCCGGGATTAGCTCGGCTTAATATGCAGTGTGAAGACCTGTCAAACGCTAATGCAGGCGTTTTATTTGCACTTCACACAAAGGGGGAAAAAACCCAAAAAACTAATGTGCGGTCTGTAAACTTTCATGACTTTGCTGTTGAATAATTCATGCCGTCCAATACTAATTGGTGAAGTTGGTTTGAGTCTATTACACATTGTACAAGCCTGTGTTTAGTTGTCATAATTGAAGTGCACGTTTGGTCATAACAGTTGTATGGCTTCTGACTGGCACCCCCGAACAAAGATATTGACAAAATAGGGGAGACCGCCAATGCCAACATAGGGCTAGATAGCTCAGTTGGTAGAGCGCCGGCATGTTAAACCGGAGGTCGTTGGTTCAAATCCCGCTCTAGTCAATTTTGCTTTGTTCAACCCCAAATGAAATAAATAATGATAAGCGCTTTGGGACGCCCGTAGATAAAGTGCTTTGTAAAAACTAGTTATTATTAGTATATGTCTGAAGCAGTATGCACACACCGTTTAAAATTCAAACGCTCCACTCAGCTCCCCCTGGCTATAATAAAAACATCAGCTCCATCAATTTGCCGCCCCGAAAGATAACACTTAAACACGTTTGTGTATTTGGCCTTTCCCTGTTAAGTCCTCGAGGACAAACACACACATGGCTCTCTGGAGTCCCCCCTCTCCACCCCCCCCACCAATAATGACAGGTTTTTCTAAGCACCAGCAAATCTTTGGTTGTTTTGGACACACACAAACCCCAAGAGCCAACCCACTTATCATGTCAATGCACTGACTCATTTTCACAATGCAGGGATTGCCCTTAACTTTTTCAGTGACAGGCCTAAGGGACCTGTTAGTTTGTCATTTCACTGGTCCGCCAACTTTTTCACTGGTCCGCCAGCTTTTTCACTGGTCCGCCAGCTTTTTCACTAGTCCGCCAACTTTTTCACTGGTCCGCCAGCTTTTTCACTGGTCCGCCAGCTTTTTCACTAGTCCGCCAGCTTTTTCACTGGTCCGCCAACTTTTTCACTGGTCCGCCAGCTTTTTCACTAGTCCGCCAGCTTTTTCACTGGTCCGCCAGCTTTTTCACTGGTCTGCCAGCTTTTTCACTGGTCCGCCAACTTTTTCACTGGTCCGCCAGCTTTTTCACTAGTCCGCCAGCTTTTTCACTAGTCCGCCAGCTTTTTCACTTGTCCATATTTTAAGGTTTTCTTTCTAAATTGTCATTAGCATGGGATTTGTCATTTGAAGTAATATGAAGTGGTCTACATGTAGGGATGGGACTTCAGCAATAGACTAGCCAGTAGGACTAGCTGGACAGAATTCTGACTGGTCCTCAAGGTTTTTTAACTGGTGTTTGGCCAGCGGAAGGGGGAACACTGTAATGGTGTAAATTTAACGTGCTTTTGAACTGTCAGGATCTTCCTCTGCTCTTTTTGTTAATGTTGCTGGATAAGGACATATTTAAGAATTTAGAGATTGGAATTGGAACCGTCAGCCACCATCTGGAAACCAATACTATCGATGAAACAATTGAAATGTACAGATTTGTGTGCGTGGCGCACAAAAATGGCCAATGAACAAAACTGTTTTTTATTGTTTGCACTAAAAAAAAACCACCAAAACACATGACCGAATTCAATTAAATTTTCACAGACTGTTTAGATGGTTCCTTTGTTGAAAACTAGAAAATAGGGATCAATTCACTTCTTGAGAAAGCAATGATTAAACTTTTCCTTTGAAAGAAAAAAAATCCCACTGCCTAAAAAATAAAAATAGAGATGCAACGTTTATTGTGATGAACACAGTTATTTAACAGGATACCAAGCGTCTCCACAAATTATACTCAGCCAAAGTGTGGAGTTCAAATGACAGGGGAAATCTCGGATTTCTACAGTTTTACGGTTAGAAGTCATCACCGTCTGACAGTTTGACCTCGTGAACCCAAACAGTCTCCTGGCGGTTGTACCACATACATGAACCACATTCATGAGTCAACTTGCGCAAGAAACTATTCAGACGATAACGGTGCCCTCACATGACTTCTTTGCCAACTTCATTCTTGCGCTTACTCTTGAGTGAATTTGTTTACTCTTGACGGTCAAAGTTGACTTTAAGGGCACAAATTTGTATTCCGCTCTAAAGCAAAAAAAATAAAAATAAAAATAAATAATAGTTGCTAAGCACAGAAGAACCTTGTTAAGCACAGAAGAACCTTGCAGAAATGGGTTAACAGCCAAAAGGCCATTGGTGCAACTCTTGTCCCACTGTATTTTTGCTAAGCAGAGAAAATTGGCTCAGCAATACTCTCTGCTTAATTAACAAACGCTTGAGCCCAATTTCATGAAGCTGTTAAGGCACAAACAAAATTGCTCAGTATAGAAACATTTTGCTTAGCAGGGAATGGTTACCAGGCAAAAATGCCATTGGGTTTTCATTGAGTACAACTGGTGCCCTGCTAATTTGTTTGCTTAGCAAAGAAATTTTCTGAGCAATATTTTCTGCTTTATAAACTTGTTTTCTTCAAAATTAGGCTCACAGGTCCTACAGCTTTAAGCAATTATTTCCCCTCTTTTTGGATTGTTTTTTTCCCCCACAGTGGGTTCAGTAACAGCTTAAGGAGATGACCTTGTCTGACCCCAAAACCTCTCACATTCCAAGCTACATAAATAATGTGCCATGGGAACGGCAATGTTCAGATTCTGGATAAATGGGAAAGACAAGTAGAATGTAACAATGGGACAGGTAAATGGCTGGAACTAAATGCGAATGTTCAAAACCCATTTAAAGGGTCTGTATACGTTTTAATGTAATACGTTTGGTAATGACTCTGAAAATAAATGGCAATAAACTTACTTGGTAAGAAGTACAGCAGCTTTGGATAGTATTGATGCAATTTGAGAAACTTTTCACTTTGAAGTACTGCGGTTATGGAAAAAGATATCACTTTTTATCCCCAAAAATTTGAATCTGAGAAGCGTTACTGCAAGTAATGCTTCTCAGAATGTGTATTCCAATTGCAGATTATTCTTCCTGCGTGAACAAACCACTCCAGGATTTCGGCATTATCTCAAAAACGCTAGCACCTTTTGAAAAGAAATTTTCACAGGTGAGTTTTATGGTATATATCTACAACTATATAGGACGGAAACAAACAGTTGGTTCCAATTACCAAACGTATACAATCCCTCTAATGTAGTTGGTTGGTTTGATGATCACTGGCATTTAAATTTTCAGTAACACTCTAATACACTTTTGCGTTGTATTTGTTCCTAATTCATTTCATAAATGACATTTGGCAAGGCTGGAATTTAATCTTTGAGAGGGCAAGGCCATTTTTTATTTTTTAAATTTTGTATAAGACTGCGGGAAACTCTGAATAGATTGTAAACACCTTTGGCCGCCCCATCCCCAAACTCTCAACTACAACTCCCAGACACATTTCACTTGATGCAAACAATCAAGTGAAACACTACACGCAGTGTTCACAGTTCGTGTCGTGGGAGTGACAAGTCAAATGAATTTTTAAACATTTATTGTAGGGATTCATTTCGGACGAGGACGTGGATGGATGGATGCATTTGAGATGTTTAAAGAGTGACCCAGTTTGGTTATTGGGTAAGAAAGGCGGGAGAAAGGTTTGCAAATGTTAACAGATGTTCTTTGCCAGGAATCGTCCTTAATCCTTTAAAACAGATCAACCGATATGAGTTTATGTAGGATTCCTATTGCCGTTTTCCTTCAATGTCAACTGATATGAGTTTACGCAGGATCCCTACTGCGTCAATCCTCCAAAATCAACCAATATGAGTTTATGTAGGATCCCTACTGCCTCAATCCTCCAAAGTCAACCGATATGAGTTTATGTAGGATCCCTACTGCCTCAATCCTCCAAAGTCAACCGATATGAGTTTATGTAGGATCCCTACTGCCTCAATCCTTTAAAATCAACTGATATGAGTTTATGTAGGATCCCTACTGCCTCAATCCTCCAAAGTCAACCGATATGAGTTTATGTAGGATCCCTACTGCCTCAATCCTCCAAAATCAACTGATATGAGTTTATGTAGGATCCCTACTGCCTCAATCCTCCAAAGTCAACCGATATGAGTTTATGTAGGATCCCTACTGCCTCAATCCTTCAAAATCAACCAATATGAGTTTATGTAGGATCCCTACTGCCTCAATTCTTTGAAATCATCGGATGTGAATTCATGTAGGATCTTCAAAGTGGACACACAGAGATAACTGCACACAGAGAATTCTCCAAATTCTATTTGATATAAACGAGAAGCACGTACAGTATGTAACTGTAGATATATTTAGTTTGTGGTAACACCATGTGTATTTATCTACTTTGCTGTGTAGATTTGTGCTTTGAGAACTTGTCTTGCTATATTTATTATACTGCGACGGAGCAGCATGTTGTACATGTAGTCGATTCTGTCACTTATAGGGAGGGTTCCTACGACGTTCAAAGCGTATAAAATGAATAATATTTAATTCCATGTCCTAACCAAAGAATGATAATCCCTTGTGGGTCAGTCGCTGCTATTTTAATTTGTTTGCCACCAGGGGACCAATTTCATAGAGCTGCTTTAAAAGCAGAAAAAAATGCTAAAGAATTTCCTTTGACTCTATTTGCCTATTTTCAAAATTATTACTTTTATTTGAATTTTAATACTGTAATTGATACTGAGGATCGTTGGCTGATGGTGTATGCGCTGGCAACCTGTCCCCTCACATATTCGTTCCTTTTTAACTAATTGTTTTTTGTAGCTAATTCAAATTGTCTCTTGGCCGGGTTTTTAAAATTATGTTTCTAGTACTTGTATTTATAGGCTTAGAGTTTTTTGCTTATAGTTTTTACTTGTTTCCGGTAACTTGTATTTTGGCTTACTTTTTACTTACTTTTTTGGTTTGATTTTTATCTGTGAAGCGCCTTGAGGCCCTCGCATAAGGTGATCTCGAAATATTGTATTATTATGATTATGATTATTGTTATACACAGAGTATGGAAAAGAAATCAAGATTCCAAAAGTTTGGGAGTTGAGTAAAAAAAAAAAACATGTTTAGTGTCCGGGTTTCCAAAAAAAAGGGAGCGGGAGGTTGTTTTTTTTTTTTTTCCACTGTTCAACACACAATAATGAGAGAAACATCTTAAGACAAGACACTGAACATGTTTTCAGTGGTTTTATTTAATAGTTTGTTCAGTATTAAAAACCCTGCTGTAGCTCACTTTCACAAGAATAAATGTAAATGTGTTTACTAAACGATAAATTAACATCTATTTAACGACCTGTTTTTAACCGTGTAGCCGGCACCGGCTAAGTTCTGACTTGCAAGTATTTTATTTTCTGATGTATCATTTGACATTTTATGGTTTTTAAAATGTCTTTTTGAACAAAATCCATGCGCCGCCCCATGTATTTTTGTTTTACTTCACTTAAAGGCACTGAACATGTTTGGTAATTGTCAAAGACCAGTGTTCTCACTTGGTGTATCCCAACATATGCATAAAATAACAAGCCTGTGAAAATTTGGGCTCAATTGGTCATCGAAGTTGCAAGAAAATGATGAAAGAAAAATACCCTTGTTGTACAAATTTGTGTGCTTCAGATAGGAATAAAAGGCTTCTTGCAAGAAGTCTTTTATTATTTTAGTGAGAAATTACCTCTTTCTCAAAAACTATGTTACTTCAGAGGGAGTCGTTTCTCACAATGTTTTATACTATCAACAGCTCTCTGTTGCTCGTTACCAAGTCAGTTTTTATGCTAATATATATTTTGAGTAATTACCAAACGTGTACAGTGCCTTTAACAGGTTAGGGTCAAATGCAGTGAGATTGTTGGACTGCTGTATTTCTCTGGGGCCTCAGTTAGGGGCCATTTTAAGTAATCAATGCTTACAAATTTTGATTTATTTTCGAATTTCTTTGACCCACCCACCCCAGATTTTGATTTTAAAATATTTGATAGGGACTATTTAATATACCAAGGCATGATATTCGTCCTACTTAAAGTCTGATTTCCGATTTCTTAGCCCTCAGAAAAATGAGTAAAATTGTTTTTAAATAGCATGAAAAGTCTAAAAAAAGCCTTTACTGTTGTACACACATGTAGGTCAGCCCTTGTACTCAATAAAATGTCCCGACATTTTTCACAAGAGCCAAAAATCATTCCTGTATACCCTATACACCGAAGGACAAAGTGATGCTTCAAATGAAGCAGATATTATAGATCAATGCTCTCCCAGTGCAGGAGTTATCAATAGCTTTTTCCTGGCTTCCACCATGGAGGTAGCCATGCTTATTAATTAGGGACATTTTTTGCCATCTCGCATCAGGCACGGAGGTCGGCCATTGAAACTAGGTTGACTGGTAACATTTTACAGCACAGACATGACAGACAATCTGGTAGAGAACGCTGGGTATTTTTCCCCCTTAAAAATTTGTTTTTTTATCTTTATATTTTAGTTGTAATTTCGATTTTCAGTTATTTCTTTTGACCCAACCATCCACATTTTTTTTTCCAGATAGAAATTTTCAAATATTGATTGTTAAAGGCATTGTACACGTTTGGTAATTGGAGCCTATTATTTGTTTCAATCCTATATAGTTGTAGATATATACCATAAAACTAACCTGTGAAAATTTCATTTCAAAAAGTGGTAGCGTTTTTGAGATATTGCCGAAAATCTGGAGCGGTTATGTTCTTGCAGGAAGAATAATCTGCATTGGAACTCAATATTCAAAATATTTTTGGGATAAAAAGTGATATATTTTTCCATAACCGCAGCAGTCCTTCGAAGTAAAAAGTCTCTCAAAATACATTACACTATCCAAAGCTGCTTTACTTCTTACCAAGTAAGTTTTTATTGCCATAAATTTTCAGAGTCATTACCAAACGTGTACGATGCCTTTAAAGAATGGCCCCTTATGATAATAATAATATGAGTATATATTATGCGCCGATATCCATCACAAAAGATGCTCGTGGCGCAGTAAACCAGAAAACTGAAAGAAAATAAATATGTATTTATACAGCAACTACATGAGAGAACACAAAAACAATATACTTTATGAACTAAGCTTGAATGAACAACAATGTTTTGAGAGTTTCCTTAAAAACTACTAACAGAAGATATGTTTGGAATATTTTGAGGAAGTTTATTCCAAATAATGTAAACATTGTCAAATTTTCCTTTTTGTTGCTCATTATTTTGAAGTGTAATTCTTCTAAAGTTAATGAGAAAACCTTTATATTTATCGAATGTGAGAAAATTCCACATGTATAAACAATGTACACAGTCAGATATGTTGTACATAATGCCCCTGAGCAGAAAAAGTGTGTAAAATCTGTCTGTGCTTGTGTAAATTTAGATGAATAAATTGGTTAAAAGGGATTGTATACGTTTGGTAATTGGAACCCGCTGTTTGTTTCAATCCTATATAGTTGTAGATATATACCATAAAACTAACCTGTGAAAATTTCATTTCAAAAGGTGGTAGCGTTTTTTTGAGATATTGACGAAAATCTGGAGCGGTTTGTCCACACAGGAAGAATAATCTGCAATTGGAATACACAATCTGAGAAACGTTACTGCAGTAACGCTTCTCAGATTCAAATTTTTGGGGGATAAAAGTGATATATTTTTCCATAACCGCAGTACTTCGAAGTGAAAAGTTTCTCAAAATGCATTAAATACGATCCAAAGCTGCTGTACTTCTTACCAACTAAGTTTTTTATTGCCATTAATTTTCAGAGTCATTACCAAACGTATACACAGACCCTTTAGTTTGTTGAATAAGCGTAACGTGGCAAACACGAAACGCTTCTTGGTGAATGTGTACGCATGACACCATCTGTGGGCCACAACATCTGTACTATTATTGATTATTAAGATTTCCCTATTTTTGTTAAGCAAACAAGGCCACGTAAACATGTGAAATGGAAAGCATGAGGGGAGGGAATTTAAATTTTAGGTTACTGTCGACGTGTGATTTTTTCAGAGGAGTTCTGTTCAATGTTTAGTCTGAAAGGATTGGACTTTGGGTGGCTGGTATGGAAACCAAACTTCAAATAAAAAAAAGGGAAAGTGGTTTTGAAGTTAACCCTAAATAGCCCAACTCCTTAAATATCCTCTTTGCCCAAGTGAAGGAATTTGGAGGACTTGGGCTATCAGGGTATTGCAGTAAAGGAGGATCCAGAAGGATTTGGGTCGAAGTGGGTTTCTGCTGTGAGAGGATTTAGAAGGAACTGGGCTAACAGGTTATTTGTTGATGCAAGAGGAATTAGAGGGATTTGGGCTGTATGCAGTTCAACCAAAATGGGATTCCGAAGGATACAGGCTGTTGGGGGATGGGAATGTGATGATGAAGCCTGTCATAGGAGGATTTAGAAGGACTTGGGGCATTAGTCATATTGAGTGAAACCAGAAGGGTTTAGAAGGATTTGGGTCCTTTGAGCTTTTAACTCTCTACCTCTGAAGGATATAGGAGGATTTGGGCTATGTTTATTAAGCGAATTGGCTTAATAAATTGGCCTTGTCTGTTAGGGTTTGACTGTTTTGGTTGAAAAGTCAGAGAGGCTAATGAAAATGAATGGTAAAAATGAGTACGAATATTTGTTTCTTTAAACAAATATTATAAATGGCATTTAGAACAGAATAAATTTTAATACGCATTGAAGATAAAAAATACAGTAAAAATGTGTGTTTTTCAAATTTTTTATTTGAGGTGTGAAAATGTTTTTGTGTTTATTGGGCTTTTAATCTGGGAGAAAATTTATCTTTCCAGATTGTCCCTTTTTTATAAAATTGTTAAAATGTTACCAAAACATTTGACTGTAAGAAAAATTTTCATGTTAAAATTTAATGGATGTAAATTTTTATTTTTTTTGCATCGGGGATAAAGAATATGATTTCGTTTTTTTTACCCGGTATAAGGGTAAAAAACTAATTTTTATGAGAGTCCCTATTGAGACCTGGGATGGCTGGCTTACCTTTGGAATTCTACGCCCCATGGTCAACATTCTCAGCTTACAAGATCAGTGCCGAATTTCTGCAGGAGCTGTTTGTGTGCAAAGAATTTGGCGCTTACGATCACAGATAATGGGATTACAATGAGAAACGGGGTTCTCCCTATGCACAAACTAGCATATCGGGCCGATACGCGCGAATTGTGTGCTGATACGAGTGAATTGCGGCCGACAGTGTGAATTGCCGCCGATACGCAAAAAGAAAAACAAGGATTTATTTATTTATTTGACTTCAGATCAAATTCACAACAATCATTTAAGATTAAACCAGAGCTGTGTATTGAGAGAGTTGCGACATAGAGGGACCAGTTGCTGGTCGCCATTTTCGGTCCAAATGCAGCACAACCCAATGGGCAGACTAGTCTGGCACCCTGTATTCGCCAATGCGTTTTTTTTGGACACAAAATGGCTTCCAATTGTAAGTTGTAGCAACGCGCTCAATATATGGCTCTTGACTAAACAATTTAGAGTGCTCCAGATAGCAATGGCTTTTAAAACCAAGATAAACACCAAGTAGAAAACATTCCGAGGACCTCGTTTCAATTCAGCATGCTTCGGCCAAACTTCCAAAAGTTGGGTCCAGAATGCCCCCCTCCCCCAAGTTTTGAAAAAAACCTGAAGAAAACCCTGAGTAATATATGATTTAGTTCTTTAAAGAACGGAGTTATAATAATTATTTTATCTTTCTGTCTTCTTTTACAGGTGCGCAAATAAAGTATATCCTAAAAAATTACCGACAACGAGCGTCATTTTAGTATACCACAATGAAGCGTGGAGCACTCTTTTACGCAACGTGCACAGTATTATCAACCGGTCCCCACCTGATCTACTCGCGGAAATTATCCTGGTCGACGACGCCAGCGATCAAGGTAAAAATTGACCTTTGACCGGAGTCACATGTTGAATAGTTTTTGTGTATCCCCTACTCATCACTTCAGCCTAATTATTTCTTTACTTGTATTATTTTCTGTCTTTGTCCAGGCCTGGAATTACACGGAGTCCACGGAGGTCAAGGCCTCTGTTGCCCCTGGTCTTGGCCTTGGTGCCCCTTCAAAAGTTTCCCGTAGACTTTGAGACTTTTCAATGAAAGTGCCCTTTGCAAAATGAAAATGACCTTGCCGTCTAAAAGATGGAATTCCAGGCATGTTTGTTTTGTCCTTCCGTTATGTTTACTGTGCTTCTTCTTTTTTTCCTTTCCTTTTGCAGAACATTTAGGAAAAAAATTAAACGATTATGTAGCGAAACTTCCAGTGTCAGTTCGTGTGAAGAAGATGCCGGAGCGGTCAGGCCTTATACGAGCCCGAATGACGGGGGCAGAGGATGCTAAGGGGGATGTGCTTACATTCTTAGATTCCCATTGTGAGGTCACAGAGGGATGGCTAGAGCCGCTGCTTGCTAGAATAGCCGCTGACAGGTATGTGGAGGGAAGGGGGGTTGGGGTAGGGGAGGGAGGGGGGGGATAGGGGAGGGGGCAAGATGTAAAGAGGGATGACCTGACATTCTTTATGTAAATTTACATAAAGGGGAGGGGGCAAGATGTAAAGAGGGATGACCTGACATTCTTTATGTAAATTTATACTGTGATGTCACAGAGGGATGGCTGGAGCCACTGCTAGCTAAAATAACTGCTGACAGGCATGTTGAGGGAATGGGGGGTGGGGGTTGGGGGTGGGATGGGTGTTAGGGTGGTGGTGGGGGGCCTGATCTAAAGGGGGATGACCTGACATTCCTGATGTAAATCTTTACTGTGAGGTCACAGTGCTGGTGCTGCTGCTTGCTAGGGTGGTTGCAAAAAGAAGGATTCCAACGTATGACAGCAATTTTCAACTACTTTTTGAGCATATTTCAAAAATTCATTTCAATGGTATTAAAGGAGTGATCTTTAAACGTAAGTGATCAAGAACAAAATTGATTGCAAATGCATATTTGTTTTCTTTGAGATATCATGTGGCAAAACCTGTTTGTCAATGGACGGCTTTATTTCCAAAAGGGGGGTTTCGTTCTTTTTGCAACACCCTGTGAAGCTGCGGACTGTCAAATGGGCTGGTCGGAGGGTGGGGAGGGGATGCGGTGCCGGAGGAAACAGTTGGGTGGCTACTTTAGTCATAATGAACAGGGTTTGCCCTCAACTTTTTCAGTGACTGGCCAGCAGGACCAGTTAGCTTGGCATTTCACTGGTCAGTCATCATTTTCACTGGTCCATATTTCATATTAAATGGGGACGCTTGTCAGAACGCGGGACTACTTGGAGTGTATTTTGACTGGTCCTCGAGTGTTTTAACTGGCATTTGGCGGACCACTGTTAAGGGAGAATGTTGATGAATGGTACCTAAAAGTTGACAACTCTGGTCCAGCCTATTGACCACGTCCGAATGGAATACCTTGCCTAACCGTACAGCATAATTGAGTTTTAGTGCTGGGGTGAAGTTTAGCGTCAGCCAGGTGGGGGCAGGTGGCCCTCCTCTATGAGTCATAGCATCGCTGAGGGGTTGGTTGGTAGGAAGTTGGTCGCCGAGACTTGGAAAGTTCATCTGCCGTTTTTCCTTTTTCGTACTGGGAAATTGGGTCAATTAAAAAACAAGCGCTGATGATTCGATGAACGCTGAGAAAGAAAAGTGAAGGAACAAGAATTTCTTGGGTTTGATAAAAACAAAGTCCAACAGTGCAAGTATTAAAGGTATTAGAGTGTATACCTTTTGGTAATTACTCCAAAAATGAATGACCATAAAAACTTACTTGGTAAGAAGCACTGCAGCTGTTCATAGTGTATAACATTTTGAAAAATGATTCCCTTCTAAGGAATGTGGTTTTAGAGAGAGGAATTAAAAATGAAATTCAATCTGAGAAAAGTTTCATTTCTGAAACATTTCTCAGATTGTGTGTTCCAATTACGGATTATTCTTCCTGCATGGACTCAACTGCTCCGGATTTTCGGCAATATCTCAAAAACGCTCCCACCTTTTGAAGTGACATTTTGACAGGTTATTTGTTTGTGTATATATCTACACTTATATAGGATTAAAACTTGTTCTAATAATAAAAAAAGGCTTTCATGTTAAACTTTGTTGAAAGTTCTTTCTCATTAAGATGCTGGTATTGTAAAATAAATTCTGGGCCCAAGTTCATAGAGCTGCTTAAGCACAACAAGTAGCTAAGCACAACAAAATGATGCTTACCATAATAAGGTTACCGGCCCAAAATACCATGTCACATGAACAATTTGTGACTGGTATCCTGCTCATTATTGCTAAGCAAGGACTTGTAAGCAATATTTTCTGCTTAAGCAGCTCTATTTAAGCATAACAAAATTCCGCTTACAAGAATAAGGTTACCAGCCAAACTACTATGTCACATGTACAATTTGTGACTGGTATCCTGCTCATTATTGCTAAGCAAGGATTTTTAAGCAATATTTTCTGCTTAAGCAGCTCTATGAAATTGGGCCCAGGTCCAGTAAACATTTTGAGCTACAAGCCCTGTGGTCTTGTGGAATTTTCCCCTAAATTCGAGCCTCGAATCCACTCAATATGTCATGTGACTGGGGAGAGTGGGTGGTGGGAGTGTCACAGATGGTACACGTGCCGTGTCGATCGTTAACAGTCTGCAGCGTGATTCTGGGTTAGTCATTGATTGGCTCTACTCATGAGTGTCATTCATTCCTAAAAACATGATGAACAGCTGAATGAGGGGTAGCTTGGATGAGGGGAGCTGTTTGAGGGCGCTGTTCGCTTTGGCTGTAGATCCACATTGGCTTCTAAACAAAATCCTGTAGCATGCAGTGCAAAATGCTAAATATTCAAAAATACTTTTTAAAATACTTGGAAGTCTCACAGCTTTTTACAGGAAAGAGAACATTATCCATTAACTCCTAAACTTTTATCCTCTGCTCAATTTGACATGGGTTATTCTCCCTCCAAATAAAAACACCCCTACACTTGTGTAAATTTCCAAAATGTCCAAGCTTCATCAACTTTGGAAAAAATGGCCCTACACCTCTTGGCAAATAGGACCTTTTTTGCAGGGCCTCGGTCATGCAAAATACCTCAAGGTGGAAGTCAACAACCCCCAGGTCACAATTGGGCAACATTTTTACACTGTACCCCTTTTATTTTTGCTCTAAAATCTGTCTAGTATAAAACATTTTGAGGGCCTACCAAATATTAATGAGGCCGTCGCTCTGTTTACTCCGCATTTACTTAGTGAGGTGCACCACTGTAGACCATGTGACCTATGACATCACATGTTTACAAAAGGGCCACAGAGCCTGGACTTCCTGCAGGCACGATTTGTACACAGCTCAATTGGAAGAAAACATGTTATAATTTTCACATAAATTCAAGAGTTAGAAAAGTAACAGCTGAGCAAGTTTTGAGATGTGTCACCTTTCTCCACATCAAAAGTTGATACAAATCAGACAGTGCAATCTTGTATTTTATGGAGATTGCATTGTCCGATTGCACTGTGCAAAGTTTTGTGTGCCAGACAGTTTTCTCTTGTTTTCCCCCCATTACATTGCATACTTGATCTCTCTCTCTCTTTGCAGGAAGACGTCTGTGTGCCCAGTCATCGACGTCATCAGCGATGAGAACTTTGGGTACCAGCATGGCAACGACCCTCAGATGGGCGGGTTCGGCTGGTCGCTATTCTTCAAGTGGTACCCCATCCCACACAGGGAGAGGGAGAGACGGAAGGGCGACAACACTGAGCCTCTCCAGTGAGTAGATTCTCCGGGATACCGGTCGGCTGTCGCCGCTTTCCTAAGTTCGTAGCCAAATTTCATTGAGCTGCTTCAGCACAAAAAGTAGCTAAGCACAACAAAATTATGCTTACCAGAATGAGGTTACCAGCCCAAATGCCATTCCACATGTTACATCTGTGACTGGTATCCTGCTTCTTTTTTGCTTAGCAGAAATTGTTAAGCACTATTTGCTGCTTAAGCAGCTCTATGAAATTGGGCCCAGAGCTGTCAACTCTCCCTGATTCTGCAGAAAGTTCCCTGAAAATGAACCAATCTTTCTATGTTCTGATGAACAGATTTGAAAAACTCCCTGATTATGAAAACTTTGTTTCTATTATATGTTGAATGTAATTCTAAATATCTCCCTGATTGTTGTACAAAATCTCCCTGATTGCAAGAGGCAAATGTTGGCAGCTCTGTAAGATTCAAGAAGCCATAGCATGCCATTGGCACAGTTGTCTTGGACCCATTTCCATGAAGCTGTTCAGCAAAAAAGAAATGCTTAGCAAAGAAAAGTCTTGCTTAGCAGAAACAGGTTACCAGCCAAAATACCCTGTAATGTACATGTATATTGTTTGTAACTGGTGCCTTGCTAATTTTTGCTTAGCAGTAAGATTTGCTAAGCAGTGTTTTCTGCTTCGGGCCCAATTTCATAGAGCTGTTTTAAACAGCAGAGAGTATTTCTCAACAATTTAATTTGCTAAGCTAAACTTAATAGGGAACCAGTCAGTAGCAATTACATTACATAGTATCTTGACTGGTAACCCATTTCAGCTAAGCAGGACTGAGGCAATTTTACTATCTTAAAATTTGCTCAATTTTGGTTTGCGTTTTATTCATCTTGTTTGAAGCTCAGAGAACAAGTTAAACACCATTTTGGAAGTTAGTGTTTTATACAATTATTATTACAAAAATGTGTAGAAACCTAAACGATATGCACATTTTTTTGTTTTCATCAACAGGTCGCCTACAATGGCTGGAGGACTTTTTGCAATCGATAAAAGCTATTTTAGAGAATTGGGTCTGTACGACCCAGGGTTCAACATTTGGGGTGGTGAGAACTTGGAACTATCATTTAAGGTATAACGTTTTTTTGTTTTGCTCTAACGTAATTTTGATGTATTAATGCTTCTACATACATCGTCATTTCTACTTCGGTCCTAAATTAAGATTATCAAGTAATACACCACAAGGGAAACTGACTGGATAAATTTAAATTAATTTTGGGTTAAACAAAGACAAATTTAATTCAGCGGGATTTGAACCTGTGACCTCGGGAGTAACATGTCGGCGCTTGTTGTTTGAGTTGGACTTCCACTTTCTGCTATGTGTATTACAAGGTAATAGCGAGAAGAATTCAAATTTAGTATTAACACTACATCGTCAATTTTTTTATTATTTTTGTTATCTCTATAAGCTCTGGATGTGTGGTGGGAAACTTGAATTCGTGCCCTGCTCCCACGTCGGTCACGTCTTCCGGAAGAAGTCCCCGTACCACTTCCCGCCGGGTACCAACTACGTCAACCGTAACAACAAGCGTCTCGCGGAGGTGTGGCTGGACGAGTACAAACACTTCTACTACCGGATTTCTCCCGTCGTCGCTAAAACCGACCCGGGAGATTTGACGGATAGGCTGCAGCTTCGGGAAAAATTGCAGTGCAAGAGTTTCAAATGGTATCTGGAGAATATTTATCCTGAATCCTCGTGGCCGGTGGACTACAAGTCTATGGGGGAGGTAAGCACTTGTTCCAAAGTTTTCAATATTATTTTTCATGGTTGTGCAAAGGGTACGATGTGGGGATGGGGTCGGAGGTTGCGTACGAAATGTGTTTCCAAATGTTAATCATCAAATATTATTATTATTACTATTATTGTTATTATATATTTCTGGTAATGCAACCAAGGATGCCTCATAAGTGACCTTAATCACTGTAGCTCGCAAGTCTGAGGAAATCTGTAAACAAGGGTGGTTGCTGTCTGAACCAGAAACACCAGGGTTAACCCCTACTCTTCCATGATAAGTATTCTGGGTTCTTTTACGTGCACTACCAATCCTAGTATACACTGGACCTACGGCTTAATGTCCAATCCGAAGGACAAAGCAATTATGGTATAAAGCATCTTGCTCAAGGATACAAGTGTCATGACCGGGACTCGAACCCACACTCTGCTGATCAGAAACACTAGAGCTTGAGTCTGTTGCTCTTAACCGCTCGGCCACAACATATAGTTGGTTGTAATTGAGTTTATTGTGTGTTTTTGTTTCAACCAGATCCGAAATTTACAAAACAACAAATGCCTCGACACGATGATGAAAGACAGCGGACAAAGAGTCGGTCTCTTCGGATGTCACGGCCAAGGTGGCAACCAGGTATGTCGAGAAAATAATTCCTCGTCAAATAATTCCTCATCAAAAAGAGAACAATTTCCGCTTTGATTTCTGGTTTTATGCTGCGTAATCCGTAAAAAGTCTTACTTCAGTAATGTAGTGTTGTTGCCTCTAAGGTAAGAATAAGGTTGTAGGCCAAGGAGGAAGAATTAGAACCATTTCTGATATTTGTTGTTCCTCCAAATTATTTCAGTTTGTAGGTTGTTACCAACCCACCATTGACATGGTGTTATTAAAAAACTATTAACCAAAGATGTGTAAATGAAAAGCAAACCAAAACACAAGCTCAATACAAGACATCTTATAAATTAATTGGTTAGATACCTTTTCAGAGTCTAGTTTTGCCAAAAACCTAGCTTGCGAGGTCGTCACGAACTCTTCATTCAGCGTTATGGTTAATCCCTTCCTAGTCATATGACCTTCCGTTCGGGGGTAGTCATGTGACAGCGGATTATCGTAGATTGGGGGGGGGGTCGTAGCCTGCATCCCTGTTGAGAGTTGGTTTCTGGGTGCGTATCTCAATGGCTTCCTTGATCTTACGTCTCCAAAACTGGTCCTCCCTCGCAATAACTTGAACTTCATCCATCGTGATGGTGGTTTTTACAGTGTTCACCAGAAGACATCTTGTCCAAAATACCTCCAGATATCCCGCAAGCCATCGCAATGCTCAACACATTCCTTCCTTTTAAAAATATTCTTGTCAACATTTTCCTCGCTGATCTTACCATTGTTTTCTTCAACATGCTGCACAAATATTCTTGACATCAGACCCATAAAAGATTCGGAAGGGGGTCTCGTTTTCAGGTTGGTTGAGGGAGAGTCAGGAGTAACCTGGTCTCCCCTCGGTTGGATCCGTTAGAAGGAAATTTTTGTTTTCTTAGCAGGGTACCAGTCAAACTGCCATACACGTTTTTTGTTTTGTCGCTGGTTTTTCCCTTTTTCGATAAATCTTTGGTAATGATTTTGGTTTGACCCTACTACTCCGATGTGTGATAAGCACTGGTGCCCTGCGCTTACGCTATTTGTAAAGTAGCCCACAGAGTTAGTAAACTGCGTTTTACTTGCTCCAAGGAAGTTTTAGTAGCCCAGATTTTAAACATGTATGATCATCAATGTATCTTTCTGGTGTATTAATGGTAGCGATCACAACCAGTTCAATGTCAAATGAAGTTACATTCACACAATCAAAACAAAAATTAAGACATTTTTAAACATTTTTTATTCACATCTGAAAAGGAAGAAATATGGGCATTATAAACAAGTAGGTTGCACAGTTTGTAGTAGCCCACAGGGCAAGTTGAGCAGTGGTGTCTACAATCCCATAGCAGTTTTTACTAGACATTGTACGCCGGGCTAGTGTTAAGGGTGAGCTCTAAGCACTGTATTAACCTAATTCACCCGGCGTCATTATCACAACGATTTGGGTTGCGCCATTTAAGAAGTCAATGTGTTTATAGAGTGAATTGCGAAGATGAAGGTGATGTGGCAGTTTTCACGCTTGTCCTGTTGACTCTCAAAATGGTGGGCGTGGCACAGTTGCCGCTTGTGGCTTGAGGTCAATACTCCCTGCTTTCCCAAATCCTGCGGGTGAAAACAAATCTACAGGCTACTCGGGTGGGATTCGAACCCATGACAACCTGCATTCTAGAGTAGGCGTCTTAACCACAATTACATCATCTAAACTTCGGTTGCTTTGACCAGCTTTTCTGCTTTTACATGTGACTTAATTTCATTTCTGTTTTGGTACCTTTCCCTTTCTGACTAAGTTCGCAATCGACCGTTTTGAGTCGCCTTGCATTTATTCAAACTCTTACGGGAGTCATGAGGCTGGCGCCTAGTCTCTACTTTCATGGTTTGTAACTGGGGTTGGTAACTGGATCACATACTTCCTATTGGGTGCTACCACCCAACATTAGGTTGAACAAGACATGGGGCTTTTTCCAAACCTCGGCTCAGGCTCCAGGCTTTAAGGCTCCAGGCTCCTTTTGATGTGAAAACACTGTGCAAAAATGCACACTTGCTTCAAAATTGATGACAGAGCCTGAGCCCAAGCCGAGGTTTGGAAAAGGCCCTAGCTTATGTTGACTCTGTACCCATCTAGTACCTAGACTTCATCTCATCTTGAATGAATACAGTAACATTATAATGCTTCACAGGGCATCTTCAAAACCGTTACCTGGCTTTTGCTTCTGCTTCAGCCATGGCTATGGCTGATTCTACCCACACTCTAGCATACATGTAGATGCTGCAGCCATAATGGCCGAGTTGGAGAGTGGCTTCTGACGGATCGTGATGCCATTCTTCTGCCATTACTGGCAAACCTTTGCAACATGGCATCATGTGATCAATATTAAAATTAGGTCTCCCATGTTTGCCGAGCGGAACGCTGTGTGTAATGGTCTCTTGTTTCTTTCTCCTTGGCAGATCTGGGCTATGACGAAGCTGCAAGAAATCCGACATGACGACATTTGTCTGGACGTGGCTAGAGGAGGACCCATCATGATGCTGAGCTGCCACTCTCAAGGCGGTAACCAACAATGGTCTTACAATACTGAGGTAAGTAGCTATCAATAAACTAGCCTGGTTCCCTGTCTTTCGGCTTTGGCCTAACAACAAAATCTCTGAGGTGCTCGGTAGGTTACCCCAATTTTTGAAGGCTGGGTTTAGTTTCCTCCTGAAGACGTTCAGAGCATACTGATCGAAACATCGCAGCTCATAAGAGAGGTTTATGTACATGGTGTTACCGCATACCTTATTAGATCAAAGATACTGTTTAAGTCTGTGATGTAGAAATAGAGCTTGGAGAATGCTGAGCTCTACTGTCGTCTGTGACTGCTGTGCACCCCCTCTATGTCAGCTTTGGACATAGAGTATCAGAACCATGTGACATGCCTGTTCGGCAAAATTAATCGGATCAACCAATGGGAAAGCTGAAATTTGCCATACAGCTAAAATGGCTGCGCGCACAAAGTGCTTCAAAGCAGTGCCAAATTTCATACAGCTGCTTAAGCAGACTATTTTTCTTAGAACTTAACAACAATTAGCAGGATACCAGTCAAAGATGGTGCATGTAACATGGTATTTTGGCTGGTAACCTTATTCTGGTAAGCATAATTTTGAGCTACTTTTTGCGCTTAAGCAGCTCTATGAAATTGATATATAGTCTCGCGCGTATTTGAACATTTTTGGAACCACTTTGGTCCCATGTACATTGTTTAACGCGTGAAGGAAATAAACTTGCGCACTTTAACGGGACCCAATGTTCAAATACGGGCAAGACTTGCATAATCTATTGAGACGCACAGCATTCTCTGGGTTCTATTTCTTTTGTCTGTGATAAAATCAATTCTTGTGAATTTATGTTACATGGTTCTATTTGTTTTTATAAATGTGTAAGGGTTCTGTTTAAATAAATTTGTACAAGGTTTTTTTGTTTTCTTTAATTGATTTATTTAAAACTAACTAAGTTTTAACTAACTTAACTTCTGTTTGTCCAGTCCAGTCTACAAAATAACCAATCACGTGAGACAAAGTTTCCAAAGGCAGTAGTCTGAAATATTTTAAACTTACTTTTCATTTTCAAATTTCTTTCAGTCAAAGGAGTTGAAACACAGCAATGGATTCTGCCTGGACTTGTCGGACAAAGCTCAAGACGAGCCCACTACCAAACCCTGCAACGGCCATAAATCACAAAAATGGGAAATGAATAGTCTCAACTGGATGGAAAAAAGCAACTAGTTTTTTTTTTTGTTTTTTTTGTAAATTTTATATCATGAAACGCAGCTGGCCACAAAAAGAAAACCAAATAGTCTATTTTTCTTATTCAATCTCATACTGAGCTTTTTGTGGCGCATGCCTTTGGCACTGGCTTTGACTCCACCCCCCCCCCCCCTGGTTAGGCTCTGGCTTAGGCTCTGGCCTAGACTCTGGCTTAGGCTAAGGCTCTGGCTCTGGTTTAGATTCTGGCTTAGGCTAAGGCTCTGGCTCTGGTTTAGATTCTGGCTTAGGCTCTGGCCTTAACTGTTGCTTAAGCTCTAGGCCCAATTTCATAGAACTGCTTCAGCACAAAAACTTGCCAAGCACAACAAAATTATGCTAACCAGAATAGTGTTTACCAGCTAAAATACCATTCCACGTGTACCATCTGTGACTGGTATCCTGCTTATTTTTGCTTAGCAGAAAAATTGTTCAGCAGTATTTGCTGCTTAAGCAGCTATATGAAATTAGGTCCTGGTCTGCACTCTAAGCTCTAGCTTATGTTCCTGCTTAGGCTCTGTCATTAGTTTTGAAAATATGCTCTTGTGGCTTGAGCCTTCAACATTGCGGGCGGAGACAAAGCCGGAGTTGAACCTGAAGCCATTGTTTCCCTGTAAAGCGGAAAATGAGGCTCATGTAACATTGAGCAGGCTATGATTAGCAGGGAACCGGTCACTACCAATATACAGTGTACTATATCTCAGCTGGTTCACCAGTTTGTGCTAAGCGAAAGGTTTCTGAATTAAGCAATTCCATGAATTTAAATTCACTTGGTTAAATCTCAAAGGAAGTTTCACCAAATGGTTTCATTTGGCAGATACAGGTTACCAGCTAAAATGTCATGTGATGTATATTGTTTGTGATTGGGTTCGCTGCTAATTTCTGCTCAGCAGGGAGATTTGTTAAGCAACATTACTTGCTGAAAGAGTCCTTAATTTTGGGCGCACACTAAGGTTTTTATAAAGACTTATTTTGTTAGCCCGCCACTGTTTCTTAAAATCTTTGTATTTAGGATCTTAACATAATCCACTGAATTAATAGGTGTTCGGGCCTTACGCCCGAACAACTCATTGTTTTTGTTATTATTATTTTTTAAAGCAGCTGCCATAATGAAAATTGGTTGTGTTCGAATAAGTGGCTGTAGAAGTGGCTATGGCAGGATTGCTGAAAAGGACCATTCTTCAACCTTGCCACAGCACCTAGCAGCCATAGCCATCCCCGAAGACACTTGATTCAAACACAGCACCAGTCTTAGTATTCTACAATGAAATGAGTCTGGTTCCTTGACTCTTGCAATCACACTAAAAGAAAAAGCACTCTTTGAAACTATCCGGACAAAAGCCTCATTATAGACCTTTCTGTTGCAACGTCACAGCCCAAGTTTCTGCCAACCAAGGTTAGAAAACTATGGGAAAAACAAAAAAAATAGATAGCCACAGCTTGTGAACATTTTTCACAAATGTTCAAAAATAGTGCTGAATTTTTGAAAAAAATTGGATTTTTAATTTTTTTATTTTTTGAAAAATTTGTCACAACATCTGTTAACAGCGCGGTTTGTTTATCAACATTAGAAAGAACACGTGCACATAGAATTTCTGCACTCAAGAAACAAAATGGCTGGTCCAATCAGTCTGATTCAACGTTCTGTGTTGTCACTTTATTTTAAGAAAATTGCCAAACCTTATTATTTCTATATTTTTGTGGCCAGCTTTGTTTAAAAAACACCTATGTAATTACCAGTGTTGCCTTCTTACAATTATGCTGTAATTTTCCAACATTAATTTATGTCATCACCTGGAGCCAATTTTATAGAGCTGCTTAAGCAGAAACAAAAATTGCTGAACAAATTTCTGCGAAGCACAATTTAGCAGGAAACCAGTCACTAATTGTACATGTGAAATGGTACTGAGAAGTCTGGCACGTTCCAGGCGCAAACAAAACCAATAAATCCCACCCCTGAAATGTTTAAGATGTACCCCCAAAAATTTGACCTGGGCTCGATTTCACAAAACCCTAAGATTCGTCTTAAGATGAGTTGTCTAGCCATAGTGATTTGTATTGTGACATCTTACTTTGCTTAGAAGTTAAGGTTGATACACAGTTTAGATTAATCTTAATTCTTTGTGAAATCGGCCCCCTGTATTAAGCAATCATGTATATATCTAGACAAATGATATTGAATTTCCAATCTGGTATAACGTACATGTACATGTAGGTAACCTGCACGGTGAATGAGACTTATTTAATTTGAAGTTTGTTTGGAAAAGTAACTCCATCTTAAGAATGCAACTCAAGTGTACATTTTGTTATTCAGCTGTCAATGTTTATAATAGACCCTACTTTAGCGGTTTTTACACAACATCTTGGCAAACTTAAAGAAACCATGGAGGTAGAAATAAAACGACGGCGCGTATCCGTTGATATTTACCCCCCGCGGGAAAGCTTAGATTTGGCAAAGGATGACATTTTCACACCAGGGGTTCCTAATTTCAGATTGTCCATATCCCATTTGGTTTTATAAAGTCTCAATCAGAGTAAAAAATATATCCTGATGGAGGTAGTTTGGCTGGCAGCACGGCTGTGAAGTTATTAAGCAAATCAGTTTTTTCTTTTCTTTTTTTTTTCTTTTTAATTACTAGTCTTTCAATTGAATCAGTTAACAGTAAAGTATATTAATGCATTTTTTGGGGGGGATTTAGTTGGTGTTAGAATGAAATGAGGGAGTTCACAATAATTCAGAGAGAAATAAACGTTAAACAGTCAGGCTCGTACAATTTTTGCCAAGATTTTTTTAATTTTCAAGATTTTCAGGCCTGCAACTTTTTCAGCTTATCAGCTGATTTCTCCCCCCCCTCTTTTAAGAGCCCCACAAAACTAAAAAACACTGTACATGGTTTTCTGTTCTCTTCATTGCAATAACAAGTTTTCAGTCCCAGATATTGGCAATGTTGAAAGCCCATTTTACACTTCCATCAGATGTGTTTAGCGAAGTTGAAATAAATACTTTAAACATGTTTTTAACGGAAAGGAGCTGTGGCAAACTACTTACCAAACTAAACTGACGTGTGGTGTAAATGCACAATGTGGTTATGGCCTCACATTTTGACCCTAGCAGAGTTTGTCTCAAAAAAGGCTAAAGCAAGAAATGGTTGAAATGGGTTTAAACTTTGCCGAGTTTCCACCCCAATTTCATGTTTCGATGACCGATTTGGTTTGCTTCAGACTTTGGTAGCCTTCAGAGTAGATTAAAGTGCCACTTTTGTTGTCACAGATTCTTGTAAAAACATTAAATTTAGGTTTTGTTGATTATGACTGTGCAAAGATATACGGTGGTGGATATTTGGTTTATGTCCATTTCTTGCTTATTACATTCACAATTTTCTTTTCAGTATTTTGAGTGTAGTTTTAAATCGTCATCCGTTTTGCATGTAGAGGATGCACCATGCCGTGACATTTTTAAGTTTTAACAAAAGTTACACGTGTACACTAATAAGAAATGTTTGCTTTGCTTCGGAAAACAGTTAAGTTTTGAAAAAGAAACCATCTCATTAAATACCAGGAAAGTACGATGATATCTTCTTTTTTTGGTTCAAACTTGCCAAAATAGCTATTGGTGCTTTTTCCCAAAGAAGACAAAATTAAGCAAAATTTAGCGAAGCCATAATTTTCTTCGGGTGAACGTAACGAATCTCCTGTCTTGTACATTTTGTACAGTGATTTGTTTTTTCTATTTAACTATTATGAGGACGGAGTCGGTGACGTGTGTGTGTGTGTGTCTAGTGAAATGCAAAATTTGTAAAAAGGGAAACTGCGTTTGTGCTTACGAAGCATGCATAGAAACTTCAGACACCTTGTTTTAAAGGCAGTGGACACTATTGGTAATTACTCAAAATAATTATTGGCATAAAACCTTACTTGGTAACGAGTAATGGGGAGCTGTTGATAGTATAAAACATAGTGAGAAACGGCTCCCTCTGAAGTAACGTAGTTTTCGAGAAAGAAGTAATTTTCCACGAATTTGATTTTGAGACCTCGGAAATAGATTTTGAGGTCTCGAAATCAAGCATCTGAAAGCACACAACTTCGTGTGACAAGGGTGTTTTTTCTTGCATTATTATCTCGCAACTTCGACGACCAATTTAGCTCAAATTTTTACAGGTTTGTTATTTTATGCATATGTTGAGATACACCAAGTGAGAAGACTGGTCTTTGACAATTACCAATAAGTGTCCAGTGTCTTTAAGTAAGTGATGACAATTTAAGATAGAAAAGTTATTCATTGTCACTCATGGGTTCCCAAGATTAGGGGCCATCTGTGTGTTAATCTGGGTGATTGGCATCCCAGTCTGGGTGGCTTTGACATCGTTAGCTTTAGCTAGACATTAAGAGGCAACAGGCTTTCAGTTTGTTGTTTCTTTCATTGTGAGTTAAAGGGTCTGTATACGTTTGGTAATTACTCATAAAATTAATGGCAATAAAAACTTACTTGGTAAGAAGTACAGCAGTTTCTGATAGTATAAAGCATTGTGAGAAACATTTCACTTTTAATAAATGTGGTTATGGAAAAAGATATCAGTTTTTATCCAAAACAATTTGAGTCTGAGATGGGTTTCTCAGATTGTGTATTCCAATTGCAAATTATTCTGGACATAACCGGTTCAGATTTTTCGGCAATATATCAAAAACACTATCACCTTTTGAAATGAAATTTTCACAAGTTAGTTTTATGGTTTAGGATTGAAACAAACAGTGGGTTCCAATTACCAAACCTATACAATCCCTTAAAAAGGTTGCATCAGTATTCTAATCACAGTGAAATTATCTTGATTCTGTAAAGGAAGAACGTTGTTGCTTACGTAAGTGGTGATAGAGATTTTTTGTAAAGTAGGTAAATGAAAATAAACAATCTGCAAGTAATTTTTGTATCATAAATAATTACATACAATAAGTGCCTTTTAAGTTAAATATTTCCTTACTAAGATATCATTAAATGTAGTATTCTATTATTAACAATGTATATTAAAAAAACCGAACCAAACCAAAGTCCATTATCAGGTGAGGTTTGTGTAAAATCTCTTTTGAGTAGTGCTGGTTCTAAGGAGAGCCGGTGTTTTGACATCTTGACGTTTCGATCAGTATGCTTTGATGGTCTTCAGGAGAATGCTGGACTCTGTTAAAGGCACTGGACACGTTTGGTAATTACTCAAAATATATATTAGCATAAAAACTTACTTGGTAATGAGCAACGGAGAGCTGTTGATAGTATAAAACTTTGTGAGAAACGACTCCCTCTGAAGTATTATAGTTTTTGAGAAAGAGGTAATTTCTCACTAAAATATTTGAATCTGAAAAAGACTTCAGGCCTGAAGCCTTTTTCAGGCATCTGAAAGCACACAAATTTGTGCAACAAGGGTGTTTTTTTCTTTCATTATTTTCTTGCAACTTCGATGACCAATTGAGCCCAAATTTTCACAGCTTTGTTATTTTATGCATATGTTGGGACACACCTAGTGAGAATACTGGTCTTTGACAATTACCAAACGTGTCCAGTGCCTTTAAGTCCATTTAAGTTAGCCATAAAATGACGAAGTTTAAAACAAAAGGTAATGGGGACAATGTATACCCCCATTGGGGGAAAGAGTTCAAATGAGGGTAATAATTCATTCTGATTAGGATAGCTGTGTATCAATCAAAGATTATAAAGCGCCGAAGGTGCAAGATGGGGGACTGGAGCTCTGGCTGTTGGTGGGACGTGAAACACGCATGGGTGCCATTTCAGCAAGCAAATGCATCGCAATGGTCATTGTCTGCACTGAACTTATTGTTCCATCAAAAGAGATGCTTGCTGCAATGGCGTCCAGTGAACATTTCACACTTCAGCTTGAGTTACACATCTTGCGCCTTCGGTGCTCCATAAACTCTGATGTCGATCACCTTGTTTGGGTTTAGGAATAATCAAGGCAATTTTTTGTCTTGGTGTTTCTTTGTCAAGTAAAAAGAAAAATCACAAAACATCAAGTTATAAGTCTTAGGCATGTTTATTTGTCAATGTATGTAGTTAATAATGGAGGTTTTTAAATTATTATTTCCCCATTCTAAGTCCAATGACAATATTTTAAGTGTGTCACCATATTTTTTAATTTTAGTGGCCCAATTGGTTCAGTTAGGTTTAGTTTTTGTTGAAATGGAAGTTTAAAAAAAACCCTTGTGAAGCAATATTTTATCTCTCATATCTGTAAAGAAATAATAAATACATAAATAAAGACGTGCTACAGGAACTACTGTGTGTAAAGATATATATTTGAATATCTCGTTGGCTTTTGTGTGTGTGTGTGTTTTTGTTTTTGTTCAGAATCAGAGGTTTGAATGGGTTTTATATTTTTGCAAAAATATTAATGGTTTGTCGTCTGCTAGAACTAAAAGGGTGCAACCGGCGCGTAGTTGACGTGAGCCCTCTGTCGTTTGAATAACGCCAATGTTTAGTTTGGTCTGATATTTAACTCGACATAAGCCGTTATTGTCTGCGTGGAATTGCGGTTTGTCAACCAGACGTCATCAGCGGCTCCAGAAAAGTGGAATTTGCATCTGCTGAAAAGGGATTCGGATATGTGGGGAGTTCTTACGCCAATTTTATCGATTCTACTTCACTCAACAAGCAGTAAGTCTTTTTGTAAGACATTGTCAGTTCCCGGTGTACACCAGCTTCTCAATTCGGTGGATTTTTGATAGCTGACAGTTGTGTTTTTTGAGGATAATTTCAGGCTGGTGGATCCGCAAAGTGGCCGTGAAAAGACAAGACTTCATATTTGAAGGAAAGGTGAGTGTATAAACCAATACGTTGCAAGGGACGCCACTTCCATGGCTCACTAAACACCGGCCGGGTGTTTTTTCCCGAGAAAATTTGTGGACGTAGGGACGGGGGAACTTATTGTTTGCCGGTGAAAGAATAAGTCGTGTAAAGACGGTGTTCCTTATCTAATATTTGCATGTCAAATGACTGTTGTTTGTCAAAAAAACACAGACCCTTCATGGAAACTGCAAAGTTATTCACAAACGTTTACACAGTACACACTGAAGAAATTTGTTGATTAATACTAATTTCATGTTCATGTTTTTTGTTGAGTGTTAAAGTTACACAGTTGTAAATTTGTCAATTCTTCTTGCTGCAATGCTTTATTCTATAAGAAAGCGATTATGCCAAGATAAGTCCTGTTGAATGTATTTGGAGTGCAGAATATAAGGTCAAGAAGGTGCTAAGACTAATGAATTGTAATATTTTTTATACCCTTTTTTAAAGGGTCTGTATACGTTTGGTATTAATGACTCTGAAAATTAATGGCAATAAAACCTTACTTTGGTAAGAGTAAGAAGTACAGCAGCTTCTGATAGTATAATGCATTTTGAGAATCTTTTCACTTCAAAGTACTGCGGTTGGATGGAAAAAGATATCAGTTTTTAATTTTATCCCTTAAAATTTGAATCTGAGTTCTAGCGTTACTGCACTCTGCAGTATCGTTTCTAAGATAGTGTATTCCTATTGCAGATTATTCTTCCTGCGTGGACATGACCGTTCAAGAGTTTCGGCAATTATATCTAAAATATGCTACCACTTTTTGAAAGGAAATTTTCACATGTTAGTTTACTGGTATATATCTACAACTATATAGGATTGAAACAAACAGTGGGTTCCAATTACGAAACGAATACAATCCCTTTAAGTACATACTGAATACAAATACTTCATCATACTCCATCAGCTACTGTAGTACTTTTTAGTTATTAATTATTCATAGTCTTTATCTTAGAACCAGGGCTTGAATTTCAAGAAATGATCCAATAATAGTCCACAGATCTTGTAGTTAAGAAAATGTACTTCAAACGATAACTGTTTTTAAAAGACTGTCCTATAGATTATAAAATTAACTATTTAGTTGGCCTATTATTATTTTTGGGAGGTATTGTAGTTTAGGATGAAGTTTGTACTTTACAAGAAAAAACCCATGATAATAATGTTTTTGATATTAAATTATTAATTCTAAAAGCACTAGACGGCTGTACTTTTTTTCGGTTGTGTGGTTACATGTCCTAATGCTAAAATGTCTGGACTCTTGGGCCAGTGGTCCATAGTAATTCGAGCTCTGATAGACGAAGTTGAGGTTACGCTGATGGAGCCATCTAGTAGTTAGTCGTCCCAGTCTAGGAGTTGGTGTACATGTAATTCTAGCCTAGACAGGTTGGACAGTTGACACCCTGACCCTGCTTTCATTTCATCGCTGTGAATGTAAGTTTAGTTCTTACCTGGCATTTAGACCTTGCTGGTCTGGTGTACATTGGAACAAAGGAGAGCAATTTCATCGGACTGCCACTTTCTAAGGGATTTCAAGAAAGAAACAAAAAATTAATGGATGCTAGACTTTATTTCCCTTTTAAAAATAGTTGTGTCGAGGAATTTGTGGCAACATGTAAAATGCTTATGTTATAGACACGGAAATGGCAAATTTTTCATGATTTGAACACTTTGTGATAGTTCAAAATGCCTGTTCCTCTCTGTATACATTCTGTCAACCTTTCTGAACAGGTAAGGATATTTATTTGACTTAAATTAAAAACATGTAAGGGAGATCAAAGTGGCAGTCCTGCAGTCAGGTACAGCCTTTTTCGCCCAAACAAAATTTGAACCACATATTTACTAATTTTCAAAGAATACATAGAAGGGGCAAATTTATTTAACAACATTGCACAATAAACAGCGGCATACCAATAAAATAAATTTGCAAGATTCATTTTCTAAATATATCAAAGAGGATATTTGGGATCTGACATAATAATGGACCCAGTGTTTCAACTTTTGTTTCTTTACCACTGTCCACAGTGCGCATTCTGGAATTCTGTTGTGGGGTTAATTGATGACTGGGGGTCACAATTTGTTCCTACACTAGGGTCTGTGCATCTGCTCCTCACGGCATCTGAGCATAAAACATATTGTAACCTTTTGTTTATTGAATCAGACATCATCTGTTGTCGTCATTAATCTACTTTAAAAATGTGACTTGAGCGAGGACCACAAAGCGATCAGTGTAAAACAAAATAAAGGGTTTTTTTTAGAGAAAGGGAGAACAAACCGTGCTTAAATAAAATTACAAGGGCACTAATTTCCGCTTGATTTCACCCACCCAAGGCTTTAACCCTAGAAAGATAATCAATACCCATGTTGACCATTGGGGCTTCACTTGTATCCCCTTTGTAAAGTGAAAGTGCCAGTAGTTATTGACCAACGGACTGCTAATCCTTGGGGCTGAAGTCTTGCGGGAAGGTTTTCTTGTGGACTGTTATATGATAATTAATTCATAACAAACAGCAGTTTGTTGGATGTTTAAAAAGGACAGAGTGCATAAACTTTCGCTAAAAAAAATATCTATAGGCCTCTGTAAATATTTTATACTGCTGATTGTATGTCCATAGAGAAAGGACCAGAGATTCTCTATGGCATGTCATAGTGTGAGCCATACATGAACAAGTAGCAGTGTCTTTGTGGGTAAATTTTGGAAATTGAAGTGGGACGTACATTACAAGTATTTAATGTAGCTCATGCCTGCGAAGTGTAAATTAGTAGCAACTTTGGGCACCACAGCAAAAGCACAGGGCACCACGCCAACTGCTGTGGGTGCTTAATTCGAGCCCTGATCTTTGAAAATTCACTAAATACATCTCTGTTCAGTGATTTTAAAATCCAGTATGATAACTTCATGCAATGATAAAATAAATCTGATACTTTTTTTAGTACCTCAAACCTCATCAGATTATCAACAACTAACAAACAAAGTGGATTGCAATTGTTATCTCAGCAGAAGAGATCCTTCTAAATTGCCCTGCAAAATAGACGATTAACCTACAGGATCCTGATAACAATTTATCAGCATTCCTGTCAAGGCTCTTTCCCCATGGTCTTCAACTCCTGTCAGTCAGTCCAATATCATAACAGCGTGCACAGCAAGTGTAGGGTCCAAAGCTCGGGGACCCACCGCTTGAGATAAAAAACTAAAACTGCGCCAGCCCTGTTCCACCGGTCCACAAACACAGGTGGTTGAGTCACTCGTTGTGAGCAGACATTGTGATATTTGCTTTTGTATAATTTGGCCGATATTTGTTGGATAATTCAAACTCGTAATGTGAAGTGTTTGTGCGATTGCTGAAAACTCTGCGGCTGAACTGAACAGTGTTATATTTGGCCTATGATCGAGTGTTTTTACCAAACTACTTGTGAATATCCAATCAGTGGGAATAAAGGTTCAATAAATGTTCATGTTTGTCGTGAGTTTGGCGTAAAGGTTATAAATTGAGCTGTGTTATTGTGTTTATGTTTGGGAGTGTTTTTTAGTGCTCTATTCTGTAGTAATGGTGTATTGATGACAAGTCTCGTGTTTTTGGTCCTCTTAACGACCATTATTTCTGTTGAGTAAACTTTGTTTCAAAATTTTAAAAAGTAAACTTTGTCTGTTTAAACAAAACTTTGACCTCTTCTTATTTTGTTTAGTGGACTTTCGGTATAGTGTTAAGTATAGTAATATAGTTAAGTATATCGTGAACAGTTGTGAGTATAAATGATTCACTACATGTTTTATGTACACGTGTATGTATACATGTGTGTGTGTTATACAGTTTTCTTTTCTTTTTTATAATAAAGAAACAAGTGTCTATGCTTTTGACTTGTAATTACTTCAAATCCATCACAAGGGATAGATACATGTTCTAAAAATGATATTATGTGTGTATAATTCGAACTGTATGGATTGGTTTACTTACATGTAGTTGACAGAATGAATGTTGACTGTTGGTACATACATTATAAAGGCAATACCAGCGCCGACAAGGTTAATTAAATATCATTTCCCCAATGACACTGAGCTAATATATTCCTGAGTCACAGAATGCATTTGCTGATTGGCCCTACCAACCCATGAACAAATATCAAGCATCTTGCCCCCCCCCCCCCCCCGGCTGTTTTTGTAAGGAAGTTGAAAGTTAAAACGTGAGGTGTGATCTCAGTCTATCCAATCCCAAAAAGAAGAATAGGCAGGGCATTATTTCGACCATCCCCCAGACCCATTGGAGACACTTTCCACACAGCAAGCCCATTTATCACACAGTTTGTGTTTTTTAATAATTTATACCTCCTACTGCGAAAAAAACAACAATCCCACACTGGTCACAGTGCGGTTTTAAAAACCCTGGGACTCTATGCAGAGTTGATTGGAGTTCATAAAGCCAACCTGCTTAGGCCACATAAAAATAAAAAATTGTTGATCGTCCTTTTTTTATGGGAAGTGGGGGAGGGAGGGCATTTTTTGTTTGTTTTTTTTCGTTTTTTTGACATGGCAAAATATGAAATAAAGAATAAAGATTTCATCATAATCACTACAAAACAAAGGGTTTGTGTGATTTTGATTTTTTTAATTGTTTTGTTAAACCCTTTCAAATCCTAGATGACTTTTTCTGTAAACATTTTCAAAAAACTAAAACGCAGCCTAAGTAAATATTTCAAGAATTTTTCTTGTTTTGCCAACATGAATAATCTTTCTTGAATCATCTATTTCCGACCTATGGATTTAGAAAAAATATCAGCTGAAAATTCTGGGAGCCAAATTTGACTGAAAAGATCATACAAAATACCGTTTTTATGATTTAAAAAAAAAAAAATAAAAAAAAGGGGTCGGGGGTTTGTAGGGTCGGGCGGGGACGATCAACAATTTTTTTTTTATGTGGCCTTAGTGCACTGATTGAGTTCATTAAAGGGAAGGTATACATTTGGAAATCACTCTTAAAATTATTGGCAATAAAAACTTACTTGGTTAGAAGTACAGCAGCTTTCGATAGAATAAAGCATTTTGAGAATCATTTCCTTTCGAAGTAATGTGGTGATGGAAAAAATATATCAGTTTTTATCCCCCAAAATTTGAATCAGATACGTTTCTCAGATTGTGTATGCCAATTACGGATTATTCTTCTTGCGTGGACATAACCGCTCCGGATTTTTGGCGATATCTCAAAAATTCCACCGATTTTCACAGATAAGTTTTATTGTACATCTACATTTATGGATCCAAACAATCAAAAGGTTTAATAATTTAACCAAAGGTATACTTTCCCTTTAAGTGGTAACCACCCAAGGGTGACAGTATTGGGAGTACTGGGTTACAGGGAACCGGCTTCTGTGGGGGGGGGGGGGGTTTACAGTTGCCTTGTGGAATGTCAGTGGATGATTCCCTTTTTGTAGTGTGGGAAAAATGCTACTCAAAATTGTCTCAGTTGCTTCTCAAAAATCATCCTTTGCTAACTCAATATATTAGTATAAAGTGTGCACTAAACATGTTCATTCTATTTGCTCCCTCTATGCTAAATTGCTGAATGGAATTGTAACCTGAATGTACTTTTTGTTTGCCTAGCTGGGCAACCAC
Source organism: Plazaster borealis (assembly GCA_021014325.1). Lineage (NCBI taxonomy): Eukaryota > Metazoa > Echinodermata > Asteroidea > Forcipulatida > Labidiasteridae > Plazaster > Plazaster borealis. Next base: position 11,153,186 of record CM037467.1, read on the forward strand.
CATTCCACTAACTATGGCTACACGTAGCTCCATGATTCCACCAGCTTATTGTGGTGGGACAACATTTTTCGCAGACTGCATTTGAGCTTTTCAGATGTAAACAAACAAAAAGCAACAAATAAATTGTACAAATAATTTACATAAAACATCGATCAATCCAATCAATTTTAGCACAATTATGCTCAAAGGCGCTTTAAAAATTTTTTTTTTATATGTGACTCGGATTGTTTTTTATATGAAGCTAACAATCAATGGAGAATAGGTCAGCTTGCAGATTGAGTTATTCCACAAACTAAAAGTATTTTTTTTAAACTTCTTTTGGATTGGCTGTTTTCAAAAACAAACACTTAAACTATACAAACAATAATTAATATTGTACTTTAAAATCACAAATTTCTTATTTTTTCTTGAAGTGGATTTAAAAAGGAAAAAGTGGAAGATTTTGTCCGACTTAAATCATGAGCAAGGTGCTTTAATTAAGGTTTGCTGTCTGATGTTATTGTTGACCTTTGACATTTTCTTCCTAAGGTCGTTATCACACTGTGAATACCTGTTTACATTTGTGAGTAGACAGAGGTCAAGTTCAAAAGTATACAATTTCACTGGTAAAAAAATCAGACAAATTAGACGTGCCTAAGTCCCAACCTCTAAAAACGGTAGTCCAGAGATGAACACTGTAAATTAATTTAAAACCGCATATTTTGATTTTGTATTCTGTTTGGACTGAGGAGTGAGGACTGCACTAGTAAACTGATTTTAAATGCTTTACATGGGAACAGGTAGCCCACCATAATTAGAGTTTGATTTTGTCAGAGTGAGGAAGGATATCATAGTAAATCATAAAGTGGGATTAGGGTTGTAGAATATAAAGGAATGTACAGGTATTTAACAAAAACATTTACGTTAATAATGATCCCTTACAGTCCAGATTATATCCAATTGTCAAAGTGTAGGATTCGGAAGGACTGGGGCTGGTACACCCATTAATCATTGCTTATGACAGATGTCAGGCATTCCAATCTTATTCAGGGTTTCAGGTTTGGAGTTAAGCATAGCCCTAAATCTTTTCCCGAACAATTTGGTGTGTAGGGTTTAGTGGAGGGACATTGGAAAAGAGGAAATGGAAGGATTTGGCCCGTACTGTAGCCAAACTGCCTAGTCTGTAAGGGTTTTAAAGAAACTTTGAATACATTTTTCAAGTTATAATGAGGTACAGAAACACCATGAAGCCATTTTGAGATATGACGGACACATTACTATAACACTGTTTGATTTGGGTAAATTTGTCTGTATACACCCAAATCCTACAGTGCACTCCTATAGTGTCCACCATATCTCAAAAAGGCTAATGGAGCTTAATCCATAATCTATCCAGAAGTCAGAGCAGAATGTTCAAAATCTCAAGTCTTATCTCACCTTATTCTCAGAAAAAAAAAAAAAACCTCAGGAGAAACTCCCCATAGCCAATACCTCAAACCAGTTCCATTGTTCTTATCTTTTTTTGGTCACTTGCTAATTGAGTTTGGGACACTAGTGGACACCTGTGTTGAACATTTCCAGTTAGTACAGAATTAATCTCAGAGCATTCTGAGCACTTAAAAACAAATTTATCTCCAAACTCGCTGAGATTGAACCAGTAGCTTCAGCACACCCATGTTTCTTATTTCAAAACACCTGTGTTGAACATTTTCAGTTCAGATCAATCAGCGAGTCCCAATTCTCTGTGGTTGACATTTTACCATCTTCAGGAAATGAAAATAAATAGTTTACGAGTGCATCATCCCTCTTGATTTATTCATTCCATCCTTGGTGATCTAACTACAGGAGAAAGGACTTCTAACTCACAATCTATAAATTTCTCGGGGCGATTCATCTACTATGGTTTTTGAAAGAGTAAATTCTTTAGGATCCTCTAGTTAAAATTATTTAAAAAAATCTAAAACACTGTTTAAAATATAAGTGCACAGGATTTATTTTTTGTCTGTTTACATGAAAATAGTTCTGGTTGGCAACAAGTAGGCTTTTGGATAAAAAATTACACAAGTTTCTTTGGGGTCATTACCAAAGTATGACCCGACCTTTAAAGGCACTGAACACGTTTGGAAATTGTCAAAGACCAGTGTTCTCACTTGGTGTATCCCAACATATGCATAAAATAACAAGCCTGTGAAAATTTGGGCTCATTGGTCATCGAAGTTGCAAGAAAATGATGAAAGAAAAAACACCCTTGTTGTACAAATTTGTGTGCTTTCAAATAGGAATAAAAACTTCTTGCAAGAAGTTAGTGAGAAATTACCTCTTTCTCAAAAACTACGTTACTTCAGAGGGAGTCGTTTCCTACAATGTTTTATACTATCAACAGCTCTCCGTTGCTTGTTACCAAGTAAGTGTTTATGCTAATATTTGTTTTGAGTCATTACCAAACGTGTACGATACCTTTAACAAGGTGGCCACATTTTTAGTGAAAATTATAATGTTCGTACATGTACATATTACAACTGCATAAATACGTTCAATCACTGCAATTGAAATGATACATTCAGTTATTTGTGGGTTCTTAAATGCTAATTTCTCGACATTGACGATATTTCCGATTCACGGTAAGATTTCTCAGTGGAGGTTTGGGGCTGTAGTAAACTTAACAATCAGCGAGCTTCCAGACAGTAGACACTAATCATTTGTTTTTAATAATCATCAAACCTATTTTTCAATTTTTAAATTTTTTTTCCTTTTAAAAATTACGGACACTCCACCAGAGCCAGTAATTTCCAATCTGTCGTAAATCAAACTGAACATGTTGGTTGTCAGCGGGAAGACAAAGTGACTGGAGTGTATGCAAAGACAGATTAATTTCCAGTATTTGTCAGAGGGGGGGGGTGTGAATTTTCACACTTTCCCTGTAGGGGCATCGGTAACAGATCTTGGAACGTGGTGACATTATCACTAGCTATTAATCGTCTTGGGTGTTGGCCTTTATTATTTATAGCGAGTGCTGTGATAAAAAATAGAGATTGTGTTTTATGCTTCCACTTGTTTTCTTTTGGGAAAAGGAAAAATTTTAATTCGTGTTTCATAGTTCCACTTGTTTTTGGTGAAAAGAAAAAATGGACTTTGTGTTTTATGGTTCCACTTGTTTTTTGGGAAAAAGGTAACATGGACTTTGTGCTTTCTGGTTCCACTTATTTTTTATTTTTATTTTTTTTTTTGGGGGGGGGGTTTGTTTTAAGAAAAAATTGAGTTTGCGTTTTATGCTTCCACTTGTTTTCTTTTGGAAAAGGATAAAATTGACTTTGTGTTTTATGGTTCCACTTGGTTTTTTGGGGGAAAAGAAAAAATGGGCTTTGTGTTTTATGGTTCCACTTGTTTTCTTTTTGAAAAGGAAAAATTGAATTTGTGTTTTATGGTTCCACTTGTTTTTTTGGGAAAAGGTAAAAATGGACATTGTGTTTTATGGTTCCACTTGGTTTTGGGGGAAAAAAGGAAAAATGGACATTGTGTTTTTGTGGTTCCACTTGGGTTTGTTTTGTACACATGTAGCTTCATCAAAACTCGTGTACATTTTAAAGAAATATTATGGAGTAATCGAGAAATTATATTGCATTTTAGGTCATTTGAAGGTCTGATGATGTCAAAGTTCAATGTTCAATTTGAGACTACATTGGGTCAGTTTGTTAAAAAAATTCTTGAAATTACCCATTTAACACCAGAATCAAATTCAAATGTAGAGATTATATTACTAAATTAGGTTTGCCGGAACTGTTATCATTATTGATCTGAAGTATTTGTTTTTTGATTTTATCCTTCCATTTTGTCAAAGGAATCCGGCTATGTTAAGTCCTATCCTATTAACAATGTTGTCATCGCTTGGAGTTTCCCCAAATTCCACCCAAGTTCCTTTTAAAAGGGGAGAAACAAATGCTGACAAACAAAACAAAGGATCAAAGAAAAAGTACAATAAAAATTCATCCATTTGTCTTTGAATGGCACCTCTCAGTAGATGACTAGGTTTAAGGATTTACCTCGCAGGACAATTCACAGAAACGAAGCAGTCAGGGCATTCAGACCACTTTTTTATGTTCAGACTTCGTTCAACTGGTTTTCACTGGTTTGCCGGTTCCTGAAAAGTTGCCATGGCGACTACAACAAAAGGTGTAAACCAACGGAGGCCATGTGTCCCCCTGTGGTTGAATGTGGATTAGTTGTGTGTGTGTTTATAGCAAGCTTAAATGCACTGTTGCACATTCCTACGTGTGGAATATTGCGCAGACAACAACAATCGTGAGACCAGGGTGGGATGTGACCTTGTTTGGTGAATCCTGAATTGTATTTTTATTTTGAAACTAAAAGATGTGTTTAAAGGTATTGTACACGTTTGGTAATGACTCAAAACAAATTTGGTAATGACTCAAAACAAATATTAGCATAAAAACTTGGTAACAAGCAACGGAGAGCTGTTGATAGTAAAAAAACATTGTAGGAAACGACTCCCTCTGAAGTAACGTAGTTTTTGAGAAAGAGGTAATTTCTCACTAAAATAATAAAAACTTCTTGCAAGAAGTTTTTATTCCTATCTGAAAGCACACAAATTTGTACAACAAGGGTGTTTTTTCTTTCATCATTTTCTTGTAACTTCGATGACCAATTGAGCCCAAATTTTCACAGGCTTGTTATTTTATGCATATGTTGGGATACACCAAGTGAGAACACTGGTCTTTGACAATTACCAAACGTGTTCAGTGCCTTTAAACAATTACTTTTAATTTCAATTACGCATTATATGATTTTTGTGTTTGGATTTAATGCTTTAAAGTGGAAGGGAAATGACCAATTCAATTTTGTGATGTACTCATTTTCCATTAGATAGAGTCCTCATGTGATTGGGAAACAAATTACAAGTCTCTAACCTCACATTAAAATGGTGTACACAATGTAAATAGCCATTGTGTTGGATGCCCTTCCAGTGCAAAATTTGTCACACTCCGATGACATATTTCTGAGAAAAATGGGTCGGCACATTTTTGTACGGGGATGTTTTGGTTCATAACTGACTTTTTCAGAGCGAAATTTGAAGCATGGCATCATTGGATTTCTACAGCTAATGGATCTTTACATTCCAAGGAGGAATTTTTCATCAGTGAAAATGTCAAATTCTTTGCCGTTTTGATGAAATGTTATCAAAAGTCAGGAATTCTTCCCAACCCTGATTTCAAACCCACAACTTTCAAAAACTATGTGAAAGTAATGAGTACACTCTGATTAGACACCACCGTCATTCACACCTCAACAATATTCTGAGGAATCCATATACATCCACATCTACCCCCCCACCCCCCACTGGTTTCAATCATCATTGCATTATTCCTCTGTAAAGGCATAATTTATTTTCGCTTAAAAGGCTAATTTGTTCAAGGCTGGGCAATCGGGACAGGTGCTATTGTGTCAGTTCAGTCATCAGCGATCTTTCACATCACAGACTTTTAATTTCTCTCCCTGTAAGAGAATCGCGGTGTTGCAAAGCCTGACGCTGGTCAGGCGATCCAGGGCTCTGATTTCTTGAACACTACACCAGACCTTGGGTCTTACATGTATAATAATAATAATAATAATAATAATAATAATAATAATAATAATAATAATAATAATAATAATATCCGGTTCTTATAATGCTTTATCTAATAATATAATAATAATAAATACTAATAATGAAAACTTATAAATCGCACAAATCCATCAAAGTGCTCATGGCGCTAAATACAAACAATAACATACACATGTACGATAACCAAAATTGAAACGTAAGCCTAAGCTAAGAAGAAATCCAGAACATGTGGTAGAGAGATACAATACAAATGCAATATCTAAGAAAACATCGAAGGGTAAAAATCAAACCATTTACTCAAATACTTGATTGAAAAGAAGTGTCTTAAGTTTTTTTTTTAAAATTGGGTTAAAGAAACAGATGATTTTACTAGTGCTGGCAATTTGTTCCATACAGGCCTGGGGCAGCATGTGAGAAAGATCGGTCTCCCCATGAATGATTGGATATGGGCTCAACAGGCGTGTTTAAGTGCATCTTAATGTGTTTTTAAGACAGGGACATGCAAAGTTTTTGAATTATGAGATTATTTATATACATGTAGCACCTTGTAGGCAAGGTTTTAGCCAAGATTTGGAAAAAAGGGTGTCCACATTTGCTGGAAATTTAAAAACTGGGTGTCCAAATTGTTCACTTACAATACTAACATGTAAATGACAGATAAAACAGGGTGTCCAAATTTAAAACGGTGTCCAAAAGACACCCAGACACCTCTCTGGTTAACACTAACAAATTGTTTTCAAGATGATGCAGTGCAATCTGCAACCAACCACGCCTCAAAACACTGAGGGACACCCCTTCTCGTGTACAATACAACACAGGACCTACGGTTTTATTTCCCATGCAAAGGATGAAGCAAAAGATCCTACGCTCTGCTGATCAGAAACACCAGCTCTTGAGTCCTGTTTTTGCTTTACCACCCGCGGCCATGTCACACCACAACTCAGAACTTCTGCAAATCAGAATTTCTGCTGGACCAAAAACATTTTTCCAAGGCTGTGAATTGTTTTTTCCTTGTTTGTAGTTACTGAATGTTTAGGAGGAGGTTTGCACTTAAAAAGGGGGGGGGGGACTGACGTCATGATCATAGCAGGCTTGTGGCTGTCACATGAAACCTATCCCAGTTACTGCACGTAATCAGTGATCAGATACCTGTTTTTTTAACTTGGCTGTGAACTTAACAAATCTCTGATGGAGTTGTTTGTTATTCTTGTCAAGTGCATTCTACGAAACGGATCCTACTCACATTGCATCATTAACTGTTGGAGAATGTTCTCATTCAGATGTTTGAACTTTTCCCGCTGTTTCACGCTTCGATTAATCCTGATTCGAAATATCCCAACCGTGAAGAAATGATTACATTTTTTTAAAATTTTTTTTTACATGTTCCTTTCTTGAACATGTTAGAAAATATTGTACAATGACATGTTTAACTGGTCTAAGAATGCCGTACGTCACTACCACCAAAGTCGTTCATCCATGTTGACAAGTTTTCTGAAAAAAGGAAGAAGATACGCACCGTGCACAAGAGTTATCAAAGAGGATGTGCCAAAGCGCACGTAGGGGGGAGGAAAGTAAGGGGGGGAGGTGGTTTACATGTAGCTACCATTCACCCATATAGTGGCTATTGTTGACTGTCATACAATGAATGAAGAATTTGTACACAGTTTGCAGGATCAGCTACTCGGCAACCTACCCTATTATTCATTCCATTGGGGTGCACCATTGGGGGGGGGGGGGGTAATTCAGCAGCCCATATTGTTGGGCGACTTTTGTTCCCCTGTTCATGGGACAGTCACCCAGTGATCAGGTCTAGGTGGTGCCACCATAGGCTCATTACAACAGTAACTCCACTGACTTTCAATGGGTGTTTGGGGTATTTGTCAGGGCTGGCGTCTTGGAGTGGGGCTTCTGAGCTAGTAGAGGCATTTTTGTGAGGAGAGAGTGTTGTCAAGTAGGCATGTTGGAATTCGAATAGGGGCAAAAGAGTAGCACCATTCTTTAGTCGTGTGTGATATTGGAAGTCAACAAGACATATTGTTGAGATATATCAAGGTACTTTTTACCTCTCCGTCCATTCTGATGTTGTGTGGTGCACTGAGTTTGTACCTGTGGATCATTTAGGAACCTGGTCTCTTAACCAATCGATGTTGGATTATATACTGTTATGGCATTTTGTTCAGTGGTAAGTTCTGTTTGTATTATTTTGGTTCTTGACTTACGGATTACACCGATGTGATAACGCACTGTATGCACAGTGCTTTCTGAGACTTACGGGGGAAGAATCCTTAGGCTACGTCGGTGGGATTCACATTCAATGATCCCGTTACAGGGTCTATCTATGTACTCAAGAAGTACATGCAGGTCACTTCGTTTGACAACACTTTGTAACATAATAAACATCAATAGACTGTGTAAGACTTGCACATATTTAAACCACTTCTTGAAGGCATTTTGTTGAGCAAAAGTACAATACTCCAACATTTTTTTCACAATCACACTGTCCACAGGCTCAGACGTTTTTTTACTGTGTACCACTTAGAAAAAAACCACAATTTGTTGCCTTCAGCATAGATCGAACTTGTGTATGGTATCCAGGCAACAATCCATACATAATTTTTTCAAGGTACTATATTGGTACAAATAATGGCCCCGTAAACTTTTTAAGGGGATTTAGCAACTTGACTTTTACTGTACATTAGACTTTCACTAAACATTTTATTGACTTCTATTACACAGTAGTAAAATTTATATGTTGTCAATTGACTTAGCTGGCACTAGAGATGTGAACACTATAGTGTTTTACCTTATATTATGCTAGTAACTAAAGCTACATTTTAATGATGAATATTCCACGGTCGTAAATTTCATGAGTTGTCAAATCCCTTTGGATAATTCTGTACCTTGGGAATGCCATACTGTTGGGGCCTGTAGCTTTGGTGTACTCACTGACATACAAAATGACAGCTCTTATTGTTCATCCTTTGCATTTTCTGTGTGCTTTCTGCCTCTCTCTCTTCATTTCTTTCCACTTGACTGCTTCTGTTACACTAGTCTGCTTCTGTTACACAGTTATACCTGTTTACATGTGTCTTGTGTTGTCTTAGCCTTGGAGAAAGACTAGCCGTTGAAATGTCAGGCCATTATCTTTATGCTTCTGTTACACTAGTAATACCTGTTTACATGTATCTTGTGTTGTCATTTAGCCTTGGAGAAAGACTAGCCGTTGAAATATCAGGCCATTATCTATCTTTTGCATTTTAACCATAGGTCCTTGGATGGTACATGTAAGCAGTTTTCAACAACTACATGTAAAATCTATTTTTTTTAGTTTCGTCCTCCATTGCATTTGTACATTGTACCATAAAACAGAGTCCATGCGAAGCTATGAAAGGGCTGCCGCTATGGCTGTTGATTGTGTAATGATGATGCTGAAGGATTTGACTTTCTGGTGTTCTCGGCCATAACCACTGACTGCCTGAGCCATTAATTAGGTCCTCGCCCCATCTATCCTATCACAACAAACTTTCTAAGATTCTCTCCTTGAGCAAGCTACATGTAGCAATATCAGAACGACACAGAAATATTCGGGCCGAATTTGTCAATTCGCTCAAAATAAATAAAAAAATAAAAAAGCCTCAACAGATTTTTTGTTTTCAACATTGAAGGTTCATTTTAATGATTTATTTCACATCAATCTTTTACAAACCTATAAAAATATTCACAGATTGCGCAGAAGCGTTCACAAGCAAACATAAACATCCAATTCAATTCAATTAAAGTTGTCTAACTTTGCAAAAACTTAGCAAAAATTTGCAGCCAGAATCCCCCAAAGTTTTCCTCGGAAGAACCATGCAGTTCCTTCTATTCTGCGAACTATTTGTACTGGCTCAGGATTGGTGCCTCACAGAGGCAGCCAAGGCAATTACCTCCATATTCATTGCCTTGGTGCCCCTTGAAACATTCCAATTAGAAATTTACAATTTCCTCATAGAGGTGCCCTTCACAAAAGAGAAAACGCCTTGGTGCCCTTGCCCTATTATGAACAAAGCATCAGGCCTGCTGGCTAGTACTAGGCCTGTGCGTTTACGGTTTTTTTTGTAAACGTGTAACCGTGGCCGAGACGGTCGGTTACACGTGTAACCATCCGTCCACAGTCAAAATTTTTGATTACAAAATAGGTTGCTCGATAACCACGAACAATAGTACGATACTCATGGTGATCGAAACATTTTGAAAGTCCTTTTATAAGCAACATATGCCATTACAGAGTTTAACAAAAATCAACTGATTTTATCAAGTTAAAAGTATTAGGTTTTAATTGTTAAGTACAACCGAAAAAAAAGAAGAAAAAAACAAATTGGTCGTGTGTTCGCGTTATTATTTCATATTTAGGACGTGTTTGCGTCTTTCATCATGCTTCAGCCTAGTACTAGCCTTGTACATGTGTACATAAAGACAGCGTCCAACTGTTTGATTTGTACATATGGTTTATTGACACAGTTTCTTAAATAGAAACAGAAGAAAGACCATCGCAACACACTCCTTATTTACTTAAGCTCAGGTGATAGCACACAAGGAGTGTTCCATGTTTACATTGATTCTATTGACGGTTAAATTCACCAGCCATCTGCTTTTGGAAAATATCCTCCAAGAGGTTTTTTTGTTATGGTTATGGAAGACTGTATCAGTTTCAGATAAAAGGAGCTCTCTTATCACGCTTTTTTTAGAAGACCTTTTGTCCACCAAGTTCAAGTTTTAACAGATTTTTTTGTAAAGCTTTCCTGAATAGTGACCTATAAATATTGTTTTGTCTGCACCCTTGGTGTTGCTACATTTGTAAACAAGTTGACTGATAACTTGCATTTACCATGCAAGGTTAACAGCTCTGTTGCAGAGAAAGATACAAATTGTCAACAAATACTAAGTCACGTTCCTACAGCAGTTCAAAGTCAAAAGTGTAATCCCAAATTGATCCAACTGATTTAGTTACAAAGACTGGACAATACCCGTACCGCGGGCTGTAAGTGATCTTGGTCAATATAGGCATTCAGCAGCGGTGCAGTGCTTTATCATCAATGCAGGCGTTTTTGGTTGGGGGATTGACAGGTTATAAAGTTGATTGATGCCTGGATGGAGAGTGAAAGAAAGTTGTTGGTTTAATGGTCAATTTCATTTATGTTTTGGACTTGATATATGTACTTCATGTACATAAAGATCCCAGGGCTGTTACAGGTACTTCTTGAAGTCAACAGTAGCTTCCATGCCCCTTGGTCCAGTTTCGCTACTTAAGCAGCAAAAAGTGCTTAACAATTTTCTGCTTAGCAAAAATAAGCAGAATACCAGCCATTTATGGTATTTTGTCTGGTTACCTTGTTCGTAAAAGCATAATTTGACAGTGCTTAGCTACATTTTCTGCTTAAAGCAGCTGAATGAAATTGGGCCCTGGTCATTGCCTTGTTGCCCCTTGAAATGTTCCAGTAGAAAGTTAAATTTTCCCCATAGAGAGGTGCCCTTTACCAAGGAAATCTGCCTTGCCCTTGTACAATGAAGTTCTGTATCTGGGCCCGATTTCATGGCACTGCTTACTGTTGAATTCTAGGGCCCTAAGACAGGCCTGAAGCTTGCTTTTTTCTTGAAGGGCAAGGGCAACAAAGTGTTTTTCTCCTTTGTAAATGGCACTTCTGAGGAAATTATAAATTACTATTAGGGGCACCAAGGCAATGATCAGGAGTAACGGAGGCAATTGCCTCTGTGAAGCATCGGACCTGCATAAAAATATGTACCTTACATGGCGTCGTAAGCAGTTCCCTTTGGAAACCAGCACTGTGAAATTGGGTCCAGGTCTGCAGATCTATGTACAGCCTTTTACTTTTTTTTAAAGGACAGTAATAGAACAGTATACAAATTATAAGGCACTTTAAACCAACTATCAAATCATACTCCAACATGTATTCAGTGCGTCACTCCCATGAACCCTTTCAACTCCTTAGGAGTATGTAGCCCCGGCACATGTGGTACTGTTAAAACATTTTCTGCCAAACTGTACTCCAATGTGTTCAGTGTGCCACTCCCAGGAACCCTTTCAACTCCTTAGGAGTATGCAGCCCCGGCACACATAGTAAGACCATGTGAACTTTGTTTACAATAAGTGTGACCTTGTGCATTCTTTGGGTATTCTGGCAGGCAAGATACTACACAGGTCCTATGGGAAAGTTGACATTTTGTGTCATAATTTCCACATAAATCCAAGAATTATGAAAGTAAAAGCTGGACAAGTTTTGAGATGTGCCCCCTTTCATCATATCAAAAGTTGATAGGAATTAGACAGTGCAATCTCCATAACATATAAGATTTTATGTTTTATTCCATTAGTCTGTGTACAAATCGTGCCTGCAGGAAGTCCAGGCTCTGTGGCTCTTTTGTAAACATGTGATGTCACAGGTCACATCGTCTTGGCCTGAATTCAGTCTGACTTTTGTCTTAATTCGTTTTTTTTTGGTTTATGTCTGCTTGTTGAAAAAAACCAACTTGTGATGTTCTTCAGACATAAAATAGAAATCCTGCTCTTTGATCTACCTCTCTAGCACTAAAGGATTTGTTTGTTTTTCTCGGTTTTGTCACGGCAGGGGGTCGAATTATCACGCTCTCCCCCGAGGGTTTTTTTCTTTTAAAGGATGTCAGTGGCCTGTGAAAGTAAATGAACTGTATGATCAAACTAGAATTTGCTAAAAAATTAAAAGACTAACAGGTAAATGAATTTCTTAGGCCGGGGTACAATATCATTGGTTCCGTCTGGCTAGTTTGGTTTAAAAAGCTATATACAATTTGTACAATGAATAAAAAAATCAATGAAATGTTTGGACAGAAGTTTTGTAAGAGAACCCTGGGGGAAAGCAGACAAGCGTGGAATCCTTTGTGCCTCGTCAGTCAACTGCCTCAGTGAACGAACCCGGGAGTGGGTCAAATCTGGGGCATGGTTTGCACTTGGATTGCTCAGAAAAAAAAAAGTCGAGACCTGGTCCAGTTTGATGAAGAGCAGAAGTTATTGCTCTTTAAATTCATTTTTCAAGCAAAAAGTTGACAGGGAACCATGCGTGAGCAATGTATATGACATGTACCGGGTAATTTCACTGGTGCCTCATTTCTGTTTAGCAAGAATTTCCTGAACTTGGTAGATTTATGTAATGTGCTATGCAAGATTTGTAATGAGTTGTAAATGAATTGTGCTCAACAAAAAAATTAACAGGCACCAGTTGTGAAAATTACAAAAAAACATGATATTTTGGCTGATTCTGCTGAGCAAAATATTTAACTTTTTTCTTTCTTTTCTTACAGAAATTGTTGCAAAAAGAATGCCGGCCACCTTTTTAGATCTCCAATGCTGCTTGTAACTTTGCAACCGACGACAGCCAACGCTTGAACGTTATAAGGGGGACAGCTATCATGAGGCTTACCCTTATGTGAATCCTCTCGGATCATGTGACTGCCCTGACATCATGCCTAGTGAGGAGAGAAAAGCAAGACAGTCCGAACTCAACAAGTAAGTCATTTGTAGATAATTGGATAACGGGTCCCTGCGATCAAACACGCACGAGACTTACGCACGAGACTTGCACACTCTGTCAAACAAAATACATAGTGCTACTTAGATGTTCCACATAATTCTGCGCTTACGGCGCCCTTGAAAGCACGCAATTCTATGAGTCGTAGCAGGCTGTAAGCACAGAATTCCGTGCTAAGCAGTTCCATTAAAATTAGGCCCCGGTCACCCTGTTCACAGGACGAGTGCACCTTGTACTTTCCAAGGCATTTCCTGACATACATTGTACACTGGGCCCGATTTCACAGAGCTATTTTAAAGCACAAAAAGTAGTTAAGCACAACAAAAGTTTGCTAACCAGAATAAGGTTACCGGCCAAAATATCATGTCACATGTACCATCTGTGCCCGGTATCCTGCTCATTTCTGCTTAGCGAGAAATAGTTTAAGCAATATTTTCTGCTTTAAATTAAAGCAGCTTTTATGAAATTGGACCCTGGTCATTCATGTAGATTGGTAAACAAAAAAATTACCACATAAAAAAGCAAGAATTGTAAAAACAACAGCTTATTGTGTAGGGTGCAATTTTCATACAATGTAAGATTTTATGATACATGTACAAACTGTGCCTCCAGAAAGTCAAGGCTCTGCAAGTTTTGTAAAGATGCGACATTATTACATGGTCTAAAACCAAATATTTCCCCCTGGAATTCTTCCCCACAATTACCATAAAAAAGCAATCATTAATAAACAAGTCACCTTTTCTCAATCAAACACAAATTAATAAGCACAATGCATACAATCCAACATCACACTTGAAGTGAAAAAAAACCCCCAACTTGGACTTTCTTAATTAAACAGTCATTAGTTTGTCCATTGTGTGTGCAAACAATGAGGAGCAATTTGATTGTTAATTACGTTTAACGATTCCATTAATTACCAGGTAGCTCTGGAGGGTTATTGGCGTTATGGAGTGGGCGAACATTCGTCGGTATTTAGTGATGCTTTCAAAATGCACGCTGTGAACTTAAACAGCTGATTTCTGTGTTAAGGGAAACCTGGATGTTATGGGCAGCTGCTGATTGAGAAAGCATTATGTACTTAATCGTAACCCTGATTTTCCCCAAAACATCTTGCCCTGTTTTTGCCTAAGTTGATGTTTTCAGGGCATTAGTCAGACCAGAGGTCCATTTTATATGACATTCAAGACAAAATCTGTGGACTAATAATAGACCCCTTGCATAATGCGCAACGCTGCCGGTACGCTGAGGTCACACGCACGTTTTTACGCACCAAGAACAGCTTTCGTCCAATGAGCTGCCTCCTTTTGCCTCAAGGGGGGTGCTGTTCTAGAGTTTGACATCATATGCAAGGGATCTATCAACAAGCCTTGATTTAAATTCTTTCATGTGCATTATGAAGAAGAAAAAAAATTCATCTAATTTGAGTTCTTATAATTAATTCTGACAAGCCTGGAATTTCATCTTTGAGAGGGCAAGGCCATTTTCATTTTGCAAAGGGCACTTCCAATTGGAAAATCTGAAAGTTTACGGAAAACGTTTGAAGGGGCGCCAAGACCAGGGCAACAGACGCCATGGCCTCAGTGGCCTCTGTGTAATTCCAGGCATGTTCTAACCACATGTATTGTGTTCCATCATCAGATATTTTACCAATCAGTGCTAGAAGAAGAATTGTTTATTTTTAAATTTATTTAATTTTTTTTTTTTTTTCCCTGTCAGAGAAACCAAAGAACTAGGTAGACTACTCGAGCTGCTCAATACCCCCGCCAGCAAACAACAAGTAAGTCAAGGAAATCTGTAAAAGTTATTGAACTGTTTTTCTTTTTTAATTTAAAGGCACTGAACACGTTTGGTAATTGTCAAAGACCAGTGTTCTCACTTGGTGTATCCCAACATAATCATAAAATAACAAGCCTGTGAAAATTTGGGCTCAATTGGTCCTCGAACTGGCAAGAAAATGATGAAAGAAAGAACCACCCTTGTTGTACAAATTTGTGTGTTTTCAGATATAGGAATAAAAACTTCTTGCAAGAAGTTTTTATTATTTCAGTGAGAAATTACCTCTTTCTCAAAAACTACGTTACTTCAGAGGGAGTATTTTCCTACAATGTTTTATACTATCAACAGCTCTCCGTTGCTTGTTACCAAGTAAGTTTGTATGCTAATATTTGTTTTGAATCATTACCAAACGTGTACGATACCTTTAAATAGAGGTGACTGTAATTTCTTTTTGATAATTTTTACGTTAAATTCTGATCAAAGACTTTGAAATAATAGTGATAAACCAAACCAGAAACAAGGCCATCTGAATCACACACATTGTCAGGCATGATATTCTTCCTATTTGAAATCAGATTTCTTCTTATTTTTGTTTTGCCCTCAGTGAATTTGTCATTAAATAGCCTGAAAAGTCTTAAGCCATATGTCCTACTTTTTCCAAGGTCCAAATGTATGTCTGATTGCTCCGTTATCATATTTATTCAATGTTTAATTTGTTATCAACTATAATACAGGCAAGCCCATCTTCTAAATTCTAAACATAATTTTAATCGGTTACATTTTTATTTTATTTTGAGAGGGGGAGTTAGAAAAGTTATTTTGTTGCAAACGTTTGACTGATGTGATCTCATTTTGTTTATTTCTCTAGCTGCCATCCTTAGATTATGACCCGGCAAACAATAACAACAACAACAATGCAGTGAAGTCGGCCAATGGAGTGCAGAAGCCCACAAAGTCAGGCTCATGCCAACACCAAAGCTCCGAAGCCGTCGCTCTCGAAAACTTCAGGTAAAGTTTTTCCATCTCCAGGAACGTTGATGAAGCCCAGAATTCACATAAACATAGATCACACGAACTTGCTTAGCATGGATTAATCTTGCTAGCAAAAACATGTTTCCGGGGTTTGAATTTTTGGGGAAAAATAAAATAAAAGAATTACTTGACTTGATATGAAAGATTTTTTGAATTTTGAAATAATTGTATAACCTGGAATCATTATTTTGTTTGACAAGACCAGAATCAAAATGAGAAAAGACCAGAAACAAAATCACTAAGAGAAGAGTTATTTCTGTTATTTGACCTTAAAAAAAATAGTAATAATAATAATCATCATCATTTACTTGACCTGATATGAAAGAATTTTTTGAATTTTTGAAATAATTTTATAACCTAAAATCATTATTTTGTTTGACCCTTTGCAGCACAAAGTACCAAAGTGAACGACGCTTCAGCACACACAACCACCACAACCAGTTTGACCAGGTATGTGAAAATTGCCTGATTTTTTCACCGAAAGACAACAAATTAGAGAATGTTATCAGATGATTTTGTTTCAAAACGAAAACAAAAAAAGGCCATTTTATTTTTGCGTATGCCACTGTAGAATGCACAAAACACTCGTAAAATGCAAACTGTTTGTACGCGGCTGCTGATAATGTGAGATAATGTCAGGTTCTGATAATAAATCATCTGTAAAATTTAACTAATGCTAAACATTTAAAGTTTTTTTTTCGCTCAGTGTCTTAAATGAAAATTTATAAATTCCACATCTAAAGGAAAATACATGTGGCTCTTTATTAGTAAAATCTTTTTTTAAATTTTTTTTTAACCATCCGTCTGGCCGAAAAACCCCAGTCAGATTCATTTTAATCAAGAATTATTCATAAATCAACCAGCTCTGGTGGTGATTAAGATTTGAAAGAGAAAATTATAAAAAGCTGTCGCCATGGAAAGGGCTTTGGACAATGTATAGTTGGTCGTTGCATGTAACCAACCAATAACGGATTGTTCCGTAACCACGGAACAAGCTGGTTATAAATAGAGGATAAATGTCATTTCACGGCCTCGCTGTGCGTCACAAGGAGAGACGAAACAATATAGAAACGACGACGGGAATTTCTGTCACTCCAAAGGAAGATTATTGTCTGTTTTTGCCATTGGGCTGTGTAGGAGTCATCTCTTTATAGAAAAAAATGTCAACGATTTTTTTGTCCCCTCTTTTTTCGTCGGAGTATCTTTTTCTTTCTTTTTTGGGGGGAGGGGATGGAGTTTTGGAATTTTTTGTCATGTCCTACATGAGTTGAGTTCATGGGAAAACCGATACAGCCATTGGAAATATCAAATGGCTGTGTCCGCAAAATGAAGCGCCGACAATCGTTCATTCTCCCGGCCGGCTATGCCTCGTGTTTCATTACATGTTTTTGCACATCTTGAGTTCTCGGTCTATTTAAAGTGTGGGGGGGGGGGCTTGTGCACAGGGGGGCATTTGTTCATGTACGTATCACGGGAAACCGATATTCTTTACGATGTTTAAGAGAAATGGGTCAGGGGACATGGGGACAGCTTTTTAGCCCGTCTTAAGTTTCACGTGGTCTTTGTTGACTTTACACTGGAAACCGGCATGGAAGACGGGACCTACTGCTGTGGTCAAAATGGACGAAGAGAATTGAAACCTTGCAGCCATTCACAAAATGAAAGTTGGCAGTTTAAGTCCGAGTGATGGTTTTTTTTGGGCCTTAAAGGAAATCACTACAAATAAGACACCTTGCTTAAAGGTGCAGTCTTTACTGTTTTCAAGCGAAAGAGAATGGACTACATTGGAAGACATTCTAGAGGAGTTATATTCTAAGTTGTGTTGTTCCTTTAAGGAAATCACTACAAATAAGACATCACGCTTGAAGGTGCAGTCTTTTCCGTAGACAAACGAGGAAAGAGAATGGAATATATTGAAAGACATTCTAAAGGAGTTATATTCTAAGTTATGCTTTTCTTTTAAGGAAATCACCGTTCATCCTTAAAGGTGCAGACTTTGCCGTAATTAAATGGGGAAAGAAAAATGAGAAAATGGAAGACATATTTGATGAGTCAAAAAAAAGTTACCTTTTTCCCTTAAGGAAGTCACATCTACAAAAAAAAAAAGGCATCCTTAAAGGAGACCTGGAAACCATTTTACAAATAAAAGTTAATTCTGAGTTAAGTTTTCATTTAATCTGGAAGCCATGTCTACAAAAATATGTCACCCTTAAAGATATTAAAAGTCAAATTCCGATTTAGAATGGTGTTTCCCTTGAAGATGCTCTCTGGTCACATTTTCTACATTACATTCTGAACTTTGACCTTCACTAAACTAACTCAGAACATGCACCAAGATAACCTTTGACATCAATGTGAAGACTGCCACAGTCAGGAATTTGTGGAGTCTTTAGCAGACCACATTTTAAAAGAATACCATACTAATCTAGGATTCAGAATGCCTCTAGCTACCGGGCAATCTCGGTGGCCTAGTTGGTGAGATATCTGCTCTAGAATGGCAAAGGTCGTGGGTTCGAATCCCACCTGAGTAATATGCCTGTGGATTTTGTGGACTCGGGAAAGTACTAAGTATACTGTACAGGGTTTACCCTTTAAAATTATAGTGACAAGCCAGCAGGACCAGTTAGCTTGTCATTTCACCAGTACCCCAGCTTGTTCACTTGTCCAATGTCATATTAAATATTATTTTCAACACTGAACTAGCCAGCAGCACCACTTGGAGAAAATTTTGACTGGTCCTTAAATGTTTTAACTAGCGTTTGGCCAACAGACAACTGTTAAGGGAAAAAGCTGATACAGTGCTTTACACACATCAGTGTAAGGGAAAACCAAATGATATTCTTTATCCCCGATGCAAATTTAACATCTATTAAATACCATCCTTAACAGAAAAAAAACCATCTGCTTTCTTTTCCTTACAGATCTTCAGGTCACTTGTGAAAAGTAGATTATGCCAAATGTAAGTATGTTACAAATTTTGATAATGATAGCGCAAGTATCCATATCAAGAACAATGTGGGTAGAATTTGAACTTTGAGACGTAGAATGCAATTGCAGTTAAAAATGTCCCTGTCATTTCAAAAAATAAAAATAGCCAAGCCGCTTGATTTACAAGTGAGAATAGCTCTCCAAACCGAAGGGCCATCGAAGCTAGATTCCTTTCTCCCTGAGGTCGTCTGTTGATGATGATCTCCTCCCCCAACAGTCTCTTGGAGGGCTCAAATAAGTCTGGACCACTTTGTCAATTGTGCTCTCTCACAACATTACCCACTCACTTATGAACTTGCCATCTTAAAGTGGCGGTACGAAGTTGGGCTTTCATTTAATGACAAAATAGAGGATTGGTAATTATAGAAAAAAAGGAACTGATTATTTTCAGTCTGAAAGCGCACTGATTATAAAGTAAATACCAATACGAATACTCCAGAGAAACGGTTTCTTCTGAAAAACCAGGGTTCTCCCCAGGTTTTTTGCAAAACTGTGGGGCATTCTGGACCCAAATTTTGGATGTTTGGCCGAAGCACGCTGAAATGAAACAAGGTCTTCGGAATGTTTTTTACTTGGTGTTTATCTTGATTTTAAAAGCCCTACTGTGCAATCTGGAGCATTCTATATGGTTTTCTCTTGATGTTTTTGTGTAGATAAAAAAATGATAATAATACTATGTCTTAGTTTTGTTGCGTATTGGCCTAAATTGTGCGCATCGGCTCGCAAATTGCGCGTATTGGCCCGATACGCTAGCTCATGCATGGGGAGAACCCTAAATACCATGTCTAAATCAAGAAAATATCATCTTGATGACCTCACAAATATGCTTATTTCTATTGCCGGAAACCAATGATTTGTTTTCCCTTTAAACAGTCTAATCTTCAAAACTCAAACCATGAAACTAACCTTTAATACAAATTCTAAGCTTTTGAAGATTCAGATCACATTTTCAAGAACACAAAATTGAATACTTTCACCTTACCTTTAAAAAAAAAAATACATTTCTTGCTTTACCAAGAATGAGAAATAAGATTTGATGTTGGTAAAGACCATACAGCAACCAAAACTGGAAACCCATCTTCTTGGATACACTTCTCCCGTCTCGGCTCCCTGGGAAAAAAAAATTGAGAAAAAGGAAAGAGAACAAATTACATCCCCTCAAGCCGCATCAATTTTCTAACGTCTCGCTCGATTTGAGTGATGATTCACGGCCAATATAGACACTCCACCCTTTTCTTAAGGACGACGATAGTAAATTATGGATCTGTATACTAGCCTTGACATGTCTGTTTAGAATGGGACAAGGGGGAAAAAGCCTTGGCACAATTATTGTTATGCCTGAAGAAAAAATTGGATTGGAAATCAATTGGACTTGAGAGTCAGTGGTTTAGAAATAATCTGTGAGGATTTTCTTATAGACTGAGCAAGTTAGTCCCAACCATGTTGAGTTTGACGCGTGCGCGATTCTGTTTCTTCAAGTGCTTTAGTTTTACGTAGTTTATGGCTACACAAATATTGTTGGGAAAGTAAAAAATTTCCATGAAATATATGAAAGTAAAATCAATTTAACAAGTCAAAAAAAAAATCACTTGAGAATAAGACTCGACCTCAATCTCCGGTTACATGTAAACAATTCAGAATTTTGCCCAACTGCAGTCATATTATTATTAAACCTACATGTATGTAATGGTCACACAAATTCAGGCGATGATGGGCAAATGGAGTGTCTAAAAAAATAAGCTTTAAGCTTTAATTTTGTTTTAATGTTAATTTTAATAAATTATCTGTATTATGTAAAAATTGAAATTGTATTTATAACTTGTTTTGTATTTTCAAGGATCAAATATCATGCCTGTAGACTTTACTTAAAAAAAAAAAATGATGGCGATTTTTAAAGCTGAAGTTATTGGTATTTAAAATTTTACCAAGAGGAACGATGTTAATTTATTTATTTCTTATTTGTAATTCAGAGAATGGGCGGAGAGGGCGCCACCAGAGAACATCGTCAGAGTTCTACTGTGCCTTCGGCTACTTCTAAGGGACCAAGTATACCAGGTAAGTTGACATATATCTTTATTTTTATCATTTTCATCTTTAAAGGTATTGTACACTTTTGGTAACAGCTCAAAATCAGTGTCCACATTTTGTGTGATTCAACATATGCATGAACAAACAAACCTGTTAAAGTTTGAGCTCAATTGGTCATCGAAATCACGAGAAAATAGTGAAAAGAGACCTTATGTGTTTTCTGTTTTTTCAAAATATCACGCGTGATAAAAACTATTGTTTTACTCATTTCTCAGAAACGATAGCATTTGAGGCAGAAATATTTTAAGGAACCCTTTCAACCATTTCTTACTTTAAATCATGTAAGTTATGTGTGAATCTGTGAACATTTGTGTTTTTCGATCTTACCAATTGTGTACAGGGCCTTTAAAACCAGATAGTGTTTTGGGCTGAAGAAGATAATCTGCCCACCATTTGGACTGGGCTATAATTAAAAAAATCAAATCCATAATGTTTGTGAAAATAAACGAACTGGGTTCAATTTCATAAAAATTCTTTTAATCAGATCTTAGCAAAGTTTCAATGTTTCATAACCACTGCGTACTATTTAGCAAAGCAAAAGGCATGCTAACTTGCCAGCGGTTCTTGTAAACAGATGAGTGACACAAGAATGCAAATCCATTTCGAACGCGCATTGATCATTTGTGAAAATACACTTATGACTACACATATTTTTCTTCTTAAGTAAGCACCAAAAAATTGCTTACCAAGGCCCAATTTCATAAAGCTGTTGAGCAGAAAATTCTGCTCAGCAAATTTCTTTGCTAAGCAAGAAACGAGTGGGGTACCAGTCACAGCAATGGTAACTGTATGGTATTTTGGCTGGTAACCTTTTTTCCTAAGCAAGAGTTTTCTGTGCTTAGCAAGTTTTTGTGCTTACATGCTTTATGAAATTGGGCCCAGTAAAACAGCTTTATTGGCCCTTGGGTAATTTTTTACAATTGCTTTAAAAAGTTTTCATTTGCCGAGCAAAACTTAGCCGGATTTTGTGCAGGTAACCCACTTGTGCTCAGCAAGATGTAGCAATTGTTTTATGCTTAATGCACAAAATTGTACTGAGAGACATTTATGCTGTCTCACAAAAATATCTTGTGAAAAAAAGATTTTGAGGGAAAAACAAACCATCAAACCTGATGACTCAACATTTATTGGCAAGGGATTTGCCAGGTTTTTTGTTGGTGTGATTTTCCACGCATGTATAAAGGCTTTCACTTGATAGAATAATCCAGTTGTTGTGTCCGGCGCTAAAAAGAATGATGTAGCAATTTCATGCTATCTTTACGACTAAAACATAACTTCGGCTACAAGAAGAAACCAAAAGCAGAAATAGATGACTCAACATTTTATCGGCAAGTGAACCAACAGTGTTTTTTGTCTACATGAAGTTGCGCACTCGTTCATTTACATGTAAAAGGCAGTGTTCTCCAACCTATATTAAAGACGTGGCGCACCGCCACGCTTTCTGCGGTGCGCGCCACGCTTTATAATCGCCGTCACGCTTTAAAAAAAAAAAAAAATTAAAAAAAATTAAAAATCGCGTGTACACGACGGTGTGCAATTCTCAGATTGCGCAAAAGTGCAAAACTGTACAATTTTTTCCGCAAATTTGTTAATTGCGCAACAAATTTGACAATCTTTTGCGCAATTTCGAATTTGCGCTCCATAGAGGGGAAAAAAAAACGGCCAAAAACCCCTCGCAGTTTTCACCACACCAAGCACCAACCTTTAATTTTCAAAGTTGGAGAACACTGAAAAGGATTATCCATTCGATATAATTTTTTACCCCAAGCTTCTAGAAATTTGCTTAAACTCTCCTTCCCGTGCGGGCATCGCTCCACAGTGGCAGTGGCCGTGACACAAACCACTTGCAAATTATGTCCGTTGCCATGGGAACTAAATGCCCTGCACGGTGGAGTAATTGGTTTTCTTTTAATAATTGACCTTGTGAGGTACGGAATATATGTATAATGCAAAATGGATTGAAACATGGTTGGGTGGGGGCGGGGGAAGGGAAGAGGAGGGGTGGCTGTTGGTAACACAAAAAAACACTACAATTCTAAAATCAGCCGTTCAGACTAAACCCACTGCCGAGGGAGTTCTTCATTCATCGGAGAATCCCTTCAAAACATGAAGTGAATATCAACACTATTTAGATGTTAGATACACCTGGCTGCATGATAATCATGGTTGGTGTGTCAGTGCAATAGTTAATCCGTCAAACTTGATTGAAACGAGAGGAAAGATTGGGGTAGTCACGATGATGGATTTTTACACCCAAATGCTTCGTTATGTTGATACTAAATTTGTCGCGTGTCTTCTGTCATGTTATATCAGGGCTTTGTGTCGTGCGGTCTGAGCAAGTTACTTTGCAATTAAGCCTCCTGCTTTTGGTTGCATTATTTTGTGTGTTGACCAAGCATTGGAATTAATTCAACTACACAGGTTGTGTGTGGCAGCACAGCTGCACTGACAAAGTGTGCACATGTATGTGTACTGTACACTAAATGATATTGCAGTCTGGAAAAGTTTATCTATCATTTCAAAAGCACAGTGGATGATATTAAATTTTCAGACAGTAGGAGGGTTGACTGTGTACCATGTACAATAGGTCCATTCACCACATGATTTTGCAGGCTGGCATAGTTTATCTATCATTCAAAACCACAGTGGATGATATTGAATGTTCAGACAGTGGATGATATTGAATGTTCAGACAGTAGGAGTGTTGACTGTGTACTGTGTATGCATTCACCACAAGTGAATACATGTGCTATTTGCTGGCTTGCAAAGTTTATAATTCGATACTTGTATTTTATGCCTCGATACTTAATTTATTCATGGCTATTATTTTTTACCAACGGAGACTTTTCAGGGGGCAATAATTGAAAGATGACTGTCCTTGAATGAAGTAGTGGATGGATTAATTTGTAATTTGAAATCAATGAAGTAAACGATGAGGAAAGACTGACATTTTCATCCTGTAATTTCTTGTGTTTTTTTCTCCAGAAAAAGTTGTTTGAGCTGGATGGAGTCAAAGTGCTTTCAGAGGTATGACATCTAGTATTTAGAGAAAAATTGGCCTTTTTCAAATTACCAGTTTAAAGGGTCTGAATACGTTTGGTAATGACTCTGAAAATTAGTGTCAATAAAATGCTGTATTTCAAAACCATCAACTTTGGACACAAATGTTTGAGGGTGTGTACAACATTGGTAAGATTGAAAATGGTGAGATATTTTTGCTTGAAATGCTACAGTTTTTGAGAAAGGAGTAAAACAATTAGTTTTGTTCTCGCTAGTCCAACACCTGATACTTGAAAACAGTAAAAACATTTTTTTTTTCTTTTTTTCTTCTCACTATTTATTTGTGACTTGAATGGCCCATTGAGCTTAAACTTTCACAGGTTTTTGTTATTTGGAATGTATGTATTGGGTCACATAAATTGCGGGTACTGGTCTTTGAAAATTACCAATGTTGAGTGTGTGATTTAAACTAAATACTCAAAGCAGAAATGAGATTCAGAACTTCAGGATGTACTCTTTACAAGCAGAACCTCTTTATAATGAGGGTTGACTGTATGTTGATTTTAATGTATGTCAAAACTGAAATAATTGATTATTTTATGGTTGGGTGTGGTCCGTTGTTTGTGTGTCCAGTTAACAATGGTTGATTGTGGAATGGGAATATTTTATTACGCAGTACCCGTGAAAGGGAAAGCTCAAGTTAAGTCATTGATATCGCTGTTCAATTACTTATGCATCAGTGAACACTGAAACAAGAGGCTGACTGTATTGATAATGCATATAACCTATTGGACAGTGGTAATTGTATCATTGTATATTGTTAATTAAAAAAACAAGAGAACAGAAAAAAAGTTCATCAATAAGCCATATTTTGAACAGGCTTGCACTTTTATATTTTTAATCAATCTAGTTTTGTGGCTAACCAGTTCTTCTCCTGAAGACCATCAGAGCATACTGATCGAAACGTCAAGTTGTTACACCGCAGGTTCTCTAGAGAACCTCCACAACTCATAGAATGAGATTATTTTTATGTTCATGGGTGCAACTGAAAACCTTACTAGATTTTATTTCCATCATGCAAAGTTTCAAATCCTACTTATTTTTAATCAATGTGTATCTTTTTTAGCTTTCTGTGGTAGGTTGTTGATGCAAGAATTATCAACTCCGATTATAATTTATTTTTTACATTTTTTATTATGTCACAGAAACTGCAAGTCATTACCGAGAGTTATCTTCGCAATGGACAGCAACCATTCTTGGCAGACATACTCAAGGAAATGACAAGTGAGTTTTCAGGAGCATTTTGTAGTAATGGTTTACTAAGTGCTGAAAATTGAAATCTGCTGCTGTTTTTTATTTATTTTTTAATGAAAAGGTGGTAAAATTCTCTCTTTTTATCACTTGATTTAGCAAACAATTTACCAGAAACCTTACATTATTCAAATATAATCTGGTTTATTTCTCCCATATACTGTAAAATAAAAGACACATTTCCAGTCATTTTTAGAGTTGTGCATCTCCGGTTTTTTTCCTAAACGTTTAAACGGAAATTGTGACTTCCGGTTAACCTAACCATTTCTGACGATTGCAATCGGAACTATGAGCCCATCTGTTAAAGGAGCAGATGTCAACACACATTCCAGGATGGATGGGATTAAAAATAGAACACTAGCCAGTCTTCATAGTCACAAAACCACAAGCCACAAGTGTTGCCTGTACAAAGCAAAAAAAGCAACAATAACAAATTGTAGGGGATTAAAGGTATTGTACACGTTTGGTAATGACTCAAAACAAATATTACCATAAAAACTTACTCGGTAACAAGCAACGGAGAGCTGTTGATAGTATAAAACATTGTAGGAAACGGCTCCCTCTGAAGGAAAGTAGTTTTTGAGAAAGAGGTAATTTCTCACTAAAATGATAAAAACTTCTTGCAAGAAGTTTTTATTCCTATCTGAAAGCACACAAATTTGTACAACAAGGGTGGTTTTTTCTTTCATCATTTTCTTGCAACTTCGATGACCAATTGAGCCTAAATGTTCACAGGCTTGTTATTTTATGCATATGTTGGGATACACCAAGTGAGAACACTGGTCTTTGACAATTACCAAATGTGTTCAGTGCCTTTAAGATCAGACAGTTCCACCAACAAAAGGGATGTCAATCATAGCAACTGGGGCTAACATTTTAAAGAAAATGAGGGAATTTTTTATTGTACAAATAAAGCGTATTATCACTCGCAGTCTTAGCAACAAATAATATACATCTATATCCTTTCTCTTGCAGATATTTTTCAGAAATTAGCGAGTGATGGTAAACAGCGAGAGTGGCTCATTGCTTGTGGCGCACACAAGGTATTTCACTTCCAAGTTTTTTTTCTCAAAGTTGAAGTTAGCAATGTTTTTTCACTTGTTTTATTTCAGTTTATAATTTTTGTTTTCATAATTTGTACAAGCACAGAATAATACAGGTAATAACAGGAAATTACAAGAGTTTTTGGAGGCTATACAAGAGAAGCCGAAGCTTATAAAGGGAAAGCCTTGAACAAAAAATAAATTAGATTTATAAGAACACTAAAGAACAATAAACATTGTTATCAGTAGACCTTAGTATGGATGAAGTCACAGTTTGTTTACCACTTTGCAGAAAAATGGGCAACCATTGCATCTCTGCACAACTCTCAGAGATGCCAGTATCCAGTTACAGCACTTAAAGGGGGACTGTCGTCATGATCAAAGCAGGCCTGTAGCTGTACATGGAATTATGAACTCGCATCCAGTTACTGCGCCCCCCCCCCTCCGTATCATATCCATGGTGCGTGCCAGTGTGCAGTAACTGGGTGAGAGTTCATGATTCTATGTACAGCCACAGGCCTGCTTGGAACATGATGACAGTGCCCCTTTAAGCAATGCGGTAAACAAACAATGACATCATCAGTACAGTGGTCTATTCCTGGGGGGAAGATTGTGGTTAGCCCCTGCAGTTAAATGGTTTCAAATGGTTGGTCAACTCGCTGGAAAATGTCACTAAGAGTAGGAGGGTTAATGAAAGTTGGATTTTGTTATTTTCTTCTGCAGCCATTGGTTTTGTTGCTGTCAGCCAGTGATGTCATGGTACTCCATTGCTCCCTGTATGCCCTCATCAGTATTGCACAGAGGTAAGTTAGGCTGTCATGTTTGCTGCCACCAACTGCTCAAAGCCTCTTAATGTATCATTAAAAACCTCCCTCAGCATTCATGGTCGAAGCTAAGCCGCCTGGAGTTGGACATCTCAAGGCCAGCATGCACAGATGAGGCCTCACACCAAGTCCGGCATGCGACTGTGTAGCAGAAAAGCAAACAGCGGACCACATCATCAGGGAGTGCCCTCTCCACCAGGCTCCAGATTTAAGTCTATACCCTGTTTGTAGCACACGAAAGAAGAAGAAGAAGAAGTTGAAAACATTGTTGATAATTTGTATTTTATTCTTCCTAGTCCTGAGCCGATAGCTGTGATTGGTGAACTTGATTGCATTGAAACACTGCTGAGAATTATTCAAGAGTATGACATCCTTTCTAGAAAGTAAGTCTGACCTCCTGGTTCTTTTTGAGATAAAAGTGGAAACAATCTTCCAAACAGTTAAACTGTTCAAATTGGATCATATGTAAATGAAGAATGCAGGAAAGTTTTTGTTTGTATCAAGAACAACTTCTTATAGCTGTAAGTGGAAAGCATGTACTTGTGTAATAGATGTCTGTTAAAGTTTTCCCTATTTTAGGAGCTCCAACAAATGATGTCACATTAGTGATGATACCACAGTGCTTTTTCGCGAATCTTACAGAAAAGCGTAGCAGAGTGGTCAAAATAAAGGGTTTTTTCTTCAATTTGAAAACTTTAATCTCGTGTGAGCTCAACTTCCGTATTGATTGAATATTTGTTGAAAATGATTTTCAGTAAAGATCATTTGTTGTCGTTTTCATTCAAGCTGGTCTGTAAAGATTTGCCATAACTATCCTAAGAAAAATGTAACATTAGAGTAACTTTTTATCCTATGATAGTTGGGGGCTTTGCAAAACTGTCCTAGGAAACGTGTTACACAACAGTAACTTTTTTTTTTCTCAGGATAGTTGAGGATTTGTGTAAACTGTCCAAGAAATAAAATACTTGCCAAAGAGATTACTTTTTGCCAGTGTTATTAATTTGCATAACTTGTTTATTTTATGATTTTAGGTTGGCAGCGGTCTTGCTGCGGACCCTCTGTGTTGAGAGTCAGGTGAAAGAGCAGGTGAAGATATGCGATGGCATCCCAATCCTGCTAAGCGTCTTACATTGTGATAATATAAAGCTTCTACTGGATGTGGTAAGTGAAATTGAGAAATTAGACCGTTTCTGATTTCTTCCACCTTGTGTTTTATGACACATAACTGTATTGCTCAGCAGGTTTTTTCTTGTGGGTGATTTCTCACATGTTATCTTCTCTTGCCCACAGGTTTGGTGTGTTGTTCTCTTATCTGGTGACTCGGATACCAGCAATGACGTTAGAATCATGGGTGGAATTCCTCTCTTACTTTCATTACTTCAGTAAGTGGTACCAACATTTATTTATCAGGAAATTCAACAGATAATTTCCTTTTCTATACAATTATTTGATTAAGCATTTTCTTTGTGAAGATTGTTCTTAATTTCTCAGCACTAAAATTTGAGAAGTATAAGTTTCAAAGTTTTGCATGCATCAGGGAGATTGATAATTTTATTGCTGATTTTAATTTTCTTTTTCCAGGGGTAAGCACTTCACGACAGACCAGACCCCAACGAGCAGCTTACCAAGTGCAAACTCATCCGGTAGAATGCTGTCGTTTCCTGAAGAGACTGTGAGTTTCCTTACTTCAGTTTTTTCCATCTGGGTGCCTTTCATTTCAGATGCTAATAAATATCAAAATAAAAAACTCACTCTTCTCCTTTTAGAAAAACTTTCTAAGAAGATCTTTTGGATTTGTGATTTGTGTTTTTTCTTACCTGCCTTTTAAACAAAAATGATTTCATGTATTTACATGGCCTTCATTTTCCCTATTTTTTTTGTTTTTGCAGGAGGAAGTGCAGTTGGCAGATATACTAGCTTTGCAATCAGGTAAGCGTCATCAGCATTTATGTTTAGTCTAAAAAATTACCCCACCACCTCTGCCTGAAAAAAAAGACCCCCCCCCGCCACAACCCCTCCCCCCAAATAACAAAACAAACAAATCAAAAACAAAACAGAAACGAGTCCAATTGTGAGACTTTTTGGGGATGCTAGGTGGCAGCAGACCTACCAGGTAAATCTGTTGTCCTCGGAAATGCGCGCATGCTCAGAACTACGTTAACAATGGAAGAGTCCCTGTAATGTCTACTGCCACCTAGCGTTCAAAAGTCTTCCTTTGGTAAACGCTTGAATTTTGCAACCTTCCCCCCCCCCCCGAAACAAAACACCAATACCACAGATACGTTTGTGTCTGTTTCTGTATTTGATTTGTGAACTCGTAATCATAGTCTCCCTACAGTGATCAGACTCTACAGATAGTTCCTGATAGACGTCATCTTAACGGAACATTGGGTTTTGGCTTTGGGCTGCATCAAACGTTCAAATATTGCCACGCGGCCAAGTGGATCACTGACCAATCACGCAAGGAATTTGATTAAACTCTCATGTGCCACTCGCGGTATTTATGCCAAGAGCATAGTTGAGGGTTCTAAAAGTTATGTATTATTGCCAGTAAAGATTGCTGACTTTACACTCTGTGACGTCAAGTGAGAACTATCTAATTGGTTATTTTTTTGTTTTCTTTCCAGCCTGTTGTTCTGCTTTAACTGAACTTGTTCTGAATGACACCAACGGCCAACAAATTGTACAGGTATGTATGCTTAGACCTTGCTTTTCTTCTCAAGTCCTTTTTTTTATAAAACTGTGTACTGTGTAGATGCATTCACCACATGACATCAGATTGCAGGCTGGCATAGTGCATTTGTCATTCAAAACCACATTGAATGGTCAGGCAGTAGGAGGGTTGACTGTGTACTGTGTTCATCACATAATATCATATTGCAGACTGGCATAGTGCATCTATCATTCAAAACCATAGTTGGTGATATTGAATGGTCAGACAGTAGGAGGGTTGACTGTGATCTGTGTCGGTGCATTCACCACATGATAACTTATTGCAGGCTGGCATTGTTTATCTATCGTTCAATTAAATGATCAGAGAGTAGAAGGGTTGACTATGTACTGTGTAGATGTATTCATGATACCATATTTGCAGGCTGGCATAGTATAGTGCATCTATCATTCAAACCACAGTGGATGATATATTGAATGGTCAGACAGTAGGAGGGTTAAAATTGTGTGTGTTTTCCGATTGTTTTCCGTACACTAGCACAATGGCATCTATTGTCTTGGCATGCTGATCTTCCCACAAGAAACGAGCAATACGAGAGATGCAGAAGCAGTAAGCAATTTGCAGGTAAGTCCTTTTTTTCCCTTTTCTTTTTCACATCTTTATTGCACTGAGCCTTTAGCCTCAATTTTTGCTCTCGCTTTTGATTGGGTATCATGGCGTGTCGTGACCGAGCGGTCAAGTGCACCGGACTTTCTGAACAGTAGAGTGTGGGTTCGAGTCCCGGTTTTGACACTTGTGTCCTTAAGCAATACACTTAACTATTATTGCTTCGTCCTTTGGATGGGACCTAAAAATTTGTAAACGTCCTGTAATGCACGTGAAAGAACCCAGTACATTGATCGTTAAGAGAAGGGGTTTGCTCCGGTGTTTCTGGCAGTGGCTGCTGTAGCACCTTGTAAACCTTGCTACATAAATCACTCTGATAATTTAAAAAAAACTTCAATAACCTGTCATAAAAATATTTCTCGTTGTTCCAGCGCCTTTAGTTCCTTATTGGTAGAAACATGGGCTATATAAGACTCCGGTATTATTATTATTATTATTATTATTATGAATCACTTTGAAAGCTAAGACCTCAGTCTCCAACTGAGAGAGTGAAGTAACCACATGTACAAAATTCCCCTCCAAGCTTGAACCGTTATTCGGTGATGAACTTTTTACATCGATGGTTCCTTTATTAAAATCTAGAGGACTTGAATTAATTTTCATCTCAAAACTCCAGTGATGTTTCATATCTTCAGTAACCGATATTTGAATGCAGCTTTCGGTCACCTTTTCTATTATCTTCATTATCGACAGAAAAATGCCTTCCGAACCTTACGCTTCCTGTTCAGCATGGAGAGGAACCGTCAGATGTTCAAACGAGTCTTTCCTCCTGACCTCTTTGAAGAGTTCATCGACGTCGGTCACTACGTGAAGGACATCAACGACTACAAGAAGCTAGTGACAAGAGTCAACAGTCTATCGGTGAGTATTTATAAGTCGTTCTGAATGTATCTTCTCAAAACCCAAGAAATCACTTTCTGTGATAAATGTCTTGAGGAATTTAGTAAGATTATAGTCTTACTACTAACTGACGCTACTTGAGCCAAACTCAACTCGGTACGTTGTGACCAATGTTGTTTCCAATGTTCAAATTTCGTCTCGGCCGTCCAGCCAGAGCCTGTGCAGTATGAACAGTCTGATTGAGTTTAAGGCCGATGGCGTTGAGGTCGTTGTGGATCTGAGAAATGTAAGTGCGGCGCAGGCCTCCACCCTTTCAAAAGGGTTCTGAGCCCAATTTCATAAACCCTGTAAGCACAAAAACTGCTAAGCACAGAAAAATAGTGCTTAGCAGAAACAGGTTTCCAGCCAAAATGACATTAAGTTTGCATTGTTGTGACTTGTGCCCCACTCAATTTTTGCTCGGCAAAGAAATTTGTCAAGTTTTATAAAATTGGGTCCTGATAGTTTTGTGGGTTCAAGAAGACGGTGAGGGGCACCTCAGTTCTCCGCAGTGCATGGATTTTTAAGAGAAGGCGACTTCTCAGCAGTCTTCTTGTAGTCTTCCATCACTTAAAGTATATTTTCCATATCGTCTGTAGGAAGAGAAGATTCAAGAGATACAGCTGAAGTTCCAGGAGGCGAATCAGAACAAGGAACCGTCCAAGTCCATCTCAGGCTACCTCGTCTATGAACACCTCGGGACGGGAGCTTTTGGAAGCGTCTTCAAGGTAAGAGGGGAAACTCGACTGTGTTGAGATCAGTGTCAAGTGTTTTTGTTTTACAGAGAGCCGTACGCCTTATTGTCGGGTGGCCATCTTGTTTTTATCCCTTATAGACCATTGTATCCATAGTGAGGCAGGAAGGGTAAAATAGTCTGAACCCCTTTTGGTATAATGATAATCAGTGTTCATTAGTTGCTGTTGAAGACAGGGAACCTTAAAGTCTATGCCTCCTGGGGTCGATTTCACAAAACTCTTCCTAACTTAGGACTAGTCCTAGGCAATGCTAAGAGATAGGACTAGTCTAAGTTAAGACCAGTTACTGGTCCTAACTTCAGATAAGACTAGTCTTATCTCTTTGTGAAATCGGCCCCTGGAGAATTTTTTAAACACAGCGAATCTTGTCTGAATGCAATGTTGTTGAGAAAAACAAAATTTTAATGGAAAGTAACGATATTTGGGTCGACAGGTAAAGAAGAACACGGGGGAGAATTTCCTGGCGCTGAAGGAGATTCGATACAACAATCCCGCCGTGGGTAAAACGGTTAAAGAGAAGGACAAGAGCATCGATAGCATCGTCAGCGAGCTCACCATCATCAAAGAGCATCTCCGACATTCAAATGTAGTCAGATACTACCGGACCTTCAAAGAAAGTTAGTTGTCATTACACTATTTTTTAACCCCTTGGCCAAATTATCACAGAAAAGTTACTATTATTTAACAAAGCTGGCAAGCACAGAAACTTGCTAAGCATGGAAGTATCTTGCTAAGCAGATGTGGGTAACCAGCCAAAATACCATCTCATTCACATCAATGTGGTTGGTGCCCTGCTATTTCTTCGCTAAGCAAATACATATGCTTAGTTGAAACAGCTGAATGAAGCTGTACCTCGCTTAGGCCGTTTTGAACTAGCCCTCTGCGGCTGTGACTCGGCTGGATCACCGCATTAGCATGTTCTTAGCAACACCCGCAGCAGCAGTAGCAGCAGGCGCAGCTGCTTATTCAGACACTGTCTTAGCAGAATTAGGCTACCAGGGTCCAATTTCATTGAGCTGCTTAAGCAGAAAATGTTGCTTAAAATTTCCTGCTAAGCAAAAATAAGCAGGATACCAGTCACAAATTGTACATGTGGCATGGTATTTTGGCTGGTAACCTTATTCTGATAAGCATAATTTTGTTGTGCTTAGCTGCTTTTTACGCTTAAAGGTATCATACACGTTTGGTATTTACTCAAAATATATATTAGCATAAAAACTGACTTGGTAACGAGCAACAGAGAGCTGTTGATAGTATAAAACATTGTGAGAAACGACTCCCTCTGAAGTAACGTAGTTTTTGAGAAAGAGGTAATTTCTCACTAAAATAATAAAAAGAATTCTAGCTAGAAGCCTTTTATTCCTATCTGAAAGCACACAAATTTGTAAAACAAGGGTGTTTTTTCTTTCACCATTTTCTTGCAACTTCGATGACCAATTGAGCCCAAATTTTCACAGGCTTGTTGTTTTATGCATATGTTGGGATACACCAAATGAGAACACTGGTCTTTGACAATTACCAAACGTGTACCATCCCTTTAAGCTGCTGTATGAAATTTTGGCCCAGGTGTTAAACCTGCTATGTTATGTGTATTATTTGACATTGGCTCCCAACTTATTTATGCTTAGCTTCTACATTTTCTAAGGAGAATATATTACATAACAATTTCCATCCTTGATTTGTTTTCTCATCTCAGACGACAACCTGTACATCGTCATGGAGCTGATAGAGGGCGCTCCACTCTACGAACACTTCAACTCGCTGAAGGAGAAAGGGGAACGGTTCTCAGAGGAGCGCATCTGGAACATCTTCATCCAAATCATCCTCGCCCTGCGATACCTCCACAAAGACAAGAAGATCGTCCATCGAGATCTGACTCCCAATAACATCATGCTGGGAGAGAATGACAAAGTTACGATAAGTAAGTCTTCGGAGAGATTCACCGCCTTCAATTTGGGGATGATGTAACATCTAGGAGAAATTTCATAGAGATAAGCACAAAATAAGGCACAGGCCAATCTAGCTTACAATAGAAAGTTTACCAACCAAAACTCCATGTCAGCTGTACTGGTTGTGACTGGTTCCCTACTTATTTTGCTTAGCTGAAATTGGTTTTCAGCTCTATAAAATTTGGCCCTGATTTTGGAAGGAATATTTTTTTTGTGAAACATGAAAATAGATTGTGAAAGTTGTGTTTAGAGCAGGTACTCAAGTTTTCAAAAAGACTGGATTATCTCAAAGTGTTTTTACGCATGGTTAATTACACTTGGTGTCGTTACAGTAATTCACACTTTCGTTTTGTTTTTTTCCCACCTTACAGCTGATTTTGGACTGGCTAGGCAGAAGCAACCAGACTCAAGTAAGATGACATCTGTCGTTGGAACCATTCTTTATAACTGGTAAGAATAAGTCTTAAATGCCCTTGTTCTCAAAACTGCTCCTGCTCAAACTTTCTTTCACAGTAGAAATTTACTTGTGATATCTGCTGCCACCAATGATAACCTTTGACCTACATTTGACCCTTGCCCTACAGCCCTGAGATCATCCAGAGTCAGCCGTATGGAGAGAAAGCCGACGTCTGGGCGGCGGGGTGCATCCTCTACCAGATGGCCATGCTCAGACCACCGTTCTACAGCTCCAACATGCTGGCGCTGGCGAGTAAGATCGTTGAGGCTGACTACGACCCGATACCCAAGGATGACTACTCAGCATTGATGATTTCAACGGTCAGAAAGTAAGTGTGGATCTGAAGTTTGATCCTCGCCTCCCCTTTCAACCAAGTCCAGGCAACCTTCTTGAAGAAATAACATTCACGTTAAGTTTTCACACAATTTACTTGGAGGTGGTGAGACACTGTTTGAATAATTTCTTTTACATACAGTGCAGTTGGTTGCCTCTGTTAAGCTGCCTGTAAAGAAATGTTCGTGTGACAAGGCCTTTATGATTGTTTGTGATATTGAATCTTGAGTCTGAGTTATTTTGAGTCTTTAATTATTTTGGTCTTGAGTTATTTTGAGTAAGTCATTTGGAGTCTTGAGTTATTTTGAGTTTGAGTTATTTTGATTCTTGAGTTATTTTGAGTCCGAGTTATTTTGAGTCTGTGTTATTTTTGAGTCTTGAGGTTTTTTTTAGTCTGCGTTATTTTGAGTCTTGAGTTATTTTTGAGTCTTGAATTTATTTTGAGTGAGTCATTTGGAGTCTCGAGTTATTTTGAGTCTGAGTATTTTTGAGTCTTGAGTTATTTTGAGTCTGATTTGTTTATACTCTGTAGATTATTGACAGCAAAGCCGGAGGACAGACCTGATATTGTACAGGTGGGAGGTTTGATTGCTGACATCATGATGCAGAACATGGATACACTCCACACCAATCAGATCAGCCTGGAGAAGAAACTAGACAGAGAACGCAAACGGACCCAGAGGTAAGACGACACAAATAGATGGAGAGGCAAAAGACCAACTTGGCCCAATTTCATAGAGGTGCTTATAAGAGTGAAGCACCTTGAGCGTCACTGAGTGACGGATATGTGCGCTATATAAGAAGCCACTATAATTATTATTATTATTATAAAGTAGCTGAGCACAAGATAATTGTATCTACCGGAATAAGGTTACCAGCCAAAATATCATTCCATATGTACCACCTGCGACTGGTTTTCTGTAAATTTTTGCTGAGCAGAAAATTGTTCAGCAATTTTGTATGCTTTAGCAGCTCTTTAAGATTAGGCCCTGGCTGTAGAATAAAATGCAAATGAACCTAGAGCTAAGAAGACAAAAACATACAGAGGATAGAAAATTGTTCTTTGTTCAACCCAACATTATTTAGAGGTTAGACAAAAGGACACTCTATTCAGAAATTATGACCAGTTTAAGTAGGACATAATTAAAAGAATAAAGAAAACTTGTTTGGGACGATACAAAACGGACAGACTAATGGAAAAGAAACGAGAAAAAAGAGGGAGGAAAGGAATCCATTTTTGGGAAAATGCAAAATATAATTTTTCTCGATGGACAGTAAATCTTTAGAAGACATTGGAGAACCAGAAACAAATGTTGATTTTACCTCCCTCTCCCTGCAGACACCACAACGAAGCGACGAAGAACATGCAGAATTATCACCGTCTGTTCTTAGCGTCACAAGAGAGATACGACAGATTAGCCAACTTAGCTGGGAGCGGTGGAGCAGCAAGCATTAAGAGCGATTCCGACTCCAAGTAAGTTTGCCTGTTTGCTTCTGATGAAAATCCCCCCCAATCTATTTATTATTCCGAATAGACCTCTTGCATAATGCATGAAATGAAATAACAAAAACTATTTTAGCCTAATTTGGGAACAATTTTTTACATGTTTCTTCCAATGTTTTGTGTTCAAATTTCACTGACTTTTGGCTTTGACTTATTTGACCCCGCCCCTTTTCTTTGTTGCACCTGACAGTGATGTATTTGAGTCAAGCGATGAGCAGCCCATGCCAAATAGGCCTCAACATAGCGGGCGATCACGTTACCTTCACGCTGGCGCTGCCGAGATGGACAAGAGCGTTGGTGAGTTGATAAACTTGTGTATTTAACCCACAATACTCATGGTCTGGTAACTGTAGATCACCATTGAGATGAGCCATTTCCATCATTGGCACCGGACTATTTAAGCATCAAGCCTCATTCTGATTCCTATAGACCTGTGTGTCAGTGACCCAATAATGTCCGCTGGATATTTTATGTATATGTCTGGTACCCTTTTGTCAGAGAGTGGTATTGAAGAGGATGAGTCAAGCTTGGGATGTGACAGTCTAGACAGCAGTGGAAGCAGCTCAGTGCTCGGTAAGTCCAACTCTAAAACTGGGACTAATATTATCGGCTTTGGCTTTTGCAGGGTAGCCATAAGCCATAGCCAAAGCCAGACAAAACCCTCACCTTATATGCCTTTCGTCGTTTCACATCTGTTGCTTTTAGCTTTGAGAATCTAGTTGACACTTCTGGGCTGGATTTCACAAAGCACTAAGATTCATCCTATAATGAGTTGGCAATATCACCATAGTGATTTGTGTTGTGACATCACACTTTGCTTAGCGATTAAGATTGATACACAGTTAAGATCATTCTTGGCTCTTTGTGAAATCAGCCCCTGAACTCACTCAGGATTTGTGACTTTCCTTTAACTTTTTTCGGAGTACATCAAAGTAACTTCACTTGTAGAACAGTAACTGGTTCTGTTTGAGGTTGGTGTGATGTTGTATACATTATGTGTAGCTGCATGGAGGGATAATTTCAATGGGTTTGGGTTGGCCACATTATACAGGTTTTTGACGTGATTGGATATGCATGATTAGACATTACTGCTCATATTATAAAGGTTTCTTTGATGTGAACTATGCATGGATTAACACTAATTGGCCACATTATACAGGTTTTTGACGTGATTGGGTATGCATGATTAGACATTACTGGTCATATTATAAAAGTTTCTTTGATGTGGTCCATGCATGAATTGACACTAACTGGCCACATTATACAGGTTTTCTTGATGAATTGTTAGATGCATGACGTTATGACTGGCCACATTACACAGTTCACAACAGTAACATGTTTTCTTTATAACTGCATCTGAAATGCTGTGCCGAGTCTCACCACCATCGATAACACTAACAGGCCTTTTATCACACTGCTGCCATCTCTGTCTGATTCCCCTGGTAAACACAGTGATTATGATTGTCACTCCATTGCAGGGGACCAGTCTATTTTTTTTCTCCAGCCAGCCTCACTTTGGTTACACTGGTTTGAATGGGTGGAAAACAAGATGGCTGCATTGTGATAATAAGTCTCAAAAACAAAACATCGTTATTATCACATCCTCACCTCCTTCACTGTATGACCTTTCACCTCCTCCTATTTCCCCCCTCCTTGCTCAAACCTCTACCTCATTCAGGGTCCAGTCTCAACCTCAGTTCCAGTCAGGGGCGGGGCACCTTCGCGGTGCCACGCCCTCCCACTGTTGCCAAGAGCAACGGAGGAGGGATGCGTTCACTTACGATTGATGTGCAAGGTGTGTTTGCTGTGCAATTTTTCACAATTTTCTAATTTTTTTCCCCAACTTCTCATTTTTTCAGAATTCTCATTTTTCAAATTTTTACAAATTCTAATTTTTCATATACTTATCGAATCCATTGCTTCTTTAACCCTTTTGCATAATATTCAGCAATCGAACTTAATGACAAATCGTCGGTTGATCGCAGTAAGGATCTCTGACCCTTTGCTTGGCACACAAAGTATAATAATCAGTCCCAGCAGAAGGTCAATAAATAAACAACGATATGGCTTATAATACCGGAGTCTTATATAGCGCCAATAAGGTACTCAAGGCGCTGGAACAACGAGAAATATTTTTAAGACATGTTTTTGAAGTTTTTAAATGATGAGACCGAATTATGAAGCACCTTATAATGGTTAACAAAGTGCTGCGGTGCACTCGACAGCCACAGCCAGAAACAACGGGGCAAACCCCTTCTCTTAGCGGTAAGTCCAGTGCTTGAGTCCTGCATTAATTTTTTGCTTAGACTTGCTAAGCACAATTTCCTGCTTAGTATAAGCAGTATTTCTGAGCAGTAACAACAGTATTTCTGAGCCAAAAAGTTGAAATATCAAATTTTGAATACTGTTTTTGTTGTCGTTCTCTCAGCTGTAAATCGAGCCTTGGGACAACCCTCTCTTTCTTCACTCAACGATGTGACATCACCCGGTGTCGAGAGAGGGCGCTTGATGAGGTCACAGAGTGGGTCCTTCGTTGAGACCCTGAGGAGACAGTCGTCTAACAGCGGCAAACCAAGACCTCGTAAGAGCTTTGGATAATTTTACTATTTTATTTTGGCAAAGATAACCTGACTTTTGTTTGGAAAACAGAAAGTCTGCTGTTTGTTTATATTTTCCGATTTCGAGCCATTTTATATTTAAAGAGGGTCTCCAAGGTCAAATTAAGTTTTCCCGATGCACTCATTTTCCAATAGATAGAGTCCTTATGAAAGTGGGGAAAAAATTACAAGTCTCTAACCTCATGTTAAAATCGTGCAAAATGTCGTTGTATTTAATACTCTTTCAAAGCCAAATTTGAAACATGACGTCATCGGACAAAAAATCAAATAGGTCTGTACATTTCAAAGAGAGGAATTTTTGCGCTTGTCAAAAATTCTAAATCGATGCTATTTGAATATCATCAGGAATGAACTGAAAATTCTTTGTAGAAAAATGTACAGACCATATATCTTGAAATGTTACGTCATCGAACGTTTTTGGATTTTGACAAAAATTGCACTTGAAGGGTATCAAACACAGTGGCATTTTACACCCTTGTAACGTGAGGTTAGAGACTTGTAATTTTGTTCCCGTTTTTATAAGGACTCTATCTATTGGAAAATGAGTGGATCACAAAACTGAATTTGATCTTGGAGTCCCTCTTTAAGGCCCTTTCGTTAGTTGGAAATACAAAATTACAAAAAAGGACTGTAGAGCACTAAGCGGACAATACTTCAGATCTTACGTCAAATCTTTTTTCAAATAAATAATGTAAACACTTGTTATCTCGAGGAGAAGTGCCAACTTTTGATTTATTTTATTGCCCATATCTATTTATGCATCAAACAAATTTTTGGTGGCGTGACATTAATCAACCTTTCCCTCACAGCGTCAGCTGCAGCCACCCTGACCATCTCGCCCCGCAAGGTCCGCCAAATCAGCGACCCTGTCATGAAGATGCTCAACACCATCAAGAAGATCATCTTCATCTGTCAGCTCCCTCCGACGCTCTCCCCAAACCCTCGCCGCAAAGTCATCGAGAGGTTCAAGAAGGCGCTGTTTTCCCTCCAGAGTAGCTCGGTCAACCTCAAGAATGAACTCAAGAAGGTATTCCCCCCTCCCTCCTTTAATTACTTTGGGTGAACGTAGCCCAATTATACAAAAACTGCCAAAAACAACAATTTGCCATGCACAAAATAGTATTGTTTAGCATAAATATGGGTTACCAGCCAAATCACCATGCAATGTACACCACTATTAACAGGTTCCTTGCTAAATTTCGCCCTGCAAATAAATTAGCTGAGCAGTATTTCCTGCGTAACGACTTTACAGAATTTGCCCAAATGAGTATTGTATCCAGTTTCTGGTAGCACGATGCCCTGAAGTGCTTGCTGTAGAATGCGAGGGGTCCTGGGTTCAATTCCCTCCAGAGGTAGATGTAGATTTCTTTGTGAAAATTTTGAGAAGCACTAGACCTTTATCATGGTGCGACCATCTTGATTTTCTCCCATTAAAACCAATGTAACCAAACCGAGGCTGAAAGGAGAAGTAGTCTGGTTCCTTTTTTGTTCAATGAATATTAGCATTCACTACTGTTATCAGAAACAGGGAACATGACCCAAGATGGTGGCAGCATGATAATGGTCTTTACTTTATAATTGTACATTGGTGACAAGTAATTCCAAAATTTATTTTAAAAAATTCTTAATCAAATTAATAAATGTTTAAATTCTTGGTTTCAGCTCATCATCGGATCCAAAGAGTTGATCGATCTAAACCTGTGCAGCAACGAAGCCTCCTACCTACTGAAGCAAGCGAGCCACGAAGAGTCCCACATCCAGGTCTCCGGTGAGAAGCCCTCTAGTGGCAGCCTTGACCCCAACGACACGGAGATCGGAATAACCTACGAGCAGATGCAGATGTTCATCGAAAGCGTGCTGAGGGAGAGTGGGTACTACACAATGACCCCGAACGCAAGGTGAGACTTATCTTTGGATTTCTAGATTTGAACTCGAGGTAGGATTTGAAACTGTCTATGGTGGAGATACAATCTAGTAAGGGTTGCGGTAACACCATGTACATGAGTAGGATTTGAAACTTTTTATGGTGGAGATACAATCTAGTAAGGGTTGCGGTAACACCGTCTACACGAGTAGGTTTTGAAACTTTGTATGGCGGAGATAATCTAGAAAAGTTTGTAGTAGCACAATGTACATGAGTAGGATTTGAAACTTTGTATGGTGGAGATATTATCTAGAAAAGTTTGTAGTAGCACAATGTACATGAGTAGGATTTGAAACTTTGTATGGTGGAGATACAATCTAGAAAGGTTTGCAGTAACACCATGTACATGAGTGGGATTTGAAACTTTGTATGGTGGAGATATAATCTAGAAAGGTTTTCAGTAACACATGTCCAAGAAAGATCTTGTGAGTTGTGGTGGTTCTAAAAAAAAAAACGGTGGTGTAACAACTTGGTGTTTCGATCAGTATGCTCCGATCAGAAAGCGATCAGAGTATACCCTTCTAAGGTTACCTGCTAAAAAAATATCATGTAATGTATATTGTTTTGACTGGTTCCCTATTTTTGACAGCTGTCTGAAATTAACCCAGGTTGTCGTCAGCTCTTTTGTGAATAACGATAAAACAAAATGACAAAGTACTCTATATTT
This sequence comes from Plazaster borealis, assembly GCA_021014325.1. Lineage (NCBI taxonomy): Eukaryota > Metazoa > Echinodermata > Asteroidea > Forcipulatida > Labidiasteridae > Plazaster > Plazaster borealis. The sequence continues at coordinate 11,194,832 of CM037467.1, forward strand.
TTGCTGTCGTTCCATCTCCAGGAATCGTAGCTTGCCCCTCGGACCAATCATCACCAGCCCCCCAACTCTCCGACGGAACACCGCTTTTGAGGTAGGTTAGTCTGCGGATGACAATTCAAGCACAAGCGATGACGACTGCCCAAGCCCAATCTCTGAAATCATGCTAAGTATTAAGTATCAACCAGGGCTCAATTTCCTAAATTTGCTAAGCAAAGCCAAATTTGCTAAGCACAGACAAATCAGCTAAGCACAGACAAATCATGCTTAGCCGAAACAGGTCACCAGCCAAAATGTAATATAGTTAACATTGTCGTAACTGGTACCCCCTTAATTTTTTGCTTAGCAGAGAAATTGTGAGATTGTGTTTTGGCTGGTAACGTTATTCTGGTGAGCATAAAATTGTTTGTGCTTTGCTACTTTTTGTGCATAAGCAGCTCAATGAAATTAGGCCCTGGAATGGCATGGTTTTTTTTAGTGACTTTAAGCATGATTGGGCAATTGGGAAGAGCGACATCTAGTTTCTACAATTTTTTCCGTGGATCTCCTCAAATTCACTGTGAGTGTCTTTCCTTTTTATCGGTTTATCTTGAGGGACCAAAGGTTTTGTTACTAAATGAGAAATTGAAACTACAACAGCAAGAGAATGTTTGTCTGTGAGAAGAGGGTGATTGGGAGAGGTTTTGTTTGCGAGAGAAAATGTCGATGAACGAGCCATAACTTTAGTCTTCTTAACATTACCAAGTGAAGAATCAGGTGTACAGGTAAAGTTTATGGAGGGTGGACTTTGTCTTTGGTGGACTTCGGTATTTGTTTACTGCTTTTGCAGACAGGGAACGAGCCGAAAATCTTGGCTAGAGGTTGACTACACGAAACAGAACAGAAATGGGCTGTGGAACAAAATATATTGTAAAAAAAAAATAATAATAATAATTCAGAGAGAATTCTACCGGGTCCAAGTCGACTTGTATAAACAAATTCAGATCTATATATTGCACAAAGAGGAAAAAAAACAACAGCAACAAAATCTATCGTAAATATTTCTATTCAAAAATCTCAGAGAATATATTGTAAATGTGGATTTCAAAGCTCCGTGCAGAAGAGAAGAGAGAAAGAAATACATGCTGTTTGGGTGTATAGAGAAATATATATCATCTTCCGTCCAGTAGAGATGAGTGTATGTTTAAGGTTTTATTTTTGTAGGTGCTTATTTATAGTGTAATTTATGTGTGCCAAGTGTGAGCGATATTCTATATTGATAATTAATCGATAAGTCAAGGTATGATTATTAATCCGTCCACTGGTTAATATATACGTTTGAAATGTATTTATGCACTTTAATATGGGTGTAATTTAAACGTGTGGTTTTAAAGTTCAATTTTAAATATTATTATTATTATTATTATTATTATTTTAGATTTCAAAATGAGTAACGGGTTTGCACAGTGTAAAGGCAGGGGCTTGCTTACATCAAATGGAAACAAATTAACAGGGAATTTCCACGATGTCGGAAAGTGGAGTGGGTTAGGTTTTCATTGTCAACTAGTGAAATGCGTTCTAATGTGCTTTCTCTTGACTGACGTTTTAAATTTCCCATGTCGGACTTGATCCCTTGCACTGGCGTCACACGCGGCCATTGTCTGCCCACGCTCTGCCGTTTGGGGAGTCAAAATGCATTAAGATATGGGCACAATTTCATGGCTCTGCTTGCTGCTGAATTCTGCGCCTGCGATCACGAATCTTCGCTTCTAAGGCAAGCGCTAGAGTTTTGCACTAGCTTTGTAAGCGAAGTTACGTTGAGTACGCATGTGCACAAGCTAACAATCCCTGCTAACCTGTAAAATACGCTTGACGTAAACGTGGAATTCCCTGCTACCGTAAGCGCCAATTCTATGCTTATGGTAAATAGAGCCTTGATATTGGGCACTGGTTTGTGTGTAGCTGTAAGCGTGTTGCTTTAAATGCACACTGCACAGTTACACATGGGGAATCCGACCCCAAAATGGTGGTTGCAAAATATATGGTGTGATGACGTCAAGTGAATTGGATCAGTTGACATGACAAACTGTTAGTTATTAAAACCTTGTATGTTTGTTTTTTTTGAGGGGGGTTGATATTCCAAAAGTAATAATAATTCTATGCATGGATTAAAATCTTGTTGAAGGAAATAATTTTGTTCAGTTTACCAAAGTCTTAAAGGTTCAAAAACAGCCTTAATTTCAGTTCACAATTCCTGTACTTACTGAAATAGGTTTTGAGCACAGTGCCTGAAAACTTTCAATCAGAAGAATGAGAGTTTTTATATTCCATAGTTTGTGAAAACCTCACTAAGATTCTTTCCAACCTTTGTGAAATATTTTCCAGTATCCGACTTTCTAAATGTCTGAATTTTCGTGTGAAAATTTCTTTCAATCTTTTGTACATTCCTGTTTCATGTCAAGTTGAAGTGATTTTGATTCTTCAGTGAAAACTTTAGGGTTGACAAGATTCGTGGGGGAAACATGAATTATTCATTTTAAATCCTGATTAGCATTCCCGACTATTCATTAAGTACTCATAAATATTCATAATATTAGATATCAGATCATTTTTTGTGTGCCACAAATCACATCCGTCCAAGTGAATGATAACTAATTAATGTTAAAGACTTAAGTTTAAAATTTTAAAATAAAGACGATATAATTTATGGTTGAGATCAATCTTCCGTCCGGATATTAAAATGTTGTAATTTTCAAGATTAATTTTCATGTTTATCAACATTAGTTGGGAATATTTTGTTGTTTTGTTATCGCTACCCTTTTTAAAAATTTCTTTAATTCATTTCTGTTTAATGCTGCCCAAAAACTTGTAATGGAATTAGAAAACAATTTTGAATTTTGAAGATGAGCAACTTTAAACTGGGTATAATTTTTTGTTTTATTTTATTTTATTTACCGCTATTGTTATTTTATTTATTTAAAATGCCTAAAAACTTTTGTTTTGGTTTTTAATGGAATTTTAAAACAAAATGATTAAAGGTGGCCGGATTCTACACAAATGTATTCCTAGTGCCTGAGCCAAATAACTCCAGGGGAAAAAAAGTTTGGACTGTTGAAAGTTCAAAACAATTTGACTTTATTTCATATTCCCAACTATATACTATACAACTAGTCTACTATACTTGTATATACTTTTGACAATTGACTTGTATATAATTTATAAAAGAAAATTTGTTGTAAATATTGTATTTTTCAGCACATTTTGGGGCATTTGCGTCATATTTGAGTTTAACTACAAATATTGTAAATATGGTATCAATATGACTTTCACTTCCCGCTTGTCCGAGATTTTTGTTCTGCTTTGGAAGCTAATGAAAGAAAAATTTCACAGAAAATCATTCCCTGGAATTATAAAAACAAAAACAAGTTGTACTTAAATATTTTATGGCAAGCTGGCCTGGCCTTTCAATTTATCAATTTAATTATTTTTGAGCACTTTTAATTATTTGTTGATTTTGTGTTAGTGGTTGGGGTTTTACACACACACTGTACTAAAAGTAAAGACAGAACCTGAAAGAAGAGGCCAGCCAGGTTGGGATACTGCTTCTTTGTATGTATCTTAACCTGTCTATTGTGACCACTTCTCACTGACATTGTTTGGGTCTTTTTTAACAGTTTTCCCGACACTTACTGTTTGTTCTAAACACTTTTAATTGAAAACTTGTAATTGTTTGCACAGTGTGGATTAATTTTTTGTTTGTTTCGGTTGATTCCGTCCAACTGCAGTCAGCTGTTTTTAGTTTTAAAAGAAATTGTCGCAATCTTTTTCTATAGTTGCTTGTAGAATTAATTTTGGACTCAGTTTTTAATTTCGATGTTAGACACTTATTGACGCAAAGTGTGCGCGTTTTCCAATGAAGTATTATTACATTGTATTTTAAATGCCTTGGACATTGTTTGACACTACGTAGTTAATATTTGAATTTGTTTTAAATTTAAACTCACACACATAGAGTTGGACAGTTCATGACAAATGTTTGCATGAAACTATGGCATAAAGTTGTTGCCAAGAAAGTTATTGTTTTTAAATGATTTTTTGTTTTAACAAACCCAGTCTTAAAAGGAATTCTTGAGTTTTAACTAAAAGCATAAAACCCAGGTTCACAAGAAAGTTAATGCCCAGCAAATAATCTGTGACTCAAACAATTGGCTGCTGTTTTCCCTTGATTGAAATTCCCTTTGCAACTTACTTGATTTATGACGGCTAAGGGATGGACCTTTCACGTGAAATATGCAAATTGCACTCCGCACGTGCGTACTACACTACTGGTGGGCAAAATGAGGGAACATCGGCGCCTTTTTGTACGGGGGCTGATGGTGGCGTGACACTTACGTGTTTTGTGCATCTGCCTAGTGCCTAACTTGATGGCGTTTGCCAACTAATAGTGTCTATGTATGTGTGAATATGTAGTTAGCATATTTCATAGGAAAGGCTACTTACAATAGACGCATTTATCATCAGTCGTTGCTGGGTTGATTTCAGGGTGTCCTGTCAGTATAATCAATTGCCAGACTTGTCTATACGATTTTGTTGTAAAGATATTTCCCACTTTAACGTCACAAAGTGTAACATTGGCTATCTTTTACAGGCAAGGATAAATCTTTATTTGAACCCACAACTACGCATTAAGCATATCACATGCGGCGTGCAGGAATTTTATCAACAATTAATTCCTTGCATGATTAGTCGGTGAAAACTTCCCTGCATAGAAATTGAGCGCTTGATGCAGCTCAAAGCCAAAACCCAAGTTGCCTTTAAAGATGGCGTATATCAGGAACTATCCATGTCGGTGCACTTTTGTGAATGCAAGTTTTCTGTTACAAAAACTTCAATTAAGGCAAATAAATGTAAACAATTAGTCAAATTTAGGATGAAGTCCAATGTGCTACAATTGCCAATGAGCATATACATTCCCCCAACAAAAACAAAGACGCAGACATTCCTTTGTACTATGGAATAAATCAAGCACTTTCATGTACAGTTCAGTACAATTTATTTATCGTCTTTTCCTGTGTGCCATACAGCTTAATATTGGTTGGAATAAAATGCTTGCAAGTGAACTTAACAGAATAGTGGTGTCTCCATTTGTCTTTGTTTTTTATGAAAATAGTTGGATGAAGCAATAAAATGCACCCTTCAGTTGTAAGCCACACCCCTCATCTTGCGCCACCCTAAGGTCCTATTTCATGGCTCTGCTTACCGCAGAATTCTGCGGTTACGGCGCCCTTTTAAGCATGTAATTCAATGAGCCATAAGCACAGAATTCCTTGGGTAAAGCAACGCCACGACATTGTGCCCTGGAAATTTGTTCATTTTTCCTGTTGCCTGATTGGGGACTTTGGGCCTCTAGGTGGCAGCAAACATACCAGGTAAATTTCCATTGTTTGGAGTTCAGAGTGCACAAACTTTTCAGAGAACAATTGATTAAGTCTGCTGCCTGAAAACCTGAGCCCATTTTCATAAAGCCTGCTTAGCAGAAACAGGTAACCAGCTAAAATTCCATGAAGTTTACACTGTTACGCCTGGTGCCCCACTCAATTTTTGCTAAGCAAAGAAATTTGCTAAAAAGCAGTATTTTTCAGCTTTATAAAACTGGGCCCTGTTGGGTTTAGGACAACCATTTCGGAAGATTATGTGAGGCACTGAACGCGTCAAAGGATACAACATTTTTGGGATAAATTTTGCTCTTCAAGTAGAGGATCAGAAATTCAGGACTTAAGAGTTAAGATAATTGTTCATACTGGTATGTGAGTGCATCTCCTTAAAACTTGGGTTGTCTTCTTGGCTTGTGCTTTTGAAATAATAAGGGTGCTTCAGAATTTTGTTGGTAAAATTTGTGCCACTAGAGGGCGTTTGCATCAAATTTGACCACTAGAGGGCGCTGTCCATTGTATATAAGCACACTGCTGGGACATGAAGGGACCATTCACCAGTTAGATGTCAACAAAGATTGTCTGTGCAATCTAGGGGAGGAGTTCGAACCACTAAGTAAGTGTTTACATTTCCAATGTTTTCAATAACAACTTGTTTGTTTCTCCTCCTGAGCACTTACTCACAAATTAATGTTATAATTGGCTCGATTAAAGCCAAGGAAAAATGTCTGCAAGTGCAAGTGTCCAAGAACTATGAAACCGAATTCCTACAGTACTATCAGACAATTAGCTCTGCTGAGTAGTTGCGAATTATAACTTTACTAAACGGAACTCGGAGAATGGTGTTTGTGCAGTAATATGCCAATCTGCTCTCAGGCAATTTGTGCGCGCTGCCATTTTTTTAAACAGCTGTAGGCAACAGCTGTATTTTTCCATATGGCAGGTCGCATTGTAGTGACACTCTTTTGTCCAAAGCTGACCAAAAAAGAGGGCGTGTACGGCAGACACAGACTACGACTGAGCTCAGCGTTCTCCAAGTTCTATTTCTACAGTTCCAACAGAACTGGAAGACAAAATTCCTTAACAAATTGTTCATGACCCAAGTTAAATTACAGGAACAATGATAGTGGTATTCAATTTATTATTAGGTTTACACAGACGACAAAACATAACTTCCAAAATACATACATGTAAAGATGTAGGTTAAGGTAGACTCAAATGTCGTTTTCAAATGTGACACGTTCCTGTTTAAACTCGGACTTAAGTACGAAAAATAAACATTTAGACTTTTATATTCATCTTTGAATTCTCCTTGGCCAATTTTATAGAGCTAGTCTGCAGAAAAGTTTTGCTTACCAAGTTAACTTTTTCAGTAAAAATGGCGGGGCACAAGTAGCAAATAGGTAACCCTTCGACTCTGATTTAGGTTTCGGCGTCAAGTTTGAAAAACCTTGTACCACAAGCACACATTTTCAAAATAACTGTCAGAGCCAAAGCTATTGTTTCAAAATGAGCCTTTATAATCATGGCTTTTCAAAAGCGATTAATTAAACAAAAAATTAAACCTGTATGTGAAAAAATACAGCAACTAATAGTCCTCGTTTCTTAAGGAACAAGTCACACTTGAGATCCGACAAAGTGCCCGGTAGTTCAAACACATTTAAACCATCGACAAACAAGAACTGAACAATTTCAAAGTCAGAAACAAAATATCTGTAGGCTTGTTGTTCTCCCTGAAAGATTCTTAAAATCTGTCCTATTTTTTTTGCGAGTCATATTTAGGTTGACTGTAATTTCATGGCAGCCAAACTCCCGTCTTGCCACGGTGCTTCTTAAAAGAAAAGGAACAATAGAAATAATGATATTTGAAACCAATGGAAGATTCCATTCTCCAGAATAGTAGCCTTGCCCCTCCGGGCCTGAAATTACAGGTCTACTTCCCCATGGTCACAATCGACCAATCCATTAAGCTCCGCCCCTGGATGCACTGACAATCTTACTGCGGCAAGTGAAAACAAGCTGCTTTTGTTTGGACGGTAGTGTTTGATGGTCGCGGAGGGTGGTGCCGTGAAGCAGTGTGTTACCCCTGCAGCAGCCTGTGCTTGGCAGCAGTGGAGAGGGGGGAACAAAATGGATCGGCCAATTTCTCTCAAACAGCCAGAGGAAATGTTTGTTACTGCTCTTAAAACAATGTAATACATTAACATTTAAACAGTGGACGATTTTAAAGTGAATAGGGGGGTGAGGAGACAGTTAAACAAAACCCTGGTGAGGCAAAATTTCGGAGAGCTGGTTGACAACACTTTGATTGGTAAACTCATGTCAGATTTTGAGCAATTTTAGGGGCTCGGCAGTCTCAAAGTGGACCGTGGAAAGGGGATAAAGTTGCATCTCCCAATATTTCACCGAAAGACCAATTTTCCTATGAACAAACTTTGAAAGATGATGCCGGTTGAAAACGACAAAACTTAAAAATATGCCGTGCATAATGCATGAAATACTTGTAGTATGCAAACTGTTTTTCTGGTCACTTAAGGTCCTGACACTTACCCATTTTATCTATCTGTTTAAACAGGTTTTTGTTCAGTGTCTCAAAGTAAAGTTTGTAACTTCCTGGACTAAAGGGCAAATAGCTTTCTAATACTTAAATACATTTATTACCATCAATTTGGATGATGCATCTTTTAATGCTATTTGATGACTGGGGACTGGGCCAAATTTCATAGAGCTGCTTAAAGTACAAAACAATTATGCTTACCAAAGTAAGGTTACCAGCCACAATGTCATTTCAAATGTGCCATTTGTGACTGGTTTCCTGCTAAGCTTTGCTCAGCAGAGTTTTGTTAAGCAAAATTTTCTTCTTAAGCAGCTCTTTGAAATTGGGCCCTGATGTCAAACAAACAGGGTACCAGTCACAACAGATATAAATTAAATGAGACTCTAGCCGGTAACCCATTTCTGCTTACCAGCATTTTTCTCTACGCTTAGCATATTTGTGTGCCAACCAGCTCTCTAAAATGGGACCCTGAATTTAATTTAAGTAATTTTTCAAGCAATTTTTGCTAGTTAAATAAAGGGCGTGTGGTGTAGGTCATTAAACACATGATAATATAATAATTAATAACACCTTAATAATCTAGGGTTGCATTTCAACCTGTCCTCGCTCTTCTTTCCTACTTTTTCTTCCATATATTTACATATATTACAATATGCTATTAACGCCAGTAATACACTTTTGGTAAACTCTTTAAAGTTAACTTAATATCATTAATTTCATCCAATTGGAAACTCTGTGGCAAAAATGTTAGAATTTGTTTTCTTCTAAATTTAAAGCCAAAATGCAGTGGTCCAGCTTCAGCTATAAACATTGTTTTATACACGCCCTAATCATGCGGAATTACAATGTGACGCTCCATGCCCAGAAACAGGCACTTCTTGTCAAAACAAAAAAAAATTGATTTATTTGCTCATCAAATAGATGAGAATAACAGCTTTCAAATAACACCTACTTTGGGTGTGCGTAACATTGGTAAGAGTAAAAATATAAATATTCATGCATACCTTACAAAGTATAAAGTTGGTCAAAGTGGAACACTCCCTTTGAAATATTTTGGCTTGAAATGCTATAGTTTTTGAAAATGAGGAAAACAATTAGTTTTGATCTCGCGAGTGAAAACATTGAATGTTTTTTCCACTTTTTTCTTGTGACTCCAATGACCGATTGAGCTTAAACTTTCACAGGTCTGTTATTTCACGTATATGTTGGGTCACATCAAGTGTGGATACTGGTCTTTGACAATTACCATTGTGACACATGTGCTTTAAGGGAAGTATTTTTCAACATTTAGAATGTGTAAGACATCACATTGATATCATGGCCGATGTTTCAGTTGTCTTTACATTTAATGCCATTTCACCATTTCCGTGAAGTGCTTGGTTTTGGCATGGGGCGTCACAAATTAGCTGTTTCAAAAACCTCAACAACATTTTTTTTCTTCACCAAAAGTGCAACCTTTCTTTTAAATTATACAGTGGGCGGGTACAAGATAATTCCATAAACTCTAATTTACATCGTTTCTTTTGTTGTTGTTGACTTAATGGACTAAATGTGGCACTTAGAAAACGGGGGTCGTCAAAGAAGTAATTATGGAAGAAGGTACAAACTGGCAAAAATAATCAAAATAAATATAATACTTCTGAAAGAAAATTCTACTCGAGGTACTTTCTGAAGATAACAGACATTGCATCTTAATTATGAAACACACATCAAAATGTAAGGTATTATACAGGATTGGTAAGGATAAAAACATCAGTGTTGAATTTTAGTCTGAAAGCTAACTGTGAAATATTTTCCTCTGAAACAAAGTCATATTCAAGAAAACTGTATCTGAAAACCTAAACAAACAAAAAGCTGATTTCGGTTGTTACAACCAAAATTGTGTTAACATGCTGAAAATTATGCATGGTTTTTCACTTTTTTATCCTGACTCACACAACGGATTATTAAGCCCAAATTTTCGCAGGTTTGTTATTTCATGAATATGGTTGATCACACAAAGCATGAACACTGTCTGCGACTTTGTAGTCAGCTCTACCAATTCTGTATAATACCTCTAACAGATAACAGATCCGTCTCTGAAACGCTTTGGCGAATCTTCTTTGGCAAATGTTAGTCCCGACAAAAACCTTTCTAAAATAACCACGGCTTGATACTACATGCATTCCATTGCTTTCATTGTCAAGTTCCCTGTATCCGGTATTACAAAAATGCATACTGACATCTTGTATACTAAAAAGGTGTCCGACTATATTGTCCTTTTGGCCTCCGTTTGGTTACAGCAGTTTAAATTGAAGAAACAAACAATCGATAAACTTCTACACCAGGGAAAGTTATCAACACGGCCCCAATATCAATAAAGCTGGTATTAAAATCTGCTTAGCACAGACAAATATTGCTAAGCAGGAAGAGGCTACTAGCCAAAATACTATGTCGTTCATATTGTTTATGAATATGGTTAGTTGTATTTTCTGCTTAATGGCTTTATGAAATTGAGTCTAGGGGTCAAATTTGTATCCAACACAGGTACCAAGGCCTTTATTCATCGATCTTGTCAGCTACAGATGCTGCTTATTAGATTAATCTGCTAAGCAGAAATTACCGGGGAACCAGTGACAAATAATTATACATCACATGGCATTTTGGCTGCTTTCTACTACTAAGCAAAAGCTCTCTGTGCTCAGCAGATTTTGCTGTGCAAATTGGTACCCTGCCATGTGTGCTTATTAATCAGAAACATGCTGTGGGTATACAGTGCCTGTTTTATCACAAACAAACATCCGGGGGCATTTGAGAACTTACCACGACATGTTGCGTTATTACCAAATCTAATTCATTACCTCCAATGATGTCATAACAAGGTCGAGACTCAGTCAGGGAAATGGTTGTATCTTGTTGCAAATGGGTTCCGTACAACATCACACCCGAAGCCATTTTTGTTATTTGAGGTTCCATATCCACAGTGCTTGATAACTTCTTCTTGCCACGACAAAACAAAAACAACTTTAAAGAGCTCACTTTGCACACTTCAGTCGTAGTCAAGTTTATTATATAGTCCATCAGTTCAAATCTTCATTTCTCTTCTCTCACTTTGTTCAAAGAAGCTTTTTATGAAGGAGCTCCCAGACCATCATTTTCCTGAAGTAAGGCATATCGTGCTGGGAAATGTAAAAAAAGAAGGAAGACAAAACGGAAGATTTTAGCAAAGTTTTGATCATTTTGTGCTATCATCATAAACTGCGCAAGTCTCGCGTGTATTCGAACCTGGGACCTGTTAAAGTGCTGGATTTTTAGTTTTACTCCACACATTTAACCCTAAACCTTTGGGCTAAAGACCCTCCCATATTCAAAAAAATTGAAAACGCCAGTGTCAGCAAAACCTTTACCTGTGTGAATGTAATTTTCTTGTCTCTAGATACGTAGTCGGCAAACTTGCAGGCGAACATGCCGCAGTCGCTGCCGTTCATCTGCTGCGGAATGTCCTTGGGGCAGGAGTACGTCCATCCGGTGATGTCGTAGTCGGAGCCTTTCTTATCTCGGTGTTCGTCGACGAGATAATCTCTGCAAAAGGGAGGAGGAAAACAAGGTATGTGGGTTTTTTATTGCTGTTTATCCAAACCACAATCAGAATATTTAAGCAGGTTTCGCCTATTTCTGGTGAACTGAGGCATTACAGCCATACTCATTATTTTAATTCATGCAATAATTACGTCAGGGACAAAGAATATTATTTTGCTTTTTATCCAACACTAAGTGTGATAAGCACTGTATAATTAACTCCCACACCCAACCACCCCCAATCCTGAAGAAAAACATCCACAGGCACCTCGCATGGGATTTGAACCCATGACTCCAATATCCTGTTCGTAAGAGTGACAGTGTTCCACTGTAAGCCATGCTCACTTCACACAAACCGGCTCCAACGATTACCAGAAGCCAATTGCAATGCATCAAGCTAGATTTGCATGAGGATTTATGAAAGAAAAGTATAATAATTTAACTTGGCTTTTACATACGTTCATCAAATACTCAAGGTCTTCTCAGAATTAAAAGATTCTGTTATAAGAAATGCCTTTGAACGATGAAATGGGTAATTTGGGGTAAAATCACACACAAAAGTATGCCAGCTTTAGAGCCGGAAGAAGCGGATACTTTGGGTGTGCAGCAGACACGCGAACATGTGACACAATGACTTATATACGAACAGGATAATAGAGTGTAGGTCGAAACTGCTGACATCACCAGGTGATGATGCGAGGACAGTTTTTAAATCGTTTTATAAGCAACAAATTCTTGGACGGGTCTATATACCCTACCAATGCATCCAGAAATCTCCCTCTTTAACAATGGTCAACCAACCCACTGCCAGTTAAAGGTATCGTACACATTTGGTATTGACTCAAAACAAATATTAGCATAAAAACTTACTTGGTAACAAGCAACGGAGAGCTGTTGATAGTATAAAACATTGTAGGAAACGACTCCCTCTGAAGTAACGTAGTTTTTGAGAAAGAGGTAATTTCTCACTAAAATAATAAAAACTTCTTGCAAGAAGTTTTTATTCCTATATCTGAAAGCACACAAATTTGTACAAGGGTGTTTTTTCTTTCATCATTTTCTTGCAATTTCGATAACCAAATGAGCCCAAATTTTCACAGGCTTGTTATTTTATGCATATGTTGGGATACACCAAGTGAGAACACTGGTCTTTGAAAATTTCCAAATGTGTTCAGTGCCTTTAAATCTCCCATGGACCAGTAACAAATTCTCTCCAAGCAATCCATCTTGCTAGAAAACAACTTCCCAATGCTTAATGTAAACCCCTGCCTCCAACCGATTTTGACGATAAACCTTAAGATACAGACCAGTGAAAAAAAGGTGATGGACTAGCGAGACAAGCTAATGTGACGAGTCACTGAAAAAAAGGTTCAACCAAACAAGAAACGGATAGACAGAACATTTAAAAGCTTACCTAAGAGCGTCTAGACACTTCTGATTGTGTCCCCCCATTGAGTCAAAGTAGGTGATACTCGTCCTCCGAAAATCGATGATCTGTAAATAAAAACACCAACAAAAAACAATTAGTGATAACCCAAATCAGTTAAGTGTAGCCCTCACCTTGAAATGGCCGTCTGGCCTTAGGAGAGCGCTCTTAAAAAAAATGAAACAAAGAGAAACTTACAGCCATACACCAATGCACCCCAAGGTGGATGGGCACAAGGATCATGTCTTTGGCGAAGATGTCCGTCTTCTTCGTCCATCGGCGGAGTCCCGTCTGACCTTCCTTGAGGAGCTTGGGATAGAAGAACGTGTTGAAGCAATGGAGCTTAAGAGAGTTTGGCTGCTCGGTCCTCTCCACCAGAAGATTCATGTAGAAGTTGATGATCTGTATAGGGGAAAAAACCCAGTTAATGACGGAAACAAAATTCGCAATGATGGAGGTCTTCAATTTAGAAACACTCTGATCAAATGGACTAGGGTGCCCTGACATGAGGTCAAAAGAGGGTCACTCATCAGGCATTGTGTGCCTGCGTACTTCTCCATTGTTTTGTTTTTTCGTCAAAATCTTTTACCTCGGGCAAAGAGGTTTTACTCGGTTCATGAAAGTGCAACTTGCAAAAGTACAAGCTGATCAAGACCTGAAGATACCTGTGTCAGGGAAAATAATGACAGTTTCACATTTGGAAGGGAAAAACCCACGGAATCAGGTAGGGACTGAAAACCCCAATCCACATGCAAGGCTTCGGTCTGGGTGGGATTCGAACCGAGGTCCACACAGGTGAAAGCCAGGGATGTAAAAAACAGCTAGGTCAGTCAACCTGAACCCTACCTAGTATAGTAGGTTTCCAACGAATAAGACCTTGTCCTCTGGATTCTCGCTTTGTTTTTATAAACAGACAGGTGTAAAGCGCCCTCACAGGTGCGACCTTACCTCATCGTTCAGCCAATTCAGCCCTTGTAGCGTGGTCATGTCCTTGCGTGTCAGCCGCAACCTGAAGCCCTCGGTCAGGACCTCGTTGGTCGGCTGTCCCTTGAGGGCGTTGTTGACCTCGTTCAGCATCTCCTCCGTCATCTCAGGGAGTCCTTCGTCCTCCTCCTCCGATTCCTCTGACGATTCCACCTCATCTTCGGAGATCTCGGGGGTCGGGGGTTCCTTGATCACGGCGGCTCTTCGTTCAGCTATTTTCATATCTTCGGTAATCTGAGGGGAGGCAATTTTCTTTTGTTAAAAATATGGCGGGAAACACAATGATTGTATCAGCTTGCTTTTCCAGGGATATACAGGAAATATTCAAATGACAATAAAAAAAACCCTCCGCCTTATTTCTTCATACTTCTTCCAATCCAACAACGCCTTAAAACATAAAAAAATGCTAACTAACTTGAACAAGAAATCAGCTCAGCCTTTTTGAAAAACAACTGAATTTATACAAGTTTACTTTACGACAAAAATCAACAAAAACTTATATTAATATGTTATTTCGCATTCTTTTGGACACTGTATACAGTACATGGAGTTTAGAAACAGAAATATTGAATAACAAATAATTTGTTAAATGTGAAAAATATTAAGCACTTACTTTTTTCGAAATTTGTGCGACTTGTTCATCTCTCTGAAAGAAAAATTTAACCAGAGAAATATTTCAACAAAAACAATTATCGCTGATGTTAAAACGACACTGGAGAAAGACATCAAAGATTTAGAAATTATAATAATAAATAAATACATAAATAAATTAGTAAATTCCTTTCCCTGAACCAAACATTTTTTAAAATTTTTTTAATCTATAACATTTTCATTGATTGATCCCCATTCTTCCACTAAGCTCGGCCAGTCTTGTCGAACCATCTACTTCAAAATATCAACTTACTTGATGTTTGTAAACGTTAACAGTCGCTTTTTCCTTCTCGACTTTTGTGTGAGTTAGTCGAACGCTGCTCTCAAATCGGTCCTTCCTGTAAATGAATAATTCAAATGATACTGATGAATATTTAAAAAAAAAAAAAATTTTTCTGAGAGGTTACCTAAATTAAAAGGCCGGATGGCAACTTCAAGGCGAGGGCTACACTTAACCGAATTGGGCTATCAACCCAAATCAACTGCCACCAGGGGCACGTTACCACCTACTCCTAACACTGAAACAGGGTTAACCCCCCCCCCTTTACAGTCCGGAAGGATGTAGGCATGGGTATCATCCACTAGGAGCTTGGCTGGTAGAGCATAATACAATACCTTCCCAACTTTTTACAACGCAATTACGGTTAAGTGCCTTGCTCAAGGGCACAAGTGCATGACCGGGATTCGAACCCACACTCTGCTGTTGACAACACCAGAGCTTGGGTCCGTTGAACTAGACCGCCTGGGCTCATTGTTGAAATTATGCGACTAAAATTTATCCCCAATACTTACAGATCTTTGACCCAGTCTTGCAGTGCGTACGGTGACGAGGTTAAGCTGCGTTCAAACGCCGTCAACTGAGACAGTTCTCTTGAGGAGGTGGATGGCTTTGGGGCTGGCTTGATCGCGACGATGATCGGTGACTCGGACCGACTGAAATCTGAAACATCAAAGGGGTAAGAACACTTTTAGACACATTAAGAATAAAAACATTTGTGCAAAATACACGTAAAAGGAATACAAAAATAAGTGTATATGGCTTTGACTTAGCTTGAATAAAATGTTGTTGGCCACATTTTTATAAAGAAAATGTCATATAAACTCTATACTAACAAAAATTTGCAGGACTTTGACAAGCAGCAAGCCACATGGTAAGTGACAAAGCTGAAAGTTAACAAAAATGTTTATGAAGCTAAACAAAAAGTAGAAATTGAAATCAAATTTACAGGGAACCAGTTAACATCCTTTATAAATTAAATGGCAATTTGGACGGTAATCTTAATTTTTTTGCAAAACAATTTTTTTCTCTGTCAAGTTCCACTTCCACATGCGTGGTCCGTTGTAAAAAACAAATTGTTCGGCTGTGCAGTACGGAATCTGTCATGTTCTGATTGGTTGATTGATTGGTTCCGAAGGATTAGGTGGGCGTGGTGTAGAGAGGTGACAACTTACCGGGTTGGGCGGGCGTGGCTACGGTGTGCCTGCTAGAGTACGGCGTAGCGCTAGGACTGAGTTCCGAGACGGGTGCATGGAGGCGTAGTCTGACAGCATCCCGGATCTCCTGTTGGGTGTTGTACTCATGCGGGAGGACTCTGGTTCTGTGAAGCGTCTTATTCTCTGGGATCCTGGGTCTAGCGATGATGGAACCGAGTTCTGTTGATTCTTGCATTCTCCTATAAAGCATTTTCGGGGTTGAGCAGAGAAAAATTGACTAGAGCGTGACTTGAACCTGCGACCTCCGGATTAACGTGCAGGCGCTCTACCAACTGATCTATCTAGCGTTAAGTGAGCAGTCTCCCGATAAACAATAACAAATTTTTAAAAAGTGTTTAAAATTGTTGAAGGTTCTAGCTGGCTTCCCATGAGAGTGCAATATCAACAAAGCACAAAACATGTTGACATTGTTTTCCCTAAAACATGACAACAGAACTTGATGAAATGATCACAGGTTGGTTGTTTGGTAAGTTTAGGAAGCGTCTAAAAAGTTGCGACGATAGGAATGTTCTAATTGGATCAGATAAGTGTTCCAGCTTGTGCATGTGGACGGTTCCGTTGGACCGGCGGAACGTTCCATTATAGTTATGCCCGTATTCACTCGAGTAGGATTGCTCCCGTACTTTGACACAATAATGCGATCAGGCGGAACATTCTGGCAGTTCAATCAACTGCGGGCGTAAGCCCATGGAGCGTTCTTTTTTCGACTAGAGCGTAACCGACTTCTGAGACGCTCCCTCATTCAAACTGTAGGATGGGACCCAAGTTACTCTTGCAAAAGAACGATGACCTTGGTATTTTCCCTTTTAAAAATAAAAGAACATAATTATAATGAAATTGTTTTTAAAATTTTACCGTTTGGCCGTGTTCTTCGTCAATGTTTCCTGAGTGCTGTCTTTTACTTGTAAGGTGGAATTCATAGCAAAGGAACTAACGTTAGCCGTTGTAAACTGCTGCAGTAATTGCTGGTAATTCTGGAGCTGATCCAAACGCACACACTGCAAAAAGTAATCGGGGAAAAGATACGGTGGTAACAAAATACCAAGGCATATTGGTATTGAATGTGGACTTCAGAAGAAGATTCACCCTCCTACTACTGTCTGACCAATCAATGTTATCTCGCTGGGTTTAGAATATGCAGGGATGCGAGTGTGTAACGCCTGTGTGGTATCGAGACTGATGCCAGCAACAGGAACATTTAAATTATTCGCTTTCTGTAAAGAAAGGGCAGAAGAACACTGTTTGAATATACACCAATCCTTCACCGATCGATCTTGAACTCTGGCAGCAGCAGCAGACACGGTGGTGTGGTACGGGTGGTACGACCTTGCCACTTATGTAACTATTATTTATAAACAACCATTATTTACATATAACCATTTATAAATTAACTAGTGTAGCCCAGCCCTTAAGCTCATCGATAGGCAGCACAGTACCACCCAGGTACCACCGCAGTAATGGAGGCGTTTCTGCTGCCACCAAGAGTTCAAGATCGGCGAAGGATTGGTGTATACTGTTCACTTATCTCAAACTCTGCCATAAGTGACCAGTACATTCAATGCAGCAAACTCTCTGTCCACACAGAATGTACCATTCTAAACGGGGGTGTTTATATAGTAGCTCCAAGGACCTATGAGGGTGAAGTTCTACATAAACAATGACTTTAAGCATAAGCAAGTAAGGATTGGTTCATTAATTTTTTTAGGGCTGTCCAAAAATCCATGATCTCTACAAGTGGACGAAAATGAAAAATGTACTTTAATCTGAACACGCAAAGTAAAAAATCATTATGGTTGGGACCAACTTGGTCCAGGAAGTTCGAATCTGCACGAGACTTACACAGTCTATTCTGTTGCAGTAATCTTACAGCAGCTGCAAATCATGGCTGTGGCTATGGCTGCAATGACGAATAGCCTTATCTAGCCATAGCCACAGCCGCACCCATCAACCCATGGTCTACTATACCTCACTGGCTGTTGACTGACTCCTTCCCCCATCCGATGAAGCACTGCCCTTCCTTATGGAGGGTCGAGGGAACAATTTTTGGTTGACGGAGGTATAAGAGTTTCCGATGGATGGCGTGGCTGCTTCGGTTGAAAGAGGACCTTGGTGTCTGGGTCCATTATTGGGACGACTGGATATCATCTTCCTGCAAAAACACAATATTTTTTAACCATGAATGAATTTAATCTCATCATTTCCACTATACAGTCCCATTCCCAACAAAATCAAGGCAAACCTTGGCCCAATTTCATAGAGCTACTTAAGCAGAAAATACTGCTTATACAATTTCTGCTTAGCAAAAATAAGCGGGATACCAGCCACAGATAGCACATGAAAGATGGTATTTTGGCTGGTAACCTTATTCTGGTAAGCATAATTTTGTTGTGCTTAGCTACTTGTTGCGCTTAAGCAGCTCCGTGAAATTGGGCCAAGGTTAAAAAAAAAACAATTATTGTGATTAACAGTAAATATCTCGTCTCTTGCCACAGCATGACAGATTGGGGTGCGAGCGATTACAACAACCCCCAGGCCTTGGACTTTGCTCTTGAAGGAGCACAGCAATTTTCCTCCGGTAAGGGACACTTCTTTGTGGAAAATGTTAACTTGTATTCAAACTTTGCAAACGGCACCACGGCAAAGTCACAGGGCACCACAGTAATTGCTGTGCGTGCCGTGGGTTTATTGGAAGCCCCCAACCCCACACAGATCAGCTGCTTTTTACCTATTCACTGGTCTCGGTTGATTCTTTGACCGGCATGATGCGCTGCTGTAACTGGACGAGTTATGATCTGCCGTCTGGTGGTGAGTTGCTTTTGACATTCGACTATCCTCCTCACAATCTCTTGACGAGAGGGCGTTGCCTCTCCTTGCATCTAATCAGATTCAAAATGATAATTTCAATAAAAACCAAGAATGAATAATTGAAGGGTTATGTTTTTATTGACTGTTCACTACTTCACTGTTTTGATCAACGGAATCAATATTCATGAAAACTTTGTCTCATGAATATTCAAGATTCTCACCGGGTCCATTTGGATGTTTCCTCCTCTCCCTTTGAGCCGTCTTCTCCCTGATTGGTTGCTTGAATGTGGCGGCTACGGGTCTTTGATGCAGTGGGCGCCTCTGTAAAACCTGCGAGAATGAAAACTATTAGGATGACCAACGTTCCTCTCGCCCATTCAAATGTTGTCCGGCTTTTAACGTAACCCTCCCACTGTCTGTGGTTTTGAATGATAGCTGCATTGATATCATGTGGTGGATGATAAGTCTGTGTACAGTTACTCCGCCATACACAAACTGCAGTTAAATATTTGGTCAGCTCTTGGGAAAAGTGGGAGGGTTAACCTTTGCTTCTTCCCTCTACTTTCTGGGAATCATTTATGACAGGCAGTTATTAGGTGCTTTTAACTCTTTCAGTGCCAAGGTCGTACATGTACGATCTTCGTTATGTACTCAAAAAGTGTCATCAATCATACATGTACGACCCATAGAATACATGTTATCACGAGAGGGCGTTATCACTCAAGAAATACTATTGACTTTGGGATGTACCAAGGCAACACAAATTGGCAAGATACATTTTGTTGGTGAGAAAGACTTTTTAAAAAAATTATATACGGAATTTCAAAAAACCTAAAAAAGCTGGGCATTTTTGGTTAAGAACGCAAAACATTGTATCAAAGCACCTTATACTATTACTACCCCTGTTCATATTATGCATTCCTGAAACCATCTCAACTCCTACGGAGTATGCAGCACCAGTAGCCAAATTGGCGCACAGGTTGCTAATCATTCACATCACAATCTCTACCCTTGCAAGTACCCATTAACTCCTGGGTGATGAGAAGCAATCGAGTGTCTTGCCAAAGAAAAATAAATGTCACGACCGGGATTCGAACCCACACTCTGATGACTCAGCTATCAGAACTAGGTTTTTACCTGATTAGGGTGTTCTTGCACCGGTTCTTGGGTCACTGCTGATGACGTGTGGTTTTCGTATCCATTCTGCATGTCGACAGGACGGTAGAAGTAGTTCTCACTGAATGCCGTCGCTTTCTGCTTTATCCAATTAGCAACTTTGTTGATGGGACTAGTGACTTCTTCTGTCGTAGCACACACAAAAAATAAAGTCATTTCTTTAAAACATTGTTACAACTGCGTTGAGTTAAACTGTCATCTTGTTGTACTGTTAGAAGGTGCAAGGATAATGCAGAGCTGCCAACATGTGCATCTTGCAGCCAGGGAGTCTTTGTACAACAGTCAGGGGAGATATTTAGAATTACATTCAACATAATGGGGGAAAAGTTTCCATAATTAGGGAGGTTTTCAAATTTGTTCATCAGAACATGGTAAGATTGTTTTATCTTCAGGGAACTTTCTGCAGAATCAGGGAGAGTTGGCAACTAATGTCAGAATGTGGCCTTTTATTCCCTGGGCCCAATTTTTATGGCTCTGCTTACCTTGGACTGGTGCTCTCAGAGTCATGGCCACCAATCTCCATTTACAAAGTTAGCGTCCATTTCTGTTCCAGCTATGAAAGCACCAGTTTTGTTTTGAAAAGTGTTTTTTCTGTTGATTTTTTTTTATAATAAATGTAATTTTAAACTTAATTAAAGACCCCCAAAAAATGAACCTTTCATTGGCAAGGGTTTACCCATGATTCTAAGATGTTTTGTCTTATATGAACTCACCGTGGCTGTGTTTGCTTCGTTTGGCCTGTGGTGTCTCCAGGAGATCCTGTTCCACATGCTGTCTGTCGCTGCTACGATAAGGGAACAAGACATCAGAATTAAAATAGTTATTTGGTGATTTGCTGGACCACCTTAAACTATCTCTATTTTGGCCACATTTGAAATTAAAATAATTTGAAATCATCTTGTATGGTAATGGTAGAAATATCCTAAAACCACAAGACTAAAAAAAGGCCGACATTGACTGTTGTGTTGACAAGGAACATTTAACAAAAACATAAGAATGTCCAATGGTGGCGAAAGGTCTCAAGTGCAGTGTGGATGTTTTTAAATCATCCAAGACGCTGTTCTGCCGGGAGATAATGTAGTGCCCTCTTTGACATGTACACAAGTAGACAACATTTATATAATATAACATGCAGGTATTTTCGTCTACTGGTACGTAGCGAAGTGGAATTGCCCCGGCTTTACCTACACACCTGTTTTTTTCATCCTCCAAACATGCCAAAATAAGAATATTCTTCTTTCATTATTAAATAAGTAGACTTCTACAGGATTAGTAATAATTTTCATAATATTAATAATAATATACCTTTTCTTGTTCTATAATAATAATATCCCTTTTCTTTTTCTGATTTGTTGTGGCTCTCAAGGATTTTTACAGGCATGACAGGGAAATAAAGTCTGCAATTGCGGTGTAAAAAAAAGGGGAAAAATAGCGTTTCATATATTTTTACCAAGCAAGCCTTAGTTTTACTTTTATCAGTAATTTCCTTTTTTTAAGTTACTTTTTACTATTTTCTTGAACATGTTGAATGTTTGAATATACTGAATAATTTATAACTAAGTAAGTTTGATATGTTTTAAGCTTTTTCAGTTTAAGTTAAAACTCTTTAAAATTAATTTAACTTAACTTTCTGGCAAAATCATAGATTCTAAAATAAGATTCTAGTTACATATTAAAATCGCAATTAGAGCAAAAGTTTGCAATGAGTGACAGACAGTGTGAGCCATCGTACGTGGGACCAAAGTGGTCCCAAAAACATTCGAATACGCGCGAGAGTTGCACGGTCTAATGTGTCGGAAATACAAGCTTAAATCATACGTTGTGTATGAGGATATATGTACACAATGCTTTGCAAATGTACATTGTACATATAACGTAAACTACAAATACCTTTCCCAACTGCGTTTTCTCGGTCCAGAACCCGCAGGTGTCCCGTCAGAACCAATCCAAGTTCTGAAGGCAGATGTTAATTTGGACACCATCACTCAGCATCAGGATACCAATTGAAACATCGGAGTGTGTACGGTCAAAGCACGACTTTAGTGTCTTCGTTTTATAAATGTTGCGCTTTTTCTTGTGTGTCGTTTTCCTGTGTCTAATGGCCGACAATGCCGTAAGTGCGCATGCGTAGACAGGTCAACGCGTTAAATAACCTAAACTTCCATCAGTCTCTCCAATACACAATAACGATATCCCTGCTAGTCTGCTGAACATGGAATAAGTACACATTTGAAAAACGAAATAAAATATAGAACACTTTGAGCATTCACCTATTATTTTGTTTACTTTTATTTCATAATCTTTAAATTGCATTTCACGACGACTCACTGATTTCATGTTTGCTAGCTCGATCGGGGCGTCGGGGGGGGGGGGCAGCGCGGACGCTTTGACTTGAATTGTTTGCTTACTTCATTTTGTTCTCTGATCCATGTAATCAATTTGTTCAGCGCAGAACACAGTTGATACAACAACGGGACGGAACATTTTTGTACACCATAGCATAGAGAAAGGTGGGGAGGGGTAATTTCTCTGTGCACGTATAATATAAGTTTAACGCGTGAAAAGGAAACCTTTCGCACATAAACGAAGAACGGGTCCCAATGCTCGAATACGCGCGAGAAGTTGAGAGACTGGGACACGGTATATAAACAGCTAGCTCCCCCCTCGAGGCCAGGCCTCCATGCTGACCAGCAGTGCGCTACCTTTTGCTGCCTCGCCACTCCCACTTGGTAAGTTAACAACTCATGGTTTTCATGATGGTGGTTTTCATTGGGGCCTTGGCTGCACACGTACAGCGCCGAAACTAGGGTAAACTTTAGGGGGATAGGGGGCACCAAGGGGGGGTGCACCACTTTTTTTAATAAACTGAGGGCACTGCTCTGCTGCTGGTGGTCGGGTACTGAGTAGCCTACTGGCCAATTAAACAGTAGTTTCTGTTTGCATACCAACCCCTTTTCAGCGCTCATGTTGCCATTTTACAAGATATTACCATAGATAAAGGGTGGGTCCTTTCTCTATGATATATTATTACTTACTAGATAATCTCACATACAATTGTCTGTGTTTAAAGGTATCATACACGTTTGATAATGACTCAAAACAAATATTAGCATAAAAAACTTACAATTATGTGATAATTTCAATGTTTTAAAACTATTTTTCCATTTAAAGGCACTGAACACGTTTGGAAATTGTCAAAGACCAGTGTGAGTGTTCTCACTTGGTGTATCCCAACATATGCATAAAATAACAAGCCTGTGAAAATTTGGGCTAAATTGGTCATCGAAGTTGCAAGAAAATGATGAAAGAAAAAACACCCTTGTTGTACAAACTTGTGTGCTTATAGGAATAAAAACTTCTTGCAAGAAGTTTTTATTATATTAGTGAGAAATTAGCTCTTTCTCAAAAACTACGTTAGGCCACATAAAAAACCCAATTGTTGATCTACAACATCTACATCTACAACAATTGTTGATCTTTTTTTTTTTTTTTTTTTAATCATAAAAATAGTAATTTTAATGATCTTTTCAGTCAAATTTGGCTGCCTGATTTTTCAGCTGATATTTTTTCAAAATCCATAGGTCGGAAAGAGATGGTTGAAGAAAGGTTATTAATGTTGGCAAAACAAGAACAATTCTTCAAATATTTACTTAGGCTGCGTTTTAGTTTTTTGAAAATGTTTAGAGAAAATGTCATCTAGGAGTTGAAAGGGTTTAACAAAACAATTAAAAACATCAAAATCACACAAACTCTTTGTTTTATAGTGATTATGATGATATCTTTATTCTTTATTTCATATTTTGCCATGTCAAAAAAAAACAAAAAAACACGCCCTCCCTCCCCCATTTCCCATCAAAAAAGGACGATCCACAATTTCTTATTTTTTTGTGGCTTTACTTCAGAGGGAGTCGTTTCCTACAACGTTTTATACTATCAACGGCTCTCTGTTGCTTGTTACCAAGTAAGTTGTAAATGCTAATATTTGTTTTGAGTCATTACCAAACGTGTACGATACCTTTAATTAAGTAAACAATGTATAAAAGTTACAAGCCAGGCTACAGTGTGTGGGAACCACTTATCTTCACTGATTATTTATTAAGCAGATAAGTTGGAGCACATGTCAATATAGCAAGGGGATGTTAAGGTAGTCCCAAGTGTCTCCACAGTAAACGCAACTTACATACAGTATACTGACAAACTATACACACAACCACAAATGTTGGCAATCAAAAGGACTAGGGGACAAGTCTAAGCTTCCAATACACAAACTCCCTTATGCAATACACATTATTTCTCTCTTTTTAAAAAGTCAGGAAAAAAAAGAAGCTTCAACAGTTCAAAACAAAAAATCCAACTTTAAAGTGGAGCTCATGGTCAAGTCCAAAGGCATAAATTTGAGTTTACAAGGAAGAAAACAATCTTTGAAAATGTCAGGAAAATCACAACTAAAATTTGTTGACAACTTTGACCACAAGTAAACAGTGATCTTGTCCTTACTATATGTTTGTACATACATGTATGGGGATGTCAGATTGTATTCTAGTTTATCATCGCTTTATATGAGCCTCAGATTTATAGAGCGAAGGTACCTGGCATCATCGTTATTGTTTCTTCCATAATTATATTTGTTGCAGTGAACATCATGGGCACAGATGTTAATGATAGAAGTCCTCCCCAGCAGTTAACTAGAAAGCCAGTTCTAACCACAAAGGATGTCAAGGATCTGCTGCATCGTCTGTTCAACATCCAGGCAGACATCTTAAAGGAATATGAGAGCTATGATGACCGAACCTACTACGTGAAGACGGAGCAAATCCATAAGTGCTTCCAGACATCAGAGTTCATCCTGAAGGTATTGAATTCCAAGAACACTGCCATGGAGGGCGTTGTCGACGCTCAGACGAGAGTTCTACATCATCTGGAGTCCTACCCAGACCTTTGTTGCCAGGTTCCTGTGCCCAACGTGGCTGGAGACTTTTTGAGCAATGAGATGATAACGAATGAAGTGAGGAATGGTAGGTAACATGCCATCATCGCTAGTTTGGAGCAGACGAACTGACAGGGCTCGATTTAGTCACTAGCTCGACATGAAAAAATTAGTCAAGAAAGCTGCAGGCTAGTCAAACTTGGCTCTTTTTAGGTAGCTCGGTAGGCTAGTCAAACTTGGCTCTGGGGTAACCCGGTGGGCTAGTCAAACTTGGCTCTTTAGGTACATGTAGTCCAGCTAGCTAGTCAAACTTGGCTCTTAGGAAGCGCGGCAGGTTAGTCAAACTTGGCTCTTAGGTAGCCCGGCTGGCTAGTCAAACTTGGTTCGTAGGTAACCCGGCAGGCTAGTCAACTTGGCTCTTAGGTAACCCAGAAGGCTTGACAAACTTAGCTCTTAGGTTGATTGGCATGCTAGTCGAACTTTGCTGTTAGGTATCCCGACAGGCTAGTCAAACTTGGCTGTTAGATAGCCCGGCAGGCTAGACTATTTTACTCTTTAGGTAGCTTGGCAGGCTTGTCAAACTTGGCTCTTACATGTAGGTAGCCCGGCAGGCTAGTCAAAATTGGTTCTTTTTAGGTAGCCTGGCAGGCTAGTCAAACTTGGCACTTAGGTAGCCCGGCATGCTAGTTAAACTTGGCTCTTACATAGCCCAGTAGGCTTGTCAAACTTGGCTCTTAGGTAGCCCGGCAGGCTAGTCAAACTTGGCTCTTAGATAGCCCAGCAGGCTAGTTAAACTTGGCTCTTAGGTAACCCAGCAGGCTAGTCAAACTTGGTTCTTTTTAGGTAGCCCGGCAGGCTAGTCAAACTTGGCTGTTAGGTAGCCCGGCAGGCTAGTTAAACTTGGCTCTTACTTAGTCCGGCAGGCTATTCAAACTTGGCTCTTACGTAGCCTGGTGGGCTAGTCAAACTTGGCTCCTAGGTAGCCTGCAAGCTAGTCAAACTTGACTCTTAGGGAGCTAGGATAGTCAAACTTGGCTATTACATGTAGGTAGCCCGGTAGGATAGTCAAACTTGACTATTAGGTAGCCCAGCAGGTCAAGGGTGAGAGTTCAATGTACTATTTTCCTGCAAAAACTCAACACTTATCTTTAAAGGGACATTTCGTCTGCTCTTTCTTATAAGGTCCTTATTTGCAATGTTTACTGTATTAACCAAAAGGCCTTTTCCTAGCAGAAAATAACCAAAATCAAATACTACAGACAAATGTGTATCTCAAAAAATGCATGCCTATTTTTGCCAAACACTTACTTTGGGGAAGATAGTGTTAGTACAGTACCAACAAACTCAACAAATTACCAGTGGCTTCAGAATAGTTTGGGATTTTCAATTTTGAGGTATCCATACAAATTTTAACAAGGCCCTTACTTCATCTTAAGTGTGACATAATTCCACTGTAAGCCACGCCCACTTCACACAAACTGGCTCCACTGATTACCACTGATTAGGAGTTGCATTGAGCTAGTTTTGCTTTAATGCTTTATGCAAGAAAACTTTAATATTTTACTTCCCTTTTCGTTCTTCAAAGACTAAGGTCTTCTCAGAATCAAAAGTTTCTGTCAAAAGAAATGCTTTTTAACGATGAAAATGGGTGATTTTTTGATAACGCACAAGCGTATGCCAGCTTTGGAGGCCGGATGGTGAAAACTTTGGGCGTGCTGCAGATCTGCGCGTCTGTGATGCAGTGACATACCAACAGGATAGTACTGAACCGATGATTTTTAAAATTAACCCCAAACCTCCCCGTTATTACAACCTTTCAAAATCCAACTGTATGTTTGTTTGATTCTGTTTGATTGCACGTGGGATCAGGCATACAACCATAGTCAGAGTCCAACAGATTGGGTGTCCCGTATGTTGGTTGATTTTTGTTTAAGAGAGAGGAAGGATCGAAGTATGGGAGCGTCTCAAAAGTATAAAAGGACGTTCCAATGGGCACACGCCCGCAATCAATTGGTCAACAAGAATGTTCCGCTTGACCACATCATTGAGCCAAAGTACAGGAGCAACCCTACACGAATGAGTTTGCGCTCAGCTCTCAGCCAACAATAGGTGTTCATTGTTCTCAGTGAGGGCGCTTTTTGGGGGCTTGTGACGTCAGGGCTTGTGGACGTCATATGTAAGTGGTCTATTAGAACGTTTCTACCGTACTGACTTTTGAGAGACTCCCAAAATCACTCAAAGGGCTGTAATGACTTCTGCTTTTATGTTCTGAAGGAGTTGGACTCATTAGACGTGAAAGAGAGTTGTCTGCTGTACGCCTCTTTAAGTTCATACCAGGAAAGATGTTGGTGGATGTGTCTCCTTTGCCAGCAAGGTTTTTCTATGATGCAGGAAAACACTTGGGACAACTACAAAAGACTCTGCAGGTATTTTATTTTGTTCACACATCCAACAGCACAATTAGCGCCAATAACAGGATGAATAGGAAACAAGAAAAATTGTTCAGTTTTAGAGGTGGGAGGACAACCCCAAATAGGGAAAACCCAGGCAATCTGGTAGGGACTGAAAACCCAATCCACATGTAAGGCTCAGGTCTGTCTGAGGTGGGATTCGAACCGGGGTCCACAGAGGTGAAAGGCTGGAAAAGAAACCACTGAGCCAACCTGATGCCTATGTGGTATGAAAAACGTCATTTAAAGAGGGGCACTATAAGATTATAGTCAGTTTTGTGATGCACTCATTTTCCAATATTCAGGGCAGGCACGCAACTTTTCAGCTGATTTCCTTTTTTTCTGCATTGATAGTGAAGGGCAGAGCTGTGTATTGAGAGGGTTGCGACATGGAGGGACCAGCTTTCTCCGGTCACGTGGTTGCTGGACGCCTTTTTGTTCCAAATGCAGCACAACCCAATGGGCAGACTAGTCTGGCACCCTGTATTCGCCAATGCATTTTTTTGAGACAAAATGGCTTCTGATCGCAAGTTGTCGCAACTCTCTCAATATACGGCTCTGGTGAAGGGAGACCAAGTGCGCCCTCCAACTTTGCATATTTACAATAAAAAGCTATGTTTGGGTCTGCGACCTTTGGACTCACTCTTGTTTCTATTTTAGCTTTTTGAGCAAGAGAGAGCACAATTTTACTTTCTGTGGGCATTTCTTTCTATTTTTTAAGGCAGCATGGCTCTGGCCATGCTCCAAATACTTTTTACTTGGGAGGGATTATGTCCTAGAGCTCTCTGTGATTTTTGTGTGTGTTTAAATCATCTTTTTATCAGAGGAACATTGTAATTTTGAGGGCTAGTTGAATCGGGTAAATGTAAGTTGTATATGTAGCGTAAGCATATGTTTGCTATAAAAAAACAATTTTTTTTCTAATTTTATTAAAATATTTTCCATCTATAGGAGTACCATGGTGATGTAGAACCACTTAAGCTGAAAAGCAAACACTGCATGTGGAGTCTGGAAAATGTTCCCTTGATGAGAGAACATCTCCCATTGGTCATCGACGCAGCCAAAAGACAACTGTTGGAGAATGTGATTGGACAGTTCGAAAAAGATGTCGTGCCTGTGATTGGTCAATTAAGGCAGGGTGAGTTGTTTCAGTTTGTGATAGTAATAATAATAACTGACATTTATACAGCGCTGGTACCCACCAATTTTGACTCGTGAACGTTACCCCTGGATAACTGGGCTGTTGATTTTGTTCCTTAAACCAACTCGCCCCCTTGGGAGTCTACAGCCTGTACTTGAAAATTTGTAAAAGTTTAAAGTTTTGCGTGAGCCAGTCACGCATTAAAGCTTTAAACCTCAACAGCAACAGGTTCTGTTGGCTGAGTCATCAGAGTGAGGGTTCGAATCCTGGTTGTGACACTTCTCATCAACCAGTCGTAGTAAATGGGTACCTGCGAGGGTCGAGATTGTTGATGTGAATGATGAGCAACCTGAGCGCCAACTTGGCTGCAGGCGCTGCATACTCCAAAGAAGTTGAGATGGTTTCATGAATGCTTAAGGTCCAATGAACAGGGGGTAGTAATATTGCTAGGTGCTTTGATGCAATGTTTAAAAGCGCCTTATAAATAAAGGTTGATTATTATCATAAAAATTGCAACAAATTTACATTTTTTAATTTTTAGGAATCATTTACGGTGACTTCAATGAATACAATGTCATAGTAAGCGAAGACTTGACGGGTAGGTCAAAGTCAACTCCCACTGCAGATGAAGGTCACGAAATTTGTGCGGTCAAGAAAAACAAAGCCGACAGCAGTGTCTCTAAGTGGAGGATCAATGGCATAATTGATTTTGACGACATGGGGTACAGTTGTCTGTTATTCGATGTAGCGGTAGCTATCGTTTACATGATGACGCTCAGTGACAAACCAATGGAGGTTTCGGGTCATCTGCTGGCTGGTTTCGAGACTGTGTCGCCGCTCACCTGCGAGGAGCGCAGCCTACTTAGGGCGTCGGTGGCGGGAAGGTTTGTCCAGTCGCTGCTCACAGGGTTGAAGCAGTCCAAGTTGTTCCCGGACAACACCTACGTGGGGTGTTTTCTGGTCAAGGGATGGAGTCTTTTGGAGCTCTGGTGGGGCCAGACTGAAGAGGACCTACAGGGTTTGTGGGATAGGTGTGGGAATTCTGGAATAGACGTCTCATAAGATATTTCCATTAAGGTCCCCCATATTGTATTAGCCAAAATGACCGAGGCATCAAAAATGCATCATTCGTATTTAAGTCCCATTCTGTATTTATTCAGTTTTGAATTTTGGTTCCCCAAACCTTTTCGTAATATTTAAAGAAGAAAAAGGTACTTTATTTGCGGCAAAAACATTTTGTGTAAAAAACCCTGTATTTTTAGTAAAAAAAATTGTATTTTAGAGAAAAGTGTATTTTTAGAGAAAAGTTTATTTTCTTTCGTTTTAAAAATTCATGTTTATTTCGTTGTAAGCTTAATGTATCTTGTTTAGCCAGGAACACAAGTTTTACAGTGTTACGATCTGAAAATCTCCAAACTACCCGTGAATATAAATCACTCAAAAAGCCTGAATTTTCTCAGATGCAACAAAGAAACCAAACAGGGTGTCACTGATATAAAGAACAAAGAATCAAAGACATTTAATGATGAAACTGCTGCTAACTGCTTCAGTAATTTAATAATTTAATTAAAAACATTATTAGTGTAGAGACACGGGAAGGAGGTCGGTCCTCTATTTAAAAAGGACCAGCATTCACCAGAATACACCAAAAGCAGAATCCATATGACGTCAAAAAATTAAAAATAATCTCCTGTACTGATTTTAAGCCTCCAATACTATAGGCACTCAATACACATACACAAGGTCAGGACCAGCCTCCTTCCCAGGGCCCAATTTCATAGAGCTGCTTAAGCACAAAATGTAGCTAAGCACAACAAAATTATGCTTACCAGAATAAGGTAACCAGCCAAACTACCATGTCACATGTACAATTTGTGACTGGTATCCTGCTCATTTGTGCTTAGCAGACATTTTGTAAGCAGTATTTTCTGCTTAAGCAGCCCTATGAAATTGGGCCCAGGTCTATGCATTAGTAATTTGTTTAAGAAGTGTACGTTACCTCATAAACATAAGTGGGCAATTCCACACTAAAAGAGAGGCATGGGAGAGTGAGACTAAAGTAACTATTTTTCCTGTACATTCCGAAGCTGTTCATGTTTTTTTCAGAGCACAGAATAATAAATTAATCCATGACTTTTTGAAACTTACACTTGCAGGGTCATTTAAAAAGTGTTACGTTATAACAAAGACAGACATGTCGCCTCGAAAGTGAAGAAAAATATACGAACATTTGACAGACACTTTTTGTGCCCAAGCTCTGTCTACCTTTATACGTTTATACTTAACAATTGTTTAACTTATAAGTTTTCTGAAATAGACTGCAAATCTCGCGAATATTCGAACTTCCGGGACCATTGTGATCGGGTCTTGTGGTCCCAACCATATATGGAGTTTTACGTGGGCGGGATTTTGTTTCGTCAATTGTTTTAGTTTAACGTAGTTTATGGCCATGAAAATTTATATATGATTTGGGGAATGTATTACTAAGTAATAAACGATATGAAAATAAAACCAATTCAACAAAATAACGAAGAAAACCCAAGAATAAGACTTGACCTCCGTTTCCGGTTACTTGTTAAAAAACTAAGAATGCTGCCCAACGGACGGTCATAGACGCACACATTCGGGCGTGATTGGCAAAGGGGATTTCTAACAAGTAATTTTGTTTCAATCTTAATTTGAACAAATTATTTGTATTATACAAAAACTGAAACATTATTTATACCAACTTGCTAAATGGGTATTTTTATTTTCAAGAATTTTGTATAAATATAATTTAAAAAGAAGATTTGATTTCATAGACAAATATAGTCTTCCTTCAAGTTTGTTCTCGTTTTCGATATGCGCGAGACTTGCACAGTCTATATAATAGCCGGGGAAGGTGCTTTTTTGGCTGGTTACTATTCCCAAGGGTTTGTAGAATTAGTTTCTGGACAACCCAGGGTCAATCAATTCATATTAGTATAACTTCCACCAAATGATGTCCGTCCTCGTGACACTATACGTAAACAATCCTGAAGATTTATCACCTCCAGTTTCTTAAAATACTCCGGGTCATTTACCACATCACATGTGCTTTTGAATATAACAACTTTTAAGAGCCTACAGTATTAACTTACATGTTGTTATACGGGTCTAATGTTTTGACTTTTAAAGGGATTGTATACGTTTGGTAACTGGAACCCACTATTTGTTTCAATCCTATAGTTGTAGATATACCGGTATACCATAAAACTAACCTGTGGGAATTTGATTTCAAAAGGTGGGAGCGTTTTTGAGATATTGGCGAAAATCTGGAGCGGTTAAAGAATAATCTGCAATTGGAATACACAATCTTAGAAACGTTTCTCTCAGATTCAAATTTTGGGGGATAAAAAGTGATATCTTTTTCCATAACCGCAGTAGGCTTCGAAGTGAAAGGTGTCTCAAAATGCATTATACTATCCAAAGCTGCTGTAATTCTTACCAGGTAAGTTTTTATTGCCATTCGTTTTCAGAGTCCTTACCAAACGTATACAGACCCTTTAAACCTTGAAACTTGTAACATTGAGATTAAGTCAAAAATTAAAGTTGTTGATGCCAGATCCAGAATACATGCAATCTTGTTAACTTTCTTTGTTTTATAGTTTTGTCCTCCAATCAAATGGCAAAGATCTACTTGGATGTTATATACAACGAATAATGATTGTTTTACATGTCATGATTTATTTGAGTTTATTGTGATTTACGGTAAATAGCTTGAATTCCATCGGTAGAAGTAGTTGGAATATTGGTCAGCAATGTATAGGGCAACATAGTTTTGGTTTTGGTCTTCAGTTGAGTCACACAATAGACATGTGGAATGTAAAGTACAATAAGGGCCATAGCTTTTCTCAGTTAGAGTTTAATGAGTTCTAGATAGCAAGGCTTTAACTTATGCAAGTTTATTCTTATGGCTTTAAGTTTTGAAAGTGAGGCAGGATCTTATGCAAATAGCAAAGAAGAGGTTTTGGGGCGTAGTCCAGCAGATCACCATGAGACAGCATTGAGGCAAGACGTCTTTTTCCCCACTCTGTCGGCTGCTGAAATTTGTGATCGCAATGTGTGCTGACAAAGACGGCTCAATAGGGCCGTATAGCCTGAGAAAGCTGTGTGTTTTGCCTGTGTGGCAATCTAAATTATTTGCTGTGTGCAACACCATTTTATGTGATATTTTAAACCAGGCTGAGTGGAGAGCAAAAGAGCTACATTGTGGAGAAAAGCTGTAAGTAGAAACCATTTCTTGAATGTTCAAAGTTGCTCAGGAAAACTGCTAGTATTTGATTGTATGAGCATGACAATTTAGTATTGTATTTTGAAGAGAAATTCCTGGAAATTTAGTATTGTATTTTGAAGAGAAATTCCTGGAAATTTAGTATTGTATTTTTCAAGAGAAACTCCTGGAAATTTAGTATTGTATTTTGAAGAAAAGTTTATGACGATTTAGTGTTGTGTTTTTGGAAGGAGATGTTTATGATAAGTCGAAGTCGAGTTCCACAAAACAGAGTGTATTGTTATTTAGCCCTGAACGGTCACAAGAAGGTATTATCAGAAGTTTTGGACTGTTTTTATTTATGATTGTAGATGGCCAATTAGTGAATGTACACAAGATGGCTGTGCAGCAGATTATTAAAGAGTGAACTCTTGGGCCACGACTGACAGGCCACCGATTGAGCGGCAGAGGCCGGAATTTGAAGGAGAACTTCGAAGAGTGATTTTATGTGACAACGAACTCCCTGAAGCAGATGAAGCGATTTGTACAATCGAGAACTTCGAAGAGAGATTTTACGTGACAACGGCTTTGTGAGCTTTTCAAATCGATTAATCGATTTGTACATACATTGTTTTGGTATTATGTACGGTAGGCCCTAACAAGAATTTACATTTGAAGATTTTGACGTTTTGTGGGTTGAGAAGAAATGTGGTTATTTTGGATTAATTTGATCAAGTTCCAGCTGGACTGATTGTAGTATTGTGCACAAGTCGAAAGATGAAGTTGATTTTAATAATAATATAAGTGAAGTTTAACCAAAGAATTGTTTCTGTATTTTCTTTGAGAAGTGTTCCTTTTCCCATCTCGATTATTCGCAAATAATAATAATAATAAAGAGAGATTTATAAAGCGCAAACAGTTGCAGATCGGTTCCGCCTCAAGGCGCTGAAATACAAGCAAAAAAAAATGGATTAAACGACATAAATTAAATGAAAAACAATGATAATTAAACAATTTACAAACAATTACGTCTTGACCAGCCAAAATACACAGTAAGCTAAAAAATAGCGGATAGTCTTGACATTGCACTCGTGCAATGGAGAGAATCTTTTAATGAGTTGACATAATATGGAATGTTCTATTCAACTCGGCTTCGCCCCGTGGAATTATTTGTATGAATTATTAATAAACACCAAGGATAGTTTATGCACTCTGATTGGTTGAAGACTGGTCACGTGGGGGTGTATTGGCATTATTTGATATAAAGACCGGCTCTTGGAACTGGCGAAGAAATGGCCCCTAAACAAGCACATTGTGTAAAATAATAGCGGGCCTGTGAAATCTCCGCTTTAAAGCGGATATACTCTTTTTTATTGACCGATTGTTCACTTTTCCCGGTTTTTTTTCATTTACTATTTCCGCAAAAAAAATAGACGATCACAAAACGTTTATCCGCTTTTAATGCGGAAGCGCCAAAAGAATATTTTAAAAAGGACGAATTTTCCCGGTCGGCCGGCTACACGTGTACATCATACAGCACTTGCGAAGTCCGAGGCCTACGAGGATCCACATACTGTCATCTATTGGCCTTTGCTCCATGAGCTAAACTGAGTTCTGTATGCACAGTGCGCTTTTTGTGCGGAAAATCTCAAATCAGTTGTTTTCTTTGTGTGTATTGTTTTTTATTATAGACTATGTATAAGTCTCGAGCGTAGCAAAACGAGAAAATACGTCAACTTTGTTTGCAATTAGGCCGAGTTCGAGTTTATTTCTCGGGTTTTCATTGTTGTTTTGTTGAATTAATCGTATTTTTATATTTTTGTATCATTTAATATTTCATTCCCAACAACGTATGTAATTTTCATGGCCATAACGAAACAAAATCTTGCCCACGTAAAACTCCATATGGGACCATTTATCTCTATTATATTGTGGTCCCGATCATTGATCTCTATAATAGACTTTGTAAGTTGACCTCAAGAGCGTCAAATATAACAAAGTACCACAGACTCCGGAACAGCAGTTTGAAAAGAAGTGTATAGATATAGATTCAATCGCGATTTTCTCAAAACACGATTTTTGTTGTTGTTGACCATGTTACATGAAGGTCATTTGACGCGGCTATATGTGCTAGGTGCTTAATATCTGTGGAGGAATCGCATTTACTGTTCAGCATAATTGGTGTGTAATGTGTACTGACAACTTTGAACACACACAATGTCATACATGTACACTGTCTGCTGACTGACGAATGGTGTCTATGGTATGTAAAACACAAACTTTTTTGTTTGCGGGGTTTTTGTGGTTTTTTTTTCTTCATTTTTTTCATTTTGCAAACAAGGTTGCGGGTCACAAGTGTCGTGTACACGTCGAGCTGACAGTTTGATTGTGTGCTTGACAGAGTTTTGTAGCCGAGTCGCCTGTGTCAAGTCCCGGGTCACTTGGTGGGAGTTGTTTAAAAATCACCAAATAGTTAGAATACTTAAACCAGTTCACTAAGATGCCTGGATCACTATTTATTGCAAACCAAATGTCGTAAAATAAGAATTGTAAATGACAAAATAAAACACATTTAGTTTAAGGGATTGTATACGTTTGGTAATTGGAACACACTGTTTGTTTCAATCCTATATAGATATATACCATAAAACTAACCTGTGAAAATTTCATTTCAAAAGGTGGTAGCGTTTTTGAGATATTGCCGAAAATCTGGAGCGGTTTGTCGAAGCTGGTAGAAACGTTACTGCAGTAACGCTTCTCAGATTCAATTTTTTTTTTTTTTTTTGGGGGGGGGGATAAAAATTGATTTTTTTTCCATAACCGTAGTAATTGAGTGTTTACTGCTTTACAGTAAGCACAGAAATGGTCATTATATGGCAAGTCGGGAATGACATGGAGGCCCTTTGCACAATGAAAATTTTCTTGCCCTCTAAAAGGGTCTGTTGTATTCGTTTGGTAGTTGGAACCCATTGTTTGTTTCAATCCTATATAGTTGGATAAATTATATACCATAAAACTGACCTTTGAAAATTTCATTCAAAAGGCGGTTGCGTTTTTGAGATATTGCCGAAAATCTGGAGCGGTTATGTCCAAGCAGGAAGAATAATCTGCAATTGGAATACACAATCTGAGAAATGTTGCTGCAGTAACGCTTCTCATCAGATTCCAATTTTTGGGGATAAAAAGTGATATCTTTTTCCATAACCGCAGTACTTCGAAGTGAAAAGTTTCTCAAAATGCATTATACTATCCAAAGCTGCTGTACTTCTCAACAATACGTTTTTCTTTAAACAAAGTTCAATACATGTAGTTAATATTTTATTTAAGGATCAGATTTTTATGTTAGTTCCTTGTCCTAAGGCCTAATAAGTTTTTGAGGTGAGAATACGTTCTTTTGATGTCATTCTTTTTCGGAAATTTAAACAGGATCAGGACACTAATATTTCAAGTGACAGAACAACAATTAAGGTAACAATTTTAATTATAAAATTGCACTTAGAATATGACAGACATTGTCAGCGAAAAATCGTTTGGTTGCGAAAGAAGCGTGGTTTCTTTCTCAAAAATATTTAAATTTAATAAATTTGTGTGACATTTGAAATGTGTTTTTTTTACCAGATCGGCAAAAGGTGCCGATTCACCGTATGAAAGTCTTCCATCGATGACATTGGCACCACGTTACCATGAGACCCGCGGTATTATGAGACTTGACTATTTGATTTCAAGTTTTGTTTGCAAGGTGATAGTGTTAAGTAACGCTAGGGTTGAATGGAAACATGACAGAAGAAGCAGTCAAGGGAGAAACAGCAAAACTCCTGCAGCTCTCGAAACCATTCCTGACTCCCGGTGACGTCACGTATCTCCTTAGCCGACTTTTCGGTTTGAGAGCTTCTCGGATTGGTGAATTCAACAGCTACGTCGACAGGATTTACCACGTTAAGACAGACCCTGACCAGGGAATCGGAGAGCAAACAGAGTTCATCCTGAAGGTATTGAACTCGGTGTATACCGCCGAAGGCGCCGTTGAAACACAGACGGACATCTTGGTTCATTTGCAGTCGTTTCCCGAGTTCAGATGTCAGTCTCCACTTCCGAATCTAAACGGCCAGTTTGTCAGCTTCGAGTCAATTCACAACGACTACCTGAATGGTAATATTACAGATTAATAGAGAACAACGACAGATTGTGTGTGTGTGAACACGCATTCCAACCGAGGACTTTAATAAAAGGGATCCGGGTAAATGACATAACGGGGACAGTCCTCGGTTTGTTTCGTGTACAAAACCAATGGGGACGTCGCTTAAAAAAACTAAGTCCAAACCATGGGATGTCCTCGGTTTATTCGATTTACAAACGTGTGTGTGTGTGGGTAGGTATACACAATCAAACCGGGGACATATATATAACAAAAGGATAATAGGTCCACGGTTTCTATCACAAAGAAAAAAACAATGTGGTCCACGGTTGCTATCACAAAGAGTTGAAAAAGGATTATTTCACATTATTTCTGAGTAGGCCTATTATCACATTATTTAGACTGGAATAATATTTTTTACAAACTAAGAGATTTAAGGATACACTAATATTTTATTATTTGTTAATTTACAGTTATCATTTAAAACTAACAATCCAGTGAATTTTCCTTTAAGCTTCGTCCAGTTGGATATTTTGTGATGTAATTCTTTACTGTTGTTTACCATCTGGAGGAGAGAGTATTGGAAGGGAAGGTGCCGTCAGTGCCGTGCGACTGTTTAGTTTCTTACCCGGAAGGCCCCTGATAAAACTGGCTCCACTGCCGCCACCATTCTTCCTGAAAGTTGGTGAACACCTCGGGGGATTACAAAATGCTTTGCAGGTAAAAAGCGGTTAACAAGTTACGATTTAACGTGTGAAAAGTGCCATCTTTACCCCGTTTTACTATACGGTGCGTTCGGACAAAATACGAACATCACAAATTCATGTCCCCCTCCCCCGCGTAGAACCGTTGGCCCCCTTTTCTTGTTCCCAAAATGATATCGGGAAAAAAATGCACAAATCAATGGTTTGAATCATCAAAAGCCCGCCCCCCTCCCACAACCTACTGCCTTCGCGTGATCTTGAACAGGTACCGACGGCAGAGGTCGCGCTGCATTTAATCATCGATCGCGCGCCCTATACTCTCTCTACACGACCCCATGTATAAGCAGTGGACATGGTACAAGTGGAGTTTTAGTCTAATAATTCCAAGCCCGGATGAGCTTGGACAGATTACCAAAGCCGGTGTGGCAGGAGATTCTGTCCCCCGGAGATTCTGTCCCCCCCATTTATGGCGAACTGTGTACAAACTACTTTTGACAGCGCCCTCTTTTGAATCATCCTCCTCCAGTCCATGTTAATTTCCCGTATGGGGACAGAATCTCCGGGAGGGGGGAGACCAGATTTCCCTGGGACACCGGCAGCCGGCGCTGTGTATATGAGTCGCAGGGTCTTATCTCTAGGCCTGATGAGGATGAACTAAATTAGCGGAAAGTGCTTTAATGGGACGCATTGCCTTTGGATTGGACACTTTGGGCTATAAAACGCGTTTGTTATGATGACATGAATATGATTGGAAAGATCACGGTTTATTTTGAATATTTTGCTTTTAAAGCAAGAATCAATTAAAGGGACAAGTTGCCTTCGGATTGGGCGCTTTGGGCTATAAAAAGAGTTTGTTATAATTATGGTTGAAATATGTTTTAAAAGTAAGCGCCCAATCCGAAGGCAATTTGTCCCTTTAATTGATTCTTGCTTCAAAAGAAAAATTCAAAATAAACGCCCAGCAAATGATAAGGTTCCTTTCCGTAACTCCATGCAAAAGATGTTTATATCAATTATTTTTACTCGCAGAAATATCCCAACGATGTAAAACCATTAGAACGAAGGGCGGGTCATATTTGGTGTCTGGAAAACATATCCGATCTCAGGAGTTACCTATACGTGGTCAAAGATGCAAAGTCGCTGAGGATTGTAAAGGAAGTTATCAAGGAGTATGAAAGGAAAGTTATTCCAATCTCTGGAGAGTTGAGGAAAGGTGAATAGTGTAATGTTCAGGATCATGCCAAACTCTCGGCCTCTTCTGCAACGTGGAACGTTTTTATAATAGTGGTGTAACCAGCAGAGGCGGGGGACGGGGCCTTCCCCTGCTCGGAGAACCTCCTTCCCCCAATCTTGCCCCCACCAATTGAGATCGACAAAATAAATGAATGATTCGATATATCAAAAGCCCCCCCCCCCCAATAATACAAAATATATAATATAAAATAAGTGTAAGAAGACATTGAGATTTTACTATTACCATAAATGATAATAGAACAAGGATGTGTGGGTGTGTGTGCGTGTGTGTGTGAGCGTGTCTGCCCGTTGAAACCGAGGACTTTAACAAAAGGGGTCCGGGTGTTTGACAGAGCGAGGACGTCCTCGCTTCGTTTTCGTGTACAAAACCAATGGGGACGTCGCTGAAAAAACCAAGTCCTCGATTAACGGGATTCACAAACGTGTGTGTGTGTGGGTAGGTATCCACATTCAAACCGGGGACCTATAACAAAAGAGGACATCAGGGACATTAGGAGGTACCCGATTGCAGTTGTTTACACCCTTGCGTGTTTGTTTAGTTATCTGTGCGCAGCCCTTTGGGCCAGTTTGCGCGCCATTTGAGGTGAATGGCAAATCTAAGTTTTCTTATTGGTGGTTGATATGGTAAATTTTGAATGTCACATGTCCACAGCTGACAAAGAGGGCGTGCAGAGACGGATCTTTAGAGCTCAGCATTATCCGGGTTCTTCTAAAATGGCCATTGAGATATAGTCGCGACTACGATTAGAGTCGGCCCCATATAAAGACGGGTATTCATAATTAGTGTCTTAAAAGCATCACTAGAATAATTACCTTTAACTGATGTTGGTTAATAATTGTGTCATTCAGGTATTGTGAACCATGATTTTAACGAAGGCAACGTGTTGGCAGTAGGAGGAGACCCACATGGAAATGTTGAGGACTCTGACATCAGCGGCGTCATTGATTTTGACTTTATGGTATATTCCTGCCTGGTGTTCGAAATCGCAGTGTCCATGATGTATCTGATGTTCTGCAGCGACGAACCGCTGGAAGCCACTGTCAACCTCCTGGCCGGGTTCGAGTCGAGAGCACCGCTCCCGGAGAAGGAGCGAGGCGTGCTGCGTGTTCTTATAGCCGGGAGGTTCGTCCAGTCCCTGGTACTCGGGCTGTATTCTTCCAGCTTTAATCCAGACAATCCGTGCATGGGCGAGACGCAGGGAAAGGGCTGGAATCACCCGGAAGAGTTCTGGAATCACCCGGAAGAGGACCTAATGAGGTTATGGAAAGACATCAAAGGGAATGTTTCCTAAAAAGACAAGTTGTTCTTGTCCATTGAACAATATACACACACCCGAACACCGAAGGTCCGAGCATCAATCTTGCTTCCGGCAAATTGGACCATTTTTCAGGGCCTATGTCATCCAAAATACCTCAAGTTGGAAGTCAACAACCCCCAGGTCACAATTGGGCAAAATTTGTACAGTGTACCCAATTCGCCGTATTTTGACCGCGCGAGGGCAATAAAACTGTATACAGGCAATTAAAATAAGATGAAACTGTAATTTGTGATGCCAGAGGGTGCACCACACTAAATAGGCCAAAATTCATGCGCCAAACCGATTAATATAATTTGTAGGCCCTCAAAATCTTTTGAATAATGTTTTGGGTGTCGTGCAACTGATAGATTGTGTAATTGTGACAAGTTACCACAACCTGGGGGCACTGTGCTTCAACTTTTGACGAGACTTGCTAAATTTAGGCTTTAAAGTTGGTCCTATTTGGCTTGGGAAGTGGATAAGTGCTTCACAAAAACTGGCAGCAAATCGGTTTAGGAAAAAAGCACGGGGTTCTGTGCTTCAACTTCCGAAGAGATTGCTTAAATTTAGTCAAACGACTGACCTGCCAAAAAAACCGAAAAGATATCTGAAGTTTAGTTTTCTGAAAATAAATTTGATTGGTTTTCAAGAGAGGCTCAGAGACATTGAAATATTTGTTGAGTATTTTTTAATATTTAGCAATTAGCATTGGTTGCTATGGAAGTTTATTTAGTGTGGTGCACCCTTAGGACTCTTTATCTGTGTATGTACAGCACAGAGGACGAGCAACCCTGGTTCAACTGAGCGTTATTATGTTGGTATCTTGCACAAGATGAATATCACTGGCTCTGCCGTCTGGACTTGGGAGTAGGACTAATTAATGGACTACGCGGCTGTTGTGAGATTTTATTCAGTTCAGGGGTTGATCAATGAAAGGATGGGAGTTTTAGTGTGGTGCACCCATAAATCTGTGTATGTACAGCACAGAGGACGAGAAACCATGGTTCAACCATATGGAGGAAGGAAAACTGAGCGCTATGTTGGTATCAATAATAATGTTTGCACAAGAAAATATCACTGGCTCAGATGTGTTTTTATTGACACGAACACGTTGGTAGTTTGTGCTGGATGCTTTTGTACGATGGGTTGTCTGGTTATCACGTCAAGTTTTAGGACATCCTCCATACAATTACCAACATTATAACGCACTGAAATACGCACACAGACAATTGTATAGGCAAAATGCACATAACCTAGTATTGTATGAAACCTTAACCCCAAAAAGAAACTCGTACTGAACATAGTAGCTGATTCCCATGAAAATTCATAATGTGTATATATAAATATACTTAATTTACAATTAAAATTTTTTTGTTTTTTGAAATTATTTACACATGTACCCGTCGACTTCAAAACGACAACTTTTGCACTTTAGCAAAGTGATCTCTCTGTCACACCATGGAGTCACACCAAGTACGATAAGTATTTATAAGCATAAACTTGATTGTAGGATATTTTCTTCCTCCATGGTCACACGAACATTCACAATGGAGGCCGATCTGCTCCACCACATCGCCCATAGACTTGACTCAAGTCCCAATCCCGTGCCATCGCCAGAAAACTATTGTTTTTGGTTATGGTCTGCATTCCCCAACCTGTTCCGCACCGGGACCACATTTTGACGGCGAGCGCGCACTGTGCGGCTTGTTTGCTAGTTGGCGCAACATGCTTGGGGACCTCTCGCACGAGAACGGGACTTGAATCAAGTCTACATCGCCCACAGTGGGCGGTCTATTTGCCGTTCAATCACTAGTTCATTCATAATGTACATAACTGTACAGTTGCTTAGTGGAAACCCTAATGAATATTCAAGCCAAATTTGAAAAATGTTCACGTAAATTTACTGTATGTACCTGTAAACTGTATTCATCAACCAGAAAATCGACGTCCGTGTTACGGTGCTGCATGCTGATTCGCTAATCGTCATTTGTTTACGTTGTAATGTTGATAACATTATTTTCACGCCTGACCGACTAGACTGAACCCGGCCCCTAACACTGACTTCTTGTGTGTGGCGAATGTGTTGTTGGAATTGGAACGGGTCCCACAAAATTACTTTCGTTTTTTTTATTGACGCAGTGCATCACACACGGCCCGAATCACTCTACAAAAAGGGAAAAAAAGCAGGTAAGTTTTCAGAAGAGGATAGCACACATGTTCACGTTTTGTGTGCAGTTAATTCTTGTGTTGACGGTGTGGATTGTGTTCTTCCTCCATTGTTCCCATGAGTAGACCAAGGGTTATGTTTGTATTTTATAATGGCAACATGATATTATGTATCTGTTACGGGTCATGTTGGGAGATTGGCATCCTAGGATATACCATGGAGGAAGAAATAGATTTCTTCCTCCATGGATATACGGACAATGACTGTTTGCTGGGCAAGGACCTCACCCATTTTGTACTATAGCGACATGCACCACTGGGCATGCCATAGGAGCTGTCAGTGTAACCTTTGTGACCCCTATAATTTCAGTCACACGAGGATGTGTTGTGTGTACAGGACCATGCTTCATTGCACAGGGTGTTATTTAGTATTGATTGATGTTTTAAAATTGAGAGTTGAGAAAGTTATCACATTTACCCTTGGATCTCACTTATAGCTGTCATTTTTGACTCCCCAAGAACAGTGAATTTTCCTCTACCATTCCAAAAATTCCAATCCAAGCTTATTGTTATCATCATCATATGTTTCTACTGTCTTCATCATGTTCATCTTAGACTTGTGGACAAGTCGTTAAAATGTTTGTCGCGATGATAGCGTTCCGACTCTCTCTACGATCGCAGAGGGAATCGGAACGCTATCATCGCGACAAACATTTCACGACTTGTCCACAAGTCTAAAACCAAACAGTGCAGTCCCATAGTTTCACCATATCTCAAAAAGGGGTAATGATGGGAAACTTGGAGGGATTGTGGTCAGGCGCGGATCCAGGGGGGGGCGTGGGGGCGCACGCCCCCCTTTTCATATTTAAAAAAAAAAAGAGGGAGAAAAGAAAAAAGAGGGAGAGAGAGAGAAGGGGAGGGAGAAATGGGGCAACAAACTTCATTTATCATTTTGCTGCTTGGTATATTTTCACGCCCCCCCCCGTTTGGAAAATCCTGGATCCGCCCCTGGTGGCTGGCATCCGACTCACCATGTACAACTCAAGCTCCAGGATTAGCCGGTTATCTAACCTGTGATGTAATAGATTATATTTAAAGGGATTGTGTTCGTTTGGTAATTGGAACCCACTGTTTGTTTCAATCCTCTATAGTCGTAGATACCATAAAACTAACCTGTGAACATTTCATTTCAAAAGGTGGTAGCTTTTTTGAGATATCTGGAGTGGTTATGTCCATGCAGGAAAAATAATGTTTCCTTACAAGACATCATTGACATCCAAAAACTTTATCTGAGAAACGTTACTGAAACGTTACTGCAGTAACGCTTCTCAGATTCAATTTTTTTGGGATAAAAAGTGATATCTCTTTCCATAACCGCAGTACTTCGAAGTGAATTGGATTATACTATCCAAAGCTGTTGTACTTCTAACTAAGTAAGTTTTTATTGCCATTCATTTTCAGAGTCATAAAATTTCCACTACGTAAACAGACACTTTAATTCAATGATAACTGTATACCAAATCTCCCTTAGTTTAACTTGGAATGTTCTATTACGTAATTGA
Organism: Plazaster borealis; assembly: GCA_021014325.1. Taxonomy (NCBI): domain Eukaryota; kingdom Metazoa; phylum Echinodermata; class Asteroidea; order Forcipulatida; family Labidiasteridae; genus Plazaster; species Plazaster borealis. Next base: position 11,238,759 of record CM037467.1, read on the forward strand.
ATAATTTTATAATTAGTAGTATATAAAACCCATTGGGCGCACACCCTCGTGGTCTGTTGTCCAGAAGCGTGTGTGCCGGGGTCGATCATCATCGGGCCCGTAGGTCAAATCATGGAGGTAGAATTGCTTACGGATGACTGTTTGATCCCATCATAGATCAATATACCATATACTTGTGTGGGAGATTCTGGAACCATTGTATGATTGTAGTTCCTTCCTCCATGATTTTAGTAACATAATAATTTGTTTGAACACAGAGTTTTGTGCCTGAATGTGTTATTTTCTTATGTTTATGTTGGTCAATAATGATCCCGCAGATGGTTGGAAAATCCCCAACCATTACAATCCCAACCCGGTGTAGTTTCACCATGGTCTACTTCCTTCCTCCATGGTTTCACACATTGTATAAAATGATAATCTATGCCTTTACGTGTCTATTGATGAAATAGTGGTCTCCATTGCATGATCCATTGTTAGTTTGAAACTATTTAATTTACAGGTTTGAAGAGTAGCCATGGCGGAAGCTGTTGTCAACGATGAAACCCCGCAGGTTCGAGAAATCCCCAAACCATTTCTTAGCCCTGACGACGTCAGGACACTTCTCTTGAGTCGCTTCGGTGTTAGAGTTTCGACGATCAAGGAATTTGACAGCTACGACGACAGGACTTATCACGTCACGACAGACCTCGGTCAGGGGATCGGGGAGAACACCGAGTTCATACTCAATGTCTTGAATTCGGAATTTACGGCTGAGGAGGGCGTTGTTGAGTCACTGACGGCCATTTTGGATTTCTTGCAGTCGTTTCCCAAGTTGCGGAGTCAGGCTCCAGTGCCAAATCTAAAGGGAAAGCTTGTCAGCTATGAGAAGGTTCGCAATGAGTTTCGAAATGGTAATAATAATTATTTGTTTCCCGCGCTTATCCAAATTCGAGACAGAGATACAATCATGCATTTCTCGCAAAAGGTGTAATGGAATTTAAATTGGAGAGAATAAAATGTGATTTGATGTTGGAAAATACTTGCCTTGCTGACCCAATTAACCAGACGTCATCACAAGATAAATCTTGCTTGCGCCATTTGGGAGTCAATTTACCCGTGTTTTAGGCGAAACGTGGGTCTATATAGACGCGCACCATAACCAACATGGCAGACAATGGGCAGACGGAAACCGCGTGTGGTGGCAGTGTAATTAGAAAGGGAACAGTAGGCTGTTATTGCAAGCTCATGTCTCATCTATTTAATGAGCAAATAAGCGTTACGTTTTGAATTATGTTTCACACAGATGTGGATCAAACCAAAATAATGTTTTTTCTCTCCATTTATTGCATCCATTGGGTTGTTTTTTATGTTGCAAATTCAACGATGAGCAAGTTCAGGTGCCGATCTTTTGTCATTGCGATTTAACTCAAAAGAAGTCAATGTTCTAATTTTGTTGTAGACGATATAGGATTAAGGTATCTGTTAAAGAAGCAAACTGTCATAGCACGTCATTTTTTATTTTCATTTCTATTAGTTTCTCTACTTTAGTGCATTTATTAATTAATTATCTCACTGGAAAAATAAATTATTATCACATTCAACAAAACCTATAACCGTTATCGTTAAATTACTCATTCATTGTGACGTAACTTGCGAATTTGACTCGAGAAACAGTGCTCCGGCGCTAGGTTGATCCAGTTGAACTGGGTAGTTAAACCACGCAACGTTTGGCTGTCATCTAGATCGACTATGGTTAAGTCTAGTTGTCTATATAGTCACCCACCCGAACTTGCTCTGTGTGAAAAATACTCCTCATATACGACTCTACGGAGGTCTGGAAGTGCCATACAACTTGTTGAGATCCTGAGATAATTTACAACAGGATGATGACATCATAAACGTAAGATGACGACATCTTGAGATGACTTGTCTCGGGATGACGACATCTTGAAAGTAGAATGTCGTCTTCCATAAATATTTTATCTCAACATGACGACATCCTGAAAGTATAGGATGTCGACATCCCACGATGAAATATATCGGGAAGACAACATCTTACTTCAGGGTGTCGTCCTCCCGAGATACATTCTTTCATGATGTCGACATCTTACTTTCATGATGTCGACATTCCAAGATGAAATATATGGGAAGACATCATCTGACTTCAGGGTGTCGTCCACCCAAAATTCTTCAGGACATCTTACGTTTATGATGATGCCATCAACAGTAAATTATATCAGGATTTCAACATGTTGGATGGCACTTCCAGAGGTCCGTACATTAATTTGATTGCAGGGGGGCAAGTTAGAGGCGAGACTGCTGTGAGTGCCGTGCGGCTCTTTGTCTACTTACCCGGATCAACTCTTCTCTCCTTGTCTCCATTGCCTCTGGCATTCTTCAAGAAATTCGGTACACGTCTTGGAGACCTACAAATTGCTCTTCAGGTAATGTCTGTTCCAAAGCAACATAACTAGTGTTAGTTCTAAGACCATATAATTTAAACAGCTACTTGAGCGAACATTTGTTAACGGGAATTCTATTTAAACTTGTTTATATTGTGTTTGTTTATCATTTAAATGTCATTTTGATATAGTACACTTCTGAATTTTTCGTAAAAATCGATCAAATAATTAGGCCCCAACCCCCAAGGTTTTGAAAAACTAGAAACACTTCTGCCGTTGACGGCGTGCGTCAAAATTAATGACAATACTTTTACGCCATGTGCGGGATGTTGCTTTGTTATACTTCCATGCTGCAACAAAGCGGCTGTACAAAACGGAGCTCCAACGTATGACGTAACATGAGTGATGACGTATCAAGTTTTTCCACGAATCTTTCTGAAAAGCACCGGAGAAGGGTATTCAAAATCATTGTTTTTTACACAATTGAAATCTGTTTAATCTCATGTGAACTCAATTTCCTTATTGATTGGAAACATTTTAAATGAATTTCAGCAAAGATCACTTGTTGCCGTTTTCGTTCAAGCTTTAACCAAAGTGAGGGCCGCACATGCTGACATATTTTAATGTTTCCATTGTCTTAACCACTTCGTACACACTGGTCATCTCATATGCCATGATATCTTAAAAAAGCTGGACCATGCCACACGTCCAGGGGGTGTCAATAAACATGGGTCAGTGATTTGATTAGGAGGGGCAGGACAAAACTCTGCCTGCATCCATTTTGTAAAAGATCAGTATGTCAATTGCCAATGCTAGTTGCCCCAAATTATAAAACTGACTTAATTAAGCAAACAAATTAGGTTAAATTAACCTAGGCAATACCTGGACATGCAAATAACACATTTTGTATATATATTTAAAAGAAAGCTCAGGTCAGAATAATGACAGTAGCCTATATATTACAAATCCTTATTTGTTTAGGATCCGAAAACGTTTAAATTCAACCACCAAATGAGAAATGTTCACCGTCGACCCCAGCTCTTAGTCACAAATTAATCTCACTCCCGCCATTTCCCCCCTGCAGAAGTATCCCAGAGAAATTGATGTCAAACCTCTAGAGCAAAGGACAGCCACGATGATATGGTGTCTGGAAAACATCCCCGACCTCAGGGGTTACTTACACGTGGTCAAAGATGTTAATGCGTTGAAGATTGTGAACGAGGTGATCACGGAGTATGAAAGGAAAGTTTTACCAATCGTCGGAGAATTGAGAAAAGGTAAATTGGATCGGACTGGACTCCTATGATGGGAAAAGTACATGATTGATTCTGAAACTAACTCGACCCAATTTCCATTGCACCGCTTTTATACACTCTAAAAACTCCCTGGTCATTGAACCGGTTCCGGGGGGCGGGGGGCACACCCATTTTGGGGTCAGTGTAGCCTTTAGTCAAGGCGCAACGCGGCACCCCAGCCCAGATATCACGCACAAAAAAAGACTAGTGCGAGCGTGATATCTGGGCTGGGGTGCCGCGGTGCGCCTTGACTAAAGGCTAGGGTCAGTGTGACCCGGAAGCTGTGTCAAAATGACCCAGTAATGGGTCAAACTGAGACGCAGAACCTGAGCTAAAATCCCTTTCACTATACAGTTTATACTTATCTCCTTATATCCTACAATCAAGTTTATGCTTATACTTATCATAAAATCCTTGATACAAATAATTATAGTTTGAAAAATTATTGTTGTTAAAGGCAATAATGCTAAAAATTCCTCACCGCTCTGTTCTATTTTTTATTGGTAAAATTGTAATATGCAAATATTGAACGGACACAAACATACCGCGTAAAACAGAAACCGTTATTCAGTGATCGATGGTGGTGATCCACATGGCAACTTTAAATGTAGGGTCATAGATTTGGATTTTTGCCAACGTAATGCTTATTTATTTATTTATTTATAGGTAACATTTTATATATAGAAAGATACAATAAAAGCCATATGCGAAAGTTTCAGGTGATTACAGTGTCTACTTGCTGAGAAAACAGAAACAAAAACTTTCACGGTATTTTCACAAGAACTTCAAATCCATCCACGTTTAGCGAGGTGGGTGGCAGCGGGTACCAACCGCATCTCTCTGGCCGCACCATTCGCGAACGGACAGAAACCCTCAGACATCTGAGAAACGATTCATGCATGAATCGTTTCTCAGATTCAATTTTTTGTTTGTGAATTTTTTTTTTATCAAAACCATATTTTTTCGGAGGGAATCCTTTCTCAAAATATTTTACTTTATCAACAGTTTTTATGGTCATTGATTTGTGGAGATACCAATCTATGACCCTACCTATAAATTTGACAAAATTGAAAGCTGAAGGTTGAACGCTGTGGAGGAAAGACTCATCAATGAATATGTACATACATTATCCCGTCAAATTGAATAATATGAATAACTTATTGACCAATGGTTATAGGAATCATCCATCAAGACTTAAGTGACTGCAATGTACTTGCAGTTCAGACGGACGTCAACTGTAATAAGAAGGACTTCGAGATCAGCGGTGTCATCGACTTCGACGATATGATGGTGTCCTGCCTGGTGTTCGACGTCGCAATTGCCATGATGTATCTGATGTTCTGCAGCGACGAACCGCTGGAAGCCACTGCCAACCTCCTTGCCGGGTTCGAGTCGAGGGCTCCGCTCCCGGAGAAGGAGCGAGGCGTGTTGCGTGTTCTTATAGCCGGGAGGTTCATCCAGTCCCTCGTGCTAGGTCTGTACTTTGGTGGCCTGAACCCGGACAATCTATATATATCACTTAAGCAAGAAAGGGGTTGGAATCTCTTGGAACTGTTTTGGAACCAACCAGAAGATGAGTTAATGAAATCATGGAATGGAATTCAAGCGGATTGATAATGGAAAGTCCAAGTCTGTGATCGTTTGTTTTGTCTACCTGAGTGATAGCCAAAAAGGTATTGCCTGCCCTCATTTTAATTAATCGCAAGATAGGGTGTGTGATGGCCAATCTGCTGGGGGGGGGGGGGGGCAGTACAAGAAACAACAAAAGTATGCTTTAACAATATTGTGACACCTAGATTAATATTAATGTTGAAATGGAGACAGAATACTTATAAATCAAAGCAACCCCCACCCCCCCCCCCCAAAAAAAGCACACAAAAAAAACAAAAACCCAAAACCACCCAACAAAAAAACCACCCTATAAAATCAGTCAGGACAGGCCCATTCGATGGTCAGGATTAATAAAAGTGAACCAAACCATTGTGACTCGTCGAAAGCCTATATCAATTCAATCTTAAAATGGGAATAATAATCTTTAACAAATAATTACAAAACAAACAGTAAAGAGAAACTTTGGAATAAAAATTATGATGATCAAAATAAATATGTTTGAGCATATAGTTTATGTTATGGTCAGAGTACTTATCTTTATTTGCAGAAATGAAATTAGTAGGTTTTGCAAATCGTCCAGCTGGTGATTTTTCTTTCAGCCAAAGATCCTCACCAACCTGGTAATGGAAACTCACTAAGTGCCTTCAAAGACAGAGTTGACACATTTATGTACATGACTCGGATATTATTAGAACATGTTAATTTTAGTGTAGTCTTGATTAAAGTAGTGACCTTCCCATTATTGCATTCCCATGGGTGGATGGGTTTAGGGCTTCTCCGCGCGGGAAGGGACAACGGATTAACAATAATATGTTATAAATAAATCGGTCAGCAGGACTCTCACTTTTGTAAATATTTATTTACTGGTTTATTATCTCAATGAGGGACTTTGGCTCGCGAGGTGGCAGCAGACATACATAGCTGTGTATCGACTTCCCGCCGCACCCGCTTGCCCGCCTCAAAAGAGAAATGTACAAGCACAAAACTGACCTAATCCATTATAAGAAATACAACTACTGAAGCTTGTTGTTCGACTGAATGGTAAGCCCACGCTGTTCGGAGATGGGAAGGTAAAGTCTCTCACACCCCATGATGCTCATACCTTCCGAGCTCTACCCCTCCCCCAACAACACACCGGATCATGGAATACAGACCAACGAAAAAGATCTAGCTATTATTCTCATTTTAACTGCAATGCAAATTTGGGAAAGGAATGGGTGACGTAGAACATAAAGATGAGACTCTCCCGCTATTTTCGTTGACAAGTTTATACAGTAAAAATAAATCTCCGAATCTGGCAGATGGCAGCTGCAGACGACATCCCACTGATTTCAGACGAAGAACACCGACATTACTTTTGAATAGCGCCCTCATTCTGACGTACGTTTATTAGTAAAATTGAACGCGTATATGGTGTTATGCCAATTCCCCTTTGTATAATAACGGTTTGGACTAAAGCTAAACAAAAATAGGACAGTTGAAATCAACTTAAAACTCCATCCAATCTCCGTGAATTTAATTATTCTCTTTTGCACATTTTTTACCCTTGTGACTTCTAAAAATATTACCACGAACTGCACGGTAAAGCAATAAAAAGTCCCACAGGACATCCGCCATTTTTAACTTCCACGTCCTCCGCTCGATCACAGCCCACATAAATGGCACAGTTCATGAACCAAAATCTTTGAAAATGGACGATGATGAACGTAAAAAGAAATTGCAGGCTGGTAGGGAAAGGGTAAGGATGCTGTTTTGTCTGATAATTGTTTTGTCTAGTGGTTTTAATGTTAAGTTTAAGTGTGTTAAAAATTGTCAACAACTCGAAAGTTGACCGTTGAACCAGAACTTGGCTTGACGCGGTTGTACCATACCTACGTGTACACATGTACAACGAGCGAGCAGTTGTACAACGTTACACATTTACATTATACACACGGTACTTCACTATTTGTAACAGTAACCCATGTGTGACTCATATAGTTTATATCGCAAAAGTCAAAGGTGACTACGGCCACAACAATTCTTGGCATCGAGTTGAACAGATTATCTAAAAATATTGGACAAAATCTTACTTTTATACTGCCACAGTGGGCCAGTTTAGTTTCTCACTAAATTTTTATGACCAAATAAAAAAACATAACTTTATCATTATTGGGGATTTGAGGGAAGGCATTTCTTGGCCATGGATTTAGAAATGACATTTGATAAAGTGGGGGGGGGGGTGGGGTTGGATTCAGCATGTTTTCAGAAAAGGCAGAACAGAGGAAAGTGTGCAGACAAAAATTCAATCACCACTTTTCATTATTGGTTTATTTCTAATATGGGGCCTTATATAAATGTCCAGCAAGTCGACCAAACATTTGAAACAATTCAGAACTGTGTACATTTGTGTACCACTGGTACTGTGTACAGGTTTGGTAGCTAGAGACACTTGTCTTGAGTGCCGGCTGCAAAATTTGTAGTTCCAGCTCAGTGTGCTGTGTACAATGTATGCCACACACACATACACAATTATTTCTTCCAGTGATGTTACCAGTTGCAATACCAAGTACCAGTGCTTAATACAATTACAATGCATGCTAATGCGCTGCATGTACGTGTACTGTATGTACACTGCATCGACAGGTTACATGCCGTCTGTCGTCGTACGCATGTTGTGTGATTGGATTGAGATCAGTAAGACCAATGTTTTACCAAGTTTGGTCGAGTAAGAAATAAATGAAAAAAAAATTATTTGACAAGTATTCAATTAAATCAGGCAGTTTTCAGGATTTTGCACTTAAATTGAGTGCCGGTTTCACTTCATTTTCTTTCGTGCTGTTCGTCATTTGATTTTTGGTGTCGCCCAGTGCCAACCAGCATACATTAACTACAACCCTGACTGTCAATGCATTCACCACAACTTCACAAGATATCGAGTTGTGTGTACATGTAGGCTAGCTTCGATAATGGCAGCATTCTTAGACCTCTGGTCTAGGACCGTCGAGAGGCTCAATCAAAGGGTTATGATTATCACTGAAAACTAATAGAAGGCTAGGATTGTTTAAATATTATTTGAAACCACAGTGGATAATATTGAATGGTCAGTAGGAGGGTTGACTATGCATTCACCAGTTACATGATATCATATTGTACTTTGCAGGCTGGCATAGTTTATCAATCATTCAAAACCTCAGTTGATGATGTTGAACAGTCAGACAGTAGGACAGTGAATTGATCATTGATTTCGTAATACATTTTTCATGTTGTCATCATCCTTCACTTGTCTCCCAAATTGCTGATCATAGTCGAACCAATGTAATAGTTTTCTTCTCTTAATTTAGCCAAGCTTCCCTTAGAATTTTCTTCAGCGTTCATGACAACTCCAATAACGAATTCTCTCTATTAATACACAGTTGGCTAAATTCCAAAAGAAGAAAGTGAGTCCAGAAAAACGACGGAAAAAGAAACCAAAGCCAGCAGAGGCTGATGTCCCATCCCTAGACGGAGCTACGAGGGAGACTGGTAACGGAGGTGCACTCCCCGCCGCTCACCTTAGCGATGACTCACTCGATGCGGGCGACTCGAGCGTAACATCCAATGATGTGATCGGTACCCACTCTGACCTGGTGTCACCTATCTCTTTTGAGGTGAGGGTTTAAGTTTTAACATGGCTACTAAGATGATTGCCGTCAGGCGTCAGTGAGTTACATGATGGTAATAATATTGTAATACAAATTATAACAATCATAAGGAACATTGTAGCTGTGGTTCTCCCCATGCACAGTGTACTGTGGGTTGATACACGCGCATTGTGGCTGAAACGAGAATGCCTCAGATTGCGCAGTGAGGCTTTTAAAAACCAAAGATAGACAGCAAGTAAAAAACAAAGCAAGGATCTTGTTTCAATTTAGCGTGCTTAGGCCAAACTGCAAAAATTTGGGTCCAGATACCCCGCAGTTAAATAAAAAAATCCAGGTACAAATCCCGATATAGTGACCATATACCGCAGTATACGCCGATTATGACACTATCTCACATGAACAGGGCTTGAAATTAACACTGGACTGCAGACACGAGGCCAGTGATTTTAGCGTCGGTCCGGTAAACTCAGGACCAGACAAGCCCGATGGTCTTGTGTTTTTCAATTGAATAATAATAATACCTCAAGTTGTGTAATATCTTTGTGAAAAGAATGTTGACTACAAATCTGATAAATATCTTTCAATTCTGTTAAGTATCAAAGTACACAGTTTACACATTAAGACAAATGAGATAGATCTTCTCTGAGTGCTTGTTCAACTCATTTTGATTCTGGTTCTGTAAAAGAAATTGTGGTCCAGTAAACATTTTGAGGTACAAGCCCTGCGGTCTTCCCCCCAATTTCAAGCCTTGATGAACATATTACCATGGTCACTGGGCCATCAATGTCACTCCTACCATCTGAGCTCTATGGGAAGTACTGCGCAATGTATGCAGCCTGTTCTGCCAGGTACAAACATGTACTATGTAGCTTAGCCTGCCTAGATGCAGGTATCCTTGTTAATACTCCTAGGTGCAGGGAAGCAATTTTAGTTAAGTTCAGTAAATTCAGGTATACATCTCTAGACTTCTACGCATTTGGTCAGGATTTTTAAATTTGGTACAATAAATAACAAGTTTTTATATAGAGCATTTTACAATAAACGTATCAATGCGCTTTACATTAGTGCCCTGGTCATTGGGCCGAATATAACAATCACTTCACTTGGTGAGGATATTGGCACAGCAATTATTGACGAGTAGAAAATGTTGCTGAGCAAGTTTAACTTATAAGCAAATGTCAGTGGGCGAGTCAGTTGAAGACCACAGAACATAGCATTGCATCGTGGTTTTATTAATTTGTTTCTGCTAAGCGTGACTTTTCCATGCTTAGCCACATTACCTTGGCATTGAGCCCACCTCCGGATTGGAAAACCGTTTTACATGTGCTGCGCGGTGGGTGGTTAACATTGAACAAACATTTCTCTTTCCCTACCTAACTGCACCATATTATCGTAGCTAATTCCTACTAACTTCATCACTCAAGCAACTTCCCCTTTTCCCATGTCGTATAAGTATGCATGCGTACCCTTGGCCATTTTACACGTCCCCTTGCGAGATCTTTTTGACTTTGTTCCTGGCAAGAGTTCTGACTTTGAAGTCTAGACGCACAGGAACACAGTGTGATGGACCAGCTTGTGTAGCTTATTATATTATAGCATACCCCATTACTTCTTGGTCTTTCCACGGCTGTAAGATCTTGGTGCGTCCTCAAAAAATTGATGTTAATTTCAGGAAGCGTGCTTTTGGTTTTGTGCACCTAAGCAGTTCAGATCCATGCAGGGGGAAACTGACGGCTTCGATTGGACTATGATGGACTCAGTATCGATCGATGATGCTTTTTTTATGGAGCTTGGCATACCTGCTCTTTTTGTGGTAACTGCGGATTAAGACAGGGAGAACAGTTCAACGTTGATACTTTACATGTACACCAGTGTAGTTTTGCATGTCAATTTACCGTAAGAACCTGGGCCCAATTTCATAGAGCTGCTTAAGCACAGAAAGTAGCTAAGCACAACAAAATTATGCTTACCAGACTAAGGTTAACAGCCAAACTACCATGTCTCGTGTACAATTTGTGACTGGTATCCTGCTCATTTCCTTGCTAAGCAGAAAATTGTTAAGCAATATTTTCTGCTAAAGCAGCTCTATGAAATTGGGCCCTGTAGTGGACAGTATGTGTGTTGCAAATGTACTGGGCCTAATTTAATAGAGCTGCTTTCAAAGCAGACAGTGAGCGTGTTACAATTTTCTGCTAAGCAAAAATAAGCAGGATACCAGGTTCAGATGGTATGTGCAATGGTATTTTGGCTGGTAATCGTATTCTGGTAAGCATCAAGTTTATTGTGCTTAGCTACTTTTTGTGCTTAAATAGCCCTGTGAAATTGGGCCGAGGGCAAGCACTAACGTAGAATTTTCCCTTATCTGAGGAAGTCACTCGTCCATAAAGAAAATCACAAAGTCTACAGGAGCGAGGATTTGACATGGTAATGGGTGCCAATCCATACACGATAGAGCTGTTCAATGCATAACAAATTAGCTAAGCACAACAGAATTATGCTTACCAGATTAAGAATACCAGCCATTGTACCAATGTCGCATGTACCATCACTGACTGGTATCCTGTTCATTTTTGCTTGCAGAAAGTTTTTTTACGCAAAATTTTCAGCTATAGCAGCTCTTTGAAATTTGGCCCAGATAATTGAAGGCAGTTGGTACATCAATACAAAAGTTCGTGTACGGTTTTAGCTCCATGCATAGACTCAACTAAGTTATTTGCGTCTAGTTGGTAAATTTGATCTTCAAAAACAAAGTAGGCAACAATGTGATGTGTTTTATCCACATTCGTTGTAACGGCACTCACGTCTGCATCAAGTGTCACGTACAAACTGCCCGGCCACACCTTGACGTTACACATCGCAAGTTCTAAGCGCAATCCCCATCTCCCTCCCTCCCCCCCCCATCGTCTAGACAGAACTATCGGATGGTTGAATACCCTACCTGTGTCAATCTGTGCCCCCAACCAGCTACCTGTCAGTGGGGTTATATTTATATCATTAAAGAGGCCCCTTAATGAGATCTCTCACGGCCCTAATCATCCGTTTCCGTTTCACTTGTGGTTTTGTGACCATACCTGCTCAGGGCGCTTGGCTTTCTTGTGCACACCAACAAGATACTTGAAGCGGAACGTATCCGACTATTAAACAGTGGTCAGGTTTACAACAAAAAACTTATACAAACACTCCCATGAAACTCTTCACACATTGTAATGTAAACATAATATTTTGTTTAAACAATAAATTCTCCCCCAAGTCCCCAACACCTTCCCCCAAAAAAACCCTAACACCCCCCCCCCCAAAAAAAGAAGACCAGAATTACCAGTGAAACAACAGGATAATTCCTCACCCAAAATAAAACTCAACGAATACAAAAACCTTGAAATTAAACCCGCACGCCCACCCCAAGGAAAATGAAACGAACGAAACATCAATTGTAAACAATAAATATGCTGTATGAATAAATAATCAGTAACTACCCCCAAAAATAAAAAATAAATAATTGTAAATCAATGAGCCAGAAGGAAAGAGATAAGAAACTTGCACTACATGCATGTAATGCGCACTTCTTAATTTGCCTTGCTTGCAAAGTAACATAGAAATAAAAAATAAATTTATAAATATTGTACGCTAGAAACAAACAAAAAGGCCTAAGAGAAACGTCTACAGACACATTAGGAACAGGAATTGGCAGTGGAAACTGAGTTTGTAAACTTCCCGTCTCGGGAATCAACCCAAAATATTCAGTTCAGTTCCTCCGATTCTGCTTCATGTAGGTCAATCATTTGAATTAGCTACGATTGTTTGGAGGCATTATTTAATTGTTCCATTTCACAAAGAGGGTCCCTCGGGTTTCGAACCCAGGGTCCCTTAGCCCCCTTTCCCCCCTGCCCCTGGGGATGATCTTTCACGACGGCTGTCAGAACCGTCTGCATGTGCAGAGCTAAAAACTGCCCTGGCCAAGTCACATGGCTCGGCAGACTGGGGGGCAACAAGTGCTAAGTCACTGAACTTGATGTCAAATTAAACAGTCACTGGCCCATGTGCACACTTCACACTATGGTTGGAGCAGCAGCAACAGCACCCACACTTACACACACACACACACTATAAAAACCACACTGTATTGAACGCATTGCAGTCACCACATTTCAATGTGACTATTTATGTGGATGAGGAAGCTTACTTATGCTGTGATCTGAGTACCCATTCTGGGTTTTTCTTTCTTCAACGAAAAACTGGAAAGCTGTTCTGCAGAGTAGTTTGTGGGACTCTCTTGAATTATATACACAGATGGAATTGTACTGACATTATCAGCGTCATCTCTAGCGTCCAAACTGTTTCATTATTCCTTCAACAATCAACGTTACATTTTCTCATTGTCACCGTTCTTTCCGGACTGGCACACCGGATGAACTTAAAGCTCCACTGATATTTTTTGGGTGGAAACGTCAGGTGTCTTTTTGAAGCCGTCTGTCGCAGCCTTTGGATGCAATCTGCATGTTTAAGGAGCAACTTACCATGGATTACCATTGGACTGTGTGCGAGAGACTTCTTTTTCTCTGTTGATTGTTAAAGACTCGATTGGTGGTTATCGGACGATGGAATTAGAAAACGGGAGTATGCCGTGGCTTCATGAATGGAAGTGGAATGGATATATTTACAGACATGTATGTATTCAATATTTTATTAATTTTTTGATTGGTAGACAGATTCACCTGTAACTTTCTTTTAGCTATACCATGCAAGATATTTTGCAGAGGGTGTCCCCCCCCAAAAAGTTCACATACTACTTTAACATACTCTTAAAATTCCTCTTGTACAGAAGTAACCCCAGCGTTCTCCCTTAACATTGGTCCGCTGGCCAAAGGCCAGTTAAAACACCCGAGGACCAGTCAAAATTCTATCCAAGTAGTCCGGCTGGCTAGTTTAATGTTGAAACGCATCCCTATTTTAAATTAAATATGGACCGGTGAACAAACTGGCGGACTAGTGAAAAGACAAGTTAACTGGTCCTGCTGGCTAGTCATAATTGAATTTAAGGGCAAACACTGAGATTCCTCAGAACACAATGAAGACACATCAGGAGGGGGGGGGAGGGGATGGGGTACACCATGCCACATATCGAGCACCAAATGTTTATCAACTAGCCCAGGCCTGGAATTTCATCTTTGATAGGACAAGGACAGGGGCACTTCCGATAGAAAGTCTTCAAGTCTATTGGATTCTTTTGAAGGGGCACCAAGGCCAAGACCAGGGCACCAGAGGCCATGGTCTCCCAAGGCGTCTTTGTAGTTCCAGGCTTGCTAGCGGTTGGGACCAGTTAGCTCTTTCGCCCTTCAGCTTTTTCACTGGTCGACTGGTGCATCGTTAAAGCGTCCTTTAGTTGAGCAATGAATTTGCATACCAGCCGACCACACATTTAAATGAAAATGCTGTACACAGTACGTCATCAAATTCTGTGATGCTGTAGTCTACAAACATTAATGATTTCAAATTAAAAAAAAAGTTTGAGACAAAGAGGATTGAAATAAAAAATTGAAAATAAGCTGGGAGTCAGGTTGGCTCAGTCATTTCTTTCCCTGCCTTTCACCTCTGTGACCCCGGTTCGAAACCCGGACCAGATCTGGCATGTATGATTTGATTTATTTATTATTTCCAGGCAGCATACAAACAATACATACAGAGAACTACAAATATAAATAGGACTACAGAAAACAAGACCAAGGATAAACCTAAATCAAAAATATTGACTGTCTTAAGGCAATCCAGTATTCAGACAACAAAAAACCTATAAACATACAAACAAGTACAACAGGAACAAATACGTCGTACAAATTAGAAAAATTACACAGAAATGTAGATAAGGTTCTCGTTCCCTATGTGTGGGTTTTCCCTATTTGGGGTTTTCCTCCCACATCATAAACTGACATTTCCTCAACGTCTTCACTACACAGGAATCTTCAGCTCAATATGGGTTAACAGTGCTAGTCAATCTCTGAGGTTCCTTTGGTTTCATTAACAGAGAGATAAATAAATAGATAAGTAATTACTTTTTGGTTTTACAACTGGTAAAGAAGATACTATTAAGAACACATTGTCCATGTTGGCTCAAATCAATCAACATACTCCCCTTGAAACCCTGGCATGCGAGGCACCAATTACAAAGTCCTAGAAACAGGAAGTTGATCCCTGGCTGGGGTTCTGTCGTCAAAACCTTGTAAACATTTGTTTTATTCGTTTCAATTGAAACGGGCAGGGTTTACCCTTTACTTTTTTTTCAGCGACTAGCCAGCAGGACCAGTTGTCACTTGTCCCCCAGCTTTTTCAATGTGCCACCCCAGTGTGTCCGACCTAGTTCCTTCTATCAGGATGTTTGAGCGTGAAACCGGGCTTTCTGCTTCTTCTCACCCATACACTCTTGCTTTTGCAAGAACAGAGAGCCGTTCCAACAGCTTTATTCCACGTACTGCATCACTTTGGAACTCCTTGCCTTGTGCATGCTTCCCTCCATCCTACAATCTAGACTACCTTCAGCTCCCCTGAGTTATTTTCATCTTCTTCAATGTTTCTTCTTATACATGTAGCCCCTTACCAAGAGTGGCTTTTAGCCTTGTTTGGGGTTAACTTGAAAGAAGAAAAAAAATAATGTAATTTTGTTTTGTTTAAAGTCCATAATCATATTAGGGATGCTTTCAACACTGAACTAGTCAGTTGGAGCATTTGGAGAGAATTTTCACTGGTCCACTTTTGTTTTAACTTGCATTTGGCTGGCGGACCACTGTTAAAGGCACTGAACACGTTTGGAAATTGTCAAAGACCAGTGTTCTCACTTGGTGTATCCCAACATATGCATAAAATAACAAGCCTGTGAAAATTTGGGCTCAATTGGTCATCGAAGTTGCAAGAAAATTATGAAAGAAAAAACACCCTTGTTGTACAAATTTGTGTGCTTTCAGATAGGAATAAAAACTTCTTGCAAGAAGTTTTTATTATTTTAGTGAGAAATTACCTCTTTCTCAAAAACTACGTTACTTCAGAGGGAGTCATTTCCTACAATGTTTTATACTATCAACAGCTCTCCGTTGCTTGTTACCAAGTAAGTTTTTATGCTAATATTTGTTTTGAGTAATTACCAAACGTGTTTGATACCTGTAAGGGAGAACCTATTGGAAAAAAAGATTTTACAGATTGGTGCAAAATTTTATCTGGGTTTTGCCGACCTTCACTCAAAAGTGCAAGAAAAGTGCAGTCCCTCATTTTCTTTATTCCCCCCCCCCCATTTTGTAAAGAAAAACAAATTCATGTTGTGTTTCCTGTGTGGTTTTATATATATTTTCTAATGTGGCCATGTGGCTGGTGTGGAGCCTCTAGACGGTTATCTCTGTATTTCACATGTGGTTTTCTCTTGTGTTGATTAAGGAGTCGTTGATAATCAGGAAATCCTCTCGCTATGAATCAACAAGTTCCATCATTCAGTTGCTTTAAACCCGGACTCCATCATTGCATGCTTGGCCCCAATCGTATAAATTAAAGGAATTGTATCAACACCGTTTTTTAGGGGGTAAGGGACAGGGTTTTTGCCCTTACTTTTTTCAGTGACTAGCCAGCGGGACCAGTTAGCTTAGTCTTTTATTAGTCTGCTAGGTTTTTCACTCGTCCATACTTAATTAGGGATGCTTTTTAACACTAAACTAGCCAGCTGGACCACTCGGAGTGAATTTTGACTGGTCTTCTGGTGTTTTTAACTGGCATTTGGCCAGCGGACCATTGTTCAGGGAGAACGCTGGGGGATGAGCAAATTGTTATTATTATTATTTATTTTCGGTGATAGTCCAGTGTTTTTTGGGTCACAATAGGGATTGTTTGGGAAGCGATGATGTACTGTCCTCCCCAGAAATGAGCCCCAAATACAAACCTTGATAACTGATGCCGGAGCGAACATGTTTTCTTTCGAAACAAGAAAACAAAACGAAAAACAAACAAATATTTTGAAATAACATTTTGTAACTTGAAAATTCCAAGGCTAATTCCAAATCTCAAAAAGTCATTTTAGATTAAAGGCATGAACATGTTTGGAAATTGTCAAAGACCAGTGTTCTCACTTGGTGTATCCCAACATATGCATAAAATAACAAGCCTGTGAAAATTTGGGCTCAATTGGTCATCGAAGTTGCAAGAAAATGATGAAAGAAAAAACGCCCTTGTTGTACAAATTTGTGTGCTTTCAGATAGGAATAAAAACTTCTTGCAAGAAGTTTTTTATTATTTTAGTGAGAAATTAGCTCTTTCTCAAAAACTACGTTACTTCAGAGGGAGTCGTTTCCTACAATGTTGTATACTATCAACAGCTCTTCGTGCTTGTTACCAAGTAAGTTTTTATGCTATTTGTTTTGAGTCATTACCAAATGTGTACGATACCTTTAAGTGATTGAATGAGTTGTGTAGGCAGGAAGGTTGCCAACCAAGTACATCAAGTATGTTGTGGAATGTATAGCCTGGATTTGTTTCAAAGGCTACGGCAGGCATGAGTTGGTGGCATACATGTATACAGGGTGTGGATTTCAAGAAAATCTTCAGTAGGCTTGAGGTTTCATACATGTGCCTCAAAACTTTTGATGGGCCAGAATATTTTGTACAAGACCATAAGTTCAGTTTTTGTTTCTGAGCTTCTGTGAGTCGGTTTGTCAATTTGAGAAACTCAAACATTAAATCTTGTTTTTGGAAAAATACTTAGACTGTGAGACTTGTCTAGTTGTGGGGTTACAGGCCAATTGCTTAAAGGTGTTATGATTAGTAGAGCTGACAAAATGGTCGCAGACAGTGTTCATGTTTCGTGTGATCATAGATAACAAACCTGTGAAAGAAAATTTGGGCTTAATCCGTTGTATGAACCAGGAGAAAATAGTGAAAAACCATGCACAAATTTCCACCAAGTGAACACATTATCCTTAATTTGAGTTGTAACGACCAAAATCAGCTTTTGTGCTTTTTTAGGTTTTTTAGATACAGTTTTCTTGAATTTGACTTCATTTCAGAGGGAAATATTTCACAGAAAACAGGGTATGAACTTCATAAACAGTAAGCTTTCCTAAGACTAAAACTAAAACAATGATTTTTTTATCATATCAATCCTGTATAATAACTTTTAAGTTAGGGTGTACTTTTGGTAATTGTCAAAGACCAGTATCCTCGCTTGGTGTATCCCAACATATGCATGAAATAACAAACCTGTGAAAATTTGGGCTTAATAGGTCTTCGAAGTTGCAAGAAAATAATGAAAGAAAAAACTACCCTTGTTGCATAGAATGTGTGCTTTCAGATGCCTGAGAAAGGCTTCATGCCTGAAGCCTTTCTCAGATTCAAATTTGTGTGTGAAAAATTACCCCTTTCTCTAAAACTACATTACTTCAAAGGCTGTCGTTTCTAACATACTTTTATAATATCAACAGCTCTCCAGTGCTCTTGATAAAATAAGTTTTTAACGGTAATTAATTTTTGGAAAAATTACCAAAAAGTATACCCTCCCTACTGCGGAAGTCCGGCCAGTGGTCCAGTGGGTTCCTCAGGCCCTGATTTATTTGAATGTTTGAAAAAGAAACCAAATTCATTGTCAAAATGGTCTCCTGAAGGGGCATAATAACTTCTTTCTGGATTCTTCACATTTTACAGGAACAAGCATTTCTGGTGTTTTGCGGATACATCATAATGCATTCATGTACTACAGATGTGCAGATTAGGAAGTCCTGCTTCACAATCAATTAGCTAGTTATTAATCATGATTAACAACCTGTGAGATAAGATCTATATATACAAACAGGTGCATTGGTGGTGTGACAAATATCCAAATTGTATTCACCTGTACCAGTGGGATTTCATTCATGTAGTTACTGTTCTGGTCCCAATTATAGTTGGGGATAGTTGGGGACCGGTCCCAACTTTAGTGTTACAGTTTGGACGGCCCAGCTATAGCTGGGATGGCCCAATTATAGCTGGGACGGCCCAACTGTAGCTGGGACGGCCCAACTATAGCTGGGATTGCCTGTTAGTGTAATCAGTCAGTGGGCCTCTAAAGTAATTGTTGATGCTTTCAAGTTTCTCTTGACCTGTAATGGAGCTCGTACAGTACGTGATATTTGGTATATATTACAGAAAATCTTGAGAAAAATGGTTGAATCCATTACTGCATGTTGTCTATGCTCCCTTGATTGCTTATGAAAACACTCTTGTGCTAATTGAGTGTTTACTGCTTTACAGTAAGCACAGAAACTGTCATATATATGGCAAGACAGGAATGACATGGAGGCCCTTTGCCCAATGAAAAGGCCTTTCCCTCTTAAAGGGTCTGTCTACGTTTGGTATTGACTCTGAAAATGAATGGCGATAAAAACTTACTTGGTAAGAAGTACAGCCGCTTTGGATAGTATAATGCATTTTGAGAAACTTTTCACTTCAAAGTACTGCGGTTATGGAAAAAGATATCACTTTTTATTCCCAAAAATTTGAATCTGAGAAGCGTTACTGCAGTATCGTTTCTCAGATTGTGTATTCCAATTGCAGATTATTCTTCCTGCGTGGACATAACCGCTCCAGATTTTTGGCAATATCTCAAAAACGCTACCACCTTTTGAAATGAAATTTTCACAGGTTAGTTTTATGGTATATGTCTTCAACTATATAGGATTGAATCAAACAGTGGGTTCCAATTACCAAACGTATACAATCCCTTTAAAGATGAGTATGATGAAATTACTCAAGCAATCCTTGTTAGTTCAGGCCTGTCTAAATTATGTACTTACCATTTACAACTTAACTTACATCAAACGAGATTGCAGGCAAAGATTTGGCAAGGTGTCAAAAGAGGTTGTCACCGTCTTTAATTAAGCTAATGACTTTGTTAGCGCACTTAACTTCCACTAATTATTGTTGATTCTATACAGAGACACATATCTAGAATTATAAGAAAGATGTATTAATTGCATGAACAACACCAGATACGTTTAATTAAAAATCATCAGTTATCGTCAATCATTTGTTTTTCAACCCCCAGTCAAAATAAAAAAACGAGCTGATCAGACCAAAAAGTTACAATATTTTTGTCTGGCTCGCTCAAGTTTAAACACCTGTAGGATTGTGCTACCGAAAAAGATTGTCTTGAAATTTGATCTAGTCCACATTTTTTCCCGCAGTGTAAACCATCTTTGTAGTAGACGAGACAGATTTAATTGGTCTGGGACCCCATCTCATGTTCGTAATCTCAGATGTGTCTAGGAGGTATTGGTATCCGCTGGTGCGTAGGGATCACGGTAAATGTCACATGTCAAGAAACATACAAGTTGCCGTAACCGCTGAGGTACCCGACGGCGGAGGCAAAAGACGCGGTGTTGTCTTTTGCCGAGTTCTCAATATCGGGAGATGAGTTTGCAGCGTACCTCAGTGTGTGGTTCAAATTATTTGTAGCCTTGGGTGTCCATGTAAAACCAAATGCACATGTAACACTGTCTGGATAATTGCAGTTGACACCATATGTCAGCGAAATTGTGCTGCGTTCGGCAACAATGCATTTGAAGAAAGAAGATAGCGCTTATCGAAAATTTAAGATCAAACATCAAACCAGTAAAACTAATAGAATCCTATCACCTAGGTCTGATGCTTCGTAGGGACATTTCAAGGGGCACCAAGGCAATGACCAGGGGCAAGGAGGCAATGGTCTCTGTTGCCTCTGTGAGGTATCGGGCCTGATCACCGTATACGTACAAATCTTATCACTTTTGTATAAAACAGAAACAAAACTTGCTGCATGTAGATTCAAATTTGGAAAATCCGTGTTGGTAACTCTTGTCCATTCTATTTTGGGAGGACAAAAAGCAACATCGTTGCCAAAAATAAAAATAAAAATAAAATAACAAACCACGTTGTGACCCCGTTAGTTTTACTCACTCACCAGTTGACAGTTCTCGTTTAGTGCGTTAAAAAAAAATCTACCAGTCAGGGAGGCCTACATACACCATGGCGCTACCCTGTCAGCTTGTCATGACAAGTGATCTATCGGAAATGCCATGGGAGTAGGCTAGAATTGTCCCGTAACTCACGACCACGTCATCAGCTACCTGTATCAAGGTAGACCCGGCAACACATGTATTTTTATAATGAGCACTCCCTAAAGAGTAGTCTAACCTGCATGCGGGGATTTCTCAGGATTTTTCCTGATTTCAGGTTTTTCTCAAAATCTCTTTGAGCCATCAAATGTTCTTGATATTAAGAGAAGTCAACAAAGAGAGAAATAAATAGTGCTCATTGTGTCCTGAACTGTAGATATTTTTGGTGATAACTTCTTTTAAATGAGAAATCGCCTATTATTACAAGGCCAGGACGGCCACTTAAAGGTGAGGGCTACACTTAACTGATTTGGGCTGTCGACCCAAATCAACTGTCACCAGGGGCACGTTACCATGTAAGCATCCATGGGTATCATCCATTAAGAGCCTGGCTGGTAGAGCAGAATGCAGTACCTTCCCAACTTTGTGCTGCACAGAGTCTGTAAATCCCCTGAAATGTAACATCTGAGAGGATCTGTGTCTAAAATAATGGGGAACATCGGTCCGCAATTCATTTTTCAGGAATTTTCAGATTCATAAAATCACATCCCGGTAAGTTATTACTGAGGATCAAAAATTTGTGTCTAATAAAATGGAGTGTTTCTGTCTCTCAACAGCTCCATGAAACCCAGTTTCAATCAAAACTGCTGGTTACTGCTCGCTAATAAATTTGCTTAAAAAGTACATACAGTGTAGACATTTTAAAATTATTATCTTGTAACTTTTGCATCTGCTAAGCAACATTTGTGTGCGCTCAGCAAACTTTGCAATCTTAACAACATTGTAAAGCAAAACATGCGGGGAAACAAATTCAAGACAATGGTGCATTTAGGAGGTATCCATTTTGGCATTCATCCCGTTTTCTGCTAAGCAAATTGACCCCATATGTTAAGTCTTACTCAAACCAGGGTGTAACCCCCGATCGTCACACTTACTAGGTACCGATCTTGCTGAGCTGCGAAGTACATCCGCAAAATTTTGTCTTGTACAATGATTAGACCCACCGAGGCTAACTCGACACAGCTTACAGGGTTTGGCCCCAGGATTTGAAAAAATTCTGGTGGGAGTCTGAGATTGGCTCTACAAGTTGTAGAAAATTATTTTTTTACTAACACAGGATGCCCAGAAAGGTCCATCTGAATTTCTTTTTTAATTGAACGGGCACATGGTGCTAACAGTGTCGGTTTGTACAAGTAAAGAAAATAATGTGTGTGCTCATCTGCGGGACCCAATTTCATAGAGCTGCTTAAGCAGAAATTATTGCTTTATAGCAAATTACTGCCGAGTTGCAGGTAACCAGTCACAAAAAACACATATGAAATGGTATTTTGGCTGGTAACCTATTTCTGGTATGTACGTAGTTTTTTTTTTGTGCTTTCAAAGCAGCTCTATGAATTTTGGTCCGGGTGTTTTATGTTAGTTCACCTAGATTGTACCAAACTTCACGTAGGACCTTGTCGTCTGGGTGTGGCCCCTTTTGTTACACGATACCCTGAAATAAGTTCCAGGTGATGCTCTCTTTTTGGATTGTTACATGGTGCGTACGTCAGCCTGTTCTGCTAAGCAAGTCTGTGATTCTTGATAGAACCCTTTCAGCATTTGCCATTGTCTATTTTCTGTAAAGCGCCTGAGCGTCTTTTTAGGCGAATTTTGGCGCTATATAAGTACTTTTTATTGTTTGCTACAATTTTTGTACCTACTGTACCCTTTGAACAAACAGAGATGAGAAATGTCACACTTTCATCTGAATTCAAGCTTTTTTAAAGTCTGCCTGGTAAATAAAAATTGCTGTGTTTTTCTCAAAATAAAATCAGTCTGGCTCTTTGATCGACATCTCTAGCTCTTAGGATACTGTTCCCCAGAAGCTCCTTGGAATCTATAACTTCAGGGCACAATTTCATAGAGCTGCTTAACGACCGATTTTGTGCTTACTACGGGAGTTTCCATTTCATAGCACTGCTAACCGTAAGCACACGAAAAGGCATGCTAACCTTCCGGTGCTTACTGCATGAAAATGAGTGATGTAACAATGCAAATCCATGTTGAACGCGCAAGCTGGCCGCCTAGTTTTCTTGCTAACCTGTGAAATACATGCTTGAGCAAATTTTTCTGCTATAGTTAGCACGAAAATTTGCTTACCATTAAGGAGCGCTATGAAATTGGCCCCAGGAGTTAGCATATAAGGTAAAAATACCACCATTTCAATGTACCTCCTAAGAGCTGGATCCCATTTTCAGATTTTTTCGTCAGCAGTGACTCCCACCCCTGTAACAAAATGCAACCCACCTATTACATGCACATTGAGATGACCGTGTGAATTACAGTTTATAAAGCGAGCTTCACTCAGGTTGTCATTTGGGTGTGGCCGGCAAATTTACATGTCGGCAACAGGTTAATTTACTGGGTTTCCAACACTACATGTACTCGTTCGTGTCAGGATATGTTAACCAATAAACGCGTTTTTTCCCCCAGGTTTGCTGAACCCCCAGGGTTTGCTGAAAAGCAAAAAAAAGATCAGTCATGCTCACTCACCTAGGTAGCCCAGGGTCCACTCTTGTAATGCCAGTAAGCACACAAGTCACAAATATGCTTAGCCTAGAAATTATCTTCCTTAACATACACAGGTTACCAGCCAATTGCCAAGTGATGTGCAGAGTTGTTTTCACTGGTTACCTCTATTTGTGCTTAGAGAAATAGGTTGGTTAAGCAATGTATTCTGCTTTACAGCTTTAAATGCAGTTCGGTTTGGAGTTAAACTCCACAAAGTTTGGAGGTAAAGTTCACAAGATTCAGAGCCCAATTTTGTGAAGCTTATCTGCTCAAAATTTTTGCTAAGCACAGGACAAATCTTGCTTAGGAGAATCAGGTAACCAGCTACATGTATGATGCCATACAGTTTGCATTGTTGCAACTGGTGGCCCTCTACTTTTCTGCTTAGCATGGAAACTTACTGAGAACTACTTTCTGCTGACAGCTTCATGAAATAAGTCCCTGCTCTGTAACACCAGAATATATTTTGCTTTTAGACACAGTCATTAATATAGATGATATTTTCAGTCGGAATCAGTTCTCAAGTTCAACGTTAACTGACCTTTACTCAACTCCCTCCTTCCCCCCATCACATCGTATCATCTTATCTTTAGCGACTAAGATGAGTTTCGTCTTCAACATTTACTCCCAGTAGACGATGATGAAGCGTGCGTATTGACTAGATTAGGATCGTTCTTCCCCCCCCTTCTCCCCTTTGCCGCTCCAGCTGGGAGAAGTTGTTCGCAGATATGTGTTTTCCGTTCCTGCCCCCAAATTAACCCAATATCAGGGTGTAATTGATACACATGAACTGGTAATTACCTCATCAAAGGGAGGTGTGGATTTGAGTGAGTCAACATGTGCAATGTACAAAAACACTTAAACATACTTAAGAAATGACCGCTGTACTGATTTTGTTTTGACCTTGCCAGCCTGGATTTTCTTTTGGTCACGAAAGGGCGACGCCACATTCCCTTCGAAAAAGCAGGGCTCGAATTTTACACTGGACCGCGAGCCCGAGGCCCGTGATTTTAGCACCGGGCCAGTAAACTCCTGACTGGACAAGTCCGGCGGTCTTGTGTTTTTGCATTTGAATATACCTCACTGTGTACTTTATCAAAATGAAGTGATGTTCAAATGTTGACTTTTGAGTCTAGTAAAAAAACTTTCAATTCTGTCGAGTATCAAAATGTAGGCCTTCTTACACACAAGACAAATGAGATAAATCTTCTCTTAGTGCTTGTTCAAATGAAAACAGTTTTTATGTTACACTTTGTAGAAAGTTCTTTGTCATTAAGATTCTAGTCTTGTAAAACAGATTTTGCTCCGGTAAAAGTGTTGATCTACCTACAAGTTCCTGCAGTCTTGTGGATTTTTACCCCAAATTCGAGCCCTATAAAGGGTTTTGATTAAATGTGTATTTAGCGGCCATTAAGTCCGAGGAAACGGAGGCAATGGCTTCTGCATCCCACAAGGGCCAAACTTTGTAATGCCAGTGACAATTTTCATATTCTGAAATGAAATGAGTTTTACAGTTTTGCTTTGGAAACAGCTGCTGCATGATGTTGCAATTTTTTTTTTTGATATGTTCTTTTCAATGTTATCACTTGGCAACGTGCCCAAGAAAATTGTCGAAAGAAATATGTAGTCGATGACCTCGTGCCCAAAAAGGACTGGACCACCAGGGTTCAATCTCATGGAGCTGCTTAAAACAGAAAAATTCGCTAAGCACAACAAAATTATGCTTTACCAGAACAAGGTTACCAGCCAAAACACCATGTCACATGTAGCATCTGTGACTGGTATCCTTCTTATGTTTTTTCTAAAAGCAGAAAATGTTAAAGCAATATTTTCTACTTTTAACAGCTCTATGAAATTGGGCCAAGGGTTGAAAAACACACCATGGCTACCCATTTAAACGATGCCTAAAAAGGAAACCGACAGAATATTTGAAATAAAGTTGGTTAAACATGAAAATTAAAGTCTGACGACAGATTCTGACCCAAACTCTCAAAGTACACACACCCCCGTAATTGTGCTCATCTAGTGAAGCAGCCAGTTGATGTAAAGTTTGATGGATTCTTGTGACAAGACTTAATCGGTTATTCGTCTTTTCCCTGAAGGCTGTAAATTGAGTCTCCTAATGAGCGTACATGTGGACTTATCGGAGTAGGCTTTAAATGGGTTGTTGCAAGTACTTCCTTATAAGCTAGTGTCGTGTTTGTCATGTTAGGATCCTCTTATGAGGCCATGGTCAGGAGTGCCCTGGGCCCAATTTCATAGAGCTGCTAAGCACAAAAATTTGCTTAGCATGAAATTTCTTCCTTGATAAAAACAGGATTACCAACCAAATTTCCATGTGTTGCATATTGCTTGTTACTGGTATTCAGCTGTTGTTTGCTTATCCTGAAAACCACATGAAAATTTGGTTGGTAATCCTGTTTTTATCAAGGAAGAAATTTCATGCTAAGCAAATTTTTGTGCTTAGCAGCTCTATGAAATTGGGCCCAGGTCTTGAACTCTCTGCTGTTGGCTGCCCTGGTCTTTGCAGCCGTGGGCCCTGCCGCCGTGGGCCCAATTTCATAGAGCTACTTAAGCAGAAAATATTGCTTAAAAAAGTTCTGCTAAGCAAAAAATAAGCGGGATACCAGTCACATATTTGACATGGTATTTTAGCTGGTAACCTTATTCTGGTAAGCATAATCTTGTTGCGCTTAGCTACTTTTTGTGCTTAAGCAGCTCTATGAAATTGGTCCCTGGTCTTGGCTGCCCTGATTTTGGCCTCTCTGCTCTTGACCTCTCGGCTGTTGGCCGCCCTGGTATTGACCACCCTGGTCGACTAGGCCACCTTTCCTTTTTATAAAGGGCACCTTTGTTGGGGATTTTGATTTCTTCTTGGAAATTTGTGGGGGCAGCAGGGCAATGCTGTGATGCATTGTACATATACATGTAGATCTACTTGTAATGTTTATTTTGCTGCATCTCCTTTAAGTTGTCGCATCGAAGCAGTGCAGTGTACTAGATATGATGTAACCAAATTGAGCATGAGCATGCTGGGGGCAAAACAGTTTGTTTTCTTTGAGGCTATCTGAACTAGCGCTACTGGATGTAGTCAGGAAACTAGAGAAAGATGGCTGCCGTGTGATAGTAATCAATAATAATGCATCCGTCATTGATCCCATTCAAATCAATGTAAACCAAACAGAGGCTGGAGTGAAAAAATAGTCTGGTCCCCCTTTGGACAATGAGAACTCAGTGTCCATGAATGCTGATGTATACAGGAAACATAACAATAGTGGGAGTGAGTTGATAAAAGGGCAATCAAGTAGAACTTAAAAGCAAAGGAAAATCATCTGTTTAGAAAAACAACAGGAAAGTGCCGATTTTCTTTCATCTTAAAGAGTCGTTTTTCACCAGTTAACACAAATTACGTGGAATCATTTAATGTGTGTTGCATTTACGGTGTTGATAGTCGGCTACGATGTTTAACCGCGGTGGGTAGCCAACGTTTGCACTTAACCCCTCATCAACTTCAATTTACTGCTTACAGAGAGCCGTTGATTGGAATCTCATGGGCGGGTGCTGATTGTGCCGAGTCAGTCGGTGTTTGTTTGTCTCTCTTGGCAGAGTGTTAGCCAGGATGGATGTAGGAATAGGGTGTCCAAATATGCTGTTAAAAAGTCCGTCTAAACTGCATGCTGTACTTTTAAAGAGGAAGGGAAATGACCAATACAATTTTGTGATGCACTCATTTTCCAATAAATAGAGTCCTCACGTGAGTGTTCTAATGAACAAATTTGAAAATCTCCCTGATCATGGAAACTTCCCCCCCCCTAATTATGTTGAAATGTAAATCTAATTCTAAATATCGCACTGATTGTTGTACGAAATCTCCCTGATTTGCGAGATGTTGGTAGCTCTGGAGTGTCTGATGCCAAAGCCAAGGTATCCGCATGGGTAATGTACCTTGTTTTTTTTGCACATGCGCTCCTGAGTCGGGGGTGATATATTTGGGGATTTCCCCATCCCCTTCCAAATTTTGTTAACAAAAGTTTCATGTTTTTGTTTTTCTTTGCTGCAGAGTGACCAGAGATCTATAGGAACAGATGACCTGTGTGAGGTGAGGATCATATTTAAAGTAAAACAAAATGAAACCCTAACCACGACCCAATATTTAGTCACTGATGAGAATCTGATGAAATCAATAAAAGTATAGGGGCCTACATGTCAAAAATTTAGAATCTCCAAAGATCACCTGCATGTAAAGGCAACTTTTGGAGATTCAAATTTCTGTGGTGTCCGTTTGTGAAAGCTGCTGCCAGAGATGCGGTTGGTACCCGCTGTCACTCACGCTCATCATAAATGGATATGATGTTCTTTATGAAAATACCGTGATAGTTTTTGTTGCTGTTTTCTCAACAAGTAGACACTGTATTCAACTGAAACTTTCACAGGTGACTTTTGATTGTATCTGTCTCTGATAATTTTGCCGGTAGATCAGCATTACAGTGACAAAAACCAACTGATGACCCTACCTTTAAAGCAGTCGGGTTCCCCCAATGTGATTGCTACCAAATTCACATTGACCACCTACCACAAATTTCATACCCAAACTGCATAAACGTCTTTACCTGTAGTCTTGGTTCCAGGCCTATTTTGTCTCGGCATGCCGCGCTAAAAAAACACCACGAAGAGATAATTGACTTGCGGCCAGTGAATCATAATCACACTTGTAACAAGTTGTAAGTGAGACTAAAACTTTAGCTGTTTCTGACATACTTAAGGCACAAACCATGTTAGCCGGTATTATAAGCTCTAGTCCCCCCTGTAAGAGAGGCAACTAGGCGCACAGCCGCACCTGTTCCCGGCAAACGGTTTGATAACAGGTGGATGAAGCAGTCTCCTCAACCCGTCAACCTTAATTTCACAGACAGTCATGACCAGGAACTGAGGTTTACACTCGTTGACGGTGTTGTACAAATGTAGTCTGACCATCAGAATCGTTGACGGGTCGCTCTAATAAAACATTGAAAAGAAAAAAGCCACAAAATCGAAGAAAGCCTTAAAAAAAGAAAAAGAGGCAAATTAAAGACTTCCCAGCAAACAACAGGTTGAAGATTTCTTTCATGAGGGAAAAGGTTTAAGGGATTTCTTGCACATCGCCGTCGTTGCTAATCAGGCATCAGGTCCATCGTGCTGCATGCCTACAGTCCAGGAGAAAAAGGACACCTCCATCAAAACCATAAATCAGAAATATTAATCCAAAGATAATATTTAAGATCAACACAATGAAACCAATGGCTTCCGGGGCCTCCAATGCTACGTGTGTACAGGGCCCAATTTCATAGCGTTGCCTAAGCAGAAAATATTGCTAAACAGTTTCCTGCCAAGCAAAAACAAGCAGGATACCAGGCACAAATGGTGCATGTGAAATGGTATTTTGGCTGGTTACCTTATTCTGCTAAGCATAATTTATTGTGCTTAGCTACTTTTTGTGCTTAAACGGGTGTTTTTAACATTGGTAAGAGTAAAAATATAAATGTTCACAGATTCACACATACGTGGTTTAAAGATGGTCATGATGGGAAGCTCCCTTTGAAATATTTTTGCTTGAAATGCTATAGTTTTTGAAAAATTAGTAAAACAATTAGTTTTGATCTCATGAGTCAAAAACTTGATGTTTGAAATTGGTGAAAACACTTAAGGTTTTTCCCCATTTGTTTCTGGTGATTGCAATGGCCGATTGAGCTTAAACTTTCACAGGTTTGTTGTTTCATGTATGTTGGGATACACCAAGTGAGGATACTGGTCTTTGAAATTTACAAAAAGTATAAACTGCCTTTAAGCAGCTCTATGAATTACGGCCCAGGTGTCACAAGCCTCAAAACTAGCACACACACGATAGAGTGCATATCTGTGCCCTGCTGAGTACTTCGGGACAAAAACCATCGACTTTACTTGTGCTGAATTTCCATAAATGCTCCACAAGATGGCACTCTCTTTACATCGCCTTGTCCTCCTTGGTCTTCACCCAAAAAATACAACTCGCACAGTTTTCTTGGAGCAACAAAAACATCCGGATGTTCAACAAAATCTAATCGATTGATCCTTGGGGGCCAGGTTTAATCTTCCCACAAAGTTTCATGGAAAGCCGTTCTTAACCTTTTAAGCTATCCTGCTTATTACCAGACAGCTAGACAGAAAGCCAGACAAACAAACAAACGGGGGCAAAAAAATATCCTCCTTGGTGGAGTAAATTAATTTTTGTTTTTTCGTTCAGTTTTCCAGCGTTAAAGCAGCCAACCTTGTGTTTTTCCCTAATCAAGTTTTCAAAAAATGTCATTTCACCTGTTTTGATAATTTATTGAACACATCAACTTGCCCACTTCAGGAAATCACTCCCAGAACTCCCCCCCCCCCACTTACCGATAAGCAATCATTTTGAAGAGAAAGATTTTTTTAAGCGAAAAGCATGCACAGTTTTTGAGTGATCCCCAGACTGTAGTCAGTGAATGATGCTCGATTCATCACCTGGGGAAATTATAGTCGGACAATCGCTATCAACTCATGTTCATTTTAGTAAAAGATTCTCAAAGAAATCTGGTTGATGAACCTTCTGCTGGTGTAAGAGAGATTTGCCACTTTGGGTTCGCATAGCAAAATTCTGGTGTTTTTTTTCCCTGAGAATTCTGCCTGAATGTACCTTGAAACCTGGTGTAAGAGCTTGATTTGTCACGGGGGGGGGGGGGGGGGTGATCCAAGATCCAAGCAGCCCTATTGAGATGATGCTTTTGATAAGGACAAGATTTGTATTGAACTGACTGCATGATCGTGGCATCAGATAATAACAAAATGTGCTTAGTCTTCCGATCCTATTCCGGCGAGACAACATTCAGTGTTTACAATCCTTGTGATACAAAATATTTAATCCTGATGAATTGCAAAAGGTCATGATTTTGTTGTGTTTTTTTCCCCCGAGTTTGGATTAAATACCACTGTACTGCACTCAATTCAAGGGGGACTGTAGTCAAGATCATAGCAGTACGTGGAATTAAGAACTCTAACCCAGTTTACTGCACACGTGTGCGCCCTGGCATTGTCACATCACAATCTGCGCAGTCATTATTGGCCGAGTTCGCGCAAGGACCAATGGTTAACTAGTGGTTGTTAAAGGCCTGTACACTATTGGTAAGATAAAAAAACACAATGTTCACAGATTCACACATAACTTACATGATTTAAAGTAAGTAATGGTAGAAAGGGTTCCTTAAAATATTTCTGCCTAAAATGCTATCGTTTCTGAGAAATGAGTAAAACAATAGTTTTTATCACGCGCGATAATTTGAAAAAACAGAAAACACATAAGGTCTCTTTTCACTATTTTCTTGTGACCTCGATGACCAATTAAGCTCAAACTTTCACATTTTTGTTTGTTCATGCATATGTTGAATCACACAAAAGGGAAAAACTGATTTTGAGCTGTTACCAAAAGTGTACAATACCTTTAAGTAACATAGGGTACGCGCACAGAAGTTGAAGTGCGAACGACTCTAGTAATGTCATGTCAACGCAACCGGCGGCTCAACGTACGTATCCTTTGCTAATAACTGGTCCACTGTGCATTCAGCTATGAAAACGACTATTGATAACCAGCGACGCGACCATGCCCAGTAGGCTGGTTCCAAATAGTGGACTACCGTAGTCCAACTATCGTTGACTAAACAGAGTTCGGGCTAACTTAGTCAAACTATGGTTACCGATAATCCTTGCGTGAACTTGGCCATTGTATTGTGTGATGTGGCAGCCAGCTCATGCGCATGCGTGCAGTAAACTTGGTTAGACTTCATTTATTCCATGTGCAGTCACAGGCCTGCCATGATTATGAAGACAGTCCCCCTTTTATAAGTACAAAGGGGTCGCTCTAATGCACTCTGGATCGGCAATGATTTGTACTGCTTTGTCATGCTTGCTCCTCAACTAAGTATTTGAAAGTAAAATTGTGGTTTAAAAATAGATATTTTGGGGGATATTGAGACTTCATCTATCAACACTGACGATGGAGATCTTGTAAACTGGATCATGTAGAATAGCACATTGTGTAGTCAACATTTTATTTAAGTCTACGAGCAATTGGAAAACTGCCCTTACATGTACATCAAAGTTAGTTAAAGGGTCTGTATACGTTTGGTAATGACTCTGAAAATTAATGGCAATGAAAAATTACTTGGTAAGAAGTATAGCAGCTTTGTATAGTATAATGCAATTTGAGAAACTTTTCACTCCGAAGTACGGCGGTTATGGAAAAAGATATCACTTTTTATCCCCCCCCCCCAAAAATTTGAATCCGAGAAACGTTACTGACAGTTAACGTTTCTCAGATTGTGTATTCCTATTGCAGATTATTCTTCCTGGACATAACCGCTCCAGATTTTCGGCAATATCTCGAAAACGCTACCACCTTTTGAAATGAAATTTTCACAGGTTAGTTTTATGGTATATATCTACAACTATATACATGATATAGGATTGAAAACAGATTGAATATCTCTCTGATTATGGATTTCTTTTCCTTACTCTGTTGAATCTTACAACATCTCCCTGATAGCGAGATGCAAATGTTGGCAGCTCTGCTCACTTCAAGCTGCTAAGGGGATATGGGTTAAAGAATTTGTTTCCATTTAGTATTATAAATTTTTGGAATTTTCTACCCACATGTGGTTTTACCAACCATTCCAGTACATCAACATGTTAGTCTAACCTAGCCTACCCACATTCCCCGTCCTCCTCTTATTCGGACAAAAATAACCACTGACAGCTACCCTTGAGCGTAGGCCCGACGACGGTTTAGACCACACCCCAACGTTCTGGCGTCGACCTCACTTTGTAATCTCCGTTGTCTCGGTT
This sequence comes from Plazaster borealis, assembly GCA_021014325.1. Classification (NCBI taxonomy): domain Eukaryota; kingdom Metazoa; phylum Echinodermata; class Asteroidea; order Forcipulatida; family Labidiasteridae; genus Plazaster; species Plazaster borealis. The sequence continues at coordinate 11,271,194 of CM037467.1, forward strand.
CCCCCTTCAAGTCAGGGTGCATTGTTTAGCGTTCTTGTGTGTGTGTGCGCCGAAATACTACTCCAAGAACTAACCAATCCCCCTTGGAGTTTGTAAGGGCTCTCCTATCACTCTTGGCTCGTTGCGCTGCATTTTTTTTCCCTCTTCTTTTTTTTTGTGCGAGGGTGGAAATCCCAAGGGTTACAGGGTGATTTTTATCCCCGTTGATGTCTGCTGTTTGCCAATTAGCTTGGCTCGGGTTGTACATGTGGTCACGTTCACCCCTCCAAGTTTTCCAGGGCCCAATTTCTTAGAGCTGCTTAAGCACAAAAATAAGCTAAGCAAAACAGAATAAGGTTACCAGCCAAAATACCATGTCACATGTACAATTTGTGACTGGTATCCTGCTCATTATTGCTAAGCAGGGATTTTTTAAGCAGTATTTTCTGCTTTAAAAGCAGCTCTATGAAATTTGGGCCCAGGCCGGTGCTGTCAGACAAGACTCCTGCAGACAAGAGAGCGCTCATACATGTACATTTAGCTCAGACAAGAAATTTCACGGCAAGACAAAAAATATTTGGACATGATCAAAATCACATTAACTTTATTTTCAGTAAGTTGACGTTTCGGTTTATGTACAAGTAAAAACTTGTTTTCAAAAAAGGTTAACACGGCAATAAATGTTTTGGAAGAAAACAGTGGAGTGCTGGACATTTCTTGTTGAGTTTATTCTTCAACTGTAAAATTCTCTAGGCCTGGACCATTTGTCCAGTGGGTTCCATCCTGGATTAAACCTTCATGTAAAATACCTTGACAGTAGACAGTTTTACAATATGCAGTTTGGCAGATGAACTGTATATACCTTTAATCTCATTGTTGTAACCCATAAGGTACTCGGTTCTTCTTAGTATCCAAATGATATCTCTAATTTGTATAAAGTTGTCCGTTCAAAGTTGAGCTTTACCTCTTGTTCATTCATGTCCTAACTTCAGTTTCGATTGTAATTTTGAAACGAAACAGCGCGACAGGTGAAATTATTCAATTATCGTCTTGGACAGCATAAAAAAATATCCTTCAGAGGGTTTTTCTTGTTCGCCATCTCCATTTTCTTTTCTTCTGTTTTTCTTTTCCTTTTTCGAAAGTGGAGCGTGGCTTCTTTTCCACCCCCCACCTGTGTGAGGCTGTAAGATGACATTGTAAAAACTGGAACTCCCAGCGGGCTGTGTTCGCACGTCCAAAAATAATTTACAGACTCAGGAACATCTGTAAAGAAGCAGGTAGCCTCAGTGTGTAAGGCTTACCACATGGCCCCCCTGTCAAAGCTAACCAAATTATGTGGAAAAAAGAAGGAAAAAAACATTGTGAAAGTTACAGGACAGTTTCATTCTAAAGTTTGTATTTTTTTAAAAAGCTTTCCCATATTTGCCACTTGGCCCTTTTGTTTGAAAGCAAGTGGCATTTATTTTATGAACAGTATAGTTAAAGGAACATTACAGAATTGGTTTTTGCTAACAAAACAGTTAAGCACTTTATATAATCCACCGTATACATAAACTGACAAACCTGTAGAAGTTTAAGATCGATCGGCCATCTGGGTCACGAGAAAATAGTGAAAAACCGATTACACATTTGCATGTGTTATACAATGCATGAATAAAACGCTCATGAGCGATAAACTCCAATCGGAAATTAGTTTTATTTATTTCTCATCAAATATGGCATTTCAGATAGAAATATTTCTAGGGATGTTTTCTACTATCATCATCATTAGACCGTGTAAGTTTTATGTAAATCTGTGATATTAAAGAACATTTTAATTACCAGTTCTGTAACGTTCCCTTAATGTTACATGTAGATACAGATTCAAATTGTAAAATGTTGTCAGCCGGAAATGTAAAGTTAAAAGTGAAAGATATTAACAAGATTAACAAAGTAGGAAGTCTTTTAAACTTATGAACAGCTTGAAAATGCATGACTGTCTTGCAGCTTCAGGTGTTTTTCTTGATATCTGCAACCCAGAGTGTTAAAGACGAAGGGAAATGACCAATTCAATTTTGTGATGTACTCATTTTCCAATAGAGTCCTCATGTGAGTGGGGAAAAAATTACAAGTCTCTAACCTCACGTTAAAATGGTGTAAACTGCCATTGTATTCGATACCCTTCCAGTGGAAAATTTGTCAACATCCAAAACATCTGATGACATTATTCAGAGAAAAATGGGTCTTTACATTTTTGTAAGGGGATGTTTTGGCTCACAACTGACTTTTTCAGAGCAAAATTTGAAACATGACGCCATGGGATTTCAACAACTATGGATCTTTACATTCCAAGGAGAATTTTTTGTCAGTCAAAATGTCAAATCAAAGGCAGCTTTGGTTGCATGTTATCGAAAAATCGGGTATGAACCAAAACATCCCCGTACAACATGTACTCAAAAATTAACAGTACATGAAAATGACGGTGTTGTAAAGAATGACAGGTTTTCACATTGTTTTCTGTACGGTTTCTTAAATTTGTGTGAACGTCACGTGTCAACAGTCTGAGGTGTTTATTTCTGCAATCAAAATGTAGACAACCACCTATGACAAGCTGGGAGGCAGAGGAACTTGTGGATGTATTTACATCACAAAATACTTGTACACTGTACAGTATGTGTCACAGGAAGTGTTTTAACATCTTAATGTGTGTACTAGGCCCAATTTCATAAGAAATGCTAAAGCAGAAATAGTAGCTACTAAGCACTACAAAATTTTGCTTACCAAAACAACAAAATTGTGCTTACCAGAACAAGGTTACACAATCCATAGTACCATGTCATTATGTACATGTAGCATCTGTAACTGAATCCTGCTTTTTTATGTCAATCAGAAAACTAAGTAAGCAATTGACCTTTATCACACTGCCGCCATCTTGGTCATGTTCCCTGTATTCAATAATAGTAATGAACACTAATATTTATTGTACAAAAAGGAACCAGACTATTTTTCCATTCCAGCCTAAGTTTGTTACATTGGTTTTAATGAGAGAAAATCAAGATGGCCGCACCGTGATAAAGGTCTATACTTTCTGTTGAACTCAGCTCCATGAAATTTGGTACATGCATGGAATTACAGTCCTTCCGGGGGCAAGGACATGTTTCTGGCTCCAGTGAAACTGCATATATCCAATGCTGAGAGTCTAGGGGGGTCATCTTTTGTATGGGGCAATGAGGCCAAGACGAATGGCAAGACGAGGAAAATTTCTGCCGTGTTTTCCCTTTTTGGAGTGAATGATAAATCTTCCGAAGTTCCACACATGTTTTTAAACCCTATAGACTTTACAATTAAAAATTCATACAGAAATTTGGTGAAAAATCATTCCAGAGATTTTTATTTCACACAACTCCAATGAGACGGTACAATCTCTGGTCTAAATCCCTGCATTTTTGTTGTTGTGGGAGAGCCCTTGCACAAGTTGAGAGAAATGAGGACATCTATAAGATGGTACCGTTAGATGACACACTTTAATCCAGCTGAACCGACCCACCGGCGTAATCTTACATCATTCACTAAGACCGACCCTCATCTGATGCCTCAAACAGCTGCCGCTACAAAGCGTGGAATCCAAGAACTTAATGCGGCAACATTTTGTTAGCGTTCCTGTGAGGGGCTGATGAGATGTTGGTGACTCATAACTCATAACCCACTAATATGAAATAGAAAGTACATGTACGTAGTGATTCCTTACATAATTTATAGGAGGAATTACATGATCAGGGTTGAGTTGTTGTAGGCTTTTTAAACTGGAAACTTGCGGAGGCAACCAACTTAACTGCATGCAAATGGAACAGTTTGATAGCGCAGGGGTTGTATTTTGACATGTCCCTAACTAACGGTGAATTCGATCGGGTAGGACAGGCTTCAAACCCCAAACTGGACCCTTTCCCAAGTCCGGTATTTTTTAACATCGGGCCAGGAACCACACAACCGAGTCTGACAGTCAAATGTTGTTTTCCAGTAATTGGTTTGGTTTTTCAACTTTAAACTGTCCTTAAAGCACAATGACATCATTGGTAATTGTCAAAGAACAGTATCCACACTTGATGTGACCCAACATATATATGAAATAACAAACCTGTGAAAGTTTTAGCCCAATCAGTCATTGGAGTCACAAGAAAATAGTGAAAAACACGATTGTATGTTTACACTGTTTTCAAACATCTGGTTTTGGACTTGCGAGGATCAAAACTAATTGTTTTACTCAATTCATTCCAAGCAAAAATATTTCAAGGGATGTTTTTCACCATGTCCATCTTTATACCATGTATAAGTTGTGTGCAAACCTGTGAACATTTATATTTTCACTCTTACCAATGTTGTACACACCCTTTAAAATGTTCAGCTACATTAATGAAGAAGTGAGAAAAATAGTGTGATCTTGTAAAAGGTATAAATAATTGTTGGTACAGTAACGGTTAAAGGCACTGAACACGTCTGGTAATTGTCAAAGACCAGTATTCTCACTTGGTGTATCCCAACATATGCATAAAATAAGAAGCCTGTGAAAATTTAGGCTCAATTGGTCGTCGAAGTTGCAAGAATGATGAAAGAAAAAACACCCTTGTTGTACAAATTTGTGTGCTTTCTGATAGGAATAAAAACTTCTTGCTAGAAGTTTTTGTTATTTTAGTGAGAAATTACCTCTTTCTCAGAAACTACGTTACTTCAGAGGGAGTCAATTCTCACAATGTTTTATACTATCAAAAGCTCTCTGTTGCTCGTTACCAAGTCAGTTTTTATGCTAATATATATTTTGAGTAATTACCAAACGTGTACTATGCCTTTAAAATGTTCAGCTACATTATTGAAGAAGTGAGAAAAATAGTTTGATCTAGTAAAAGGTATAAATAACTGCGGGTACAGTAACAGTTAAAAGGCTGCAAGATCTGTGGTTTATCCCTAGTGGAGATTTTTGGGGGTGAATTTGAGCTCGTGTTTAGGTTTACTAGATTTCGAATTACTTGTGGAGGCTTGGTTAATTTAATTATGCCAAGAGGGTCCTCCAATTAACCCATGGCACCAGCGGCAAATGCTGCTGGTGCCCATGGTCTACCCTTCTGGTAAATTGTACAGTTCTATTTATTATTTTATTCGATCCAAATGTTCCTATCCTCTAACACATTCTTCCCTTCCTGTTCAGAAGTACCCCCCTGAGAATCCTTAAAGGGTCTGTATACGTTTGGTAATTACTCAACAAATTCATGGCAATAACAACTTACTTGGAAAGAAGTACAGCAGCTTCTGATAAAAATATAAAGCATTTTGACAAACATTTCACTTTGAAGTAATGTGGTTATGGAAAAAGATATCATTTTTTTAGCCAAACAAAGATTTGAATCTGAGAAGCGCTTCTGTCAGAAACGTTTCTCATATTGTGTATTCCAATTGCAGATTATTCTTCCTGCGTGGACATAACCGCTCCAGATTTTCAGCAATATCTCAAAAACGCTACCACCTTTTGAAATGAAATTTTCACAGGTTAGTTTTATGGGATATATTTACAACTATATAGGATTGAAACAAACAGTGGGTTCCAATTAACAAACGTTTACAATCCCTTTTAAACTATTACTCGTACTCGTACTTTGAGATCTGAGTACTTGGTACTCGACTGTTGGACTCTGTACTTGGACATCAGAGTATAGTCGATACTCGGACACTTGTACTCGTACTCGATGGTCCAAGCACTTGTACTTGAGTACTATACTCTGCCACCCCAAACACGATGACGACACGATGCCTCACAAGAACAAACTGATAGTTCTGTGTTTTCCCCCTTCTTTGTGTGTTTGTAGGATTCCGATGGTGGACAGCTTGACGCAGAGGTTGTCCGTATCGAGCTGAGAGAGGCTCGCGGGAAGATCCACCAACTGGAAGAAAGCCTGTTTGGAAAGCAAGCCGCCCTGGAGGAGGTCAACAGGGAGAACGAGGAGCTGCGGGCTAAAACCTTGGCAACCACAAACGGACCGAGCAACGGGACGGTGAATAACGAGGTAAAAAAGAAATCCAAGAAATGGGGAGTAGTGTGAGGTCATTATCACGTTTTGGAAATCTGGTAAATCTGTGGCGTGTCGTGTCGTGGCCGAGCGGATAAGAACACCGAACTCAAGCTCTGGTGTTTCTGATCAGCAGAGTGTGGGTTCGAATCCCAGTCGTGACACTTGTGTCCTTAAGCAAGACACTTAAACCGATGCTTCGTCCTTCGGATGGGATGGGACGTTAAGCCGTAGGTCCCGTGTGTTGTGTAATGCACGTAAAAGAACCCAGGGCACTTATCGAAAAGAGAAGGGGTTGGCCCCGGTGTTCCTGGTTTGATCGGCAGCATATTGCGCCACAGCACCTTGTTAACCATTACATGGTGCTATGTAAAGGACTTGGTCTCATACTTCAAAAACCTAGCTCCACAATACCTTGCAGGAAAATAATGAACGTTAAAGCGCCTTGAGCGTCACTGAGTGACGGATATGTGCGCTATATAAGAAGCCACTATTATTATTATTATTAATAACAGATTTTGTAGTTGTCAATACTTAGAGTAAAAACAGTTGTGGAAACCTGAATCATTCTAGTTGTGGCAGAACATTTCAGAGCAATAGCCTTGTTCAAAATTGCTGTACCCGTACTGCCTACATTTTTATTGTTTTTTAAAATATGAAAAAAAAGGGAAATTTAACACAAGTTTGCAAAAAAGGAAAATCATCACAACAAAATCTCTGCTCTAAGGCCTTGTGGATGAACAATTAATGGAGGTCTCCAACACTGTCTAGAACATTGGTTTTTTTTCCCCCCTCTCCAAAGATCTACATGCTCAAGGACTCCGATAGTTAATTTCAATTTCCCCTCTTTGTTTTTTTTCTTAAGTCCAAGGACATGTAGTCAGTCGCCTACAGATTTAAATCAGTTCACAATAGTTACTGCATTAGTGAGCTTTTCCTGCGTGACCAAGCATTCTTGTAGCAGACGCTCTCTCCTCGAGCATAACCTTGGGGAGGGGGGGATTTACCCCGATCCTCTATCAACTTGTTACCAATTCACCCAATCCCGTCTGAAGGTGTGAATTGCATTAGGGTTTACCCTCACCCCGTCCCCATATTCACACCTCGGCCACTTCAGTCAATTTACTCATTTCGCTTCAATATCCTTCATGAATATCCTCCCCCCCACTCTCCTGAGTTAACCCCCTCTCCCAAGCGGCCGCACTTGTCACATATGAGCACATCAGATTAACGCTGGTCCGGAAATCACCAACATTGCTTTAATTATCTAATTTACACCTCATCAGCTGAGAGGTGTGACAAAGTAATAAAAATCAAATCTCGGCGGCTCCTGGGGAGGGAACAATTTTGTTTAAAAATCATTTACGGCTATGTTTATCCACGCAGTCCCTCTAGGGATGGGTTTAGGGGGGAGGGGAGAAAAAATGAGACGAATTAGTGAAGAAACTAATGATCTTATGGGAGTTGGAAGTGTCTCAAGGAGTTCTACCTAGACATGATTTGATTGTCCTGGCTGCTGTTGGATATTGAATGTAATTGATAAGATGTAACACCTTCTTTTTGGCAGTAATGTAGCTTTACTCATCAGGCATGTCATGGGGGGTCCATAACCCTCCCTGCTGTTGATATCATCGTCCGCAAATTACAGCGAAAGGACCTCCGCATTATCTTAAAGGCACTGTTCACGTTTGGTAATTACTCAAAATATATATTAGCATAAAATTTGCTTGGTAACGAGCAACAGAGCTGTTGATAGTATAAAACATTGTGAGAAACGACTCCATCTGAAGTAACGTAGTTTTTCAGAAAGAGGTAATTTCTCACTAAAATAATAAAAACTTCTTGCAAGAAGTTTTTATTCCTATCTGAAAGCACACAAATTTGTACAACAAGGGTGTTTTTTCTTTCATCATTTTCTTGCAACTTCGATGACCAATTGAGCCCAAATTTTCACAGGCTTGTTGTTTTATGCATATGTTGGGATACACCAAATGAGAACATTGGTCTTTGACAATTACCAAAATTGTACGATGCCTTTAACTAAGGACTTCTGTACTACTAAATCTTTCAGTGAAATTTACTCCCAATTTGGTTTGCCACCTGTCTCTGTTAGACTTGTACAGCTCTTTTTTAAATTTGGTAAATCGCTGACCAGTTAAAAAGACACTTGCTTCCACCCATTAGAAACAATAACCTCAGAAATGCAAACAAACGCTGCCCAATTAAGTGTAAAAACAGTGCAATCTCGTCCTTGACCAGACTTCTCAATGGTTGGTATTTAAAAGATGTCTGTTGGTTTTTAATGGAGCTGGCCTCCCTGTACATAAGTGAAACTTTTTTTCAGCAGCAACAAGAGTATAACTTTGGATCTTGTTTTGCGCTCGGCAGAATGTGTTTTGAAATTCCTAAAGGCACAGTGGGCCATAAAGCTCTAGTGGACATGTAACTTTTGCACGCTACATTTTTGTACCTATGACTCAAGCGCTGGTATTTGTTCAGCAGAGTGTGGGTTCGAGTCCCGGTCGTGACACTTGTGTACTAAAGCAAGACACTTAACCATTATTGCTGCGTCTTTCGGATGGGACCTAAAGCCGTTGGTCCTGTGTGTTGTGTAATGCACGTAAAAGAACCCAGTGCACTTATCGTAAAAGAGAAGGGGTTCGCCCCGGTGTTCCTGGTTTGATTGGCTGCATATTGCGCCACAGCACCTTGTAAACCATTACATGGTGCTATGTAAAGGAATTAGTACTCATACTTCAAAAACCTAGCTCCACAATACCTTGCAGGAAATACTGAATAATAAAGCGCCTTGAGCGTCACTGAGTGACGGAAATGAGCGTTATATAAGAAGCCACTATTATTATTTATTTATTATTACATGTATGAAGTTTCAATTCATGAGGGGATAATTCTAATTGTATCACGTCATTGTATTACTCAGAACATACTGTACACTCGTTTCAAGCGGGGGCGATCAAACTCGTGGGACCCGTTCCTTTTTGGTTTTCATCCCTCGCCGCGGGTAAAAAACTAATCAACGATTATCCGTCAGTTTTGAATCAATCGGAAATAGCGCAGACATTTTAAGAAACATGTATCATTGAGAGAGGAGGAAGGGGAGGGTGGGAGGAATGACCTGGAGAAATGTTTTCGAGAGAGATAAAGAATCAAACCAGATGTCGACGTGGACCCGAACAGGATTCGAATCCGGGTCCTCAAAGGTGAAGGTTGAGAGAAAAAATGTCAGCTCTCTAAATTCAGATTTGTTATCACGTTAAATCCCCTTGCATGAAACATAGAACGATTTTATGTGAAACTGTCCACATGGTGTCACCCACTTCTTTACACGGTACCACTACCTTCAAACTAAACAGCGTTGACGTTTAACAAATTCATGCTGAGGAAGTTTTACAACCGGTTTCGTTGTACTAAATGTTGTTATTTTAAACAACCCCCAACCTTAAAGGTTTTCTCCCCCTTGAAGTCCAATGGGATTGAGGTCAGAGATAAGCAAAACCCCAACGGAGGGTAAAAAACAAAAAAATACATCAACTTGCTGTGGATTAATTTTGAGGCAAAGTACCGGTGGAAATCAGCTGACCGTGTGTAGTTGTGGTTGCGGTGCTCAGCGTATGGTTGCTTGCTGTCTCGTGGAGAGGGGGGGGGGAGCTCGGAAGGAAACCGCTGGCACTGCCTGGTGGTGTGAACGATGATTGATCAGTGTTGAGGTGGAGAGCGGTGAAATACTGCCCTGTGAAGTGAACACATGTAATTGTGCATGTGGATGAACTGACGAACCCTTCACGCCTGTGACTTGCCGACCACCCCATTTGCCATCACCAACGATAACAAACGATGTTATGGGTTAGACATTTTGAGGTTTTTTTTTCATTCAAATCAATCTAACCAAACCGAGGCTTTATTTATAGTCTGGTTCCTTTCTATGAAATGAGATTTGAACTATCATATTGAGCTTTCATATTAATCGTCCTTCGCTGAGCTTGGGGGTTGGGGTGGTAGTGGGGATGGAGGGGGGGGGGTGTTGGAGTTAAAAACAAAACCAATAGACCCCTTGCATCGACCGCCATCGCTGAGGTCAACCAATGGAAACAGGCACGCGTGCACGCACCTCAAACAGCTCTCAGCCAATAATAGGACTGACCTCATTGAGGGCGCTGTTTGGACTTGTGATGTCGTATGCAAGGGGGTCTACACATGATTTCTATATAAAGAATGTACTTTACATGTATGTTTTGGGGTTTTTTACATGGGGAGGAACACAGTGTACTGCAGTATATGAGGTTGCTCGCCCAAGGTGCTAAAATAAAACTGGACTCAGACCATTGGTCCAGTGTGTAATTCAAGTCCTGGGTGCACAGCGTACCGTCGTTGCTGTTAAAGCCCTCTGCACTTGTACACATGTAACACTCACTGAACATCAGGGGTCATAGTTGACCTCATCCAGGTCAAAGGTCATTGAGTGCCTTAAGACCAGTCACCGTGCCCCGCCTTTTCACCTGACCTCATTTCTCCCCCCCCCCTCGCCTCAAGAAATCCAGTCTTCACTTTGTGATTTCCTGATTCTCTCTTATCTTGCCGGTCATTTGTAGCGAAGTGGGCGGCTACAAATTATCCCTGAACAAAATTCTTACATACACAACTTGAAGGAGTGCCAGTCATTATGTGCACACAATTGCAACCTTGTTCCCAGTGGTGTATGATCTCCTGATTCTCTCTTATCTTGCCGGTCATTTGTAGCGAAGTGGGCGGCTACGAATTATCCCTGAACAAAATTCTTACATACACAACACGAAGGTGTGCCAGTCATTATGTGCACACAATTGCAACCTTTTTCCCAGTGGTGTATGATCCCGCCGTGCCATTTTTCCCAAGAATGCCTTGCTCGATCATAACCCCAGGGGTGCGTTTTCGCGGCTGTAACCAATAACTGTTTCGGTCACGGACCAGTGATTAACCATTGGCCAAGTCGTCAGAAAACGGTTAGTGGTTACGACCGCAAATACGCACTCCTGGAAGTGTGACTTTGAGATCATAACCCCTGGAAGTGAGACTTTGAAATATCGAAATGTAATTGGATGTATTGATAAGTCCTGTGGTTGATCCATTCTGTGTTAGAGACATTTGCAGTACCCACTGTCAGAGAGGCAACAAGTCATAGAGAAACTGGTCCCCTCCCATTCTTCTTCGACCTCGTCATATGGTCTAACTGTATGCAGTTTAGGGTGACCATGCAAAAACACGAATCATTTGAAATGGATTGCATCAAAATACTTAATTGACCCCAAGGCCCAATTTCATGAAGCCTGTAAGCACAAAAAATTGGCTAAGCTCAGAAAAAACTTGCTTAGCGGAAACAGGTTACCAGCCAAAATATAACATTACAGTGTACATTTCTATTGTTTGTGACTGGTTCCCTGCTACATTATAATCTTGCTTAGCAGAAAAGCACAGAAAATGACGTCTAGCAAAAACAGGATACCATTCAACAACAGGCCATGCTATTGTACACTGCTTCTGACTGTTGCCCAAATTAAGCCAGGCCGATCAGTGTGCTCTGCTAATCTTCCTTAAGTGATTATTTTTCACTATTAGGAAATATCCCAGAGATGCGTTATAAGTGAAAAGACACCTTTAACTTTGTATTCATCGTTTGCCAAGAATCTTTATGCATAGATGCAATTTTAAAAATATTTTTCATGCAATTTCCTTTTGTGATTTATTTTCTCCTAGGCTGCAGGATCTGTGGACAAAGAGGCAGAGTACCGGGCAGCATTTGAGCAGTATAACCTCAAGGTAAGAACAACAAGTATAATTGGAACCAGTTGCTTGTTGATGATGTATTTGTTTCCCCATCACGAACAGGGCCCAATTTCATAAAGCATGTAAGCACAAAAACTTGCTAAGCACAGACAAATTTTGCTTAAGAGAAATAGGTTACCAGCCAAAATACCATACAGTTACCATTGCTGTGACTGGAACCTCACTCATTTCTTGCTAGGCAAAGAAATTTCCTGAGCAAAATTTTCTGCTAAACATCTTTATGAAATTGGGACCAGGTCTTGTGGACAGTTATTTTTCCCCCTCCCATTCAAATCAATGCATCCAAAGTGAGGCTGGAAGGGAATAATAGTCTGGCACTTTTTTTGTTGAGGATTAGTAATCATGATTGGTTACAGAGTCGGGGAGCAAGACAAAGATCTTTATAGGCTTTTTTCATCAATGTTCTCATGGTCCTCCCTAAGACATTCAAGACGACAATAGTCTGGCACTTTTTTAGTGTAAGGAGAATCGGTAATCATGAGCAGTTGTGCAGTCAGGGAGCAAGACAAAGACGACAGAGGTCTCTCTTGAAGGGGTTTTTATCAATGTTCTCACGGTCCTCCCTAAGACATTCAAAATGACTATAGTCTGGCACTTCTTTGTTTAACAAGAATCAGTAATCATGAGCAGTTGTGCGGTCAGGGAGCAAGACAAAGATGACAGAGGTCTCTCATTGTCCGCCCTAAGATACTCCAAATGACGAAAAAAGTACAGAGGTTCATGACACATCGCCAGGAAGCCGTCTTAACTTAAAACCAACTCCTCAGAGATGTCTTCGCCCCCACATCAGAACATAGCCCCAAGGTGCATCAAGTCAACCCCAGAGTAGATCCTTCCTGCACAGGTTCTACTTTATTTTGGGACCAAACTCAATATTTGCTTAACGGAATCGGAGGAATGTTCAAATGTGATAGGTTTCGGGGGTAATAATACACTTCCTTTTTTTATCGGGGGGGAAGGGGAAAATGCTTAATTGATTGGAGTTGCCAGAATGGAGGTTGTCACAAGATATTAGGGTGAGGATTCAAATATGGTTGTCGCAATTGTGGAAAAGGGGAATCTTCGGTTTGTTTGTTTGTCCTGGTTGGGAAGTGTTTGTGGCTCGATTGATGGCTTATCTGATCTGTCTGGTGGTAATCAGGGTCGTTGCCCAACTTGGATGAGTCAATGGAGCAGAGAAAACTTCCGTTAGACATTAAGTTTGGCCACTTTCGTGTCTTTGTGTGATTGTTAATTAAGGAGAAGGGAGAATCTTCAATTTGATTTTTCCTGGTTGAGAAGTGTTTTCGACTCGATGGATGTGTTTTGTCTCTTCCTCGACGTTTCTCCGATGGTAGGAGGGTCGTTGCCCAACACGGATGAGTCAGATAAAATTATTGTGAAGATGAGCAGAGTGTGTACTCCCAAGGAGGAAAGAGAGAAGGGTGTACTGTACTGTTTGAAACCTCGGGACTTGACCTTTATCTGGGATCAGTAATTCAAGACTTTTGCAGCGTTCTCCCTTAACAGTGGTCCGATGGCCAAATGCCCTAACACTTCATCTGGGACGATCCTCTTCTGAAACAAGCCGTTCTGTCTGTCTTGTGCCATCACGCTCAAACGGGTCTCATCCCAAATGTCATAAATTTGCCATCTGCCTTTTTTTGTTGCTCCTGAAGTTTCAACTGCAACTCCCCCCCCTCCCAGGCACTCCAATGAACTGTTTGAGCCAAAAATGACAGCATTTGAGACATTTCTGCCGGCAGATCAATTCAATTAGGTCAGACAGGTGTTTTCCAAACAACACCTGCACATGATGATCAATAAACCAATCTGGAGCTCAACTGAATCACATGACAACCCTAGAATTGTATCAACTGGGTGGCAGCCAGTCAGGGTGTGTTATGGGTCCCATTGCCATAGGAGTCCTAATGTCAAACTGTTTTAAATATCAGGTTTTCAAATATCGTGGAGAATCAAACGGTACCTCGACAAGGATACTCTTTTTCATGTTGTTAAGAGCTTTAGTCCTCTGTCATATTGACTATGGCAATCTTCTTTCATTTGGTGCTACATGTACGTCTATGAATTGGACAGAGTTCAAAGAGTTCAAAGATTACAAAATAGTGCAGCTCGTTTGGTATGTTCCATCCCCCTTGAGGGAACATGTTACCCCATCACTCAGGGAACTTCATTGGCTACCCGTTAGAGAGCGGCTTCATTTTAAACTTTTCTTATAAATGCTTGAACAAAACTACTCCTAGGATATCTTTCCAATTTACTGACATTTTACACTCCTCAGACTTGTTTTCTTCGGTCCGCACTTGACATCACTCACTTGAATGTTCCCAGTGCAAACAAAAGTTCTGGGTCAAAAAGCATTCAGTGTAGCTGGACCAATGATTCGAAACAATCTTCCTACTGTCATTAGGAAATATGTTCGATTATCTCTATTTCGTAAATCTCTTAAGACTCACCTCTATCCATGTTAATTTATATTATGTGCGCTATGATCTTGATGGAATAGCGCCTTATTGTAATTGTTATGTTCTGTTATGTTATTCATTCAGCAATCATATGTAAGGACCCAGTAATTGACAAATTGCCATTGAATGAACCCAGAAACTCTTTCATTGCACTAGAATTACGCATCGAAAACAAAGCCAATTAGTGAGCGAACGCATTACTCACTCCAAATATGAGTCACCTCACGAGTCGCATGTGGACATTTCGAGTCCAATTGATCTAATTTCCAGCTCTTGTCAGGAACCCCCAAAAAGGGTACCCCAGGGGTCATCAGAAAGGTCTCGTACTCCACGTCTGGCTACTCGGCTCGGAACGGGAGCCAAGTTCAAGCCCCCTACATGTACTCCACTCCTCCGTGGAATACAGCCAGCCGTCCATCCTCCGCCTGTGCCAAGTCCCGTACTTGTGTCTGTCTGGGTCGATCCATCTTGCCCCCTTCCCCTTCCTCTATATGTGTACATGAACCTCCACCCCCTCCCCCCTCCCCCCTCAATTGGTGACCCCTTGTGCCGTTGTTTATTAAGAGTTGACAAGCTTCCTATGACTCAGCGTGACTAGGCTCGGGTCGCTGCTTGGAACCCACATCTACTCGGCAAGAATCTGTGATTAGTGGGATTAGTACACTGGTTCCCTTGTCAGACAGTTCATAGCATTCCTACGGTGTAATCAGCTGGTACCCTGTACAAGCAGCTTAGCAGGAAGCTGTGGTTAGCAGAGTTAAGATTGGTTACCGGGCAGAAGCATCAAATGCACATTGAAATCAGCTGGTGCCCTTTGACTTGTCTAGCGTAGAACTGTAGTTATCAGTGTTAAATATAACTTTTTATGTTGATGGGTATCAGCTTCACCTGGTGCCAACTTCCACGCATGATATTCTTCCTACTTTAATCTGGTTTGTGTTTCTTTTTGCCCTCAAAACAACCGGAGACCGGTTTAAAATCCCTTCAGAAAAGTAGTTGTAAAACGAACAATAAAGATTGGTTTAAATCCCTTCAGAAAAATAGTTGTTAAACGAAAAATAAAGATCGCATGGCCACATAGATTTTCAGAATGAGAAAAGGGACTCTTGAGGGCGCTATTGTGACCTGTTTTTGCAAAAAAACCTAAGTAAACATTTAATGTGTCCATTTGATGAATTTATCACTAAAATAAAAGGTGCATGAAAGGGTTGAAGGCCAGCCCCTGTACTCAATAAATGTTCCTACTTTTTTCAAAAGAGCCAAATATCATGCCTGAACTTCATAAAGCCTGTTTGGAGAAATTTTGTGCTTCAGCTCCTGCTGTACACAAACATGTTTTTGCTTAATACATGCTTTTCTTGCCCCCCCCCCCTCCCCCTTGAAATTCCCCACACAAGTCGTAATCGAAATGTCCTCCACGAAGGAAATATAAAATATTTGATGCGATCATATCGGGTGAAGAAAAAGAATTAACTTCAAATCAAAGACTAGACAACAGGAAACCCCGCTTATTGCCGTGACACAATTCATCTGTCAGAAATTGTGTTTCGTTGAGGTTTTGGCAAATTTAGCTCGCGGTGGCTCAGCCAAGATACTAACATCAAAGAAAGGCTCCTTTGTTGTTCACTTTAATCTAGACAATAACAGGATAGGACGTTACGGCGCAAGTCTAGTCCGCTGTTTTGCTGCAAACATCCAACTCTCTTGTGATGAAGAAGAGTAAGTGCTCTTGGAAGTTTGTTCAAGAAAAGAACAATACTCCTACCCCCACCCCCCTTCAACCCCCACCAAGAAAACAACAATATCTCTAAAGTATAAAGCCCGGTTCGTACTTCCTGCGAATGCTTCGTGCGAAGCGAATTTGACGTCGCAGCTCTGTTTTTCGCTGCGAATGTTGCGCAAGAGTTGAGCTGTACTTCCGAAATTGTTGGTTGGAATTTGTGGCGTCAGGAAATATGAACCAGGCTTCACTCGTCCCCATCAGCTTGAAGTTCTTATAAGTTGACTGCTGTATTTGGCATGTTCAAAAGGGAAGTTAAGGTTTGACTGATCACCTGATTTCCCTTTTCCCCAATTTCTATTTTAGTACCATAGAAAACTGGAAAAAAATCTTGAACAAAATTTTGTTTGCGATTACAAAGTTGTGTGAATGGTACATGTACATGTACATGATAATTTGCAATTAGCATCCATATATGTAGAGATTTTATAACAAATATAAAACAATTTTCTATAGTTTTGTAGACCCTTCAGCTGTTTAGTGACATGTATTGTGTAAAATCGCTTTAAACTTGGTGCTGTCCCAATTCTACTGGAATAATCCGTAGGCGACTCAGGTGGGTATCGAACCCAGAGCTTCTGCTTTACAAGAACTCAGTCTATCAAACCGCCAGACATAGAGCATCCACTGTCAACTCGGGTGGGAATTGAACCCAGAACTACTGCTTTACAAGAAAAAGTGTCTAACAAACTACTAGATTGAGTGTTCCCACTGGCAACTGGGGTGGGAGTTGAACCCAGAACTACTGCTTTGCAAGAACAAGTGTCTAACAAACTGCTAGACTGAGTGTTCCCACTGACAACTCGGGTGGGAATTGAACCCAGAACTACTGCTTTACAAGAACAAGCACTAACAAACTGTTTAGACTGAGTGTTCCCACTGGCAACTGGGGTGGGAGTTGAACCCAGAACTACTGCTTTGCAAGAACAAGTGTCTAACAAACTGCTAGACCATGTGTACCCACTGGCAACTCGGTAGGGAGTTGAACCCAGAACTACTGCTTTGCAAGAACAAGTGTCTAACAAACTGCTAGACTGAGTGTTCCCACTGGCAACTCGGGTGGGATTTGAACCCAGAACTACTGCTTTGCAAGAACAAGTGTCTAACAAACCGCTAGACCATGTGTTCCCTACAACTCAGATGGGAATCTAACCCAGAACTTCTGTTTAACAAATGACTAGATAGAGTGTCCCCACGGCAACTTGGGTGGGAATTGAACCCAGTGCTTAATTAGGAACAAATGTCTAACAAACAGCTGGACCGAGTGAGCCTATATTGACTAAAGGTCAGCCAGATTGATTTGTATAAAAACTTAGCAACAGGTACGCCGAGAAGCATCTACATTAATAGTCCAGGTTAAAACAATTAATGTATGCAACATTTTAAATCAACATTTTGCCGTTAATAACATTAATAGTCCAGGTTAAAACAATTAATGTATGTTAAAACAATTAATGTATGCAACATTTTAAATCAACATTTTGCCGTCATTCGATAAAAACACAATTTACTTTGAAACACAACTCTGAGTTATTTCAGGATTGGACGGGAGGAATTACTCCATAAAGAAGTTTCTCCAATGATAAGAAATGAAAAAGTAACAACTATTTTTAGGAAAAGATATTGATATGGAAAGGGGAAAAAAGGCGAAAGGTCACATGCTCTCGCACTTGGAGCGGCGTTATCTGTGCTTGCCAGCTGGGTGTTGAGGCAACTTCTCAAAGAGGTCAAGTTGATGGTCAAAGAAGGACACGTGATCACACTCTGTGAATCTGTGATTAGTTGGGTTATAACGCTGGTTCCTTGTCGACAGTTAATAGCATTCCTATGTTGTAATCAGCTGGTACCCTGTGCAAGCAGCGTAGCAGGAAGCTGTGGTTAGCAGATTTAACATTGGTTACCAGGCAGAAGCATCAAAATGCACATTGAAATCAGCTGCCAGTGCCCTTTGACTTGTCTAGCGTAGAACTGTAGTTATCAGTGTTAAATATTCATAGCAATGGTTAGGGACAACTTTTTATATTAATGGGTACCAGCTTCCACGCATGATATTCTTCCTACTTTAATCTGGTTTTCTGGGTTTTTTTGCCCTCAAAGAAGAACTTAATCAGACTCTTGTGCATGCTATGAGGCAAGTGTCAGCTGTGAAGTTGTTATTGCGCCCTCGTGTGTTGAATTTTTGTAATTATACACAAATCTATTTATAAGGTATTTTTGTGCATACGAATATGAACGAGACTTGCACAGTCTATTACAAACAAATCTTCACCATGTAAAACCTCACATCCTACAGCATTACAAGGAAAAATAAATAAATAAAAATACAGAAATTTAACATATTGTCACGCCAGTGCAAAAACTTTGTATCTCGATTTTTCAAAAGCATTGTATCTCGCATGAAATCGCTCTGTGCAAAAAAGTTGAATCTCGGTGCATACTTGTTTTGTGTGTACTTCCGGGCTATTCTAAGCGAGATTTGACATTTTGACAGTTTTAAACTCGTGCTTAACTTACATGCTAATTTAGGAGACGTTTTTGCACTGACACAAGGATATGCAAATATGGAAAAATAAAAATTCCCAATTTGTTTTTAAATTTATTTGAATGACGAATCACAAATCTTTTCTCCCTCTCACCCTAAACAGATTCAAGAGTTCCAACAGGCCTTGCAGCAGCGTGACGACGTCATCCGCCACCTGTCCACGAGCCTACAGGGTGCCCTCTCTAGTCGAGATGATATCCAGCAAGAGGCGGCGGCACAGACAGAGCAACTTGCAGGTCAGATTCAGACTCTACAGTCACAGCTGCAACAGGTGGGTAGAGTCAATGCAGAGGAAAGATATCTTT
Source organism: Plazaster borealis (assembly GCA_021014325.1). Lineage (NCBI taxonomy): Eukaryota > Metazoa > Echinodermata > Asteroidea > Forcipulatida > Labidiasteridae > Plazaster > Plazaster borealis. The sequence continues at coordinate 11,290,141 of CM037467.1, forward strand.
GGAGATAATGTTTCATAAATTTCCCCCAACCTTTTATGTACAAATAAGATAGCCCAAGCAGGATTCTCCCCATGTACATGCTAGAGTATCGTGCCGATACGCTTAAATTTCGGCCAATATGCAAAAAAAAGAAAAATATTAATAACACATTTTTTTTTCTTTCCACAAAAAACATCAAGAGCAAACCCTGTAGAATGATCCAGTTTGCATTGTAGAGCTTTTAAAAGCAAGATAAACACTACGTAGAAATCATTCTGAAGACCTTGTTTCAATTCAGCATGCTTCGACCAAACTTAAAAATGTTGGTCCAGAATGCACCAGTTTTGAAAAAAACCCTGATGAGAAAACTGCCCAAGTGAATAATTTAAGAAGCAGGCATGATATTCTTCCTACTTGGGTCTGATTTCCGATTTGTTTTTGCCCTCAGAAAAATCAGCAAAACTGTCAACAAATTGTCAAGAAATCTTATAGTCATTGTAATAATAAAAAAGTTCCTACTTTTTTCCAAAGGCCAAATATGTATCTTGCCTGAAGAGGGCAAGATTTTCATGGGGATTTGAAAAACAAATTGTAAACAAATCAATCGTTTACGCAAGTCTTCTCGGATGAGTTTTATACATGTAGTATCGTGTAGATGTCTGGTGATAATTGAAAAAAAATGTTGATGACGATTTTTGTTGTATTATCCAGGCCTGTGAAATCTCCGCTTTAAAGCGGATATCCGCTTTTTTCTTTTTTTGTCTATTTTTTATTTCCGCTTTTTTTTTTCCGTTTTTTTTGTTTGTTTTTTGTTCACTTATTGGCCTTATATATGATTGGCAACAGTAATGTACAAGTACAATAATGTGAAATAAACCTAGTTACTGGATCAATGGGGTGCCCCAATTCGACCAGCGTAAATGCGTGACGCGCGCTCACTTGACGTTCCACAATCATTCTTACATCATGTAGTGTTTCAGCTCTTTTTTTAAGGGTCCACTCACAGGCCTGATTATCAAAACACAAAAATAGTTTTGAATGAAACTCACATATAAACAAAAATTGAAAAGTGAGATTTTCTTCAACAGATTAGTTTTTTGGAACAAGTTTCTTCCAAAGCCATTATGGATTGCTTGATTTTTATCATTATTTTGTTATATTGTTATTTCCAGGCTGGGGATTCACTCAAGGAACAAAACGGTGGTCACAGCAGTTTGGCTGAGGAGCTCTCCCACGCCCAGGATCAGGTGACGGCTCTGAGACAGACCGTCGACGACAAAGAATCCGCTATGCAAACCCTTGCCCAACGCTACGCCCAGAAGTCCAAGGAGCTCGTGGAGTCCATCGAGGAAAAGGAAGAGCTCCGACGACACTCGGCCGAGGAGATCATGTCCCTGTCGCAACAGCTGAAGGAACAGGGTGGGGATCTGAGTCCGGAATCCCGTGAGAGGTCCCTCGCCCAGCTCCAGGCAGAGCTTGATGAGAGTTACGGCAACCAGATCGTCATGATCAAAGAGCAGCTGCAGGAACGCCATCAGCAGGAGAAAGACCTTCTGGTCCAGAAATGCAGCGAGTTGGAAAGACACGTTGACTCCACCGCCGAGAACAACAAACGATGTGAAGAACTGGAGCAACAGATCTCAAATCTCAAAGATGAACTTGCCACAAGAGATTCCGATAACCGGAGAAACCTTGAAGACATTTCCAACGTAAAACAGAAGCTTGCTGATACTGTTGCGGCGTATGAAAAGCATACGGATAAGTTGTATAGAACTCAGATGGCTCTTGAGGAGGAGCAGGGCAAGGTGGACGTCCTTAGAGCCCAACTTGAAGAGTCAACTCAAGATCTCTTGGGCTTCCAAGACTCTCAGAAGGATGAGGTCAACACATTGAAGAGATCACTACAGCAGCATATTGCAGAAGCCGACAGGCTGGCTGCCGTTAATATAGACTATGAGGACCAGATTGCGAAAATAAAGGCAGACCATGAAGAGGTTGTTGCCGAACTCAACACTAAACTAGAAACATCTCTCGATGAGAAGGCTGGTTTTGAGGACGCTCACAATAAGGAGATGGAATCCTTGACAGCGGAGTTGGAGACACTCAAAGGGAACACAGTTGCACCTGTTGATGTCAACGAGCTGAGAAGAAACATCGAAGAAGAACTGAAGGAGGACTACGACGAGAAGATTGACGATATGAAATACTCTCACGAGATAGACTTGAAGAGGCTCCAAAGCGAGCTGAGGGTGGAGTATCAGGATGATCTGAAGGACATTCAGCAGCAGTTGGAAGAACACTATGTACAGAAGGTCGAGAGCATCAGGTCAGAGAAAGATCGGGAGTTTGTGGCTGAGTTGCAGCATGCTCGTCAGGAGCTCCAGGAGAAGTACGAGGAAGAGCTTAAAGAGAAAATAGAGGCTGAGCGGAAGAGACTGAAGGAGCTGGAGCTGCATCAAACAAGTCTGGACGACACTATCGACCAGGCAGACCTGATCAGTAGACTTCAGAATGAAAACCAAGACCTTTCAGAGGCAAGGGATGCCCTGCTACAACAAATTGATGCAAGCCACCATGTTCAGGAGGAACTTCAAGAGGAGCTGCTAAACGTAATCAACGAGAAAGATCGCTTAAATGCTGAAAACGAAAGACTTCTCCTCGACCTAGAGGCCCTTGAAACAGGACAGTCAGTGTACCAAGGCCTGGGGTCACTCCAAGAACGTCTTGAGGATTTGCCACTTGATTCTCAAGGCCGGGTTGAGAGGTCCGAGGACGAGAAATCCCAAATTGAAGACGAGCTTGACCAGCTACGAATAGAGTTGGAATCCAGCAAGAAGGACAAGGCTGCCTTCAATGAACAGATGGAGCGGCTCAATCAAGACCATCAGGCAAAGGTGGAACAGATCGGCGAGGAGAAGTCGAAAGTTGTCGGCATGCTGGAGGCAACAAAGGGTGAGCTCGAGAGTCACAAGTCAGCTGCTGTGAAAGGGGAGGGCGATAACTGGGCTGCGGAAAGATCGAACCTCCTGCGGGAGAAAGAACAACTCCAACATTTAGTCGAGAAAAACCAGAAGGAATTCGAGGCTCAGATAGCAGCTCTGGAAGAAGAGAAAAATAAGCATGCAGAAAATGAAAGGTCATTAGGAGAAGACCAAGAAGCTCTTGTTAATAAAGTCAAAGAACTAGAACAGGGTCGTAATGAGATAAAAGAAGAACTCGCCCAGGCCTTATCTCGTTTGAATGAAAATGAAAAAGTCACTCGTGAACTGGAGGACTTGAACACGGCTATGACCAATTTGAAAATGAACCACTCAAATGAGTCACGCATGGCTCAAGAGCAGCACAATGAGGATTTGGAGCAAGTCCAACAGCTGAAAGATATCGTGAGCGAGTTGAAAAACATCAACTCAAAACTCAAGCTTGACTCATCTATGTATGGAGAAGCCAAGGAGCAAATTGAGGCCTTATCCGACGAGTTGTCAATGCTCAAGTCTGAGAACAATGAGCTGAAATCTGACATGGCTGTACAGATTTCAAAGAATGCTGAATTCGGACACGATCTTGCAGTGTTGGGCAGTGTGAAAGAGAACCATGAGCGGATGGCACAGGACTTGACTGCCGTTCAGTCTGAAAATGAAATATTTAAACAAGACATGGAACAGCAGCGGAGCAACTTTGAGCGGCAGGTGGCCCTGCTGAAGAACATTCATCATGATGATGTGGATTCTGCCACAGGCAATGGTGGTAGGAAATCGCCGGAAATGACAGCTGCCGAGAAACAAAATGCCATCCTGCGTGATTCCCTAGAACAAACGGCTGAAGACAGGGCAACTGTCGCATCTGAACTGGTACAATTAAGGCACGAGCATGATCTCCTGCGGACCAGCATCGACATGAAAGAGGCGGAGATTACAGCCCTAAAGGAGCAAATACAGATTGCTGATGACGAGCGAAAACATGCCGTGGCCGAGTGGCGGGAGTCAGAGCAAGAGTTGGGGGACGTCAGAGCACAGGTGGAGCACGAGCGCAAACAACGTTGGCAGGTGGAAGAGAGGTTACCCCAGCTCAAGGCAAGACTCGAGTCCCTCCAACATATAGAGACCGAGTTAACCCTCGAGAACGAGACCCTTAAAGAGGAACTCATCGCACTTAACCGAGAGAGAGATATCGAATTGGCAAAACAGAGCGAGAAGAATCTTGAAAAAGAAATAGCGCACTTGAAGAAAGATTTGAACGAAACAACTGAAATCTTCACCAAGGAGAATGCACTCCTCAAGGATGCGTTGCAGCATGAAAAAGATGATGCCGCCCAGTTGCTAAAAGAAAAAGAAGACAGTTCGCATGAAGAAGTTTTATCCCTGAGGGAGGAAGTGAATGAATTGAGACAGAAGATCCTACGCAAGGAACAAACGGAGCACGAGATCTTGACGGAGAAAACTCGCCAGATCGGCGTACTTCAGGAGAGCAATGCCAGACTAGAACACGAAAGGGAAAACCTGAAAATAAAACTAACTGACCTTGAGAAGCAAATTAAGACGACCGAATCGGTCTCCGAGGAAGTGCAGGGTGTCTTCGGCCAGCAGCTGACTGAATTACAAACGCAGCAGAAATCCTTGGAGAATGATCTAGAACAGCAGAAAAGTGAACGGCTCAACCTCTCGGATATCCTTAATGATTCGGCTTCCAGAGAGGAGACCTTGAAGCGGGAGAAAGAATTGCTCCTTAAGAAGCTTTCCGAGAAGGAAGAAATCCAGGAACGTCTTATGCAAGAGAGGCTTGAGCTGCAGCGGAGAATACAAGAGCAGCAGAAACTTGAAGCCCTGCTTGACGAGAAGGATCGCTTAGAGCAGGAGCTGTCGCGCCAGAAACGATCCCTGGAGTGCGACCTCCGCGACATCGAGCAGCAACTGCAGCAGCGAGAGCAGCAACTCCTCAAGGAGAAGTCGGATCTCGAGTCGGAGCTCCGTCACAAGGATGTTGAAGTCCGCCGCTGGGAGGTTGGCTTCCGCGAGCAGCAGCTAGAATTCCGCCACCGCGAGACTTTCTTGAATAAGCGCTACGAGGAGGGCATGACTTCCTACAAGGATGGGGCGGAGAAGGATAAGCTGGCAAGGCTCCAGCGGCTCCGGATGGAGAAGGACCGTCTCCACGCCGATGCCGTGGCCAAGCTGCGACGGGACCTGAGGGCAGAGTTTGACGATCTCAGTTCCCGTTCGAAGGAGCAACATCTTGCAGACATCTCACTCGTGAAGACAAGACACCAATCTCAGGTGCATTGGTATTCTTATTGATTTCTTTCATGCAATTTTGTTTTTGGTTTTTTGTACAATCTGACATTTTTCAAACAATTCATCGTAGGTAATTATTGAAACTTGAAACTCACTGAAAATTACCGAGAAAGCAAGCAAAACAAAGTGAAAAAAAACCCCAAAAACTAAACACAATTTCAGTAAGGATTTTCTTCTTATATTCTATTTGTTTAAATTTTGTTTTTTGGGGGGAAGGAGGATAAGGGGCTAAAATATTTAACTCTGGTAAAAATATGTTACCAAAAACGTTCTTTTGGCAGAAATGAACAGATGTATTCTTTGATTTCAGTTCTTAGTTTTTGGAAAAATCTTAGTGATATCATTTATCCATGAAAAGGCAGCTGGGATCAGATCCACATGAAAAGCATTCCCATTGAAAAAAAGCATTTAAAACATTCCAATAACTTATTTTTATTATAAACTGACCAGATGAAAAAGTAATTTGATTGAAATCGGCAAATCTAGTTTGCTGTAAACTTCTTTATTTGAGTAAACCATAAAAACAGAGGAGATTTATTTTAATATATTGGGTAAATTTGGAACCGTTATTTATTTTGTTTTAATTTCCATAAAGAAATTGAAAAAGAAAATCAAATTTGAAAAAAACAAAAAACCTGCCATGAAAGTACATTTACAAATCAGTAATTAACGGGCCAGTCTTTCCTTTCCTTGTATTCTCATTCCATTCCTTAACTATTTATTTCTCACTACATTTTGTCCGCACGAAATTCTTTCAACTATAATAAGGTGTAATATTTCATAACTTTCCCTTTTATTCCATGTCAATCTAACATTCTAAAACAATTTCTTACCTCAAAAGACATTCCATCATATTTGAGGAACGAAAGCCCTCGCACTGCATAAAAATCTTTCACCAAATTCCACAAGCAAACTCAATTACTAACAAAGCTTAATACACGAATACCCCCCCCCCTCATGCGCAGCTAAATATCAAATTACAGAAGCTTAAAGAGCGCAGAATAGTGCATCTGAATTATTTTCCCTAATGGCGGTAATAAATCACGGCTGGAACGATAAAGAGCGTTTCCATCCGGAGGTTGACACCAGAATGAGGGAGGAATATTCCCCCTCCGTTTTGTTTCCACCGAGCTCTGTGATGTCACTACTGCGAGGCTTTTTATCCTCTGTATAAAATCTCTCATTGTTCCTGATTGATTGCGAAGTTCTTTCACATGCTAATCGTTTTTATTTTTATGACTGCTTCCCCCCTGTCCTTATCCTGTTATTGAGTTAGAGATGATGGCATCAGCAGCTCTTTCTTTTAAGTGGAAAAATATTGCTTGACAAATTTATTTAATAAGCAAAAAATGGCAGAGATTGCCACCAGTGGCTCTTTTTCCTAAAAAGCTGTTAAGTGGAAAATATTGCTTGACAAATTTATTTAATAAGCAAAAATAAGCAGAGATGATGCCACTAGTGGCTCTTTTTCTCGAAAAGCTGTTTAGCAGAAAGGATTGCTTAACAGATACATTTGATAAGCCAAAAACTAGCAGAGATGATGCTACCAGTGGTTTCTTGGGGGTTTATTTGTCCTGTTTAGTTTTTGTTTACATTTTTAGTTTCAAAACTTAAGAATGATTTGCCTGAACTGTAAGTTCTACAGTGTGGTCAGTGTCTCTCCTTAATGTGTCTAGTGCCCCGAAACCTGATTACGAGTTCTGTGGAACAAGGTGATAGTTGGAGTGGCATCAGTCTACTCTAGATTCAAGCCTCATTTTGATTTGTATTGGTTAGTGTATGAAATCAACACAGCTAAATCATGCAGTTATGAAATCCATGATGATGTTTTAATGTGCAATATCACAACATATGTGTATTCCCTAACACAATGCATTATAGAAATAAAAAATAAAATTAAAAATAATCACAAAATAAAACTTGCACAATTTGAAATAGCCGCAAATGCTCTGCACAGTTTCAATAGTCAACCCTCATATGGTTTGACCTTTCAATATCATCCACTGTGGTTTTGAATGATGCATAAACTATGCCAGCCTGCAATATGATATCACATGTTGAATTCATGTAAACAGTACACAGTCAACCCTTCTACTGTTTGACCATTCAATATCATCCACTGTGGTTTTGAATGATGCATAAACTATGCCAGCCGGCAATATGATATCACATGTTGAATTCATGTAAACAGTACACAGTTAACCCTTCTACTGTTTCACCATTCAATATCATCCACTGTGGTTTTGAATGATGCATAAATGATGCCAGCCGGCAATAGACCCCTTGCATTGGCTGTGCAAGCGTTAATGCGCTGCGCACGACTCTCAGCCAATGATAGCTCTTCATTGACCTCGGTGAGGGGACTGTTATGGGCTTGTGATGTCATATACAAGGGGTCTATATGATATAATGTGGTGAATGCATAAACAGTACACAGTCAGCCCTCCTACTGTCTGACCATTCATTATTAACCACTGCGGTTTTGGATGCATGTAAACAGTACATAGTCAACCCTCCTACTGTCTGACCATTCAATATCATCCACTGTGGTTTTGAATGATACATAAACTATGCCAGCCTGCAACTATGATATCATGTGGTGAATGCATTTACCACGGAAATCTGCCACAGTCAAACAAAAAGATGATCTATTCTTGTCCGATTATTGTTGAACAATATATTCTTTGACATCCAGTTCAGACGACTTTCAGATGATAAAATACAGACTTTTATCTGAATTCAGACTTTTTATGTCTGCCCAGTGGGAAAACCCCCCAAAACAGTTGTTGTTTACCTCATATGCATGTATAAAGAAATCCTGCTCTTTGATCTACTTCTCAAGTGCTGAGGATACTGTTTCCAAAAGCTCCTTGGAATCTATAACTGCAGGGGTTATTTAAACGTGGAAATGCAATCATTTCAACATGCATGCTAAAAAATCGGATCCTATTTTCAGATCTTGTTGTCAGCCATGACTCTCAATCCTTCGTTTACATCTTATTATTAAAGTAAAAGGCTTGCCAATATCTTTAGATGAATTAGTGAAATTATACTTATTTTTAAGGGACAGAAATTTGTTGGGAATTTATGGATATATACCCGGTACATATATTTTTCTTTTCATTAATGGATTTATTTTAGTGGGGAGTAGATGTTGGTGCTGAAGACATGAAAGTATTATTTAAAATTTCAAAAAAGCAAAAACTTAGAGGTGGTTATACTAGAGCTGGAAAAGAAAAAGAAATTTCTATTATATATTTTGCCTTTTATGTAAATTGCAATTATTTGTACAGACGGTAAAGTTCAGTTTAATATTATGCATTGTTTAAATTATGCCAAAGTGCCAAATTAGCTCTTTGTCTTCCGTTCATCGGGGGGAAAGATAAACCAGTGTCAGCTCGATCGCAGCTTTATTTATGGTCATTTAAGTACTTGACTAATGACCTCTAGTATTAGTTTGAACAGCGACCTTTGATCCAGAGGTCAATTTTAAAATGGGCCAGATTTTGTTTGGTTTGGGGGACGAATTTGTAAATTATAGTGTTGTGATGAAATGGATGGGCAGTAAGATATTTGCATTTATAGCGCACTCTGCTTTTTGTTGTCAAGCAGAGCCCAGTTTCCACAAAGCTGCTAAGCAGAAAGAGTATATTTTGCTAAGCAAAAGTAAACCGGGTACCAGTCGCAGAGGTGCAGTAACCTGAACCTTTGGCTGGTATCCCATTTCCACTAAGCGCAGTTTGTCTATACTTAACAGCTTTAACAGTAAATTTTGTTCCAGAAATGTGGAGGAATTTCTGAAAGTGTTTGAAACGTGAAGGTGTTTAGATAAGCTTGCAAAGCATGGAGTAGATTTGTCAGGTTGGTACGAGTTGTGCACCTGGATGTATGTATATTTCACATCGCATTTGTATATGAAGCATTACAATATATATGGAAATACTGGCAACTTGGTCTTGGTCGTAGCTGTAAAAACTCTGATCTTTTGTTGATTTGTGAAGGTTATAAGAAACTGAACAGATTTTGTTTTCTTCTAAAGAATCATGAACTCAAAAGGGAAATTTCTGTTACAAAGGAAGGTTGATGTATTGTGAATAATTGGGGGGTTGCTAAAAGTTGCCTAAAAGGCAGGTCAAGGGTTATTATTATTATATATTTCTGGTAATGAAACCAAGGATGCCTCATAGGTGAACTTAATCACTGTAGCTCGCAAGCCTTAGGAAACCTGTAAACAAGGGTGCTTGCTATGTGAACCAGAAACACCAAGGTTTAACCCCTACTCTTCCACGATAAGTGTTCTGGGTTCTTTTACGTGCACTACCAATCCTAGTACATGGGACCTACGGCTTAATGTCCCATCCGAAGGACAAAGCAATTATGGTAAAGCATCTTGCTCAAGGATACAGGTGTCATGACCAGGACTCAAACCCACACTCTGCTGATCAGAAACACCAGAGCCTGAGTCCGGTGCTCTTAACCACTCGGCCATGAGGTGAGGGTGGGGGTAAGGGGGGAGGGGTAAGGGGGTCACAACTGCCTCATTAATCATCATTGCCTTGTAAAAGATTTAAGCATAAATGTTAATTTATATATGAGTTATGATGTATATTTATATATAGATTTTTATGTTTTATTTGTCAATTTGATTAACAATGAGTTCGAAAATTTAAAGAAATTAGGGGAAAAAAGAAGATGTTAGTGAAATAGTTTGTGATGATCCTGCCGTGAAGTTGAGTGATAATTGAGTGAGATTTATATTGCAGTGAATGTTAAGATTTGAATACTAGGAGTCTGTTTAGTGTATTTTTTTTCCCCTTTCCTAATATTGTATTGATTTTGAGATCTTGTTTCTGAAGACTTCACGATTAAGTCAAATATTTGAAAAGTGTATGGTGGTAAACAGACTGTTTAATTTATTTCCCAGTGCAGTTTTTTTTGTAGTTTGAAAATGATTTGATTTTGTGATTTATCCTTGTTTAAAAGTCAGTTCTGTAAATTGTTTAAATTATTGTAAAGGTCTGGGTCAAACACATGCAAAATCCTTTTGGAGAAATGTCAACATTTCTAATATTTTTAATTTTTTTCCTTTTCATTAACTTTCCATCAGTTTCCCCCCGAATTCCACCGTTTCCCTTTTTCCATTCGCCCCATACATCCTCACCTAACCCATTTTAAGAGTTCTTTTCTCCAAAAAAACTTCCCTACTAACAAAAAAAACCCACCTGAGAATGAAAATGCAGCTTTTTCACAAAACTTTTGAAACATAAACAAAAATGCTGTTGGATCCCCTAAATAATGCTTGCAAATTGATGATACCTTGAAAATGTGTTACTAAATTAAATATTTATATTTTTTGGGGGGCGTGTTTTGGCTTTGATAACACAAGCTGCTGAGTTTTGTTCATGTTTCTTTCACAAAAATTCTCATTTAATCTGGTTTGGGGATTTCAAAGACAGACATTCACTAAAAAAGAATTTTGGATAAAAGTGTAAACTGTCATTTTTGTTCCCTTCCTATTTCTTCTGTGAAATGAAAATACTGTTTCTTTACTTTTGCGTCAAAATATAATAAAAAAGTTACCCTACTCCAAAAAGAGATGCAATATTATTTGGCAGATTTTCGAATTTTTTTTTGAACAAGTCCTTTGTCTCTCTTCTGTGTGATTATTTTAAAAACTTTTTCCTGAGATTCTGAAAGAAAAACAAATCTGTCCGGTCCTTTTTTTATTTCCAGTCGAAAACATCCAAAATGATTTGCCTGTCTTTGACCCAAACCTAATCCAACGCGATGTACTTAATACTGATACATGTTTTGCCTTCCACAGATGTTTGTGTTATTTATAAACCACTGCAAACTCACTGCTTCCAAGTTCTGATGAGGGGGGGAAAAACCTCACTTCAGTTGGGAATTGAACCCATGACCTTCATACACTACAACATAAAAATTCCCAAGTGATGTTTGAAGCTTTGTATCTGGATAAGAACAAGTAACTATTTCTAGTAAATCTTGCGGGTACAAGGGAGATGTAAATCTCTTTTGGAAGGAGTGTTGGCTCTGAGAAGAACTGTTGGTTTGTTCTGGACGTTTCAAAACTTATACTCTGCTTGTCTATATTTCTCCTGAAGGCGAGTGGAGTACAGTTTGAAACGCCAATGGCAAACCAGCGTATCTTCTCAGAGCTAACACTTCTTCAACAAGAGTTTTTCACATGGTTTTACCCCTAACAATTACTAGAAATAGTGACACCTTTTATAAAGGTCTATCATTTCTCACCCAAGAAACTGGTTTTCTCTGTGAGACTCGTTGGGGGGAGGTTGCAGTGAGCAAACAGAGTTTTATAAATTACACATCAGCGAACGGCAAAACTTAATAAAACATCCATTGATGAAAAGATTACATCAGAGATGTACTTATCCTTGGGATGACAATAAAAAAGAGAGAAACGCAATGAGAAAAGAAATAAACTCTACAGCTTGTGTTATTTTTTTCAAACATGCCTGAGATGTATTGTGTTAGGATTTTTCCTGAACTCTGGATTTTTTGTTGATGTCCCCCTCTGATTTTCTTGTAATTGCCAACACAGGGAAAGAAAGACGCAGTCCTTTGTGATCAAACCTCTACATTTCTGTTTGTGGTGATGTAGAGAGTCTGTAAACCTCTGCAATGTAAAAATCCTAATTCGGGGCTCAATTTCATAGAGCTGCTTAAGCACAAAAAGTATTTAAGCACAACAAAGTTATGCTTACTGAAGTAAGGTCGCCAGCCAAAATACCATGTCGCATGTAAAATCTGTGACTGGTTTCCTGCAAGCCATTTTTCAGGAATTTTCACATTCATAGAATCTCATCCCTGCCAGTGAAGAACAAAGTTAACCATTGAGCAATTGATTTCTTTAAATACAAAAAAAAATGCTACTCAATTCCACCATTAAGTTGAGTATTTGACCAGTTTACATTTTACCAAAACAGCTAAAAAGGAAAATGAAATACTTGGCACAGTCTGCTTAATTTCCCTCTTTACTAACATGCTAAGGCCCAATTTTGGCGGAGCATAAACCGAGGAGGGGTACCAGTCAATTACACTTCATACACATTTAAATCATTTTGGATGGTAACCCATTTCTGCTTATTTCAAATTTCCTCAATCCATCTTCATCAATGTGTTAAGCGGTTAAATTGCTATATCTCAAAAATTTGAACAGAACCAGTGACTAGTAATGGATATTTTGTTATTTTGGCTAGTAACATGCTGCTATGCAAGATTTTAACCAGCTTTGTTTTGACCACGACCTGTATCTTTGCATTTTTTCGTACCCGAGTGTTCGCTTAAGAGTAGATTTGACTTGTGAATTCCCTGCTAACCTGTGAAATATGCTTGATGTAAGCGCGGATTTCCCTACTTCCGTAAGCGCAGGGCCCAATTTCATAGTGCTGCTTAAGCAGAAAATATTGCTAAACAATTTTGTGCTAAGCGGAAATAAGCAGGATACCAGTCAAAAATTGTACAAGTGGCATGTTAGTTTGGCTGGTAACTTTATTCTGATAAGCATAATTTTGTTGTGCTTAGCATAATTTTGTTGTGCTTAGCATAATTTTGTTGTGCTTAGCAACTTTTTGTGCTTAAGCAGCTCTATAAAATTGGGCCCAGATTCTTTGCTTAATACGGTAAGCAGAGCCATGAAAATGGGCCCTGACATCATCATCACAATAGTCTTGGTTGCATCATTTTGGGAGTCAATGTCCCTGTGTGTTATACAGTGTAGTGCGCATTTTAGGCAATGCGGTGTTTACACTCTTACCATATAATTTGTACGTGCAATTTGACTCGCGACCATGGCAGGCAGTAGCTGCGTGTGAAATTGGTAGGAGCGGTCAACACTGAATAGTATGGAAAACCATAAGTATGTTCAAAGGGAATAGTTTCATCAGCAAGGCAATACATAAAGCTGTGTTTTCATACACCACCCCCCCCCCCCCCCCCTCATAGAAACAGAGCTTGGAGAATGCTTATCTCACTCGTGTCTGCAGTTTGTACCCTGTATGTCAGCTGTGGACATAGAGCGCCCTCTATGTCAGCTGTGGGCATAGAGTATCAATACCAAGTGATATACCGGTGTGGCAACATTAACCAGATCAACCAATGGGAAAGCTGAAATTTGCCATACAGCTAAAAATGGCAGCGAGCACAAACTGCTTCAAAGCAGATACACGCGGATCACTACACACAGCATTCTCCTGGTTCTGTTTCTATGTTATACCCTCAACCATTGTGCAGCCATCTTGTGGTTTTACTCATTCAAATCAATGTAACCAAAATGAGGCTTGAAGGAAAAAATGGTCTGGTTCCCTATTAAAAAATATGGTCTGGTTCCCACTTGAAAAATATTGAATATCTGTGCTAGTAATGTCATACTAAAGTGAACAATAAGACTAGCCAAAAGTGTCAAGTCAGATTTGGCCTCGGAATTGATCATCATCATTACCCCATATTACTCTAATTACTTTTGAATGAATTAACAACATGTTCCTTCCTCTTCCATCGCCACCAGCTGGAGGAGCTACGGAAGTACTTTGAAGGCAAGCTCAAGGGCCTCCAAGATGAGCTGGAGAATGAGCGCAAGCATCAGCTCGGCACCGTCAAGGATGTTCACGAGCGTGAGCGACAGCGAGAGCTGAGCGAGATGAAAGATCGTCACGAGTGGGAGATGGAGGCTCTTCGAGGAGAGCTGGACTCCAAGCATTATCAGATCTTCAATGAGATGAGAGAGCAACTGGAGAAAGCCTTTAAGGAGGAGGTGGGGCAAGTCAGGAGGGAGGCAAAGGTAGGATTTCCATGCCGCAGACTACTTAAACTTATCATTATTATTATACATTTCTGATAATAAAACCATGGATGCCTCATAAGTGAACTTGATCACTGTAGCTCGCAAGCCTGGAGGAAACCTGTAAACAAGGGGGCTTGCTATGTGAACCAGAAACACCGGGGTTAATCCCTACTCTTCCACGATAAGTGTTCTTTTACGTGCACTTCCAATCCTAGTACACGGGACCTGCGGCTTAATGTCCCAGCCGAAGGACAAAGCAATTATGGTATCTTGTTCAAGGGCACAAGTGCCACGACTGGGACTCGAACCCACACTCTCGTGATCAGAAACACCAGAGCTTGATTCCAATGCTCTTGACTGCTCAGCCATGACACACCACAACCTCATCTCTGTCCATACTGTTGAGCTTACACTGGACTCTGCTCTAAGGGGATCACGATTCTTCATGAGCCCAAGTTCTTGACTCAGCATATCCCAGAGCTGCCAACTCTCCCTGTTTCTGCAGAAAGTTCCCTAAAAAAACCCCAATCTTTCCATGTTCTGATGAACAAATTTGAAAATCTCTCTGATTATGGATGGTGGGTCGTGGCCGAGCGGTTAAGAGCGCCGGATTCAAGCTCTGGTGTTTGATCAGCGGGGTGTGGGTTCGGATCCCGGTCGTGACACTTGTGTCCTTGAGCAAGACACTTAACCATAAGCTTCTCTCCACCCAGGGGTAAATGGGTACCTGTGAGGGCAGAGATGGTTCTTGTGATTGATTTAGCCGAGTAGCGCATTAATGCTGCACAGGCTGTATACTCCCCAGGAATGATTTAAGGCCCAGTGACCAGGGGTAATAATGTATGTAAAGCGCATTGAGAGTTCTCCCAGAACTGAAATGCGCTCTATAAGAACGTCATATTATTATTATTATTATTATTATACATTAAATAGCCGCCCCTAAATTATGTCTCTGCCCCTGCTTGGGGAAAAACAAAAGTGTGGTTACGCCACTGATTAAAAAACTTGCAACATAATACAAAATTTAAGACACACATTCTTATTAAATAAACTTCATACTGTTTGTACCCAAAACATACATGCAGGGATTCGTTCAACTTTTCGTTAAGTTTAGACAATTTAAATTAAGACAATTTTTATTGCTTAAAAAACACACACAGATGATGCACTCCTCTAAAAGGAAAAATTCTTCAAATGAATTACTACACAAATCAGGAATTAATGCATTTCTTTTCAAACTTTTAACCAGTTTGGAAACTTATTTTACGCCCCCCCCTAAAAAAATAATACCTTGAGTAAGAAATTACAATGACAAATGTTCACAAAAAGACTATTAATATTCTTGGTTGTCAAACAACATTTTTGATTAGGATTTAAAAAAATAAAAATAACAATGATGTCTTCTGCAGAATGATCGAGACATTGAGTTGGCAAGCCTCCGTCACTCCATGGAACAAATCCACACCAGCCAGCTGGAGGTAGAGAGGGCGCGGCTGGAGCACGAGCGAGCCACGGCCCTGACCGAGCTGAGACACACCCTGATGATGTCACATAGAGAGGATATGGAGGCGGTGGAGTCGAGGTGGGTGGAGCGACTCACGGCCATGGAGAAACGAATGGAGGAGGAGAGCAGCCAGCGGAAGGGTGAGTTGAAGATTTGAGTTAATGTTTGTACTTGGTCAAAAGGATTATTTATTAGTTATTAATTCTGGTTGTGAAGCCAAGGAGTCTCAGAAAAGCAAACTTGATCACTATTGACCTCCTTTAATTGGCGGTTCATCCGCTGTTGGTTTGGACAATAAATACAATACAAACGCGGAGCGCACCTCCGTGCAATGTGCTTCTACCATTTTGGGTGTCAGTTGTAGCAGGCATGCAACTTTTCAGGTGATTTCCATTTTTAAAATATTTTTTATATATATATATATATATATATTTTTTTTTTGGGGGGGGGGGTCGGAAAGAAAAACTATATTTAAAGCTTTGTATGATTTGCAGTTTCCTCTGTATTTTTGTAGCAAAAGCAAATTTGCTTTTCTCCTTTAGCTAGGTATTTTGCATAGGAACTCAGTTGAGAATTCTTCCTTTGGAGAATTTGTTCATCTCCTGCTGTTCATAAGGGCCCTAGAGGTCAATACCTCCGTAGCCCTTGTCTTGTCCTCAGTGCCCCCTTCAAATAATTCCTGTGAACTAGGATGATTTTTCTAATTGAAGTGTATCCTAAAAATAAATATGGCTTTCGGAGACGGAATTTTTGGCCTGATGTGGGGACTTATTTTCCTCTAGTGTCATTCTAGCTCTTCTGTATAATTATTCTTCTTACTTTATTTATTTATTCTAGAAACTTTTAATGTAAAGTAATTATTTTGAATGAGATGTGGTGGTCTCAAAAATAATCCAAGGTTAAAAAAACTTGATATTTCGATCAGTATGCTCTGATCGTCTACGCGGGCGAATGCGTTTTACATTTGCATATTGAAAAATAAAATAGGAATTAGCTGTTGCATACTGCTTGCCAGCCAAAATGACCGGTGGTATAAATGCAAAATGTCTTAAATAACTTTGACAAATTAAAGGGTTTGCACAATAGTGGTAAGATTAAAAATATAAATGTTTACAGATTTGCGCATTAAAGTTACATGGTATAAAGATGGCCATGGTGGAAAACGTCCCCTGCAATAATATTGCTTGAAATGCTATAGTGTTTAAGAAATGAGTAAAACAATTAGTGTTGATCTCGCGGGTCTGAAACCAGATGTTTTAAAGCAGTGAAAACATCTAAGGTTTCTTTTCCTTTTTTTTCCTGGTGATTTCTATAACCGATTGAGTTTAAACTTTCACAGGTTTGTTATTTCATGTACAGGTTGTATGTAACATAAAGTACAGATACTAGTCTTTGACAATTTACAATTTTGTTTTTAGCTGTTTCGCAAGCGAAGCGAAACAGCTCTTGTTTTCGTTAAAGTTTTTTTTATTATTGTTTTTTTTATTTTTTTTTATTTGTCATCCTAAGAACTAATATTTTCTAAGCACTAATTTGCAATGTTCCCAATGAGCAATTGCAATGAAACTTTCAGTGATGAAAGGCATTGGTGCAAGGAAGGTCCTTAAAGAAATCCGTCATGATGACGTCATCACCTGTCACGTGACGTCATGTTAAAGGTTTCTATTTTAAATTATTTGAAAATCTATATCAAATCAGCCACAAGAGACCGTAGGTTTCTGTTTGCGGGATTGGGTAGGGATAAAATAGGTCTTCATTTTATTCAGTGTGCGTGACCTCACATGACCTCTACTTCCGGTCGAAACCGGAAGTGCCTCGTAATTCAAAAGTGGCAAAAGTTATGAACTTGCTTTTAACGATGTTAGTGTCTGGCAAGGGTGGGCAATTAAAAAAAAATACCGATGACGTAACAATACACAAGAGCGCCCTCTAGCGGCAAGTTGAAAACTCTTCAAAATGGACTTTTTGAAGATGTGTGTGGTGAAGTTTTGTGCAATCACTTCAAAATTTACACATATGTTGATCCTCAGGCAGCCATTATATGTGTGAAGTTTCAGATCAATGACGTCATCGGGGGTCACGTGATGCGGCATTAAAGGTGCACTTTTTTAAGTCGTATATCTCCTGAAGTATTAGTGCGATCATGTTGAAACTTGGCAAGTCGTAAGATAATGGCAAGTTCCTGTGAAACCTGTAATGACGTCATGATGACGTCATCACACGATTTGTTAAGATTTTTTCATTTTTTGCCCCTTTAAGTCAGAAATTGCGTACGGAACATGCTTTAATCCAAATTCTTTTTTAAACAGGCTTGATATGTCATTACTGATTAAAAAAAATATTTGACGTCATCATGACGTCATCATTTCTCAGTTTATATTATCTTAAAGGTACAGTTTTACAAGATATATAATAGACAATGAATTCGATCTCACAACGCATTTAATATTGTGTTATTAAGTTGATTATGTACACACTACAACACTTTCATATTCACTTGATTAATTTGAAAAAATTAACGAAACAGCTCTGCATTTGTGCACAAATGCAATTATGTCTAGTTGTACTTAAAGTAGTTTTTTTTCAATACCAACAGAATTGCTTCTATAAATGTTTTAGTAGTATATAAACAAACCCAAGTTTATGATACAACCTGGGAAGCCGCAGCAGAGGGATCACCTTAAGGGGATGCAACAATTTTTTTTCTCTCCAAATATCTAGTAATAAACCACAAGGGAAACTGACTGGTTAAATTTGTTAAGTAATTTTGGGTTGAACAAAGAAAAATTGACTAGAGCAGGACTAAAATATTTGAGTAGTATCTAAACATATAAATAAATAAATAAATAAATCAAAATCAAAAGATGAACTAATTAAAATATGCAGCTGTCAGTTCTGAATATTGCTTTCACTTCTAGACTATGTGTTGACGATCCAGGCACGTGCCCAGGAACAGGTTGTTGTCACAGTTTCACCTGTTTCCGAATTATTATAATGACCTTAGAATTTGGGGGGAAAAACTGGTGACCAATCATCTCCGTTCAAGGCTATGGGTTCATTCATGAAATTGAGTATAAGGGATACCTGGTCTAGGGTGTTGGGTTAACTTTAGAGTAGGGGTGTTCACTGAAGAAGGTGGTTCGAGGGGTGGTTTTAAATTGTTTGATATTATTCTTAGATGGTTTTCGCGTCTGTAGAAATGGAATTTGGACAGCACTTATCTTTGACTAATTTATGCAGTTCAAAATGGAACGGTCCATAAGAAGTAATTAAATCACCCTGGTTGTGCTGTATAACACAATCTATTAATTCCCCCCCTCTTCTGTGTGAATGGTCCAACCCAAAAATCATATCAACAAACCACTGATAGAATACCTGTTTGACTATTACCATAACAATGAAGAGAAGGGGTCAAAATTTACCTAACAAAAGACAGACCCCTGTGCAGGGGAAAACTGTACTGAGTTGAATGGCGGGTACAAAATGTAAAAACGTTTGACACACACACAGGGATGTACAAAGGTCAGCCGCTGAGCCCAGCTCATGATAATGTAATTATGCCGGTGTTGTGCTGATACCTGAGCCATGGGTTTGTTTGTACGGTTGTAGTGGATAGAGTAAGGGGACGCCATATACAGCCTATGGTGATTATTATCTGAGTCTTCGGCAAATGATTTACTACCCCCCCCCCCCCAAAAGAGATAATAATATAACCCTGGGAATTTACTAGCAACATGTAGCGTCTCTTCTCTCCACGTCCGGTTCTGTTTTATTAGCGTTTGGGGGATTTTTAATATCATTTCAAGTGTTGATGTCGGAGGATTGTACGCAGGAGGAGGATGTGGTAAGTATTAAACTGTTTGCGGGTGGCTTTAGTTTAAGACGGGAAATGCTGTTGTTAAATGTTATTTGTGTGTGAGATCGGTTGGATTATCGGTGTTTTATCAGTGGAATTAGGGTTTGGATTAAAATACGTTAACTCTGCTGGCTAGACGATTGACGTGTTGTAGTATGCATACATACAAAAACAAAAATTAACCATATTTTAACCGTTGTGTTATGTTTTCGTTACCGGTACCAAATATAAACAATTTTACATATCATTTCATTTGTTCCCCTAAAATCTGGATATTGTTTTTTAGGACACAGTTTGAATTTAAATTGTTTATGTAAAGATGTCCTTGTGGGTATTTTTTTGTTATCTTCATGCATTGATCCTGTCATTTTACAACGGTGTTAAGTATTGTACGTAAACAAGAGGGGTTTTTTCTGTTTAACATAAATAGCTTTTAATATTTCCCGCAGTCAAATTCTTTGGAACCTCCTGTTAATTTACAAAAGTTATCAACCGTTTTGAACCGGGCATGCAACTTTTCAGCTGATGAACTGATTTTCTCATATTGGTTTCTCAATTGTGCTTTTGGAAATTTGGAAATTTTTAAACTTAGTATTAAGTCTTTCCTCATTTTTGTAAAACAAACTGTAGTTCCATTTAAGTCTGTTTTAAAGGCACTGAACACGTTTGGAAATTGTCAAAGACCAGTGTTCTCACTTGGTGTATCCCAACATATGCATAAATTAACAAGCCTGTGAAAATTTGGGCTCAATTGGTCATCTTCTTGCAAGAAGTTTTTATTCTTTTAGTGAGAAATTACCTCTTTCTCAAAAACTACGTTGGTTACTTCAGAGGGAGTCCTTTCCTACAACATTGCTTGTTACCAAGTAAGTTTTTATGCTAATATTTGTTTTGAGTCATTACCAAACGCGTACGATACCTTTAAAGATGCTACCCCATCATATTTTTGTTCATAGACAATTTTGGTGCGTAAAATTCCTTCTTTTTACTCGCTGCATAAATTATAAAGCTCAGTAAACATCCCAGGCCTTGTGATCAAGCTTTATGTAAAGTAGCCCATCGAGTTAGTAAACTGTGTATTTTACTTGCCCACAGGAAGTTTCAGTTGTTCATTTTTTAAATTATGTATTGTCATAAATGTATCTTTCTTATATTTTAATGGTAGTGATTGCAGCCAATTTAATAGTCAAATGAAGTTGACATTCACACACTCAAAAATAAATTAACACATGTTTTAAAAATGTATTACTCACATCTGAAAAGGAAGAAATATGAGCATTTTAAACAAGTAGGTTGCTCAGTTTTTAGTAGCCCACAGGGCAAGTTGCTTGCCCATAGCAGTTTTTACTAGACGATGTACGCCGGGCTAGTGTTAAGGGTGAGCCAGGCAACAACCTGGGGTGGAAATGTCATGCCAAATAATTAGCTCCACGTTTTTCTATTCAACAGGCATGATATTCTTCCTACTTTAATCTGATTTAAGATTTTTTGGCCCTTGGAAAAATCTGAAAAATTGTGATTAAATAGCCTGAAAAGTCTATTGTACATGTAGGTTAGCCCTTGTACTCAATAAAAATGTCCTACTTTTTTCCAAAGACCAAATATCATGCCCGATTCAACAAACCATAAAAATATGTTCATAAAAATAATAAAACGCCAACTTTCATACAAATATTTGTTTCCAGACTCAAAACATTTCCATTCTACGCAAAGATAAGTTTTCCAGCATGTCAATCCGATAGAAAAATTGTATATGCCAATAATTATTTATGATATTAATGTGGTGTACAGCATTGCTCTCAATCAATCGACACACATTTTTGACGCCATTTTGTCACCGTCTTGTCACCGTGTACAATTACGTGATGTATGATGGTGGACTGCGGCGTGTTCCTCTGTTCTCATGGCAACTTCACTTCACAGCTTGGCGCTAAATTATAGAAGATCATTGTTGTGGATGTGTAACGTCATACAATTTCACGAACAATCTAGTAGTATCCATGGAAACTTGGTCAACATAAATGTGCAATAAAATTGTTGAAAGACATGGTTTAAAAAAAAATATTGTTTTAAATGAAATCCCGGGGGAAAGTTGTCGAGTTTTAAGTATTAAAAAACAAGGGAAACTGACTGGGGTAAATTTTAACAATAATTTTGGGTTGAACAAAGAAAAGTTTACTAGGGCAGGACTTGAACCTGCAACCTCCGGCATGATAAAAAAATTGAAAATCTCCCTGGTTATGGAAACTTTTTCCCTATTATGTTGAATGTAATTCTTAAAAAATCTCCCTGATTGCTGATTGCAAGATGTAATTGTTGGTAGCTCTCTAATCCGGGGGGCCCCCTTCCCCCTCCCCAAGGCTTGGGTGTGTGAGTGACTGGCCATCACCTAAGATTCAGTTCAGCTCAGCCGAACCAACCACCAAACCCAACACAACCACTCTCAATCCAAGACCACAAACATTTTAACGTCGAGCTGCCATATGGTGTAGCATTCCCTTCTAGTTTCTGTTCGGCTGCATGGCCAATACAATGTATACACATGTAAGGTTTTGGGTTAAGGACAAGCTCAAATAATGTAATATCATCTTCAGTCCATCTGGACTTAATTTAATTTGCTCCGATTTTAAAAACCTACAAGTAACATCTGGTAACACAGTGGTTGTAGAATGTGGAATATTTTAAGAGAAATCATTTTCCTTTTTTTTTCTTCTAAACAGTGATAGATACACGTTAGATGTTAGAAACATGTTCTCAATGATTTGTGCGTGTGGTTTTAATGTTTTTTTCCCAGTCCATTATGCAACTGAAAGAAATACTATTTGTATTAGAAAAAAACAAACCTCATAATCCAGAATTTATTAATATTATTCAGTGAATGTTTTCCCTTGTATAGCACAGCAAAATGCAACACAAAATGTGTCAATTGCTACTCGAAACATCATTTGCTGCCCAATATCAGTATCCAGTGTGCACAAAACATGTTTCAAATAAATATTTTGCTGAAATCAAATAAAATCTTTCCCTGTTATTACATGTACTATAAGGCCATTATTATTAAAAACCCGTTTGTTTCAGGGTTTTTTGGGGGTTAATGCACCACGACATTAAATCTTCAATCACAGTCATGCGCCACTGTTTATTGGAGTAGTACGGTGCACGTATGGTTGCCTCGTTGACAGGCTCTTTTCTTGTACACTGCATTCGTTCCGCCAATGAGTCAAACACGACCCATTATCAGCAAGTTCATTGCTCTTTTCCGTTGTGATGTGTCGTGAAGAACGATGTGTCGTGGAGAACGATGCATGCCAAAGTACACACCTCCGCAAGAGGAATATCTTTATCGTTCATGGATCTCAGCTATTTTGGATTTTTTGTACACGTGTTAATGGTGATCATAATGAGGCTACTGTCTAAAAATAGTCTCCCCTACTGTTTCTTGGCCATCTTGAATTTTCTTGTACACGTGGTAATGATGATCATAATGAGGCTGTCATCTCGGCCATCTTGGATTTTTTTTTACACAAGTTAATATTCATACTGGGGCTGTTATATCTGCCATCTTGAATTTTGTTGTACTAATGTTATTGGTGATCAAAATGAGGCTGCAGTAAAAAAAAAAAAAAAATCTCATAGATCTCGGCCATGTTGGATTTTTTTGTACACATACATGTATTAATGTTATTCATAATGAGGCTGTTATCTCAGCCATCTTGGATTTTCTTGAACACATGTTGTTATTGGTGATCAGAATGAGGCTGCAGTCCAGAAACTTGGCCATCTTGGTTTTTTTTACACATGTTAATATTATGGTCAGAATGAGGCCGTTGTCCTAAAAAGACTGGTGTCTTTAAAGGAAATTTTTTAGAAATGTGCTTGGATAAATGTTACATGCACTTGTAAGGGCGGCAGGGCACCCAAATTCTTCTAAATATTTTTGTATCAAACTTTTCGAAATTTGACTTGAAATTTTAATAATGATCTTTCAGTGAATAAGTTACTGAGAAGCGAGAAAAAGAAAAGACAAAAATCAAAACAAGATTTCATATTGTGATTCTTAAAGGAACGTTACAGAACTGGTAATTAAAATTTTCTTTAAGATCACAGATTTACATAAAACTTACACGGTCTAATGATGATGATAGTAGAAAACATCCCTAGAAATATTTCTGCCATATTTTGTAGAAATAAATGAAACTAATTTCTGATTGGAGTTTATCGCTCATGAGCGTTTTATTAATGCATTGTATAAATCACATGCCATTGTATAACACATGAAAATGTGTAATCAGTTTTTCACTATTTTCTTGTGACCCAGATGGCCGATCGATCTCAAACTTCTACAGGTTTGTCAGTTTATGTATATGGTGGATTATATAAAGTGCTTACACTGCCAGCAACTGTTTTGTTAGCAAAGAAACAATTCTGTAATGTTCCTTTAAACTTTAATCAAAAATTTCCCCCAAAATTGTATGATATTTGATAAGTGATAGTATATGTTACAAGTACACAACTTGCATACAGTATGTAACACTTATGAATTTATAATCTTCAACATGCGCTGGCACAGTTTAAACAATGGATTTGAACAACTACATTGTAGCAGTGTACACACTACACAAGCACTCTCCGCTTTGCAGTTGTCAAGGGGTGTGTGAGGGAAAAGAAAAAAAAGGCTTTATGTTACTATGGTTATGAGGTCATTTTGAGTGCTCTGTGGTGCAGGGGGATTATGTGACGTGTGACAGATTCTACGTGAGAGCTGTGATTACACATCTAGCTGGTTAGAATTTGACGGGACAAGCGAAGTTGGAATTTGACTTAGTACTTAAGTGGGTATTGAAACGCTAGTATCCAAAGGATGAGTATTTTGGATTTGGGCGGAATTTGCGTATGGTTACTGCTTTTTTAATTTGTCTTGTCCTGGCGGTGATTAACTGCCTTTTTAAATTTTGTTGGTGTGTTATTAATTTTGTATTTCTTTCATTTGTTTTAATTTGTTAATATTATTTTAGTAGCCTAAGAAGGGAATTGTTATTTTGTTAAGGGAAATTTTTGCATATTTGTATGTCATAATTTCTACATGAATTCAAGAGTTATACAAATAAATAGCTGGGCAAGTTTTGAGATGTGCCCCCTCTCTTCATATCAAGAGTGCAATCTCCATAAAATACAAGATATGTGTTCTTCCATTGAGCTGTGTACAAATCGTGCCTGAAGGAAGTCAAGACGCTGTGGCTCTTATGTTAACACGTGATGTCACAGGCTACATGGTCTATCCAAATCTTATCCAAGTCCAAACATGAGGGCTGGATTTTGGGATTTTTGCTGATATCCCTATCCAAAGACACTTAGGGGATTAGGGTTATTTGATAAAAACCTTACTTTCACATTAATTAGTAAGAAACTACAGAAAATATGCGCATAAATTAGTTAGAATTGACTGTTTGCACATTATGGTGAATCAAAAGCTGCAGGCAGTTTGTGTGTCTGTTCACTTGCAGTAATGTATTGATTTTGTTGTTAGTCATAAAAGCTACATGTATGGTACATGATACATCTGACCACTACACCATGTACATGTATAATGTGTCTTTCATGGTATATTAAACAGTGTACTGTGATAAGTAATATACATGTACAGTACATGTATGTTCCCAGTGCTCAAATTTAGGGGAAAATCCACAAGACCAGAGGGCTTGTAGGTTACATTATTTACTGGACCAGCATTTTTTTACAAGACCATAATGTAATGAGAGAGAACTTTCTACAAAGTTTACAATGTACATAATAATTGTTAACTGTTTTTATTTGAACAAGCACTAAGAAAATACCTCATTAATTTTGTCATGCTTCAATACTTAACACAATTTAAAGATATTTAAAGATATTATTACACAGCGAGGTACTTTTAGTCAATTGAAAAACACGAGACAACCGGACTTGACCGGTCATGAGTTTACTGGCCCGAGGCTAAAATCACTGGCCTCGGACCTGCGGTCCAGTGTTAATTTCGAGCGCTGTTCATGTGTACCATAACAGGCCTGGAATAACACGAAGGGTACGAGAGGCTGTGGCCTGGGTTGCCTTGGTCCTTGCCTTGGGAGCAAGGTCACTTTTTAAGATTAGACGGCACTTCCTAAGAAAAAATTGGATTGTTGGTGAAAATTTGCAATAATTTCAGGGGCAAGTGAACTTCGTTTACCTTGGGGGCAAGGTCACTTTCGAAGAGTAGATGGCCTTAAAAATGTTGGATTGTTGGTGAAAATTTGCAATAATTTCAGGGGCAAGTGAACTTACAATGTAGTTTACCTTGGGTGCAAGAGTAAATGGCATTTCCTAAGAAAGTCGGAATGTTAGAGAAAATTTGCAATAAATTGAGGGGCCAATGAACTTTAGTGCTGATGAAATCTTCCCCAAGCTCCCAAGAGCTCACTACAGATCTTGTTGAATGTAAGATTCACTTTGTTTTTGTCTTGATTTGCAGATGATGTCAACACAAACTCCAAGGAACTCATCGTTCAGCTGAAGCGTCGTCTCAGCCAAGAGCATCAAGAGGTCATCGAGGTCAGTCTCAACAGAATATTTTAAGAAGTCAAAATCTTTGTCTCAGAGAAACAAAGCTGTTCACAAGAAACACATTGTTTCTCAAACAAGATTGTATTGATTGAACATTCCAAAACAAGCCATTTGCAAGTTCATGAAGCTACATTTTACAATTTGTAGTACAATGACTTGATTGGTCACAAGTGACCACTCAAATTGGATTCCCCAGACTACAGACGGTGTTGCTATGTCACGGTGTGGCTATGCCCTGTCGTGGCTATGCCCCATTGTTTTTTTGCTTGCTTCTTGTTTTGAGTAGAATCTTTAAAAAAAACCTTGATAGCTAGTAATAATAATAATAATAATAATAATAAAACCATACTTAAAAAGTGCATAACACTGTGAGGTCCCTATGCGCTGTCGAGAATTTAACAATTATACAAATTGAACAGATGTATGTGTTATTCCAGGTTTTGAATTGTTCTGATGTTTCGACCTGTTTGAACCATATGACTTAGTTTTAATAACAGGGGAGTCAAAGAGATTTGTAGGTAGAACGCAGATTCCTAGCTGGTTTGTACTCCGGAGCTAAACTTTGAAGATAAATAGGGGCAATACCATGGACACATTGATATGCGAGAACCAAAACTTTAAACTTTTAGTATCTTTAATACTAGACACACTGTAATGATTTCTTTTAGTAGAGGAAGTGGCTCTAAGAGAATAACACCAAATATCAGTGTTTTTGTCAATGGATTTTTGTTTTTACCATAGAGCCTCGCAGATGAGTGGGACCAGAAGGTCTTGGAGCAACTGAAGACCCTCCGAATAGAGATGGAGGAGAAGTACAAGACTGAGCTGGAGGCAGAAAGGGAGCTCCTTGGGCGTGGACCGGAGGGGAAGGAAGAGCTTGAACGAGAGCATCGCGCAGATGTTGACCTCCTGCTGAAGGAGAGGGAGAATCTGGTCAAACAGGCTGAAGGTAAAGGTTAAAGGTTACTATTTGGAAAGGTCATGGGGGTAAAGAGTTTAGTGTCGGGGTCAATGGTTGGGTTTTGAGGGCAATTATTTGGGGGAAAGATTTTACAAGGTATATATAGGATTGGTAAGGATAACAAAAATAATTGTTTAATTTTAGTCTAAAAGCTTACTGATTATGAAGCTCATACTAGAACCATTTTTTCTGTGAAATATTTCCCTCTGAAATAAAGTCATATTTGAGAAAAATATTTGAAAACCTATAAAAATAACCGCTATAGCTGATTTTGATTGTTACAACCAAAATTAAGGACAGTGTGTTTACATGTTGACAATTTTGCATGGCTTTTCACTATTTTCTCCTGACTCACACAAAGGATAAAGTCTAAATTTTCACGGGTTTGTTATTTAATGTAAATGGTTTGTCACACAGAACATCAACACTTTCTGCGACTATTTTGTCAGCTCTACCAATCCTGTATAATACCTTTAATTGAAGTAGTAATTGCGTCAGGAAAAAAAAAAATGATTTGGGTTTTGCCCTTTGTAACAATGTGTGATAATCACTGTACACTGGATGCTTTCCGAGTACCCTGTAAAAACAAAAAGGAGAGATTGTTGAGAAAAGAAAACCTGGTTGAGAATAATTTGAACAGGTGAGGTGATGCTGCTGTGTTGGGAAAATCAGAAGATCATGGGTCATGGGTGAGATGATGTGATGTGTTTTGGAAAAATTGAAAAATTGAAAACTTTAAATTTTTATTTTCCAGAAATGAGACAAAACCTGGATAGGGTCCACCAGCAGGAGCTTGGGAGCATCCAGGCCAAGGTCCAAGCGGAATATGCCCAACTTGCCAAGATGAGAGAAGAGTTAGAGCAGGAAAAGGGCCAACGAGAATCCACAACCTCCCTCAAGAGTGAACTTTTTCTCTTAAAAGCTTCCCACGCCGAGTTGAAGAAGCAAAATGCAAAGCTTCTGTCAAGGAAAGGAGGTGCAGACGATGAGGACTTGACTCAGGAGGAGAGAGTTAGAAGGGATAAGGCTCTTGGGGAAGAGGCTGTCCAGACCTACAATCGAGAGATTGCAAAGCTCCAAGACGAGTTGACAACTGTCAGGGCAAAACTCCAGGATGAGCACGCTGAGGAGCTGGATAGGCTACGAAAGTACTTTGAG
The DNA here is from genome assembly GCA_021014325.1 of Plazaster borealis. Lineage (NCBI taxonomy): Eukaryota > Metazoa > Echinodermata > Asteroidea > Forcipulatida > Labidiasteridae > Plazaster > Plazaster borealis. The sequence continues at coordinate 11,318,290 of CM037467.1, forward strand.
AACAGGGTGGTGGAGAACGAGAACAGGTGGGCTCAGGAGATGGGAGAGCTTAAGGCGCAACATGAGGCAGAGAAAGAACATGCTTTGAAGGAAGCTTCAGAGGACGAGGAGGGAGGCAGGCCAATACAAAGGAGCTATGCCCAGACCATGATGATGATGACACACCTGTCAGATGTTGAGAGCTCTCCGCCCCAGTCTCCGGAGCGATTCGCGGAGATCGAGGCGGAGGTCAAACAGCAGTTGCGGAGTGAGCTGAGGAGCATCATGGAAAATGATTACCAGACCAGGATTGAGAATCTGAAGGAGGAGCTTGCGCACGAGCACAACATGGAATTGGAGCGCAGGAATCTTCAGTTTGAGCTGAAGCTGGACGCAGATCTGGAAGCAGCCAAGAATACCTTGAATTCAAGACATAGCATGGAGTTGGAAACCTTCAAACAGAATCACTTAGAGGAGTTGGAAGCCCTACGCCAACGGCTTTCAGAAGAGAACACTAAGGCGATCACAAAGCTCAGGCTCGAGTGTGCTGTTGAAACAGCACGTCAAGTCGAAGAGGAAAGGCAAACAATCAAAGAAGAGCTCAAGTTCACCCATGGAGAGGAACTCTCCCAGTTGAAGGATGACTTGGAGCATAAACATGCTCTTGAAATGGATAATGTTCAGGGTGAGCTGGAGTTGCAGAAAGAAATTGAAGGCAAACGTGTGAGAGCTCTCTCAAAGGATGAATTTGATTCTCAGTTTAGAGCTATGCAAGCCGATCTTGAGCAGCAAGCCCAGGATAAGATCACGGATGAGGTTGCCCGCATCCTCGCAGAGCTCACCATGGAGAAGGCGCAGGAGATGGAGCTCGTGGAAATGGTGCTCTCGCAGCATAAAGAGAAGATTCAAGAACTGGAAACCAAGAAACAAGATCTGCAGGACAAACTAGATAAGCACTCTAAGGATGAGGAGAATGCCGGGGAAAAATATTTCAATGAGTTTACGAATTTAAAACAACAGCTCAGCGATACAGAGTTGGCTCTCCAAACTCTCAGAGAAGGAATAAAAAATGGCACTGCCCCGGAAGTCGAAGAGCTCAAGGAGAATCTTGTGCGACAATACGATAATCAGTTGGAAATGATCAAGGCCACCATGACAGAGGAGATAGAATCCCTGACAAGAAACACTCAACTCCAATCTGCCAAAGAATTAGAGGAGATGCAGTTGAACTTTATGCAGGAGCACCAGGCAATGTTGGACAAGTTTGTGGAGAGCCAAGATAGTGATATTTTGGATCTCAAACGGCATCACGATAAAGATCTAGAGGACCAGCACGAACGTTTGCAAAACGAATTTGAACAGGAGTTAAATGATGCTCAGGAAGCCCTCCAGGAGGAGCAAGCTAAAGAAATGGAAGAGCTCCGGAAGGTCCTGGAGGAGGAGCGGGAGAAAGAGTTGAACGATTTGAAAGCACAGCACTTTGATGAACTGGAAGCTCTGAAGGTTGAACTTGCCAGGACCTTAAACGAGGAGAAGATGAAGATGCAAGAGCAGATGGAGAAAGAAAGAGCTCACATCTTGAGTGCCGAGGAGCTCTTAGAGTCTCTTAAAGCAAAGTATGAGGAGGAGAAAGCAAAAGAAAAGGAAGACCTTGTGACTGATCACATGGCCAGGTTCAGGCAGGTCACAGATGAGTTAGAAGTAGAGCATCGCCAGGAGCTTGAGTCCATGAAAGACATGCTGCGCAACTCCATCGAGAAAGACTTCCGGGAGAGAACGCAGAGCCTGGAAGGAGAGATCCGAGGACAAGAAGCAGAGCTCAGGGCAGTGCAAGAGAAGCACGAGACAGAACTGATAGAGCTGAAGCAGAACCATGAAGAGCAACTGTCCAAGATCCGAGCAAACCACGAGGATCAACTGGAAGCCATCGCCACTGACTCTGAACGAGAGATTGAGTCGGCCAAGTCGGAGCTTGAAGAAGCGCATCGGGATGAGATCCTCCTTCTGCAGAGTCAACTCGGAGATGGGAAGCAGGACGCCCTCATTGCTCTGAAAGAAAGTCATGAGAGGGAGATCGAGAGACTGAAAGCTGAGCAAGACCAGCGGGTCAAGGAGGCAGTGGAGGAGCTGATGAAGAAACATCAGGAGGAGATTGAGAAGGCCATGGTGGAGCTCCAGGAACAGTTGATGAAACAGGCTGAGCAGGAAAAAGGTGAGTGTGTTGACAACACTGTTCAAATCGCTGTAACCAAGCCGAGGTTGGAAGGCAAAATAGTCTGGTTCCCTTTCTTCATGATTAATATTACATTCTGTGAACATGTCCAAAATGGTGGCAGTATAAAAATGTCAATGGCATGTTTGCTATGATTTTGTTAGGTGTTAAAATAGTTTTGACTGAATTTCAAGCATTTTTAATATTAGATTGTAATATACTGATAGTAATGGTTTTGAAAAATGCTCAACTACATAAAAAGAAAATCTGTTTATGGCAGCACTTGTCAGTTCAACAGATTTTCTTTCAGAGTGCATCTCAAAAGCCAGTCTATTTCTATAAAAGCTCAGGTTGAAAATGTAAACTACCCCCTCTGTTGATGAAATATGTCCATCCTCTTTCTGAGTTTGAGCCTACACTATAATCACCATGCAAACCAGCTGTTCTGTTACTCATCTTCCACCCCTTGTGTTTCAGGTGAGCTGGATCAGATGATGAAAGAGAAAGAAGAACAGCAGAGGGAGGAAGTGGAGAAACTTCAAGAGAAAACCAATGAGGTGAGCCCTCATTTCTGAAAGTGAAAACACAGTGAACGTTTATAGTCAAGCAAAGGAAAGTGTCAATTTTGATTTAAAGTGTAGTTTTATGTCTGTTTTTTGAAGTGTCAGCTGTAGTGCAACACCTAGTTTCTGATCATTCAATATTTTCCCTTGTGGGTTTGAATGTAAGATGTGTACATGCATCCTGCACCATGATATCATGTTTTGAATGCATCTACACAGTACAAAGTTAACCCTCCTACTGTCTGACCATTCAAAATTATCCACTGTGGTTTTGAATGATAGTTAAAACTATGCCAGCCTGCAATATGATATCATGTGGTGAATGCATCTAAACAGTACACAGTCAACCCTCCTACTGTCTGACCATTCAATATCATCCACTGTGGTTTTGAATGATAGATAAACTATGCCAGCCTGCAATATGATATCATGTGGTGAATGCATCTTCACAGTACACAGGTAGCTCTGTGCACAGTCGTTACACAGCCTGGGCCCATTTTCAGAGTTGCTTAAAACCCTTTAACGTAACACCCTGCCGTAGTGGTATGGTTGATGTTAAATATTTCATAATCCACACCATTGCAGTCACAAAAAATTGCTTTAAATTCTGACCATGCATGGTTCCTTGAAATACGAAATCTGGAAAAAGAATTAAAAATATTTCTCTAAGGTTTTACTGATGTGTAACTAATCTGTATTTTTAAATTGTTAAGCATCCAGGAGCATTCGTCATGGACAGACGCTATAGAAGTGTTCATTAGTGCTATTATTATTATTATTTATTTCATGCTTCAAAACTTATGTTGTACCTCAACCTTGAGGTTTCCTCGATCAAAAGAAATGTATACAAGACGACCTGATCGATTCCAATTAGCAAAAACACCTGTTCTGTTCACTGTTCTATAGTCCTTTGCAGAAATAAGCACCAATGGGTTGAATAGGCAGATCCGTTATCAAACAATCATCGTCTGAATTTAATAACCATATACAGAAGGTTAAATCGGGAAGAATACTCCCTGATGAAGTAGATTGTGTACTGTGCAGATTGCCTGACATATTGTCGAGATTTGTTTTCTTCTTTGGGTAAATTTTGGTCTAACCTTTCACTTACTATAGGCAACTTTTATCGACTGCCCTCATACGCCCTCTTCTTTACCAGTGGCGTCTTTAGTCAACTGCACTCATACCCCCTCTTCCTTACCAGAGGAGACTTTAGTTGACTGCACTCATACCCCCTCTTCCTTACCATAGGTGACTTTAGTTAAATGCACTCATACCCCCTCTTCCTTACCATAGGTGACATTAGTCAACTGCACTCATATCCCTCTTCCTTACCATTGTCGACTTTTGTCACCCAAGCTTACACCAAAAAGCACCCAAGCCTAAGCACAAAGGCCATTTGTTTTAAAGCTGTAGTTTTTACCACATTCACCCTCCATACCCAAGCTTACCATCACTGGAAAGAGAAAGATCAAATCTTTCTAATGATGGTAAAATATAATAAGGTTGCTGTTATACAATCTCTTCAAATTAAAGTGGAAATTATCCAATGTGACAAACGCCCACGGAGTGCCATATGGTTGTGTACAAAAAGTGTTGGAGTTTACAGATAACAATGCAAAACAAAGGCCACAAACTTGGACATTTTTTGGCCGATATCATTGGGGGTTTTTATTATATGAAAGGAAATTCAATAATTAAGAAATTTGTCTTACTTAATTGAGGTGTTAATAGAGCTTGTAAAATTGGCCTTTGAATGAAAGCTTTCTGCTGTGTTAGTGTGCTTCACGCTTGAGTGGTCAAACAATGCGGTCACCAGCAGTTGTTTATGTCAATACAATGGAACTTTCCCATGAAATATGTAAATGCCCATCCACGTGCACACCAACACTACTAGTTGGCAAAATGAGGGGACATCATGCCTTTTTGTATGGGGCTGATGGTGGCGTGACACATACCTATTTGTACGTCTGCCTAGTGCAAAACTCTATGGTGTTTGCAAACCAATCATATTGGAATAGGCTACCTAGATAGAATGCTTGATATTACTATTATTATTAATATACCCCTTGCATAACGTGAAATGCTACAGGGATGCTGAGGTCACGTGTACGTTTTTACATAAAGAACAGCTATCGTCCAATGATTTGCCTCCTTTGGGCACTTTTTTGCCTCAGTGAGGGCACTTTTTTGCCTCAGTGAGGGCGCTTTTTTGCCTCAGTGAGGGTGCTTTTTTGCCTCAGTGAGGGTGCTTTTTGAGCATGTGATGTCATATGCAAGGGGTCTATCGAAGGTAGTTCCACTGTAAGCCACGCCCACTTCACACAAACAAACCCCTCCTCTTAAATAATGATAAGTGTACTGGGTTCTTTTACATGCATCACACAACATATTTCCCATCCAAAAGACGAAGCAGTAATGCCTTCCTTAAGGACACAAGTGTCGAGACCAGGATTCGAACCCACACTCTGCTGATCAGTAACACCAGAGCTTGAGTCCAGTGCGCTTGACTGCGCGGCCACGACACCCCACATGATTTTGAGGGTCTTCAAATGCAATCTTATTGACTCTGACAGATATTTCTCTGGAGGATTGTTACTGGGGTGAACTTTGTAATCGTTCAGTGTTTAGATTGAAACAAATCACTTTATTTTATTTGACAAATAACAATCTTGGAATTTATCTTGAATGCTTGGTGCGTCCAACAGAGTCGGGATTCTATCTCTTATTAATGTGTAAACTCAAGTGGAACCAGCCAGAGGTCTTCTTCATAATTATTATTTTTTCTCCGGTTCCGAAATGTCATATGTCACACATGTTTTCTTCAATTCCCGGAAAGCTGTTTCCTACTTAGGTAAAGCACAGCATTATTCAATCAAAAAAATAAAAACCTTGAAAATACTCAATTTAATATAATTTCCCTCTGACAGGCATTCTATTTCCTGCCACCCCCCCCATAAAAAAAATAAATAAATAAATAGCAAATAAATAAATTATTGGGTGGAATAATCACAAGAGATATAATTTGGTTTTTACCCTTACACCGATGTGTATTAGCACTGTATACTCAGTACTTTTCCGACTTCTGTAAATAAAATATCCACAAGCAAATCATTCGGGTGAGATTCAAACCCTCTACATTTGCATTTACATCGGTGTACACATCGGTGTAAGGGTAAAAGCCAAATTATATTATTTATCCCCGATGCAAAAATAACATCTAGTAATCCCAAGAGAGTTGAGAACAATCCAGGAATGTATAAAAGTGTGCCTGATGACCAGGGGCCATGGGATAATCATTTTTTAGCGTCTTGCACACCTTAAAGGCATCGTACATGTTTGGTAATTGTCAAAGACCAGTGTTCTCATTTTGTGTATCCCAACATATGCATAAAATAACAAGCCTGTGAAAATTTGGGCTCAATTGGTCATCGAAGTTGCAAGAAAATGATGAAAGAAAAAAACACCCTGTACAAATTTGTGTGCTTTCAGATAGGAATAAAAACTTCTTGCAAGAATTTTTTATTTTTTTAGTGAGAAATTACCTCTTTCTCAAAAACTACATTACTTCAGAGGGAGACGTTTCTCACAATGTTTTATACTATCAACAGCTCTCTGTTGCTCGTTACCAAGTCAGTTTTTATGCTAATATATATTTTGAGTAATTACCAAACGTGTACAGTGCCTTTAAAGGGCCAAATCCCAAGGCATAGTGTTGAAAACAGCCTATGTTTGCATAAATAAAAATAATCTGCAGTGCAAGCTAACTGTGCAAGCCACATTGGAAAGTTGAAACTAATAGTGTGAATAACACATCATGTGTACATTCATGTTCTGACTCCAGATGCAGTTAGTGTTTTGACTTTTTTCAGACATATTTGATCCGTTTTGTTATCATTTAAGAGCGATCAGCAAAGAGGTTACAATGTGTTGGATAATGATAAGTCAAATTTCTGTGTGTTAAATGCCAGACCTAGTTGAGGCAAACATTTCCTCACTTTCCCTTCAAATTCTCCACTTCCTGCAAGAGCGTCCCCCCGAGACATACCATTGTATTGATAGGGGTGCGTCCATGAACACCAATTATAAGTCAGCCGTAAATTATCAAATTTGGCATGTTTTTTTTAAAGAAACAGGCTTTACTTACATGTACCATGAGAAGCTTCAACGCACAATTGATAAGTGGAGCAGTTGATTGAATTACCATCAACGGTTATTAAGGATTCCACGTTAAACTGGGATTCCCCCCTCCCTTGGTGAATGGTATAGCCCACATCCTGCATGGTTGATTCTTTATACACGTTTACATATACATGGTACATCCTTAGATTAGTAATAATTTTTTATAGTATATTAATTTTCTATGCATTTATGTGTTTGCTTTCTCGCTGAAAGAGAAATCTCTGAAGCAGATGTTGCTTGTTATTTCAACATTGTTTTTCACCCCTTTTCTGCGGAGACGTACATTTAAACTTGTTATGATCAACCCCTCTGTTGTCATAGCGTTACGCTACATGACTCACTCATGTTTCTCCGCTCGAAACCTTGAAGCAATCATTTCCTAGGTGTCTGTCCAAGATGGCAGCCGCCATATCTTTTACCCATTGAGTAAAGTGCTGTAATAATTTGTATTCAACATGGCCGCCACTCGTCTGCTCTTGTATCTATAGTTACAGCAGGAGAACATGGCGTTGTTGCAGCAGATATCCACGTATGACACGGTGATAAGCCGGCGGGAGCGAGAGAATGAAGAAGGCGGTAATTTGGTCAGCATGATGAGGGACGACAATGATCGCTTGAACAGGGACAGGTAAGATGTTGTCAATTTCTCTTTCTACTGTGTATGTTACACTTCCCCCCCCTCGTTTTCTCCTGTAGCCCTACCTCAAGTGGCCAATTTGGGTCCTGCGATGGGTGACCTTCGTAATGAACAAACAAACAAATGAATAAATGAATAAATGAATGAATGAATAAATGAATAAGTGAATAAATGAATAAATGAATAAAATAAGTTCCTGTACAGGTGTTGGCAAAATTTCGCTCCCCTGGCATTTTTTCATTTGATGGTGTGTTCAATTGACATTTATAGGAACAACATATTGCCGTTTCTTTCGTTTTAGGCTGGTAAAATTGTTAGTAGTTATATGCAACGAAACGTATGGTAATTTTGTGCCCTACTTTCTATTCAGATCGGTTGATTAAATATTTGAAAAGACATTGAATAATAGCTATAGACAAAATATGTATAATTTAATTCAGGGTTTTCCCTGTGATTTTTCAAAACTTGAAGGGGGGCATTCTGGACCCAAATTTTGCAAGTTTGGCCAATTCCTGTTGAATTAAAAGGAGGTCTTAAGAATGTTTTGTTTATTGATGTTTATGTTTGGTTTGAAAAGCTCTCTGTGCAATCCGGAGCATTTGAAATGGTTTTGTTTTGATGATTTCTGTGAATTTAGTCTTAAATAAAAAATGAAACAAATTCGCAAGATTTGGCCCGGCATTTCTGGCGTGTCGGTCCGATACATTAACTTGTTCATGGGGAGAATCCTGGAAACACTGCATGGCATATAGAGGCACTGCGTGGTAGAGTATCGATACGGTTTTCGGTTGCGGCACAAACGATGACTATTTAGAAAATATATTTAGTCTTATTTTAAGTTACCCTCGGGAAAGAATATGATCTTTTTTATTTTTCATTAGGCATTTTTTGCATGCAATATATGTATTAATTTGCCAATAGCAGTCTGGGTACTCCACTACAGGAGGGTTACACCTCCTCTGGATGTTACCCCCATTTGTACCTTAATTAATTTCTTTTTCATTACTATTATAACTGTTGTTATTTAGTAGGTTTTATTTTTTCAAGTTGTGCAAATGGAAATAAACCAAACAAGAAAACAAAAAAAACTATATAGAACAGGCTATTTCATTGATTAGACCATTTTTTTTTATCTCACTTGGGGTTAGTGAAGATATTTACAAGAAATGTTTTACCCTTAACACCAAACAATTCTTACATCCCTTTCGGATTTTTGAAGGAACTACACCATAAGAGTTCGACCAATTGCATCAAAAATTGTACTGTTTTATTTACACGTCTAACAATTTTACTGAACTTGTTTTGAGAAGCGCATAAAGAGAAGAAAAAAAACCGAACCTCATTATCGTCAAATCGAAAAACAAGTAGCTTGGATTTAACTGATTAGCTTTGACTGTTTCCTGGAAATTAAATTTCCTGAAAATGTAGTACATGTACATTAAATGTGACTGGATATGTTTTGTCTAGCATGTAACAGACTTCAGCTTAAATAGATCATGTCTTTATTTAACAAGTAAAATCCTCTGTGAAGAAATTCATTTTACTTTCTGGAGCTACACACGTTTTAGAAATTTAAAAACCATGCAAAGCGTACGGGGGGGGGGGGGGGGGCTCATGTGTTAATTAACTTCCTCCAATAGAGTTTTTCAATTTTTTTCTTTAAAATGTTTGTTTTTACTTAATTTAACTACATGTCCAGTCATAATCCAATTAAGTTAATTTCATGGAGAGGAGAGGCAAATATATTGTCACTTGTTTATTCTTTTCATTATGCAAAGTGGTGTTCAAGTCAATATTTATTTTATTTTACTCCACGTCCAACAGCACAAGTGCCAATTGCTTGGGAATTTATAGCGTTTGATAGTTTTGGTGATAAATTCAAAGGAAAGCTCAAAAAGTATACTTACGACTAAATCCTTTGGTGTTTTGGCCAGTAGAGTGTCCCATACTCACCAAAATACTCCACTCTGTGGTGAGTCAACACCCAAATGTTTGGGCTCTGATAATATTGTTCCAAGACGCCAGAAAAAAAAACCCACAAAAAACATTTGAAATAACAAATTCCAAATAAGCCGTTAAAGACAGAAGACTCTTTAAAAAAAATAGATAGAAAAAAAAGTGGTTCGAAAAAGGCCTAAGCCATTTCAAAAGGAAGCCATTAAAGCAAACCACTCTTGAAAAAAGACGAGATAGAATAACAAATAATAAAATAAATTAAAATAACAGAAAGAGGAAGTCACATAAATATTTATTTGAGTATCATTTGATCTACAAGGGAAATCAGGTTTTGAATTTCAAGGAAACTATACACTAAACTACATGTATGCATCTTGCAACTCAGAAATGTTACTGGACCATAAGTATTTTTATCAAGACTGAGTGCTGCAGGCTGGGACTGGCAGTGGTTTTTCCACTTGGTTTCCAATAATTTCCCCTCTGTTGTCTTTTCTTGGTCATTCTCTGAGCGCTTTGCAACCCTAGGAAAAGGCACTTTATAAATGTTGTTATTATTATTATTATTTTAAGACCAAAAACAGTCTTTCTCTTTTATTAGGCCTATATGATAAATTTTAAGGAGCCAGTTTGGACATGAAAAGCTACGCGTGAGGAAAACTAAACAAAATGTTGTGTTTTGAAAGACACTAGACATGCTAGACTGCAGGTCCCAACTTCATAGAGCTGCTTAAGCAAAAAACATTGCTAAACAATTTGCAAAAATGAGCAGGATACCAGTCACAGATGGTACATGTGACATGTTGTTCTGGCTGCATGGTAATGTTGTTCTAGTAAGCATAAATTTGATGTGCTTAGCTTCTTGTTGTGCTAAAGCAGCTCTGTGGAATTGGGCCCAGGGCCCAATTTCATAAAACTGTTTAGCAGAAAATACTGCTTAGCAAATTTCTTTGCTAAGCAAAAATTGAGTGGGGCACCGGTCGCAACAATGTAAACTTGAGGGATTTTTCGCTGGTAACCTGTTTCTGCTAAGCAGGATATTTCTGTGCTTAGCAAGTTTTCTTGCTTACAGGCTTTGTGAAATTGGGCCCAGGTCTTGTTCAGTTTTGGGGTTAAGGGTGAAATATTAAATTACTGGACTCTGGCTTGTGGTCCAGTGGGTATTTCGAACCCTGGATATTATCGAGCAAAGACAAACCTCACCAGTTTTTTTCTTTTTTTAGATTCTCGTCTATGAAATTAATATTTGTCAATTATAACATTTCCTTCCTGAAAATCAAAATTCATATCTAAACACTCAGCGTAGATTCACAAAAGCTCTACTCAACTTCAAAATCAATTATCCCCCATGTGTTTCCAGGGAAACGCTACAAGAGTCGAATCAGCACCTGCTCCACGTCCTGACCAATGCAGTCCGTGCTACCATGGCGACGGAGGAAGCCATCAACAGGCAGATGGCCAAGCTGGCTGCCACGGATACAAGGCCTGCCGGGGAGGGACGATCGGACAGCAGGGACACGGAGGGACGGACGGAGGCCGAGGGAGAGGCGGCAGAGGGGGTGGACGGTCAGCCGCAAGGTGCTAGCGGGGGTAAGTTTTAGAAGGGTGGGGGGGGACACTCACTCAGAGAAGAGCATGATTTTGACAGCCATCTTGGCTGATGTGATGTAACGTCCACGACTCACATCAAAGTGAGGCTGATGCAAAATGGAACAAGAAATGAAGTGCAGGGAACGATTTTCAAAGGAGCAAGTTTTGCACATAAAAATGTTTGGACTGAACATGTTTTGTGCACACTGAATGCTAATTATTGAGCAGCCAAATGATGATTTTTTGAGTAGTATTTGAGTACATTTTGTGTAATATTTTGCTATGCTTTACAAGGGAAATTGTTGACTGAAGTAATAAAAGTTGTGTAAGTTTGTGTAGCCACATAGAACTGGTGAAGCAGAGGGTGTTGTCAGCTAATGGGTTCCTGTTTGAGGTATTATGCTATCCTCATTAGGGGGTTGGGGTTTTGATCAGGGTAGAAATATATATCCCAAAATAGATAGTTTAGGTAGATTTGATAGTTAAATTATACTGCTTGATCAGTATTTTATACCATTCCTGATATAGGGCAGAGGGTATCCCCCCCAATTGTTCCCATACTTTAAAACACTATTTTCCTCTTGTACAGAAGTACCTCCCCCTCCCCCCTAAAATCCTCTAAAGAATTGCTGAGATTCCAAGCACACAATGAAGACACAATGGGGGGGGACACACCATACCCCATATCGAGCACCAAATGCATTTTTTGTGAGATTTGAGCTCTGATTTGCAAATTTGAATGCACATGGCCGTGGAGCGCATGTTAAAAAAGACTGGTGCCTTGAAATCAGAAATAATTTGAATGGGATTCTTTGTAAGCTGGACAGGAAACCAGACCAACATGGCTACTATATGTCTGTTGTCTATTACCAATCCATAGTTTCTCTGGCAGCCGGGGATCCACCGCCTGACGATTCCGGAGACGCTCTCCACGATACGAGTGCCGTGTCGTTCTTAAGTGACGAAGGATTGGAGCTCTCCCAGCAGCTGATGGAGAGTATGTTCAGGGGGCAAGATCTGGACACCGAAGGAGAGGAACTTGTCACAGGTTAGTTGGTCCAAATTATGCCTTGTTTCCCGTGTGCAGTTTGTAGTAAGTGGGGTTGAAATTTTTCCGTTGAAACCTTTAAGGAGAAAGCTTGCTCGAAAGTTTCTTAATGAACTGCACCTGTTTTTCTTTATTATAAAAGTTGGGAATTGTTGAGGACCTTTCATAGTTCAGGACCGTCAAGTTTTCAGGCTTGCTTTTCTGTCTGGCTTCTTAAGTGGGAAACTTCCTTTAGTTCATGTGCCCCTTTCTCGGGGTTTGGAGTAGGGATAAAAAAAAGAAAAAAAAGGTAATAGAGACGTCTAACGTGGAGGCAAACATCTCTCGGTTTCCCCAGGAAATTAAGGTAATGTGGATCGAACGGCCGATCTGTCCTTCACGTAGCTCCCTGGAGAACTTTTTAGAAAGTTGGGCTGAAAAGTTGAATTTGAGAGACACCTGTTGTCTGAGAGGTTCATTTATGCCATCCTGGGCCCAACTCCTGAACTCATAAAGTTGCTTAGCACGGAGAGATCTTGCTAATCAGGAACAGGCTGCTTGCCAAAATATTATATATAGAGTACACAGCGAGCGTCTGAAAAGTTGGGCACGTTGTAGGCGCAAAAGAACGTTCTCGTGGGCACACGCCTGCGATCCATGTGGCCGCCAGAACGTTCCGCCAGACCGCATCATCGTGCCGAAGTACGGCAGCATTTCTATATGAGTGAATACACGCATTAGTACTTTTAACGTTCGGCGGTTTAACGGAACGGGTCCATGTGCATGCGCTGGAACACTAATCCAATCCAATAAGAATGTTCCGAACGTTCCAACTTTTGAGGTGCTCCCTTAAGTTGTGTTGATGAATTAGGCTCTTATCTCTTTTTGCTTTTCTTGGAAATCCAATTATCCTTTAATTGGAAAGACTTGATGCTTTGTAATTGATTCAAAGCAGTTTCAATTTTGCAAAGTGCACTTCCGTTATCGTAAAGTTTATTGGACTATGTGCCCTTTGTTTACATCTAAACCGCTCTCTTTTGGAGTCGTCCTTGGGGCAAATGCGCAGTTTTTAAGTTGCATAAATTTGGTTAAAGAGTGATGTCAAAGGTCACATAATAAAAAATAAAAAAATGGTATGCAAGTTTGCCCAAAACAAGGTTAAATCCACTCTTGGTAAGGGGGTACAAGAAGAAAATATATAAGTTGAAAATAACTCAGGGGAGCTGAAGGTTGGAATTGACAGTCTAGATTTTAGGATGGAGGGAAACATGCACCAGGCAAGGAGTTCCAAAGAGATGCAGTACGTGGAAATAAGCTGTTAGAATGGCTCTTTGTTCTACATCTCAGCAGAGCAGGGGTGTAGAGAAGAAGCAGAAAGCCAAGTTTCAAAGGCAATCCGTTTCTTAACGTCACTCCTTATCCGAATGGATGCAAAACATGATGCGTGCGCACACTGCCGGGCAGAAACTTTGGTTTGGTTTTGTCAATTTTTGAAGTGATGTGGAAAAGTTTGTAAACCTCTGTAACATTTTAGGGTGCTTCATCTCCCCACCAAGAGAACACCACCTCCCTCTTTTTGAGTTTTGTTGTTGTTGTTAATTTGTGTACAATCACACCCTTGTTGACAAATCATCACCTTTGTTTACTCCCAGGTGCAACCACCCGCCTCCAGAACTCGGTAGAACGCCTCTTAGAGATGGTCTCGGCCACTGCCGAACAGATCCAGCGCGCTCGCAGCTCCCAGGCCGAGCTGCTGAACGCCACAGAGTCCAGCGTGGAGGAAGCCGGCCACCTACGGGCTGACAGAGACAGCTTGATGGCCCAGCTGAAGGGGACGACAGAGGCTAGGGAGAGTCTGACTGTGGAGATACACAGGACCGAAGGTAAAATAACGAGACCTTGAATGTTTTCTTTGAGAGGGCAAGGCCATTTTCATTTTGCAAAGGGCACTTCCATTGTAGAAAATCTTAAAGTCTATGGGAAAGTATGAAGGGGCAGTCAAGGCCATGGCTTCCGTTTTTATTCACTTGATTTTTGGAGTACCGGTTATGTAAGTCTGGCGGCCCCCCCCACCCCCTCCCCCCCCCACTGAAAATGTCTGGCAGTGGCCATTCATGATACTTGGGACTATGCCGAACATTTTCCAGTAGGTTTCATCAGGTTAACTCATAAGCTGATCTAGCTCAATTTTGGGGGTTCCTTTCTCATGGCCCCACTGGCCACACCCACGAGAATCTGCTCGGCAGACGTCCATTTCCTTACATGGGCATGTACATGGACCATTGATATAAACATGAAAGCCGTGGAGGGTTGACTTTTGACTGTTAACATAAACAGATTCAATGTATCAACGTTTTGGCATTGGAGCTAACTTTTTTTTATCCCACCCTAAAGGTTTGCTCGAAGGACTCGCCGCCGAGAAGCAAGAACTGGAGGAACTAAACAGCAAACTGGAAGCCGACAAACACAACATGGCCGCCGAGGTGGAGATGTTGAAAGAGAGGCTGAGTTCTCTGGATCACGCTCAGACGTCGCTGCAACAGGAGAGGGAAAGAGTGGAGGAGCAGAAGGCGGCGTTCGCTCAGCGTCTTGGCGAGGAAGATTTAGGTGAGTTTGAAATTGTTTTAATGGATGTTAATTTTGCATCGGGGATAAAGAATATAATTTGTTTTTACCCTTACACCGATGTGTATTAACAACTGTATACTCAGTACTTTCCCGAGTTCTGTGAACAAAAAATCCACAGGCAAATCCCTCGGGTGGGATTCGAACCACAACCTTTGCATTGCTAGAGCAGATGTCTGACCACCTTTATCCCCGATGCAAAATTAACATCTATTAAATCGTTGTGGTACCCGCTGCTAAAACCTAGGATTCAAACTGCCTCTAGCCACCGGGCTAGCTCGGTGGTCTAGTGGTAAGACATCTGCTCTAGCAATGCAAAGGTTGTGGGTTCGAATCCCACCCGAGTGATTTGCCTGTGGATTTTTTTACACAGAACTCGGGAAAGTACTGAGTAGACAGTGCTAATACACATCGGTGTAAGGGTAAAAACAAAATTATGTTATGAAATTGTTTTTATTGAAGGAGAGGTTATTTATTTCTACTTCCTCGTTTTTTAAAAGTTTTGTTCAGTTTTGTGGTATCTTTCCTCCCGTTCCACCTCTGGGTTCCCGCCGGGGGTACTATGTGGATTGGGTTTTCAGTCCCTACCTGACTGCAAGGGTTTTCCCTGGAATAGTTCTCTGGGGTTTTTTCCTCCGACATCTGAAACTGAAACTTTCTTCCTTGTTTTCTCTCCATGGGGGTTCTTGGCTAGTATAGTGATTAAGTTTGCTTTTCTGAGAATCCTTGACTTCACAAGCAAATAAAATGAAAATAATTATGTTGAATCAACTGTTTTATTGTACAAAATAGTATTTCATTTGCAGAGTTGAATGGTCCGGATCATTTCTATGATTCAAAAGCTAAAAATGGAGAAAACACGATGTCATTTCAAAGCATTTTTCTCAAATTTATCTATGGAATGCAGCCCATATAAATTCTTTCTCTCTGCAATATCTGTCCATGGTGAATTATTCCTTAGGTTTTATCAACAACCCTTACCAAAAAAAAATCATGGGTTGCTTTTGTCTCGTGGTCTCCCTGTTCGTTAACTCAGGTGTTGGGTTCTTATTGCATTTTATTTCTGTTTCATGCATGTTTTCTCCATCCCCACGTTTCCTCTGACACATTTTCTTTGGTAATGTTGCCCCCCTGGACCCGGTTACACAAAGCACTAAAGTTCGTCTCATTCTCAGGGCCCTATCACATGATACCTGGGGTCGATTTCACAAAGCACAAGGATTCATCTTAAAGAGGAAGGGAAATGACCGATACAATTCTGTGATGTACTCATTTTCCAATAGATAGAGTCCTCATGTGAGTGGGGAAAAAAATTACAAGTCTCTAACCTCGCGTTAAAATGGTGTAAATAGCCATTGTACTCGATACCCTTCCAGTGCAAAATTTGTTGATATCCAAAACATACGTTGACATCATTCTGAGGAAAATATGGGTCTCTACATTTTTGTACAGGGAGGTTTGGTTCATAACTGACTTTTTCAGAGCGAAATTTGAAACACGACGTCACTGGTTTCCAACAACTAATGGGTCTTTACATTCCAAAGAGGAATTTTTTCTCGGTTAAAAGGTCAAATTCAAGACTGTTTTTATTTGAATATTATCGAAAGTCAGGAATTAACCAATACATCCCCGTACAAAAATGTAAAGACCCATTTTTCTCAGAATGATGTCATCAGATGTTTTGGATGTTGATACTGGAAGGGTATCGAATACATTGGCAATTTACACCATTTTAACGTGAGGTTGAAGACTTGTAAATTTGTTCCCACTCACATGAGGACTCTATCTATTGGAAAATGAGTACATCACAAAATTGAAACGGTCATTTCCCTTCCACTTTAAGATGAGTTTTCAGTATTACCAATTAGTGATTTGTATTGTGACATCACACTTAGCAGTTAAGATTGATTCACACTTAAGTTTAATCTTAGCCCTTTTTGAAAATCCGCCCCTGGACATTTTGTGTGAAATCGAGGCCCCTCCCCTTTTGTTTACTCCCTCTCCCCTTTTGTTACCGTGTGTTTGTTTTTGTTTTGCATGTTCCCTTCCTCCTCCCCCCACTCCCCTGTGCCCATGGTGTCTGACTCTGTCTGTCATCCCGTCTATGACTGCACGTGTCCATGTTGCCTCTGGTTATCAGACACGCAAGGTAAGCGCAATCATGGGGGATGTTTCGTAGTTTGGGGATTTCATTCATACGCTCTGTGAGTCACCATTTTGTGGGTCAATAACACTTTGTCTTGTGCATGGAAACTAACACTTCACAATAAGGTGTAGTTCTAAGTTTATTTGCAGGCTCTTATCTAATACATTCCTTGATCCACTTTTTAAAACAAATATTGCTTTGTTAAGGACTTGTCACGCGAGGCAATTTACAGGCAACCAGTTCCAGGCAATCTCGGAGAAGAAAAGGCATTCACATTTGAATATTCACATATTTTTCTTGGGTATTGTAAGACACTGTTTGAAAAATTACTCCTGTGCTACCAAAGTGGTACTGTAGCATGTACTGCAGTGGGTTGCCTCTAAGTTGCCTGTAAAGTTGCCTCGTGTGACAAGGCCCTTAGAAATCTGTGTTCTTAAGAAAATTGAAATTGACAGAGCACTGTTTTACAGCAACTTGACTTTAGCTGGTAACCTGGGCCCAATTTCTATAGCTGCTTAAGCGCAAAAAGTAGCTAAGCACAACCAAATTATGCTTAGCAGAATAAGGTTACCAGCCAAACTACCACATCACATGTACCATCTGTGACTGGTATCCTGGTCATTTCTGCTAAGCAGAAATTTGTTAAGCAATTTCTTGATTATTGATTAACAGATTTAAATTTGCTTAGCGAAAATTAGCAGGGAATCAGTTCTGAGCAATGTAAATCAATGGTATTTTGCCTGGTAACCCACTTCTGCTGAGCAAACTCTGTCTGTGCTTAACAAAAGTTTTGTGCTTGTTAGTTTTATAAGATTGGACCCTGTTTCATTAAGGATGATCTTTCTGCAGCCTTAGCCATAGCCAAAGTCACTCAATCATAATGGCTTTGGATATGGCAAGGGCTAGATGAATGCATTTGTATATACTTCATTATAGCTGTAGCCACTAGCAACAGCCATAGCAAAAGTCACTGAGTGTCTCTTGACAGCTTCAGCTGCAAACTAGATTACTGCAAACTCCTAAGCTTCCTGATTGTCACTGCCCTAGCCAAAAGTCACTGAGTGTCTCTTGACAGCTTCAGCTGCTAACTAGATTTCTGCAAACTGATTGGCTCTGTAGCCGCTATTCACTTCCCTAGCCAAAAGTACTTAATGATTTTTCGACCTCTTTGGCTGTACCTTATAAAAGGCAAGGTTCTTATGCTTCAGCATCGACTCTTGTGGCTGATAGTCACAGCCGTAGATATTAGCCAAGCCTAGCCAAAGCCGCTCATCATAGACACGTCATCGCGAAAACCTTTTGTTTCAAAACAATATGACCTCAATATGTCAACATGCCAGGTTGGATTGGGCAAAATGCTCAAATGTTTGTAAAACACCACGAGAGAATTTTTAGCTGCACATCTGCGTCTAAGTCATCCCCCTTGTGTTTTCATCAAACGTATACAAACTAGATTCTCCTTTGTTTTTTAAAAATTATTAATGATTCACCATCGGAGAGAATTCGTCCACCGAGAAGCAGTTCCACTCCTGGAGTGTTTCCCAAGGTGTTGTTTTCTATTCTGCAAGGAAATGTGTCATGCTTTTCTTTTATAGTCAGACCAAGCTTTTGATAAGTCTAGCTAGTATGTAGGTTATTTTTTATGGGGGTCAAGAAACGTGGTGAAGTTTCAAGACCTTCTTTTGTCTCTTGTATTGTTTTTTTGTTTTTTAGAGATACAAAAACCGTGATTGATTCCATAGATCATCTGGGGGCACAGATGTACCTATAGTGCACAAATCCAGCCTTTACTTTAGAGCTTATTAAAAAAAAAAATATAAAAAAAATGGCTTATCACAGAAATATATTGCTAAGCGGATACAGGTTACCAGCCAAAATACCATGTGATACACACTGATGTGACTGGTAACCTGTTCGTTTGTTTGGTGAGCAATATTTCCTGCTTAGCAAATTTATACTGTTTGGCCCAGATGAGCTTACAGGTAGCACAGAAAAAAAAATTTGTTTGGTCGGTACACCTTCTTTTAATTAAAACAAAAAATTGTAAGCACTTAAACAAAAAAATAAAAGAAGGGGTGCCAGCTAAACAAATTGTTTTCTATTTGGGCCAACTTAGGACATAGATAGTACAGTCAGTCAGCAAAACAATTGAATTGTAATTTTTTCGCCATTGTGGCTTTGTAGCGATGAGTTTTTTCCCCAACATGAAGACTTTAATTGATCTTTTAAAATTTCCCTAGTTGTGCAAAGCTTCTTGGATCAACATTTGACATCATTTTTCCGTCACCGTTACTTTCTCAGGTATCCTCCAAGAGAACCTTCGTCTCCGTGAGGAGGCCGAGGCCGTCCTCGTAGAGCGCCAAGACGCCGAGAGGCAAGCAGCCAAGGACAAGATGGACCTGAAGGACCAGCTGCATCAACTGGAGACTGCCATTGAGGAGCAGATCGCTAGAGGTGATGCGCTCACCGAGAAAGGCAAGGAAGAGACTGAAGAATTGAAACGGCAACTGGAGGTCTTGGAGAAACAGCTCAAGAAAAATAAGCAGTTCTTGGAGGTAATTTGTGATTATTTGCTAAGATCCTTCCTCATTTTATGGTAACTCAACACCCAAGCTGATGGACTTTTATTGTGGCATGCATAATCCAATGTAAAGCTTGATCAGTTTACTAGTGCAGTCCTCAGTCCAACACCATTTAGTAACTCAGCATCCAAACTGTAGGACTCTGATTATGGTGGGTTGCCTGATCCCTTGTAAAGCATAATCAGTTTACAAGTGCAGTCCTCAGTCCAACACTATACAGTAACTCAACACCCAAACTGTTGGACTCTGATTATGGTGGTATACCTGATCCCCTGTAAAGCATTTGATCAGTTTTACTAGTGCAGTCCTCAGTCCAACAGAATCAAACAAAACACAAAGTTAGATTTTGAAGGGTTGGGTTGGTCTTACTCTAACAAAATGTTTAGTCAGAGTGGGTTTTTTCTTTTTAAACTGAGATTATTTATGAGAGGGATATTTTAATAGTATTCAATATTTGGGGAAACAAGTAGCCATTGCACTAGAATACGGGGGTCATGGGTTCGAGTCCCACCCAGGTAGCCTAGTGTATTTTTTCCCTACAGGAGTCAGAAAGCACAGAGTATGTGGTGCTTATCACACTTCAATGTAAGTAGAAAACCCAAATAACATTCTTTATCCGATGCAATTATCACATCAATAAAAAATAAAAAACTTTAATTTTTGTCTACTTACTCCTCAGCAACAAACCATAGAGCGTGAGCAGGAAAGAGAGGAATTCCAGAGGGAGATTGTCCGATTGGAGGAAGACCAGAGGTCAAGGGACAGGACTCCATCAAACGTGGATGAGCTGTTTAGAAAAGAGGTGATATATTGATTTTAATTATGTCCTCAGAATTTTATATGGCAATATTTTATACAGAGCACTTTATTTCAGTCCAAACATTTTCATTCAAGTCTAATATTGGTTGGATGTTCTCACAGGCACAAGAACTCTGTGAAGAACTGCGAGAGAAGACCGCAGGGCGTCAAGATGGCAATATTTTATACAGAGCACTTTATTTCAGTCCAAACATTTTCATTCAAGTCTAATATTGGTTGGATGTTCTCACAGGCACAAGAACTCCGTGAAGAACTTCGAGAGAAGACCGAAGAGGTCACCCAGGCTCAGATGAGAATCCAGCAGCTGGAGCGAGACGTCCACTTCGCCGAGGACACCACCCAAGATTTGACCAGTCAGCTCAAAGACGTGGAGCGGCAGCTGGACGAGGCCGTCCAATCAAAGCAGCAGCTTGAAGCGCAGACGGAGGAACTGGAGCGTGATCTTGGTGAACAGCGCCACCTAGAGGTGGATATCATGCACGAAAAAGAGACGTTACAGAAACAGCTATATGATCAGCTCATACAGGTATACGTTGTTCTTTTATCCTAAGTATTTGTTGTTCTTAAGTTGAAATATTTTTTTTTCTCTTAATATTTCACTATTGTTTGAATTAAAACTTTCTTTGATCATCATGTGGACATTTTGTTTCTGTTAAGATTGTAATTTAATGAATATATAAGGAAATTTTCAGCACTGTAGCTTGCAGTCTGGGTCCGATTTCGTAAATTTGCTCAAGCAGGAAATATTGCTTAAAAATTTTCTGCAGGGTACCAATCATCAACAGTAAATATGACATAACATTGAATGGTAACCATTATTGTTTTGTGCTTTAGGTAATGTTTTATGCTTATAAGCAGCTCTGTGAAATTGGGGCTTTAATAAGAAACTGACAATCTACAAATGTTTAATCAAAAGGCATGGCGTTTCCCACCTTTTAATTCTCGCTAAACTTTAAAAGTCATCTCGATGATTCTTGGTCTAGATCTCTGCCTTGCAGTCTAAGCTTGATGCGCTCAAGCACGGTGTGGAGACGGCGGACGGCACAGGAAGCTCCGACTCCGGAGAGGTCGTGACCTCTGAGGTCTCCCTCCTGAAACAATTGGAGGAAGACAAAGAAGCTCTGGAGAGAAAAGACAAAGAGGTATTGTCTTTTTTTTCCCTACTTTTTTTTGTTGAGTTTTCATTTGACCTAAGATTCTGTAATTGTTTAAAGTCAATGATGTTGCTGGTTCGAATCCAGCTGGGCCCTTTTGTCCTTGAGCCAGACACTTTCGTCCTTTTCCCTCATGATGAAATGGGTAGGCCACCGGTGATTTATGATATTGTTTTCTTCTGACTCTCATTGCAAGTACCACCTCTTAATCCAAGGCCCAGTTTTATTTGCTAAGCAAAAATTAGCAGGGTACCAGTCTTGGGCAATGTTGATTACATGTTACTTTGGCTGGTAACCCATTTCTGCTAAGCCGAACCTTTCTATGCTTAGCAGGTTTATAAAATAGAGGCCATGGCAGTTATTGATTCTTTGATGAGAAAATCAAATACAAGAATTAAATTGGAAAAAATTAGATTTTTGAAATTTTTGTCTTGGTCTCATTCATGCCAGATTGAGAACCTCGTCGAGCAGTTGGAGCAGTTCCGTGAGGAGATCATCAATAAGGATGAGGAGATTTCTCAGCTGGACATGCAGATTGAGGTCGGTAATAGAGAACAGGATTCAGGACGGGAAGACTTACAGGGACAGCTGGACCAGGCCCTCGAAGAGGTGCACCAGCTGGAGGTAAGAGAGGTTCTCAACAAAATGCTGCTCCATTTGGAATGTTTCAGTTACAGACAACACGGGTTGTTTTTTAAAAGAGAAATGCTGTCGTTCCTTGTATGCACTGTCCCTATTTGGACTGGGGGATAGTCCTTGCACTCGCTGGCGTTTGTTGAACAACATTGTTCCCAATTCCATAAAGTTGTTTATCGGTAAGCGTGTTTGCTTTGTTGTGTCGTTCGTCTGGTAGCACAAACCAACTGGCAAGTTAACCTGTTTCAGATTACGGTAGACTGTGGTTATGAAGGATTGAAATTGATGGCCGGGTGATCGATCAGGACCCAATTTCATAAAGCCGCTCAATCACAAAAAGTAGGTAAGCACACAAAAATTTTGCTTACCAGAATAAGGTTACCAGCCAAACTACCATGTCACATGTACAATTTGTGACTGGTATCCTGCCCATGTCTGCTTAGCAGACGATTGTTAAGCAATATTTTCTGCTAAAGCAGCTCTGTGAAATTGGACCAGTACAATAATTTTCATGCACCACGAGCTTCAGAATTGGTGGATGCTGTGGCGTTATAACTGTTCACTTATTATTATTATTATTAATTTTATAAAAATGATGCCAAGTTTAACGTATGAATTCCTCCCAGGACAAGGTGACGTCATCCAGTCATGACATCACCGCCTCCATGCCACGCTTTGCCCAGGAGCTCCTCGACGAGAAGAACCAAGAGATCGACCACCTCAACGAGCAGCTGACCCAGGTCATGCAGGACCTGGAGGAGGCCAAGCACGCCCAGGAAGAAGAGATACAGCGCCCCCAAGAGGCTGCTGTAGGCCAGGCTGAGGATGCCAAGCTGAAACTGGAGGAGTTGGTGAGTAGGAAGCTACTTTGCTTAGCAGAGGTTTTTTGCTTATTGAGATTTCAATAATCTTGCTAGAATCTTGCTCGAAATCTTGGGTCGTTAGAAAGCCAAAGGCTTATTTGACCCCTCTCATCAAAGACTTAAATGCAGACACTATGGAGGGGTGTTAGCTGCAGACAATGAAATTAAAAGCGAGGTGCACTACTTAATAACGAGATACAAATTTATAATCACGGTTTTTCCAGTATTTGTTTAAGTTAGTAATAATGCAGTAGGCCTGCAGGAGACTGAATAATATAGAGAGTAAACTGTTGGCTCTTATCACAACAGCCACCTCTTCCAAAGTTAATAATAATACTACACAGCTTTTTTATTTGTTCATTTATTTTGGCTTGGAGCCAATTTCATAGCACTGCTTAACGGTAAGCAAATTTTCGTGCTAACTATAGCAGAAACATTTGCTTAAGCGTAAGCGTATTTCACAGGTTAACAAGAAAATTAGGCGGCCAGCTTGAGCGTTCACCATGAATTTGCATTGTTACATCCTTCATTTTCATACAGTAAGCACCGGAAGGTTAGCATGCTATTTCGTGTGCTTACGGCTAGCAGCGCTATGAAATGGAAACTCGCGCAGTAAGCACAAAATCGGCCGTTAAGCAGTGCTATGAAATTGGGCTCTGGTTAGTTTACCTGGGCAGAAGATGGCTGGTTAAACTACCTATTGGACTCGGTTAAGTTACCTGGCTGAAAGTTTCCTGGGCTGTTTGCACTGGACTTAAAATGGTCAAGTGACCCATTTGCTTGGTTAGTTTACCCCCCAAGAAAGTCAAATGCGAACACAGATTTTGATGCACTTATATGTAAGAAGAAGAAGCTTGCATTGGATTCTTTACTCCTAAAACTCTCTGCTTCCACATCTTCGTCTTCTAGGAGAACCTGAAGACAGAGTACAAGACTAAACTACAAGCCAAAGATGAAGAGATTCAGAGTCTCAAACAGTCACTAGGGAAGGAGCAGAAGAGAGACGTCCCGACGAGTCCATCTGCCGAGGAGAAACTCAAGGCCCTGCAGAAGAGCAACATTCAACTCCAGGTTCGGATGAAATCTTTTTTGTTGGCATGTGATTTTTCAGGATTTTTGTTGTTAGTGATTTCAGGATTTTCTCAAAACTTTCTTGAGACTTTAAATTTTCTTGTAAGAAGTAAAGCAGTCACCAACGGGGGAAAAGAAATAGTCTACATTGTGTCCAAACCTGTAGTTTTTTTATTTCTGGTGATGCACAGAGTCTGTAAACCTCCTGAATTGTAACTTCTGGGAGGTTTTGGGTCTAGATTAGGCGGGAACCCAGGCCTGGAAGTCATTTTTGAGGAATTTTTACAGTTGTCAAATCTCATCTCTGCCTTGTAACCCATGACATCACATGTTTACAAAAGAGCCACAGAGCCTGGACTTCCTGCAGGCACAATTTGTACACAGTACAAGGAAAGAAAACATTAACTCTGATACTTTATGGAGATTGCACTGTCTAATTTTTATCAACTTTTGATAAGAAGAAACGGGGCATATCTCAAAACTTGTCCAGCTGATACTTTTATAACTCTTTAATTTATGAGGAAATTATGACACCAAATGGTAAAAGGTTTCCAGCAATCACATGATGCAGTTAAACGCAACAGAGCGCGACCACATACATGTTCAGAATAGAAGATAAAGAAACTAAATGACCACCAACCTCGTCCCCAGGGTGTGTCGAGCAGTACGAGGCGTACGAGGTTGACCACTCTCTCACCCTGGTATTGGATCATTTGCATATCCAAAAATTTTGGATACGTATGCAAATTAGAATAGTCTGGCTGTGAACATGGTGAATGCTGAATACACTTTTGTACACCAGTCGTTGTCCAATCAGGGTCCAAGTAAGGAGTTTCCCTCCCAGGGTTTACTATTGTAAACATGGTTGGAAATAAAGTAAACCATGGGGACGAGGTTGGATGACCACTGCTTGAATATTCAATACTCACTACATATACATGACTATTTAAAAGTGTACTGAAGCGTGCGGGGGTAGTGCGATGGACTTGCGGGCAATTCTCTGACACCATATAACCAGTGTAGTATCTCACTTACCAGAAAGGCCCTGGAATGTACAAGGTTACTCATTTTGTAATCAAAGGTTACACTGTCTATTCATTTCATGACGTATCGCTTAGTCAAAAACAGCATTTATGAACTTGTGTTCTTGAGATTTGAGATATAAATAACGGTCTTTTGATTTGCTCAGACCCAGTATGACCAAGACATTTCCTCCCTGAAGCAAATGCTGCTGGTCAGAGAGAGGGAGGTCGCCCATCTTGAAGGGTTGCTGGTCCGCCTGCAGGAGGAAGCCTCCAGTGGGAGTAACATCAAGACTTACAAGAGCCAGATCAAGGCACTTAAACAAGAGATCCAGGTATGGGCTGTACGAATAATGCTTGGTGTTGTTTTGAGACTTACACTCTTGTAAAAGGTGAAAAGCTTCATCTGCAATTTAATTTTTGCTTACTCCTTCTTTGTTCAACTTAAGGACCAGTATGCAAATGTTGACCACAATGTACTATACTACATCATGCATCGTTCGGACGGCCGGGTTGGCAAAGTGGTTTTCTTCCCTTGCCTTCCGACCCCGATTCGAATCACGCCAGGGGCTCTATGTGGATTCGGTTTTCAGTCCCTACATGATAGCGTGGGTTTTCCCTGGAATAAATCTCTGGGGTTTTCCCCCCACATCTAAAACGGAAACGTCCTTCCTTGTCTTCTCTCCAGGGGTTCTTGGCTTGTATAGTGATTAAGTTTGTTGATCTGATAACCCTTGGCTTCAACAACATAATTAATAAATGAAATTAGATGAAATTGTTCAAACCACTGATGTATTTGGGTCAATCTTCCTTCAGGAAAAAGACGTACAGATGACCAAGCTGCATCTACAGCTTGACAAACTAGAGGAGAGGCTGTTCCAGCAACAGCAGCAGCAACAGCAGCAGGATCTGGTCGAAGAGCCACCTCATCTGCAGCAGCCCATCCAAGAAGAGACCAACTGGCAGCGACTGCAGCGAGAGCACGAGCTCCGGATTGCTGAGCTGCAGCAGAAGCACACCGAGGTGTTGGCGACGCTGCAGACACGCCACCAGGAAGAGCTGGGACATCTGAGGGAGTCACAGGCATCCGACGTGGATAGGCTGCGAGAGCTGGAGATGGACTACGACAGGAGGATGGCCAGCCTGCAGGGGTTGTCGCCAGGGAAAACATTGGAGCAGGTTCGTCGAAAAAATATTTTTACAAAACGAAAATTCATGTAGATTGCTTTTAAGTGTATTCCTGGTCATTTCTCAACTTTCCAGGAGCTAAGAACTCCAACAGCTTATGAGCTCAAAGGTGTCAATTACGAACTTTATCATCTAAACCCCCACATGCTCCTATTTATACACCTGGGTGGAGGGAGGCAATTTATGGTAAAGGATGGTGCTAAAACTCAAAAGCATCTAAACAGGAGTGCCTGAATTCAATTATATTTTTGGGGTTGAACAAAGAAAAATTGACTAGATCAGGATTTTGAACTTGCGACCTCCAGATTAACATGCCAGTGCTCTGCCAACTGAGCTATCTAGCCCTAATGTTGGCGGTCTCCCTATTTTGTCAATATCTTTGTTCTTGGGTGTCAGTCAGAAGCCATTTAACCTGTAACTGCGGTGTATTTTTTTTTTTTTTTTCCTATTATACTTTTTTCTGACAAATCGATTGTTAATAAGGCATTATTAACAAGCTTTTGCCTTTGCAATCAACAGAAGCTGCGAGAGATAAGGGCAGAGCTCACTCGGCAACACCAAGAACACGTCCGCGACATTCAACGCACCATGGAACGCGAGACCCAGGTCCTGATGGACCAACTTCGGAATGAGTACGCCCAGCACACGCGCGCGAGAGAAGAGCGCCACCGCCATGAGATGGAGGAAGCCGTCTTGAAGGTGAACCGCGATCTGATGTCCGCTCACGCCGATGAGGTTGGGAAGATCCAAGAGGAGCACAGCCGACAGCTGGAGAGGGTTCTAGCCGCGACGCCCGCCAGCGCTAGCCCCATGGGTAGCTTCATTGCAGGTGGGGTTACCAACTCAATTGACCTTAATCATGGTGTGGTCAGGTCCCCTGTATACCTACTGATGATAATAGGTCTTGTTTTTCATTTCATATAATGGGACCTGACCATTTTATCTTGTCAACATCACTTTGGTTGTCCTAGGGTTTAAGGGAAGCAACCATTTGAAAAAGTTTATTATAAAAAAAAGTGTCAATTTCATATAGTTGAATTTTTTTGTTTTTTCTAAGACCAAATCTGCAAGCACTTTTTGTCAATGTTTCTCCAAAGCAAGATTTTCTGGCTAACCCACTTAAAAAATAAAAGGTATTACTATAAAAAAAAGTGTCAATTTCATATAGCTTTATGTAACTTGATTGTTTTTTCTGAAACCAAATCTGCAAGCAGTTTTTGTCAATGTTTCTGCAAAGCAAGATAATCTGCTAAGCCAGTGGCCCTAGTGCTTACAAGAAATGGTTTTGTTTGTCTGTTCTTTTTGTGACAAGATTATTTTCTCTCTGTGTTTTCAGACACTGCCAACAGATTGACGAGGGAGCTTCAAGCTACAGAGAGACTGGACTCCAGACTGGTCAGTCAGCTGAAAACGAGGCAGGCTGGGGTCGGTAAAGAACGGGGGCCGACAGAGGGCGCTGTTCAAAACGGCGGGCTCATGAATGGCGGAGACATCCCAGATAGGTTACAGGTAAGAGTGAAAGAAAGTTTTAAAATTTTTCTAAAACTGAAACTCTGGCTAACCCAATTTAACCCAAATTTCCTAGCCATGACCCTTGTCTCCTTGAGTGAGACATTTGTGATTGCTTTTCATTACCCAGGACTAAATGGGTACCTGTCGGTGTAGAGTTTATTACTGTAATTGGTTAACGATGGCTGTCGGGGCTGCATACTCCTAGGGAGCTGACGGATAGTTTCCGAAATGCCTTTGCTCTGATGAACAGGGGTTAGAAGCAAGTACAGTTGGGGTGACCGCGCCTTTTCTGTCGCGGCCCCGAGAATCTGGAACAGTTTTCCTTACAACATCAGGCAATCACCTACATTACTGACTTTTCAAGACGTCACTCAAATCTCACCTTTTTACAAGAACTTACTGTATGGTGTCATGAGCAACGACCTTTGGAATGGCGCCACATAAATGTTACGATTGATTTGGTTGATTTGATTGATATAATAGATAAAGATCTCCTGATAAATGTCAATAGTTAAATTTGATTTTTATTACTAATTTCTTTGATTCAAAATTCCCACATATTTCCTTTACTCCAAGGCGGTGCTAAACAGACTTCACAATGAAGGTCTCCAGGTACTCTCCCTCTCTGATCTGAGATATCTCCGCCAGCAGACATCACCCCGGCCGGACGTCCAGGACGGGACGGACGTCCGGACCCTGCAGGACGCCTGGGAGGCTGAGAAGCACGCGTTGCTGGATGCCATACAGTCGCTGAAAGATTTAATCTCCGAGGCTAACAAGGGACAGTGGGTGAGAAGAATTCAGCCAATTTTTGCTCACTTATGAATCCCTGAATTCCATAAAACTTATAAGATAACTATATATCTCCTGGTCTGTGCAAATGCTCTGTAACTTTGTTGTTCAGTATTTGGGGTGAACAAAGAAAAGTTGACTAGAACGGGATTTGAACATGCGACCTCTCAATTAACGTGTCGGTGCTCTACCAACTGAACTGTCTAGCCCTGATGTTGGTGTTCTTTTTCTTGGGTCAATATCTCTCTTCGATCTACTTCTCTAGTGCTGAGGATACTGTTCCCAAGTCTCCTTGGAATCTATAGCTCCAGGGATTACCAAAAGGTGGAAATGTCATCATTGCACCGTTCTCCGATAATCTGGATCCAAGTTTCAGACTTTTCTTGTCAGCATTGACTCCCACCCCTGTTGTAGTTATGGACCAATTCTTGCATAGCCTGGGGTCAATTTAGTAGAGCTGCTTAGGCACGCTGTATTGCTCAGCAAATTTGTGGTAAGAAAAATCAAGTAGGGTACCAGTCACGAATAGTACATGATGACATGATATTTTTGGCTGGTAACCTTTTTCTTGTAAGCAGAATTATTCTGTGCTTTGCTAAGTTTTGTGTTTAAGCAGCTCTATGAAACTGGGTTCTGTACTTTAGAATAGTGAATTTTTGATATTTGTATTTGTATTTTTTGGATTGTAATGAGCATCTGAACATATTTTTAAAATGAAATTTGCGCAATATTAAATTTAATATTATTTGACGTGAACAGAAGGAGAAGTCTGAGGAGTCGGATTGGCGAGGCAAACTTCTCCGCGCCATCCAGTCCGTGTTTGACCGAGAGCGTGACGCACTCCTCGCGGAGCTACGGACCCACGTCATGTCCAGCGGCGATCGGGACTTGTCTCAGGTCCAGCAGCTTGAGAAGAGGATACGAGAGCAGGTAGGGTCACATGTACTGACCTTAAGGTCAAGGGTCATGGGTCATTGAGAATTTTAGGTTGGCCATATGGCATGTGGGCGATAATGAAATTAGTACTACGTGCAACTGTGTCTTAGATCGCCACCATATGACGGAATCAGAAATGTAATACCTCTTGGGGGTTCAGGTGTTTTATCGTCTAGACCAAGGGGAGACTAAGTCCTGCTACTCTAGTTATATATTGTGGAACACCCAGTATATCTGGGGGCTTCATCCTCTAGACCAAGGGGAGTCCCAGACCCACTACCCTAGTCCTTTATCCATGGTGATGTAGAGAGTCTGTAAATCCTCTGAAATGTAACACCCAGGAGGGTCAGGGGGCTTCATCCTCTAGACCAAGGGGAGACCCAGACCCACTACCCTATTCCCTTATTCATGGTGATGTAGAGAGTCTGTAAATCCTCAGAAATGTAACACCCAGGAGGTTCAGGGGGCTTAATCCTCTAGACTAAGAGGGAAGACACCCAAGCTTGCTACTCATTTCTCATTTTGGTCTCAAATCTTCTCTTCCAGGAGCTGCATCACAACTCATCCATGGAGCAGATCTACAGTGCCGACCGCGCATCCCTCCTGGCCGAGGTCGAGCAATTGAGGGTGCACTCTGACATCACTGCCATGGAGCTTCATGA
This sequence comes from Plazaster borealis, assembly GCA_021014325.1. Classification (NCBI taxonomy): domain Eukaryota; kingdom Metazoa; phylum Echinodermata; class Asteroidea; order Forcipulatida; family Labidiasteridae; genus Plazaster; species Plazaster borealis. The sequence continues at coordinate 11,348,441 of CM037467.1, forward strand.
GCAACGACAGAAGCTGACGTCGCAGCTCAACAGCGTCGAGGAGCACGGCACCAACCGGGAACGACAACTCAAGAGACAACGTGAGTATCATACGTCCTGCTTTTGGGTTTTTTCTGTCTCGTGTAACCCCCCCCCCCTTCCCATCCCCTGCAAGACATTTTTTATAGAATAAACAGAAAACAACTCCCACATCAAAATAAATAAGTAATATGTTCAAACAGTTTCTTAAAAAAGCTCCCAGATACATTCTCATTTTCTAATGGAAGTACCCTTATAGGATTTGAGGCATTGCATGGTGAGGTATCAATATATATTTGGTTTGCGGTAACACCATGTGTATATCTACTTGCGAGGTAGATTTTGTTCTTTGAGAACCCTTGTTTCTCAAGAAAAGACACTCCTACCCACTTGTTCGCAAGAATGAAAGTTTTCTTATCCTCTCCCCTAAGGGGTCTTAAACATTCTTTAAAAACCTTCCGTTGTGTTTCAGTTGAAATGATGGAGCACAAATATCGTCAGGAGCGAGTCCTGGTTGAGGATCTTCAGACCTCGCTGGCCGTGGAGAAGGAGAAGGTCTCCCAGCTTGCCGACGCCCTGAACAAGGAGAAGAACCTGGTCATGGAGCTGCAGAACGACATCTCAGAGCTCCAGATCAAACTGGATCGCTTGACGACTAGCAAGGAGAGACTGGAGGCCAAGCTTGCCGAAGTCACGTAAGGGAAACGCCTTTCCTCGTGTTTTTTTCCGTAAATCCTTGATTCTGATTGGTCGATCCATAGCAACAAGAGTGTGATATTAACCTACATTGCACGGTCAATATCAAACCCTGTTCTATTGCGCTGTTCTGATTCTGCGTATTGTGCTACTTTGCGTGTCAAGTTTGCTTGAAGATGAATTCGTTATCACACGCGCGCTTGTGGAATGCGGAATCAAATAGTGAATCTGCGTCCCCATATGCGTGGGACGCAGAAGTGTTATATTTGTCCGTATTCCACTGGGCGCTTGTGTGATAACTATTAATATGAACAGCTTGCTTTATGAAGTGCCTATTGGTACCTCACACCTGGGTTCAATTTCATAAAGCTGTTTAGCAGGAAATTGTGCTTAGCAAAGAAAAATCTTGCTTAGCAGAAACAGGTTACCAGCCAAAATACTATGTTATGTATATTGTTTGTGACTGGTTCCCTGCTAATTTTGGCTTAGCATAAATCTGTTAAGCAATATTTTCTGCTTAAGCAGCTCTATGAAATTGGGCCCTGATTGTTATACAGCGGTGGCTAGCGGAATGGGACGTTCCAGTAATTTCAACAAAATGTGCATGACAGGTTTTGCATGGGTTGTGGCTAGTGTCTAGATCATGCATTACAGTCCAAAAAAATTCACAACATCAAATACATATGTGTCGTCTTATTAAAACGAAGCAACAAAATTAGGTGTTTAGATTTTCGGAACATCAAAGCTATTCATAACTTCATAACAATATTTTGTTAAAAAAAAATTTAAAAAAATTAATATTGAATTTTTATCTTCTCTTTTTAAAGAATTTCTTAGAGAATGATTTTGGTAATGTTTACAATATCTAACAGTCGTGACTGACAAACCATTGCCATGCAACCAGTATTAATCCACTTCCCTTATTTCTCCCCGTTCCTTGATTTTGACCTTTGCCCTTTGACCTCACCACCAACAGTGGCATCGCCGAAGGAGTTTTGTAAGTGTGCGCTAATAAAACGCATTAAATCTTGCATCATATCAAAAGCATGGACGAAGCACTAATCCAACATTTTAACAAACATTGCCAGAAAATTGCATACAATGTTCTCACACTTGCAAGAAATTTCCTTTTTTTTTAGTAGGAATGGTTTTATAGATAACTGAAAAAAACAAAACACCCAACATTTTTGTAGAACTAACAGTGGTCGTTGTGTGTTAGGGGCATGTTGCTTTGCACGGTAATTTATTATTGTAAGCGTAATGCTTGTGGTTGACCAAACTGCATGTTTTGGGTGATGTTTTTTTTTATTTGTGTAAAACTGTATGGTATGTTTACTGTATGTCGGGGGCCCCAACTGGTGGATTTAATAAAGTGGTCCCATTCTCATACTGCTGGTAAGGAGAAAATATTGATTTGCAACCATGGGTAAAATTTTTCAAACTTATAATAATAACAATAATATTTTAAGTGCCAATAATGTTGGTTTCAAAACACTGTCTGAAATGACTCAACTTAAACTTACAAACAATATTACAAAAATACTTGTATTTAATTTGCCCTATGCCCTACACATTACACCACACAGGGACACTGACTCCCAAAATGGCGCAACAAAGATTTGTTGTGGTGATGACGTCAGGTGAATTGGGTCACTCATAGAAACTGTTCACTTGCCAAAAAGTATCTTGTGAAGGTGTGTTGCTGTAAAGTAACGTTGAAACTATCCGCTAACAAGTTTGATGAAATTGGGTCCGGGACCAACCACTGCCTTTATGCAATTTTTTCTGTGAATTTATTTTGGAATTCTAGTTAAAAAAGACTGTGGTGAACCAGTGTTAGATTTTCATGAAAGCTGCTAAGCAAACTAGCTAAGCAGGGAAAGAGTCTGTGCTTACCAGCAGAAGTAGCGCACCCGCTGAAATGCTGTGTATCTTTCAATCAGTTGCTCATGCCTGGTTCCCTGCAAACTTTTGTCCTCGGCACATTATTTCTGTTTAGCGATAATTTCTGCTTAGCAGCTTTTTTGAAATTTGGCAGCTGGCTAGGGCGGGGCAGACCAACCTGTTGGTAAGTCCATTACGCCACACCAACTCGCATCTGCTGCGCAACGTTTGGGTAGTTCCGTCACAAAAGTTGCAATACATTTGTGTGTAAGTTTAACTAAAATCGCTCATTTCATCATTCCAACGCGTTTTTTTTTTATGACGGGAAACTGATGGTTCTGACAAGTCCGGCAGTATTTGCAAAACCTATGTGAGTCCAAGGTTGATTAATATTTTCCTGTACAAAAATCATCACCCCCCCAGTGCAACGCTTTTTTGTATGGGCTTCTTGTGAATCTAGGTGTAGTGGGCATGGGTTTCAGTACAGGATTGGTGACCGGTACAAAACATCAAAACAAGAGGGTGACAAAATCTTTATGCAAGATCCTTTGTTAAGAAATGTCGTAATTCTAAAGTTGGGATTGTTCGTTGATTTGTTTATTGTGTATGCAAGCCTGCATGGTTGCTGTTGACACGGATGTGATCTCTGGCATGTTGATTGTTTTGTTTTTCTTTCCAGGTAGCCTAATATTTACTTGGTTTACATTTACATCAATCATGTTTTCTTTTATTTTCAACCTCGGAATTCGACCCATTGTTGCACTTTTTTGTTCATGGTTTTGGTTCATTATTTTATGTGTAGTATACATGTTTATATGGTGTTTTATTTTCTTCTTTTAAAGTTTTTAAAAAGATTCTCATACTTGGTTATTTTTGCCCCAAACCTTCCTGTTTTTTTTTTGTTTTTTTTCAAGAATCACTATAAATATTTGGCTGTTCTTTCTCCAGAGTGCAACTCGAGTCTGAGAAATCACACTCGAGGAGTCTACATGAGACGCTGGAATCGGAACAGCAGAGTGTACAGAAACTGCACGAGACATTAGAGATGGAGACAAATCGTACAGCTCAGGTCAGACAGAGAGAACAAAACAGTGTAAAGGTATGTGAACTACTAAACCAAACTCCCCACCTCCCACCCCCCCCCAGAAATACAGAATAACACAAAAATAGTCAGTGGTCCGACGTTTCGACTCTAGCAGAGTCTTTCTCAAAGGCAGACTCTGCTAGGGTCGAAACGTCAGGCCACTAACTATTTTTTAAATTTATACCATGGGACCTTGTGGTTGGTTAAGCTGTTTGCAACAGCTAGTTATATTATCTCAAAAGGAAAATGGCAAACAAGCTAGAAATGTACCACCAAAAGAAAATGTTACAATATTTTCTTGAAGACGATCAGAGCCTACTGATTGAAACATCGAGGTTGTTACACCAACGGTTATGTTCAGAACCACCACAACTCAAAGAGAGAAATTTCATGTACGTGGTGTTACTGCAAACCTTTATATCTTGTATCTCCTAAGTGTTTCTTCACAGCTGGGTGTATTTTTGTAGGGCTGCTGAAGCAGAAAATATTGCTTCTCAATTTTTAATTTTTTTTTTCTAGATAAAAATTAAGCAGGGAACCGGTTCAAAATAGTACATAATGTTATTTTGGCGAGTTACTTTCTCGGTATTAAGCGAAATTGGGTTGTGCTTTACTGCTTTGCTAATTTGTGTACTTTAAGCAGCTCTATGAAATCTGGCTTAGATCTATGATATCGGGCATTGCAAGGTTGCAGAGTTTCTTTGCCTTTTGGATGACACCCCCTTCTTTCATCCTCTTTCTTCCAGGAGCTAAGACACGCCTTAGAAGATGAGAGGAATAAGATGGTGGTGACCTACAAGGATCTAGAGAAGGAGAAGATCCGAACCGACGGTCTCAAGAGGGAGCTAGATGCGGAGAAAGCCAAGTCCCTGAGTCTGGCCAACACGGAGAGGTCCAAGACATCGGACCTCAAGACTGCGCTGGACATTGAGAAGACGCGGTGCCAAGAACTGCACTCTGCATTGCATGTAAGGATGAAGTTTGTCTGTTAAATACTAACGGTAGCAAATCCTCCAAAATCGTATACGGGAAGTTTTCTGACTTTGTAGGATGCATCACTTTGTTTTATGCAAGTTCGCCCCAGGCAAGGCTAAAAGCCACTCTTGGGGTAAAGGTCTACAAGAAGAAAAAATTTAAGATGACAGTAACTCAGAGGAGCTGAAGGTATGAATTGATATTCCTCTTAGAACAGTCTAGATTGAAGGATGAAGGGAAACATGCACCAGGTAAGGAGTTCCAAAGAGATGCAGTACGTGGAATAAAGCTGTTGGAACGACTCTCTGTTCTACATCTCAGCAAAAGCAAGAGTGTATGGGTGAGAAGAAGCAGAAAGCCTGGTTTCACGCTCAAACATCCTGATAGAAGAAACTAGGTCGGACACACTAGTGGCACATTCCGAGTCCAAACATTTGGGTGTTTAGTTAGCTATGGGTTTAGGGTTAACACTCCTAATAGAATTTGTGAACAGTCTCACACATATTGAATGCATAAGTCCCAGGAAAAACAATGGGATGGATTTTGAAGGGTTTGGAGTGGCTAAGGTTGAATTAGGTCTAGTTTCTCCTGTTTTAAATTAATAAAAAGCAAAAACAGTTATAGACACTAACAATTATTTATGACAATTTCCATTCAGAGAGAGCAAGCTCTGAACACCCAGCTTCACGAGTCCCTCGACCAGGAACGCAGCGCCTACGCCGAAAACGCCCACTACGAGAAATCCAACATCGGCGAGCTTCAGGCCCTGCTGGACTCTGAGAAATCCCGGAATCTGGACCTGCGGACCAAGGTGAACCAGCTAGAGAACACCATCGCTGGGTTGGAGTCAGTCTCAGACGGTCAGAGGAGGCGGAGCTTGGAGGCTTTGGAGGAGGAGCGAGCAGTGTGTCGGCAGCTCAGGGCGACCATTGATAGCTTACAGGTGACTGACTTATTTTTGATTTTACGTTAAACCAGCCAAAACAAGACAAGGATAAAACTCCTTAACCCTTACTCCCTCAGCCTTTTTGCCGACAGGTGACATCAATCCTCCAATATCCTCCTCTCCTATATCACTCCAAACCAAATTGTTTGGACTTGGATAAGATTGGAATGTCTGGCCCAGTTATAAGCAATTGTTATTTGGGCCTACATCCCTCAGTCCTTCTGAATCCTTCGTTTTGGCAAGGAGGATATGGGAGGGTTAAGGTTATAGATGGAAATAAATTCTATAGGCCATGTGGTTGGTCAAGGCGGCTTGGCGACAGCTGTTTTGGATGGGATGCCAGAAGGATGTCATGGGCCGACCAAAGATCTGCTGGGTAGTCAACATCCGATAATGGTCAGGTTGTGATACCACCGAACTCAAAGCAGCAGCCCTGGAAAGAGGGTAGGTGGTAGGAACGGTACAAGTGATTCCAGCGGTGTACAATTTGAGGAGGAGACCAGGGGCAAATACCTATGTCTATTAGAGAGAGATAGAGAGGTCTGCTTTGAGGTTGATGTTTAAACAACTCTTCATTCTGTTTTCTCCTTGCAGGTCCAACAGGATGATCTGAATCGCAAACTCTCCTCCGAGCAGGAGAGAGTGACCCTGGTCCAGCAGGAATCTGAGCGTCTGAAGGCCAGCCTCCTGAGCCAGAAGGAGGAGGGACGCGAGAGGGACATCATCAGGGAGAAAGAACGACAGACTGAGCGGCAGAGACACCGAGAGAGGGAGAGGGAACGAGAACTGGAGAGACAGAGACAGGTGAGGAGGGGGGAGTGGGGTCTTGAAGACGGACAGGAGGGCTGGAAGGGGTCTTGAAGACAGACAAGAGGGATGAGAGGGTCTTGGCTGTAAACTCTAGTTACCTCGAGTTACCGCTTGTTTAATTCTGCAATTCTCCCTTACTGACTCTCTGTACCTGTAGAGTGATTTCAAGTTGGAGCGTGAGTTGGACAGACAGAAGATCCAGTCTTTGGAGGAAGAGTTGGACGAGACCAAACAAACTCACGATGCGACGTCAAGCGAGCTGAAGAAACTCCGAGATGCTCAGCGACACTTCACCCCGAGGGTCACTGAGGAGGAACTGCAGCAAGCCTACAAAGAGGTACGTTGGACTCTCGCTGCTGATTTCATCAATCAGGCCAAGTTGTTCCTGATTTTTGGGAGGACTGTTTTAAGTGATTTTCTCATTTTTCATTATATGTTTGGTATATTCAGTGTAGAGTCAGTCACTCTACACTGAAACCTCTGAATCCCTATAAATATACCATGTCTCACACTCTTCAGTCTCCTGACGATGACTGGAGCAGGCTAGTCGAAATGTTGAGACCAATTAAGAACTCACTCCGCGGCAGTGAAGTTAATAACGAGAAGCCCCCTCGATCCACTAAGGGAAAGTAGAAGGTAGATTTCCTACCTCCCACCCAGGTAGTAGTTAATAAGCAGGACAGTTCTTTTCAGAACTAAAGCAGTCTCCCGAAATTCCTAAATCTACTCCGCGGCAGTAGAGTAAATAGCAAGACAAGTTCTCAAAGAACAAAATCTACACAGCAAAGTAGATATACACATGGTGTTACCACAAACCAAATATACATTGATACCTCACCATACAATCTCATTTTGGTTCTTGTAGGAGTTGTCCAGAGCCAGTCCACGCCAAAGTCCACATTCCACTGTCTACGCCTCACGGCTGCAACTCTACAAGGCGCAGCTGGAAGCAGTCCGACAGCGACTTCAGCTACTGGCCGTCAGACAACAAGAGGAGGTCGCCAGACTACACAGGTGAGTTCACTGAGGGTCAAAAGGGAACCCTTTTAATGTTGGCAAATTTTTGACGTTCATCGGCTTTACATTATTTCCAAACTGCATACCAGCCTGTCTTCCAAATCCTGGGCTGGATTTCTTAAAGATTTCTGGATCATGACTTGTCAGTATCATTGTAGTTATCTTGGCCCAATTTCATAAAGCCTGTAAGCATAAAAACTTGCTAAGCACAGACAAATCTTGCTTAACAGAAACTGGTTACCAGCCGAAATTCCATAAAGTTTACATTGTTGCAACTGGTGCCCCACTCATTTTTTTGCTTAGCAAAGAGTATTTTCTGCCTAACAGCTTTATGAAATTGGGCCCTTGTCTTTTGACATCACATCATGAAATTTATTGTTTTCGTTTTTTGTTTTCTTTTTCACAGAGTTGGTCTTGAGAAGGATCATCAGGAGTTGGGGTCTCTGCAACGAGGTTTAACAGAAACACTCTCTGAACTGAAGCAGCTCCACGCATCCCTGGCTATGCACTCTGAGGTGAGAACACTGTTTTTACTCAGTCTATAAAAAAAAAAGCCCAGACGGGACAAAAGGTACGGCTTTACCCAAACATCAGTGTGTGTATGAGTAAAATTAAATATGGAAGTTTAACATCTAATAAATTGTTACAGGACCTGCTGCTAAATTATAGGATTCAAACATTCTAGCTACCGGGCTAGCTCGGTGGTCTAGTGGTAAGACATTAGGGTCCAATTTCATGGCTCTTCTTACCGCGGAATTCTGCACTTACAGAGCCCTGTAAAGTTCATGATTCTATGAACTGAAAGCACAGAATTCCACAGTAAGCAGAGCCATGAAATTGGACCCTGCTCTAGAATGAATTAAGGGTCTAGATCGTAGACTTGAAAATAATTTTATTGTTTTTTCCTTTTCCCAGACTATCCCAGTGACACAAAGTCCGACAGCGACCCGACTCAACGATCGCCTCTTGGTTCAGAACGCCGAGTTGAGTAACTTTGCCTCAAGGCTGAGTGAGGAGAAGACTGAGATGAGGTCTGCGTTGGCCAAGCTGGAGGAAGAGGTATGGAGGTTCAGACAGCGGGAGGCTCAATTAGATGAGGTGAGAAACCAGGAACAAATGAATCCAAAATGGCGTCCTCAGCGACGTCAACCATGGGCCTTTTTCCCAATCCTTTGGCTTGGGCTCCGGCTCCTGCTTGGGCTCTGCAATCATCTTTGGAGCAGTGTACAATTTGCACGGTGTTTCCAACATCAAACCGAGCCTGGTGCCAGAGACGGAGCCTAAGTCGAGGTTTGGAAAGATGGCCTTGTACTCTGTCTCAGGTATACAACATCAACATGAGTTATTGTGGAATCGCCACACCATTCATCAACATTCTTACTTTTTGTGTCTTAAATCAACTTGATATTTTTTTGGTCTTTTTAGGAAAATCGACGTTCCTTAGACAACACCGACATCGCACTAGCGGAGGAGCGAGCCATGTGGAGCCGAGAGAGGCACGCTACCCAAGCAGCACTGCAGAAGTCCGAGTCCCAGATTGCCCACCTGAAAGCCCAGCTACAGCATGAGGCAGCCAAGAGAGACGGAGGGAGCCCTCACCTGGCGGGAAGCGGAGAGTTTTCAGAACACCAACATTTGAAGGTAGACCCATGAATTGCCGAAGCTGAACTTTCAATTTCCGAAAACCACAAAACTTCCTTTTAAAAGAAGAGGTACCTTTCAAATTCTGTTCACTCTTGTCAGGAAGGGTTCAAATGAAAGTACCTAAAAAATAAGCCATTTTTGAGTTAAACTTGTTGTATAATGTTTTGAATAATGACTTGTTTGGTCACAAGTAATACACAGTGTTGAATCTATCCTTTTAAACCCAAAACAGTGTTCATTTATGAAGTTGTTTGTGGCAAGCCTGGTACCCTTGTGCCATAGACTATCGTTTAAAACTGGGTATGGGTGCTTGACTTCTCTTGTGAATCTATGTAAAAGGTTTACCCCCAAGCTAAAGTCCAAGAGATTCAAAGTTGAACTTTTGCTGGTAACTGAACAATTCCCTGTGCCACACGTGAAATCCAGCAAATGGTTTATTCATGTTTTCCTTCAATCGATATATTCCAGTTGCAGAAGATGTACGGCAAGTACCTGCGAGCGGAAAGTTTCCGTAAAGCTTTGGTTTACCAGAAGCGCTACCTCCTACTCCTTCTGGGCGGGTTCCAGGACTGCGAGCAGGCCACGCTGCAGCTGATCGCTAAGATGGGGGCGTATCCCGCGCAGCAAGACCTGGAGCGACGGTCGAGGCACAGCAAGGCGTTCACCAGGTTCAGAAGTGCTGCAAGAGTTGTCATAGCTGTGTCCAGGTTAGTTGGAAGACAAATCTTCTTTGCAAAATTTAAATTGTTTTTCCGGTTTAACCACAATGACCACCACACACAGAAAAAGAAGTAAGAAAATCCTACATCTAATCGCTATTCAAAATTAGAAATCATTTAGAAATCTTTAATATTTTTCAAAATTTAATTACTTTAGTTTTTCTATTTCAATCTTCTGCTTAACAGACTCAAGTTTTTAGTGAGAAAATGGCGACGAGCCACACGGGTCGGTACTCCTGTCGCGACTGGTACCCTCCAGCCAGATCTCACATCACCGTCCCCAAGAGGGCTCCCTTCTGCTTCTATTCCCTCTGTCAGGGTCACGACCCCGGTCAGAAGTGCCCTACCCAGGGGTGCTTACCTTGTTAACGGTGCCTCACCGCCTGTTCGTGATGTCACCAGGACTACCACGTCGCGGACAGTCTTCCAAAGTAGTCACCACCGGGCAAGATCTTCCAGTCCCGTCTTATTTCACGGGTAAGCTTTGAATTCTTGACTTATGAATAATTCATATATCCCAATACTTCCAATGAGCGCTTGTCTTATGAATAATTCATATATCCCAAATCTTCCATCAAGCTCTTCTCTTATGAATAATTCATATATCTCAAATCTTCCATCGAGCTCTTGTCTTATGAATAATTCATATATCCCAAATCTTTCATTGAGCTCTTGTCTTATGAATAATTCATATATCTTAAATCTTCCATTGAGCTCTTGTCTTATGAATAATTCATATATCCCAAATCTTCCATTGAGCTCTTGTCTTATGAATTGTTCATATCCCAAATTTTATGGAATTGGAAGCAAACCATCCATTCTATGTTTAAGCGTGAGACTGTGTGTAAAAATATTTGTGATTGATTTCCTGTTTATCACATACAGAGCGTCCTCAACATCACCACGTCCCGATGGCAGACCCACGGGGTATCACTCCGCCTCTCATCTTGACAGAACCCTGAGCAGATCGCTGGACAGACCCCTAGACACAACCCTGAATGGAGATCCAGAGGCGTCGTTAACAAACTACATCCAGAAGCTGGAGAGTCTTCAGCAGCGACTAGGAGCACATATTTCAGGTAAAAAAAGAAGTTCATTTTCCCCCGCCCCAGTTTTGTAATTCCTCAAGTATTATTGCAATACCCTCCTACTCATGGAATCATTTTGCCAGTGAGTTGACCAACTGCTTGGAGTCATTAAGGTATCGTACACGTTTGGTAATGACTCAAAACAAATATTAGTATAAAAACTTACTTGGAAACAGGCAACAGAGAGCTGTTGATAGTATAAAACATTGTAGGAAACGACTCCCTCTGAAGTAACGTAGTTTTTGAGAAACAGGTAATTTCTCACTAAAATAATAAAAACTTCTTGCAAGAAGTTTTTATTCCTATCTGAAAGCACACAAATTTGTACAACAAGGGTGTTTTTTCTTTCATCATTTTCTTGCAACTTCGATGACCAATTGATCCAAAATTTTCACAGGCTTGTTATTTTATGCATATGTTGGGATACACCAAGTGAGAACACTGGTCTTTGGCAATTACCAAACGTGTTCAGTGCCTTTAAACTATACGGGTTGTGTAATGGTGGCCAACTTCACCGAACTACATACAGCAGTGTACTGTGTAGATGTATTCACCACATTGATTATTTGAAACATTTTTTTTCCGACCATTTTAGGAGATGCAAGATACTCCAAGAGGTAGTATCTGAAGAAGTAGACCCGTCTTGCTACGTATGCTGCTCCCTAACCACCACCCCCTCCCATTGGACCTCTGTGATGTTCCCTGGTCACTTTCCACTGCTACACACAACTCTCACTTGACGCTGGTAGCCGGCGGATTTGTACTCCCATCATAAAGCGAACGGCCTTAATACAATGTTTTTGTGAGTATTCCTTGTAGCTGGCGCTAAACCGCCGACATCCACAAAGAAAGATCGCATCACTACTCAAAATTATCTCTGATTTTACCTTTGAAAACAGACACACTTCAAAGCAGGGTCCAAAACCATAAAAGGCTGTTAACACAAAAACTTGCTAAGCACAGAAGCATCTTGCCTAACAGAAACAGGTTACCGGCCAAAATACTGTATAGTTTGTACTGCTGTGACTGGTACCCCACTCATTTTGTTTTGCTTGGCAAAGAAATTTGCAGCTTTCTGAGATTGGGCCTAGACTGCAAGTAAGATTTGAAAAATAGATATAGGGCATCAAAATAGCTGATTTTGAATATTTTTACATGTTGAGTCCTAATTTATAATAAAGCGTCATCAAAATATGCGAGGATGCATTTCCGGCCAATCCTTTGCTTCATGCTGCAATTTGAACATCTCATTTCCTTTACGTTCATGTTTGCATAGACCTCCAACACAGAAAAAAAACAAAAAACTGAAAATTATCACCATCTTTTTCCGTAGTTGTTTTAAAACCGATAGAAAATACACCGTTTTTTGTTGTCTGTAGGTTTTTGTTCAGGTTATTAATACAGTTGAGATTTATTTTTAAAAGGATGTTGTGTGCTAGGTCATAGAGCTCGGCATATTACCTCAAACCTACTTAGCATGAACTGGGGCCAATTTCAAAGCGTTGCTTAACGGTAAGCGTTGCTTAAGCGTAAGTGTATTTCACAGATTAGCAAGAAAATTAGGCAGCCAGCTTACGCGTTCACCATGGATTTGTATTTTGACGTCATTCATTTTCATACAGTAATCACCAGAAGGTTAACATTACTTTTCGTGTGCTTACAGTTAGCAGCACTATGAAATGGAAACTCGCGCAGTAAGCTCAAAAAACGACCGTTGAACAGCGCTATGAAATTGGGCCCTGGTTATATCTTATAAGCAATAAAAATTATCAGTTTATTTAGTGATTTTTTGTGAACCATGTTCCTATGACATTCGGAAAGTTTGTGGAAAGTTGTTAAACTAACAAAACTTGAGTTTCGGTCATTGAATCCTGATCAAGACGAATTAGCCAAAAGCACTTTCACGCAGCACCCTTTGCAAGCTTTCGGTTTCAAATTGTTTCATGAATAACTTTGTCATAGGTAAGGATGTAGTGCGTACTTTCCTAGAGTATTAGGGTTTAAGTATAAGAGAATGATTTCCAGACCTTTTTTTTGTATATGTCAGCAAGGATTGTGCCAAACGAAAGAATTTTTATTCGCGTTTCCTAAATTAGATGGAAGGAGAGGGGTAGGCCCCTGTGTACTGCCGTAGCCGACATCAAACTATGGAATAGTATTTTTTTTAGTGGGGTACTTACACAATGGGAACAAATGGTCAGCTATAATTCTCCGTTTGCTTCAGTGAATGTATTTGAAAATGGTTATCAATTTCCGAGCGCTCGCGACATCATATGCAAACAGTTTTACTACAGCTATGCGACGTCTCCCCAACAGTCCCCCAAATAATAATCATAATTATTCACTTTTTGTATCAAACCTCGGGCATGATTTCAGCAAACTGTCTCAGAACGATGTGGTCTTAATATTTTGTTGTTAAAATTATTTCAAGACAAAATTTCAATAAGCAATAGTGATACTATTTTGGAAGTTGGTTAATTTTTAAAAGCTGCATTTGAACTTCAGTTGTGTTGGATTTCTCGTTTTGTAGTAACAGTTCAATACTTGTTTAGTTCTTTTTCCTTTTTTTTTTAAAGAAATGTAAATATAGTTTGCAACGTTTCTTAAAACGGCTGTATATACGGAGCTTGCTTGTAAATTAATCATAAAAATGAATGAGAAATTTATGGGAGTTGTTACCAAAAGTTAAAAATGACGAATGCAGTATTCAAGAACTAGAGGAAGTTTTGGTGCTCAGAAAACAATTCTTGTCAGGCATTTTTCTTTTTTTGTTTTCCTTAAAAAAAAGTGTACTTAACTTAGGGACATAAACGTAATATGCAAAACACAAAAGCACACATTCCAAAGTATAGAGTGTAATGGATAATATTTTTTAAATAAGGGTATGAAATCTGCCGAGATAACTTTGTACGATTTGTAAACATTTTAAACGTCAAATTTGGTTACAAATTTGCCGGATTAACTGTAAAAATAAACAAACATGCTGTTGTTATTCTATGCATGGCTTGCCATACCAATTTGAAATGTGAATTACTAAAATGCTTTAATAGATGTTAATTTTGCATTGCGGATATAGAATATAATTTTGTTTTGACCTGTTTTAATATCTATTAAATCGTTGCGTTACCCGCTGCTAAAACATAGGATTCGAACTACCTCTATCCACCGGGCTAGCTTGGTGGTCTAGTGGTAGGACATTTGCTCTAGCAATGCAAAGGTAATGGGTTCGAATCCCACCCGAGTAATTTTCCTGTGGATTTTTTTTACAGAACTCGGGAAAGTACTGAGTATACAGTGCCTAATACATATCGGTTTAAGGGTCAAAACAAAATTATATACTAAAATGCTGTTAACATTTCTCGATTTTGAGAGTTGTGTTGTTAAAAACCACCAGAAGAGTGGCACATAGAGGGCGTTTTTGAAACCTTGGCTTCAGCTTTTGCTTCGGCTGTGGCTTTGACTCCATAAGCCACAGCTCCAGCTCCATAAGCTGTGTTTGGAAAGGACAACATTTTCAAATCACTGCTAGACTGAAAGTTAGAACCATGGTTTAGAAAACGGTCACATTGTACAATTATACATTCATCATGTTGCCGCCACCTTTGTCTTGTTCCCTGTGTAATAATGAACACTGATTCCCAATGTGCCAAGAAGGATCCAGACTACATGTATCTTACCATCAAGCCCGTTTGGGTACATTGATTTTGAATGGATGAAGAAAAAACCCAAGATGGCGGCACCATGAATGATGAAGGGTCTATTGCCGTTTTGGAAACCTCGGCTTGGGCTTGGGCCTGGTTTTGGGCTCTGTCCGCCAGTTTGGAGCCCCGTAAGGAAAGCGCACGATTTTGAAATAACTGACAGAGCCTAAGGCCAAGGCCAAGCGGTGGTTTCGAAAAGGGCCTGTGATCACTTCTGGTATTTGGTCATTAACTAATTTTACAATCAAGGCTTTAGTATTATAAAGCTGTTGATTGGGAAGGCAGATTTTCCTGAAATTTATCATAGAAATAAATTAAAGATTAAATGTTTACATAATTTCATAATTGTTTTGTTAGAACGATTGTTAAGAGCTTATTTATATTAATGCAAACAATGAACGTCATGCAAGTCAGCAGGTAATACTGTGCAAGTGCTATAAAATGAACCATGTACTTTAAATATGTTAACCCTCCTACTCTTTGTAGCATTCTCAAGCGAGTTTATCAACTCTTCGAAACCTTTCAACTGCACGGATTGTGTATGGTGGCGCAACTGTGCACAGAACTAAATGATTACAATTACATGTGTGTACTGTGTAGATGTATTCACCACATGATATTGCAGGCTGGCTTAGTTTATTTATCACTCAAAACCAATGGATGATGTCGAATGGTCCAACAGTAGGAGGGTTAAATAATGGAAAATGCCTTCTTAACAGCGTTGTGAAATTTGCTGTTAATGGTTACATATTTAACATAGTTTTGACATTCAAAATGGCCTCCCAGTTACCGTTGTTCATTGTGAGTACATTCGTAACCCTTCATACAAAATCTTTCTAAAACTCAGTTGAAACTCACAGAGAGAGGTCTTTAAAGTTGAAGACGATTTATTTTTTAGCGAGTGGTTGGATTTTTATTTTACAGTACAAAATGTGAATTAATTTTAACTATTTTGAATGTGCATAGATTCTTAATAAATGAATGTTTTAATAAATTTGTTTTGATATTGACATGCACTTGTTCGGTGGACATTTATTTACCTTTCGGAAGCACTTTTTGTTTTAAACCTTTACCATACTGAAGGTATAGTTCCCTGACTACTCCCTTCAAAAATTAAATTACTCTGAGCATCACCAGTCCATAATATACACACTGCCTCATTCTAAACCTAAATGGCCGTTATGACATTGGTTTATTCATGGAGGAATAAGACCATGGTTTATTGCACTTAATTTCTTTGAAATTGTTTAATGAATAATTTTAAAATAATAATAAAGTAACGGATAGAACCACCCAAAATCCCCTAATAACATTTTCTCTGGATAAAGCTAAAACTGAACGATGAAGGAATTAATCTGAAATTCTAAGTGTTCAGTGGTTTGTGTCCATATTTTTTATGGCAAAGGATGCCACAGATTGTCGAGGCATTTTTATTCAGAATTGAAAACAAAAATCACTTGCATTTTTGCTAGTTTTGAGGTTAAAATTAGAAAAATTACAGGGGGTAAGCCTTGCATTTTTGCAAACTTTTTGTCAAAATTGAAACAAATCACAAGGGGTAAGCCTTGCATTTTTGCAAGTCTTGAGGTTAAAATTAGAAAAATCACAAGGGGTAAGCCTTGCATTTTTGTAAGTTTTAGGGTCAAATGAGAAAAATTACAGGGGTAAACCTTGCAATTTTGCAAACTTTTTGTCAAAATTGAAACAAATCACATTTCTACAAGTTTTGGGGTGAAAATTAGAAAAATTACCAGGAGTAAGCCTAAGCCTGCATTTTTGCAAGTTTTGGGACGAAAATGAGAAAATTAGAAAAAAAAATCACAATTATAAGTTTAGGGGGAAATTACAAGGTGTAGGCCCCCTAAGCCTTGCAATTTTGCGAGTTTTAGGGTAAAAAATAGAAAAATGACAACGGGTAAGCCTTGCAATTTTGCTAGTTTTAGGGTAAAAATTAGAAAAATGACAAGGGGTAAGCCTTGCATTTTCGTTTTAGTTTCAAAATGCATTACCAGAGTTTCCCATTAGCCAAAATCTCTAAATTATACTCAACGCTTTCACTGTGAACCCTATCAGCTGTTATCAGTAAATTAGTTGTAATAATAAAAACTCACCCTGGAACCCACTTTCCTAAGACCAGTGATCCTGACCCACAAGCCTACTGCTGGTGTTAAATAACCGAATAAATATTGTGCATACTGCATTATTTTACGGCATAAAATCACAACTGACAACTTGGCCCAAATTTGATGGAAACGCTGGGCTTACCCCTTATGATTTTGTCAAATGTTAATATTTCCGCAAATTTAGCTAAAATCATAGGTCAATTTATGACCCCAAAATGTGTTATCAGTAAAATAATTTTGATGAAATAAATTTTTTTTTTTCCAAAGAGGAAATAAACCTCCGAGCTATGAAACAATTATCTTAGTAATTTTGTCTATAGTGGCGTGTTAAATTGGGTTTGTTTAAATTGTGTTTTACTATCATTATTCTTTTGGAGAAGCAGGTATTGCCGTAGCTAGATGACATACGTATTGGACTGGGAGCCACGAGACCCGGGTTCAATTCCCAGTTGTGTCTTTTTTTTCTATTTTGCTTGGACGCAGTGAATTTTATAAGTAGTAGTAAAAACACCTCCAAACACCAACGGGCACTGCGGCTGCGGTGCACTGGATTGTTCAATTGCGTGCAGTCCAGAGCTGGGAGACCCGGTTCGAATCCTACCCGTACCAAAAGGGACATGACTTTTACTGCTGGCCGCTGTAATGGATTGGGGTTCCGTCATGTCTCTCCCCAAAATAGGTAGGGTGAATATTCCGGGTCGGAAAGCAAAAGGAGGGACCGGGACTAGCCAATCCCAGAAAGGAACTATATGGGTGATCACCATGCTGGTTCGACCAGACTTTGAGTCCCCTGAACGCCTGGTCGTCACTCCGACTAACTTTCTGCACAAATTTATTCTAATTTACTTTATTTTTAACAATCTATAATACCAAAGTATTTCGACCGTTTTTGTTGATACAATCAAAAGGGTAACAGGGGTGGGGGGGGGACTACTTCACAAGGGGTGAGTCCAGCATTTCTGTCAAATTTGGGTCCAAAAATTAAAGAAATCACAAGGGGCTAGTCCAGCAGTTTTATCAAATTTAGGTCCAAAACTGAAAACAAATCACAAGGGGTAAGTCCAGCAATTTTATCAAACTTGGGTCCAAAATTTAAAAATCACAAGGGGTAAGTCCAGCAGTTTTATCAAATTTGGGTCCAAAATTAAACAAATCACAAGGGGTAAGTCCAGCAATTTTATCAAAATTGGGTCCAAAATTGAAAAAAAAAATCACAAGGGGTAACTCCAGCAATTTTATCAGATTTAAGTCCAAAATTGAAAACAAATCACGAGGGGTAAGTCCAGCAATTTTATCAAACTTGGGTCCAAAATTTAAAAATCACAAGGGGTAAGTCCAGCAGTTTTATCAAATTTGGGTCCAAAATTAAACAAATCACAAGGGGTACCTCCACAAGTTTTATCAAATTTGGGTCCAAAATTTAAAAATCACAAGGGGTAAGTCCAGCAGTTTTATCAAATTTGGGTCCAAAATTAAACAAATCACAAGGGGTAAGTCCAGCAGTTTTATCAATTTTGGGTCCAAAATTAAACAAATCACAAGGGGTAAGTCCAGCAGTTTTATCAAATTTGGGTCCAAAATTTAAAAAATCACAAGGGGTAAGTCAAGCAGTTTTATCAAATTTTGGTCCGAAATTAAACAAATCACAAGGGGTAAGTCCAGCAGTTTTATCAAAGTTGGGTCCAAAATTTAAAAATCACAAGGGGTAAGTCCAGCAGTTTTGTCAAATTTGGGTCCAAAGTTAAACAAATCACAAGGGGTAAGTCAAGCAGCTTTATCAAATTTTGGTCCGAAATTAAACAAATCACAAGGGGTCAGTCCAGCAGTTTTATCAAAGTTGGGTCCAAAATTTAAAAATCACAAGGGGTAAGTCCAGCAATTTTATCAATTTTGGGTCCAAAATTTAAAAATCACAAGGGGTAAGTCCAGCAGTTTTATCAAATATGGGTCCAAAATTGAAAACAAATCACAAGGGGTAAGTCCAGCAGTTATATCAAATTTGGGTCCAAAATTAAACAAATCACAAGGGGTAAGTCCAGCAGTTTTATCAAATTTGGGTCCAAAATTTAAAAAAATCACAAGGGGGTAAGTCCAGCAGTTTAATAAAATTTGGGTCCAAAATTAAACAAATCACAAGGGGTACTTCCAGCAGTTTTATCAAATTTGGGTCCAAAATTTAAAAATCACAAGGGGTAAGTCCAGCAGTTTTATCAAAGTTGGGTCCAAAATTTAAAAATCACAAGGGGTAAGTCCAGCAGTTTTGTCAAATTTGGGTCCAAAATTAAACAAATCACAAGGGGTAAGTCCAGCAGTTTTATCAAATTTGGGTCCAAAATTTAAAAATCACAAAGGGTAAGTCCAGCAGTTTTATCAAATTTGGGTCCAAAATTTAAAAAATCACAAGGGATAAGTCCAGCAGTTTTATCAAATTTGGGTCCAAAATTAAACAAATCACAAGGGGTAAGTCCAGCAGCTTTATCAAATTTGGGTCAAAAATTTAAAAATCACAAGGTGTAAGTCCAGCAGTTTTATCAAACTTGGGTCCAAAATTAAACAAATCACAAGGGGTAAGTCCAGCAATTTTATCAATTTTGGGTCCAAAATTAAACAAATCACAAGGGGTAAGTCCAGCAGTGTTATCAAATTTGGGTCCAAAATTAAACAAATCACAAGGGGTAAGTCCAGCAGTTTTGTCAAATTTGGGTCAAAAATTAAACAAATCACAAGGTGTAAGTCCAGCAGTTTTATCAAAGTTGGGTCCAAAATTTAAAAAATCACAAGGGATAAGTCCAGCAGTTTTATCAAATTTGGGTCCAAAATTAAACAAATCACAAGGGGTAAGTCCAGCAGTGTTATCAAATTTGGGTCCAAAATTAAACAAATCACAAGGGGTAAGTCCAGCAGTTTTATCAAATTTGGGTCCAAAATTAAACAAATCACAAGGGGTAAGTCCAGCAGTTTTATCAAATTTAGGTCCAAAATTGAAAACAAATCACAAGGGGTAAGTCCAGCAATTTTATCAAAATTGGGTCCAAAATTGAAAAAAAAAAATCACAAGGGGTAACTCCAGCAATTTTATCAGATTTAAGTCCAAAATTGAAAACAAATCACGAGGGGTAAGTCCAGCAATTTTATCAAACTTGGGTCCAAAATTTAAAAATCACAAGGGGTAAGTCCAGCAGTTTTATCAAATTTGGGTCCAAAATTTAAAAATCACAAGGGGTAAGTCCAGCAGTTTTATCAAATTTGGGTCCAAAATTTAAAAATCACAAGGGGTAAGTCCAGCAGTTTTATCAAAGTTGGGTCCAAAATTTAAAAATCACAAGGGGTAAGTCCAGCAGTTTTATCAAATTTTGGTCCGAAATTAAACAAATCACAAGGGGTAAGTCCAGCAGTTTTATCAAAGTTGGGTCCAAAATTTAAAAATCACAAGGGGTAAGTCCAGTAGTTTTATCAAATTTGGGTCCGAAATTAAACAAATCACAACGGGGCAAGTCCAGCAGTTTTATCAAATTTGGGTCCAAAATTTAAAAATCACACGGGGTAAGTCCAGCAATTTTATCAATTTTGGGTCCAAAATTTAAAAATCACAAGGGATAAGTCCAGCAGTTTTATCAAATTTGGGTCCAAAATTAAACAAATCACAAGGGGTAAGTCCAGCAGTTTTATCAATTTTTGGTCCAAAATTTAAAAATCACAAGAGGTAAGTCCAGCAGTTTTATCAAATTTGGGTCCAAAATTAAACAAATCACAAGGGGTAAGTCCAGCAGTTTTATCAAATTTGGGTCCAAAATTTAAAAATCACAAAGGGTAAGTCCAGCAGTTTTATCAAATTTGGGTCCAAAATTTAAAAATCACAAGGGGTAAGTCCAGCAGTTTTGTCAAATTTGGGTCCAAAATTAAACAAATCACAAGGGGTAAGTCCAGCAGTTTTATCAATTTTGGGTCCAAAAATTTAAAAAATCACAAGGGGTAAGTCCAGCAGTTTTATCAATTTTGGGTCCAAAATTAAACAAATCACAAGGGGTAAGTCCAGCAGTTTTATCAATTTTGGGTCCAAAATTAAACAAATCACAAGGGGTAAGTCCAGCAGTTTTATCAAATTTGGGTCCAAAATTTAAAAAATCACAAGGGGTAAGTCAAGCAGTTTTATCAAATTTTGGTCCGAAATTAAACAAATCACAAGGGGTAAGTCCAGCAGTTTTATCAAATATGGGTCCAAAATTTAAAAATCACAAGGGGTAAGTCCAGCAGTTTTGTCAAATTTGGGTCCAAAGTTAAACAAATCACAAGGGGTAAGTCAAGCAGCTTTATCAAATTTTGGTCCGAAATTAAACAAATCACAAGGGGTCAGTCCAGCAGTTTTATCAAAGTTGGGTCCAAAATTTAAAAATCACAAGGGGTAAGTCCAGCAATTTTATCAATTTTGGGTCCAAAATTTAAAAATCACAAGGGGTAAGTCCAGCAGTTTTATCAAATATGGGTCCAAAATTGAAAACAAATCACAAGGGGTAAGTCCAGCAGTTATATCAAATTTGGGTCCAAAATTAAACAAATCACAAGGGGTAAGTCCAGCAGTTTTATCAAATTTGGGTCCAAAATTTAAAAAAATCACAAGGGGGTAAGTCCAGCAGTTTAATAAAATTTGGGTCCAAAATTAAACAAATCACAAGGGGTAAGTCCAGCAGTTTTATCAAATTTGGGTCCAAAATTTAAAAATCACAAGGGGTAAGTCCAGCAGTTTTATCAAAGTTGGGTCCAAAATTTAAAAATCACAAGGGGTAAGTCCAGCAGTTTTGTCAAATTTGGGTCCAAAATTAAACAAATCACAAGGGGTAAGTCCAGCAGTTTTATCAAATTTGGGTCCAAAATTTAAAAATCACAAAGGGTAAGTCCAGCAGTTTTATCAAATTTGGGTCCAAAATTTAAAAAATCACAAGGGATAAGTCCAGCAGTTTTATCAAATTTGGGTCCAAAATTAAACAAATCACAAGGGGTAAGTCCAGCAGCTTTATCAAATTTGGGTCCAAAATTTAAAAATCACAAGGTGTAAGTCCAGCAGTTTTATCAAACTTGGGTCCAAAATTAAACAAATCACAAGGGGTAAGTCCAGCAATTTTATCAATTTTGGGTCCAAAATTAAACAAATCACAAGGGGTAAGTCCAGCAGTTTTATCAAATTTGGGTCCAAAATTAAACAAATCACAAGGGGTAAGTCCAGCAGTTTTGTCAAATTTGGGTCCAAAATTAAACAAATCACAAGGGGTAAGTCCAGCAGTTTTATCAAACTTGGGTCCAAAATTTAAAAAATCACAAGGGATAAGTCCAGCAGTTTTATCAAATTTGGGTCCAAAATTAAACAAATCACAAGGGGTAAGTCCAGCAGTGTTATCAAATTTGGGTCCAAAATTAAACAAATCACAAGGGGTAAGTCCAGCAGTTTTATCAAATTTGGGTCCAAAATTAAACAAATCACAAGGGGTAAGTCCAGCAGTTTTATAAAATTTGGGTCCAAAATTGAAAAAAATCACAAGGGGTAAGTCCAGCAGTTTTATCAAATTTGGGTCCAAAATTAAACGAATCACAAGGGGTACTTCCAGCAGTTTTATCAAATTTGGGTCCAAAATTTAAAAATCACAAGGGGTAAGTCCAGCAGTTTTATCAAATTTGGGTCCAAAATTTAACAAATCACAAGGGGTAAGTCCAGCAGTTTTATCAAATTTGGGTCCAAAATTTAAAAAATCACAAGGGGTAAGTCCAGCAGTTTTATCAAATTTGGGTCCAAAATTAAACAAATCACAAGGCGTAAGTCCAGCAGTTTTATCAAATTTTGGTCCGAAATTAAACAAATCACAAGGGGTAAGTCCAGCAGTTTTATCAAAGTTGGGTCCAAAATTTAAAAATCACAAGGGGTAAGTCCAGCAGTTTTATCAAATTCGGGTCCAAAATTAAACAAATCACAAGGGGTAAGTACAGCAATTTTATCAATTTTGGGTCCAAAATTTAAAAATCACAAGGGGTAAGTCCAGCAGTTTTATCAAATTTGGGTCCAAAATTTAAAAATCACAAGGGGTAAGTCCAGCAGTTTTGTCAAATTTAGGTCCAAAATTAAACAAATCACAAGGGGTAAGTCCAGCAGTTTTATCAAAGTTGGGTCCAAAATTAAACAAATCACAAGGGGTAAGTCCAGCAGTTTTATCAAAGTTGGGTCCAAAATTAAACAAATCACAAGGGGTAAGTCCAGCAGTTTTATCAAATTTGGGTCCAAAATTTAAAAATCACAAGGGGTAAGTCCAGCAGTTTTGTCAAATTTGGGTCCAAAATTAAACAAATCACAAGGGGTAAGTCCAGCAGTTTTATCAAATTTGGGTCCAAAATTTAAAAAATCACAAGGGATAAGTCCAGCAGTTTTGTCAAATTTGGGTCCAAAATTAAACAAATCACAAGGGGTAAGTCCAGCAGTTTTATCACATTTGGGTCCAAAATTAAAAAAATCACAAGGGATAAGTCCAGCAGTTTTATCAAATTTGGGTCCAAAATTAAACAAATCACAAGGGGTAAGTCCAGCAGTTTTGTCAAATTTGGGTCAAAAATTTAAAAATCACAAGGGGTAAGTCCAGCAGTTTTGTCAAATTTGGGTCCAAAATTAAACAAATCACAAGGGGTAAGTCCAGTAGTTTTATCAAATTTGGGTCCAAAATTTAAAAAATCACAAGGGATAAGTCCAGCAGTTTTATAAAGTTTGGGTCCAAAATTAAACAAATCACAAGGGGTAGGTCCAGCAGTTTTATCAAATTTGGGTCCAAAATTTAAAAATCACAAGGGGTAAGTCCAGCAGTTTTATCAAATTTGGGTCCAAAATTAAACAAATCACAAGGGGTAAGTCCAGCAGTTTTATCAAATTTGGGTCCAAAATTTAAAAATCACAAAGGGTAAGTCCAGCAGTTTTATCAAATTTGGGTCCAAAATTAAACAAATCACAAGGGGTAAGTCCAGCAGTTTTATCAAATTTGGGTCCAAAATTTAAAAATCACAAAGGGTAAGTCCAGCAGTTTTATCAAATTTGGGTCCAAAATTTAAAAATCACAAGGGGTAAGTCCAGCAGTTTTATCAAATTTGGGTCCAAAATTTAAAAAATCACAAGGGGTAAGTCCAGCAGTTTTATCAAATTTGGGTCCAAAATTGAAAACAAATCACAAGGGGTAAGTCCAACAATTTTATCAAATTTGGGTCCAAAATTAAACAAATCACAAGGGGTAAGTCCAGCAGTTTTATCAAATTTGGGTCCAAAATTAAACAAATCACAAGGTGTAAGTCCAGCAGTTTTATCAAATTTGGGTCCAAAATTTAAAATCACAAGGGGTTGTCCAGCAGTTTGATCACATTTGGGTCCAAAATTTAACAAATCACAAGGGGTAAGTCCAGCAATTTTATCAAATTTGGGTCCAAAATTAAAAAAAAAATCACAAGGGTTAAGTCCAGCATTTTTATCAAATTTTGGTTTTATCCGATTTAGTCAAATTTTAACTGAAATGCAAGGCTTACCCCTTATGATTTTACCAGATTTTGGTCCAATTTCAACAAAAATGCCAGGGTTACGCTTACCCCTTGTGATTTTATCCGTTTTAAGCCCAATTTCTACACAAATACAAGGCTTACCCCACGTGATTATTTCCGATTTGGGTTTATTTTCGACAAATTTTAAGGCTTACCCCTTGTGATTTTATCCCTATAAGCCCAATTTCGACAAAAATCCAAGGCTTAACCCTTGTGTTTATATCCGATTTTAGCCTAATTTTGACAAAAAATGACAGACTTACCCCAAGGATTTTAGCCCATTTTAGCCAAATTTCAACTAAAATACAAGGCTTACCCCTTGTGATTTTATCAGATTTTCGCCCAGTTCTACATACAATAATCATGTCAGAATTTATCAGATTTAAGTTCATTTTCGACGAAAATGCAAGGCTTACCCCTGGTATTTTATCCCATTTAGCCCAATTTCAACTAAAATGCAGGGCTTAACCCTTGTGATTTTATCAGATTTTAGCCCAACTTCTCATACAATATTAATGTAAGGCTAACCTCTTAAGTTTTTATCAAATTTTAGGCCAATTTCTACGAAAATGCAAGGCTTTCCCGTTGTGATTTTATCCGATTCACGTTATTGTGGTCCAAATTAGTTTGATAAAAATGCCAGACTTTGGCCCTACACCTTATGATAGTGTTTTTTTTTTGCCTAGTTTTCAAATATCAATATTTCCGCAAATTAGCTGAAATCATAGGTCCAGCTAAATATTTGTGCATACTGCAACATTTTACGGCGTACATCACAACTGACAACTTGGCCCAAATTTGATGAAAACGCTAGGCTTACCCCTTCTGATTTTGTCAAATGTCAATATTTCCGCAAATTAGCTGAAATCATAGGTCCAGCTAAATATTTGTGCATACTGCAACATTTTACGGCGTACATCACAACTGACAACTTGGCCCAAATTTGATGAAAACGCTAGGCTTACCCCTTCTGATTTTGTCAA
Source organism: Plazaster borealis (assembly GCA_021014325.1). NCBI lineage: Eukaryota > Metazoa > Echinodermata > Asteroidea > Forcipulatida > Labidiasteridae > Plazaster > Plazaster borealis. Next base: position 11,373,686 of record CM037467.1, read on the forward strand.
ATGTCATTATTTCCGTAAATTTAGCTAAAATCATGGGTCAATTTATGACCCCAAATGTGTTATCAGTAAAATAATTTTGAATGAATATATTATTTCCCAAGAGGAAATAAACCTCCGAGTTATGTAACAATTATGTTAGTAATTCCGTCTATGGTGGCGTGTTAAATTGGGTTTGTTTAAATTGTGTTTTACTATCAATATTCTTTTGGAGAAGCAGGTGGCGCCGTAGCTAGATGACATACGTATTGGACTGGGAGCCACGAGACCCGGGTTCAATTCCCAGTTGTGTCTTTTTTTTCTATTTTGCTTGGACGCAGTGAATTTTATAAGTAGTAGTAAAAACACCTCCAAACACCAACGGGCACTGCGGCTGCGGTGCACTGGATTGTTCAATTGCGTGCAGTCCAGAGCTGGGAGACCCGGTTCGAATCCTACCCGTACCAAAAGGGACATGACTTTTACTGCTGGCCGCTGTAATGGATTGGGGTTCCGTCATGTCTCTCCCCAAAATAGGTAGGGTGAATATTCCGGGTCGGAAAGCAAAAGGAGGGACCGGGACTAGCCAATCCCAGAAAGGAACTATATGGGTGATCACCATGCTGGTTCGACCAGACTTTGAGTCCCCTGAACGCCTGGTCGTCACTCCGACTAACTTTCTGCACAAATTTACTTTAATTTTAATTAATTTTTAACAAATATACCAAAGTATTTCGACCGTGTTTTGGATACACCACAAGGTTGGGGGGGGGGATACTTTGCAAATATTTAGTCAATTGCAATTTGTATGACTCTTATCAGCTGTTATCAGTAAAGTAGTTGAAATATAACCATTCACCCTGGAACCCACTTCCCCAAGGCTAGTGATCCTGACCCACAAGCCTACTACTGGGTGTCAAATAACCGAAATGCTGAAGAGCAGAGAAAGAGTCCTACTGTTTCTTATTCGATTTCTCAAGATATATTTGGTCGATTTTTATGATTCAAAGTTGCTTTCATGATAAGATTTAACAGCGTTTCCTAACACTTCACATTATAAACAAGAACCTGTGAAATTGTGTTGGTATTTGTGTCAGTAAACTCACAGGCAGTGATACCCTAAACCACATGTTTACGCCTCATGAACTTTTTTGATCAGATAGGAAAGATCGTGTTGAAAACTGCTCCTTCCCAAACCAGTGAGTAGCAACCCGAGTTTGTCATAGGCAAACTCGCGTCTGCTTTTAATGGGTGATTCACGTAATGTAAGAAAAATGACAAGGGGTAAGCCTTGCATTTTATGCTTTTTGGGGGTCAAAATACAAAACACACACAAGGGGTAAGTAAGCCTTGCATTTTTGCAAGTTTTAGGCTAAAAATGAGAATGAGAAAGTTTTGGGGTGAAACTGAAAACAAATCACAATTGTTGCCCAAATTAAATTTGTTAATTTTTTTAATTTAACCTCCCAAGAAAAAACAGACAATTTCAATAAAAGACACACCTTTTAATACTTAAATATTAAATATATATTGAAAATTGTATTAATTAATGAGTCATTTTGAATATTTTATTGCCATTTTAAACCATTTTAAACCAAGCTCAGATTTGTTTTTAAATACATATACCACCCTGCCATAAATAATGTTTACAGGGTGGGGGGCTGTGCAAATCACAAGGGGTAGGCCTAAGCATTGCATTATTCGTCAGAATTTTTGAAACATTTTAAACTTGATTTAAAAAAAAAATGTAAGCATAACAAGGAAAATTCTGAATACTTCACAAAATATGAAATATCTAGACCATGTTACCATTGTTTACATAAAGAGTAACCTTGTACATTCCATGGCATTTCCTGGTAGGCAATTAACTGCACTGGTCACATGGAAAATGTTTACATTTTGTGTCACAATTTCCACATAAATACAATCAGAGTTTTAAAAATAACAGCTGAACAAGTTTTGAGATGAGCCGCCTTTCTTTATATCAGAGATGATACAAATCAAACAGTGCAATCTCTATGAAATGGAAGATTTGGGCTGTGTACAAAGTACAGGCTTTGCGGCTCGTTTGTAAACATGTGATGTCACAGGTCACATGGTCTATCTTGAAGGCCCTGAATGATGTATGAAGAGCCTTGGCTTTGGCTAAGGCTAAGGGTACATGATTGTACATTCCTATATCTGCAGCCAACAGCCAACAGCCACTCAATGATCATTTGATAGCATCGGCTGTGGCTTAAGGTAAATAACTGTAAATGCCTATACTTCAACAACACTGCTCTCAGCTAGCCACAGCCACTCACTTTGGCTTAGGCCAGGTCCAAATTGGCAGCTATGGCTGTTGCTACGGGTGTTGCTATGGACAACCTATGCTTCAACACTTGTTCACGTGACAACCAAGTCACAACAGAAGCCGCTAATCTGGACACCACCATAGAATACATGATCTTGATTTCCTTAACTTCAGCATTAGCCACTACAGCCAACAGTCAGCCACAGCCATAGCCATAAGCGATTCCATACAGACAAACCGCTACGCATCGTCACCATAGATCCTCGCATAACGACCCAGAGCCCATATTGGGAACAAGTTCCGGTAGCTGGTGTAGCTGATTGCACACGACTTGTTGAACACACCTTTAATATTCTCCTGCAAACCATAAAAAATTCTATTATATATAAATTTATTTTTTGACGAATCAGAAAGAGCAAAAACAGCAATATAAATTGTTTATATTATACATGTATGTTTACCTCATTTGAAAATGTTTGTGCATAGGCGTACAACCCAGGGTGGAGGGGGGTGGCAACTGCCCTCCCAAATTTGGGCAAAACAGTGAAAATTTGGGCACAGCAAGAAGAACAAAATTGGACAGAATAAGCAAAAAATACTTTTTTGCCCAGTAATAGAAATTGGTACAAATCATCCCCTCTGCCCGCCTTACACCAAAGAGTCCCCATACACCCATGTATTTATGGAACATTTGGGTAAGAATATATTGTTTTTGACGATACCAACATTGACATAAATTTCACAGGTATGAAGGTGAAAGGTCATGACCTCTTACCTGAGCCCAATCCCCGTTCGGCAGCTGTCTGTCTCTGATGACCTGGATGCCTCGATCAATGACTTCACGCTCTGGAAATCTGTCAAAATTGAGGTAAAACATTTCTCAGTTACAAAACATTTGCAAAAAATGTCAATATTTTTGTTTCAAATATCGAGTTATAAACCGCAAGGAAAACTGACTGGTTAAATTTTAGGTTGAACAAAGAAAAAGTCACATCCCCTCAAAGTGATCCCTCTGCTGCTGCTTCCCAGGTTGTATCGTAAACTTGGGTGTGATCCCTGACTACACGGCAGCTAATGGTTGAATGGCTTCTGACTGGCACCCCCAAACAAAGATATTGACAAAATAGGGAGACCGCCAACATTAGAGCTAGATGGCTCAGTTGGTAGAGCGCCGGCACGTATATCTGGAGGTCACAGGTCCCACTCCTTTCATTTTTTCTTTGTTCAGCCCAAAATTAGTTAGTTTACACAGTCAGTTTCCCTTGTGGTTTCAAATCATTTGAGAACTCAATTTAATTTATGAGTCTACACAATTTGTCATTTGACCCCCTTGATACACCCCCGCCCCTTTACTAACCTGACAGCCATGAGTGCCAGTACAGACCATGCCGTATTGACAACCTGTGAGGTTTTACTCTGGATGTAGCGACGTTCTTCGCAAGATTCAAACTCTTCTCCCCAACCTCCGTCTTCCATCTGACGAGAGAGGAGGAAAGCACACGCCCTCTTCACCTCGCTGGATGCCGTCCTAGAAGGAGAAATAAATATATCATGAGTCCATCATACGGTAAGTTGTGACCAAGTGGTTAAGAGCACCAGATTTAAGCTCTCTGGTGTTTCTGATCAGCAGAGTGTGGGTTCGAGTCCCGGTCGTGGCACTTGTGTCCTTGAGCAAGATACTTTACCATAATAGCTTTGTCCTTCGGACGGGACATTAAGCCGTAGGTCCCTCGTACTACTAATAATAATAGTAATAAAAGGTATTTATATAGCGCCTTTACAAAAAGATCAAAGCGCTGAACAGAATAAGACGAGAAACAAAATACAAAGACGGGGGTTACGAGAACAAAAAAGTTTTAAGACGTTTCCTGAAAATGGCGGTAGAAGGAGCATTCCTGATGTTGATGGGGATAGAGTTCCACAGTTTGGGGCCGGCTATAGAAAAGGATCTATCCCCAAGAGATTTCGAACCTTTAGGAATGGACAGAAGAAGTTTATCGTCAGAAGATCGGAGTCCTATTCTGCCTGGTTGATACAAAGTGAGTAAATCAGATAAGTAAGGGGGAGAAACACCATGCAAGCACTTGTAAACCATGAGGAGAAGTTTGAAAGATAGACGCTTCTTGATGGGTAACCAGTGAAGTTTGGAAATTAAAGAAGTAGCATCCACAGAGCAGTTGACAGAGAAAATGAGTCTCGCTCCGCAATTTTGCAGTTTTTGTAGTCTGTGTATTTCACCTTGAGTTATACCAAAAAGAAGAGAGGATTACTAGGATTGCTGGTGCACGTAAAAGAACCCAGAACACTCTAGAAACACCGGGATTAACCCCTACTCTTCACAACATGTGACTAATTGTGGAAGAGAAGGGGTTAACCCCGGTGTTTCTGGTTCACATAGCAAGCACCCTTGTTTACAGGTTTCCTCAGGCTTGCAAGCTAGTGGTTAAATTCACTTATGAGGCATCCTTGGTTTCATTACCAGAACTATATAATAATAATAATAAAACATGCCAATACGTGGTAATTTTTGTTATTTCTTTCATTCTTAATCTACTTCAAAATTAGTAAGTATAAAGAAAGGTGCTCTTACGATGTTTCGTAGCTGTATCCCATGCAGGCGTAGGCTTCCAGACCAAACCAGGCGGCATAAGTGAAGCAAACACCCCAGGAACTAAATATAAAATAATTAAAAATCGTAATAAAATTTAAAAACAACATAAATTCAAAAGAGAGCCTCTACAACACTACATGCGAAGTGTGGACCTGAGAACAAACGAGGTCCACATAATGTAGGGACTTGAAACACATAGTGTTTTTCAAGTCTCTACATTATGTAGACCTCTTTGTTCTCAGGTCCACACTTCGTATGTAGCGTTAAAACGCAGGGAAACTGACTCAAAAAATGATGCAACCAAGACTATTGGTGTAATGATGTTAGGTAAATATTGGGTCAATACAGTTTGGCAGAGGGCAGTCATTTTAGCCAAAATATTGACAAAACCTTGACGTACCCTTCCCACGATCCGTCCCGCCTCTGTTTCTGAGCGATGTACAACAACCCACGGTCCAGTGTAGCTCGGATTTCAGCTTGGCGGTAGTCGGGATAAATGTCGCTGAACTTCTTGAGCGATTGCATGACAGCCGAGGTGAGTTCAACGTAGGTGTAGTCTATCATGATGTCACCTGTGGATGAGAACGTATCGTCGTGTCAGTTTGGAGGAAAACGGGGGCTGAGAGTCATCGCTGACAAAAAGGTCCGACACTACGATCCAAGATTTAGGAGGTATGTTGAAATGATTGCATTTCCACTTTTTGGTAACCCTTGGGGTTAGAGATTTCAAAGAGCTTCCGTTAACAGTAACCGTAGCGCTAGAGAAGTAGATCAACGAGTAGGATTTCATTACATCTGAAGAAAAAATAACAGCTACTTTTTTCACCGGGCAGACGTACACAAAAGTCTGAATTCAGATAATAGTCAGAAATTTGGCATTCCTGGGAAAATTATGAAGCTCCAATAATAGCCTGTAATAATTGGGTTCAGGTGTACATATCTTAGTAGCTAGACCAAGGTGCTTTACAACATTGTTGTCCCTGTTCATCAGGCTTACTTTTAGACCATTCCTCAAACTTTCTCAACTCCCTGGGGAGCATACAACCTCAAGCTGCTTTAATCAGTGCTGAGGGGTTAATCCAACACACTTCTGTCTCAGCCCTCTCAGGTTCCTTTTGGGGGTTTGCCCTTGACTTTTTCAGTGACTAGCCAGCAGGACCAGTTAGCTTGTTGATTAAAAAGCATTTGAGGTGAATGATATGGACACTCAATTTCTGGCTAAAAAGTTGTCTGGCAATGGCATTACTAAGATACACAGACCGTTGTGTTTCATGCTGCATGATCACAAACAAACGTACCGAAGACTTCTGATGGATTGAGTTTCTCAAGAATGACACCTCCTCGCATAGTCTCGTAAGTTGCGAATCCGCCGTCGCTATTTCGCATGTTCAGCATCTACAATAAATAAACACAACAGACTTGATTGTTTATGTAAAACAAATGGAGTATGCAGCACCGGCAGCCAAACTGGTGCACGGGTTGCTAATTATTCACATCAACAATCTCTACCCTCGCAGGTAACCATTAACTCCTGGGCAATTATAGCTCCCTCGGGCTCCCATTTTACCTGGGTTAAGAGAAGCAATAATGGTTAAGTGTCTTGCCCAAGAACAGAAGTGCCATGACCGGGATTCGAACCCACACTCTGATGGCTCAGCCAGCAGATCTTGAGTCTGATGCTTTAGACTGTTTGGCCACAACACCCTACAAACAGTTTCAATCATTCTCAAACAATGTCAGTCGTAACCTCAGTTTTCGGGTGTTTTTTTTGTAGGTGGGGTTTTAAGACAACAAAAAAAGTTTTATCTTACGACGTCCACAGCTTCTTGGTGTCTCTCTTGGGTAATGTGGTCCTTGAGAAAAGGACAGCGCTGTTCAATCATCAGTGCGGACTTGAGTCCCTCGGCAGTGCAGTCAGCGACGATCCAACCGCAGTCACGTGTGCTGAACGGGTACCCACCCTGTAGGTTATACACAGCAGCAAAGTCAAATGCTATAACAACTGTTACTTGTCGTACATTCAGTTCATTTGTTTGTAAAGGGAAGAGTGAAATCATACATGCAGCCGTGTGCAAGCAAATCATGAGACCAAGTGTGACCACAAACATTTTGTTTATGATATTCGATATATGCATAATATAAAAAACATTTTTAAGGACATGCAAAGAAAATAGTTGGACCGGAACGCACTTGTCATTTCCAAAAATCATTTCAACAAACAAATTTCAGTGGTCTAGTGGTAGGACATCTGCTCTAGCAATGCAAAGGTTGTGGGTCCGAATCCCACCAGAGTGATTTGCCTGTGGATTTTTTCACAGAACTCGGGGAAAGTACTGAGCATACAGTGCTTAATACACATCGGTGTAAGGGTAAAAACATATTATAAACAAATTTCATTTACAATTTTCAAAAAACCTCACCTTGTTCATCTGCCTGTAGTACTTCTGATAATTGGGAGGGTTTTCCGGGATCTGGGTGAGTTTAAAGAAATCGTGGGTCCTCTGAAGGCACTGGTGGAGTGTTTCATTCTTAGCGGCTCCTCCCTCTAGGAAGGCCTGGGCGGCAAACGCCGTGTCCCACAACTGGGACCCATTGGTACCCTGCGAATATAACAAGCAAAAGATTATAGAGCGCATAAGGTGCAAGATGGGGAACTAGAGCTCTATCTATTGTTGGAACGTGAAATACGCATGGGCGCCGTGTCACACAACTGGGACCTGTTGGTGGCCTGGGAATTTAACAAGCAAAAGATTACAGAGCGCTGAAGGCGCAAGATGGGGCACTGGAGCTCTATCTATTTTTCAACCCCAAATAAAAATGAAAATCGCTAACAGCATTTCCAATAGGCTTCTGGTAAGGCGCTGGAGCCAGTCTGTGCAAAGTGGGCGTGGCTTACAGCGGAATTATGTCACATTTACAAACAGGATTCACACTAGTACATGTCATACATCAAAGATGAGGTTTGCCCTACTTTCAAAATTATCCAATTAAAGGAAAAAAACTGGCCATAAGAGATGACTTTAGTCAAAGTTACCTGCATTTTCATTCCATCCAAACCGATCCTGAAAACAAAACAAAATAAGAGAGATTTTCACCTAATCCACAAAGCAAATAAAAAACTACTTTTTGGTTGAATAGTACGACAAATTTTAACACTTCATCACCATTTTCATGAAGTGACAATCTGCCAAAAAACCCCACAAAAAACCCCCAAGTTGCTTGGTGTAAACTGGGCATGAAACTGGGCATGATCCCTGGCCAAACAGCAGTATACAGTTATGACTTCTGACAAGTGCCCACTGAACAAAGATATTGACAAAATAGGGAATCCACCATCATAGTGCTAGATAGCTCAGTTGGAAGAGCGACGGCACATTAATCCGGAGGTCGCAGGTTCAAATTCTGCTCCAGTCTACTTTTCTTTGTTCAACACAAAATTAAAATAACTCAAAAATTGTAAATTACTTTTTCAAACACAATCTTGATATTTTTGCTGCTCATTTTTTCACCAAGTTTCATCATTATAGACCTTATGCATTGACGTCATCCAGCCGCCATCTTAGAGGTAAAACGATGACGAAACAATCAAAACGCACAGATTTGTACGCGCGGCGCACAGGATTGGCCAATGAACAACCTCCTTTTGACCTCTAGGCGAGGGCGCCCTACTGAAATGACGTCATGTGCATAAGGTCTATTAGCATAACCAACAATTCACTAGATTTGTTTTCACAAAGTGGCGAACCCTGATCCCACTTTATACATTGAAATACACAGTACAAGCATGGTGACTTTTGTGTCTTCAGGAAACGGTGATTCCTGTGGAACTATTAAATTTAGGCGTTTTCACAAAGTGACACACCCCTAAAAGTTGGTGAATATTAAACTCTTCTTAATCTGTATTGAAGTAGTGTGTATTGTGTGGACTAGTCAGGCAAAACATTCACTGTAAATATTATTGTTGTCATTTTTTTGTTTGTCTTTGATAGTGATCAATAGAGAGACAGAGAAGTAAAAGGCAAGCCAGGCGTACCATAAATAATCAGGAATACGCTCTACATGTTGTTTGAAGATGGCTGAGTCTGGTCCTTCATTAATCCATCGCACCAACATGTTGATCACTTTGGAGATCTACTCAAGATACACAAAAAAACATGTATACTTATGTCATAAGATATTAATAATAATAATGTAGTCTTATATAGCGCATGTATCCACCAATAAGCTAAAACAAAGAGAGACACTTTTTAAGAAGTTTTAATGAATTATGAGACCGATTCATGTAGCACCTTATAAGGGTTTACAAGGTGCTGCGGCGCACTCAGCAGCCTCTGCCAGAAATACGGGGCAAACCCCTTCTCTTAACAATAAGTGTACTGTGTTCTTTCACGTCCCATCCGAAGGACTCAGCAATAATGGTTAAGTGTCTTGCTTAAGGACACAAGTATCATGACCAGGACTCGAACCCACACTATGCTGACCAGAAACACCAGAGCTTGAGTCTGGTGTGCTTGACCGCTCGACCACGACAGACAGACAAACAGAACATAAACAGGAACAAGAACAGACAGACAAACAGGTTGTACAGACAACAAAATGGTCAAAGATGGTCAAAGATAATGAAAAATAATTAGTTAATAAAAAAACCCTATTACTACTATTTTTCACTATGTAAATTTTACTCACAGGTCCAATACTGATGCATTGAGTGAACTCGTCGTCAGCTTTGATGTGGTCAAGGCACTCGTCTAGCGCGCTCTGGCGCCCTTTAGCAATATGGAACTTCTCATATATATCTAGGCAACCTGTAATCCAAAGACAAAAAAGGGGAATAATAGTTCAGTTATGCAACATCGTGAAAATATAACCTTTGTGTCAAAATGAGATGGTGGGGTGAAAATAACAAGGCCAGCGGGCTAGTAGTTTTTTGAGGGTTCCTAGGATTCAAAACTAGATAGTTTCAATTAACAATAAATAAAAATAAATAAAACAATAACAAATAGTAAACCACAAGGGAAACTGACTGGGTAAATTTTAAATGATTTGGGGTTCGAACGAGGACAAATTGACTAGAGCGGGATTTGAACCAACGACCTCCGGATTAACGTTCCGGCACTCTATTAACTGGGCTATCAAGCCCTATGTTGGCGGTCTCCTTATTTTGTCAATATCTTTGGCAAATCCCGCTCTAGTTAATTTATGCTTGTTCAACCCCAAATCATTTAAAATGCAAAAAATGCAAAAAATGCAAAAAATGTAAGGAAAATTTGTTTTAACGGTCTCAAGTTTCGATCCTAGCAGAGTTTTTCTCAAATGCTAAATGACAATGCAGCAAAACACAACAAGTATGCAAGTGGAACAGAAGCAGTCAAGTAGAAAGAAGTGAATGGAGAGAGGTAGAATGCATTCAGAAGAAGCAAGAGATGAACAATGAAAAGGGAGACAAAGGGAGGGGGTTCAAGGGTCTGTATACGTTTGGTAATGACTCTGAAAATTTATGGCAACAAAAACTTACTTGGTAAGAAATACAGCAACTTTGGATAGTATAATGCATTTTTAAAAACTTTTCACTGAGAAGTACTGCGGTTATGGAAACATAAATCAATTTCATCCCCACAAATTTGAATCTGAGAAGCATTACTGACAGCAACATTTCTCAGATTGTGTATTCCAATTGCAGATTATTCTTCCTGTGTGGACATAACCGCTCCAGATTTTCAGCAATATCTCAAAAACGCAACCACCTTTTGAAATGAAATTTTCACAGGTTAGTTTTATGGTATATATATCTACAACTATTATAGGATTGAAACAGACAGTGGGTTCCAATTACCAAAAACGTATACAATCCCTTTAAGGGCAGGGGCTAATTTAACAAACTGACGGTCGGGTAATCTGCCTACCGAATGCCAAGTTATACAGCCAGCTGTGGGGCGTGTACAAGTCAACTTTTGCTATGTTGCTCCTCTGTGCCGGCCAATTGATGGTGTAATAATCCTCCACATAAAGCTCCTTGAAAAAAGAAACGAAAAATGAGCCGACAATGTTCATCACTAGAAGTTACTTTTAGTGCAGCGGTACGATTATTGTTTGAAATGAGAATTGAGCTGCATTCAAATCAATCGACTTTGGCTACGGCTGTGGCTGCTGGCTGAAATGACAAAGTTGAAGGATAGGACTTTTCAGCGTTCTGGGCCCAATTTCATTGGCTGCTTAACGGTAAGCAAATTTTCGTGCTAACTGTAGCAGAAAAATTTGCTTAAGCGTGAGCGTATTTCACAGGTTAGCAAGAAAATACGGCGACCATCTTGCACGTTCACAATGGTTTTGCATTGTTACGTCATTCATTTTCGTGCAGCAGTAAGCATGGGAAGGTTAGCATGCCTTTTCGTGTGCTTACGGTTAGCAGCGCTATGAAATGGAAACTCGCTCAGTAAGCACAAAACGTGTGCTTAGCAGCTCTATGAAATTGGGCCCTAGACATAGCCACTTCGGAAACCAATAATTTGGACATGGTGTAACTGTGTGGATGAGAGATGTACAGGGCTCGAATTTGTGGGGAAAAATCCACAAGACCTGAGGGCTTGTGGCTCAAAATATTTACTGGACCAGAAGTGTTTTTTTTTTTACAAGACCAGAATTGAAATGAGAAAAAAATAATAGATACAGACTGGTGCGCAGTTTAAAGGAACATTACATAATTGGTTTTTGCTAACTGGCAGTGTAAGCACTTTATATAATCCACCACATACATAAACTGACAAACCTGTAGAAGTTTGAGATCGATCGGCCATCTGGGTCACGAGAAAATAGTGAAAAACCGATTACACATTTGCATGTGTTATACAATGCATGAATAAAACGCATGAGCGATAAACTCCAATCGGAAATTAGTTTTATTTATTTTTCATCAAATATGGCATTTCAGACAGAAATATTTCTAGGGATGTTTTCTACTATCATCATCATTAGACCATGTAAGTTTTATGTAAATCTGTGATCATAAAGAAAATTTTAATTACCAGTTCTGTAACGTTCCTTTAACATTTGTAATGTTTTAATTTGAACAAGCACTAAGAGAAGATTTATTTATAATTTTTTTTTATGGGTAAGTACCTTCCTAAGGTCCATGATCAAGTCATCTGGTTCAGCCTGAAATTTGATCCCATAGCAGTAACTCATCGGCAGGTAAACCTGTCTGCAATGGCACCAGATGGTAGAAGGATGTGCTGGAATATACGTTGGAAAATTCCTGGAAACGAAAAGAAAAAAACATCAAGTAATAAACCACACAAGGAAAACTGACGGGGTCAATTTTTTTTTGGTTGAACAAAGAACAATTGACTAGAGCGGGACTTGAACCTGCAATCTCCAGATTAACGTGCCGGTGCTGTACCAACTGAGCTATAATCACTGACCTCGGGCCTCGGTCCAGTGTATTTAATTTTTTTTTTATGACAGATCGCCTTACATCACAAGGCCGGACAGCCACTTCAAGGTGAGGGCTACACTTAACTGATTTGGGCTACCGACCAAAATCAACTGCCACCAGGGGCACGTTAATTGCCACCTACTCCTGGGGCTGAAACAGGGTTACCCCCTTCACAGTCCATAAGGATGAAGGCATGATGGGTGTTATCCACTAGGAGCCTTGCTGGTAGAGCATAATGCAATACCGTCCCAACTTTTTACGAAGCAATTATGGTTAAGTGCCTTGCTGAAGGGCACACATGTCATGACCGGGATTTGAACCAACACTCTGCTGCTGACAACACCAGAGCTTGGGTCCGGTGAACTAGACCGCTCGGCCAAGACACGCCACAAATTCAAGCCCTGGCTGAGGGCATCTTTGCTACTCACCAGATCTCGGGAAAGAGGGTGTGCATTCCATCCCACTTATACACATTCAGAACCGACAGCCAGAACTTCCCCCAAGAAGGGATAGCCGCAGCACCTCCTACAGCGACAAACAAGTACACAATAAGTGAACAAGTCAAAGAGTAAACAAGTCAAAGAGTAAACAAAATCAGACAATCAAGTTTTTACACCACTAGCTCTTTTCAGAACCACCAAAATTAGAGCGATAGTTAAACGATGTTACAGCACATTTCTGTTTCTTGAGTGTTACCCGTCACGCAAAGTTTCAAATCCTTAAGAAAATCAGAAATGTGCAACAACCTTTAAATTCCGACAATGTTCTGCAATGTGCAAAAAGTGTTGGAAATGTTCTGAAATGTTCACAAAGCAATTTTTTTCCAATAGTATATAAAATTAATTATATTATCAATTGCACAGTTTGTGAAAACATTTAGCAGCAAAAAAACCGGAATGTTCACTTAAAAAATTTAAGTGAATTTTTTACCCTATCAAGGCATTCTAATGCAGTTGTGCAAACAAGTACTGTAATTTCTAATTGTATACATATTTTTAATCCAAGAACCATGCAATTTTAATTTGAAAATGTTTTAGCAATTATGTAATAGGCCGAGATAAATTCAAGGTTGAATGAATTCCGAAACAGATGTACATGTATATAAATTAAAGGTCGGAGGTTAGTTCAATCTCTATGCAAATGAATTTTTATTATAAAGTTGCTGGTATGGTTTCAGTAGAAGAGGCTTGGATTTATGAGGTGTTGTGAGCGAATGGTCTACTACAGGTTTATAAGTTCTGTTAATAATAATAATAATAATAATAATAACTAGTTCTTATATAGCGCGTGTTTCATTTCACAAGTATTTTTCTTAAGGGATTTAAACCAATCGCTAGCGACCGGTCGGCGCGTGAAAGAGTTAAAGCATAAAAAGGCAAATTATACAAGTAAACTATTTACTGTCAGTAACGTAAATGTACCTAAGGAATGAAGAAGCTTCCTACATTTCATCAGATCTGGATCTTCTGGACCGATTCCCAGAAGTCTCATGGCTACGTAGTTGGTTGCGCAGCCAAAGACTGTAGGTGGGCCTTCAACATGTCTGAAAAGGAACATTTATACAACAAATTGATACCTGGATTTCTGTACAGCAGGTTTCGAAAGATCCACATCCCAGTGTAGCCTATTAAGTGCTGCATAGAAGTTATTCTACTGAAGACTGAAGAACGAAGGCCCGAGTGTTAGCCAGAGGGGTGTCTGGGTGTCTTTTGGACACCCTGTTTTATCCGTCATTTACATGTATTGTAAGTGAACAATTTGGACACCCAGTTTTTAATTTTCTAGCAAACTTGAACACCCTTTTAAAACCAAATCCTGGCTAAAACCTTGCCCAGTAAGTCCAGTTGTCCAGTAATTTTAGCAATAGGCTGAGGTCAAACAATAAAAACGTGCATGCATGTACGAACCGCCCACAACTCTCAGCCAATTTATGTCTTTTTTATATCTAAAGAAAATAATTGCTATTTTTGTCCACCCAGCAGACATAAAAAGGTTCAAATTCAGATAAAATCTCTCAGCCCTGGATTTATCAAACCAATAGTCCCATTTTTGTTTGTTTGCCTTCTTGTCTTTTTTCCCTTCCTTTTTGGAGGTGGGGGAAGGGTGGTAATTAAAAATAGCTTAAAGGGATTGTGTACATTTGGTAATTGGAATTCACTGTTTGTTTCAATCCTATATAGTTGTAGAAATACAATAAAACTAACCTGTGAAAATTTCATTTCAAAAGGTGGTAGCGTTTTTAAGATATTGCCGAAAATCTGGAGCGGTCATGTCCACGCAGGAAGAATAATCTGCAATTGGAATACACAATCTGAGAAACGTTACTGCAGTAACGCTTCTGAGATTCAAATTTTGGGGGATAAAAAAGTGATATCTTTTTCCATAACCACAGTACTTCTAAGAGAAAAATTTCTCAAAATGCATTATACTATCCAAAGCTGCTGTACTTCTTACCAAGCAAGTTTTTATTGCCATTAATTCCATTGAGTCATTACCAAACGTATACAGACTCTTTAATTGAATAAAAGCTGCCTGTAAAATCTTCACAGTAAAAAATACCTTTGTACCTCTTGGTTTTATTCATAAATACAAAAATGCTGGTAGTTGATTGCCTGGTTCTGATTGTTAGTCTGGATTTAATTTGATATTTGTGCACACGTGCATTACTTGAGCAGAACTAAATTGTTCAAAGTTGCTGGTTGGCATGGGAGAAGGGCCAGAAGTCTGCTTATGAAAGCTGTGATAATGTGAGAGTATAAAAATCTGCATTTTAGTCAGACAGTTTGCATATTCTTTGATAAAATCTGCTTGTTAATTGTTCCAAGGTCTACTGTCTGGAGCTGGGGGGGGGGGCGTACCTTTTATTGATTATTCCAGGGTAGACACACAGGAATCAAGTGTAAAATTAAACCGTGATCACCATTCTACTTACAAACCCCATCCGCCATCTTGACACTGAACAGAGCGCAGGTACCGGACCATCTCCTTCTTAACTGCATCTGGTAGTTCAGTCTTTGTGATGTAGCAGACTATAAGGAGACCTACAATAAATAAAAAAAACAGAAAAATAAAAATTAGTAAAGATTCTTTACTGCGAAGGAAAATGTTGCATTCCTGCTTTAACTTTAGGTGTGTGTTTTAACACTACATACGAAGTGTGGACCTGAGAACACTCTGTGGACTTTCCCTTCTTCTGTATACTTAAGGAAAATCCTCTTTTTCAACACTGTCAAAAACACTGTGTGGACATATGCAAGTCCACATAGTGTTTCAAGTCCCTACATTATGTTGACCTCTTAAGTGTACAGAACAAGGGAAAGTCCACAGAGTGACTGCAACACAGAGCTGTGTGTTTGTTTGTGGGGGAGGGCTGGCTGGGTTTTTGATGGGTTAGTTGTGGGCGTTGGGAGGGGGACTGGGTAAGAGTTAGCTGAATGACTGATACCCCATTGTGCTCAAGGGCCTCATACAGGAAAACAGTACCACCCTCACAAATTAAAATCCCTACATTAATGATGTGCAAGGCAAATAATGAGCGCAAGGTCAAAGGGGTCAAAGTTCACCTGGCATGAGGAAGAGAGGTCCACCGTAGTCGCCGCTCCAGTGGCCGTCTTCTGTTTGGAGCTTGGAGTAAAAGAGCATACCGTTAGTTGCTGCTTCTTGGGCGGTGGCTGGCTTGGCCAAGGGTGGTGTCTCCTCACTCTAAAAAAAATTGAAAATGTTTAAATTTGAAAGGGTAACAAAAAGTAACAAGTGGCTGTAGAATATTGAATGGTCAGACAGTAGGAGGGTTGACTTTGTAATGTGTAGATGCATTCACCACATGATATTATTTTGTAGGCTGGCATTGATTATCCATTTTTCAAAAGGCACTGGACCCATTTGGTAATTGTCAAGGACCAGTATTCTCACTTGGTGTATCCCAACATACTCATAAAATAACCAGCCTGTGAAAATTTGGGCTCAATTGGTCATCGAAGTTGCAAGAAAATGATGAAAGAATAAACACTCTTTATTGTACAAATTTGTGTTTTTTCAGATGCCTGAAAAAGGCTTCAGGCCTGAAGTCTTTTAATATTTTAGTGAGAAATTACCTCTTTATCAAAAACTTTGTTACTTCAGAGGGAGTCGTTATACTATCAACAGCTCGCCGTTGCTCATTACCAAGTAAGTTTTTATGCTAAATATTTTGAGTAATTACCAAATGTGTCCAGTGCCTTTAAAGATGTTGGACTTGTGTCTCCTGACCAAATAAATCATCAAAAACCATCAATTTATAATCATAGACACAAAGATATATATGCGAAACAGTATCCTACAGATAATTTTACTAATTTTACAAGCATTTAGACAATTTACCCCAAAATAAAGGAAGAATTCATTGAAACAAAGAAACTTGGAGGAAACGAGCCCCCTTGCTGCATTCTTAGCATTTCTCCTCTTCAAACATTTTACATTTACATTCTAAAGGATCCAGTATCACAAAAATGCCATTGTTTGTTCAATTGTATGGAATGCTATATTAAGCTGGACCTTGTTACAAGATCAATTGAAGGTAGGGTACTTGAGGGTCCTTCAAAAGATAGTTTATTTTTATCTCTTTGTGGCAAACAAAAGATAAGTTTATTTTAAATTGTCTGTATTTATATTGAGTATCTCCAAAAATAAAACTGACAATCAAAAATGCCATTTTAGGCACGGAAATATTTCTAGCTGAAATGACAAAATTACAAAGTTACAATACAAAGTTTTTAAAAAGTGGTTTTTGTACACTTAGGTGTTAAATGACGAAATTGTGATTACTGTTTTACTCTTGCAGTTTTGTTTTCGACACTACAACCTAGCTTCTTTAAACTTTGTCCTTTATATAGTGTAGTTTTGCTTGCCTTTTGCTGATTAATTGGCATTTTGCTTTGTTTTTCTTTCTTGGTTTAATCTCTAGTTGATGGAAGTCAATTCGTTCAGCGCACAGGCTAGTGACCTCCTGTTTAATGCGCTTAATAAATACCTGTTCTACTTCAATCTTCTTATTATTATTTAAAGTACAAGTATTAGGCATACTCACTTTGAAGAATTTTCATCTTTACATACAAATGAGCCACTGAGGCATATTTCTATTTATCAGAGCTTTCAATAATGTTGTCTCGAAATTAATATTATCCCTGTTTATCAGGCATTCTTAGACCATTCCTCAAACTTTCTCAACTCCCTGGAGAGCACCCAGCCCCAAGCATACATTATTCACGTAATTAGGGCTAAGGATATTATAGTTTGTTTTTCACCCTTACACAGGGCTAAGGAGTTAATCCAACAAAACAGTCAATACTAACTCAGCCCTCGCAGTTTTCTACCCAAACAACTGGCTTAAGAGTTCTAAGCAATTATGGTGATAGGAACATTACAGAATTGGTTTTTGTTAACAAAACAGTTGCTGGCAGTGTAAGCACTTTATATAATCCACCATATACATAAACTGACAAACCTGTAGAAGTTTGAGATCGATCGGCCATCTTGGTCACGAGAAAATAGTGAAAAACCGATTACACATTTGCATGTGTTATAAAATGCATGAATAAAACGCTCATGAGCGATAAACTCCAATCGGAAATTAGTTTTATTTATTTCTCATCAAATATGGCATTTCAGACAAATATTTCTAGGGATGTTTTCTACTATCATCATCATTAGACGTAAAGTTTTATGTAAATCTGTGATCTTCAAGAAAATTTTAATTACCAGTTCTGTAACGTTCCTTTAAGTGCTTTGCTCAAGGACAAAAGTGTTCAGACTGGGAACCCAACCCAGACTCCATTGATTCAGCCACCAGAACCTGAGTCTGACGTACTGGGCTGCCTAGCCATCGTACATACCATTAAATCAATCAAAATCAACCTCAATACTCACGATATCTAAGCCCAAGCTAAACTTCTCTACAAAGTTTTGCTCTCTGTCCACTGGTTCGCCCTCCTCGATGAAACGCCACGTCTGCCGGCCATCTACATTAGAGAGGCGCCATCTTGTGAGATCAGTGACTGGCTCTGTTTTGTGGGGACCTCCTCGGTTCCGTCGGCCGCTCATTTTGGGTCCAACCTTTTGCCTAGATCAGTTGAGGGAATCGAAAAGAGAGATGTTTCATTAAATTTTGAGCAACGATCGTCACCCTAGGGATAATCATAACCCTTGATCCTCGAGGGTTACGACGAACAATAAGTTAACATTTTGCAAATTTGTTTTGACCTTTCTTCCCCAACATTTCAAATGTACCCAATTGTAAAATGTTGGAAAACATCTCGTTGCTCTTGTCCTTGGCCTATGGTTAGGTCTAAGGGTCACGACAAAGAGCTACGATTATCAAAGTTTAGTCCCTGACTGAAATATGATCAGCCGACTTTGTGGTTTCCCCATTTTGAATCAATGTAATCAATCAGTTTGAGAAGGTTTCACAAAATACGACTCATTTCATATTTGTAGTACTTGTTTTGCCTCATCTTTTGTGAGGTGAAATTTTTCTGGGTAAAAGAGATGAACATAAACATTTATGAATGATTTGATACTCATGAATAAAAGTGCCTGGTTTTCTATGGTTTTTTTAAAAGTAAATACTGAGCAATGTTATTGTTTACTAAAAAAAGTAAAACAAAAACAAAAACAGAACGATTTCAAAGAGGTGTTCGGGTGGTGTTCGGACACCTAATAAAAAAAACCACACTATTACTTTTAGCCTTCGCTAACTGAACAGGGGATCAAGTCAACATGCCTGTTCAGTTAGTGAAATGTAAAGTTATTTATGTGTTTTTATATTAATACACATGTAACTAACAAAAACACTACACTAAGTTCTTAACAAGTTGAACAAATTCACATTTTTTATACACAAGTTTACAAACATTAAACAACATCATTATAATTACTGTTCCACTTCATACTTACGTCTTCTCTGCAACAAAATCTCCAGAGGTGTATTTTTATCAGCTCGTAAAAGTTAGACGATAAACTAAAGC
Source organism: Plazaster borealis (assembly GCA_021014325.1). Lineage (NCBI taxonomy): Eukaryota > Metazoa > Echinodermata > Asteroidea > Forcipulatida > Labidiasteridae > Plazaster > Plazaster borealis. Next base: position 11,392,999 of record CM037467.1, read on the forward strand.
AAAATCCCAACACAACACAACTCGTTTAGAACTACCTACTTCAAAACTGCATGCATGACTTGCCAGCTAAGCTAAAATCTCGGTTGTGTACATGACCTTTGATCTTTGAACTATAAACAACATTTAATTATTCAAACTAAATGCTCCGCCTACATGCAGTTTTTGTTAAAGTTGTTCTCCATTCCAGTGTTTTTGTAACGAGTTCACACAAATTCGATGTCAAACTTGATTTAAACAAAATGTAATATGAAATATTTCGTTGCAAAGGTTGTTCACAAAAGATTATAATTTGAATTGGTATCAAATTGCCCATTTTTACATATTATTCACTTTCTGCAGCTGTGCATGAACAAGCTGCAGACCCTGGGTCAAGAAGGCGGGGCTTAGTATTAAAATATTTCAGTTTATATTCTGTGATTGGTTAAAAATTGACCCCTAAATCGAACCATGTGTTGTCGTCGTGCATAATCGCAGCTAACGTTACTTCGATCGGTCGGATGGTCTATAGTACCAGCTTCTTTTTATTTATCACAAGAATCCTTTCGAGTTTTTGTCAGAATTCCATCAAAGCGATCTTGGAATCAAGATGGCGAGTGGAGGAGCTGGAAGTTCGCTCATCGATGGGGCGATCGGACGATGGCAGGACACCAGCACGATGACAATGGTGTTGGTGACATCAACTTTTGTTCTCGTTCTTGGCGCCGTCTTCCGGAAGATAATCGGCGGGGGAGAAAAGTCGGTAAGTTACCGCCGGTGTCGGGGGAGGAAGGGGTCCATGGTCCGTAATGTTCGTGCAGTGGGCTAAAATTCCGTACCCGGCCACCAGTTATCTCCCTTAATTTAGGTCAAATTATATCCTGCCTGTCCAGAAGGAAGGGTTGACAGAGAATGTATACAGAGCTACAGCAGAGCATGGAGGAAGGAACAGAGGCACAGGCACTTTGAGCTAAAAAGTGTCAAAATCATTAAAAATAAGCAATTCCGGGTAAATGGTGGTCTTGACAGCGCTGCCCTCTACACTCCAGTTTTCGTTGCTATTTTATTTTCAAAACCAGATTATTTCTATCCTTTTTTCAAGTGCGGTTATTTAAATTTTTAAAAGCAAATATTTTTTATTTTCAAAAGCTCTCCAAAATAAAAACAACTGCTCTCTCTAAAAAAAAAGAGGTCACTTTCACCAAGGCTTTCATATAGAGTGGTGCAAGGTTGTAGCCAGGATTTGGTAAACGGGTGTCTGTGGAGTGGTGGTGTCTTTTCTTTCCACAGTAATTTTATTTCTTAATTTTGTTTTTGTAGGATGTGAATCTACCACCAAGAATTCCATCGAGTATTCCCTTTCTTGGTAAAGCAATCGAGTTCCAAGAAAACCCAATTGACTTCCTTGAGAAAGCGTATAAAAAGGTAACCATTTAAAACAGATTCCCCACCAGTCTTTGTCATGTACCCTGTATCCAATAGCAACAATAAGTCATTGATTCTTAATAAACAAAGGGGCCAGACTATTTCTCCCTTCCAGCCTCGGTTTGGTTAATCACTAGAGTGGGGAAGATATACAAATTATGGCTGTGCTGTGATTAAAATCAACAGCATTTTGAAACTGACAAATTTGTCTATCTTTCACTCAGTACTTAAGTAGTTTTTTTGAAGTTTACAGGTTGTCAAAGCATGATCAACTAAAATCATGTATTAAAGCAAATGTATGTTTTGATATTTAATTAAAAAATGTTAATTAATCTACCTCATTTTATGTTTACCCTCTCCAAAATGTATATGTGGCAATTTAAATTTCATTTCAATTGTGTCTTTGACTCTTAGTCTTAATATGAAGCACAAATATCTATTGCCACTCTTATCGTTTTATAAAATGTTCTGCTCTTCCAGTATGGTTCGGTGTTTTCTTTTACGATGGTTGGTCAGACTTTCACCTACCTGATTGGTCCAGAGAGCAGCGCTGTCCTCTTCAACAGTAAAAATGACCAATTGAACGCTGAGGAGGTATATGGGCGGTTGACCACGCCCGTATTTGGAAAGGGTGTGGCATATGATATCCCAAATGCAGTAAGTTTCATACTGTAAAGCACCCCTCCCACTCCACCCCATCCCCCCAAAAAACCCAACAACGATTTATAAGCAATGTTTAGAACAGTGAGCATACAGTTACATTGCAGTAAGCATCACACATAAAACCCCTGCAGACCACCCCCCAAACCAACCCCCCCCCCCAAAAAAAAAAAAAAAAAAAAAAATGTTATCTCATCCACAAACAAAAAGCTTTTTGTTCTTTCAACTTGTTTAAATCATACAAGATCAGAAGTAAAAAATAGTTGATGGCCTGACGTTTCGACCCTAGCAGAGTCTTTCTCAAAGGCTAAAAAGATCAGAAGTATCTAAACATTCATATCAGACATATAAAACTATTTTGGAATCGTTTCTAAGCTTAATCATTACTTTGTTATCATTTCCTATTTTAGACCGCATGCACCCGCATGTACAATATTGAGCTAATTTAACGTTATAATTGTTTGACCTTTGATTGTTTGAGCTCTGTTTGTTTGACCTTTGTTATTTTTGCCAGACTAATTTTAAGAGAAGGCACTGATTTCTAAAGAGATTGCTTTGTCTCTGTGGCTATCAGTTTTATTTTTACGCCTTTGCAGATAAGTTAGTTTGAATGGAAAAGAGTTAATTTTAAACTTGGAAGAATGGCAAAACTAAAAATCTAAAAGTAATTAGTTAATTATTGAATGAAGACCAATAAACTGTTTCACACAGTCAAAATGATGAAATGTTCTGATGGACGTAATACCATATAAGGTTACCAGCCAAAATACCGTTTCACATGCAGCGTTCTCCCTTAACACTGGTCCACTGGCCAAAGGCCAGTTAAAACACCTGAGTACCAGTTAAAACACCTGAGGACCAGTCAAACTTCACTCTAAGTAGTCTGGCTGGCAAGTTCAGTGTTGAAAAGCATTCCTATCTAATCTTACGTATGGATTAGTGAAAACGCTGACGGACTAGTGACATGCCAAGCTAACTGGTCCTGCTGGCTAGTCACTGAAAAAGTTTTGACAAACCCGGACTATCTGTGACTGGTGTCCTGCATATTTTTGCTCTGCGGAAAAATGTGAGCACGATTTTCTGCTTAAGCAGCTCTATGAAATTGGACCCTGGTCCTAATTTCATGGCACTGCTTACTGTGGATTTCTGTGCTTACCGTCCATAAAATCACACGCTATAAAACAGGGATTCACCGTAAGCGCAGAATTCTGTTGTAAGCAACGCCATGAATTTAGGCCCAGTTATGGTTGATCAAAAGCGTACAACCCGAAGCATTTAAAATTTGTTGGGGGGGGGGGGGGAGTGATTTAGGAATTTTTATTAGCCCTGTTTTTGACACACAAGGAAGGAAGTAATGGTTAATGAACAATTTAAGTGCTGGTACCAAATTGTGAAATAACTGTAGAGCATCTACCCACTTATTTAGAAGATTTGAAGACCGAGTTTTGTGGGTTGTTTAAATTGGGATAACGGAAAATATGCTGGTGGGTGGGTTTTCAGCTTTTAATCTGTTTTTGTGGCGAAACCAAACTTTGAAGAATGCAGCTCATGTAGGGTAGATTGTAAAGATTGGCAGATATTGCAAATGTGTTCATTGTTCATCAAGATTTAAAGACTAATAATAAATTAAATTTCTTTTGATTAATTATAAAAAGGTTACAAATTGAGACGTTGAGATGTTGATGAAGTCAAAAAATGTCCAGCCTTTGAAATGAAAGGGAACCACGCTTGAAACTAGTCTAGCTAGGGACTGGAGAGACTCCTGAATTCTCCAATATCCTCCACTCTAGGCTCACTCAATACCCAAATATTTTGACTTGGTATGCCTGGCCCAGTGATGAGCAATTGTTATTTGGGCCTACAGTCCCAAAAATCACCCAAAACTTCATGAAAATTTCATTTCATTTCATTGACTAATTCTGGTTGTGAAGCCAAGGATTCTCAGAAAAGTGAACTTAATCACTGTACTAGCCAAGAACCCCAATGGAGAGAAGACAAAGAAGGAAGTTTCAGTTTGAGATTTGGGAGGAAAACCCCAAGAGAATTATTCCAGGGAAAACCCAATCCTCATAGTACCCCAGCGGGATTCGAACCGGGGTTCTAGAGGTGGAAAGCGAGGAAAGATACCACTACGCCAACCCTACTACCCAAGCTTTGGGAGGGTTAGGAGTATAAAATATTACTTTTTTTTTTCCTTACAGAAATTCCTTGAGCAGAAGAAGATTTTAAAGATTGGTCTGAACGTTGCTCAGTTCCGTAAACACATCGGTCTGGTCCAAGAAGAAGCCCTTGACTATCTGAAGCGGTGGAAGAACGACAGTGGTCAAGAAAGTAAGATTTGAAGGATTCAAACTAGCTTCTGCCTGATGCTTCATTCTTGAAAGGGCAAGGGCACCAAGGCGTTTTCTCCTTTGTAAAGGGCACCTCTATGAGGGAATTGTAAATTTCTATCGGAACCTTTCAAGGGGCACCAAGGCAGTGACCAAGGGCATTGAGGCAATTTTGCCCTTGTGCTATTGACTAGCCTGACTTGCCCCTACCCCGTCCCCCACTACTGCACAACACTGTTCTACCAACTATTTAAGTGTAATTTTCCATCTCTGTTTGTTTGCAGATCTCTTTGTCGCAATGTCCGAGTTGATCATCTCAACAGCAAGTCGTTGTCTCCATGGTAATGATAACAAATCTTCATCATGATATGCAGAAAATCCCTTACAAGCCATGAACCATTTCAGGCCTAGATTTTCGCCTTTGAGAGGGCAGGGCCATTTTCATTTTGGGAAGGGCAATTTCATTAGCAAATCTTATAAGTCGATGGGAACCATTTGAAGGGGCACCAAGGCCAAGTTCGGGGCAACACAGGCCATGGTCTCTGTGTAATTCCAGGTCTGCCGTTCTGTCTTTTGACCACCTAATTCAATAAGATTTACATTTTTGGTTGAACAAAGACAAATTGACAAGAGCAGGGTTAATGTGCCAGCGCTCTAACAACTGAGCAATCTAGTCCTAATGTTGGTGGTCTTTCTATAATATTAGGGCTAGATGGCTCAGTTGGTAGAGCATCAGCACGTTAACCCAGAGGTCTCAGGTTCAAATCCCGCTGTTGTAAAAATTAATTAGAATTTACTCAGTCAGTTTCCCTCGTGGTTTATTACCTTAAATAAGATTTGCACAAGTTGGTTTTATGTTGTGTTTGTTGACAACTAAAGAAAGGGAAAGAATTTAGTCTTCCAAAAACATTGATGTATTATCCCTTTTTTACTCTATCTAGGATTTTTCAAGTAGGGTTTTCTGTAACACCATGTAATAATCACCTCCATTCTCCTGAAGACCGTCAGAGCATACTAGTCGAACTGTCGAGTTGTTACACCATCGGTAACAACTCCTCTCTTGTCTCCTGAACACGATCAGAGCATACATGTGCTGATTGAAACGTCGAGTTCTTACACTATCGGTTATTTTCAGAACCACCACAACTCATAGAGAGATTACTACATGGTGTTACCGCAAACCTTACCAGATTTTCTCCCCCATGAGAAGTTTCAAATCTTACTTATATCTAGGATTATTAAACTAGGATTAACCATACCTAATCCATATTTCTTTCATTCAGGCAAAGAGATCAGATCACTGCTGGATGAGCGAGTGGCTCAACTCTACATGGATCTCGACGGCGGTTTCAATCACCTAGCCTGGTTGTTCCCCAGTTGGATCCCCTTTCCTAGCTTCCGTAAACGTGACAAAGCCCACCTGGAGGTCAAGAAGATCTTCTACAAGGTAACTGTAGAGGGCGCTATGGCACTGGTATTAGTTTGTCTAAACTTTCTAAACTGGTATAAATTGTTTTATTTTATTTTATGTTAACTGTATAAAATGCATTGAGATATTTATTATAATATCGTAACACTGATATTTAAGAAATTTTTCTTTTTTATAAAACACTTTATGCTAACTTTTTGTAATATAAGGTTGTTTGTTCTGGGATTGATTTGATTTTTAGAAATGGGAATTTTTGTTGTTTCGTTTTAGGCCATTCAACAGAGAAGAGAGTGTGAAGACCCCGATGATGATATGCTACAGACATTAATAACAACATCGTACAAGTAAGAACTCTAGTCTTATGCACTCCATTCACTCAGAACTGTACAGCCAAATTTGTCTTGTTTGCCACCAATTTTGAAAGCATCCGCCCAAATCCATCTCTTGGTTTTTGGCCAAGTTTGATGGATACAGTACTGTATATGACCAAACCAGTCATTCTTGGAATAGGGCTGGGACAAAGCATACCGATCTTCAGTTCTTCAAAAATTCTTCCCCTGGGTTTGCTCTGGGTTTTCAATTTTGAAAGCATCCACCAAAATCCATCTCCTGGTTTTTGCCTGAGTTTGATGGATTCAGTACTGTGTATGACAAAGCCAGTCATTATTGGAATGGGGGGGGGGCAAGGCATACCGATCTTCAGTTCTTCCTCAACAATTCTTCCCCAGGGTTTGCCTGAGTTTAATGGATTTAGTACTGCAGGGCCAAACCAGTCATCCCTGGAATTGTAAACCAATCTTGAGATATCTTCCCGAAATCCATCCCCTCGTCATGCTTGGAATTGAACTAGGCTAACCAATCTGGAGGCATCCACCAAAAATCCATCCCCTGGGTATGCCAGAGTTTGATGGATTCATTACTGTAGGACCAAACTCGTCATGCTTGAGTCTAGTACACTAGACCACTCGGACTTTGCATGCCCTTGAAAGTCTTCCACTCTCCCTCACGTTCTCAGGCATCTCATTTCCTTCTCTTAAGAAATTTGAACTTGCACAGTTGTTGATCTTCATAATTACACAGTTACACATTTTGATCGTTGCACATTTTTTTACTACCAACAGAAACGGTAACCTACTTACAGATGACGAGGTAGCCGGGATGTGTATAGGACTGCTCCTAGCAGGCCAGCATACATCATCAACTACAAGTTCGTGGCTCGGATTCTATCTTGCCAAAAACAAGGATCTGCAAGTATGTGCTTTTGAAGAAAGGGGTTTCAGGACAGCTGAACATAAGCAGATCTTTGCCCCTCCTACTTGTCTCGACTTACAAATTCCAAAAGACATTTCTTGAAAAACAATCTGTGAAAATTTAAGAGCGAAATGTAATCTTAATAATAAAATTACAAAGCGCTTTATCACACTTGATGAGTTCCTCAAAGTGCTCATTATTTTTACAACAGGTATGCGAAGCTATATAAGGGTTTAAAAAGGTGCTGCGGTGCAATCTGCAGCCAACTATACCAGAAAACACAGGGGCAAACCCCTTCTCTTAACGATAAGTGAACTGGGTTTCTTTTACGTGCATTAAACAACTCAGGAGCTACAGCCTAACGTCCCTTCCGAAGGACGAAGCAATTGCGGTGAAGATTCTTGCTTCAGGGACACAAGTGCTACTACCATGGTACTTGTGGTAACTGTTGTATGCAACAGTTCAAGGTTCAGTGGAGGCCTAGAATTTCATCTTCGAGAGGGCAAAGCCTTTTTTATTTTGCAAAGGGCATATTAATCGGAAAATCTTAAAGTCTGTGGGAAACTTTTGAAGGGGCACCAAGGCCAAGACCAGGGGCAACAGAGGCCATGGCCTCCATGTAATTCCAGGCCTGCATTGCATATCAATTTTTTTTGGAAGAGTACATTCAGTCACATTTCTTTTTTTTTCTTTTTTCTTTCCTTTTTTTTCTTCTTCCGTTTTCCCAATAGGATCGTTGTTACCAAGAGCAACTTGAAGTCTGTGGAAATGACATAGAAGATCCCCTAACGTATGATCAGGTAAAAGCTTTGCTATTTTTGTTTGTAATTTCACAAAACCGTACCCTCCAAAGAAAAACTATGCATAGTTTTTATTTCAATAGATTTAGATGTTTATAAACTCGGTGTACAAAACTGAAAAAAACAATCAATAAAACTTGTTTTTCAACTTTAAAACTTTTGTTTAAAGGGAATCAGTGAGAGTCCCAAAGTGTTATCATGTAATTAAAAATAAAGTACAAAACTAACGGTAATTGAACAATTTTTAATTTCTGATATGAATTATGCATGATATGGTTTATTCATAGGTTAAAGAGATGACCCTATTGGATCGTTGCTTGAAGGAGGCCCTGAGGCTCCGCCCACCCATCATGACCATGATGAGAATGGCCAAGGTTCCAATGGTAAGCAGCAAGCAGTCCCCTCGATCCACTAAGCAAAAGTAGTAGTCCCGGCCGATTTCCTACCTTCCGCCCAGGTGCCAGGTAATAGTTAATAAGCAGGACAGTTCTATTTAGACCTAAGTAGTCTCCCAAATTCTCTGCGGCAGTAGAATAAATAGCTAGACAAGTTCCAAAAGAACAAAATCTACATAGCAAAGTAGAAACATGTATACACATTGTGTTACCGCAAACCAAATATACATTGATACCTCACCATGCAATGCCTCAAAACCTACATACAGCATGCAGTTATTTTGAAAAATGTGCTCTTTTGCTACAGGGCTTCAAGCGGGCAGAATTTATCCATTAAATTTTCTTTGAAGCAGTTTGGTAGTTTTGTTTTTTATTCTCTTCACAGACTGTCCAAGGTTATACCATTCCACCAGGACACCAAGTTTGCGTATCACCAACTGTCAACCAACGCATTGAGGACCAATGGATGCCTGAACCCATGACCTATAACCCTGATCGGTAAAAAAACACCATTTTCACCCGTATTGATCCTTTTCATTCACATGCAGTCAGTGTTGTATGATTCAGACTCCGACTCAAGTCCGACTCAGTTCACAATTTTCATGTCACAGACTCAAGAGTCGAGTCACAACGGTCAATAACTCGTAATCGGACACAAATATCTGGGCCCAATTTCATAGAGCTGCTTAAGCAAAAAAAATTACTAAGCACAATAAAATTTTGCTTACCAGAATAAGGTTACCAGCCAAACTACCATGTCATGCGTACAATTTGTGACTGGTATCCTGCTCATTTCTGCTTAGCAGAAAATTTTTAAGCAATATTTTCTGCTTAAGCAGCTCTATGACATCAGGGCCCAATTTCATAGAGCTGCTTAAGCAGAAAATATTGCTTAACAATTTCCTGCTAAGCAGAAATGAGCAGGATACCAGTCACAAATTGTACGCATGACATGGTAGTTTGGCTGGTAACCTTATTCTGGTAAGCAAAATTTTATTGTGCTTAGCTACTTTTTGTGCTTAAGCAGCTCTAGGAAATTGGGCCCTGGCCCTGGACTTGGACAGGCCTTTTAGGTACTCCGACTGACTCAAGTCCGACTCTGTTCATGATTTTCATGTCGCGGACCCAGATTCGAGTCACAACGGTCAATTACTCGTATTCGTACACAACCAGCTGGACTTGGACTTGTGACTCTGACCAAATCGAGTCCGACTCAGGTCACAGTTTTCATTTTACAGAAACGGATTTGAGTCATCATGATCAGTAACCGTTCTGACTCTGACTCAACCATCCAGACTTGGCCTTGGGACTCGGACCTTAAAGATTTGAGAAAACTTTGCAAAACTCTTATTAAGAGAACTGTCGCCATGATCATAGCAGGCCTGTGGCCTTACATTGAATTATGAACTCTGACCCAGTTACTGCACGCGCTGGCCATCATATCACAAAGGGTACCATCATCATTATGATGATGTGACGGCCAGCATGCGGAGCTAACTGGGTTAGAGTTCACAATTCCATGTTCAGCCAAAGGCTATGATCATGACGAAAGCCCCCCTTTAAGTCGTTAGCTTCAATATTTTCTATTTACTTCAAACCACAGGTTCATAGATGAGAGTGCTTCCAACAGCGACAAGTTCTCCTACGTTCCCTTCGGAGCGGGACGTCACCGTTGCATCGGGGAGAACTTTGCCTACGTGCAGATCAAAACCATCATGTCTGTGTTGATACGCAAATACGAGCTGTTGTTGGTGGATGGCTACTTTCCATCCATCAACTACAAAACCATGATCCACACACCATTTAAACCAATCATTGCCTATAAACTCAGGAAGTAGACTTGTTTTTGATTTTTTTTTGCCTGACGAGGGCCCAATTTTGTAGAATTGCTTAAGCACAAAAAGTAGCTAAAAGCACAACAATATTATGCTTACCAGAATAAAGTTACTAACCAAAATACCTTGTCACCTGTACCATCTGTGACTGGTATCCTGCTTAGTAGAACATTTTGTAGCAATATTTTCTACTTAAGCAACTCTATGAAATTGGGCATAGAGCTGTTGTACAAGTTTGCGTGCTTTAAATAGCATTATGAAAATTGGGTCCTAGGTCTAGTAGTTGTGAACCAGTCCTGAAGCAACACATTAATGGTAATTTGGCTGGTAAGATTTTTAACAGAAAGCAAGGATTTATTGCTTGATTTAAAAGGCTAAGAATTTGAGGGTCTTTGCTTGTAGTTTGTGGGCAGGTGATTTTTATCTCAGCACACTGGCTGTAATGCAGTGTCATAAGTTGTGATACATTAACAATGTTACAGTTTACCTGCACATTTAAGTGCCATGAGATTTTTACCCTCTTATCGGAAAACAGTCTACGGTTTTATACAAAATTTCATATTTTTACACAGCTGATGACAATGAGCGTCTTTTTTCGTTACTTCCACTTTGATAACTTTCTTTGGTAAATATTGTAATCGATCTCTGTTTGCCCCGAAACAATAATCAACTAATATTTTATGTATTCACAAAATCATGATTTCTATTCATTTTAGGTGTTAAACGAGGTTGGTTTAGAAAAGTTGGATAGGAAGAACTAAAATTAAAACTGGAGAAGTGTTTAATAGTTTGTTGAGAAGTGAGCTTGTGTGCAAATAAATATTTATTTTAAAAACACTACAGAAGAGTTTATCTGCACAAGACTTGTCTTTATTTGTTCCGTAGCATGGCATGAGAGTTGGGGGTTGGGGGGGCTAGACTTAGTTCCAAGTCGGTAATTGTTGTTTTTAGTCTACCTGATAGCCAATACATTATTGCCTGAAATAGCGCCCTCTTGTGAACTAACCTCCGTCATTAACCTATGGACTGCGATGTAGGGGCGTTATCTCAGACTTGAAATCAAGTCTAGGGAAAAGCCTAAAGAATCACGGACAAATCACTTCCAGCTTTTACTATTTATTACGTTGAAATATCTGTCTGAAGACTGTTTATTGCCATATGGCTCGCAAAAGTCATTGAAAATGTACAAAATAGAGAGGGAAAAAGTCTTTGAAATACCATCGAGAGAAAGAGAAAAAAGAGGCATTACAGGTAATCCGTTCAAAATTGCATTCAAATTCAGAAGATGGGCAAATTTTAGAGAGCTACTTTTGCGGTTACAACCTGCTGGTAAGTTAGGGTTTGAATTTCATATCCTTAGTGTCTTTGGTAAGAGATCCTCCTGAATCCTCCATTATCCTCCAGTCTACGGTCACCCAACACCCAAATGTTTGGATAAGATTAGCACACCTAGCCCCCAGGCAAAGAGTGCGTGGCTTGGAGGACCGAGTGGGTGGCTTGGAGGTACAGACCGAATCCTTCAAAATCAGATCAAAACCGTAAGAGGGATTGGAGGACATGGGACAATAATGGTTAGAGAGGCAAGACTAGACTCTTTGGTAAGAGATCCTCCTGAATCCTCCAGCCTACGGTAACTCAACACCCAAATGTTTTGACTCATGATAAGATTACCGCACCTAGCCCCCAGGCAAAGAGTGCGTGGCTTGGAGGTACAGACCGAATCCTTCAAAATCAGATCAAAACCGTGAGAGGGATGTTGGAGGTCATGGCACTATAACGGTTAGAGAGGCAAGACTAGACTCTTTGGTAAGAGATCCTCCTGAATCCTCCAGCCTACCGTAACTCAACACCCAAATGTTTGGACTCATGATAAGATTACCGCACCTAGCCCCCAGGCAAAGAGTGCTTGGCATAGAGGTACAGGACCGAATCCTTCACAATGAGATTTTGGAGGACATGGGACTCTAAAGGTCAATAAGGAAAGACCAGGGCCATGTCCCAAGTTGACGGCTGCAACTGTTGCTAAGGGCAGCCTATGCTTCAATGCATGTTGACGTGGTGATCCAGCGATAGCCGTAGCCATAGTCGCTCATTAAGACACCGCCCAAGTTCCCTGACTCAACAAAGGGCACTTCAACACGTTGCAAACAAATTCAGAGGTCAAGTATAAACCAGTGCCAGGGCAAAGAAACTAAACTCCCATGCATGTATATCAAATTCCAGATCTGTATAAAAATGATGAAAGGATCGCAGCATTTGGCTCATTTAACACAGCAGATTTTTCCATTCAGCAACTCTCTTCAATTTGCCCACTTCAACTTTTTTTCTTTCTTTTTAGAGCACTGACTACAAAACGAATTTCGACACCGACTTTTGTAACAGAAAAACAAAGTGAAACATCTGACTGAAAGACAGAAGTAAAGCAAACTGGCGATAAACACACAAATTTTACAACATTTAAAAAACCCTAAAAACATTTTACATTTAAAATACTATTTACAAGTGGTATACAAACAAACCCCTAAAGAACCCTTAAAAGTTTTTTTAAAAGTTGAGAGTGAACAAGAGTAAACAAAAAAACTACACATGAGCTGTTACTTCCCAGGCGTTTAGGCCACTAGTCGCCCTAAATCCATCAAAATACTCCATTCTTAAGTCACTGTGGTCCAGTGGTTAGACTGCAGGACTTGCAATCACAAAGTTGTGGGTTCGAATCCTACCGAGCTAACCGCTGATTTCACAATGACTAGAATAAGCAATGACGTCTAGTAACTGAATCACAATTTCTTGATTTGTGCAATTCATAATCAATCATAGACGTTAAACCAATGTTTGTATGAGAGAGATTGGCTGTTGCCAGCTTGGAGTTTCCATCTTCTTGTGGGAGTTTACCGAGTTCCCTTGACGGGAAGATCATCTAAACAAATAAACAAACCCAACACTGAACCATTTGAACTGTTAATAGCAGACTGGTCCCAATCTCATAGAGCTGCTTAAGCACAAACAGTAGCAAAAGCACAAAACAGTTTTGCTGATCAGAATAAGGTTACCAAACGAAATTCCGTATAAATAGTTCCCACTTGACGTCACACATGTAAAGTCGGCCATCTTTACCGGCAAATCAATCATTTTTTGAACGCAGAACTATGCATTTTGCGTTAATGACGCATGTGGCACCTGGGAGTTTGATCAAATTTCGTGCATGATTTGTCAGGGAACTTGGCTGCGGAGAAAAGTTACAACGCATGACGCAGCTCAAAGCTTAAACCCAAGTTCCCTGTAAAGATGGCGTCTATGAGGAACTATCTAGTTCCATTACTGTCTTTGACTGATTTGGGATTTCAATCTCAACAGCTTCAAAGGATTTTGGTACCGAATTCACAATGATTTACAGACTTTACTTTCGAGCAGAAGCATCTTGAGAATTTGAATTTAAAAAAAAGTAATGGAAGAAAAACAAGAAAGGAGGGAAAAAAGAGACAAATCAATTAGTATAACCCTGAATATCTACAAAACAAGGTAAAATCAAAGAGCAATAATTAATACTGGGCCAGATCCGTTTTTGTAACTAGTAGACTTCAAAAATAGACTGTTATCCTGCATCAACCATCTTTGTCCAGTTCCCTGCTTGCATTAGCAATCCGCAGTACAGATTCCTATTATACAAACAAGGGGCCTGACTAATTTTCTCCCTTGGTTACATTGAATTAAATGAGAGAAAAAACAAGATGGCTGCCCTATCAAAAGTTTTTTTAGATTTTCTTTTTATAATAACTTTAAAACTTCTTAGGTGAGAAAGAGGAAAACAGTTTTACCTGCTACATATTTCACGAAAAAACTTAATCACGGAAAATTTGATTAAAGGAAGAGTATTCAATTTGTTTGCACTAATAAAGCACTCAGACTTCAAAGATAAGAATAAAGTTCCAATAATAATTTGTTAAAATTGGAACTCTCAGACAAAGTATTTTCATTTGGCAAAATCGAAGATACATCCTTGGTTTTTGGAAGAGTACATTCATTTCTATCCCCCAATTTACACGAAGCATATCATAAAACTTGATTTAAAGGGAGGGTATACCTTTGGTAATTACTCCAAAAATTAATGACCATAAAAACTTACTTGGTAAAGCGCACTTGAGAGCTGTTGATATTATAAAACATTGTTAGAAACGACCCTTTGAAAAAGTGTAGTTTTATAGAAAGAGGTAATTTTTCACCCAAACATCTGAATCTGAGAGGCATCTGAAAACACACAATTCTAATGCAACAAGAGTGTTTTTTTCTTTCGAATTTTTTTTGCAAATTCGATGAGCAATTGAGCCCAAATTTTCACAGGTTGGTTATTTTATGCACATGTTGGGATACACCAAGTGAGGATACTTTTGAAAATTACCAAAAGTATAAAAGTATACCTTTGGTTTTTGGAACCGTTCAATTGTTTCAATCCTGTATAAATGTAGAGATATACAATAAAACTCAAAAGGTGGTAGTAATTTTGAGATATTGCCGAAAATCTGGAGTGGTTTATGTCCATACAGGAAGAATAATCCGTTATTGGAATACACAATCTGAGAAAAATTTCATGCAGAAACGTTTCTCAGATTGAAATGTTTTTGAATCCCTTTTTCTAAAACCACATTCCTTTGAAGGGAATTGTTTCTAAAAATGTTGTACATTATCAACAGCTGCAGTGCTTCTTACCAACTAAGTTTTTAAGGTCATAAATTGTTGGAGTAATTACCAAAAGCATAACCTGCCTTTAAAGAAAATAGTAGTATAAGTGTTTTTCAAAAGATAAAGGCTTTTCCCCGCAGGACGAATCCAGTGGGTAAATCATCTGTTTAATTATACAAGCCCCAGTCAGCAGGAAAATTTCAATGGGGTGAAATGGCACATATACTCGTATACAAGGCTCAGAAAGCATTACTACCAATCCTGAAGTGTTTTAACCAGTCGGAAGAACTAGAATAAATCTATACGGAAGAGATCGGCTCCAAATAAACTACTCTACTTAAAACCAGTGAACTTACTACAGTTATAGCAGACCGATCGATTGAGCTCCGCCCACCGTGTCTATCAACGACAACCGCACAGGTGCCCCGTGCCACACACAAAATACAAGGTGTTGGACTTTTGTCAAGACTTTTCGGCACGCATTTGTGGTTAAGATTGTTCAATGCATCGAGGGGCAGAGTTTAACGGGTTGGTGTATTTGGGGGGAGGGGGGAACGAACGAGAAGCTCAAAGAAAATACTGTGTAGAAATGTTGAGATATTTCTCTGAAAACATCTGAACCAACAGCAGCTCGTTTTAATACTGATGAATTGGAAAAACAAGAAAATGTAATTTGGACATTTTCCTATGCACGCGTGTCGGTATCATTTTGCCAAACTGTGGCAACAATAAACCATGTAGCCTTTGTTAACAAAAAAGAGCACCCTTGCACATTCCACGGCCTTTCTGGCAGGCAAGATACTACACTGCTCACAACGTGTCATAATTTCCGCATAAATTGAAGAGTTACAAAAATAACGAGCTGAACAAGTTTTCATATATCAAAAGTTGATAGAATCAAAAATCGCGCAATCTCTAGAAAAAATGTAAGATTTTCTTATCTTCTCAGTGGCTCTTTTGTAAAAATGTGATGTAACAGGTCACATGGTCTATAGCCTGCGTCCACAGTGGGACACAAGAGTACGGTCGAGCTCAGCGCTTTCTGGGTTTCTTTTTTTATGGGTCGGAACGACACTACAACATAAATATGCATAACTATGTATTGTGTAAAACACTTTTCAGAGGGAACAACCATTTGTGCAAGACACAATAATCTTGACCGATTCCAAACCCCCTCAAGTGGTGAACTTCAGAGAGTCCGAGCCGCGATCCCAACGTGAGCGACACAAAGGCATTGCCACGGTGATGCTTACAATCCAAATCTCTCTGCTCGCTTCTTCTTCTTTGCCTGCGAGAAAAACAAAACAAAACAGACAACAAATTTTAATAATCAAACTGAGAAAGTTTGTTCTTTTTAGCATTTCACCATAATAGTAATAATATTAATAATAATAGTGGCTTCTTATATAGCGCTCATATTCGTCACTCAGTGACGCTCAAGGCGTTTCAACATTCAGTATTTTCCTGCAAGGTATTGTGGAGCTACATTTTTGAATTCCCTTACATTGCACCATGTAATGGTTCACAAGGTGCTGTGGCGCAATATGCTGCTGATCAAACCAGGAACACGGGGGTGAACCCCTTCTCTTTAAGAAATGTGCACTGGCTCCTTTTACGTGCATTCCACAACACACGGGACCAACGGCTTTACGTCCCATCCGAAGGACGAAGCAATAATGGCTTTGTGTAATGGTTAATAATGATAATAAAAATAATGTATATTTATAATGTAAAAAAAATGACACTCCTGGCTTGGAATCAAACCCCGGCCGCAGTGATGAGAGGCGAGCGCTTTACGCACTAACCACCCATGACATAGTGGTGAAAACACGGCGTGAATTGAGTCATGACCTTGAAACGATACAAATGGGCCCAAGTTATTATTCGTACCTCAGCGTCATCTGTACTGCCCTCTGTTGATAGTCTTTTGACACCCTCTACCGTAGCTGCCGTATTGGTGATCACACCAAATCGCTGCTTCCTCTTCAGCAATCTGTCCATCTCATCTGTCTAAGTTTGTTACAATGAACAAAAATATACGGAATCGAGTTAAGCATCACCTGACCCTAATTTCATTAAGCTGTTAAGCAGAAAAATGGAGCTTGACAAATTTTTTTGCTAAGGAAAAAATTAGCAGGGAACCAGTCACAGACAATATACAATACATGGTATTTTGGCTGGTAACCCATTTACCACCCTTATGAGCTCTCCAACAGCCCAACGAGAACAGTCAATTTTAGGACTCAAAATCAAGGGGAACAACCACAAACAATATACAATACATGGTATTTTGGCTGGTCACCCATTTCTGCTATAAGAACATACTCACCTTACCACCCTTATGAGCTCTCCAACTGCCCGACGAGAACAGTAAAGTTTTAGGACTCAAAATCAACACTGCTTCTAAAATGTTTTTTTTGCCTCACCTTTTTGACAACTTGTGACACCGCAACACCAAACCGTTCTGATCTCTTCTTGAGCTTGTCTAACGTCTCAGCCTGCAAAGATAAAGAAGAAGAACAAAAAGAATTGAAGTGGTAAGTGAACTGGTGGGAAGTTGGACAGTACAGGAGGTATGTTGGCATGTCTTGGCCGAACGGTCAAGCACTCTGGACTCAAGCTCTGGTGTTTCTGATCAGTAGAGTGTGGGTTCGACTCCCGGTCTTGTCCTTAAGCAAGACACTTACCCATTATTGCTTTGTCCTTTGGATGGGTCGTAAAGCCATAGGTCCTGTGTGTTGTGTAATACCAGTGGTAATACCAATGTAATGTGTAATGTAATGCCAATGTTCTTTGAAAACTATAAGTAAGCGGGATGAGTTCTTTTCAGAACTAAATTCTACTCTCTGATGACTAGCAGGACAAATTCAGTGAGAACTTAGCAGGACAAGTTCTGTAAGAACTTAGCTAGACAAGTTCTTATCAGAACTAAATTCTACTCTCCGGGAGTAGATGAATAGCACGACAAGTTCTATAAGAACTTAGCTGGACAAGTTCTAATCGAAAATAAATTCTACTCTCCGGTAGTTGATGAATAGCAGGACAAATTCAGTGAGAATTTAGCAGGACAAGTTCTGCAAGATCTTAGCAGGACAAGTTCTGCAAGATCTTAGCAGGACAAGTTCTGCAAGAACTTAGCCAGACAAGTTCTTTTCAGAACTAAATTCTACTCTCTGGCAGTGGATGAATAGCACGACAAGGTATGTAAGGGCTTAGCTGGAGAAGTTCTGCAAGAAGCTAGCTGGACAAGTTCTGCAAGATGTTAGCTGGACAAGTTCCTATCAGAACTAAATTCTACTCAGCAAAAGTAGATAATATCGCATGGTTTTTTACTGCAAACCAAAATGTTTTGATACTTACAGACACTGGGGATGCTTTAGCTTGTGTCTTGGGCATGGTTGGGGATGTGGCTACAGCTGCCTTGCCACCAAATCTTTGGGAGAAAACAAAAATTGAAAATGAAAATTACAACTTTTGCAAAGACTCCTCATAAATACAGAACTTTACTAAGATGTCCAAGATCTTAATCTTTCCTTCTTAAATATGATCCATAAAATCACACTTTTTTTGTACACAAACAATATGGTGCCCTCCGTACATGTAGTAGTCTTGGCCTAAGATGTTGGTGATCGATAGTGGATTGCGTATGTAATTCGTACTAGCGGGCCCTCTTATGGCATGCGTTAATCAACTTGACCAGCTCTCACTAAACGTCTTGGGAATCCTGCAGCATTGGGTTAACTTTTTCTTTGTTTTCTTTCCTAGGGAACCAATCAGTGAACTACATCTTGAGCCGAGACTATAAATGTAGATATTTTGACATTTCGGATCTTTCCACTCCAATTTGAGAAGATTCCATAAGAGTACGTGTAATGTCTTAATACATAGGACTTGCCCAAGTCTATTGTTGTTGTTAGGTGACGTCATGTAGCCCGTGCTGTGCACACGTGGGTTCGAATCCCATCCTCGTCGCCAAATTGTAATAGACTAGTCCTAGTTATTACTCAGGGCTACATGACGTCACCCAACAACAACAATAGACTTGGGCAAGTCCTATGTATTAAGACACGTTATGTATTTTTAACTTTCATTCGAAAGAACAGATCTTTCTCTTTCCAACCATTGTAAACTTGGCTATGGACTGTGAATTCGAACAATACTACAGCTTTATAATAAAAGGCCATTCTGTTCTGGCTGGAAGTTTTGTTGTTGTTGATCTTTGTCGACTAAAAAGCTGCCTGTAGTAAGGAAGAGGGGGTAAGGAAAGAAAACAGACACTGAGAATGTCCAGCGAGCAGCTACTCACTTCTCTAATCTTGCTTGTTTCTTCGCTTCTTCTGTAAGTGGTGTATTAAATCTTTCTGCTCTCAAAGCTTTTCTCTGTAAAAAAAACCCCCAAAACAAAAACAATTGAAGTTACATGGTCGATGTTTTAAGAACATATGAAGTACATGTACTTGAAGTTCAAATGGTTTAAAGGATCAAATGGTTTAAAGGATCAAATGGTTTACAACACAACAGAATAAGAAAACACACACCGTCACATCAACAACAAAACAACAATAACAAAGTCCCAGTATTCTAAACCAAAAGAGCCGATGTGGTCTCGACGTTTCGAACAGTATACTCTGCTCGTCTTCAGGAGATTTTTCTTTGTTCAAGTTAAACCCCGGAGAGGAAATCTTCAGAAAAGGGACTGACAAAGCAACAATGGAAGGGACCCCACAAAACGCACCCTTAAGGTGTACCTGAGCAGGGGTTAGTGCAGCATTTGCAGAAGCTGGCAGTACAGCAGCCTTCTGTGTGACTCCAGTGGGCGAGGTGGGTTCGTCCTTAGAGGGTGACATCACCGGTTGTGTCATTACGATCGGTGTGATGATGTCTGCTTTGGTTGGTTCTACTGTCTCCTCTTCTTCATCATCGAGCAGGTCGGGCTCATCCTAACATAAGTATATTACACACATTCGTCAACAAAATTGTTCAGATAAAACATGGCTCGAATTATAAAGAATAATTGAACATTTATAAAGCGCCAATTTTGTTGTTCAGGGCCATTTATTCCAATCCTTGAAACCACCTCAGCTCCCTGGGGAGTATGAAGTCTGCGCATCAAGCTAAAGTCAATCACTAGACCATCTCTGCCCTCACACGTACCAATTTACTCCTGGGTGAAGAGAAGCAATTCAAGTTGCTCAAGGACACAAGTGTCATGAACGGGATACTAACCTATACACCAATGATTTTGCCACCAGGGCCAGATTTCATAGAGCTGCTTAAGCAGGAAATATATTGCTCAACAATTTTCTGCTAAGCAAAACTGAGCAGGATGCCAGTCGCAGTTGGTACATGTGACATGGTATTTTGGCTGGTAACCATATTCTGGTCAGCATAATATTGTTCTGCTTAGCTACTTTTTGTGCTTAAGCAGTGCTATAAAATTGGGCCCAGAACTTGAGTTCAGTTCACTAAACTCAGCCACGACACGCCACTGAAATGCTTGCTTGCACTTTCATGGCACAGAGTATTTGTTGTGCCGGAGATAAAAAACAAAACAGTTGAGGAAAATGCAACTCATCTTACCTCTGGAGCTAAAAGATCGCCATCGCCTTCCTCTTCCACTGTAAATACACAAACAAATTAGGAACAAATTTAACACAAACACAAAGGTTTACCATTGCAACTATTTAATTCAAGTAGCACACTTCGTAAGAAGTTAAGTTTTCACATACCATCTGCTCAGGAGTACAAGGTAATTAATGAAATTTGTATGGGTTTGATAAAATTGCTTTTGCATATTTAAACCTCCTGGTAAATGGGGTTTATTGATCAAGAGTGGTCTTCAAAGTATTTGTTTGGCAAAAAGAAACAGTTATTTGTTAATTTTGATTTTTGTTTCCTTCAAATTTATACAAGTTTTTCATTTAATGACCTGTTGATCATTACGAATATGAAATAGCAATTAATGACCTTATAGCACTGAGCCGACGATATATGCATAATCAATCAATATTGAGTTACTGAATGGTGTTGGACTGAGGACTGCACGAGAAAACTGATCGTCCTTCACAACATTGGATCAGGCATACCACCATAATCAGAGTCCAACAGTTTGGGTGTTGAGTTACTGTATGGTGTTGGACTGAAGGCTGCAATAGTAAACTGATCATGCTTTACATAGGATCAGGCATACCACCATAATCAGAGTCCAACAGTTTGGTTGTTGAGTTACTGTATGGTGTTGGACTGAGGACTGCACTAGTAAATTGATCATGCTTTACATGAGATCAGGCATACCACCATAATCAGAGTGTATCAGTTTGGGTGTTGAGTTACCATATTGTGTTGGTTTTGGGGTGTGTGTTTTTTGAGCGACAAAGGATTTTAGAAAATCACTCAAGGGAATTGGGGTTAATTAAATGAATTGATTTCAAACTGACCTTCAGGTGTTAATATTGCATCTGATGGCTCCGTACCATTATCAAGAATGGATTCATCTATAAAAACAAAAATTAGAAAAAACATTTTTTGATCTGGTGTGGTAAAAAGTATGTCAAAAACCACGGAACCAACCCTTCTGCTGCCTTGTTAGTTTTGGATTGCTAGTTCTTACCAATTTAAGCCCCTTTCACAGTAGTCGGATTCCCTGGGGAAATTCCCATGAAATTTTGGCTGAGCTTTTCACATCTTAAACACTAACCCTGGCAAATATCCACCTAGGAAATAACTATCCCTGTTTGGAAGTAGGGTTAAGCTAGATAACCCAGGGTTAGCATAATTTAGTGTACCATGGGGTAGCAGTGGGGTTAAAATTCCACAGACATTTCCTGGGATTTAAATTTTACCGGGTATTGGCTTTGTAGTGTGAAAAGGGCTTTAAATGTCATTCAACCATGCTAATTTAGTTAGTAAATTGATGCCAGATGTGTTTGCCACATCAAATCCTCAAAAAACCAACACCACTAGTTTTCTTTTAGCTTGGGGAATTTAGTACAAATCAACCATTCTTAGCATTGGGGGCAGGGATACCATACCAATATTAAGAGATTTCAAACTTTTCGATGCCGAAAAAATCTATAATGGAGTTCTTAGAAGGATTCAGGAAAGCTCATGGCTAAGCCTGGGCGACTAATGCGACTAGTGTCATTGTCACGACTATTGGTTGCTATTCAAGTCGCAACTGCCACTTTTCAACTACCCGGTTAACTAACCCGGTCGCGAATATTTTCCTCATGCACTAAATGTGTCGTTCACAACGACATAATGTACTTACGAAACACAATCCTTTCAAGACGAAACCATTATTGCTCCATGATTGATTGAACTATTTAATAAAGAGTTGCTTACTGCAATGGCCTCCATTGCAATGCATATTTTTACATTTCAGCCTGACTTTTACCATGCTTTTACAATCTTAAAAATATACTGTAAATGCATCTTGGGAAACAAGTGCAGAAACACATGTTTTCTGTGCCATCACTCCTGTCCTGTTCTGTTCCAACTATAGAATCGGCCTAACTATAGTTGGGATATGCCCGACTGTAGTAGGGATTGACCAAACTATAGTTGGGTTGCGCCAAACGATAGTTGGGCCGGTTCTTTAGTTGGGGCGCAACATACCGTAAGCAATTAGTATTATATTACATGTAAAGGCTTGTCAACAGTGCCTTCACAAGATGAAGAGCTTGTGAAAATCAAACGAGGAATAAGAAAAACAAGAAAGATAGAAATGCTGTTTAGTAGAATTAGAAATACCCTGCAAGATTTGGGTTATTATTTTTTACCCCCTGTTCATTCACTGAAATAGTTATCATCTACTAAGAAAGCAATTACAAGACATTATTAGCTCTCCAACTCTAGGTACAATTTTCCAGAGTTGACCAACCATTTGAAACCATTCAATTTGCACGGTTCGGTGTATGGCGGCATGACTGTCAGGCCTGGAATTACACATGAGGCCACAAAAGCCATGGTCTCTGTTGCCCCTGATCTTGGCCTTGGTGCCCCTTCAAAAGTTTCCCATAGACTTAAAAATGTTCCAATGGAAGTGCCCTTTGTAAAAATAAAAACGGCCTTGCCCTCTCAAAGATGAAAATCCAGGACTGAACAGTGCACAGAAATGACTGTGCATAATGTGTATCATTCAACACATGATATCATATTACAGGCTGACATTTTATCAAGGTATTTAATCATTCCAAAGTATTTTTGAGAAATTGAATGGTCAGACGGTAGGAGGGTTAATATAAAGAAATGTAAGAAAGGTCAACCGAAACCAAAACTGAACAGTACTGAAATGATGTTCTCATTGTTAAAATGAAAATGTCTCCATGCGAAAGTACTAACTTGATTGGATAATTTCACTGGACCTCTCTGTTTAGATGCTACAGTACCTCTAATATCAAGTCCATGCCTTGTTAGGTAAACCCTCTAAACTACTTAAGACCGTCTATCAAAATCCAACCGCATGTTTTGTTTGACTCTGTTGACCTGAAATTGGTGCAAATTAAGTATAATCGACTGACGAACAACTCATCCATAAAGTCAGTCAATTACATGAAGACTGCACCATTAACCCTAACAGTCCTTATCCCCTCAAACTCCAACAGTTTGTTTTGTTGGGATATGATGGGTTGGGTACTGTGTACTATAGATAAAGTGATGGAATGCGATGGAATGGGTACTGTAGACTTGCAGTTCTCTGTTGGACTTTGTTGGATTGGGTATGGTGAATTGCAAGGAGGAGGAATAAACAACTGACAAAGGCATATGATGTACATGTGGTGCATTGTTGATCCCTTTGTTGTAAGCGCAAGGAGGAGGAATAAACAATTGATAAAGGCATGTGATGTTATTGTATGTATGTGGTGCATTGTTGATCCCATTGTTTCTTACAATGGC
This sequence comes from Plazaster borealis, assembly GCA_021014325.1. Lineage (NCBI taxonomy): Eukaryota > Metazoa > Echinodermata > Asteroidea > Forcipulatida > Labidiasteridae > Plazaster > Plazaster borealis. The sequence goes on from CM037467.1 coordinate 11,416,675, forward strand.
AGACCCAACCATTCAACCATGGTGCAGTAACAGTTGTTGGATTTTGCTGGGTTGGGTTATGCCAAACCCCCCTCTTCATACTTTGAACAGAACCAAGGATACACACTCCACCAATATCCAACAGTTGGACTAGGTACTGTTATTACAACTGCACTGTTGGAGTTTGATGGGTTAGGTCCAGTGAATTAGCAGTAGCACTATTCATGTTGGAATTTGATGGATTGGGGAAAGTTTTTAACAAAGGTCGGTTGGGAGTTAGGGTTAAACTGATCATACTTTACATGGCACCAGGCATACCACCTTAACCTTAACCCCCATCAGGGTCCCTCCACATACCCTGCCAAATACAACAGAATGTAACGCAGTTGAAATGAGAACCATGCCAAATGCAACAAAATGCAACAAGGGATTTTGTTGCATTGTGCAGGCATGTTGTTTGTGTTAGGACTGAGCAAGGGGGTTTGCCCTGCTAAATGCAACAGTATGCACATAAGTGTAGTGGTGACTACAACAAAATGCAACACCAATATGAAGTCACTTGACTGCTAAATGCAACAAATTCAGTCAAAGAATGACATCTGAGTTGACTGCCAAATGAAACAGATTACAACAACTTTTACCATTTGGTGCATATTGTTGCATTTAGCATGGTTAGGGTTAATCAAAGCCCAACAGTTTGGGGGTAGAGTAAAAAAATCATGTATCATGTTGGATTTTCTTAGAGTGAGGAAGGACCCCCAGCAAATAACTCTAGGGAGTAAAGGAACAGCAGCAACTACAAAGTTTCTCAAAGCCAGCATTATCAGGGAAAATTCAAACTACCAAGCACTGACAAGACAATAAATACGCTAAAAAGAGGTACATCCACAACCCAGGGCGAAATAGCAACTAGCAAATGCTGGTGTTTTGGCTGACAAACCTCGGATTTCTGTCACAGATTCTTCCCCGGGTATGTCACTTTTGCCAAAAAGATCATCTTCTGATGTATCAAGCAAAAAAAATGTGGAAGTAATCGGAAGAGGGTATAGAAAACTGAGAAATATAATTATTGTGTTAGAAAGTTGAGTGGCACTGGTAGTGGATGAAACAATAAGTGAGCAACAATTAGTGTGTTAAAAGAAGTTAATTGATTTTTGTTGTTCTCCCTACACAATAATTCTTCTTCTTACAGTACCCACAACCAATAATATCTTTGTGAAGGAGTTACGGCATGTAAAAACAATTGTTGTTCAGCATCTTTCCTATCAATTGATTAAGGTTACAAGGGAGTTTTGTAGTTGTTGTTTTTTAACAGCAGGAAAACAAATATATTCCACAAACTCCTATACTAAGGCGGGAGTAAACAAGCACAAATTATGAAACCCTCACTCATACCATTCTCCTCAAGATACAGAGCGAGTCTGTCGACGAGCTCCTGTTTGTTTCCCTTGACAGGCAACCCTCGAGAGGTAAGCTCCTTTTTCAGCTCTGGAATCTATCAAATAATAAAGTTAAAATAATTCACATCATCTCGGTAAAACTAAACAATTTTGTTATGATAGGACTCCTTCTGATTGACCGTTTGAAACCATTCAACAAACCCAAACACCACACTTGCTCGTGGCTTACACACCTGGAATTTTAATTTTTGAGAGGGCATTAGGGCAAGGCCATTTTCATTTTCAAAGGGCACTTCCATTAGAAAATCTTGAAGTCTGTGGGAAACTTTTGAAGGGGCACCAAGGCCATGATAGTTTTACCATGGGATCATCAGAGAGTGCACATAATCGTGCATGATCAGTGAAGCATGTACATGTAAGTAAATGGTTTGGATGGTCAAACAGTGGGCTTCACAATCTATCTTTTAATTAATGTCACAATTTGTGGATAAAAGTTGCAAAATCTTACCGCCACTTTTTCGTTTATAAATACAAATAGTATTCTTCTTAGTCTTATTTATTATTTATGCAGCAGATATATGTTTAAATTTTGTTCATAATAATGAGTCAAATCAAAGTGGTAAAAACTCATCATCTCTATCCCATCATGGCATCAATAATTATTTTCAAAATGTTCACTTGGGCTGGGCCTTCCAATTAACCATACCCCCAGTAGTAGAAACCCCAAAGCTCGGTCCTTTTTGGAGAGGCAGAAACTAGCTGGAATTTGGAAAGCAGATTAATTTAAATTCTAAAAAAAGAGAGATAGGGCCTAATATTTAAATTAAACGATAGTCGACCACTCACGTCTCATCAATCAATCAAACATGATTTATATAGCTTGTTTGTTTGTTCCCCAGGCATGCCAGGCCAGCCCCCAGCATGCCCAACCCAACCTCAAACCAAAGTAGACAGTGAGTGTAATCTGTATACACCATTTTTTTGTAATCTCCTCTTCCAGACGATGCCCCAGCGTTCTCGGCCTCACACACGTACGATAGGGCTCATATATATCGTAACTGGTTAACACACCATTCCATGTTTTTCCTCACACCGCCAAACTCTTTCTCCTCGATTCCCTTTATAAACCCTTATATCACAACACTTCTTATGACTTAAATATTACTTCACAACAAATAGTCTACAGAAATTATAAATATTCTACCATTAACATCATCAAATACCCTCAACAATGTCAATTTTACCTTCAACTTTTTCAGGTCCACGGATTCTGTTTCTGCCATAGTGCCGATTTTTAACTGGTATCATAAATCAGCCTAAACATTGCGAGTTATCAAAGACCATACATCAATGCTGTAGGCTGCTGTCAACCAACTATGTACACGCGGCGGTACAGCGCCCTCTACCCAAAGACTGTCCACTCACTCAGTTCCACGGATGGAATAATTAGCTCCGTGCCCCTTACCTGGCCCAGGTAAGGGGCACGGAGCTAATTATTCCATCGGTCGTTGCCTTGTTGCCCCAAAGGTTCCGGTAAAAATTTACGTTTCCCTCATAGAGATTCTCTTTGAGGAAAAACTGCCTTGCCCCTACAAGAGCGAAGTATCAGCCCTGCATAATGGAGGTAGAGTACCTCAGGGTCGGGGCGTAGGCTACCTACCTCCATGTTTCAGTCTTAGTGGTCTTACTTTTTTCCCAATTCAAAAGGACTTAAATTTATTCGAAATTAAAATGTAAACAAAACCAGTATAATAATACCAAATAAAATCAAAATTGTATTGCATAATTATTTGTTTAAATTAATTTGGGCTTGATTAATTTGTTCAACCCAAAATTATTTAAAATTTACCCAGTCAGTTTTCCCGTTATTTTTATAAACCCGAATGACCTGAAGTGACGAGTATCAAGATACTGCAGGTGTGGCACTTAAAGGCATCGAACACGTTTGGAAATTGTCAAAGACCAGTGTTCTCACTTGGTGTATCCCAATATATGCATAAAATAACAAGCCTGTGAAAATTTGGGCTCAATTGGTCATCGAAGTTGCAAGAAAATGATGAAAGAAAAAACACCCTTGTTGTACAAATTTGTGTGCTTTCAGATAGGAATAAAAACTTCTTGCAAGAATTTTTTTTTATTTTAGTGAGAAATTACCGCTTTCTCAAAAACTACGTTACTTCAGAGGGAGTCGTTTCCTACAATGTTTTATACTATCAACAGCTCTCCGTTGCTTGTTTGAGTCATTACCAAACGTGTACGATGCCTTTAACGGGGATATCCTGCCATTGGGATGCAGAGATCTCGTCACATTCAAAAGGAGTAGTGGAAGACCAAAGACTAAGACCTAAAGAAGCCTGAAATGGTTGGACCGGGAGACAATGACGGTGTGGGCTCTCTCGGGATCGAGAAGACAGCCATCGCTTTTAAAACTCCGAGGGGTACAGACTGTGTGGAAGAATCTCAAAAAAAAAAAATGAATATTCATGATTTAATTGCCTTCCACTCTTACGTTTATTTTTTCATTTCACATTCCACAAAGGACACATTTTGGGGTTAGTATGACCCGGAATTTGTGCCAAAATAACCCAGAAATGGGTCAAACTGACGCAGAATCTGGGTCATTCCATTCTGACCAGTTTCCGGGTCAAACCTGACCCAGATGGGTCACTGGCTCAGATTCTGGGTCAATTCTACTCCGGAAGTTTTTGAGTGACGTTTTTATTGTTTGTCATCGGTTGCCTCTCAATTTATACCAAGGAATTGAAAGAGCCGCAATTTTTGACAATAAACCATAATCCCTTTAGAAAGACAACAGAATGTATTATGTTTTGTTACTGAATAATAATTGTTTATTTCTTTGAAACTTCATCACTCTCCCTCCACTTGTACATCGTATAAGCCCACGCAAGGTACACCGCCATCGCGGAGACCCCGGACGCAAACCGCTGCAGGAGGGATTCCTTCTGACCAGGGAGCTTGCACGGGTCGATTTGCGCCTTGATTTGACACAGGTTCCCCACAGGTGCGCCAACCAGCCTCGGGAAAAACTGGAGACCAGTGAAAGCCTCGAGTTGTTTCAGTGGGACCTGAATGGACGACAATTCAAAAAAATAAAATAACTGAATAACAATGAAGTTTATGAAGTTTCTCTTACAGCTAACTTTGATGGTGTTGATTTTCTTCGAGATGTTTTTGTTTTACTCGTAGTGTAACGGTAAAGTACAAGTTCCATTGACTCATGTTCAATGCAACTGTTAAAAATGGCATCGGGGCTTGTTGAAATAAGTTTCAGAGGATGGGAAAACACTGCACCGTGTACTAAATTGGATTCGAACCCACGACGTTCATACCCACGATAAACGTTTACCTGGAAAGTCTTCAGTGGTACGTCCGAGTAGATCGGCTCGTTTGGCAATAGAAACGCCGCGGAGAATAAAGTGATATTGGACGAGTTGGTTGCATTCTCGACCATGATGACTTTGTAAAGGTGAGTTGGTACACATACGTTATTTTCACCAATAACCTATTTATTACAGGGAAAAAGAAAAAGAGGCAAGACATTCTTTTTGCAATAACTATAAAGGTGACATCATACAAAGATAACGTAAATCCATGAAGCCCATCTGGACGAATCGTCTGTTACTAACTCGTCTGGTGACCGTATTATCGACGTGGTACGGCAGAATCACAATATCCGGTATGAGAGGGCGATTCTCTGCGGTCGTAGTCGACCATTGACCAAGTCTGTTGAGTTACCAGTCTGTAAAACATACATGTTGACTTTATTTGTCATGATGGGAACAGTCTGATAGGGCCGGGAATCTACCATTGGTTGGACTCGTCTGTTAGTATAATGGAACTCCATGACATGAAAATAGTATAATAGTCCAGATAACATCCCAATGGTGACGATGACGTTTAACTTTATCAATGAACTATGTTATTTAAAGTGACTTTCCTGACCAAAATATTGGACGCACTGCCAGACACACCGGGGTGAACCCCTTCTCTTAGCGATAAGTGTGTACTGGGGTCTTTTACGTGCATTGATAGTTTTTATAACAACACACCTACAGCTTTACGTCCCATCCGAAGGACGAAGCAATAATGGTAAAGTGTCTTGCTGTGTCAAGACCGGGACTCGAACCCACACTCTGCTGATCAGAAACACCAGAGCTTGAGTTCGGTGCTCTTAACCGCTCGGCCACGACACGCCACAAATTGAAATGAAACTGACTATACAGCCTGATACAGACAAATCCAATCATTTCAAATACGTTTAACAAAGACCAACCTGTTTACCTCATATCGGACAAATCGCTTCTCCTTCGCCGTGTTCGCCGGTGTCTCTGGGAGGAACACCGGGCCCGATATCACCCGAACGTCCCGGAAAATCCCGGCAAGACTCCGGCAGTGTTCTTCTATCTCCCTCCAGTAATACTGATTGTCGTAAGGAATCACATTCGTAAGATAGAAAGAGTCACACGTGGCGTCCTGTAACGAAACACATTTGACCTAGATCAGAATAGTGATTATTTTAGGGTCAGTTAAGTAATCAGATCTTTTTAGAGTCAGACATTCAATTCGATTTAACCCTTTGAAAATCACTGGGTTAATTTGACTCTCATTGAGTCAGTTGAGCAGTTAAACCATTTTAGAGTCAATCTGACCCTTTTAGAGTCAGGACTAGGAAAGGACAGAGCTAATAATAATGAAAAAACATGACAAATAGTAAAGTTGAGTCTGACTTCGAATGTTAACTCTTTCGCCCTGCATTGTTAATTTTGTTTAAAAACCCCCACAACTGAGACCCTAAAGGAGTGAAGTCATTAATCTACACATCTCCACCTGACTGTATTTGTGATTGGCTTCCGGTGACATTTGACCCCTGTCGTGCCCACTTCCTTCGTAGTCTTCTAACGAGGCGGAGAACACTTCTTGCACTCGGTCCGTATCTGGCCCAAAGGAGCATTTAGCCATGTTTGCATCACCTATATTGGTACATCAAAACAACAGAATAATCTTTTTAAAATGTACTTACGAGGAAGATGAAACAAGTAAACGAGAAGGGGACTGGGAATTGAGACAGTCTAATGCACTTTCTTAACATCCACCTTTATGGAACCCATGATGGAGTGCGCAAGTCTCGCGCGTATTCGAACATAGGGGACCCTAAAGTGTGCGAATACCTGTGAGTTTATCCGCGGTAATGTGTTCTGCAACCCACAAAGGTATTTTCCTCGACTGGTCGTATCCCATGACGTGATTTGCGTAACTCAGCGTCTCCGGACCACGGTCCGGTATGCCGTACTTCAGAATGTCGTCAGCACCAGAAGACCCTGCAAGACAAAGAGAATAACTATAGCCATTAATTTTGTCTTATAGAATAATGAAATGTCTCTATGATGGAGATTGAAGTTTTCCATTGCCAGAATTGACAAACAGAATTTACCAGTCATCAAGCATTAACGTCGACCGTCTCCAACCCTTTCAAAATACAACTGTGTTTGATTCCGTTGGACTGAGAACTGCATGGTTTAACTGGTTATGCTTTACATGGGATCAGGCATACATGTACCACCATAATCAGAGCCCAACAGGTTTGATGTTGAGTTGCCAGATGTTTAATTTTGTCAGAGTGATGAGGAAGAATTCTAGTAAATCAATCAGGGGAGTTAGGGTTAATAAAAGGAAACACACCATTGAACAATTTCTTCTAACGGACTATATTATTCGACATTTCGACCTACGTGCCCTTGTTGTCTTTAGGAGTGGGCCTATGAATTAGCAATAGAAACTTAAAGGCATGGACACGTTTGGTAATTACTCAACATATATATAAGCATATACAACTTACTTAGTATTACGAGCAACGGGAGCTGTTGATAGTATAAAACATTGTGAGAAACGACTCCCTCTGAAGTAACGTAGTTTTTGAGAAAGAGGTATAATTTCTCACTAAAATATTTGAATCTAAGAAAGACTTCAGGCCTGAAGCCTTTCTCAGGCATCTGAAGGAACACATAATTGTGCAACAAGAGTGTTTTTTCTTTCATTATTTTCTTGCAACTTCGATGACCAATTGAGCCCAAATTTTCACAGGTTTAATATTTTATGCATAATGTTGGGATACACAAAGTGAGAATACTGGTCTTTGACAATTACCAAACGTGTCCAGTGCCTCTAAGGTTCTGTTCCCTGTACAAACCTTTTGGTTCTGGAACACTGTATGTATACACTTCTACCATCGGCACCATCGCCTGTCGCTCTTGAACCACTATCAACCAATAGAAAACACACATCGCCAGGGATGTTATAAACCCCACGCAAAAACCCGTGTATGTATCATTTTTTGCCTCCATCGTTCGTTCACGCCGAGTCAAGCACTACCACCAGCACGTAAAGAATTCTGCTCCCAATGGCTTTATGGTGTGTGTAGACCCCTTTAATTGAAAACTCGCGTTGGTTCCAGCTTCTTTTCCAAACAAATTCAAGTTTGTTTCAGTTTCAGACCGTGTAGGCATCTAGACCTAAACTAAATTTAACAACTCAGATAGTCCTTACATCAAAATTCCCTTCGATAAACACCTAAAACAACCTTTGCACTTTCTGTTTAATGGTTAAAGTACAGAACAACGTAAATTGTGTATTAGTTCGTGTGATAATGGCCATCAGTTTTGTTTATCAAGGGTCAACACCGCATGAACTTATGTATAGGTCAAAGCTATGTCAGACAAATCGAACTGAAATTACCGAATATGCAACTAAAAAAACCTTGTAACTCGGTAATAACTAGGTGTTTAAATTCGGCACTCCACATCACTGTTTGTCGAGTTCTTCTCCACCGTCGTGGGGTGAACTACATGCGGATTCTTTGGAGCTGTTGAAACTCGCTCTAGTTACAATGGCTATTAATTTTTGAAACAAGTACGGCTTGGGCTTTGGCTCCGGCTTGGGCCCCGTCAGTTATTTTGAAAAAGGTGAGCTTTCGAGACAGAGCTTCAACCAGACGAACGGAGCCTAGTAAGCCGGAGCCAAGAGTCAGCAGAGATTCGCGGACCTTCGGTCTATAGGGCCGGTGTCCCTGGGGAAATCTGGCCCCCGGAAATTCTGTCCCCCATTATGGGAAATTAACATGGGCTGAAGGAGAATGATTCAAAAGAGGGCGGTATCAGAAGAAGTTGGCACACCGTTCTCCGTATGGGGGGGGGGGGGGGAGAGCCCAAGCCAAGTCCTAGCCCTCTATAAAAGTGGCCAGGATGGCTACTCACTAAAAATTTAATAGGAAGCAAACGACAGACAAAGTCTCATGAGTATAACAATAAAATAAATGTATCTTAAAGGCACTGTACACGTTTGGTAATTACTCAAAATATATATTAGCATAAAAAACTGACTCCCTCTGAAGTAACGTAGTTTTTGAGAAATAGGTAATTTCTCACTAAAATAATAAAAACTTCTTGCAAGAAGTTTTTATTCCTACCTGAAAGCACACAAATTTGTACAACAAGGGTGTTTTTTCTTTCATCATTTTCTTGCAACTTCGATGACCAATTGAGCCCAAATTTTCACAGGCTTGTTATTTTATGCATTGTTGGGATACACCAAGTGCGAACACTGGTCTTTGACATTTACCAAACGTGTTCAGTGCCATTAAAGCTATATATTCGCCCGAGTGCAAGAAGTGAACCTTCTGTGGTATTCCTGAACTATTAGGGATGTATAGTCGCTCGCGTTCCAGCGCCCCCTGCTGGAAGGAAGGCAGAATTTGCAGCTTGTTAGCGCCCTCAATTGGTCAACGATTATCCATGCATTTCTACCCAGCATTCCCGGCAGTGTAGTCGCAGATTGTCGTCTGCAACTAAATAAAACTTGCAAGTTGCATCAGCCATGTCAGTTGGGAAGAGGTTCGACAATTTCCTTACAACCGATCTTTCATCGACACTGTCGATGAAAGACTTAAGATAAATGGGAATTTCTTGAAGTATGGAGTTGTCTATGGATGCATTTTCATCGTCTGTTTCATCAAACAGTTTCAATTTGGATAGAATATCGTGTTGAAATTCACTGTGCCTTAGTTTCTCCACCAAACGAACAAGAACAACATCAAACCGCAAAAAATGGCGGCAAGAGTATTCGGTGGTGGTTTTGCCACTGGTGCGGCGACATCTTTAGCACTGTACAGTATTGTTGCTTATGTTGTTAAAACTGACCCTGGCTATAAGAAAGAAGGTAAGTTCTGACATGTCTTTCATGTCTTTTAAAGATAAATATTACAGAATTTGATAAACAGAACACCTAAACATGGCTGATTTAATCATGATTAAACGTGCACAAAAACCCTGACAAAACAAGCTTGTTATTTATTGACTAAATTGTTCTCTCTAAAGTCTAAGCTAATTTAGTAAAAACATGGCCACTGCATGCACTGACCATCACTGACCCTCACTGGTTATGTTTCACAGGTTGTGTGTATGGTGTTTCATACCAAAATAAAAGAGGATTTGAATTGAATTAACTTACTCTTCAAAAACCAAGCAAAACAATAAAAACCCTGAATAATAATTGATTAATATTAATAATATTATTATTATAATAATACTATCACTATAGCCTGCCTACTTTCCATATAGAAGTAGGCCTAAAAAACCTATACTTCAAATATAGTGTGCCCAAAGGTAGGGTCATCGTTTGTTTTTTCTTAATTTAATTAATGCTAATTTATAGGCAAAGTTATCAAGAAAGATACAAATAATGTCACACGTGAAAGTTTCAGCTGAACAGTGTCTACTTGCTGAGAAAACAGCAAAAAGCTGTTGCAGTATTTTCATCAAGAACGTCGAATCCATCCACGTTTAGCAAGGTGACAGCTGGTGTACCAACTGCATCTCTGAACGCAGCACTTACAAAAATATGGACACCATGGAAATTTGAATCTTTGGAGATTCAAATTATTCGACATAGGCTACTTGAATTCTATTAATCAACGGGGTACTTCAGATGAAATAATTTTCGCGGGGTGCTTACTACCATTATTATAACAAGTAGGCTTTCGGATAAAAAATAACATTTTCTTTCGGGGTCATGACCCCACCTTTAAAAAGCAAAGTGTACAGTAGAACACGTAAGGACTACCTCAGTGACTGGCCTGTCCTGAAACCTTCATCCAGAACAGCATAAAGAATGAGATAAAGTAAGACATTTTCTAATCCTGGTCTTTTCTACACAGATGAAAAAGTCATCAACAATTTTAATACTTATTTTTTTTTTATCAGGGCCATCACAGAAGCACAGAGATGTCAAAGTCAAAGACATATTGAAGTATGGAGTGCCTGACAAAGGCCCTGATGTTCGTTACTATAGCAACCATGCCTTATCCTACGACCAGTCCAAGAAGATTCCACTTTGGGTTGCTGAGCATCTCACCCAAAACGAGCTGAAAGGTACAGATATTGTCATTTTTTCTTTGTTTACAATGTGAATGACCCCAGCTTGAAGTTTCCTTATTTTCTGCATTTTTAAGGCTTGTTTATCTTTTTTTATAGTTTGAATTTTGTACTATTAGAGCTACTTGTAGTTGTAGGTTTTGGGGGAAAAGACATTAACAAAATATTGCCTTCAGTCTGTTTAATAAAAAAGTAAGCATGCCTAAGAAAGTTGCAGCTTCAGGTTTTGACTTAGGTTTTCACATAGGTTTTGACTTAGGTTTTCACTGTTTGTTAAAAAATAACATGTTAATGGGGTTTTTCCGTTCTGTATCAGCCACTCGATTTCGTCAAGATTTTATAGCTGCCAAAGTTATTGAAAAAGTGCTCTCGGGCGTTCGCCAAGATCTCGATTCATGGAGAAAATGAACACAGACACTGACCATAACTGACGGGTGAGTCAAAGAAGTTAGAATTCATCTGTCAACTAAGTAAAATAAATTTCAGGAAGGGTCGCTTAGCGTTAGTCTTGTGAATAACAATATCTTTGTTAAGGGTACTTAGATAATGTAGTTTAGATAAGTGTTTGAAAAAGCTTGCAGAGGGTTTCTTGTTGGGATGGGGGGGTAAGACATATGAATACATTTGTATTTTCATAGTTCAGTACAGAATACATTTCTTAAGGTATTTTTCTCATCAAAGGGTCGCTTAGCTTTAGTCTTGTGGATGACAATATCTTTGATGGCTGTATTGATTAGTATTATGGATTTACACAGGTCATCATTTATGTAAATGACTGTTTTTTTTAAGGGTACTTACTTAGATAATGTAATTTAGATAAGTGTTTGAAAAAGCTTGCTGAGGGTTTCTTGTTGGAATGGTGGGGGGGGGGGGGTAGGACGTATTTGTATTTTCAGTACAGAATACATGTAGGCCCTACACAATATTACACTATTGGAATATTTTGTTTGATAATTTTAAAGTATTTAGGTAAAATACAATTTTGTTTAGGGCTCCCCAAAATAGGTTCTTGTAGATTGGTTTAGAATTTAAAGGTAATTAGTGAAAGTGTTGGTGTATTCACCATTTGTGAGTGATTGAATAGTTTGAAGTATTGTATCCTATAACTTGTAAAACATTTTTTATTTTCAGGACCGGCTAATCGTAAGCACAGTAACTTCAAAATGGACCCAAATATTATCCCAATGTTTTCATCTCACAACAGTGATTTCTCAAGGAGCGGCTGGTCTAGAGGCCACATGGCACCAGCTGGCAATAATAAGCACAGTCAGGTAAGCAGATAAAAAATATCATACTTCCCCTGATGGCTTTTTTTTTACAGTGAGCTTTGTCACTCCTGTACTGTTTGCAATTCAGCAAGATTTCTTCCTTTAATGACGTGTCGTGGCCTAGGGGATAAGAGCACCGGAATCAAGCTCTGGTGTTTTTGATCAGCAGAGTGTGGGTTCGAGTCCCGGTCGTGACACTTGTGTCCTTAAGCAAGACACTTAACCGTTATTGCTTCTCTTCACCCAAGAGTACAAATGGGTACTGGCGAGAGCTGGGGAGTAACCTGCGATGGACTGGTAGCCTGTCCAGGGGGAATAGAAATATTCTGAGTTGGAAACCGGATTTAAACACCAGCCTGATGAGCCATATTGGCTCAAAACAGACTTTACTTTATTTTCTTCCTGTAATAGTAATAATAATATACATTTATTAAGCACTTTTAAACCCATTGTATCCAAGCGCCTTACTCTAGCAGGCATGATATTCTTCCTACTTCAGTCTGATTTCCGATTTTTATGCACCTCGGGAAAATCAGACAAACTGTGACTGAACAGCCTGAAAAGTCTATATGGGACTTGTACTTTTGTGCTTAGCTCCTTTTTGTGCATAAGCAGCTGTGTGAAATTTGGCCCAGTCACAGATGGTACATGTAATTGGGCCCTGGGTTTGAACCCACAGTCCGACGACTCAGCCATCAGAACTGGAGTCCATGACCACCCCCATTCTGAACACTTGATTTAACCTTTCCACTTATCAATCTTATTGTACAGTTATACTAAACTGTACCTGAAAATGTTGTTTATCTTTGTCTCACACAGGCTGCCATGGATGAATCTTTCTACTTGTCCAACATTGTGCCCCAAGATCTGGACAACAACAGGGACTTCTGGAACCGTCTTGAGATCTACTGCCGAGATCTCACAAAGACGTACAAGGATGTCTGGGTCCTTTCTGGTCCCCTCATCTTACCAAATGTTGAGGAGGATGGAAAGAAATATGTAAAATACCAGGTGAGATTGTGAAAAAAAGTTTCAATATTTTCAAATAGTTGTGTCATGAGCCATTTTGCATTTTGAGATATGGTGGACACAATACTATGTCACTATTAGGTTTAGGGTAGATTTGTCTGTATACACCTAATCCAAACAGTGCACTCCTGTAGTGGCCATCATATCTCAAATATTGTAATGACCAAGAGCCCACAAAATTAGTTGGAGTATTTTTGACTTCAACTCTCAAAGGTATTGTTGATTTGCCAACTCACAGCAGTCTGTTTTCTTTGATGAAGGTTCTTTTTCCAATCCAAAAGTTTCTTTGAAAAATAAGTCTTTAAGAGTTGGATCACCCCCATCCTTCCAACTTTATCATCACAACAGTTGATATGCATGATTGTGTTGTCTTACACCCCAAATCAAATAGTTTTTTTTCTAGAAGGTGAGGGGATGCTATTTGAAGTCCCACTTCAAGGTTCTCTTTATTTCTTTTACAGGTTATCGGGAAAAACAACGTAGCTGTGCCGACCCATCTGTACAAACTTATTACTATTGCTGTCCCACCAGATGAGAATAACAACCAAGAAAACGATGAGATTTTAGCCGTGGGTGCTTTCATCGTCCCAAACAAACCAATCCCCTCCAATCGCCGCCTCAAAGATTTCCAGGTTTCCGTCAAAAATCTCAGCGAGTCTTCTGGACTCGGGTTCTTCTCCAAACTCGGAACCGATGCCAAGTTTCAAAATCTCTGTGATGTTGACTCGTGCAACCTGATGTCGCAGGAGAAGATGGAACTTTATGTCATCGGCCGGCGTCTTGAGAATGCAACGACGATACACAGGCTGGAGGCGAGCTGGAAGGAGCTGGAAAAGAAAAAGCTAAAACCTGATGAGTATCTGAAAGATGCCTACAAGAGGAAACGGGTGGAAATAGAGGAAAAAGAAAAACAAAAGGAATCACATCCAGAGCTGTGATCAAACTCAGGATTTCTTCCCTCTTTTTACAGGATATTTTAGAACTTTTACACTAAAGCTAAAACCTGATGAGTATCTGAAAGATGCCTACAAGAGGAAACGGGTGGAAATAGAGGAAAAAGAAAAACAAAAGGAATAACATGCAGAGCTGTGATCAAACTCAGGATTTCTTCCCTCTTTTTACAGGATATTTTAGAACTTTTACACTGCAAAACAATGGGGTGTTAAAATTGACAACATGGGTGTTGTCACATATAAATAACGAAGAGAGAATCACAATTAACATCATAGGGTGTTAACAAAAACACAAATGAAATTGTTTTGGCAGAAGTAAGTGTTATTTGAACAACCTATGGTGTAAATTTTAATTCTTTTTTGGTATCTCTATGTGACAACACAAATAGTGTCAATTTTAACACCCCAGTTTTTGCAGTGTAGTTTTTGTGAAGAATTGAGTACTCGGCATCAAGACAGATTGATGTATATAGCGCCCTCTTGTGGTTGGGAGCCTACCCATGTGTCGAACAATCTTGTCAATACAAACCTTCTGAGAAAAGTTCTTGGTTCTTATGAACGTATTAACGAAATTGTGTAATCTTTGAGACAGATTCAGCTGGGATTGAACGTGTGCTTTTTTGGACTGTTTTTGCAAGATTCATAAAACGGAACGAAAAATGTGACCAGTTATTATGGATGTTGTGAAAGAATGTATTCATTCGAGTTTATATGATAGGCCTAATAATTTCTAAACCGTTTTGAATTTAAAATTTTTAAAATGTTGTGCTTTTTTTGTTTTTGTTTTGTATTAAAGGTATTATACAGGATTGGTAGAGCTGACAAAACAGTCGCAGACAGTGTTCATGTTTTGTGTGATCAACCATATACACATGAAATAACGAACCTGTGGAAATTTTGGCTTAATCCGTTGTGTGAGTCAGGAGAAAATAGTGAAAAACCATGCACAATTTTCAGCATGTAACCACATTTTCCTTAATTTTGGTTGTAACAACCGAAATCAGCTGTTGCGATTTTTTTTAGTTTTCAGGATACAATTTTTCTCAAATATGACTTCATTTCAGAGGAAATTATTTCACAGAAAAATGATTCTAGTATGAACTTCGTAATCAGTAAGCTTTAGACTAAAATTAATCAATGATGTTTTTCATCCGTACCAATCCAGTATAATACCTTTAACATTTTTTAGGACTTTACGGGTTCAAAACCGACCTTTTAAAATTGTAACTATTTTAAAATGTTCAAATGTATGTTTTTAATACCAGCCTCTGTTAATATTGCAACCAACATATAAGTACATGTAGATCTGTTTACAATGCAAGAATTGGGGTGTTAAAATTGACACCATGGGTGTTGTCATACTATATAGACACCAAAAATAGAATAAAAATTTACACCATTGGGTGTTACAATAACACTTATTTCTGCCAACACGATTACATTGGTGTTATTTGAACACCCTTTGATGTTAATTTTGATTCTCTCTTGGGTATCTATATGTGACAACACCTATGGTGTCAATTTTAACACCCCAGTGTTTGCAATGATACTATGTTCCGCACGAACAAACAAACAAACAAACAGCCAAACAAACAAATCAAAACGTTGACAAAGTGAAAGTATTTGATTTGGGCGCTCAATATTGAAATGAATGTGCAATTTCCTTTTCTGAAAAGTAATGTTAAAAAACCCCTAAAAAACAAACTACGTAATAATGTTAACAGTTCATTCAAAACAATAACAAGAATCATATCACGGTATTGCTTTCTTCATAAGATTTATTATTAAAATTTAGGTCATAAAGAATGAATAACTGATGCCGTTCTTTATTGATATTGAATAATGGAGCATGAAAAAGGTCAATAATGCACGCATGCAATTTTATTTTAACCATTCTGCTGGAAAAATCTCCCATCAATAATCATTGTCGGATTACGAGGGAACTTGTAAATAATTCAAAGTCTTATTTCTCTGGAGATTGCTACCCAGTTTTCCCGCATGTAACCTTCATATTGTTGGAGCGGAAGTGGTTGCCATGGGAACGTGGCTGTTGGTTGTCACCAAATGTCCATACTTCCCATTGGTTTCACCGTGTAATATTTAATGCAGCTTTGAAGCGACGCTGTTTATTATATAGCGATGCTGTACCGGTATCGTAACCAGTCATTTTCATAAGGGAGTGGGGAGGGGGGGGGGGTAGCGGGGACAAGGGGGGGGGGGCTATTTAATGTACCGAGCCATTCATATGTGTATTTTTTCGATCTCGTTTGGGGCGGGGCCAAAGGGGAAAGCAAGGGTTCTGAGCGGGGGGGGGGGGTCCTACCCCTTCCACCCTCTGGTTTTGCCTCTGCAGCGATGCAATTCATATTACCTCACGGCGGCAAATTAGGGCCTATAGTGTGCTTGCGGGTCTCAAATGAAGATGTAGGCCTATGTTTGTTTATGTACACGTGTACAATGGCCATTTAGTGTTTTTTGTTACTTGAGTGGCCGCTCTGCATACGTCTGTTTACACATCCCTTACTTTTTATATGCCTTGACTGGTGAAGCTCATCAAATCTTTATTCCAAGGGGTTTACCGAAAGGTTGGAAGCGTCGTTTTTCAACATACCTAAAAAGTGGATCCTATATACAGACCTTTTTGTCAGCGACTCTACAAATCCTTTAAATCTGGCATTGCAAATTTTTTTTTTTTGGGGGGGGGATATACATTTGGATCCGTATATTCATAACAAAAGTTGAAACAAAACTAAAATCGTTCACACTGTTACACCATTCCTTTTCTTCCTATACAATTGGTGCCAGCAGGATATGTAAAGACCTCGCGGTTTTTGTTTTATACAACCACATTTTCTGTAGTATTTTTTTGGTTAAAGTGAGAGGAGGAAACAACAGAGTTCTCTCCATGGTTACACTCCACCATTCATCTCAAGAGGTGGCTGTTCTGGCCAGTGGCTAATTGCTCATCAGACCAATCACACCACAAACACTCGTCCTTGGCCATACGCGATCAATACATGCGGAATGAAGGGGGATATGCTCAAGTACCGGTAGAAAAAAATACCAGAATCCTGGCATGAGCAAGGCAGGAAATTTCTCCCATATATTATTACTAATGCACCCAATTGTAGCAATGTGGTACATGTATAGGGATTGTACTTCAGGAATATCGAGTGAACCCATGGAGGTATACATGTATATAGAAAGTAGACTCGAGTCATAAAGGCTTGGGCCTAATTGGTTATGAACGCAAAAGTAAATTGACCAATTTCAATCTGAAAGCTGAAATTGAAATTTAGTACCAAATTCCAAGTATTAATATACATGCATGGTCTGTAATAATCAACAAAGTAAATATGACTGTATTTTCTATATGGGAGCTGAAATTTAAACCATGGTACCAAACTGCAAGTCTGTTAGACTATACGTTTGTGCGATCATTTTTCCCACTCCGTCAATAATTTGAGTTGCCAAATCAAAAATCATTTAAATTGACCCATTTCACGTGACGTCATTACCCACCAGGCCTGTCACCCACAAGAAATCCTTGGTCTCGCCATTTTGAAAGGCTTATTAATTCTTGTCCATTATTCTCGATGTTAACCCACAATTGCTTATTCTGTCTATCTCTCTTTGTGTCATCTGTCTACCTTTTTTCCAATGATGAGTTGTGTTAGTAGGCTTCCACTTCCTCTGATAATGTACCCGTAATCAGTGAGATCTCATCAACTACAATTAGGACTTTTTGTTGCAAAAATTCTTGCAGGAAGTCATTGAGTGTAGCCTATGTATCAGTTTTCAAATGACAACTTAAAAAAAATAACAATTAAAATACCGACTTCTCTTTCTGCCCTAAAAGACCCCTTGCATATGCTGCCATCGTTGAAGTCAAACAATGGAAATGTGCGCGTATGTACGCGCCACGCACAACATTACTCTCAGCCAATGATAGGGCTTCTTTTGACCTCAGTGAGGGCGCTGTTTGAGCTTGAGACGTCATATGCAAGGGCTCTATAAGTCAAGCATTTTATTTGAATACAAAATAGCATGCACGGCACAGTAGGTGAAAATTTACATTTATTTTAATGGCCTATAGGCCCAATAATAATATACCAAAGACTAACACTCTTACAGACGTCTACATCTATCGCTGTACAGGTATGATCAACTCCAGTCAACTCATCAAGTGGGATTCGTTATTTCGCCATATTCGTTGATATAAAAATATACTTTGTATACTTTCAGATTTATGAATATTGTGACTACATGTAAAAAAAAAGGCAGAGATTTATTCACGAAAAAATGAAACGTAGATTTTTTTCTCGTAAAATTACACCAACAAGGCTGCATTTGATTCTTCTTTGAAAACTTCTGTTGAGTTGAGAAAAATTCACGTTTATTTTTTTAAATTCTTAATTTCTGGGTTATCGGAATCCACTTCCGGTACAGAGTGACCCACAAAAGGATCAGCGACCATTTTCAGGTCAGCTAGACCTCTTTCCGGATCAATACACACGCGAGTGATTTTGACTCAAATTTTAGTCAGAGTGATTGAAATGATACTTTAGGGACCCAAAGTTTGAGTCACCAATTTAAAAATAATAGAGTAATCACTTAACTAAAGTAATTCGCTTTGAAGTTTTGAACATTTCAGAAAAAAACAAATTCATTTGTAAAACCCTGTACATGTATAACCTTATTTAAACCTATTTACCCTGCAGAAAATATATACTGTACATTTTAAAGAAACCCTGAAATGTTAAATCTAGAAAGGACTTGCATTTTTTGAAAGACAAACTCCACAAAAAGTATCAAATTCCCACATTATAAGTTAAATATTATTTAAAACATTATAAAGTTGCGCTTCATCATCAAATGAATCAAAAGTCATCAACTCAATATTCGTTTTAACGACACGAATTAAAAACACATTTACATGAAGGTATTTAAAAAATCTAAATTAAACGTGGGCGATAACGACACGAATTAAAAACGCATTTACTCGAAGTTATTTTAAAAATCTAAATTAAATGTGGGCGATTTTTGTAACAAGGAAATTTTGTGTTTGTTTTGGTGGTTTTCTGGGTGTATGTTAATGGCTAAAAGGGGAGGCATTTCTTCTTTCCCACATTTCACACTTTCATAAAGCATAACAACTTGCTAAGCACAGAAAAATCTTGCTTAACAGAAACTGGTGACCAGCCAAAACTCCGTAAAGGTTACATTGTTGAAACTGGTGCCCACTCATTTTTTTGCTGAGCAAAGAAATTTTGGTTAACACAAACTGGTGACCAGGCAAAATTCCATAAAGTTTACATTGTTGCAACTGGTGCCCCACTCATTTTTTTGCTTAGCAAAGAAATTAACTAAGCAGTATTTTCTGCTTAACTGCTATGAAATTGGGCCATGGTCATTCACTAAAATCAAGCCATCGATTTTGGTACTCGGCGTCAGCCTTGAACCGCAGTCATTTGCCGTCATCCGCTGTGGTGTTATCAAAAAACCCAAACGGCACCAAACCATGGAAACCTGTCCAGTAATTATCGTTAACAAGCAACGCGCGATTCACTGCCTGAAGAAGCAACACCAGCACACAAATAATCCATCTCCATGGTAACTTGCAAGACGCTGCTGGTCGAATAGTTCTATTTGTAATATGAGTTCAGGAGTTTACACAGGAAAAATTTGGATTGAAGATTTTTTTTCGGGGTTTTCACAAAGTTATTCACGCGCCATAGATTCTCCCATCGCAGATTTAGGATGGAGTCCCCATTCCTGTTGAGATACAAAGAAAAACCAATAATTAGCTTTAGAGTTGGAATAAATGCAGCATCAATTTGTTTAAGTTAAATTTAGATTTAATACAGGCCTTGCGCTTAAGCTTTATTATAAAGTAGCCCAAACAGGCGTAGTAAACTGTGCATTTTACTTGCCCCCTGGAAGTTTTAGTAGCCCAGATTTTAAACATGTTTTGTCATAAATGTGTCTTCCTGATGTATTAATGGTAGCGATCGCAACCAGTTTAACGGTCAAATGAACACACCAAATAATAAATTAACACATTTTAAAAATGTATTATTTACATCTGAAAAGGAATAAATAATATGAGCATTTTAAAAAAGTAGGTTGCACAGTTTTGAGTAGCAAGTTGAGAAGTGGTGTTATTAGCCTGCAGCAGTTTTTAATATAAACAATGTACACCGGGCTACTAGTCAAGGGTGGGCCCTGACTTGAAATTAACTTAGACCTAATTCATTTTAAATCAATTCATATCAGAAAAACAAGAGTATTGAACATGCGGGTACAACCATGTATAGAACATTTTTGGGAGAAGTGTTGGCTCTGAGAAGACTGATGTGTTCTCGACGTTTCGAACATTCACTCTGCTCGTCTTCCAGGAGAATGCATTCTCCTGAAGACGAGCAGAGTACACTGTTCGAAACGTCGAGACCACAACGGTTGTTCTCAGAGCCAACATTTCTCCTGAAGCTTCAAACTTGATATCAAATCAATTCATGTACATATAAAATGTTTAACAATTGAAATCAATTTTGTACAAATTCAAATCAAATCATGTCAATTCCATTAAATTCAAATCAGATCGATTGGAATGTATAACTCTTTTTGATTTAATTCAATTAATATTTCGAAGCCTCCTTTTGACTTCTGATAATGCCCCATAGGCCTATAATCCATTTCATTATTATAAAAAAAATAAATAAAAAAACCTTGATTGTCTTTGATTAAAATAATTTTTCTAATTGTGTTTTTTCTGCTTTTTTACCAATATTGAAATAAATGTTGAATTTAATTGAAGTGGATTGCCTTACACTTGTTTTTCAAATCAGATTCGATTAAACACGACACCTGGCGTGATGTTATTGATCATATGTATTTGATCATATCACCACAAAAAATAAGGGCAAATAAATAAAATAATAAATAAACAATGAACAAGATAAACTCGGTATATATATTAAAAAAAAATCATCCATCATATCAGTGATTTTTGTTGGATGTCTGTGATACGGTTTGGAAACGTTTGGTTCTTACCTGTGCTTCTTGTACCAGAGCGCAGAGTGTGCAGAAGCAAATCATCAGAAGATCATTTGTGTACTCTCCCTGTGGGGTTGAAAAAACATAAATTGATGTTGAAGAGTCGCACATTTAATTTATAATATTTTAACTTCGTATATCATAATGTTTTTGATGTTGTTGCAGAAACAATCATATTGCCAGCAGTGATTCTCATGTTTTTCAAAATTGTTAGTCGATTTGAAAATGTCATTTTACTGAAGAAAAACAACAACAAAACAACAACCGAACCCCCCCAAAAAGAAAAAAAAAACAAAGGAAAAAGAAGAAGACCCCCCCCCAAAAAAAATAAACAAATAAAAAATAAAACAAAAAATTATAATACAATTGGCTGTAGGCCTACTGCATAAATACGGTTACCGTACTTTTACCCAAGCACGATGGGCAGTTTTTCCTTATTGTTTAAAAAAACCCACCAAAACCCCGCACACCCGTCACTTTGTTAGGGAATATAAGAAATATTGGACAATTTCAATGGGGCACTAGAGCATGGCCAGGGGGCATTTATACATTTGCCGACGCGAATCAGGCGTAGTCTAATAACAGGCGAAAATCAATCAATATAAATCGATTTGTTTCCAGAGTTTTGTCTTTCATGTCATAAATATTTTGATCATCTCCAAGGTCCTGGTTTGGTTTCTAATGGGATGTTGCAATCTTTGCAACATGCAAAAAGAAAAAGAAAACCCCCCAAAACTATCTTTTGTTATAAACTCGAAAAGCCTTATTACAGAAAACTACCATTTGACTTTAGTCTGCATTCATGTTGGTTACGGGGGGGTTACGGAGAATCAATACATTTCTGTACAGCATGAACGAGCCCTTATTGTTCTGGACGTTGCGATATGTTTGGGCGCAAAGTAAATGTTAAGGAGAACGCAGCATTAGCCATAATGTAAGACCATAGAGAAAGAACGCAAGACCTCTCGAAGGGAAAACGGTTTGGTGAACATTATTTTAGGCGCGAAAAAAACAAAAACGGGTGCGCGGTTTATAAAAAAACTTACAAATATCCCTTACAAAACACCACACCCCACAACAACGATAATTAAATTGCTGTGTGTGAAACAACAGACAAAGTTTAAAGAAATCTAGTTTTGGCATTAACCTGATGATTCTGGCCAAATAAACGCTACTTTTCTGAAGTCTCTAGTAAACATGGTGGCAAAACTTCTGCTTCTTTTCGGCAACCTTTAGTGACTTTTGGAATACTTAGGGTTTTTGAATGGGAAGTTTAGTTAAGGTAGTAATTACCAAATCCATCGAAACTACTTAAAACTTACAGGAGATGGATTGTGGAGGAATTGGGGAGAGGTGGGGGGGGGGTGCTCATGATTTTTCTTTCAAAATAATACTTACATCGATACCCTTAGCCGCTCTAGACATTCCACGAATCTTTGTCATTGACCAGAGACCAACACACCCGAGTACGGACAAGATACCATAGGTCACGCAACTCTCGCCATTCTGCTCGGCCAATTTCCCGGCGATGTAGCACGGTACGATGTAGGTGATCAAACACAGACCGATGTTATCGAAGCAGCCGAAAAGTCCATTTGCCCATTCGCCCATTTTGAAAGTTTTTTTTTAAGGTTAGTTCTTGAAGAGGGAAAAAAAAATTGCTGCTGCTATGACGCGTATTTCTTGTTCGACTGATGCATCCACCGAATGATTAAGTTGCGAACGCACGTACGATGGTAGCTGTGTTATAGGCGTACACAACAACCGTCAGAAAACACACAATACAACCTTTAGAAATGCATCAATCGATTTTAAGAATGGTTGCCAGTGGCTACGTTGTTGGTGGAGCTGTATATATTAAGGGCTCGAGAAAGGGGGTTGGACCAACGGGGTGCTGCAGCCTGGCAATTTCAACTGCTATGGCGATGGGAAAAGCAACAAGGATTCTCATTGGCTGGCGTTTTATTCATGAATGAAATTTCTGATTCTTTTAATAGATGGAACAAAGGTATGGTAGAGGTCGCCCTGGCCACCGAAGCAATTTATTACACGCCTCGTGTACAAGCACAGAGTGCTGCACAGTATTACGTATTATTGATGAGAAATCCAAGTGAAAGGAATTACTGTGAAAGTATACCACTGATTTTGATAACCGCCAAGGTTATGCATACTATTATTGTACATGTAATTTTTCAAATATATATTACGTTGCCGTAACAAATATTGCTCTCTGCATGCCATTGTGAACTAAATTCTTCCTGTTGAAAACTCTTTTAAGAGTGAGAAAATAGAATCAGCTGTTGTTGCAAACTTCTTACCAACCAAAATGACATAATTATGGTAGAAATGCAAAAAATAGCTATTGGCCTGACGTTTCGGCCCTGTTTAGAGTCTTTCTCGAAGGCTAATATTAATGACAACACATAACACACATAAACCAAACCTGTAAACCAAACAAATATGTGTTGTGTTTTCATTTAGCATTTGAGAAAGACCTTTTTAAAGAGTGTTAATTTTACTTAGTGTATTATATTCTGTGGATTTGCACTGTAGTGTATGCTGTAGTTGCAATTGTAGCTTGCATGGTTGAGGATCATTTACCGGCAGGGAATCTCGTATTTGAAGGGGGAAAGGGCCGCACATTTTTCGCTCAAGGAACATCTTAACGTCTTAAGGCCTTGCCCACGCGTGGCAATTTTTACAGCCAACTTAAAACAAAACCAACTGCACTGCATGCAAAAGGTGCACTTCGGTAGTATACATAAGACTGTTTCTTTTTACCGTCCCCAATGTGGAAAATAACATATGAATGATTCTTCTTCTTGAAGATTATCTGGAGCTGTTTGCCTGTAATTTGTTTTGTCAAAAGACCAAGAGCCATGGCAAATGCCGTGGTCTCGGTGTACATTTTGTTTTAGAGTCATGATGTTATTTTTGCGGGGTAGGCCAACAGCGTGTAGCATACTCAGTTTAAAAATCCAACCTTCACAGGTACAATCTCCTGACCTCGAATTTCACAAATTGTGACCAATATACAAAAATCGTCCCCATGATCTGTGTTGCATCATCATCATTTTTATTAAAGTTACCTCACTGGCTTGCTCATCTCAAGAACAATCTTTTAATGCTTCTTATAGTAGGATCATTATTGCGGAATGAAATTCTATCACTGAAACCAAACCAAAGCACACAATTTACAGTAAGGCAGGCAGGTGACGGGGTTGTGCCTTTGATGTCACGAGAAAGGTATTTGGTTGTAGGGCCATCCTATAGATTTGAATTTAGAAAGAAATATAGGTAGAATAACAAGCAATGACATCCATTTTGAAAAGAAGAATTTTTTTGATTGTTATTCCCTTAATTTTTTTTCCAAATTCTAATCTGCGATGGCCCTATACAGTCAAATATCCTTCTCATGGCATACTCTGACTGCGTGTCGAATTCCCTGCTTGCTTATTATTTCCCCTATCCGCCCACTACCACCGGCTTAGAGCGACATGCTTTTCAGGACATCTCGAGTGGTCTCAATAGTGTACATGCACATGGTATACACTTGTCATGTTAAGACTCATCTTATAAGTTGCTGTACTGAAGGCAATGCAATTACCCCCAGCCAGCACTCCCCAAATACCGAATCAAAAGAAGTTTGCATTGGGTCGTTGGCCTCACACACTCGCCTTGGTTATGCAAACTGAAAACGGACACAAGACTCGCTGGAGAAAATAAGCTACAAAGCTTATTATTTACCTATACATATACATGTAGTTACACAGTTGAGTCCTTGCTCTATGGTAACACAGTGCTCCTACTGTCCCATACCATCAGACAATTATCGGCAAGTCCAATAATTCACGCAGCTATACGCATAAGACATTTTAAAGAGGGGCTCCAATGTAAAAATCAGTTTGATGATGCACTCATCGTCCAATAGATAGAGGCCCCATGAATGTGGGAAACAAAAATAACGAGTCTCCAACCTCACGTTAAAAGTGTGTAAAATGCCAATGTGTAAAATGTCATTTTATTTGATACTCTTTCAGAGCGAAATTGAGAAGACGACGTCATCGGACGTCGACAACAACTAATTCTGTACATTCCAAACTAACTCTAGTTATTTATTTCAATTATGTTAATTTTAATGTTGTGCATGTATTCTTCTTTCGAGTCTATCATCTACTCTTCAAATGTTTGGCCAGGATTGGGCACATCTCACAGCCTTCTCCTTTGCTACCATCAGGTCTTCAAGGCAGCACTGCTCCTCAAGGGCTGGGCATCTTTAGAAGGTGTGGCAATGTCACGAGAAAGTTGTCTGACCCAGTAACTTTGGACTTAGTTTTCTTTTAGAGACGTTCTCACTTACTGGCTTTGTACCCGAAAGTGAAGCTTAGGACCATCCTTGTTGTGCTTGTGTGAAGATATTTGTTATTACTAGTACTTGGGAAGATTGTGTACATGTATACAAAAACATGCGTGCGTTATGGACGTAATGGGGCCACAAGGGGGCCTTTGTGGACGGACTTGCCCAAAGATGCAGTGTCTGAAGCTACGGAGGGTTGATAGGGCAAGGACTACGGATTCGTCCACTGAATCCGACGGGCTGTATCATTAGGGAAGTTCGCCATACAGAAAGGACCTTTCTCTTTAGTTCGATTGACTATAGCCATTGAAGTTCCTTCCTCCATGGTGATACGCACCATGCAGTCAACAAACAATAGCCACCAGAGAAATGGGCAGACTATAGGAGGAGGAGCAGGGAAAGAGGGGGGAGGGTTGTTGCCTAACGCCGGTGATCACCACTATTGCCTGTATATAGTTACAAAAACGCAGGCATGTTAGGTCAGGATTTTTTGCTGATTTTGTGATTTCCATCATCACAGATCTCACTTTGCCCTCAAAGTGTCTTGAGAGACGTGCACTGAACATATCAATGGAAGAAAAACAAACCCAATATGTCAAAATGTCAATTTGTTCTATACTGTTTGAGATTTGGGGGACAGTCTATAGAAGTCACTTGGCTCTGTGCTTCTACCTTTTATAAGCCTTATTCAAACTGAAATGCGCAGTTTGGGAAAAAGTACTGCAAAACAGTGATAATAAATAGTTCTACTCGGCTATTGCGGAAGGAATGACTTAACTACATAGTAAAACACGTAAGGCAATTATCATATTGCCTTACGTTTTGTCATGATAGCCACTGTAGATATGCTACTCAAAATCATGGGCCGGTATATGGAAACCTTCACGCTGTTTGATTTCGAAAGGGGGTAATTGATTGCGGTTTAAAAAAAAGAAGCCATCATTCAAAGCCATCACGCAACCATCATCGTCAAAAATACGACGGCAGATAATGTGTCAGATAAAGGACACGAACATTGGCTGTTGATATAATTTCCAATGAGCTTGGCTGATTGTTTTGTAGTTGCTCATGGAGATGTATGGGGGTACACACGCCACGCATCGGTGACCCTATCGCGACGAGCCAAGCAGCGATGTTTGTAGTGGTATTCTGTGTATTTTATGCTTGTTATAATACTGTCAAAAGGCCTGACAAATTTCTCCTTGCGGGACAATAAAGTTTTAAATCTATGTAAAGGCCTATCTATGATATTAAAAAACGTATTTAAATTTCGGAATAGAAAAATTGCGAGATCGGAAAACAATTTTTAAAAAAGAAACTTTATTAGCTGATTTCTAAAGTACAAAACTTTATAAATTATAACAGTAATTAATATATAAATATACTTAAAGTGCAATAGCTACCCATTAATAATGTTTGAGGAAGGCGCGAGTTATAAATTACACAAAGTCCCGTCTTTAAATTTCTCAGCCAAAGTCAATAAATATACAAGCCTTTTCGAAACTACGGTTTCATCTACGGCTCCGCCAGTTGCTCCGTCTGCCCTGTTGAAGCCACGTGCCGAAAGCGTACAGCTTCAAAACCAATTCGCAGACAGAGCCTGTATAAAGCTGCAGCCAAAGTCGAGATTTCGAAAAGGCCTTGTGAAGTCACCCATAGATGACGTATAAAGCCTCTTTGATTATAATACAAAATCTAAATATAGTTTAAAATTTACCTGAATCCTGTCTGCATGGATGGGCAGGACGTTTTCTGATCCAGATCCGGTCAGTTTGACCCAGATTCAAGGTTAAAAATTAATTCAGTGTATTTAACCGACAAAGTGACAAATCCTTCATAATGTATATACCTCAACTCAATAAGTCCACAAAACATTGCAATACATAATTTTAAAGGCCTGTTTATGTTGAAAAAACCCTGTAAATAATTATTTTCTTATCTTCACAGACACAAAATCTTTAAAAAAATGCTTCTACACACCCCGTTGGATTAAAATGGATCATTGAGTTTATATCATACACAACAACAATTATGGAATATCGAAAGCGAGCAGTCGATCTGATGAGGACCAAATTTCATAAAGCTGTTTTAAGCAGAAAATATTGCTCGACAGTTTTATTTGCTAAGCAAAAATAAGCAGGAAACCAGTCACACTGTACATTACGCAGTATAAGGTGGTGACCCATTTCTGCCAAGGGTTATTTTTTAGTACTTAGCAATGTTTGTTTTTTAGATTGAAGTACAAAATGAGATATAGGGGATACCTACTAAGATCATCTCGTCATGTATACTACTTGTAAAAACTGGGCTCAATTTCATAGAGCTGCTTAAACACAAAAGTAGCTAAGCACAGTAACACGATGCTTATCAGATTAGGGTTTCCAGCCAACATACCATGTAACACGTACCATTTTTGACTGGTATCCTGCACATTTTTGCTAAGCAGAAAACTGTTAACAATATTTTGTGCTTGAAGCAGCTCTAAGAAATTGGACCCTGCTTCCATACTAATTTCTGGTTAGCAAATAAATTGGTTAAGCTAATCCACTGAACGGCTTTTTATAAAACTGGTCACGGGACGCATGTTTTGGTGGTGGGGCAAACAGGGACTGAATCCCGGCCCAATTGGTCCCACAAATCACAAGGAAAACACTACTTGCTAGGACTTTCCCTCAAACCTCTGCTCCGGTTCGGGGATCCTTTTGATGTCGAAGCACCGTGCAAAAATGATGACGGAGCCCATGCCGGAACCTGGGCTTATGATAGCCCTAGGTTTCGAAAAGGCCCCCTAGTACATTAACAACAGTGACATAATATTATTAGCTTTCTATAGGTGCACGGAGGAAGCAAACACCGCTGCCGAAATGTTATAATATTGGCATTAATTTTCATAAATATAAAAAATGACTTTAACATACAAATTTCAACCACGACATTAGGAGCGTTGGCAATTAGTAAAATATTAATGAGAATAATGTTTATCTACAATTTTGTTAGACTCGTATTATATATTTTTTTTTCTTTGACGTTCTTACACAGCTAGTTACACGTTATATACAAAATAAAAGATAAACTAAACGTAGGACTTGAGGAAGCGCTTTGGTTAGAACTACTCAACACTAAAAAAATATCTCTTCACAGCCTCTTTTGTTAAGCACATTTGCTTAGCGGTTTTGTTTTGCTTAGCAGATGCTAATACTGGATTAGCAGTTTTCTCAGATGAAACTTGAGCACAATCGACAATTTGTTTAATACATATTTTCAGATTAAAGTGGCATATTTCAAACCATTCATGGCAAGATTATTATAATAACAACGGTGTTCTTATCCACTCGGCTACGATACGCCACTTATTAATACATTAACAATATTGCATTGGCAAGTCGAGTACAAGTTCTCTTATTTTGACACAATAAGGCTTTTGCTGCTCACGTTAAGTGACCATTGACCTCCAATAATCTGGCGCCTGTGACGTCATATCGTCATATCCCATGTCTTTGCCACATCTACAAGACACTTTCACGTTTGTAATCGGACATTTGCACGGGCGCTAGGTGGCAGCAGACTTACCAGGCAAATCCAGCGTTCTTTAAAATTTGCGCATGCTCAGAACTACCCGAGCAGTGAACAAAAATACCTTGTATGTCTGCTGCCACCTTACGTCCCAAGTTTCCAATTAGAGAGATATTCCGTAAGCCTGTCTGCGTTGGGCCGCCATTGGTGGTCTGTCATTATTTTCCATAGAGTGGGTTGACATAGGTCGACGTAGAGGGCTTGTAGATTGGATTTTGCGCCTGTAGGACAAATCAGTGATTATAAAGAATGACAGCAATTGAAATAACAAATGTGTAAATACAGAGCATCAGCCGGTGCAAAATGCCTCAGCCTACCAAACTGAGTGACCTGCAGAATAAACAAGATTTATTGTTGCTCTCTTTGTTTCAAACCAAGTAGATTCTTTCCAACGCAGGAATTGGTTTTGTAGTTGCAGCCTTTGAGAAAGACTTGGGTCAAAACGTGAGACCATTAACATTTTTTTTGCATCTTTCCAATGCACTCCTACTTAACCCCAGGTTTTGTTTGCAAAATGCTTACTGGTTCGAAATATGGTCTCATTTGCTTCTCAGAGACTTGTTATATAAAAAAAATTACCTAAAGGTTGGCCCGATGAAATTGAACTTTGATTGCCTTCGACTGTTAACAAACTGCAAAATATTGTCTTGTTTGTCTTTGTGATATAATTACCTCATCCCAGACTGCCGATTGTTGCTCTTTCGTAAACCGAGTAAATTCTCTCTTGTCGTGCAGATACGTCACGAGTCTCAAGAGGATAAGAAGAATGACCCCGATGAAAACGATGGCGGCTACGATGCTGAGAACGAGGATGAGAATATCGCCTGACGTAGGGTCAGTCGCAATGGGAGTTTTACCGTTGTCGCCCCCGCCTCCATTTGGATCACACACTGTACAATTTAAAAAACAGAGGTAAGAGTAAATTGAGTTTGTTTTCCATCAAAAACACTCATAAGAAGGACGTGAGCGGGGGGAAAGGGGAGGGGGTGGGTGGGCAAGGTTTTAGCCAGGATTTTGTAAAATGGTTGTCCAAATTTGCTGGAAATTTAAAAACAGTGTGTCCAAATTGTTCACTTACAATACATTTACATGTAAATGACAAATAAAACAGAGTGTCCAAATTTAAAACAGAATGTCCAAAAGATACCCAGACACCCCTCTGGCTAACACTATGGGGGGGGGGGGTATCTGGAGTGATTTGATCCTTGCGCAGAGGCGTTCCAGCCCTGTACTTACCTCTCTGTTGGTCTTGTAAGTGAACCAACAAAGTACCGTTGTCGAGGGTCTCGTAGACAAAATTGTAGGACGTTGAACAGTTGGTGAAGCCACCAGGAAACACGCATAGATTTGACACATTCACTGCATGGAAGACATTATAATGTTCAAGCGAATAATGACAATCGTTTTATCAAAGAAAAAAAACCCCATCACATTTGTATTTCATACTTTATGAAATGTGTAAAACATCTTAAAAGAGTAAAATCATCTCAAACTAGACCAAAAATTAGACACAAACACTAGACATAGCCCAATCAACCTGTGCAATTACCTGTTACTAAAATCTCTTACACTTCAGCTTTTTGTTTAGCTGTGCAAATAGTTTAAATTGAATGCCGTTGTCCTATAGGAAAATCTGTCCCCGGAGATCCTGTCCCTCATATGGGAAATTAACATGGGCTGAAGGAGGATGATTCAAAAGAGGCCGCTATCTTTGCCGTATTGGGGGGGGGGGGGGGACACGACACAGAATCTCCTGCCACACCGGTGTCATAGGAGATTTTTCCCCCGGTGTGTGTGTGTCCCCCACACGGTAAATTAACATGGGCTGAAGGGTGTCAAAAGAGGGCGCTATCAGACGAATTGTCCACGCTATTCGGACAGGAGACAGAAACACGGGGGGGCGGGGAGGGTGAAAGACCAGAACACCTGAGGAGGGGCATGACACCGGCCAGCCTTCAAATATATTTTCCACGCCAACCCTTTTATTAAAGTGACTTACCTTTAGGCAGCTCGCTGTCAATGACTACGGCCACCGTGCACTTGTCGCATTCCTCCGGCGAGATGACATCGCTGCCGAAGATTTTACACTCCACACAGGGGCGGTAAGAAGAACATTTACCGATGCAGGTCTGGGGGAAAACAGGGGCAAAAAACGCTGATCAAGATGACGTAGCAACGTGAGACTTTTCGAGTCTCTAGGTGGCAGCAGACATCGAGTAAATTGCAAACACTGATTATTTAAAAACAAACATAAACGATTTGGTAGTGGACTAAAAGCAAATTGATTAGATTCAATCTGCAAGCTCGCTGATGTGAAAGTTCATATCAGGACCTGTATTCTTGAGAAAATTGTTGTCTGATATGCGAGAAAATGCGAGAAAACTTTCTTTGTACAAACCACTAAATCACCATTGCGCCCTCTCCCGCAATAAAGACAAGAACTTTGGTAAACGACGTGCACAAAACATAAACCACTTTGTGTTGATTTTACTCAAATGGTCCCACACAAATCGATTATTGAAAACTACATAAGGGAATTGAATTTACTTTACCCCAAAATGATGAAGTTTATAATTTGTATAAAGAAGTTGTTTTTGTTTTGAGTGAACTCACCTTGCATGTTTCACATGTGGAACCTTTAAATGGCGATTTTGCATCGCATTTGCAGCGGTTGCATTCACATACCCCGTTGGCGTTACACATCAGCTGCAAACAAATTCAGGTAACGTTTACGATACATTGGACTCAAGTTCCGGCGTTACAGTGCCCCCCCCCTGATAGACACAAAGCTTTCGACTGGGACGTTTTCGTCGACACATCGAATACTCGCACTGCTAAAAATTGACTGCCACCGTCAGGAGATCCAGTGTTAGTTTTGGTCATGCATTGGTATCTTCTTATTTTAATTTGTGTTTATTGAATAGAAGTAAGAAACACAAGTAAGATTGTTATAATAGCCTGAAAGTAAGATATAAAGCTCAGGTCAACCCTTGTGCTGTACTGCCTTTTTTCAAGAATAAAATACAACCATAGATTAAATCTAAGATTGATGGCCCGTGATTAAGAACGTACCCCATTTGAAGCCACACATCCAGCGGTCGATATGGAGCAGTCGCATGCGTCACCAGTGAAGCCCGGTTTGCACTTACAAACACTGCGTCTGATCTTTTCATCGCATACACACTGGCCTCGGTCTGGCCCTGTGGATAGGACAGATTTAAAAATTGACTAAAGATAGTATTTGGTGTAAAAATTTCAATCTCTAAAATCAATTTGTATGCAAAAATTCACAAAGCAAACATTTTCTGAATTGATCTAATAAAAAAACACCACCTAACAGTGGCAGATTCGTTTACATTTATATTAATAACAACTTGAAAGTAAACATCATCATCGATTTACCTCCACATAGTTCACCTTTGTACCGCTCACATGAAAAGTTGTCACATTCACAAAACCGTCCAGATATCACCTCTTTCTTGTCCTGAAAGTTTGAGAACAAAGTAAGACTTCATTGTCATTGTTTGAAAGTTATAATATTACATTCGGTCCGGTTACTTCAATTTAATTTCATGAATGTTGGATTTCAGGCTTTATGTGGTGATGAAAGATACTAGTTCAATGTTAGGGGTACGCAGTAACTATAATGATCCCTTGCAGAAGTTGTGGAGTTGAGCGTTTGTAACATAGTAACGTGGCAGAGCCCATGTATAGGTGAGGACTTGGCTCTGGCTCACGCTTGGGCTCAGGCTGCGTTTTGCGAAATTTTTTCAGTTGTAAAACCTTTTGAGGTTTCAGTATCAACGAAGGAACATAAACAAATCCCGCTGCTTCAAAAGCCTAATGAGGTTAACTAGTAAAACACAATCAGTTCCTAAAACAGGAATGCGAAATTGAATTAAGCAGGGCTTTTTAAGAAGTTGCGTACAAGATAATTAGCGAAAGTGTTTCTACAGACGTAATCAAAAGGACGACATATACCTGTCTTTCAAAGCACGCACATTCCCCGCAAATACATTCACCTCGTCCAGAACACGCGATGGACGAGTTACTGCTCCTGTTGATGGAGAGAAAACAAATCATAGTAAACTAGACATTGTGTGCAAATGGGGGCCTTTAAGACTCTAGGTGGCAGCAGACTTACTATGTAAATATTTACCTTTATTCACATGTTGGCTAGCATGTTAATTACACTCGATATTTTCTTTGAAATTTCCATACATTTTATTGTTGAATTATGTGGCATCCATCTTTTCATAATTATACTCATTGTTATTTGTTTCAACTGTATGTTTAATTGTCATTGTCAGCATGAAAAATAAATGTGCATTGAATTGAATTCGTAGTTCTGTGCATGCCCATATTCCAAAAGTTAGGAGAAGCAATTTATGGTTAAGTGACTTGCTCACGCCCAATGACACAATTATCTTGACAAGAATTCGAACAAGCAGCACGATGTCAAGTCATCAGAACTTGAGACCGATACGCTAGACGGCTTGGCCACCCGGTTTGTAATTGACACAGCATGCACTTACTTATACTACGTAATACTGTTGACGAAATTATTTCTCTTTTTTCTTTGCTTCTTTTTCAAACGCTACCCGTAAATTTTACGATACAAGTTTGGTAAATAAGCGTCAAATTGTTTGTCCTTACGCTCTGCAGGAGGCCACGTTCTCGTACTTGTCCCTGTACGATACCTCGTTGTCCTCACCGCTGCTGCACTCGCAGAGTTTACCGTAACGTCCTGCGTCACATACGCACTGCCCGCAAGACAACGTACCGTTTCCGTCGGAACAATACTCGCTGTTAGGAATCTGTGTACGCAAAACACATAAATATATAGACAACAATCAATAAAAACTTCAAACTCTCGAATTATCAAACAATGATCTTCGAAATGTAAGGTCGGTCCTTTGCTAATCGGCTCTCACACTCGATGTAACCAAAACCCTGTCTTGCGCCAGCTATATTGATCAATTCGATATTTATTGTTATAAATTTATGCCAGAGACTGTGCACTCACTCATTCTGGTTTTTGTTTACTATAGTACTTAGAAAATATTATCATTCAACTATTAAAGCAACCATTTTCTGTTGAGTTTGCGACATTGTCAGCCGATAAAAAGTACCAACAGAATACTAACATTCAGTAAAGTGATTTCTCTTAAACCAAAACATTGGAAGTTTTTTATTATTTCCTTGATACAAATATTAATGGAAGCTAACATTTTTTTTACTGTGCCTTAGATATACTGCTGTGTAAACAACATTGGGTTTTAATTTCAAGGTACAGACAAAAATTGATAATAATAATCTTACCGACAGATCTTCGCAATCACAACTGCACGTCACTTCTACTGCAATCTCTAAAGCTTCGTCAAAACCAATCGGCCCGATGGTGAAACTACATCAGAAATAATGAATAAAATGTCAGTAGTTGGCTTATTGTTGCCTTGCATTGTGACTAAAATTACGGCAGCTGTCGTAGAATAAAAGGGGGAAATTGAATAAAAATCATTCCCTTTTGATGTTCTATAATTTCACAAAGTTAAGAAAGGTAAAACAGAGTAACACAGTCGGTGTCCCCGAGAGATCAGTATTAAGTTGTTTGCTTATGACAGGATTCGAACTAGTCGCTCGTCACCGGCACAATCGGTGGTTGAGACGTTAAGACACCAGTTCTTGAGTGTGAGGTTCGTTTGTTCGAATCCCACCAGAGTATAACCCGTTAATTTGTTTTCGTAAAGTATTCCGACGGCAGCGAGTATATAGCGCACAACACCCAGAGGTGTAAGGGAAAAAACAGTTTAACTCTCTCCATCAAAGTCTGATAGCAAATACAGACAGTATAAGTTCGGTCTGTCATGGATGTGACGAATGCGGTCAACTTCGGAAGATTTTTATTTTTATTTTTATTTTTTTTTTTTTTTGGGGGGGGAATAGACTTCATGCCAGGAATTACTCTAGAATTCACATTTGATGTTGTCTATACCTTTGCTCAGTATTGTCATGGCAACTGGTAGCTTCCACCGTGACGTCAAAGCTGACAACCTCACCTAGCTTGAGACCAAGACACACTTTCGACCCGGGGTTCGGCGCCTCGTTCAGACAGCGAGACGTGTAGGACACGGCTAGGTTTTCAGGAGCATTGTCGGAGATTTCCACCTTTGCGGTGATTTTCTGTAAATAGGAAAATATAGGCACGGACAATCAAATTAAAGAGCAAAATAAAATTATCCTGGTGTCACATAATCTCTTCATCCAGAAATTTACAAACAGTAAAAGCTGCATTGGATTTCTGAACTCACAGCGTAATTTTCCTTGATCAAGCCAACCACGTTAGACGAGTCAGGGGCCAAAATACCAACCGTTGATCCCTCGATGAAATTTGCGAGGTCCTGAAACGAAAAAAACATTTGAAAATTCATTGAATAATAACAGAAAATACAAATCAAGCAACATTGATCATGTAGATTTTGATGGACATTTTATTTGAAATATTTTGAAATATTTGTATATATCATTATTTGAAACCCTGTTTTACTGAGGCATGCATTTGTGTTTCACCCTATATGCGATTTCGCTGTAAACTGGGCACGGAAATCTGCGCGGCAATGGACGCTTACCCGGTAAAGGTCAGTGTGGCCAGCCGTTACCGCGAAAATAGGAATGACGTTCTGCTCTCTCATGCGGAAGTTCAAATGCCCAACGGACGGATAATCCTTTAGCGGAAAAAACACAAATTGAAGACACATGATAAAACAATATGCAGAATTCAAACTTGATGTAAATTAAAGGTAGGGTCATAGAATGGCAACTACTCCACAAATTAATGACCATTCAAACTCACTTGGTGAGAAGCACTGCAGGTGTTGATAGTAATAAACTATTTTGAAAAAGGATTCCCTTCGAAGTAATATGGTTTAGATAATTTTTCACCCAAGAACATTTGAATCTGAGAAACGATTCATGCATGAATCGTTTCTCAGATTTCTGAGGGTTGGTGTCCGTTCGCGAATGCTGCGACCAGAGATGTGGTTGGTACCCGCTTTCACCTCGCTAAAATGTGGAAGGATTTGACGTTCTTGTAAAAATACCGCGACTGGTTTTTGTAATGAAACTTTCACTTGTGACGTTTATTGTATCTTTCTTCATAGTTTTGCCTATAAATCAAGATTACGTTGACAAATAACAATTTATGACCCTGGCCCAATTTCATGGAGCTGATTAAGCATAAAAGTTAGCTAAGCAAAGCAAAATTATGCTTACCAGAATAAGGTTACCAGCCAAAATACCATGTCACGTTTACCATTTGTGACTGGTATCCTGCTTATTTTTGCTTACCAGAAAAGTGTTAAGCAATATTGTCTGCTTAAGCAGCTCTATAAAATTAAGCCCCTATCTTTAAGTGGAATATACAACTATTTCAACTGGTTAAACTTTAAACTTTCTTAAAACTGTGCCGTCTCTACATCCGGAGTGAAAGAGTTTTTAAAAGAGCTTTAAAAATTGCGAGTTCCGAACTCGCCACTTCTAAGGCTCTTTTAAAACAACCCTTTCATTGTTTTATTTCATTGTTTTGCCTCCACCACAGTGCGATGACATTATGGAACATCTGGGTTGTGAAATAGTGCGCCCTCATCGATCGCTGACGGTACCAAAAACACTGTATCGCTGACAACATTAATATTTTTAAAAACTTACAAATTCGTTGGCCCTGTCGTTATAGCCCGTTTCACTATTCAGGTGACATTCTCCATCATTTGGATTTACAATCCCAAGTAACTGAAAGAGAAAATCCCCAAAACAATTCAACAACTTCGTCACTTTTGTTTGATTTGTGTACTGTCGTTGATAATCGCATACAACATCATTGCAGCCCGTGAAACAATATGCGAGTGGACACGTTGTGAGTGAAAGCAACGAAAGTTTTTTTTTTACTCCATGCACGTTCATTTTATGTGTTTATTTTGATCGCTGCGTGCAATCGAAACAAGCAACGCTAATTTGGGGGTCTCCATGTAGTGCTGATTATGGTCTCAAAATTAAAAGTTTTTCAGTGTGGAATATACCTGTGGAAGAATAGTTATAGTATGAACTTTGTAAACAATGAGCTTTCAGATTGAAAATAATATTTGTTTATTTTTATATTAATTACCATAAATCATGCACTTTGTCTGTAAATAAAATAAAACGCTGAAAACCACTTACCTTTCCGTCACCAGCAATGTGGAAAGCATCGTCGCTAACGTAAACAACGATGTGTCTTGCTTTAGGCAGCCACCCTATTAACTCCTTTCAAACAAGAACAAAATAGGAACAACTGATGAGTTTTTCAGAAGGTCCACAATACAGATTTATTCAAATAAGCCTTATACATCATTATTACAGTAGTACATGTAGGCTACATACATATTCATTTGATTGACGTCACCTACTTTGCATACTGTGATCTGCATGAGGGCATCAAGTCCGGCCTCGGGGCTGTCCAGGTTTCCAGAGTATGATGTCTCATTTACTCTATCCTGAAAGCGGGGAAGAATAAACACTACAAAATTGTTGTGATGACATTTTGATTCTTTGAAATCAACGATGTTTTTCTGAAAGTGTCACCTCATTTTCTTGATTGTCATTGACAGAATTATGTGGACTTGTCTTTTGCTTTGAAGTTTCAGACGTAATGAAGGAGACCAAAACCTCTAAATGTGATTTCCCATCTCAAATGGGCAGAGGACTAGGCCTGGGCGACTTGTGCGACTAGTGTCGAAGTCGTGACTATTGATTGCTACGTCTAGTTGCGAAGCGCGACTAGTCGGGTAGTAAATTTCACTAGTCGCCCAGGCCTACAGATGACTATGTGTTAGTCATGCAGAAGTTAACCAAGAAATAATCAGTTCGTTTCACAGAAAATGTACCTGGAGAAAGAATTCGTCCACATTGAGGACAGTTATGCGCGCATCCATTTTGGCAGTGTGGCAAATCGAAGTTTTCCCATTAGTCGATCTGGTACAGTTTGCTGTTATGTCACTTCTGTGTTTTTTGTTGCCCATTGCTAGCATAGAGGGCGCACAAATAGCCACAGATGAAGAGCTAGCACAGTTTCTCCTGTTTGTGTTTCTAATGGTTCGTTCATACTTTTTCCAGATATGCACATGGCAGATAACAGAAGTGCATTCGATCGAAGATGTTTTCCGAAGAAGATGTTTCTAAACGGAATAATGCCGGGGCTATGGGACACTAGGTGGCAGCAGATCTTACAGGTAATTTCAACATCCGTACATATATCTAGTAATTAATAAACAACAAGGGAAACTGACTGGTTAAACTTTTAAAACATTTTTGGGTTGAACAAAGAAATATTGGCTAAAGCGGAGCTTGAACCCGCGACCTCCATACATAGATTTGTCTGCTGCCACCTAGCGTCCCCGAACTTGACCACCATTATTAGGTAGTCTTTCCTTACCGAAAACAAGTCCGTATTTACGTCCAAAGGAAGGTGATTTCTGAAGTTGTAAGGTGGCTGGCAATCTGTGCACGGTTCTAAAAGACTGTTGAGCATTAGCAAAGCAAACAAAAATGTGTCACTTCGTGTGTGTACAAAATTACATCGTCGAAAATTCTTATCGATTAACGTGACTTCAAACAAAACCTCCCTTTCACTGTGGTTATTTTTTGCTTTTCCAAATTTGTCACAAAATAAACCAACTCGAGGTATAAAGGGAAAAACTACCCCGGTGCTTGTAATTAAAGTTTAATCAAGATCACGGGATTATTTTGATCGCAACAATTCCATTTTTTATTAGTATTTTTTTTTTTTTTTTTTTTTTGGGGGGTGTCTCCAAAAATACCATGTTCTCAACAAGACCGTAGTTCAGTCGGAACTATTTCTGTGAAGGATTGGTGCTGGTATGAACTTTACAATCAGTGAGTTTCCACATGTGAAACAACAAATTAAACAAAACATTCTCTATAAAACTGTTTTTGAATCAATTAATTAATCCAACACTTACCTATTAGGAGCAGTATTTACAAAGGGCGATAATGTTTTCTCGACAAAGGAGCCAAAACCAAGTCGGAAATTTCTCGTAATTTCCCCCATCTCATCCGCTATGTATCAAAAACAAAAAGAAATACATAAATTACAGGATTCTGGGTTTGCTCGACACTCCTCGGGGTCAAACTATCAAATCATTATGTGATTTCTAATATTTTTTTGTTTTGACCCGATGCACAATCTTAGGTGCGCCCTTTTGGGAGTCATTCCCAATGTGTTACTGTGCAGTGCACATTTCAGGCGACGAACCGCAATTCGCCGTATTTTTGTACGCGTGAGGGCGTATGTGGACCAATTCCACGTGATGAAAACCAAGTAAACAAACGGTTTTGTTTTTCATTGTTATTATTATTTTTTATGTATTTCGTCATTGATGCAAGAAAACTACGTACAGGCAATTAAAATAAGATGAAACTGTAAAATTGTGATGCAAGACAATCCCTGCTGAAAGCGCCCTTATGCAGTCAAAAATAGGGTTAATTAAGTTTACATGCTAATTAAATCCCAAAGCGGCTGACCATTGACCGACAGTAGCCGCGAGTGACGTGAGTCCAAGGGGCATATCAGCTTGAATTACACCGTTAACGCACTCAGTAAACATCAGAAACTTAATTTTCATAATGATCATGTGCCATGGTTCACAAAAAGTAAAACAAAAACCAAACAAAACCCCCCAAAACAAACAAAAAGTTAACATCAGAAACTTAATTTACATATTGATCATGGCATGGTACACAAAAAAAAAAAAAAAAAAATGGCGTTGCGATTTTTGCATTATTACAAAGGGTTCCGAATCCAAGTTAGTAAATTATACAAGGATTTTGGTTCAGTTTAAAACAAACTTCGTGTTAAAACTAACTCCAAAGTGGATCAGGTCACATTGGATCTTAAATTAAGGTCAACACGTACCTAATGTAGTGGCTAACTGCTTTAGATTTTCTAAATCATCCTTCATTGATCCGCTTAAATCCATGACATAATAGAGGTCCACCGGATAATCCCTGGCCTGACGCACAGATACATTCAGATTCACCCTTTCACCTGTAAAGCGACAGAAATGATATAATAAAATCAATCACAGTTAAATGGAATGAGGCTGCACCTGTTATATTTTCACTGTAAAGTGATACAAAAACTGATACATTGAAATCAATCCCAGTTAAATGGAATGAGGCTGCACCTGTTATCTATTCAATGTTATGTGATAAACAAAACTGATACATTGAAATCATTCCCAGTTAAATGGAATGCATGCAGCCTGTTATATTTTCACGGTGAAGTGATAAACAAAACCGATACGTTGAAATCAATCCCAGTTAAATCGAATGAGGCTGCACTTGTTATCTTTTCACTGTAAAGTGATACAAAAAACTGATACATTGAAATCAATCCCAGTTAAATGGAATGAGGCTGCACCTGTTATCTATTCAATGTTGTGATAAACAAAACTGATACATTGAAATCATTCCCAGTTAAATGGAATGCATGCAGCCTGTTATATTTTCACTGTGAAGTGATAAACAAAACAGTGATACATTGAAACCCATGTGATACCCATTTTCAGTCAGTTCTGACCCGGATGAGGGTCAGTGCTTTAGTAACTACCTGGGAATCGTTTTGTAATGTTTTAACGAAGAGCGGTCTACATCTACATCGAACATAGTTCATTATTGAGGTCATATCGCAAGGTCATACTTACCAGGTCGTAGTTTTAGTCTGATTTTCTGTGGTGCAACTTGAACGGCATCGCCTAAATCTGAATCTGCATCCCTTAGCTCCTGATTCTGAAAACATATATGAATAATTATGTGAAAGTCATCAGGTACGGAACCATGTATTATTGTTCTACAGCAGTATTATTATTATTAACTTGATATATTTCTGGTAATGAAAGCAAGCATGCCTCATAAGTAAACTTAAACAAGGGTGCTTGCTATGTGAACTAGAAACACCGGGGTTAACCCCTACCCTTCCACAATCAGTGTTTTGGGTTCTTTTACGTGCACCACCGATCCCAGTACACGGGACTTACAGCTTAATGTCCCATCTGAAGGATAGAGCACTATGATGGTAAAGCATCTTGCTTGATGACACTGAAGTGTCAAGACCAGAACTCGAACCCACACTCTTAACCGCTCGGCCACGACACGCCAGTAATATCAGTGTTAGGTATTTCTGGTTTTGAACTCAAGGAACCTTAAAGGGTCTGTACACGTTTGGTAATGACTCTGGCAATAAAAAGTTATTTGGTAAGAAGTACAGCAGCTTTGGATAGTATATGCATTTTGAGAAACTTTCCACTTCGAATTACTGCGGTTATGGAAAAAGATATCAGTTTTTATCCCAAAACTTTTGAATCTGAGAAGTGTTTCTGTGACAGTAACGTTTCTGAGATTGTGTATTCCAATTGCAGATTATTCTTCCTGTGTTGACAAATCGCTCCAGATTTTCGGCAATATCTCAAAAACGCTACCACCTTTTGAAATGAAATGTTCACCTGTTAGTTTTATGGTATCTACAACTATATAGGTTTGAAACAAACCGTAGGTTCCAATTACCAAACGTATACAATCCCTTTAAAAGTGCCTTGCACTGCAGCAGCAGAGGCATATAAAAGCTCGAACACCATGAAGAGAAGATGGAGAAGATATTGTCAGTTTTTAGATGTGGGAGGAAAACCCAAACTGGGGTAAACCCCATGCAATCAGGTTGAGATGAAAACCCAATCCGCATGGTAAGAGTCCGGTGCGGGTTGGGATTCGAACCATGATCCACAGAAGTGAAAGTCATGGGGAAAAAGGCTCGTCCAACTTGTACCCCCCTTATACATAACAACAAGTTTGAGTATCTAAAAATGTTCCAATAGTTACAAGTACAACTTATTTTGGGAAGATAACGTTTGGCTGTTTAGTGTTGTACCCGAATCTGTTGATTTCGCAAGGAGTAATGAACGTCATTCCTGCTCTTTGTAATAGCGCCCTCATAGGGTCAAAAGTGGAGAAAGAGTGTGACAATGTGGACTTGCGGAAGGGCATTTGTGGGGTCCTGACAACTATAGAACAAAGGACCCCAAAAGGCCATATCACTAGGAACAATGGACCCCACAAGGGAATTCTTTAGAAAAGGGAATAATAGAACAATAGCATGCAGGACCCCACAAACCGGATCCGTACGGCTGTGTGAACTAACTTGCTTGAACATAAAATAAAATGCCCACAAATACAGATCCAATCAGCCATCATACAAACCTCTTCTATGCGGACACTGCTGACTGGGTAGGTAATATCCAGGCACGTTTTGTTGATTAAGTTCTGAATTAGATCACATCTTAGAAAGCCAGTATCTTCCGTATAACCCTGAAAGTAGTCAATGATCGTTGAAAATATTGAAATTGAAGTCAACAAATTGTATTTACTTTAACTATCACCCACTCCTTGTAGTTAATAAATAGTATTTTCACACAAACTTCAAAATCAGATCAGCAACTATCTAAGAAACTAAATGTACATGAAAAACACCAAGTCCATGACTAAACTGTAAATAAAAAACACTATGTCCATGACTAAAATGTAAATAAAAAACACTAAGTCCATGACTAAAACGAAATAAAAAACACTATGTCAATGACTAAAATGTAAATAAAAAACACTATGTCTATGACTAAGATGTAAATAAAAAACACCAAGTCCATGACTAAACTGTAAATAAAAAACACCAAGTCCATGACTAAACTGTAAATAAAAAACATTATGTCCATGACTAAAATGTAAATAAAAAACACTAAGTCCATGACTAAAACGAATTAAAAAACACTATGTCCATGACTAAAATGTAAATAAAAAACACTATGTCCATGCTTTTTAACATTACACCACGGAGGAAGAAAAGCTTCCGTAGTGTCATTAACAGGAAGTTATAGGTGACCTTGGCAGAAAGTGACGTAACAGCATACGCGTTGTTTTATCAACACTATGCACTAAGGTAATTGCGTATAGGGATTGAAACAAACACAAAGAAACACAGTTGGAAACAAAAACAAGGGGGAAAAAGACACGCAAGCCTATAATTCTCTCACAAGGAATATTAATAATATTGTCTTTCTGGAAGCGAACCGGAGAATAGACCAATGTTTTTGTATAGCCCGGACGCACAAGTGCTGAGGGCCCCACCGCCATCGGTGGGACGCCGGCAGAGCTACAGGGCCTGACCAGCTGTACGGTTCATAACAGGCTGACACAGAAACTGGTTTAAGCAAAAAGGAAATTCAGCTCGGATTCAAGCTAGCTCGGATTCAGTTGAACCCATTTCTGGCTCATCTTGACACAAATTCCGAGTTCCGCTGCTCCAGAAATGGGTCAGGCTCCCTGATGGGACCCGGAACCGTGTCAGTTCGGACCCGATCATTGATATGATCATTGATATTCTTAATTTGACTGCATCTTTGTATTAAATCGTCTGCTAAGGGCTATAAGGTCATTAGTGTAATTTGTTTGGGTTTCATAAATTTGCTTTTGCATATTTTTGGAGCTCCTGGTGAATGGGGTTTATTGATCAAGAGTGGACTTCTAAGTATTTGTTTGGCAAAAAGAAACATTCATTTTCTAAGTAAAACATGATTTGTTAATTTGGATTTTTT
Organism: Plazaster borealis; assembly: GCA_021014325.1. NCBI lineage: Eukaryota > Metazoa > Echinodermata > Asteroidea > Forcipulatida > Labidiasteridae > Plazaster > Plazaster borealis. The sequence goes on from CM037467.1 coordinate 11,460,429, forward strand.
TTGTTTCAAATTCATATACGAATTCTTTTAATTTAATGACATTTTCATCATTATGAGTATGAAATTACAATTAATGACTTTTACGGCACTGAGCCGATGAAAAGATTGCCACATTTTTGCAGTGGAGGCCGCCCGTATACCAAAGTTGGCAAAACTCACATGCTGTCACGTCGCAATAGAAATGTATCAATAGAACTTGTGCGCAAAAGCCACATGTGGGATTAAGTAACCAACTAACCACTAACCTGCTGTGCGCACCAGCCACATGTGGGATTAGGTAACCAACTAACCACTAACCAGCTGTGCACACCAGCCACATGTGGGATTAGGTAACCAACTAACCACTAACCTGCTGTGCGCACCAGCCACATGTGGGATTAAGTAACCAACTAACCACTAACCTGCTGTGCGCACCAGCCACATGTGGGATTAAGTAACCAACGAACCACTAACCTGCTGTGCGCACCAGCCACATGTGTGATTAAGTAACCAACTAACTACTAACCAGCTGTGCACACCAGCCACATGTGGGATTAAGTAACCAACTAACCACTAACCTGCTGTGCGCACCAGCCACATGTGGGATCAATGGCAGTACAGTCCCCGCAAGTCCTTCCTCCGGAGCATACATTATCTTCCAATTCCGACGGCTCTTTGGGTACTATTTCTGTTACTGTTTGATAAACAAATATTCAACATTCAAAGCATTATAGTATCTTTCAAATTATGAAGCCTGCACCAGGGCAATCCCGAGAGTCAATCTTGCGTTCATAGGCCCAATTTCATAAAGCTACTTAAAGGCACTGGACACTTTTGGTAATTACTCAACATTTATATTAGCATAACAACATACTAGTAACGAGCAACGGAGAGCTGTTGAAAGTATAAAACATTGTGAGAAACGACTCCCTCTGAAGTAACGTAGTTTTTAAGAAAGAGGTAATTTCTCACTAAAATATTTGAATCTGAAAAAGACGTCAGGCCAGAAGCCCTTTTCATGCATCTGAAAGCACACCAATTTATGCAACAAGGGTGTTTTTTCTTTCATTATTTTCTTGCAACTTCGATGTGACCCATTGAGCCAAAATGTTCACGTTTGTTATTTTATGCGTATGTTGGGATACACCAAGTGAGAATACTGGTCTTTGACAATTACTAAACGTGTCCAGTACATTTAAGCACAGAAAACAGCTGAGCATAACACATTTTTGCTTACCACAATTACCAGCCAAATAACCATTCACGTGCATAACTGGTTTCCGGCTTTGTTTTGCTAAGCAGAAAATTGTAACATATCCCGGTTCTATAATATACACCAAAAAAGGAGGTCCGCATAAAATATTGGCGTAAAACAGTAATTGTTTTGGTTGAAAAAAAAGAGCCAAGCCAGATAGAATAGTAGAACGAACTTCCCCTTTTAATAATTATTGTTATGTCAAGTCTTTCGATATTCAAGGTCTTCTATTCGTTTGTCGCCACATCCAGATTGCGTAAAACAACGAAAAGGTTGTGTTTGTGTGGGCAGGTACGTATCCGCATTCGAGCCGTGGACCTACATAACAAAAGGTTGCTGTCATAAAGGAAACCATTGTGGTCCATGGCTGCTATCACAAAGAGTTGAACAAAGGAGGGTCCACGATTGCGGGTATCCACATAGTGTTTCAAGTCCCTACACTGTGTGGACCTCTTTTGTTCTCAGGACCACACTTTGTATGTAGTGCTGACCCACACACACACGTGTGTAAACACACACACGTCCACACTGTTTTTTTTTTACAGTGTCGAAGAACAGGATTTTCAATATCCATAGAGGGTATGTAACACAGAGCTGTGGTTTTTTTTTTTCTTCCTCTTCTCGGTGATTCTGTGCACGTGATTAGGCTGTATGACCAATCACAGCCTTTGTATTTGAAGGGCCAGTGCCGGATTGTCGGGTATCCGGATACCCGAATGTCTATGTCATTACCCGGTTCCATTTGATTGGTTCCATTTCCCTATAGACTTACTGTGAAAATGCCTATGTAACATTAGAAGAAATGAAATTCAACAATCACCGACCGAAACCGACCGAAACCGATCACCAAAATAAATTAAAAGGCTTTTAAAACTAAAATAAAATTCACCAAAAAAAATTAAAAGGCTTTTAAAACTAAAAAAACCCAAGCGATATGTATAATTAAAAAAACATGTATAATAATTAAAAAAAACAACGAGGAAGAGTTCGTTGACTAAGTGTGAAAACCGAGCTCCGTGATTTGTAGGCAAATAATATAAAACACTAACAAACTTACTGAAATGTTGAGATTTCTTCTTTGGTTTATTTGATTACAACTTGACTTGACTTACCTTGTGAGCAACACTGTGTTGACAGAAGAACGAGTACTACAAAAGCGGAAAGCTGATATTGTCTTTCCCGAGTATGGCCACCCATATTTAGGACTCCAAACTTCTTTTGCCAATGTTCTGTCAGACAAATCAACAAAACAAAACCAGGAAATAAATCAGTGAAAACGTTTTTCACTTTTACCTGTATATTTACCTTTGGAGTAGAAATACGTACTGTCGTATTTGCCCGAACCCCCGATATACCGTACAACTCGTTTTTTTTTGCACCATTTGGACACAATCCCATCCGCTAGAGCACGACATTATTTTAAGTATTCATAAGTTGTTTATACTCGACGTAACATTTTCTTGAATACGGGTATTGTGTTTTCCTCACATAATGTCTCTTTTGTACTATGGACAAATTTGTTGAGAATTAGTTTATTCTTGAAGAATTAGAAAGAAAAACAATGGTTCGGGTTTTTTTCAACAGACTTCCTGAAAGTTGTTTCAAAGAGGCATTTTCTTTTAACTTTTTTTGTTAAAGAGATTTTATTTAATTTCTTTAATTAGTTATAATTCTTAGATAGTTTATGTAATTATATGCAGTCTATATTTAGGTAATATAACAGAAAGTTCCTAATGATTAATTTATTCCTGGGCATGTTTACTGTCATGACTCCGGCTTAGGCTCCGTCGTCCTGTTTGAAGTTCCGTACAGAATATGGTACGTTTTCAGTGACTGACAGGGCCCCCCCAAGCCGGAGCCAAAGCCGTAGCCAAAGCCGGAGCCAAAGCCGGAGCCAAAGCCGTAGCCAAAGCCGGAGCCAAAGCCGTGAGTTTAAAAAGGGCCATCATGTATTATTCACAAAGGCCAAAGATGACACTTTACACGTATGCATAACAGCACGGGGATACTCAGAATGCTCCTCGAAAGCATGTTCAACGGGATGTTTGTACACATTCAAGAGAGACAAATACAAAGTAAGGACGGTCAAATCACCGTCAGAATAATGCTGGATTTGTACAAGTTTTATACCATTGAAAAGCCCATCTCAAGGTCTCTCTTCTCGTCCTAGTTTCGTTTCTGTGACGATTTTGTAGGCGAGGCGAGCGGCCAGGAAGTATAGTTACTATACCACCACCAAATTAAAGCAGGGTATACTTTTGGTAATTGTCAAAGACCATGAAGTATCCTCACTTGCTGTATCCCAAACATACGAATATAATAGCAAACCTGTGAAAACTTGGGCTCACTTAGTCATAAAAGTTGCAAGAAAGTAATGAAAGAAAAAACACCCTTGTTGCATAGAACTGTGTACTTTCAGATGCCTTAGAAAGGCTTCATGCCTGAAGACTTTCTCAGATTCAAATTGTTGGGTAAAAAATCACCTCTTTCTCTAAAACTACATTGCTTCAAAGGGGTCGTTTCTAACAATGTTTTATAAAATCAACTGCGCTCCAGTGCTCTTTACCAAGTAAGTTGTTATGGTTTTTGTTTTTATACTTGTGGAGTAATTACCAGAAAAAAAAACACACTGGTTCACTTTAAAGACTCACGTTTGGGCCAAGAATGCAACCAGTTACGTGGAGGCGTTGTCCGTGACAGCTTCCCCCCAAAAACCGAGCGACCGGGAAAGGGCGTGTTTCCACCGTGGGCTAAAAAACACCGGACGGCCAGGTTAAAGGAAGACCCCACTTATACCTCATTATTGACAATACATTGTATTATAATGAGCTAATGCCGGTGTGACACAGAAAGCAGTGCCAATAACTTAGACTTAGCTGTTTATAATACCTGTGACCAGGGAACGATTTCGTCCAGTAATTTTGAATATCAAAATATTTTAAGACTGAACATGTTTTGTGCACACTGAATGCTAATATTGGGGAGCAAATGATGATTTTTTAGGAGCAACTGATACATTTTGTGTAGCATTTTGCTATGATATACCAGGCATGATATTCTTCTTAATTTAATCTTATTTCCGATGTTGTGCCCTTTAGGCAATATACTACACTGTCGTAATGGTAAATTTAACATGTGTGAATTCAAAAGTTATAACAGTTGGACACATTTTGAGATGTGCCCCTTTTTGTATAATATAAAAGTTGATAACAATCAGATAGTGCGATCTCCATAAAAAAGATTGTACGTTTTCTTCCATTGAGCTGTGTACACAAATCGTGCCTGCAGTGACGTCACAGGTCACATGGTCTATACAAAAACGCTTTCATCTGCGTCTATAACGTATCCACGAAGACGAGTTTAGTAATAAAGTACATTAGTTGGTGTGCTGTTTTGTAACTCCTTTTTTTATCGATGATGTACTTTCACTCAACATGCCCTTAATTTCAAAGTAGAGCTTTGGCGTTAAAGGCATCGCACACGTTTGGTAATGACTCTGATAAAATGGCAATAAATGCTTACTTGGTAAGAGGTACAACAGTATAATATAATGCATTTTGAGAAACTTTTCACTTCGAAGTACTGCAGTTATGGAAAAATATGTCACTTTTTATCCCCGAAAACATTTGAATCTGAGAAGCGTTATACGCGTAACGCTTCTCAGAGTGTGTATTCCAATGCAGATTTTTCTTCCTGCATGGACATTAACCGCTCAAAATTTTCGGCAATATCTCAAAAACGCTTTTGAAATTAAATTTGCAAAGGTTAGTCTTACGGTATGTGCCTATATCTACAACTATATAGGTTTTAAACAAACAATAGGCTCCAATTACCAAACGTATACAATGCCTTCAACGTGTGCGCCATTTTAATTAAAAACCGGAAAATTACCCACAAAACTGACAGGAACGTTGTCAGACTGTGACAAAGATTATTCTAGTCACACTCGGCAGACTTCCCCAAAAAACAATTAGTAAAACAAGTTTATACAACGAAAACTAACACCAATGTTTTTCGATTGCATCCTGTTAAGCTACTGGTTGTAAATTACAGAACAAGGAAACAGGTAGTCCACGGGAAGTCGATATAACAGATCACACTGGTAACTAGAGTCAGGTATATAGGTGCATGATAGGTGTTGTATTATGTTTAGGTTAGGGTATGTTTAACGTTATAACTCCCTGCCCCCGTCTTAAAAACAAGAAATGTTGGGACAAATTTGAAAACAACTTGTAATCTGTTCTATTTTTCATTTTCCCCTCGTATAGACATTTATCTTGTTGGAACTATAATTCCTATAGTTTTAACTGGGCTGTCATCTGGGCCCAATTTCATAGATCTGCTTACATAATGGTGTGGACTGTGTACAACATTGGTAATTGCCAAAGACCTGTATCCAAACTCGATGTGACCCAACATACATGAAATAACAAGCTAAATCGGTCTTCGGAGTCATGAGAAAACAGTGAAAAACCCCCTTATGTGTTTTAAATTTTTTTCAAACATCGGAATTTATCCTGCAGGATAAATACTATTATTTTACTCATTTCGTAAAAACTATGGCATTTCAAGCAAAACTATTTAAAGGGAAGTTTTCCACCATGACCATCTTTATACCATGTAAGTTATGTGCAAATCTGTGAGCATTTATATTTTCATTCTTACCAATGTTGTACACACCCTTCAAGCAGATTGCTTAACAGTTTACTGCTAAGCAAAAATAAGCAGGATACCAGTCACAGGTGTATAAATGTGACATGGTATTTTAGCTGGTATTAGCGTTGTTCTTGATAAGCATAATATTTTTGTGCTTAGCTACACTCTTTGTGCTGAAATTAGGCCCATTTTGCAACAAGATCTAAAATATGCACACTAAATTGCATTTGCATGACTTCTTATTAATAAATAATTTGATTGGAAACATGCATGAATGTGCTGTTTCGCCTTTCAGTATCACTACTACATATTGATGGCTCTACATTTATTGTTAAAAAAAAAAAAAAAAACACACAAAAACCAAGCCAACCAAATATAAAATGTACACATAAGGACAACTCTTTCTTCAAACAACACATTGTCAATAAATTAAAGGGTAAGTAAACCTTTGGTTTTGAGAACCGTTCGATTGTTTAAAAATTCAATTTCAAAAAGGTGGTCGCGTTTTTGAGATATCGCCGAAAATCCGGAGCGGTTATGTTCACGCAGGAAGAATAATCCGTAATTGGAATACACAATCTGAGAAACGTTACTGACAGTAGATTCAAATTTTGGGGGATAAAAACTTTTATCTTTTTCCATAACCACATTACTTCGAAGTGAAATGATTCTTAAAATGCTTTATACTTTCGAAAGCTGCTGTACTTCAAACCAAGTAGGTTTTTATTTCCATTGGTTTTAAGAGTGATTACCAAATGTATACCTTCCCTTTAAAATCGTGCACGTGTGTAAACCGTGCAGCCCAAAACTCCATAGGCGTGGTGGTTAGCGCTTTGACATACACTACAACAAAACAAAATTGAGGATAATTTTTTAATACCATTTGGAAACCCCCCTCATCCGTCAAGTTGGTTCCGCTCCGGCTTTATCTGGCTCAACTTGAAAGCCCCTTTGTCCACCCAAAGTACGGTTTCAAAAACAACTCAAGGGTACCCAATCCGGAACAAGGGGCCCGAGCCGAGATTTGTCAAAGGCTCCCAGGTAGAGATTTTAACATGGGATAAGTTTTTGTACACGGCAATGTTGATAACGCGTGAACCACACACACACAAAAACAACCTCAAAGCCGTTTGGAATGGTCAATTTTCTCTAAGTATGTCTGCAACGATAATTGGTTAATTCCCTCAAAGTGATAAAGGAACTTTCTATTATATAATAACCTTGCGCAGGAAGGCAACCATTTTCGCATAAGCTGTCATGGCGTCAGATAAAGCGGGGGGGGGGGGTGGGGGGGGGGGTCGCCGTCATATTATCATACCGATACTTCCGGTATTATGACGATGACCCCTAATATACTATCCTTTTGCTTTAAAGCCCCTATGGATTGTTATCAAACGCTCCACGGCTATTTTAAGAGCTTATTGTTAAAGGGTCTGTATACGTTTGGTAATGATTCTGAAAATTAATGGCAATAAAAACTTACTTGGTAAAGAAGTACAGCAGCTTTGGATAGTATAATGCATTTTCAGAAACTGTTCACTTCGAAGTACTGCGGTTATGGAAAAAGATATCAGTTTTTATCCCAACAAATTTGAATCTAAGAAGCGTTACTGCAGTAACCGCTCCAGATTTTTGGCAATATCTCAAAAACGCTACCACCTTTTGAAATGAAATTTTTACAGGTTAGTTTTATGGTGTATATCTACGAAATGATTGAAACAAACAGTGGGTTCCAATTACCAAACGTATATATACAATCCCTTTAATTGAGAAAAGTATTTATTACGTGTTGTGAAACAATACCATTCTCTCTGTGAGGATTTCAACCCAGTTTATTTCAAGAAACAAACACACAGTGAGTTTGAATACACCATTCATTGAAAACAAGTTTGAATATTTAAAATATTTAAAATATTTAAAATATTTAAAATATAGTAATATTCTATTGTCCGTATAGTAAAAAAAGAAAAAAAGAAAGAAATTTGAGCTTGCATCAAAACTTTTCATTGAAAACAAGTTTGAATATTTAAAATATTTAAAATATTTAAAATATAGTAATATTCTATTGTCCGTATAGTAAAAACGAAAACAAACAGAATTGAGCTTGCATCAAAACTTTTCATTGAAAACAAGTTTGAATATTTAAAATATTTAAAATATTTAAAATATAGTAATATTTTATTGTCCGTATAGTAAAAACGAAAAAAAAGAAGAATTGAGCTTGCATCAAAACTGTTTATTGAAAACAAGTTTGAATATTTAAAATATTTAAAATATTTAAAATATTTAAAATATAGTAATTTTTTATTGTCCGTATAGTAAAAACGAAAAAAAAGAAGAATTGAGCTTGCATCAAAACTTTTCATTGAAAACAAGTTTGAATATTTAAAATATTTAAAATATTTAAAATTTAGTAATATTCTATTGTCCGTATAGTAAAACGAAAACAAAAAGAATTGAGCTTGCATCAAAACTTTTCATTGAAAACAAGTTTGAATATTTAAAATATTTAAAATATTTAAAATTTAGTAATATTCTATTGTCCGTATATAGTAAAACGAAAACAAAAAGAATTGAGCTTGCATCAAACTTTTCATTGAAAACAAGTTTGAATATTTAAAACATTTAAAATATTTAAAATATAGTAAAATCTTATTGTCCGTAGTAAAAACGAAAAAAAATAAAAGAATTGAGCTTGCATCAAAACTTTTGATTGAAAACAAGTTTGAATATTTAAAATGTTTAAAATATTTAAAATAAAGTTAAATTATATTGTCCGTATAGTAAAAACGAAAAAAAAAAATTGAGCTTGCATCAAAACTTTTCATTGAAAACAAGTTTGAATATTTAAAATATTTAAAATATTTAAAATTTAGTAATATTCAATTGTCCGTATATAGTAAAACGAAAACAAAAAGAATTGAGCTTGCATCAAAACTTTTCATTGAAAACAAGTTTGAATATTTAAAACATTTAAAATATTTAAAATATAGTAAAATTTTATTGTCCGTAGTAAAAACGAAAAAAAATAAAAGAATTGAGCTTGCATCAAAACTTTTGATTGAAAACAAGTTTGAATATTTGAAATATTTAAAATATTTAAAATATAGTAATATTCTATTGTCCGTATCGTAAAAACGAAAAAACAGAATTGAGTTTGCATTAAAACTCCCGAGTCAGAAAAGACTCGGAGTTCGGGTCCAAGGGGTCATGACCTATTTCCGGGTCAGGATGACCCGGAAAGTGGTTAAGGAATGGGATTTGAACCCGGATTCTGCGTAATTTTGACCCATTTCTGGGTAATATTGACATGGATTCCGTGTCATACTGACCCAGAAATGGGTCAGGCCCCACGGTACCCGGATCCAGGTCAATTCTGACTCGGAATTGTTTAGAGGTGTATAGGCCCCTACGCTTGCTATATTTGGCATTTGGTTGGGATACAGTCTGTTAAGGGAACAATCTAATTAATGCTCTTTCTCGCAATCATTTTCGTGGTAAAGTTTACTCATTATAGAGTTAATTTAAAAAAAGAAATCGGTTTGTGCACCTGTGTTTTCTAATTCCAGGTATTACTGTATAGAGTTCGATGTTTTGATGAAGCCAAGGAGACCAAAACGTAAAAACAAAACAACAGAAAGGTGACGGATGTCCTGTCTACTTTGTTGACCAATGAATGAATAATGAAATGTCCCACAAACAGTGTAATGCAATGCCCATGAAGAAATACCGCTAAACTTATTCCCGTCCATTCAGTGGCGTCACCAGAGGGGGGCAGGGGGGCCTGCGCCCCCCGCTCAGAACCCTTGCCCCCCCTCTTGCCCCCCATATGAAATCACAGAAAAGTATATTCTCATAATATATAAATCGTTTAAGGCTGTAAAAATGCTGCCGTAAAAAGTAAAACTTTTATTCATATCAGTATCAGAACTATAACGCAGTCATGACAAATGCATGGAAAAGCGCACGCGATCGTATTGGCGGTAAATGTATATTGTGGTTTTGCGGTTATAGAGAGTGCAAGATCAGAAGTCACAAAGTTCAGTTTAATACGTGGTGGTCTGAGCGCAGAAATTTCCGTTAACACAACGTAGTCAGACGCACAACAGAGAGATTTAAACAGCAAAATGGCCAGCGAAAAAGGTAGCTTAGACCATCCTTAGACCATTTCTTCTCCATATCAAAGCGCCCGTCTTTGCCTCGTGCTCCAACACCTAAGAGGCAGAGACGGGACAAGTACAGAAGATTCTGATTCTGATGTGGTACCATCAGAGTATTGCATGGACTCTGCATCCGAGAATTCCGCCGAGGAGAATTTCGAAGAAGATGTATCTGTTAGTAATACTGGGAGCGCTAGGAGCACAAGTGCCCTCCTGACAAGCACACCCACAATTTCAATCCTGTATTTTGATTTTGATTTTTTTTAATGGCTTACACTAACTTGTCACAATTATTATTTTTTGGGTATTTACACTGAAATAAAGCATACAAACAACAATTTAATTAGTACTCACACTCACAGAGCCTAATTTGAGAATGCAGTTTACAACTCTAAATTGATACTTGGTAATCACTGTTGGTAATTTAATCCTTGTATACAGTCGAAAAGTTTTATCTTATAAAAATGACAAGTTCTCTAAGATTTTTTGGTTGTTTTCGCAATCTTTTGTTACCTGCAAACTATGTAGACTGTTTTAGAACTGCATTGGTGTGTATCAGCTGGTGTGTACCATATTTAACATATTTAATGATAATCTTGCACTTCTTTGCCCCCCCCCCATTTTTTTTTAAATGTTTGCCCCCACTTGCCCCCCAAATGAAAATGTCTTGTTACGCCACTGGCGTCCATTTCTCCGAACGAACTATGGGAAATTGAGCCACTCGTGAGGGGGAAAAAAAGAAGAAGAAGAAAGAAGAAAACCTACCCCAAAACCCAAACTACAGTAATATTACGAGAAGCACTTATTACTAACTCATATTGCTAACTCATAAACTGTGAATGGACAGATCAACTTTAGCATCTGTCATCGTCAACACTGTGCGGGCCCTTTTCGCGAACAGACTTAATGCATGTCTACGTTGACCCCCCTACCCTACCCATTGCTGTCAGTGACCGTCGACTAGTAATGCATGCAGTTGATCAGAGCATGATCGAAGCCGCTGGTGGGTTAGACTTGATTCAAGCCAATTGCTTTTTATAAATCAATCGCGCCGTCCTCGATCGTATAGCCAGCCTCTCTATACATTATGGACCACACACTAGATCCGACTTGAGCCAAGTCTAATGAAGGGGGGTTTAGAGCTGATCTTACACTGCGGTGTAAAGCATAGCATCATTGACGTCTCCGGAAGGTGAACATAATGCATTAAAATGGAATAATGGCCGATGAGGCCGTAATTCACGTAGTGTGCTTTGCGATGCGTTAAATCCGACACACGTTCGTGGTTTCATTATTAAGCAATCAAAATAATATGATTATGCCGTATCGAACACTCTCAAATTATTATTTTGTTCTTCATATCATACATTCTGCATGAAATACACGACAAACAAATAGTAGATAACAAGTATATTTTTATATATAAATATAACCGCATCAACGGCCACGTCAAATATTATCATAATTTATACACGTTCGATTCGTTTTTCTTCATTTAATCATGACTGTGTTTTCATTCCTTAAGATAAATATTTAAGGAAAAATCGGTTTCGTGATCATAACTACAAACCACGTTGAACAGATCGAAAGTAAGGAAGAACATTGGTTACAAAAAATACACGTCCTAAGTTAATTAATTTTTCCCGGATGTATATCCATATTTTCTTAAAGGCAAAGTATAACTTTGGTTTTTGGAACCGTTCAATTGTTTTAATCCTATACAAATTTAGACTATCTATCTTAAATCTATACATGTGAACATTTCATTTTTAAAGGTGGTAGCGTTTTTTAAAGTTTTTTTTTAGATATCACCGAATAATTGGAGCGGTTATGTCCACGCAGGAAGAATAATCCGTAATTGGAATACACAATCTAGGAAACGTTTCATGCAGAAACGTTTCTTAGATTGACCTTGTTTTTGAATTCCTCTCTCTAAAACCGCATTCCTTAGGGAATCGTTTCTCAACATGTTATACATTGTCAAGAGCTGCGGTGCTTCTTAGAATATTTATCAAATTTGTATTTCTATTTTTGTAATCTTGTCTGGTGTATTTATGTCCCCCGTATTTCGGTGTTGCTAGTTTATATTTTTATGTGTGCAATTCTTAACTCATATATTTTACCTTGTAATGCCACATAATTCAGCTTTGTGCTGTCAGTTGTTTTTTTAATAAAAATAAATGAATGAATGAATGAATGAATGAAAAGTAAGTTTTTGTGGCCATTCATTTTTTGAGTAATAACGGAAGATACACGTGTGGCAGAGAAAGTCACGCATGGTGTATTTGAACTTATTATGAAAGTAAAACACAACATACATATGAAGATTGGTATGTGCACGTTCATGTGTGTAAAGACGCTTTCCTTAACATTCCACCGTTTTGAATGATAGTGTTAACAGATGTGACCGCAATGTGAAACAACAAATTTCCCTGTCAAATTTATGAAGGAACATCTACAAAAAAGCCACATCGCAAATATACCCCCGTGGCGGAAAACCCCCCACATTGGACTAAATAATCAAACCACTCCTCTGATAATAATGTGATTCCTTAATTTTGTCTGCGGATGAAATTAGACAATTACGATTGCCTGTTTAGACATGGCCCGTGGGGATATTCGAGTGATTATCCAGGCTCAAACAGGCCTGCCGATGAAAATAAAGTACTGGGCCCAATCCTGTAAAGCTGCTAAGCATATTCCCTGGGCAAAACAAAAACTGAAAAGGGACACCAGCCACCTTGCACGATGTACATAATATGGAATTTGGGTTTGGTACCCTAACTTCTGCTAAGCAAGATTGGTTTATGCTTAGCAAAACAGCTAAACAGCTTTATACAAGCAGGCTCTATATAGAGCCTGGTTCGAATCCCACCGGGGATTGGGAATTCGAATCATCCATGTGGACTGGGGCTTGCAGTCCCTATACCTGATTGGATTGGGTTTCCCTCCCACCTCTAAGACTGAACTCCCTTCCTTGTTTCCTCTCTCCCCATGTGCTTCTTGGCTAGTAGTATAATGAATAAGTTCGCTTTTCCGAGAATCCTTGGCCTCACAACCAGAATTAATTAAATGAAAAATAAGCCAATCGAGAAGTACATACCCTTCCAGCAACGACACAATCGGCCTCAACCACCACACACAGAATCGCTGTATTCATACACCCTGATCGCGAACCTGAAGCTATTGCTGCAATGAGCAGAGCAATGAGTATTCAGTGCGTTCACCTTAGTAGTGTATTACTATATAAAATCTATTCATTGATGAAGGAGATACCAACGATGAAGGAGTTACCGCCGACAATGCATTTACATGTACACACGTTGTATACACTATATATATAGATTTCGTCAATGCTAATCAATAAAGGTTGTATGTGTCATAATGAAAACAAGAGTCATGCTTTAAGTGTACAGTTTACATTGAAGGTTGTTGACATGTACTTAGAGTGACTTGAAATGTGAGGTGTTTATACAGAAGGGAAAAATATAAGCAGGTGGGGAGATGAAACCAACGGAGGAAAATAAACGGGTCCTATTTTTGAAATTGTGCTGGCATAATATGTTAGCGTGTCGTGGCCGAGCGGCGAGAGCATCTGATGGTTGAGTCATCAGAGTGTGGGTTCGAATCCCATTCGTGACACTTGTGTATCTGGTTCAAGACCTACTTGAACGAAAATGGCAACAAGTGATCTTTGCTGAAATTCATTGGAAATGTTTTCAATCAATAAGGAAATTGAGTTCACATGAGCTTAAACAGGTTTTAATTGTGTAAAAAAAACCAACAATTTTGAATACCCTTCTCCGATGCTTTTCAGAAAAAAAACCCAGTTAGTGGCCAGACGTATTGACCATAGCAGATTTCCCATAGAAAGACTCTGCAGTAGGGTCGCAACGTCATGGTCATAACTAAATTGTTTGCTAAGGTAAAACTAGGAAATGAATCTCCGAACTCGGCAATTGACGGTTGAGTACCGGCACGATGATAAACCAATCACTGAGCTATCAGATTAAAAACTGAAGAATTTCACTCATAATTACAAACCCTGCACTTTGTTTTGGAAGTCGATTTTATCCAGATCTTTTATACATGAAAAAACTAAAAAGACATTCCTGCCTTATGTTGGATCGCTCAATTTGATTCAAAATGCTTGGAATTTAATCTCTAAATTCCTGGAAAATCTCCAAGGAAAAGTAATTTCCATTAGCCTATTGGACTGAGTTCCCAAAAAATAATTGTACAAACAGCTATTAGGTTTAATGAATCTACCATGGTCAAATTTCATCAAAGCTTCTGAACGAATTTGCGCTAAGCACCGAAGACTTTTGCTAAGCAGAAACAGGGTACCAACCAAACCGTTATAGGGATATTTATTGTCTGTATAACCGTTTACCTGCTTGTTTTTGGCTTATCAAATTAACTGGTTGAGCATTACGATCTGGGCCCTATTTCAAAGAGATGCTTAACAAAAAATTCTGCTTAATAATTTCCCGCTAAGCAAACATAAGCAGGGAAGAAGTCACAGAATGTACATGTTACATCGTATTTTGGCTGGTAACCTTATTCTGGTGAGCAGAATTGTTTTCTGCTTAGTTACTTTTTGTGCTTAAGCAGCTTTATGAAATTGGGCCGTGCTTATATCATCCCTTTATAATAGGTTACAAGGTTTCAAGATTATGTCTATTGAAAGGAAATTCAGCTTTAAAATCGTTCACTCGCTTTTTTCTCTAATCGTTATCGAAGCAGCAGATGACCTTTATTGACGGTTATTTATAGAGTGCCGTCACTACGCATCTGATTACAATGTATTAGTCTGCATACGATGGAAATAATACTTTATGAGTCTAGCATTTCATTCAGATCATCAAATAGAGGGTCAATTTTATACAGCTGGTAAACCAACTGTCATGTTGTTTGTTTGTGTTATTTCCGTTTGTAAATAGTAATAATAACAACAAGATTACAGGTTTAATACAAGAGTGGTGAGCTTACAAAATAGTCACATCAGACAGTGTTCAAGTTATGAAATAATAAACCTGTGATTTGGGGGGCTTAATCCGTTGTGTGAGTCAGGAGAAAATAGTGAAATACCACGCACGATTTTCACCATGTAAACACATTGTCCTTAATTTTGGCTGTAACAACCGAAATCATGCGCGTGTTTTCAGATACAGTTTTCTCGAATGTGACTTCCTTTCAGAGGGAAATATTTCACAGAAAAAATTGGTTGCAGGTGAACTTCATAATCAGTATAAGCTTTCAGACTAAAATTAAACAATGACGTTTTTTATCCTTACAATCCTGTATAAAACATTACCTCTAAATCAAAGAAAGAAACAAAAAGGTTATGTGGAAATAGTGAGTCCCTCCTGTAATTGAGCATCCAGGCTGCTGGTAAATGCTGCAGCATGTAATAACAGACATACTGTACAAACAAGATCATAACTAGAACATGATCTACGGCACAATTTGAAGATTTATTATGAGTATTATGCCTACTGAATAGACTAGTTTTCACTTTTGGTTTGTAGCAAACAACATCAATATGTCATTTATTTTTACTTTCACTTTCAACTGTACTTTTATTTCCACACGCAAAGCCAGTTCCAATTCCTTCATTATTGTATTCACATTTGTCGGCCCTTTTTGTGTTTGGATGTATTGATGTTGTGTTTCAGTGTATACTTGCTTGGTGACTTGTGGCGTGTGAGGTAGTCTGGGTGTGCGGTTGGCGCTTGTGTGTTCGTTTTAGTACCGGTATCCTCTTTGTGTGTGAAGGTATGTGTTTTTTCCTAGATAGGCCTAAAATCCCGGCCAAAATGCTTGGGCCACCCTTTCATAACGTTACAATAACCATTCCCTGTCTGACAATAAACATTCTCTCCCCCGTCCCCCGTCCCCCACCTAATGTTGACTGGAACGCAGAAGACCGTGCAACAATGTTCAACATTGAAAGGGGGCAGGGAGGCATGGCCGGGATTGTAGGTGTTATTATTATTATTATTATTATTATTTATTCGGCCAGTGTCAAAAACAAATACATACAAGTAGAACAAAGGATAAATAAGACCTTAAAAAATAAAAAAAATAAAAAACCTTAATTACAGGGTACAGGACAGGTACGGGGTGTGGGGGAAGGAAGAGGAAGGGACAACAATCCATTCTAAGACGGCCAGGATAAACAAAAGCGTACTACTACACTATGACTCAAAAGCCTGCTTATCCAATCCTCGAATAGAGTATAAATAAAACAATCACTATAATAAACACTTAGATACTATAAAATAAACAAATATAAAAATATACTTTGAGTAAAACTAATAGAAAATTTGAAGCACTAGATAGATATTTGATAGATTAGGAGCTGCTAACAAACTCAACAACAATTGATGTTATTTAAAAAGAAAAACAGAATAGATAAATATTAAATAATTACATTAAGTAAAATAAATAAGTAAATAAATAGATAAATAAATGCATAAATAATTTAGTAAATAAATAAATAAATAAAGGAATAATTAAATAAATAAATAAATAAAGTGTGTGTTGGGCCTTTTGGTTCCTTTTACTCCATTAATTGTTATATCTTGATTTCCTTTTATTGATGTATAGTTTTAGCTTTTTACTGATGTAGTATAGTTGCAATTCAGTTCATATGCTGTAATGACTATTATGAATAAACCCTTTTATCTATATATCATCTATCTATATCCAACTCAAGGCCTCCCAAGCCAGACGGACGAACAGACAATTACTGGTTTTGTTACTTCATTATTTTGTATTATTAAGAAATGAAGTCTTGGCAAATAATACATAAATGCAAAAACTAGTTTACCAAGTCTTGGTTTGTAGCAAAAAAGAAGAAGACCCCCCCGAAAAAAAACCCACCCAAAACATTGACTGAGAAATAAAGTATTGGCAAATAGTACATCATTGCATGAACTAGTTTATCAAGTTTTGGTTTGTAGCAAAAGAAATATATATGCAATTTAAGAAATGCAGTCTTAGCAAATAATACATAAATGCATAAACTAAATTTATCAAATTTTGGTTTGTAGCAAACAAAAAACCCCATGTCAGTTTATTACGAAAGGAAGTCTTGACAAATAAAACATAAAATGCATAAAACAATATTTATCAAGTTTTGGTTTGTAGCAAACAACAAAAAACATGTCAGTTTATTAAGAAAGGAGGTCTTGACAAACAATACAAACGGAACACAAACAAGGCTTAGGCTTACTTCATTTTGACAAACTGTAATCACTTTAAACTTGTGGCGACTATGATAAGACTCCACCGGTAAAGGAAATGAAATTGATTTCACATACTCTCAGCATGGAAGAGACTCGCCTTAGTCTGACCTCTCCAACATCCGATCAACCATCGGGTTAAGTAACGCAACAAAATAACATTTTTTTCCCGCGCAAAATACCCAGTAGCAGACGACATTGAATGATCATCATGCCACAGTAACTGGGGTATACATTAACGAAGCATTTCAGCAGAAGCTTATAACAAAAACATTTGTGTTTGTTTGTTTAGCAGCAAATGGTGGGAACCAGTGCTTTTAATATAAATGTATATACACAAACTTTTCGCTGGTACACCCCCTGTCATTATGCATTGTTTGACACCCTTGGCAGATAACGGTCTTGCCCAAGGATCTTCACGTCTCCTTTCTACATATAGGCGACATGTCGACCCAGTTGGAGCATTTTCCTTATTTGCAGCTTGCATACAAATAACTTTAAAACCAAGCACTTGTACTCAAACCGTTACAACATTACGGCGTTTATCTGCCAAGGGTGTCAAACAATTTACCGGACAAATTTACGGGTGCCGTTGAAAGTCTTAACTTTTGAATGAACGATGATATATGCTCTTTCCATAAAATTTAATGGTAATTGTTTAACACCTATATGTCACCAAGGCCCAATTTTATGGCACCGCTTACCACCGAATTCTGCCCTTATTCGGAGCGTAAAGCGCGTGAATCTGTGGGTCGTATAAGCGGAGTATTCCGCGGTGAGCAGTGTCATGCAATTATGGTCAATCGTCGTAAAATTAAAATATACTCAGTTGTTTTATACAGTGTGTAGTTTAATCAAATCATAAGGTTCGCTGCCATTGCTTTTATTGAAATTGTCAGTAATGATTTCGCAGGACACGATGAGTACAATTTATACATAGGGGCCTATTCGAAACTGCGTGTTTTGCTTTGGGCTTTGCTAGTTTAAAGCCCCCTCACCAAAAGTGCACATGTTTTCAAAATAACTGACGGAACAGCCCAATCCGAAGCCGTGCTTTCGAATAGGGCCATAGACTGCTACCGCTTGTTTCTTTTTTCTATATCACTAAGTCAATGTAAACCAGAGCGAGGCTAGAAGGGAATAATAGTCGGTGACCCGTTTTTATATAGCAAAAAGCAGTATTCATAAACACTGTTGTCCACAGGGAACATGACTAGGGATGTTAATAGCCTCACTCTAAAGTTACATCGTTAGTATTACATTTTGAGAGGTGCATTTTGTTCTTTATTCAGTATTATTGCTTTGCCATTGTAGGATTATTGATTACACTGAATGTTTTGGGTCAGAGTTCATTCATACTAAACACGGATCTCAAAGATACCCATCAAAGCTGATTCCCTCACCAGGAATGAAAATGTCAGACTTTTATCTGAATTTAGACTCTTGTGTAAGTCCGCCTATAGTGAACAAAACAATGCTGTATTTTTCTACAAATAAACAAGTCATGATCTTTGATATACTCTCTCTAGCATTGAGGATACTGTTTCCAAAAGCCCCTTTAAAGGTACAACTCCATGGGGTTATCAAAAGGTGGAAATGCCTTCAACTCTGTACACCTCCCTAGATCTAGATCCCAGTTTCAGACTTTTTTTGTCAGCAATGACTCTCACCCCTTTTCCTCACATTTTCGCGAGAAACAAAATCCACCCCAAAACAATCTCGGCCCATCCCATTTCAAAGGGCCGATTCCCAGACTCTGAAGTATACGTTTGTATACAGAGACAACCCAATCGTGTATTAACATGTGTGTATTTCCCCCGATGATCATTAAAACAATTCTTTGATGGACGAAGCGGACATTAATAGTATCCTTCATGGCTTCAAGGATTCGTAAAACCAGCAAAGCGTAAACGGTTCAAGGTATTTTGTAGTTCGAGCTTCATTCCGACACGTGCCGGTGGGTTCAAGGTTGAACACGTTCCCGTCAAATGATACGAACCTCATGGTTAGAGAGTACGTCATAAAACCACCAGCAAGCTTCTAATATTACCGTTTTAGAGCTATTTGTGAATTATTTCCAGAATAGACTGATGTGCAAGTCTCGTGCGGATTTGAACATTTGGGACCACTTTGGTCCCACAGACATTGCTTAAAGAAAACAAACTCGCGCACTTTAACACGGGTTGCACGAGTTGCACAGTGTTTGAATACGCGCGAGACTTGCACAGTCTATTGCGAGCGGGAACTATGTACCATGTTTCCAAAAGATCATAAATTCTATGAAACAACGAATGCATGTGAAAGTTCCACAAATAATTTTTCCAGCTTTAGTCATCGTTTTGTTGTGTACTTTGCTTTATGATTCAACTTGCCGTTTGCCCGGAGGCCGGATTACGCGCTTCTTCCAGACACACGAAGTACTTTTTTCCAAGAACAAATGGCATTGCTGTTACATTTTTCTTGCTAGAATTACACCCACCTCCCCCTACATGTTTTACCATCCTCTTGCAGACTTTAACCTTCCTGAAAACTGATCAAACTTTCACGTTCACTTGAAACACACTTTTTGCACATTAATTGCTTAGGCGCCTTTCTCTGTTAACTTTTGTTACGTCCTCCTTCCTGACTCAATGATTTCACAATGACTAGAATAAAAGTATTGTCTTCTTGTAAGTGAATCATAATTTATTGCTTTGTGCAATTCATAATCATCGTTAAACCAATGTTAAAATAAGAGGAGATTGGCTATTGCCAGCATGGCGTTTATATCCCAATGTGGGAGCTTTGCTGAGTTCCCTTGTTAGGAAGATCATCCAAACAACAACAACAACAACAACAACAACAACAACAACAACAACAACAACAACAACAACAACAAACGAACTTCGTACCTTAGATTGGATCGTGTGCCGAAAGGTTCTGCGGTGATGCCCCATAGACGACGCCAACCGTGACCTGAAAACTGCGCTATATTTCCCGCTCTTTTTTTTTTATAAACCTTGCGTCCGTAATTTGGGCCACTCTTAACACAAAATGAAAGATCTTATCGCCACACGCCCAAGTTGTGAGGGATTCACTGACATCCAAAACCAATAGTTCCTTGTTCTGCCTTTGTAATTGTTAACATAATTTTCCCTTAAAAGCATTATTTCGAAACCGCTATTTTTTATTTGTTTTATCATTACTTTTGTTTGTTGAAGGAAATGATTGTAAAAAAGAAAGAAGAAGAAGAAGAAGATGTGTGGGTAGATTTTGTGTGTCTCTTGGTTTTTACACGTCAATATTTTATATGATTAAAGATCAACGGAATAAAATGTAAACATTTTAAAATAAATTTAAATACATGCATTGAGTGTAACCTTTTCCTTCTACGCGGAATGGATGATATGTGAAAACGTGTACGTTTATCCTGTTAGTTGACAACACCCTTATCAACATATTCGTTATTCCACGTCTTCATTTTCAATTCGAAAAACTAACATTACACATTTTATAATTTGAGCACAAGTTGACACAAGTTTACCACTGACGCCCTCTATGACCCTAGAGGTTCATGCAGCAATGCGTCGAGGGACTTTACTGTGGTTTTCCGCAGTGATTGTCCACCACCGCCGCGCGTAGCAACACATCAACACCTCAGAACAACTCTAACAAGCTGACGGTATTGATTATGAAGTTCATACTAGAACCATTTTCTTTCTGTGAAATATTCCCTTTAAAATGAAGTTATTCGTAAAAAAATAAATCTGAACAACTATAATAAAACCGCAACAGCTGATTTCGTTTATAACAACCCAAATTAAGGACATTGTGTTTATACATGCTGAAAATTGTGCATGTTTTTTAATACTGTTTTCTCCTGACTCACACAACGGATTGAACCCAATTTTTCACAGGTTTGTTGTTATTTCATGTATGGTTGATCACACAAAACATGAACACTGACTGCGACTATTTTGTCAGCTCCACCAATCCTGTATTAAAGCGATGAAGAGCCCCGCTGTTCCCACTGTATGCCGTATGCAGGCAATGTTCAATTAGCACCTGTCGACACCTAGCAAATCTCACCCCTGACTACACTCATCAAATTAGGCGTTCCCGTGAGGCCGCATAATTGCGCCTCTTGTACACCCAGTCTTGCATTCGGATAGAACGGGATTCGTAATTATCGAGAGAAAAGTTATTTGAATCAGCTGAAAGCTCACTCAATATAAACTATATAGAAGTAGTATACCAAATCTTTCTAAAGAAATATTTCCGTTCTGTTGTTTTGTGTCCATGTTTGTTTCTAGTTCGTTTGTTTGTGTCTTGTTTTAGTTTGCATGTTTTGTGTCTGTTTGTTGTTTATTGATGTGTTCTTTCTTGATTGTCTGTTTTGTTCGTTGGGTTGTTTGTTGCGGTGTTTTTTGTTTGTTTGTTTGTTTGTTTGTTTGTTTTTGAAACTGGGCGATTCATTTTTTTAAATATACAGTTTTTATTTTATTTATTTATTTATTTATTTATTTATTTTATATGTATTTGTTTATTTATTTATTGTTAATGTTATACGTCAGGCTATTAACTACTTGTTTGCACTTTATACCATAGGTCCTTTTTGTTGGTAAGCAGTTTGCAAGAGGTAATATATTTTTTTCCTATTTATGTTTTGCAGTGTGTGTATAGTTGACCGGACAATATACCTATATTGGAGTGAGAATTTGAAACTTTACATGGTGAGAAAACATATAAAAACATTAAAGGTTTGTGGAAAACTTATATTATTATTTTGTTTAAATGAGTTTTGGTGGTTCTAAAACGAACTGGGCCCAATTTCATGAAGCATGTAAGCATACAAACTTGCTACGCACAGAAAAATCTTGCTTAACAGAAACTGGTTACCAGCCAAAATTCCATAAAGTTAACATTGTTGCAACTGTGGTGCCCCACAAATTTTTTGCTTAGCTGAAACATTTGCTAAGCAGTATTTTCTGCTCAACAGCTTGATTAAATTGGGCCCTGGTGCCTTTTGGTTGTGTAACATTGAAAAGTTTCGACGAATATTGTACGCTCTGCTTTTCTCGTGAAGACATTTGGGGCACACTGATCGAAACGTCAAATTGTTACACCACCGGACCCCCGGTCTCCGCAGAAACCACCACTACCCATTAGTGAGATAATGACATGACACAACAAGCTTTTGTTTCTAAAATGAGGAAGTTGTAAGAACATCTATACCACCATAATGATTCATAAATATTGTTTGATGGTGTAGTTTCTTAAAAAAAAGAAACCCACACACAAACATATCCTTGTCATTGTTGAACCAAAACGGGAATATTGTTTATTTGTTCCTGTACAGATCCAATATCGAAAGTGTGGTGTTAACAAACCACTTGGCTGTTATTTTGATGCCAACAATTTAGATTTCGAGTTCGCTGTCTTGTCTATATCAGTAACACCTCGATTATCTTTGGAAATAATGTGAACAAAATACATTGCAGAGGAACGTCTGGAACTGAAGGCTACACTTAGATCTTTGTGTTCAGAATTACATTTTTTTTTGTCGAGTTGTGATTTTTATAGTAGAGGTTTTCCTGTTCATTCTGAGGATTTGAGGATATTTTAATTGCGCGCGAAATAAAATAATGCGACGTCTAAACTGTCCGATTGTTTGCCGAAAATGACGAGGTAAACCCACTAAAAATCCCGTTCATAGACTGAAAGTTTTCTTGTCGGATTTAAATTCAATTGGGGCGAGGGACAAAGTGTTTGCTGCTTGTCACTGAAAGTTTGATCGGTGTGGATGATTAAGACTCTTAAACTAAACTTATAAACTCGGTAATACGTTCCTAAAACGTATTAAACGATTAGCTTTAGTCTGGAAGCGTAACTTTTAAGGAACTTGATATTTTAAGGGAAGTTTTCCACAATGACCATCTTTATACTATGCAAGTTATGTGCGAAATCTGTGATCATTTTTACATGTTTCAACCTTGCTAATGCTGTGAACAACCTTGTACAGCCTGATACTTTTAACATGATACTTGTTAGCTTTTTAATGTAACCACCAACAAACCTTGGGAGTACAGTCAACTCCGACACATTCATTTCCTCCGCCCCCGTATATACCACGCACCCTCCACCAAACCAAAGAACAAAGACGCGCTAACCTAAACCGTTTCCGTCGCCACCAACAAAACTACCACCAGGATTTGCAAAATCAATGCAACTGTTTTTATACAACATTTAATTAGTCTCTTTACGTCAGAAATTTCATAAGAGAGATGCTTAAGTCTGGCTAAGCGCAAACCGTTTCTACTTACCAGAAGAAAAAAAAAGATCATCAGCGGAAATAACACGTGACATCGCGTGCTATTTCGCGGTTATGTTTCCTCTGTGGAATTTTGCTCTTCTGACTTGTACTGGGCCCGATTTCATAGAGCTGCTTACCACATAATTCGGGGCTTACCGTGCGATAGAAGGGCTGTAAGCGCAGAATTTCTTGGACGGCGGTTTATTGCACAGCCCTTTTATAGCCTATTTAGTCACAAAGCCGTTTAACTGAAAATGGTACTTACACAATTTTCCGAGTAAGCAAAATGTTAGCAGGGATCCACTTATGAACAATATACAATACATGGTTAGTGCCTGGTGTCCTGTTTCTGCTAAGCAATGTTTTTCTGTGTTAAGCAACAATTTGTTTTGTGCTTAACACTAACATTAGCAGTTGTATGAAATTATAGGCCAAGGTAATAAAGGGTCAGAAACTGAAACGCTTCCACACTTCCACCCAGCTGGGCTCAATTTCTTAAAGCTGCTTAAGCAGAAAACATTGCTTGAAAGGTTTCTGCCAAGAAAAGGTTAGCAGGATGCCAGTCACAGACAGTAAATGAGAAATGGCATTTTGGCTGGTAACCATATTCTTGTCAACGTATTTTTTGTGCTTAAGCAGCTTCTTGAAATAAATTGGGCCCTGATTTACGATCCCTTAAAGGCACTGAACACGTTTGGTAATTTTCAAAGACACTGTTCTCACTTGGTGTATCCCAACATATGCATAAAATAACAAGCCTGTGAAAATTTAGGCTCAATTAGTCATCGAAGTTGCAAGAAAATGATGAAAGAAAAAACAACCTTGTTGCACAAATTTGTGTGCTTTCAGATAGGAATAAAAGGTTTCAGGCCTGAAGTCTTTTATTATTTTAGTGAGAAATTACCTCTTTCTCAAAAACTACGTTACTTCAGAGGGAGTCGTTTCTCACAATGTTTTATACTATCAACAGCTCTCCGTTGCTCGTTACGAAGTAAGTTTTTATGCTAATATATATTTTGAGTAATTACCAAACGTGTACAGTGCCTTTAAAGAACATCCCCAACCTTTAAAATTGTGTGAGGAACATAATGTTCCAACCCAGGCAGCCATGAAAAGTCCACCCGTACCCTTCACCCAGTCGCAATATAACGACCGAACACCGTTTTCGAATGTCACTGTGTGTATAGATTATTCATCGTGTAGGACCAAAGTTAACCAATACAGCTAGAGCTATAGGAATGGTTATGGCCTTTAAAGGTTAATATATTACATTTATGATATTGCGACCCGTATTCAACTTAGAGGGATGCCGATTTATAGCCATGGCGACCATATCACAATAAAAAAAAGGTTTTTAATTTTCAATTCAGTGGGAAAAATTTTCGTTCTGACAGCCACTTTTTCACTCATGTCATTGTTACCAAAAGCAATGTCTCATTTGAGTAAATAAGATACTATTTTATCTCATAATGTATGTAAAAGTGGCGGTCGGATACGGACATTTTACCCTACGATGAACGCGGGAGGAATACATAATGTAAAACTCACCGATTAGCTGTCAATATGGATGTGTTGTTGGAAGGAGATACCACCTCCGTAAAACGGGAAAAACACCGTGCCTATCAGCGGTCACGTCACCGGGCCTCCCCGTCTCATCCGCCCGTTGATATTCCTCCCGGATTCCTCGGTCCTCCTGGAGGATTCGTGTGCAATTTAGCTACACAGAAATCTCAATTATAATCAGCAGTTAGTACATGTACATGTGCCACACGTACAGCTACGTTGTTCTTGTACAGTAGGTCTCCAGTTAAGAAAAAATAGCATCCATCTCTCATCAGCTGCTAGTCCCGTTCAAATACTCGATAGCTGCGCCTTCACGAACAAAACACACCGGTAGTGTGTGCTAAATACATTAAACAAAAAATCCGGCCCCAATTTCACAGGAAATGGGATATTTTTTCAGCACACTCTCAGGGCTGGAGACGTTTCTGTTGAGTGTAAGAAATGTGTGTGCTTTTGACGTAAGCCCGAACCCGAGCATCAGCTGTTGTCGATGTTCTTGTTCATTGTGCATAAAGGTGAATTGTCGTATGCGTGTGTGCGTCGTGTGCGGGGGACGGTCAATCCACGCGCTCTAGCACCTCTTGCACCTCCTTCTGTATGTACATGTCATGAATGAGAAACTCCAATTTGAGGTCGGATACCTTACCCCTCTTCACACTGTGGCACCAGTTGCAAAAACTAAAGACACCGGACGGACGAATAAACTATTTCCTTTGTTTTTGTAGCTCGAGGTCAGGCCAGGGTAAACCCGTACACTGAAACAAACCATTGTCATTATAAGCAATTTTGCATAAAAACAATTAATTCACACAAGCAGGCTGATTCAATTACATCGCTGAATATCATATCTTTTGAATGCACGATTGTTGCTGTTAATTGTTTTATATTGGGTTTTTTAAAAATATATTTTGATTACGGCTTTTCAATACACGATCACTCTACTGAACTTTAGTCTTTACGTCTTTGGTGCTAACCCTTGGCATAGATCATGGACTAAAACTCTCAGGTTCCACTGGTCATGAGTCTCAAAGTCATTAAGAACAAATCCCTGAGTCTCAAGTCCTTATATCAAGTCACAGGTCAAGTCTCAAATCCTGAAAGGCAAGTCTAAATGCAAGTCTCAAACCATTAAGGACAAGTCTCAAGTCCTGAACGGCAAGTCTCGGGTCAAGTCTCAAATCCTTTGTTTTATAAGCAAGTCTCAAGTAAAGTCTCAAACCATTAAGGGGAAGTCTCGATTCCTTAAAGGCAAGTATTTTGGTCAAGTCTCAAATCCTTTGTTTTGTAGGTAGGCCTAATTAGTCTGAAGTCAAGTCTCAAATCATTAAGTGCTAGTCTCAAGTCCGTAAAGGAAAGTCTCAGTCAAAGTCTCAGATTCTTAAGGGCAAGTCTAAAGTCAAAGTTCAAGTCCATAAAGGCGAGTCTCAATTCAAGTCTCTAATTCTTTATTGTATAGAAAAGGTTTCAAGTCAAGTATAAAATCCTTTATTGTATAGAAAATGTTTCAAGTCAAGTCTTAAACCCTTTGTTATATAGGAAAGGTTCGAAGTCAACTCTCAAATCCTAAAGGCCAAGTCTTAAGTCCGTATAAGATCATACGATTAATTCTCGTCATTGAAGGGGAAGAGTTTTAGTTAAAATTGTATCATTTTCAGTTTGACTCAGAAGACAAACAATATCAACAATGTTGTCCTTAATTTCGGCAAAATTTAAAAGTAGCAACTATGTTTTTCTTTTATTTGCCGTCAGTATAACCATAGAGCAAAACAACGGCACAGGGAGCCCGGGTGCGATACACTTGAGAAGGAAATACCCACGCAGGTTATCAATGCAGCTCGGACAAGTAATACAGTCCATGCAGTAGCTGTATGGCATTTTCTTCCCAACAAGCTAGCGTGGATTCACGAGTATCACATCACGTTTATATCAACATAATGCAATCCTACCGAGCACTCCACAAGAGTAGCCTTATAGTAGACTTGCTACTAGTCTTCTCTCTCTCTCTTTATGTGAAACCATACGGTGTTTTCATCCGTTCACCCCAATCAAACCGCGCCTTGCGACAGAATACTTCGAAGGAACCGCGTACACAAGGAAATGGAGACATTAAACGTACACTTGAATATTGTTATTGGTAATAATTTGAATGTCACTGCCCGCATTTTATAAGACACTGCAGCTTAAGAAGTGGCCAGGTGCAACTCAAAGTGGCATTACACTTGTATGATATAGCCTATAATAAATACCAAAAAAAACCACCCAGTCGGCTGTTTTATGGTCTATGGTTTGTGACTAGAAAGAGTCACGAACCTCACAGTCAGCAGACGAGGTGTATTATAATAATGGGCCTGTGCCTGTGGAGTGGGTGGGACGTGAAAATAAAAACATGAAATAAAAATAAATAAGTATATCGTGGTGGGCGTGAAAATCGGAGAGGGGAGACCATAAGCAACTGGCCTATAGGCCTAAGAGCTACAGATGGTTAAACTTACCCGCGGCATTTGTTGCCGATATGAGATGTGCGAGGTAAGAAGTAAGGACGTATACTGACCACAACAAAACTACGGTTCCCCTTTTGGGGGTAAATAATACTTAAACAAAATATTGAAAAGTGTGAAATTTATATTTTTTTACCACTATAACCTGTACTGACATTACATTCGGTTCTCGTAAAGTGACAGCGAACGAAGCGAACCGTTACCGACCACCTCAACCTCCAACCGATTCGAACAATCCCAAACGAAGCATAACTATACTTGTTTGAAATTAATTTCTGTAAGTAATAAGGTGGGTACAATCGAGCACTGTATTGATTCTTTCTCTTTTTGCTGCGAGTGTGACTCTATTACGAAGTTCAAAGTTCGTGTGGAACATGCTTTAAAGTTATACGGAAAGACATGCCTAACAAAAATAACGTAATTTGTGACATCACCGTGTTTACAAAAGAACCACAGATCCTGGGCTTCCTGCATGCAGGTACGAAAACATAAACTGTTGTATTATATTGAGGTTGCACTGTCCGATTCTATAAACTTTTAATATGAAGAAAGGGCCACATCTCATAACTGTTCAGCTGTGACTTTTATAACTCCTGAATTGATGTGGAAATTGTTGCACAAAATGTAAAACTTCCGCTTGTTTTTTAGAATATGATTTTTCTTAAAGTGTACAGAACAAAGGATTGTCCACAGAGTGACTGCAACACAGAGCTGTGTGTGTGGACGTGTGTAAGTCCACATAGTGTTTGAAGTTCTTTACACTGTGTGGACCTCTTTTGTTCTCAGGTCCACATTTCGTATGTAACACTTCAACACAAAACAAGACAAAAGCTCAAACAACCTTCAATTAACAAGATGGCTGTTGCTGTTACTGTTACTTAAAAAAAAACCTCTTGT
This sequence comes from Plazaster borealis, assembly GCA_021014325.1. Lineage (NCBI taxonomy): Eukaryota > Metazoa > Echinodermata > Asteroidea > Forcipulatida > Labidiasteridae > Plazaster > Plazaster borealis. The sequence goes on from CM037467.1 coordinate 11,488,979, forward strand.
GCCTTTTCGATCTTTAAAAAAGGTATACAGAAAAGTGTCAATTGATCATTCGCCAATCTCCCTATCACTAAACAAAATTGGTTCACTCCTGGATGTTTTTCTTTTAAAGCCGCGGTTTAATATGAAAAGAAAAATGATTTATTATAAACATTTTTGACTACGAAAGCCCGGGCTATTAAAGCAAGCTGCGCCGTCGTCTGGGGATATAGCCAACCGATGCAAAGTGACGGATGACGGCTTGCACTTGGAATGAAGCCTCGCTGATGAAAAGTCACAGGCCTTTGCCGCTCAATTTTACTGTCATACAATAAACATATCGTGTAAACCGAGCCGATGTGAGTAATCAGTTATAATTTACGAGACTAAACTTGGGACGGGCTACTTATTATTGGTTATTTCCCATGGGGAGATGCACTGCTTGAATTTCAGATATTCCCTTTTTTAATTTTAACATTTTTTTTGTGGCAAATGATGTGCAGTCTTCGTTTTTAATTTAGAATGCAGATTTTGGGAACCAAACCGCAAGTTGAAGGCGCGAAAATAAATCGTATTTCTTGTCAGGTTGCTTACCACGATTGTCTCGCATGGTTTTGACACCTTGAAAACAATAATTTCCTTTTGCTCGCCCTCAAGACGACGCAGGTCTAACAAATTAGCGCCCTCTGTTGATTTATGTAAACAGGCATCACCGTAGCCCGAACATCTGACGTCAAACTTCGAGGCTCGTGAATAACGCCAGATAGCGGCCTTGAGCAACTGGCAGGATCCTGGTAGTTGCTACCATTACAATTGTGTATATAAACAACATAACATGCAAGCCTGCGCACCACCTTGTCCAATGAAATCATTGGACATGTAAAACCAGTCCCTGTCTTTATCCTTGCGGGACCAATCTAGCATCACCGTTTCTATCATACAAGACATACCTTCAGATACATTTTTGGTAGATAATCTGCAAGCAGATATGCAACAAAAACAGAAGAACAGGACAAATGCCCCCTCCCTTTTTAGGGGTGGTTGGGTCGAGGGGAATGTAAAAGGGTAGCACAGATGACCTAGTTTTTCAAGAGATTAAGCTATTGTGACTGTAGCCTGAACATCTAACGTCACACTTCGAGGCTCGTGAATAATAATAGTAATAATAATAATAATAATAAATATATTTTTAGCGCATTTTACAATAACGTATCAATGCGCTTTACATTAGTGCCCTGGTCATTGGGCCAATAACATACCTTTAATCTTTCTCAGCTCCCTGGGGAGTATACAGCCCCGAGCTGCCGTGGCGCTCCGAAGGCTTTTTCAAACACAATATCAACGTCCACCCTCGCAGGTACCCATTTATACCCCTGGGTGAAGGGAAGCAATTATTATAGTTAAGCTTATTTTGCTCAAGGACACAAGTGTCACGACCGGGACTCGAACCCATAACCCAATGACTTCACTACCAAAACATGAATTCAATGCTCCAAACCACTCGGCCACGACAGATACCTGCCTTGAGCGCCTGGCCGGATCCGCTCAGATGTACCTTTGACCTCGCATCAATTTCACATGGAGATTCACAGTCTATTCACACGTACATGTACACATTATTAGGCCTACAGTGAATAAAACAACATTACATTCATGTACAAACATTATGCACACGCTGCATGCAAACGACCGAACGTGCAAGCTGACAAACATCACCTCTGACCAATCATAACACAGATAATTATGGAAAGCTTACGTCACTGCACGTTTATCCAATGAAACCATTGTATCCAATGAAATAATTGGGCCTGTAAGATCAGTGCCCGACAGGGGACCAGTTTATTGTGACTGGTGATTTAATTCGAGACTATCTTTTATACCAATTTTAAGTTTTCGTTTGTTAAGTTGTTTGTTGGGGTGTTGGGGTGTTTGTTTGTTTGTTTATCTTACATTACCATAAGGTGTAAATTGGAGCTGGATTGAAAAAAAAGTCAACTGGATCCACGCCTATAACCACGCCCACTTCTACCACCCAAACAAGAGGGTGCTATTTCGTAGGCCTGAAAATAGAACGCCCCCACTATGGCGATGATCAGGTTTGAAACTCAAACCTGTCTGTTCATTGGTAATTTGATCATTTATTGGTCATTGAACTTCAAAACAAGGATATTATTATTCGGTCGGTGTCTTCTTTTTTGCATTGTCGCTGTGTAGGATGCCGGAAATAATGGAGCTGTGCTGAAATGGAAGACAAATGTCATTTCCTGTGAAACTGCAGCTTGTTTTTTTGTAAAACAAATATTTAGCAGACACTACCAGTAACATTTTGTTCATCAAGGTGCAGCTTCAAAGTTGAACCGACGAAAATTGACGAAGGGTTATTTTTTTCTCAACTGGAGGGTTTAAACTGGACACGAACAACATATTGTGCCCGTGGATACATGCATACAGTGCATTTTTTTAGGTACAAGCTGTAGTGATTCCAACTGCGATTACTGTGTACCTGAATTGTACGAGAATCCTCCAGGAGGACCGAGGAATCCGGGAGGAATATCAACGGGTTGATGAGGCGGGGAGGCCCGGTGAGGTGACTGCCGAACGACACGGTGCTATCTTGTTTTTACGGAAGTATACTTCAACTATCCAAATTGACTGTGTAAGTCTTGCGCGTATTCGGACATTGGCACCTGTTAAACGGTCAGCTATCGGTGAGTTTTATGCTGGGGTTTTACCCAGTGACCGTTATCTCACTGATTTAAACTAACCGATTTATATTGTGGTACGGTAGCCTAAGCTATTATATCGAGGGCCTGCTTCGAATTCAGGGCCCAAATTCATAAAGTTTTAAAGGCATCGTACACGTTTGGTAATTACTCAAAATATATATTAGCATAAAAACTGACTTAATTGGTAACGAGCAACAGAGAGCTGTTGATAGTATAAAACATTGTGAGAAACGATTCCATCTGAAGTAACGTAGTTTTTGAGAAAGAGGTAATTTCTCACTAAAATAATAAAAAAACTTCTTGCAAGAAGTTTTTATTCCTAGATCTGAAAGCACACAAAATTTGTACTGGTCTTTGACAGTTACCAAACGTGTACGATGCCTTTAAAGGTACTGGACACGTTTGGTAAGTGTCAAAGACCAGTATTCTCACTTGGTGTATCTCAACATATCCATAAAATAACAAACCTGTGAAAATTTGGGCTCAATTGGTCATCGAAGTTGCAAGAAACTAATATAAGAAAAAACACCCTTGTTGCACAAATTGGTGTGCTTTCAGATGCCTGAGAAAGGCTTCTGGGATGTTAAAATAACACCAATGTAATTGTTTTGGCAGAAATTAGTGTTATTTTAACACATTTGAAGCCTACCCTCAGACCACTGTTGCTTATTTCGATCGCTGCAATCGGAACAAGTAGGTATGTGAACGTACACAAAATTCATGAAAAAACGTTAACTCTTACTTATTATAAATAAATTGTGTATTTAATGGCACAAAACTAAGATACGTAATCTGGAAACAACAGCAACAAGAACAACAACAACGACAGATTACTATCTTCTTCTTCTTTCACTTCTTTCAACTATTTCACTGATTTTTCCTGGTTCCGTTGTGTTAATTTGTCTAACAGAACCTCGGCAAAGGAAGTTTCGAGCCCTAAATATGGGTGGCCATACACGGCAAAGACAATTTCCCTTTTCCGCTTTCCTGGTACTCGTTCTTCTGTTAACACAGTGTTGCTCTCAAGGTAAGTCAAGTCAAGTTGTATTAAATACAAAAGGATGGGATTGGTATAGCCTGATCACGTGCACAAAAACCACGAAAAGAACAACGTTGATTTCACTCAATCTGAATCCGATTGCGCAATCTTCAATAAAACTGCAATAAATTGTTAATGACCTCCAAAGTCTCCCATTGGAATAGGGGATCTTTTACAAAACCCAAGCAGGGAACCAGTCAAAGTCAGTGCGTGTGGTACGGTATTTTGGTTGGTAACTATATTCTGGTAAGCAAATATTGTTTTGTGCTGAGCTACACAGGAACTTTTAGCAAATGTCAAAGTGTGCCCACTGCACACTCAGGGTTGTTCGGTTACAGGTTCTGCGATTTGAAAGATGGTTTTGAATATTGAATATTTGTTTATCAAACAGTAACAGATACAGTACCGAAAGAGCCGTCGGAATTGGAAGATAATGTATGCTCCGGAGGGAGGACTTGCGGGGACTGTACTGTCCTTGATCCAACATGTGGCTGGTGCGCACAGCAGGTTAGTGGTTAGTTGGTTACTTAATCCCACATGTGGCTGGTGCGCACAGCAGGTTAGTGGAATAGTTGGTTAGTTATTCCCATATGTGACAGGTGCGCACAGCAGGTTAGTGGTTAGTTGGTTAGTTAATCCCACATGTGGCTGGTGCACACAGAAGGTTAGCGCATAGCAGGTTAGTGGTTAGTTGGTTACTTAATCCAACATGTGGCTGGTGCGCACAGCAGGTTAGTGGTTAGTTGGTTACTTAATCCCAAATGTGGCTGGTGCGCACAGCGGGTTAGTGGTTAGTTGGTTTCATGAAATTCCTGTTTCTGTTTACAATTGTTTTTTATTTATCGGTATGTTTATTGGCTTTTTGTTGTACATCTTTATATTGTAAAGCGCCTTGAGCGTCTTTTTAGGCGGAGTTTGGCGCTATATAAATACTGTTTATTATTAATATTATTATCATGATATCGCCCACTTGAAGCCAGCATAGTGTTGACCAAACAATGCGAATAGAGAAATGTCGGTTCTGTCAAGATCACCCCTGACTTCCTGTTAACCTCTTTGATCCAGGATTTCCGACACTTGTGAGCCAGCAGTTGCAAATCGAACTGGTTTATTGTAAATATATTTAGAACTGTATTTTTTTTTTTGTGGTGACGTTCGGAAATTGTTAAAGACCAGTGTTCTCACTTGGTGTATCCCAACATATGCATAAAATAACAAGCCTGTGAACATTTGGGCTCAGTTGGTCATCGAAGTTGCAAGAAAATGATGAAAGAAAAAACACCCTTGTTGTACAAATTTGTGTGCATTCAGATGGGAATAAAAACTTCTCGCAAGAAGTTTTTATTATTTTAGTGAGAAATTAAGTTTTTATTATTTTAGTGAGAAATTACCTCTTTCTCAAAAACTACGTTACTTCAGAGGGAGTCGTTTCCTACAATGTTTTTTACTATCATTAGCTCTCCGTTGCTTGTTACTAAGTAAGTTTTTATGCTAATATTTGTTTTGAGTCATTACCAAACGTGTACGATACCTTTAATAATTCTGTTTTCATTGTTAGGTTCAAATTAATTCCCACGCTATCATTTTCAAACCTCCGTGATGATGACAAAAACATGAACCTATTTTTCATAAACATTCAGTTTCTTATCACAATGGGAGGCTTTGGAACGCTGGGTGGCAGCAGACTTGCCAGGTAAAATTCCATTGTTTACGTAGTTCTGAGCGTGCGCACGTAACCGAGAACAATGGATTTACCTGGTAAGTCTGCTGCATCCTAGCGTCCCAAAAGTCTCCAATTGTTGATTGGTAAATATTGAAATTCTTGTCAAACTAGAAATGAGGAAAACGAGAGCTGGATGGTCAAAAAGTCAATCCAATATTTGGACTCCGGTACATATGGTTGTAATACTTTGCCACGCCTATTTGCTGATTCTTTTTCAGGGTTATACGGAAGACACTGGCTATCTAAGATGTGATCTAATTCAGAACTTAATCAACAAAACATGCCTCGATATAACTTACCCAGTTAGCAGTGTCAGCATAGAGCAGGTATGATTGATTGGATCTGTATTTAGATGCATTTTATTTTAGGTATAGTCCACATGTCCCAGTCTTTCTCTTATTTTTGACCTTATGGGGGCGCTATTACAAAGAGCAGGAATTAAGTACCAAACACCCTGATATATATTTATGAGCAACCAAACCAACACTGAACAACCCATGCACGTGAACACTTGATGTTTCAAAGTAAATTGTATTAGAAACAATTTGAGATACTCCAGAGGATCTGTTATGTTACTGGGGGTCAAGTTGGCCCAGGTGTCTCTTCACGTGCCTTCCATATCTGTGGATCATGGTTCGAATCCCACCTGGGTCCGGATTTGGTTTTCAGTCCCTCTGATTCAATTAGCCCTTTTGAGATGATGGACACTATAATAGGTGTGCACTGTTCGGTCAGGATGTACACAGACAGATTTACCCAAACTAAACAGTGCCCTCGTATTGTGCCCACCATATCTCAAAATGGCCAATGGATTTCTACAGATGGGATTTCCCCCCTCCTACATCTAAAACTCACGTTTTGTTAACATCTTCTCTTCAGGTGTTTTCAGGCCTATCGGTTAGTGCAAGGCACTTTTTAGTGGTTATTTGATTCAATTACCGGAAAGATACCATACTACTACTGCCTATTTGTACCGTACCAGATGACTTCACATTATTATTCATATCTTTGTAGAATGAGGAGCTAAGGGATGCAGATTCAGATCTAGGTGATGCCGTTCAAGTTGCACCCCAGAAGATCAGACTAAAACTACGACCTGGTAGGCACTAACTATACTTTTATGTGCAAGCCTTCGTTTAGTGTTAGGAATGCTGCTAGCCTAAAGTACTAAAGAATCATATTTTTAAATGAGTACTTTTTTTGCAAATGTGTGTGTTTTTGGATTGATGCTCTCCTAAGAATTTTTTTATTTTGTGGCGTGTCGTGGCCGAGCGGTCTAGTTCACCGGACCCAAGCTCTGGTGTTGTCAGCAACAGAGTGTGGGTTCAAATTCTAATCGTGACACTTGTGCACTTGAGCAAGGCACTTAACAATAAGTTCTTCGTAAAAAGTCGGGAAGGTAGTGCATTCTGCTCTACCAGCCGGACTGTGAAGGGGTATACCCTGTTTCAGCCCCAGAAGTAGGTGGCAGCTTGCCCCCATGACAGTTGATTTGGGTCGACAGTTAAGTATATCCCTCACCTTGAAGTGGCCGTCCGGCTTTTCGATGTTTGGCGAATGTATCATTTCTGCCTGTCACAATACAGGCGAAACACTGAACAAATAACAGGTGCAGCCTCATTCAATTTAACTGGGATTGATTTCAATGTATCAGTTTTGTTTATCACTTTACAGTGAAAAGATAACAGTTGCAGCCTCAATCCATTTGAACTGGGATTGATTTCAATGTATCAGTTTTGTTTATCACTTTACGGTGAAAAGATAATAGGTGCAGCCTAATTCCGTTTAACTGGGATTGATTTCAATGTATCAGTTTTGTTTATCACCTTACAGTGAAAAGATAACAGGTGCAGCCTCATTCCATTTTAACTGTGATTGATTTTTTTATATCATTTCTGTCTGTCACTTTTCAGGTGAAAGGGTGAATCTGAATGTATCTGTGCGTCAGGCCAGGGATTATCCGGTGGACCTCTATTACGTCATGGATTTAAGCAATTCCATGAAGGATGATTTAGCAAACTTAAAAGAGTTAGCCGATACATTAGGTACACGTTGACCCTAATTCAAAGTCTAATGTGACCTTACACCGCTTTTAGGCAGTTTGACCCGAATTAGTGTTCAGTAGACGTTGGCTTAGGCTCCGGCTGCGGGTCCGTCATCAAGTTGGGAGCAGTGTACATTTTACACAGGGTGTTTTCAACATCAAACGAAGCCTGGAGCCAGAGTTTGAGCCTTAGCCGAGGTTTGGAAAATGCCCGTGGAGTTCTGTTTAAAAGTGTGTTTTTGGTTCTGAAACTAGTTTTAATCGGATTTATCAATTCATTTTCAGCACTGGAGATGGTGGAAATTACGAAAAATTTCCGACTTGGTTTTGGCTCCTTTGTCGAGAAAACATTATCACCCTTTGTAAATACTGCTGTCATGAAGTAAGTTTTGGATTAATTAACTGTTTTGTTTTTACCAAAGTAAACCAACTAAGACAAATGTTAATTTTATTTATTTGTTATATTTTGAACTGTATTGTGAATTAATCATTTGCTACTTATTAGGCTTTTAGAACCGTGCGAAGGTTGCCAACCGCCTTACAACTTCAGAAATCATCTTCCTTTGGACGTGAACACGAGCTTGTTTTCGGTAAGGGAATAATTGCAGTCATTGTGTGACGCTAGGTGGCAGCAGACTCAACTAGGTACCAGAGCTCTTAATAATACGACTCTCAGTGCTTGTTAGGTCTGCTGCCATTTATTGTCCCATAGCCCCTAGCATTATTTCGTATATCTTCTTCAGAAAGTATCTCGATTGAATGCAAATGATTTGTTTTGTTGATATAATACCTGCCATGCACATATCAGAAATAGGTCCCGTGTACTACAGATTGGTAGTGCATGTACAAGAACCCAGAACATTTATCTTGGAAGATTTAGTATGGGTTAACCCCGGTGTTTCTGGTTCACATAGCAAGCACCCACCCTTGTTTACCGGTTTCCTCTGGCTTGCGAGCTACAGCGATACATTCACTTATGAGGCATCCTTCGTTTCATTACCAGAAATATGACGTATTGTCCCCTGCCCGTTTAAGCTGGGGGCAAAATAGTAAAGTTTAGAGGTTGGAGATCCTCCATTAAGTTTGAAAGTTCAAAGCATAAAAACAATACTAAATCCACTGATGCTGTCAATGAGGAAAAGGTGTTCAAACCCGGAAGAGATTAGAAAAGTATCCTGAATTAAAATGACTGTCCTCTACAAGTTTGTAAGTATTAAATGGTTTGTTTTCCCGTTTTCAGGATAAAGTAAACAAAACCTCAATCTCTGGAAACCTGGACGCCCCCGAGGCCGGTCTTGATGCCCTCATGCAGATCACAGTATGCAAAGTAGGTGACGTCAGCAGGTTATAAGCTTATTTGATTGGAATACGACAGACTCGTGTGCCGCGGCATTTAAACCATTATTTTTGAACATCATCTGTAAAAATGACTTTCTGAACACCTCACTAGTTTTTTTAAAATTATTTTGTTCTTGTTTGAAAGGAATTAATAGGGTGGCTGCCTAAAGCAAGACACATCATTGTTTACACTAGCGACAATACTGTCCATATTGCAGGCGACGGAAAGGTAAGTGGATTTCATTAATTTACGTTTTATTTCATCGCAAAATATAAAACAAAATCTAATTGTAATCTCCCAATTCACACCAGTACCAACATCCACATAAATACAATATTCCAATTTGAAATACTGTTAAAGTTGAGACCAAAGTAATCGAAGACCAAAGAAATACTGTTACTTTTCCAGATTGGATGCAGCGATCCGTATCTTGCACAAAGTAAAAGAAAATTTCATTGTTTTTTTCACTCAAATTTCAAAATTCACCTGCATTTGAATTCACTGATCAACAAAAGTATACAGTGTAAATAATAATGATACAAAAAGGATGAATTTTGTAACCATTGTGTTGGGGTTTGTCTTTCAGTTACTTGGGATTACGGTTCCAAATGATGGAGAATGTCACCTGAATAAAGAAACAGGCTACAACGACATGGCCAACGAATTTGTAAGTTTTTTAAAATGAAATAATGTCAGTGACACAGTATACTTTGGGTACTCTCAGCGATCGATGAGGGCGCAATATTTCATAACTTTTTCAATCCGGATTCAGAGTCCACACAGTTTTTAATAAATAAAACTTTAATGTAATTCAAAAATCTTGCTTGTGATGTGTATCTGATTTGAAAACATTTGTATTATTTTATTAAAATGTCTCAAATTTGTGTTTTTTCCCCCGCGAAAGGATTATCCGTCCGTTGGACATTTGAACTTCCGGATGAGAGAGCAGAACGTCATTCCTATTTTCGCGGTTACGAATGACTTTATTGGTGATTACGAGGTAAGTGCCGTATTTCCGCGTAGATTTCCGTGCCCAGTTTAGCGGAATCACTAAATAAACAAAATAAATGCTTCAATATGAGTTATAATGAGTTTCAGTATTTTTGTATAGCCAATATAAAATAAAGTATTGCTGATTGTATTTCTGTTATTCAATGATTTTTCAAATGATTTTTTTTCGTTTTAGGACCTCGCAAATTTCATTGAGGGATCAACGGTTGGTATTTTGGCCCCTGACTCGTCTAACGTGGTTGGCTTGATCAAGGAAAATTACGCTGTGAGTTCAGAAATTCCAGGCAGCTTTTACTGTATGTAAATTTCTGGGTGAAGAGATATTGCATTAATGTCACAACCAAATTTATGACAACTGAATAATTTTTACTTTTTCCTTTAATTTGTTGTACTCGCCCTCTGCTCATCCAACGTCAGCTCAATATTTATTTGAAATGGACTTTTCCTGTTCACACAGAAAATCACCTCAAAGGTGGAAATCTCTGACAATGCTCCTGAAAACCTAGCCGTTTCCTACACGTCTCGCTGTCTGAACGAGGCGCCGAACCCCGGGTCGAAAGTGTGCCTTGGTCTCAAGCTAGGTGAGGTTGTCAGCTTTGACGTCACGGTGGAAGCTATCAGTTGCCATGACAATACTGAGCAAAGGTAGAAACACATCCATTGTAGAATCTTGAGTAGTTCCGGGCATGAAAAGAATTTTTAAGCATAATCAACTCTTTTTATCTATTGTAGTTTCACCATCGGACCGATTGGTTTTGAGGAAACTTTAGAGATTACAGTAGAAGTGACGTGCAGCTGTGATTGCGAAGATCTGTCGGTAAGATTCCATGATTAATTTTTCATTAAATGTATCATTAATTTGAAAACTAAAATCCCATTTTATTTATTCGTAGAAAAACATCCAAGGCACCACAACGGTATATCTATTTTTTTCTAGAAATAAATCTCAGGCACTACACGAGTACTTTATAGTTATTATTCATTATTTTTAAGAGGGAAAGTGTGAAAACTACCTCTTTGTTTAGTTTAACAGAACGAAACATTGCAGTTTATTTGCAAGATAAATAGTTTTATATCATCGATTGTTGTGGTAACTTTATTGACTGTATATGCCGCGCACTGAACAGAACTTCATTGGATTGTTGTAAATAAAAAAGGTGTTTAGTTAATGAAAAATTGTTTATTGTTTTGATATTTTGTTTATTATTATTTTTTGCGTTCACAGATTCCCAACAGCGAGTATTGCTCTGACGGTAACGGTACGTTGTCTTGCGGGCACTGCGTATGTGACGCAGAACGTTACGGTAAACTCTGTGAGTGCAGCAGCGGTGACGACCCCGAGGTATATTTCAGGGACAAGTACGAGAATGTGGCCTCTTGCAGAGTGTAAGGAACACTGATTTTTAGTTTTTCTCTGATACAAATATAAAAAATATATTTATGTTTATTTACCAAACTATTACCATGACAAATACCAAGTAAACAGTTATGTAGAACCGGTAAGTGCTGTGTCCATTACTAAAAGGTCAGTGTGGAGTGTTGTGGCCGAGCCGTCCAGCGCATCGGATACAAGTTATGATGGCCTTGTCATCGGAGTATGGGTTCAAATCTTGGTCCTGACATTGTATCCTTGAGCAAGTCACTGGACCATAAAGTGTAATTGTTTTTCAATTTTTTTGTTTACCGGTTTACAAAGTTACTGTGACATATGCACGTGCAAAAGTTACATTTCAACTTATTCAAACGTTTTTTGTATTTATCCGGTTTTCCAAAATTGTTAAAATCACTCTATTTAACATTGTTCTTGTAATTCCTAATTCACGCCGCAATTTTTGTATTTGCCTTGAAGTCCTGTGGTAACGAAGTAAGAAACGTTTGCGTACAATAGGTAGCCGCAGACTTACCTCGTACATCAGTTGTTCTTGGAAATGTGCCCGTGCTCGGCTTAGTAGAACAAATACGTGAAAGTTTACATTGAAAGTCTGCTGCCACCTAGCGTCCCAAAGTCTCCCATTTGCACACAATGTCTAGTTTACTACGATTTGTTTTCTCTCCATCAATAGGAGCAGTAACTCGTCCATCGCTTGTTCTGGACGAGGTGAATGTGTATGCGGGGAATGTGCATGCTTTGAAAGACCGGTATACGTTTGTTTTGTTCTTTACGTCTGTAGAAACACTTAATTAATTTGTGTACTTTTAACAAGCACATCTTACTTGCACTAGTTCCTTTTTGCATACCTGTTTTGGGAACTGTTTGTGTATCTCTATTAAACTAAAAGTTGTAGACTAAAATTCACTCTAATCGCTTGAAACTAGGGACAAACCATCTGAAGTTGTCACTATATAGTTTCAATCGATTTGAGTGAATTTCAATCTAAAACTCTTGGAGCATTTGAAGTGGGGGAATTTGGTTTATGTTCCTTTATTAATGCTGAACCTTTAAAGAAGTTTCAAAATGGCAGACATTGCATAATACGCAGCCCAAGCGTGAGCAAGAGCCAAGTCCTATAGCCTATACCTGGGCTTTGCGACGTTTTTGTTTCACACACGCTCAACTCCCCGACCTCCTTCAAGGGATCATTACAGTTATGGCCTACCCCCCCTCCCCCGCCAACCAATATTAAACTAGATCTATCATCACCACATACAACCTGACATCCAACATTCATGTAAATGAATTGAAGTAACCGGACCGAATGTAACTAAAACTTTCAAATAATGACAGTGAAAATCTTACTTTGTTCACAAACGTTTAGAACAAGAATGAGGTGATATCTGGACGGTTCTGTGAGTGTGACAACTTCTTATGTAGTCGGTACAAAGGTCAACTATGTGGAGGTAAATCGATGATGCTTTTTTACTTTCAGTTGTGATTAAACGATCGTTAAATCATTTTGCCTTAATATGAATGTAAACGAATCTGCAACTGTTAGGTGTTTTTATTTTCAAAAGGTCCTTTCAGAAAATTCTTACTTTGTGAATTTTGCACACAGATTGTTTTTAAAGATTGAAATTTTTACACGAAATACTATATCTGTCATTTTAAATCTGTCTTATATACAGGGCCAGACCGAGGCCAGTGTGTATGCGATGAAAAGATCAGACGCAGTGTCTGTAAGTGCAAACCGGGCTTCACTGGTGACGCATGCGGCTGCTCCACATCGACCGCTGGGTGTGTGGCTTCAAATGGGGTACGTTCTTAATGACGGGCCAGCAATTATAGATTTACAAATCTAAGATGCTTTATACTTTAAAAAAAAAAGTAGTATAGGCCTACAGTACAAGGGTTGACCTATGCTTTAAACCTTTTTGAGGCTATTAAATAATAATGTTACTGTTATTTCTTACTGCCAAACAATCTCAAAAAACAGATTAAATTAGGAAGATACCAATGCATGAACAAAACTGACGCTGGATCTCCTGACGCACCCTATTCATGTATAGCCACCGTCACTTATAAGTAAGGCGTTCAAGCAAAGGCGCACCGTATATTATGAACGGCTCATGATGGTATCATGGTATAATGTGATAGATCACCAACACAAACAAGCGAGGGTTAGGGTTAGGGTTAGGGTTAGGGTTAGGGTTCCGTCTCGCTTGTTATTGTTGGTGATCTATCACGTTATACCTGATACCACCATGAGCCGTTCATATTCGGTGCGCCTTTGCTTGAAAGCCTTACTCATAGGTGGCTACGAGAATAAGCTGCCTGGCGGTGAAAACAGTCAACTTTTTTGCCGTGCGAGGATTTGATACTGTGTCGACAAAAACGTCCCAGTCCCAAAGTTTTGTAACTTTCAGGGGGGCACTGTAACGCCAGAACTTGATTCCAATGTATCGTAAACGTTACCTGAATTTGTTTGCAGCTGGTGTGTAATGCCAACGGGGTGTGTGAATGCAACCGCTGCAACTGCGATACAAAATCGACATATAGAGGTTCTACATGTGAAGCATGCAAGGTGAGTTCACTCCAGACAAAAAACATATTTCTTTCTACAGATTTAAAACATCATAGTTTTGTGGTAAAGTTGTTTTAAAAAAAAATTCGTATAATTTTTGTATAATACATTGAAACAAAATTAAAACTTGGCACGAGGATGCTTATTGTTTAAAAAAAACTTTGCCAATCACGCCCGAATGTGTGCGTCTATCCCATAGGTTTAAATACAACATGCCCGTCAGTTGGGCAGCATCCTTAATTTTTTACAAGTCACCGGAAATTGAGGTCAAGTCTTATTCTCGGGTTTTCTTCGTTAATTTGTTAAATTGGTTTTACTTTCATATTGTTTTAATCACTTAGTATTACATTCCAACATCATATTTAATGTTCATGGCCATAAACATAGGTTAAACTAAAATAATTGACGAGACAAAATCCCACCCACGTAAAACTCCATATTACGGTTGGGACCACAACGCATTTTCTTGCATTTCAGACACAAATTTTCCCAGGAAGACAGGTCCTGGTATGAACTTTCACATCAGCGAGCTTGTAGATTGAATCTTTTCAGTTTGCTTTCGTTCACTACCAAATGTTTGTAAACAATCAGTGTTTGCAATTTACTCGATGTCTGCTGCCACCTAGAGACTCGAAAAGTCTCACGTTACGTCATCTTGATCAGCGTTTTTTTTGCCCCTGTTTTCCCCCAGACCTGCATCGGTAAATGTTCTTCTTACCGCCCCTGTGTGGAGTGTAAAATCTTCGGCAGCGATGTCATCTCGCCGGAGGAATGCGACAAGTGCACGGTGGCCGTTGTCATTGACAGCGAGCTGCCCAATGGTAAGTCGTCTTAATAAAGGGCCGGTTACCGTAATGTATTCTAGAGCTGGCCGATGTGGCAGGAGATTATGTCCCCCGGAGATTCTGTCCCACCATTCTGCGAATTGTGTACAAACTTTTTCTGATAGCGCCCTCTTTTGAGTCAACCTTCTCAATTTCTCATAATTGGGAAATAATCTCTGGAGGATAAATTTCCCTATAGGACACCGAACAAAGCTAACATTTATAGAGGTTTTATTTATATTTACAGATATTTTACTCTTTTAATACCGCATAAACTAATTTCTTGTAGATCAGTATTTTAAACGGAAAGCTTGCTGAGTATTATTAATACAAAGATGACTTTGTAACACGCTCAATTGGTTCTTTTTCAAACAATGTTTCTTTGCTGAAAATGTAACTGTTATAAGTAAATGTTGTTAGTTTAAAAAACAAAATTATTGTGGGTGTTTGAGATGATACTCCTTTAGAATGTTATAAACTCATAAAAGTGTGATGGATTTTATTTTAATCTGTGGTATAAAACGTCATTCGCTTGAGCATTTTTACAAATTTGTATTTTATGCATCCATGTAGTGAATGTGTCAAATCTATGTGTGTTTCCCGGTGGCTTCACCAACTGTTCAACGATCTACAATTTTGTCTACGAGACCCTGGACAACGGCACTGTGTTGGTTCACCTACAAGACCAACCGAGAGGTAAGTACGGGGCTGGAAAGAGTGTAAGCTCGGGAAATTATGTGTTTTTGCAGATACTATTCTAAGCCTGTTTCAGAGAGAACGTAAAAAGGGTAGCAGGTGTGACGTCACTAGGCACGCTCGGTGGTTTAGTGGTCACACCTACTCTAGGATGTGGGGGGGGGGGCGTGGACTCGAAATCCACTCGTGATATATATGCTTGTGGTTTTCTTTTTGCATAGGACTTGAGCATACAGCGCCTTTCACACATTGGAGTTGGGTAAAACCAAAATAATATTCTTTTCCCCCGATGCAATATTGTTTCATCTGTGACAAAGGCGTGTTAAGGCATTGGACCGAACCCACGTTTGATGGGGAGTGGGGGAAGGGGGCTGAAAGGGTCTGAACAAGTCGTGCCACTGACTGGCAAACACCAATTCGAGCCGTGCACTTCGTGCAACGTAAATTCATTACCATGACATTAGTTTGGACTGTTTTGCACATTGTGTTTCTTCCCAGCAATATTGGTTTGACCTAAAATGCGCGCGCAACCGTCACATTAATAATCACGTGAGACCCCCCCCCCCCCCCCGGGCGTACTTCTTTAGGGCTGTTTTGAAGAACTCCTTTTTGCCATGTACAGATACAGTGTGCGATCCAAATGGTGGTGGGGGCGGCAGCGGTAAAACACCCGTCGTGGTGGAGCCTACGTCAGGTGATATTCTCATCCTCGTTCTCGGTATCGTGGTCGCCATCGTACTCATCGGGATCGTTCTTCTTATCATTTTGAGACTCGCTACGTATATGCACGACAAGAGAGAATTTACACGGTTTACAAAAGAGCAACAATCTGCAGTCTGGGATGAGGTAATTACATCACGAAGACAAACAAGACAATATTTTGCAAGTTTCTTTGGATTGTTAACCATTCGAAGGGAATAAAAGTAAAATTCATGCACCCACCCTTTTTAGGTGAGTTTGATCATTTGAGAGTCGTGAGAAGCAAATGAGAGCATAACAATTTATTTCGAACTGGTAAGAATTTTGCAAACACAAATATGAGGTTTGAAACACAGATAGTTACAATAAATCTAGTTTATTCTGCAGGTCATTCAGGCTGGGCAGTTTGCACCAGCTAGTTCTTTGTATTCACAAATTATTTCAATTGTTGTCAATCTTTATCGTACAGGGTCAAAATCCAATCTACAAGCCCTCTACGTCGTCCTACGTCAACCCAGCCTATGGAAAATAATGGAAGACCACCAAGGGCGGTCCCCGCGCAGACAGGTTAATGGAATACACCTACCTGTCTCAATTGGAAACCTCGGGACGCTAGGTGGCAGCAAACATACCATCCACGAGTTTCAAAAGAACAACCTAGAATGTCTGCTGTCACCTGGCGTCCACGAAAGTCTCCCATTACCATTACGTTAGAAGTGCCCTATAGACGTGGCAAGGACAGGAGTGGATATGACGTCACAGGTTTCAGACTACTGGGGTCAAAGGTCACTAAATATGAGCAGCAAAAGCTTAGTATTAGTCGGATGAAACTTGAGCATAGGCCTATCGACGATTTATTAAATACATATTTCGTAGATTAAAGTGGCATATTTCAAACCATTCATGGCAAGATTATTAATACAGTATTAATATTTAATCTAAAGATAGAATTCTTTCCTGATAAGGAAATATATTGTACTTAATAACAGCTTTTTCATTACCAAAAGTACAGGTATGCCAATTAAAAAAACAAAACTACAGGTAACCGATTAATTAATGCTGTTAAGCATACCCAATATCGGCTAAGCCCTGACAAACTTTGTTGAGCAGAAGTGGGTTACCAGCTTAAGTACTGTGTAAATTACAGAACTTGTACCCAGCTTATTTTTGCTTAGTAAATAAAACTGCTAAGAAATTATTTTCTGCTCAACAGCTTTATGAATTTGGTCCTTAGATCGACTGCCCACTTTCAATATTTCATATTTAGACGTTGTTTTATCTTTATCTTTAACTCAATGATCCATCTTAACCCTGCGTGACAACACGACAAAATCACACGCTTACGCCATGGGACAGTAGGCTACTGTTCGTTTGTATAAGCGTGTAATTCATTTTTGTGGAGAATCCAATCACTTTCAAATGGCCAAAACCATTAGATATGGACCCTACTCAATTCATCCAAGTAAACAACCAGGTCACTGCTTACAGCCATTGTACAAGTATACAGAAAAGCCATCTGGAAACTATATGGTTCATTTCACCAAGTAGTGGCTATTGACACCAAGGTCAAGTAACTGCTGTACAATTCCTATGGGAATTCCGGGAGAGCTGGTCATTGATGGATTTCTTTTGGTGAAAAGACCCCTGATGGTAACAAGACATTTATCATGCGATTTGTCTAGGTGTAGATGGGGAATTTTTAATTTTTTTAAATAAAAGACAGAACAAAATGGCGGAGTACTGATTTTTTAATTAAAAACGGACAGTTGACCACAGTCCGATGTCATCATGCAGAGTTAATCTATAATTAACAAATATTTTATAATATTTTTGTGTCTGTAAAGCTAAGAAAATAATTATTTACAGGATTTTTAACTGATCCGGGTCAGAAATGTCTGCTTCAGACAATTAGGGTTTTTTAAAAACCAAAAAACGGCCTTTGCCCGTGCGGACAAGGATTCAGGTCAGTTTTGAACAATGTTTAGATTTGTTTTATAATCCAAGAGGCTTACGTCATTATGAATGACTTAGCGAGGCCTTTTCGAAACCATGTGTAACAGGTTTGATTGCTGTTAACGCACTCTGTGCTGAGACATAATACATTTTTACAAGTGACACGCTGAATTGTATTGTAAACATTATGTAAAGGTTTAATTCTTTTCCAGATTACCTAGATGGGAGAGTCGATGAAACGCTGTATATGTAAATTAAAGGCGCTGTACACGTTTGGTTATTGTCAAAGACCAGAATTCTTACTTGTTGTTTCCCAACATATGCATAAAATAATAAACCTGTGAAAATTTGGGCTCAATTGGTCATCGAAGTTGCAAGAAAATAATGAAAGAAAAAACACCCAAATTGTGTACTTTCAGATAGGAATAACAACTTCTTGCAGGAAGTTTTTATTATTTTAGTGAGAAATTACCTCTTTCTCAAAAACTACGTTACTTCAGAGGGAGTCGTTTCCTACAATGTTTTATACTATCAACAGCTCTCCGTTGCTTGTTACCAAGTAAGTTTTTATGCTAATTATATATTTTGAGTAATTACCAAACGTGTACAGTGCCTTTAAGAGTATAAGGGACTGTAAATATCAAAGATTTTTAGAAAATGTTGGCAACGGCCGAAAAATGGCAAACAAGAAAGTAAAATCAATACCATAGAGCAAAACTATGATCAAAATAATTACTGACTAAACAGTTTAGTGTCAGCATGGAGGAAGGGTTTCAGATTAAGAGAAAGATAAACGCACGAGACACCAATGGAACTTATAATAAAAAAACTGTTCTTTGTCTCTTGCCAAGCTCATAAAAGGACTAAAAGCTATACCGGTACTATTGTACATAAATGGTTTAAAATTATAAGCAACAGGTAGAACAAACAAACCAATCAATGAAACTGTTAGACTTAAGCAGTCTCTGGTCTTGGTCAAACCAAGGACCAACTGCAGACTTTAAAGAAATTAAAGAGTAGCCTTTAGTTGTAAAGTAAATCGACTTTAAATTGAAGTGGTCGTAAATCTATCTTGGGGGTGATGCAACCACGAATATCTTTTTCTATAGTATAAGCTTTCTTTCTAATCTCGAAATTTTTCTGGAACTATATTTACTTTGATTTCTGAATAATGTGATTGTTGCAATTAGAGCTCTCTGAATTCTTGCTTTCAGTGTCAGTCAATAATTCTCGTGTATGATTAATGCACCATATACTACGTGGGGAGTGTTGAGTTCTAAACACTTTTGATTTGTAGAAATTTAGGGGCTGCTAAAGACACCACGCTGCTTGGTGCGTTGACTGGGTCCCCAAATGAGGCGTTTATAGATCCCTACATCTCATCAGAGAGCTTGATTAAACTTGATGAGATCTGTAGGTATAGATTTGGCAGGAATTCAATTTGGCGGGAATTATGGAATTGGGTATCCGACCCTCATTGTTGTAAAGCTCATAACGCTATTAGTTGGTTATATGCGTATGTTTTTTGTACCAACCTCGTTCCCAGTGTTGTATGATCTCGCCGCGCCATTTTTTTCCCCAAAATGGGAAGCGAGGTCCATGGTAGCGAGGATGACATGTACAATATAATGAGAGGGACGGGGGCTTGGATAGACTTGATTTCAAGTCTGAGTTCGCGGTTATTTCTCTGCTTCAGCCACGCAAAACTCCCCCGCAGATTGGAAATCACATGCTCTGACTCGCGAGATCGTGATCGTAGGTTAATGTCGGTGGTAAATCCACAAGAGAGCGCTATTTCAGTCAGGTAGACTAAACCACGATCACAGAATTGGAATCAAGTCTAGGGCTTGGATTGCCCGTTCTCCGTACACGTAACGCACACACTTGGATTGCCCGTTCTCCGTACACGCACACATCCTTACGGATCCGGTTTGTGGGGTACTGCTATTGTTGTTCTATTATTCCCTTTTCTGAAGAATTCCCTTGTGGGGCCCAATTGTTCCTATTGAAATGACCTTGTGGGGTCAATTGTTCCATTGTTGTCAGGACCCCACATATGCCCTTCCGTGTGTCCACCCGGCCACACACGCGCACACACACGACAATTAGCCTTTATGATGCGCAATGATCGAAAACAACGGCTGATGCTCATTACAGAGGCGTACGTCAAAGGACGAATTGTGCCTGCTGATGATACACACGGATGTATATTGTTTACGGAGATATCCTTCAGCAGCACATCCACACTGCACTGACAGAACCCGTCTTCTATCGGTGAGTCATTACTGGTTTTTTGTTCCCCCAGCGTTCATCTGAATTGAAAATTAATCCATTTTTATTGTGATCGGTCACCGTAAAGTCATTCTTTCTGTTTTAAGGTTAAGGTAAACATTTGGTGCTCCAGATTGTGGCGTGTCGTGGCCGAGCGGATAAGAACGCCGAACTCAAGCTCTGGTGTTTCTGATCAGCAGAGTGTGGGTTCGAGTCCCGGTCTTGACACTTGTGTCCTTAAGCAAGACACTTAACCATGACTGCCTCGTCCTCCGGATGGGACGTAAAGCCGTAGGTCCAGTGTGTTGTTATACAAACTATCAAAAGATTCCAGTACACACAGTATCGCTATAGAGAAGGGGTTCGCCCCGATGTGTCTGGCAGTGCACTCAAGAGGAAGAAGAAGAAGAAGATGATGAGGTAACCTTCCAATTGTGTCTTCATTGTCCTCTTGGAATCTCAGGAATTCTTTAGATTATAAATTTAGTTTTTAATTTTTTGCGGGGGGGGGGGGGTACTGTACAAGGGGAAGAGTGTGTGAGAGTGTAATGACCAATGGGAGTGGGGTAAAACTAAGGTCACACGATGTCATTCATAGATGTTCGGCTTTTCATGTTGGTAGTAACATTCTTATTGGAGTTATTTAGCAAAGGTTTTGTTTGTGCTTAAGGTAGGTTTTCATAGATTGGTAACTACCGTACTTCATTAATGGCCATAAAAACTTACTTGGTGAGAAGCACTGCAGCTGATAAGTATAAACTATTTTATTCCCCTTCGAAAATGGTTTGTATAGTTTTTCACCCACACAAATTTGAATCTGAGAATCTGCCACCTTGCTATACACGTGGATGGATTCGACGTTCTTGACAGTAGACACTGTATTGAGCTGAAACTTCCACATGTAACTTTTATTGTATCTTTCTTGATAATTTTGACAAAAACCAATCTATGAGCCTACCTTTAAGAAATCGTGTGTAATGAAAACACGACAAAATATGTAACTAAACGAATGGTCTAAAATCTATTGCCATGATTTGGCATTTAGGCTATTTTTTGTATTTTATTGGCAACCGAAAACCAGTTTTTGGTTGAGTAGAGGGTATGTGTAAGGTCATGAGGAAATGAATGTGCCGGAGTGTGTTTCCTTGCCAATATGTTGGTGGTTGTTGCCGGATGTTCACATACAAATATTGGATGCTTAATAAGTGCATTGTCGTAGAATATCAACACGCGGTGAAGTCTGGACTGTTCCATTTCACGAGGCGGTTTTGGCTAAATTGACTTGCGTGGGGAAAACGAAATACAAGATGGTTGGCACGATGGACAAAGTCTATGAAAGTGAGATAAGGAATTTAAGCTTGTTTCAAATTCTGTGGAAGTGTACCTTTTTTTCTCTATCCGATTGCTGAAATCTTAATAGGCGAGCGTGTTATTTGTTTTGTGTGGCGGTATTTCTGGAGGCAGTAATTAACAAAAGTTCTTCGACGCATGTGCCAGTGGCACCGCAACTTGTGCAAAAAAGTAGAATTTATTTTAGTGTTCCGTATTGAAATCGCGGATGTGGAATATTATAATAACTATATTGGCAAGGATGTTGGCAACTTCATACAAAGCATGAAATCATATGTATATGATTGTTTTAAAGGGACTGAACACGATTGGTAATTGTCAAAGACCAGTGTTCTCACTTGGTGTATCCCAACATATGCATAAAATAACAAACCTCTGAAAATTTGGGTTCAATTGTTAATCGTTGTTGCAAGAAAATGATGAAAGAAAAGACACACCAAATTTGTGTGCTTTCAGATAGGAATAAAAACTTCTTGCAAGAAGTTTTTATTATTTTAGTGAGAAATTACCTCTTTCTCAAAAACTACGTTACTTCAGAGGGAGTCGTTTCCTACAATGTTGTATACTATCAACAGCTCTCCGCTGCTTGTTACCAAGTAAGTTTTTTATGCTAATATATATTTTGAGTAATTACCAAACGTGCACAGTGCCTTTAAGAGTATAAGGGACTGTAAATATCAAAGAGTTTTAGAAAATGTTGGCCACGGCCGAAAAATGGATTTCCTTTTTAATTTTATATTTGCTGGACCTTGGCCAAAATTAACAAATATGGACAATTAAAAAAATAACTTTGTCGCCATGGCAACAGCCGATTTGCTATTTTGGTGTGGTTATGCATTTTTTCGGTTTTGGAATAGTGAAACTTGCCCCTTTTCAGGGCCGCGTTACCATTAAATAACATAATTGTAGATTTTAATTCTTAACAGTTATGGATTGGTGGGTCCTTAGAGGCTGCATTGAATGTATAAAAATAATCACTAGGTACATAGGTGGGTTAAACCATTATTTTCAAATAGGAGTGTTTTGGGACTTTTTTAAAAGACGAAAATATACCATCTTTGACAGCTCATAACCCACATGGTAGTGGTCCGATTCCAACATCGACCACATATAGTTGAGATGAGACATTGGTCTTGTGGAAAATTACAAAATTTGCTTGGGGAAAACACTTTATTCTTTGCAGTGTTGCCAGGCATTTTCCCATTTCTTTGAAATTAACATTGGCCATAGTGCCCCTCCCTCCGTGTTGTCCAAAGTTCTTGAGTGATTTTTTTAATGAAACTTGCCACAAATGTTCTGGTTAAAGGCACTGAACACGTTTGGAAAGTGTCAAAGACCGGTGTTCTCACTTGGTGTATCAAAATATGCATAAAATAACAAGCCTGTGAAAATTTGGGCTCAATTGGTCATCGAAGTTGCAAGAAAATAATGAAAGAAAAAACACCCTTGTTGCACAAATTTGTGTGCTTTCAGATGCCTGAAAAAGGCTACAGGCCTGAAGTCTTTTTCAGATTCAAATATTTTAGTGAGCAATTACCTCTTTCTCAAAAACTACGTTACTTCAGAGGGAGTCGTTTCCTATACAATGTTTTATACTATCAACTGCTCTCCGTTGCTTGTTACCAAATAAGTTTTTATGCTAATATTTGTTTTGAGTCATTCCAAACGTGTACGATACATTTAAATAAAAAATAAAAAAATAATAATTTCAGTGTTTTTCCCCAAATACTATACAAATTTGTAAACTTGTTTATTTTGACATAATTAATAACATGACATTGTATTTTATTACTAGGGTCATTGTTGGGGTGCTATAATCTTTGGTTTATCCCAGTTGGGGGGAAAATGTTTATCTTTTATTTTTCCTCTTAAAAAACGATTTCAACGGTTTTAAAGTTTGTTTCGGGATTTTTTATTTATTTATTTATTTATTTTTTTATTTTTTTATTTATTTTTTTTTGGGGGGGGGGTGAATCATTTGTTCCTTAATTTATTTTTTTCAAAAAATGTGAATGATGTGTATCATAATGATCAGCACATTGTGGAAAATGTCAACTTCAGCAGTGTTCTCTGGAGTGTTGCTAGACTTTTTAAAATGTTTATATTCACTTTTCAAAACTCAATGCTAACCCCTTAGTTCAATGTGATTAAATGAGACTTAACCACTGCACGGTTGAATAAAAGTGAACTACATGAGATAACGTGTAATGGTAGATGTTGGTTTAACTGGAGTTAAAAGCAAACAACAATTTCACTGATTTATTTCCTGGTCTGTTGTGTTGATTTGTCTAACAGAACCTTGGCAAGAAGTTTCGAGTCCTAAATATGGGTGGCCATATTCAACGCAGACAATATCCGCTTTCCGCTTATGTAGTGCTTGTTCTTCTGTCAACACAGTGTTGCTCACAAGGTAGGTCAAGTCAAGTTATATCACATTTTGACAAAGGCTGGGTTTGGTGTAGCCTGATCACGTGCACAAAATCCCCTAGGCCCGAGGAAAATGAACAAAACAAATGAACCGGTTTGTTGTTGTTGTTGTTGCTGTTGCTGCTGATGTTGCTGTTGCTGCTGCTGTTGCTGCTGCTGCTGTTGTTGTTGTTGTTGTTGTTGTTGCATGAGGTCTGTGCTTCTGCAGGGATTCGTTGCATGTTTGCACGCATTTAGTCGGTGATTGCGCAATATCATCTGCAAGGAGAATGTTTTGTTTTTGCTTTCTAAAACATGATTCTAATAACACTTTAAACAACGATGGAAATTTGGCAAACTGATATTTCATACGCAGGTTTCACTCTCGGGACTGCCATGATACATGCTTTCTAATTTGAAAGATACTAGACAACCGTTTGAATGTTGAATATTTGTTTATCAAACAGTAACGGATACAGTACCGAAAGAGCCGTCGGAATTGGAAGATAATGTATGCTCCGGAGGGAGGACTTGCGGGGACTGTATTGTCATTGATCCCACATGTGGCTGGTGTGCACAGATGGTTAGTAGTTAGTTGGTTACTTAATCCCACATGTGGCTGGTGCGCACAGCAGGTTAGTGGTTCGTTGGTTACTTAATCCCACATGTGGCTGGTGCGCACAGCAGGTCAGTGGTTAGTTGGTTACTTAATCCCACATGTGGCTGGTGCGCACAGCAGGTTAGTGGTTAGTTGGTTACTTAATCCCACATGTGGCTGGTGCGCACAGCAGGTTAGTGGTTAGTTGGTTACTTAATCCAACATGTGGGTGGTGCGCACAGCAGGTTAGTGGTTAGTTGGTTACTTAATCCCACATGTGGCTGGTGCGCACAGCAGGTTAGTTGTTAGTTGGTTACTTAATCCCACATGTGGTTGGTGCGCACAGCAGGTTAGTGGTTAGTTGGTTACTTAATCCCACATGTGGTGCGCACAGCAGGTTAGTGGTTAGTTGTTTACTTAATCCAACATGTGGGTGGTGCGCACAGTTCTATACTGTTCTATTTTTCATATTTAGTTTCTTAAATAATTGTTGAATGATAAATTCCGAAGTTTGTGTCAAATTATAAATCGATGATTAACAAAGAGAGCGTGATATAGTAATTTAAGTCAATACCTATCAACGAGCAATGATTTTTTTCAGAGTTATACGGAAGTTACTGGCTTTCTAAGATGTGATCTAATTCAGAACCTAATCAACAAAACATGCCTCAATATTACTTACCCAGTCAGCAGTGTCAGCATAGAACAGGTTTGTATGAATGATTTGATCTGTTTTTGTGAGTATTTGATGTTAGATTCACGTTAATTAACAATGTCCCAGCAATTCTCTATTTTGGACCCTATATGAGGGCACTATAACAAAGAGCAGGAAAGGACGTTCAGATTTCCCTGAGTATGCGACCAATAGAATCTGGTAAGATACTAAACAACCGTGTACGTTATCCTCCCAAAATAAGTTGTATTTGTAACAATTCGAAATGTTTGCAGATAATCAAGATTATTTTTATGTTATGGGGGGGGGGGGGACACCACACATCAAGTTGGTCCAGTGGCTTATTTCCGTGCCTTCCAACTCTGTGGATCGAGGTTCGAATCCCAACCTGGACCGGAGCCTTGCATGTGAATTGCGCTGTCAGTCTCTGACCTGATTGCCTTGGTTTTCTCCAGTTGCCCCCCCCCCCAATCTAAGACTGACATTGCGTCAGCATCTTTTCTTCGGGTACAAACATTGATTTCATTACTATAGACAGATATACTACCACTCTGCTAATTTGTACCGTACCAGATGACTTCACATTATTATTCATATTTGTTTGTAGAATGAGGAGCTAAGGGATGCAGATTCAGATTTAGGCGATGCCGTTCAAGTTGCACCACAGAAAATCAGACTAAAACTACGACCTGGTAAGTATGACCTTGCGATATGACCTCAAGTAGGATCTACTGGTAAGTCCAAGCCGTCGATAATAGTGAAAACCAATTCCCAGATCAGTACTGACCCTCATCCAGGTCAGCATTGACCCTCAACCAGGTCAATACTGGCCCTGATCCAGGTCAGCACTGGCCCTCATCCAGGTCAGCACTGGCCCTCATCCAGGTCAGCACCGACCCTCATCCAAAGTCGGAGCATGACCTTTTATGTCAGTAATACCTGGCTCAGTGCAGTGGGTCAACCTGACTCCCGTGGATCACTACTGACCTAATCCTATTGTCCCAATTTCGCCATGGAAACAAGGAAAATCAAAAGATAACAGGTGCATCAGTCAATTGAGCTGGTATTGATTTTAATGAGTCATTCTGTACAGGTGAAAAGATAACAGGTTCAGCCTCATTACATTTATTTGGGATTGGTGTATCAGTTTTGATTAGTAACAGGTAACAGGTGCAACTTCATTCCATTTACCTGGGATTGATTTCAATGTATCAATTCTGCCTGTCACAATACAGGTGAAAAGATAACAGGTGCAGCCTCATTCCATTTAACTGTGATTGATTTTATCGTATCATTTCTGTCTGTCACTTTACAGGTGAAAGGGTGAATCTGAGTGTATCTGTGCGTCAGGCCAGGGATTATCCGGTGGACCTCTATTACGTCATGGATTTAAGCAAATCCATGAAGGATGATTTAGCAAACTTAAAAGAGTTAGCCGAGACATTAGGTACACGTTGACCCTAATTTAATATCTAACGTGACCTGACCCCGTTTGGAGTCAGTTTGATCCACATTTTTGTCAAATTCCTTTTGTTTATGAACTCGTATTTGGAATATTGAAGAGCGAAAATCACAAGGCCATTTTTATTATTATTATTATTTTTTTCAACATGATTGTGTGTGAACTATGGGCATCTGTATGTCGGATTTTTCTGGTGTTATATATTTCAGGAAGCTTCAGGAAACCGTATCCCCAGTGTTAAGAGAAGTAGATGCCAAGAAGAAAATAACACAATAATTTTCAACAAATCTTTTTTTGTCCTAAGCAGACATCAGAAAGTTTGAAATTCCAATGTGACCCCACTTTTAGTCAGTTTGACCCGAACTAGTGTTGAGCAGACCTGGGATTTTACCCAAACCCGGGCTTAGGGCTCCGGCTGTGGGTCCGTCATCAATTTGGGAGCAGTGTACAATTTACACAGGGTGTTTTCAACATCAAACGAAGCCTGGAGCCAGAGTTGGAGCCTTAGCCGAGGTTTGGAAAATGCCCGTGTGGTGGAGTTCTGTTTAAAAGTGTGTTTTTGGTTCTGAAACTATTTTTAATCGGATTTATCAATTCATTTTCAGCACTGGAGATGGTGAAAATTACGAAAAATTTCCGACTTGGTTTTGGCTCCTTTGTCGAGAAAACATTATCACCCTTTGTAACTACTACTGCTACGAAGTAAGTGATGGAATAATTAACTGTTTTGTTTTTACCAAAGTAAACCAACTAAGACAAATGTCGATTTTTTTTATTTGTTATATTTTGAACTGTATTGTGAATTAATCGTTTGCTACATATTAGGCTTTTAGAACCGTGCAAAGGTTGCCAACCGCCTTACAACTTTAGAAATCATCTTCCTCTGGACGTGAACACGAGCTTGTTTTCGGTAAGGGAATAATTGCAGTCATTTTGTTACGCTAGGTGGCAGCAGACTCAACTAGGTACCAGAGCTCTTAATAATACGACTCTCAGTGCTTCTTAGGTCTGCTGCCATTTATTGTCCCATAGCCCATAGCATTATTCCGTTTGAAAATATCTTCTTCAGAAAGTATCTTCGACTGAATGCAAATGATTTTTTGTTGTTGATACAATACCTGCTACATATCAGGTATAAATAGGTCCCGTGTACTACAGATTGGTAGTGCATGTACAAGAACCCAGAACATTTATCTTGGTTAATTTTGGAATGGGTTAACCCTGGTGTTTCTGGTTCACATAGCAAGCACCCACCCTTGTTTACCGGTTTCCTCTGGCTTGCGAGCTACAGCGATACATTCACTTATGAGGCATCCTTCGTTTCATTACCAGAAATATGATGTATTGTCCCCTGCCCGTTTAAGCTGGGGGAAAAATAGTAAAGTTTAGAGGTTGGAGATCCATTAAGTTTGAAAGTTGAAAGCATAAAAACAATACTAAATCCACTGATGCTGTCAATGAGGAAAAGGTGTTCAAACCCGGAAGAGATTAGAAAAGTATCCTGAATTAAAATGACTGTCCTGTACAAGTTTGTAAGTATTAATGGTTTGTTTTCCCGTTTTCAGGATAAAGTAAAGAAAACCTTAATCTCTGGAAACCTGGACGCCCCCGAGGCCGGTCTTGATGCCCTCATGCAGATCACAGTATGCAAAGTAGGTGACGTCAGCAGGTCATAAGCTTATTTGATTGGACCACGACAGACTCGTGAGCCGCGGCATTTAAACCATTATTTTTGAACATCATCTGTAAAAATGACTTTCTGAACACCTCACTAGTTTTTTTAAAATTATTTTGTTCTTGTTTGAAAGGAATTAATAGGGTGGCTGCCTAAAGCAAGACACATCATTGTTTACACTAGCGACAATACTGTCCATATTGCTGGCGACGGAAAGGTAAGTGGATTTGATTAATTTACGTTTTATTTCATCGCAAAATATAAAACAAAATCTAATTGTAATCTCCCAATTCACACCAGTACCAACATCCACATAAATACAATATTCCAATTTGAAATATTGTTAAAGTTGAGACCAAAGTAATCGAAGACCAAAAAAATACCGTTAATTTTCCAGATTGGATGCAGCGATCCGTACCGTGCACAAAGTAAAAGAAAATGTCATTGTTTTTACTCAAAATGTGTTCACCTGCATTTGAATTCACAAATTGCGATGATGTTTTATTCCTTTATCAACAAAAGTATACACAAAAGGAAAAGGGATGAACTTGCTGAAGGGGCACTGTCGTCGTGATCACAGCGAGTCTGTGGCCAGACAATAAATTCTGAAATCTCACCCAGTTAACTGCACACGCGCGCGTGATAAAAATAAGGGCGATGTGATGGTCAACGCGGGCGCGTGTAGTAACTGGGTGAGAGTTCATGTTTCCATGTCGAGCCACGACCAGCCTCGCTACCATGGGCAGCGCGCCGTATCGATACCTCTCACCACTATATAATCGAGCAAGGCATTCTGGGAAAGAAAACAAAATGGCGCGGCGAGATCGTACACCATGGGAACGAGGTTGAGCCACGACCACCCTTTAACCATTGTTTGGGATTATCTCTTTCAGTTACTTGGGATTACGGTTCCAAATGATGGAGAATGTCACCTGAATAGAGAAACAGGCTATAACGACATGGCCAACGAATTTGTAAGTTTTTTGAAATGAAATTATTTTTGCTAGTGATACATACAGTGCTTTGGGTACTCTCAACGATCGATGAGGGCGCACTATTTCACAACCCTTTTAATCGGATGCTGAGGCCACACAAGTTCCTTAATTAAAAGAAACTTTAAAGTAACTCAAAAATCTTGTTTGTGATTGTATATTTCATTTTTAACCCAGGTTTGAGTTCTGCATATTGTTTTATTTATGTCTTCAATGTTGTGTTCTTTCCGCTAAAGGATTATCCGTCCGTTGGGCATTTGAACTTCCGCATGAGAGAGCAGAACGTCATTCCTATTTTCGCGGTTACGAGTGGCTTTATTGGTGAATACGAGGTAAGTGCCGTATTTCCGCGTAGATTTCCGTGCCCAGTTTAGCGTCACTAAAGGATAAACATATTTCACTGCTTCAATATTAGTTGTACAAAATACTTTCAGAATATTTGCAGGCCTATATACAAATAAAATAGTAATAATCTACGTTTTATTAATGCTGCTGCTGATTTGTATTCATGTTATTTTAATGATTTTTTTCAAATGATTGTGGGTTTTTTTTCAGAGCCTCGCAAAATTCATCACGGGATCAACGGTTGGTGTCTTGGCCCCTGACTCGTCTAACGTTGTTGACTTGATCAAGGAAAATTACGGTGTGAGTTCAGAAATCTAAGGCAGCTTTTACTGTTTGTAAATTTTATGGATGATTGCGTTTTTATGGTGTTCCATAATTATGTGCCACTCCTTTGGCGTCGCATTTTTTTTTTTCGTCGCTTTTTTTTTTTTTGGCGTCGCATTTTTTTTTTCCGTCGCATTTTTTTTTCAGGAGCATTTGTTTTTCTGAATCGGTCACGTGACCGTCACATGATGTCCATGTGATGATTTTTTGGCTCTGCTATTGCAGTTGGCGTGTGAAAAATTCTATTCTCCTTCAGGGATGCGGCCATTGTTGTATTACAATTCGTTACAACTGTTTTAGACCATGTAGTGTTAAAACGCGCGCGTCTAACATTTTTTTCAAGTGTTAAAACGTACTGCTTTTCTATAATTAATGCATGTCTTAATTCATATTGTGCGTGGGACGCGCGCGTATACCAAGTGAGGCCAACGCACATAAAACAAAGGAAACACAATTTATATTAAAAATTAATATCCACACCCGTCATCTGTGGCACCGCTGTTGCGAAAAAATATAACCATTCCATTCTAGGGGGTAATGATAATTGATTGATTGCGTCCGAGTCATCATAGTAACCATTGATGACGTATGTTTTGTGCGCATGTGCACTAACTTCATCTTAACTTTTTTAGATTTAAGTGGGGTACTAAGATAAGTGCGGTACTTAGATGTTTTGTGAATAGCTACTTAAGCGCCCCACTTAAATGGACACACCGGTTACCTGTTTACGTAATTTAGTCATGTAGAATTTTGAAATAACGGATTCGATCAGCGAGGTGTACCGACTAGCAAACCCGCAGTAACAACAACGTATAGTTGGTGGTCTGGCTCCCTACCCCTCCCACATGTTCATGAGCTTACAGGTACAGCTACCTCTTGGCTAGCGGGTTTCTGTCGCGCTAGCACCGCCGAGATACTCTGCTCGCCATCTACACGACTGGCCCTGTGTTGCGTGTAGCGAGTCCCCACGCTGTGCACTGTAATACACGCTTCCGTTGCTCGGACTCCCTGAATTCAAATATTACGTTCGATTTGTTTTTGTATTATTTACAACTTGTATCCATAATTTGAATACCTATTTTTGTGTGTCAAATATTCATGAATTCTTGTTAAAAAAACAGAGTTTAATTCGGTGCAGTAATTAATGTTTATACGGCTGAAAGTAAAACTAACTCCGAAGATCACGAGGGTTATCCGAACCCAAAAAGTGGTTCGGATAACCCACATGACCTTCGTTTTTTGAAAAATGCGTAAAAACGGCAAATTTGATGGTTTCTTTTCTCAACTGTTCTTCTCCATGCCAACCAGCGCGGTTTGTTTATCAACAAAAGAAAGGTCTATACATTTTGGCAACTGCGGTATGCCTCCCAAAGGTCGAATTTCCATCGGAGTCATGTGATAGTCACGTGGT
This sequence comes from Plazaster borealis, assembly GCA_021014325.1. NCBI lineage: Eukaryota > Metazoa > Echinodermata > Asteroidea > Forcipulatida > Labidiasteridae > Plazaster > Plazaster borealis. The sequence continues at coordinate 11,520,475 of CM037467.1, forward strand.
AGTCACGTGGACCCACGACGGGAAAAAAAATGCGACGGAAAAAAAAATGCGACGGAAAGAAAAAAAAAATGCGACGGAAAAAAAACCCGACGGAATTTTTTTTTTCCAAAGGAGTGGAACATATGGAACACCATACATTTTGATGTCACAACTGAATTTATTTTGCCCTTTTATTTTATGGTACTTGTCCTCTCATCCAACGTAAACCCACACTAGTTGAAATGAACTTCTGTTTTAATAAATATTTCAGAAAATCACCTCAAAGGTGGAAATCTATGACAATGCTCCTGAAAACCTAGCCGTGTCTTACACGTCTCACTGTCCGAACGAGGCACCGAACCCCGGGTCGAAAGTGTGCATTGGTCTCGAGCTAGGTGAGGTTGTCAGCTTTGACGTCACGGTGGAAGCTATCAGTTGCCACACCACCATGGGGCAAAGGTAAACAACATCAAATGTGGAATCTTGAGTAGTTCCGGGTATGACATGAATTTTTAAGCTTAATCAACATTGGGTTTTTTGTATTGTAGTTTCAAAATCGGACCGATTGGTTTTGAGGAAGCTTTAGAGATTGCAGTAGAAGTGATGTGCAGCTGTGATTGCGAAGATCTGCAGGTAGGATTTTCCTTTCTTCATCTTTAGAACCCTGCGCCTAGCCAAGCGGCTGTAGCGGAAGGCACAATTTTTTTGTTTTTTCAATAACATAAGAACCGTTAAGTAAAATCCGGTCATACTTCTTGTAATCCTGTATTAGAACCACCCCTTATAGATAGTGTAGTCGTCCATGGGGTTGATTTACACTAACAGGTGACCATGACCCTTTGAGGTTTGCCGGTGGCAGCCCCCCATTGACATGCGTAAACGAACCTTGAATTCTAAGGTCTGCAGCCAAACATTGTAATGTATAATCATCAGGCTAATACAATGTACACCCCCACCCACTCCCCCGCCCACTCCAACCCCCCAACCACAGCACCCCAATCAGACTTAATAATTACCCTATAATTGTTGTTTTGTGTGCTTCTTTATTTGTTTGTTCGTTGTTGTTGTTGTTGTTGTTGTTGTTGTTGTTTTTGTTTTTGGCGTATACAGATTCCTAACAGCGAGTATTGTTCAGACGGAAACGGTACGTTGTCTTGCGGGCACTGCGTATGTGACGCAGGACGTTACGGTAAACTCTGCGAGTGCAGCAGCGGTGAGGACAACGAGGTATCGTACAGGGACAAGTACGAGAATGTGGCCTCCTGCAGTGCGTAAGGACGAACATTTTGATGTTTACCAAACCTTTATCGTAAAATGTACGGGTAGCGTTTGAAAAAGAAGCAAAGAAAGAGAAATACTTTCGTCAACAGTATTACGTAGTAAGTGCATGCTGTGTCCATTACAAATCGAGTGGCCAAGCCGTCTTGCGCATCGGTCTCAAGTTCTGATGGCCTTGTCAAGACAATTGTGTCAGTGAGCAAGTCACTTAACCATAAAATGCTTCTAACTTTTGGAGTATGCGCATGCTCAGGACTACGAATAGAGGTGGATATTTACACAGTAAGTCTGCTGCCACCTAGCGTCCCAAAGTTTCCCATTTGCACACAATGTCTAGTTTACTACGATTTGTTTTCTCTCCATCAACAGGAGCAGTAACTCGTCTATCGCGTGTTCTGGACGAGGTGAATGTATATGCGGGGAATGTGTATGCTTTGAAAGACAGGTATATGCGTCCTTTTGTTTTAAGTCAGTAAAAACACCTGAAACTACCTTTCCGCAAATCTGTGTTGCATACACTCTGTGGACATTCCTTTGTTCCGATGTGCACTTAAAAAAACATACTCTTCAGCACTGTAGAAAACACTGTGTGGACGCGTGTGAGTCCAGATAGTTCTCCATTTCCCTATGTTAAATCCTTTTTTGTTCTCAGGTCCACACTTATTGTAACGCACAATATTTCATGTTCGTGTACCTGTTTTGGGAACTGTTAATTGTTTGTGTATCACCATTAAACTCATTGAACTTTTGAAGCAGCGGGATTGGTTAATGTTCCTTCGTTGATACCGAAACCTCAGAAAGGTTTCAAAATGCTAGACATTGCAGAAGACGCAGCCTGAGCCCAAGCGTAAGCCAGAGCCAAGTCCTTGCCTAGACTTCGGCTCTGCTACGTTTCATTTAGTTATGGCGTACCCCCAAGATTAAACTAGTATCTGTTATCACCATACAAAGCCTGAATTCCAACATTCGTGTAAATGAATTGAAGTAAACCGGACCGAATGTCAGTATAACTTTCAAATAATGACAATGAAGTCTTTTTTCTCAAACGTTTAGGACAAGAATCAGGTGATATCTGGACGGTTCTGTGAGTGTGACAACTTCTTATGTGAGCGGTACAAAGGTGAACTATGTGGAGGTAAATCGATGATGTTTTTTTACTTTCAGTTGTGATTAAACGATTGTTTAGTAATGTTGCCATATAATATTTCGTTAGGGTCCATTTAGAACATTCTTGCGTTGCACAGATTGATTATACATAACGAAGTTTTTACACCAAATACCATCTCTGTTATTTTCTTTAAATCTCTTGGGGTTGAAAAAAGACATATTGACTAGAGTGGGACTGGAACCTGCGACCCCTGGCACTCTAACAACTGAGCTATCTAGCCCCGATGTTGGTGGTCTCGCGTTTTGGTCAATATCTTTGTTCGGGGTGCCAGTGGGCCAGCTTCAGACTGGCACTCCGTAAAAAAGATATTGACAACAGAAAAAGGGAGACCGCCTAGGGCTAGATAGCTCAGTTGATAGAGCGCTGCACGTTTCCGGAGGTCGCAGGTTCAAGTCCCGAGTAAACGTTTCTTTGTTCAATCCCAAATTATTTTTTTAAAAATCCAGTCAGTTTCCCTTGTTGTTTATTACTTGATATATATATTCTTTAAATCTGTCTTATACACAGGGCCAGACCGAGGCCAGTGTGTATGCGATGAAAAGATCAGACGCAGTGTCTGTAAGTGCAAACCGGGCTTCACTGGTGACGCATGCGACTGCTCCATATCGACCGCTGGATGTGTGGCTTCAAATGGGGTACGATAAGATAATAATAGCCAGGATAACGTCGCACGTATGCCGTTCCTAGCTGTTTACGCCGCCGAGGGCGCTTTAGTGTCGCGTCGTGCCGTCCATTGATCTCTATAATAGAGATCAATGGTGCCGTCGCATTGCCACATTGTCGACTTTGCACCGTTGATGGCGCAAACGGCAAGGGACAATATTAATGCTAAACATGCGACGTTCAAATTGCAGCAATGGAACTCGATAAAACAGTTCATTTTTGATAATAGCTAATACGAGGGACGTGATAATGTGGCGACAAAAAAAAAAGTCCAAAGCTTTTCGTCAAACAAGGAGGCAGGAAACCAGCGATATGTTTTCATATAGCGCTCTCTCTAAGCAAAACCAAGAGAGCTTTAGCGAAAGGACTAAACCATGGGGTAAAAATCAAGCTTTTTTTTAACTCATGGTTTATTATAATAAGTTATGCTGATACATAAAATGTCAAAAAATATCAAAGAAAATAACTTTGAAACATGGTTTTGAAAGGTAAAATGCTTTATTTGTTTTATTTTTTAAAATCGTTTTCCATCGTCTTTAAGACCCGAACTAGATTCTAATGTACACCGTTACCTGAATTTGTTTGCAGCTGATGTGTAACGCCAACGGGGTGTGTGAATGCAACCGCTGCAAATGCGATGCAAAATCGCAATTTAGAGGTTCCACATGTGAAACATGCAAGGTGAGTTCCCTGAAGACAAAAACATCCTTCTAAAATTGTTATTACTAATAATACACTCGAAGAACTTCCGGTTCAGAATTGACCCGGATCAAGGTCCGTGGGGCCTGACCCATTTATGTTGGGTCAGTGTGACCCGGAATCAGTGTCAAAATGACCCCAAAATGAGTCAAACTGACACTGAATTCGAATTAAAATCCCAGTTTTGTAAAAACCCATTTCCGGGTCAGCCTAGGCCCCCTGGGACCCGGAATCCGGGTCAATTCGGACCCATGAGTTTTCAGAGTTCAATTGTTTTGGGACTATTGGATCATGCTTTATCAGGGATTTTATGTAACGTTCACATGTGAGATTGTTTTGATTGCGGCAATAAAAGTGGTATTGGGTCGGGGTGGGGGGAATGATGTCTAGAAAAACTACTTTCTCGACATCGACTCTTGGGAGAGAAACATTCCTCTGGTACTGGTTAAGTGGTATTGGGTTGGGGTGGGGGAATGATGTCTTCAAAAACTACTTTCTCGACATCGACTCTTGGGAGAGAAACATTCCTCTGGTACTGGTTAAGTGGTATTGGGTTGGAGTGGGGGAATGATGTCTTCAAAAACTTCTTTCTCGACATCGACTCTCGGGAGAGAAACAGTCCTCTGGTACTGGTATGAAAGATTACATGCAGTTTACTCGACGATATTCTCATTCCTTCCGTTGATCAAAGTTTTTTGCCCCCCGAATTCTCCTCAGGCCTGCATTGGTAAATGTTCTTCTTACCGCCCCTGTGTGGAGTGTAAAATCTTCGGCAGCGATGTCATCTCGCCGGAGGAATGCGACAAGTGCACGGTGGCCGTTGTCATTGACAGCGAGCTGCCCAAAGGTAAGTCGTTTTAATAAAGGGGTACCGTACAGATGGAATTTGTAGGTTGGCTGGCATTCATTTTAAATATTTGCAAGGGCTAAAAAGAACGCTATTAAAATGAAAGAGATTGCATAGGGTATTTACGAATATTCTACCTTTTGTAAAACCGCATAAACTAATTTCTCAAAGAACAGTATTTTGATACGGAATGTTTTCTGAGGGTTGTATTTGCTACAAACATGACTTTGTACCACCACGTTCTATATAGGCCTAGTCTATTTTCAAACAACTATTTCTTTGCTAAAAAATGCAAATAATATGTCTTGTTTGTTTACCTTTTAGTTTTAGGGTGTAGTTTGAGATGATGATTTACTCTTTTAAGTTGTGAGCTTTTCAAGTTTGAATATAAATGTTAAATTAATGAACTTGTAGCCTTTGTTTTATCAATGGATCGTCATTATTCGCTTGAACATTACAATGTCTTCCATGCAGTGAATGTGTCGAATCTATGTGTGTTTCCCGGTGGCTTCACCAACTGTTCAACGATCTACAATTTTGTTTACGAGACCCTGGACAACGGCACTGTGTTGGTTCACCTACAAGACAAAGATCTTGGTAAGTACAGCCGGTGTCCATAGGGAAATCTGTTGCATGCCCGTTTGTGCGTCTATACCTGTGCACAACTCTATGGCCCTTTTCGAAACGTCCGGCTTCGGCTTCGGATTCGGCTGAGGCTAGCTAGGCCCCTCAGTTGTTTTGACTATACGCGTGCTATGCGTTCAGGGATTCAGACGAGAGAACGGAGCCTGAAGCCGAATCCAAAGCCAAAGCCGTGGATTCGAAAAGGGCCTATGTCGTTTGCCAACCAATGGTGTCTGTACACATGCGTAAATGTATTCATGCTTATTCATGGCAAGGGCTAATTTAAACATGAGACCCTCCCCTTCCCCGCCCACGAACCTTTTGAGGGAGACACCGCGTTGACTCGTAGATCTGTTTTGCAATGTACAGTGTGTGATCAAAATGGAGGTGGGGGCGACAACGGTCAAACATCCATTGTTATCGAGCCTACGTCAGTGGATATTCTCATCCTCGTTCTCAGCATCGTGGGCGCCATCGTACTCATTGGGGTCGTTCTTCTTGTACTTTGGAGACTCGCCACGTATCTGCACGACAAGAGGGAATACCAACGGTTTACTAAAGAGCAACAATCTACAGTCTGGGAAACGGTAACTATACGAAGAAGACTAGGACAATAGTTTACAATGGACGTTGAATTAAGCAAAACTAGAGTTGCGGTTGCAACCATGTATAAAACTCTTTTGGGAGAATAACTGATGTGGTCTGAACTTTCAAACAGTGGCACCAGTCCAGCATTCTCCTGATAGAAAGGCAGAGTACTGTTCGAGACGTCAAGGCCACGTCGGTTCTTCTCAGATCCAGCAGTTTTGTACTGATAGTACCCGCAAGTTAACCATAGTTTGTCTTATGATCCACCACCGTGGAAATCTTTAAACATCACGGACGTTGGATTGTTAAAGGCCCTGTACACGTTTGGTAATTGTCAAAGACCAGTGTTCCCACTTGGTGTATCCCAACATATGCATAACAAGCCTGTGAAAATTTGGGCTCAATTGGTCATCGAAGTTGCAAGAAAATGATGAAAGAAAAAACACCCTTGTTGTACAAATTTGTGTGCTTTCAGATAGGAATAAAAACTTCTTGCAAGAAGTTTTTATTATTTTAGTGAGAAATTACCTCTTTTTCAGAAACTACATTACTTCAGAGGGAGTCGTTTCTCACAATGTTTTATACTATCAACAGCTCTCCGTTGCTCGTTACCAAGTCAGTTTTTATGCTAATATATATTTTGAGTCATTACCAAACGTGTACAGTGCCTTTAACCAGTCGAAGTTGAAATTCATCCGTCCACACTTTTGGTGAACTTTGTCATTTGAGAGTTTTATTTCGAGCTGGTAGGTTTGCATACGAAAAGGTGTAGGTAAATTGCATTGGAAAGAATCTACTTGGGTTTGAATACAGAGAATAACAATAAATCGTGTTTTTATGCAGGTCTTCCAGTTTCGTAGCTTGACAGTTTGCACCGGGTGATTCTCTCTATTCACAAATATGTTACCGGTATTTCAATAAGCCATTTTATGGTGGACACATTACTTGGGCATTATTGTGGTTTGAGTAAATTTGAGGTTTTACAGTCACGTGATGTTATCACGTGACTATGTGTTTGAGACGCCATATTGCCGGTCAATGACCAGTGGCAAGATCCTAACCCTGACCGGCAAGATGGCTGCCGTTGCGGTAGGCGGGGCTATAGTGACGTCAGCTGTAAAACCTCTATATACACCCCCAAACCAAACAGTGCACCCCTATAGTGTCCACCATCTCTCGGAAAGGCTGATTTTATTGTTGTCAATCTATATCTTGATTTATCGTACAGGCTCAAAATCCAATCTACAAGCCCTCTACGTCGACCTATGTCAACCCACTCTATGGAAACAAATGAAAGACCAACAAGGGCGGTCCCTGCACAGAAAGGCTAATGACATGCACGTACCTATATAAAAGGGAAACTTCAGGACACTAGGTAGCAGCAAACACACCACGCGCACGTTTGAAAGAACAATATTGATTGACCAAGAAGGTCTGCTGCACCTGGCGTCCAAGAAAGTCTCCCCTTAGTATTACGTAAAAGTGCCCTGTATACGTGGCATGGACAGGAGTGGATATGACGTCACAGGTGCCAGACTACTGTGGTCAAAGGTCGCTGAACATGGGCAGCAAAAGCCAAATTAAACTGACATTATATAAATAAATAGATAAATAGATATGATTAGAATTACTCGGATGAAACTTGAGCTTATCAAGAATTTATTAAATTCATATTTTGTCAATCATGGCAAGATTATTAATACACAACTTTGATGACCGATTGAGTGTGAATTTTCACTGGTTTGTTATTTTATGCATAATGTTGGGAATACAACAAGTGAGGATACGCCCTAATGGTCTTTGACAATCACCAAACGTGTACATTGCCTTTTTAAACAGCTCTATGAAATTTGGTCCTCAGATCGACTGTTCGCTTTTGATATTCAATAATTGTTGTTGTGTACGATAAATCCAGCAGGGTTTTTGTGTCTGTAAAGCTAAGAAATTAGTTATTTACAGGGTTGTTAACTGATCTGGGTCAGAAATATCTGCTAGCTCAGAAAGTTAGAGTTTTTACCAAACAAAAACATGGGCCTTTGCCCGTACTGATCCGATTTCAGGTCAGTTTTGAACTATGTTTAGATTTATGTTATAATCCAAGAGGCTTGCGTCATTATGAATAACTTAACAAGGCCTTTTCGAAACCTTGGTTTCGGTCCCAGCTTAGGCTTTGCCTTGCGAATAATGAAGTTCAACAAGGCGGACCGAGCTTCTCGCGGAGGCCGTATAGCTTATAGTTATTTCGATAAATTGAAGACGGAAGTTTGAGTAATTTCTAACTTGCGCCTGTAATATTAATACTGGGTACTTGAAGTATAATTAGATAGGCCGATATAAATTTTTTATAAAGCTGTGTATTTTATATCAACCAATACAGTTTTTTTCTAAAAGCCGTTTTTTTCTAATCTCGCAACTTGTCTATTTGGAAGTTTATTTCACTTTAATTTCTGAATGATGTGATTGTCGCAAGAGTTCCGGAATTCTTGCACTCAGTGTCACTCAATAATTCTTATGTTTGATTATTGCACTAACTGCTGCAACAAATACAGGGGGGGTGGGTTGACCTCAAAACATTTGATTTGTAGAAATTTACAAGAGGGCTTACTAAAGACACCACGCTGCTTGGCGCGTTTATTGGGTCCCCAATTAGAAGGGTGCATCCCAAAATCTAAGAGAGCTTGATTAAACTTGAGATTTTGGTAGATATAAATGCTCTTTTATTTGTACGGCGTAGTTGGTAAATTTGGCGGGACTTATGGAATTTGGGTATCCGACCATTGTTATAGAGCTCAATAGACCACTTGCATAATTATGAAGTCACACTCTCAAACAACGCCCTCACCGAGGCAAAAGGAGTCATATCATTGGACGACACCAGTGGTGCGGTCCACGTACACTATGACGGTTGACGTGGCGGCCAATGAGACTGCCTGAACGCGTCCATTTTATCTGAGGGTGGTAATATTTTTAAATACTGCAAATTAATACACTTGATTTTTAGACTAAGAGCAATTGTAAATGAGTTTCGTGCTGTTAACTGCTTCAGTAATCTTATTAGTTTTATCAATATACTTAGCATCGACATTTATATATCTGTTGAAGATGTGTCCCTCTACTCATAACCATGATTAAATAATACCTACGGTAAATGTCTGCTCATTCCGTCAACCGATATGTTTATGATTGTACGGATAATAACAATCTTGTTCATTGAAATTACAGAACAGCTTTCAGTGTCACAAAATGCAGTCAATTATTTCTGTATATATACATACATGGGTCTCACACGTTTTCAATCACTGTGTGGGTTAACGTGGATGACGATCGACTCCATTTTTTCCATACAGATGAATCCATATCCTCTGTACAAAATGTATTGTTAATATTCATGATACGCCTACAGCTTGAATAGGCATATTTATAGATATTACAAAACTGACCAATCAGATGCTTCCGTACGAAATCGGCTGAAGAGCCCGTAGCCCGTGCACAAACCGCTGTCGGTTTGTACAAGTCGTTAAAATGGACCGTAGTGGTGAGAGCAGTAGTCTCGCGTGGAGCAGCAGTCTCGCGAGATAGTTGCGAGAGAGCCGTTTCGCTATCACCACGACAGAAATTTAACGACTTGTCCACAAGTCTAGTACCGTACGTATACACGAGACTCATTGCATATGACGTCACACGCTCAAAAAGCGCCCTCACTGAGGCCAAAAAGCGCCCTCACTGAGTCACGAATGAACCAAAACATCCCCGTACAAAAATTGTACAGACCCAGTTTTCTCAGAATGATCGTTTTCAGGCGTACGTCAGAGCACGAGTTAGTTGTGACTGCTGACACACACGGCTGTGTATTGTTTACGGAGATCTCCTTTCAACAGCACATCCACACTGACAGAATCCGTCAGGTATCGGTGAGTTTTACTGTTAGTTTTTTCTTTCCAGCGTGATTTGGAATTTAACCCAGTTTGTATTGTTATCGGTCACCATAAGTCATCCATCTTCTTTTATATCCCGTTCCAGATATGGGGGCAGAGGGTAACCCCTACCCCCTTACGGTCCCATACTTTAACACACTAGTTTCCTCTTGTACAGAAGTACCACCCCTAAAGTTTTCTAAGAATTATTTAGACTCCAAGCTACAATGAGGACACAATAGAGGGGTGGGGGTTGCACTATGGTCAATATCCAGCACATTTTGTTCTTTGAAGTTAAAGGAACGTTACAGAACTGGTAATTCAAATTTTCTTTTAGATCACAGATATACATAAAACTTACACGGCCTAATGATGATGATAGTAAAAAACATCCCTAGAAATTTTTCTGTCTGAAATGCCATATTTGATGAGAAATAAATAAAGCTAATTTCCGATTGGAGTTTAATTTTTCATGAGCGTTTTATTCATGCATTGTTTAACACATGCAAATGTGTAATCGGTTTTGCACTATTTTCTCGTGACCCAGATGGCCAATCGATCTCTAACTTCTACAGGTTTGTCAGTTTATGTATTATGGTGGATTATAATTTTTACAAAGTGCTTACACTGCCAGCAACTGTTTTGTTAGCAAAAACCAATTCTGTAATGTTCCTTTAAGGTAAATATTTGATGATACAATGTGGCATGATGTAACCACCTCCTCCCATTGTGTCCTCATTGTGCTCTGGGAATCTCAGGAATACTTTAGAGGATTTCGGGGTGGGGGAAGGGTGTGTGAGTAGGAACCTTGAGGGAGGGGTCCTTTTACCATGTATCGGGCATGGTATAACGGTAAACTAAGGTCGGAATGACATTCATATAATGTTTGGCTTTTCTTTTGGTGACTTTTTAGCAAAATCGTTTTGTGCTTAGCCAGTTTTAAGAATTTCTTATGAAATTATGGCAAAATATGTAACTAAAAGAATGGTCTAAAATCGATTGTTATGATTTGGCTTTTACATCATTGACCTCAATTAATAGTGACTGGGGATGGAGATAAAAGATGTAAACCAACGACTGTTACATCCACAACCCATAATGCATCGAACGGAATACTGGACACGTGGTCGCCATCGACAATCCTTGTACCTATATATAGGGCCAGCCGGACTCGAACCCAGATCGGGGCGTCTGAGCGTGAAACAGTCCCGGCACTTATCCAACTGTGCTAGTTAGTGTCGGTACTTAATCCCGGGACTTTACATTGTATGTAGCTTGGAATCTACCCCCCGTGCAACTATGATTGACCATAACTATTTTTGACCGCATGCGGGCGTTTTCATCAGGGAATTATCTTGGGTGCACCACCCTAAATAAGCTCCCATATAGCAACCAATGCTAAATGCTAAATATTCAAATATACTCAAAAAATAGTTAAAGTCTCTCTCAGCAGCCTCTTGAAAACTAATCAAACATATTTTCGGACAACTAAACGTCAGATTTCTTTTCAATTTTTGGCAGGTCTGCCGTTTGGAATCTTTGCTAATTACCCCAGAAATAAATACCCCCGACCGATAGGGTTAGGGTTAGTGTTGGTTACCCGAATAATGTGCTTTTTTTCCCAAACCGACTTGCTGCCTCTCGATCCTCCTTTGATCACGGACCGAGTCTGTCCGGCCAGTTGGTGGAGAACGGAGCGCCGTCGGCCCCTTTGAGGTTGCTCCTCCGAAGGCCTCCAAAATAAATGCAACGCAAATATTAAACAATGCTGCAATTGTTGCATAAAAAAACAAAAAAACAAAGTACAAATTGAATCTGGAGAAAAAAGGTAAAAAGTTACGCTGTGTTTGTCAGGCTGTCAGGCACCGGAATCAGTTTATTACGCCTCTTCCAAACATGAAGGAGGGCGCTATTTCAAGAGTCTGTACCACAGAGCCGTTTTTTATACAGGAAAGTTCGGGATAGGGAGGGAGGGGCGGGGCTAAGAATTATCTTTAAGTAATAATTTACTTATTATTAGTATCTTAATTTTTAACGTTATTATGTCTACTAAATCGAGGTACTTGATAATGAGCCATTTTCGCTTTTCGGTCTTCAAACAAAATCAATTTATCGATTTAATCGATTGATCAATCACGCTGTTAAAATATTATTTCATCCAAACAATAAACACATGAGATAAAACTATACCCTCACGAAAATTATATGCAGTTATCGATTAAAAGTAGGCCTATAAGTTTTTAAGCCAAAAACCCCCCAACCCCAAACCCCCCAAAACAAACAAACTGGTAATGATGCTTTATCCCGGGATGAAACAATTTTTATAACCAGTGAAATGCTCCAAAAAATTGTGGGGTTCGATCTGATATTTTGGTTTGCCTTGTATAAGATAGGCCTAAATTATTCCACAGTTAACCCTTCCTCCATGAGTTAATCAAACCAAATCAATCAATCAATATACTGATAGTTAAATCAATGAGGACAAAAATAGCTGATGTCTAATCATAGAGCAAGATGGTCTAATCATAGAGTAAAACCGCGGCCGGCCCTCCTGACTCACTCTTGGCTGAGTCAATGACAGGTTTGGCCGCGGTGTGAGAAATAAATGAAATAGTTCCGTTTGTATGACTTTATCGGCTCGCCATTGCATCAGATACCTTATTATTTGGACATAGTTTGACAAACTAAAAAAGGGGGCGATAGATTTCCCTTGGCCGCCCCCCCTATCTAGTGAGGTAGTATAGTCATGGAGGTAGATAGTCGAGTCTAGGCCTACTACATAGCTATAGGTACGTGTTACAAAAGATTACAAAACGGAGGCAGAGCGTGCAACGCGTGTACTTTGTGTGTGTGACTTTAGCTGGAGGTATATAGTACAAAATCCACCACAAACTTTACTTGTTGACATAATCATCGAGGTCTCCTCGACTACATGATTTGAACAGTCGTCACTTCACGAAATATCTTCATATGTTTTTATAAACTGCGGAAGTTCCACTTATTACACAAAACCAAGGCCTGTGCAGTGCAGTTAGTGAGTGCATTTTTGACTTAAGTAACGTTTTAGCTGGAGTAATCACAGTTCTACAATGGTTTTATGGACACATAGGAACTCTGGGAGAATTAGGCAGTGCGTGGCTTCGACTTGTCACGGGGCAGAGGATCGCCTGGCCCCATGGAGTACTCGGACAGTGTACGCTGGGTCGCACCACCGGTGGAGGGTCGCCTTGTTTCTTGGAGTTTGGTGGTGTGTTTTGGGCCTGACAAGAGCTTTTAACTTGGACATAGAGAGGCCTGTTCGGTATCAGGGCCAACCGGGGAGCTATTTTGGATATTCTGTACTGTTGCACGAAAATTACCAGGGAAAATGGTGAGATATTTTTCTTTTTGTTTTTTCAAAAGTTTTTCCTCCAATAATTTGAAGATTGTGCCGCCCTTAATATCACTTTTCCTTTTCTTTTTTCTACTTTTAAAAACAAAGTGTTTGTCTGTATGTCTTTGTATACATTCAGTTTGTATTCATGTTGTCATAGTTATTAATTATTCATACAATTGTAAGATTTTTTAGTAATTTTTTGATGTGAGCTTTTATTAGTTTAACTTTTGTGTTGTTTCGAAGGAGACCAACCTTGCTCATTTTGGGTCGCAGCCACCCCCCTCCTTAGTACCTGTTCAGCAGGAAAGATAACAACAACGTGTTTGGACAAACATTTTCGCCAACCAGGCCAACCTTTCTGGGGAAAATTATTTATTTCAACTTTTATTTTTAAGGGGTCAGGGTTGAGTCACCACCCTTGGGGGAGGGAACGGGGAGGGTTCTTTGAGGTTGGAGGAGGGTATGTGAGCATGATGGAACGTTTGATGCAGAAGATGCTGCTGAATCCCACTGCAATTTTGTTTCACTCAGATTACTGACCAATAACATGGATAAATACGACACTGTTTTGGTCATAATTATGAAAGCAGAACTGGCAGTCAAATGGGGACATTTTCCCCCTTTTTTTAGGTATTGTGGATTGAAGAGGATGAATTCCGGGAGACCTTGTTAGAATTGAAACTGGTTTAAACTAATACTGAACAAAATGTAGCAGGCATTCCTATTGATTTGGTGTTGGGAGGGTTTGAAACTTTGAGTATCATTAAAGGCACTGGAGACGTTTGGTATTTGTCAAAGACCAGTATTCTCACTTAGTGTATCCCAACATATTGCATAAAATAACAAGCCTGTTAAAATTTGGGCTCAATTTTGTTATCGAAGTTGCAAGAAAATGATGAAAGAAAAAACACCCTTGTTGTACAAAAAAATTTGTGTGCTTTCAGATGCCTAAAAAAGGCTTCTGGCCTGAAGTCTTTTAATATTTTAGTGAGAAATTACCTCTTTCTCAAAAACTACATTACTTCAGAGGGAGTCGTTTCTCACAACATTTTATACTATCAACAGCTCTCCATTGCTCGTTACCAAGAATGTTTTTATGCTAATATATTTTGAGTAATTACCAAACGTGTACAGTGCCTGATAGTACAAGTACATGAGACTTACATGTAGTACTGACAGTGACTATGCACTTGTTGATGATACTGTTGGAGGACAATGCATATCATGTAATTATAAGAGATAAAACGGTGTCCAAATTTAAAACAGGGTGTCCAAAAGACACCCATACACCCCTCTGGCTAACACTATGGGTGTTGGGGAGGGGGTGGAGGACTTAATACACCCAACATGACCTGAACAATTTTGAGAACTTTGGACAACCCTAATGCACCTTATGTAGGCCTACAGTGTGGTGGTCATGCAGTAATTGAGTCATCTTGCACAGTTGTCCCTACATCACTGTGCAGTACTTCTTCCTCAATGGGCTTTTCAAGGGTGGCCTTGCCTCCAGGATTTTGTGTGCCTGACAAAAAGCCTTACTTGGTTGATAAAACATGTACAAAAAAAGACAGCAAGCTCACCAGAGGCAATCTGGTGATTAGAGATAATGATCACTCTACTTTCATAAAAATGCAGTGTGGTTCTGTTAGTTTTGTGCTGCCTGTGTAAAAAAAATCTTAATAATCAATTTGAAGCAATTAAATGCAAGGCGAGGAAACTTCCACTCCATTATTATTTTCTTTTTTTGGAAGGATCAGTTATAATAAATGAGCAAAATGGTTCCTTTGGTGTTTTCATTTCGTACCTAGATTGAATTTAAAACTTGGCCAAAATGACAGCATTTGTTTCTTTATGAATGGTGGTCAAGGTGTAACCAGCGGCAAAACCCTTTTCTGTGTACTTAATCACATTTTCCCCATGATGATAATCGTGATTGCCAAAGTCATGTCATAGCGTACTACTTTACAGTCTTTAAAAGACAGCAGGGTTGGTAATTATCAGGGGGGAGGGGGTGGGAGGGGGTGTTAGTGTTACAGCGATCCAAAATCTTATCTCATTTGCCCCAAAAACATCGGGAAAAAATAAAACAAAAAGCACAAAGGAATGGTTCGATATAGCCCCCCAAAAAAAAAAAAATAAAAAAATAAAAAAAATTACATGTCTTTGCCCCGATTCTTTACCATTAGGGCCTACCAATCCTTCAGAGAGATTTTGATTGTATTTAATCAACTGTAAAAATATCAGCCCAACAACATTTGAGATGCTCCATCTTTCTTCATATCTCAAATTATTTGTAACTGCAATCTGAAATCTATGCCTTGGCCTTTAAAGAACAAAACATAACAATGAGTGGTTTCCCTTGTATTACTTAGCATGTCAATATTTTACTTTGCCAAAAAGGCTGTGTGTCAAAAAAATTTCCATGTCGATGTTTTCCCCCAATTATTGAGCCTTGTTAAAATTGTGCCTGCAGGAAGTCCAGGCTCTGTGGCTCTTGTTTTAGAAACAAGTACTGGTTATTATGGTCTTTACAATCCACTTTTGTTTTGGAAACTACAATAAATGCAAATATCAGGTGTCCACATGTCAAAATATTGCAAAAGCTTGGGTTGCAAAAGTGACCTTCCTGTTTTCTTTATTCCCTTGGTGGGGGAATGTAACAAAGTTAAGTGCCAATTACTGGCCAGCAGCTGGCTTTTGACAGGTTATCACTTTGATCCTCTTTCGCTTGTTTTGTTATTTGTGTTTTGATAAAAATAACAAGCTGCTGTAAGTTGAATGGGGGAAAAAACCCCCAAAACAAACCACAAAACAAAACCCATCATAGGAAAATCCTCAATTTGTTCAAATAAGATTTAGTCTTTGAGAAAGACTCTGCTACCTGGTGGAAACATCAGGCCATTAAATATGTCCTGCATTTATACCATAGGTCCTTTTGGTTCAAGTTTGCAACAGCTAATTCTTTTTTCTCAAATAAGATTTTGTATTTTATAATGAATGTTTACAGTGTACTGTACACACAGGGCTTAAATTTGGGGGAAATCCACTTATAGACCACCGGGCATGTAGCATAAAACATTAACTTGACTTGAATTTTGTACAGGCCTACAAGACCAGAATTGAAAGAGAGAAAAATCTGTCAGTTTAAAGATTTGAACTGAGCACTTTATAGAAGTTTTAAATTAAACCATAGGGCCTATATGTATTATGGATTTAATTATTCTTCAATACTCCGAAGAATTGAAAGATATTCATCAGACTGAAAGATGACATTTGGGTGTCCATGTACTGTGTATGTTGCAGGCTTTATTGTCCTTGGTTGGTCTTTTTCGCCCTGTTAAAAATCAAGGTTTTCCATGACATACCAAATAACTGTGCACATTGTGTCATGGTACTCCATTGAGTTTTTGGAATTAAGTCACGCATGCATCGTCAGCATAGTGTTTATTGGACATGACATGCATGATGGGGGTGCACAAAGTGTGTACATCTACATGAAGAATGTGCAATGATAGGCTGGAAATACAGGGTTTGCCCTGACTTTTAGTGACTGGCCAGCAGGACCCGTTAGCTTGTCATTTTGTTAGTCTGTCACCTTTTTCACTAGTCCGTATTTCAAATGCTTTTCAATGTGAATTAGCCATCCGGACCACTTGCAGTGAATTTTGACTGGTCCTCAGGTATTTAAACTGGCATCTACTTGCCAGCGGGCTATCACTTAAATATAACCACTGGACTACTGGCCAGAGTTTCTTCAGTGACATCGATTTAAAAATAGAGATGTGTTTTGCCTAATTGTGGTTTTTTGTTCAATTGTTTTTATTCATTTTGTCGATAAGACACCTTTAATCTCAATTTGTGGATTCAGCACCCCAAAATTAGGTTAGTTGGGTGGCCGGGTTACCAACTTTTACTCAAAAATGCCGCTTACTTCCTTCAATAGAACCCTTTTTTTATAAATGGACACAAGTGTCATGACCGGGCAGGATTCGAACCCACACTCCGGTGATCACTCACCCACCAGAACTTGAGTCCAATGCACTCAACCACTCGGCTACCACATACCACACATCGTACCTGTTATGTCCATGATGCATTTCAATGAGTATCCGTGCACCCTCTTATTTTACATGTATCCGAGCACCCTCTTCAACTTCCCTAGTTAGACCCCATTTTCAATTTCCTTGACCTTTTTTAAACCTTCAGGAGGTCTCTGCTGAGTATTTCAATATCTTCCTGTTCGGAACTCGGGAACTTGGCCTCTGGGACCGTCACCATTTTGTTCATTGATCAAGTGTCTGGCATGCAATGTATTGTTTTAATTCATCTTGGTGTAGATTTAGATCAATGTAGAGTTTACTTTGCAATATTAGACTTCCTGAGTTCAGAGGTTTTTTTCCCTTTCTATTGTTTTAGAATTGTTATCTTGTGTGGTTTATGATGTCATTTGGGGGGGGGGGGGGTGGGGGAGGTTGGAGGTCGGCGGATGAGGCGTAGTCTTTCCTCCATGGTTTGAAGATACCAAAGAAAGATGTATTTTAATAGTGGTTATTTGTATTGTGGTTTTGTTGCTTACTTGTAATACTGATGTTAGTAATAATTTTTTGAGTTTTATGACCAGGGGCTTGTGGGACACATTGTTTTGATGACAGTTATTTTTGTAAGCGTTTGTACTTCCCAGTACAACTCCTGGTCAAGGTGTTTTGATTGTCTGAAGATTTAAATAACAATTTTTTTTTAAAGGAGTTGGCCTATAGGCCTAAAGGGTGCTAATTTAAAGGGAGTGTACATGTATAACTTTGGTATTTACTCCAAAAATTAATGACCATAAAAACTTACTTGGTAAGAAGCACTGCAGCTGTTGATAAAGTATTACATTTTGAGAAACAATTCCCCTTAAAGGAATGTGGTTTTAGGGAGAAGGATTCAAAAACGTATATTGTATCTGTGATATGTTTCTGCATCAAGATTCTCAGATTGTGTATTCAAATAATGGATTATTCTTCCTGCATGGACATAAGCGCTCCAGATTTTCGACAATATTATCTCAAAAGCGCTTCTACCTTTTGAAATGAAATTTTCACAGGTTATTTTTTATTAATCTACATTTATTATAGGATTATAGCAATTGAAGAGGTATACATGTACTGTATGTGGCCTTTAAAAAGGAATTTTGCATGCAGAAAAATGTCAGACTAAATAAAGATCAGACCTTGTTTAGCTCATCAAGCCCGTAGGGTAAGGGGAAGGAAAGGTTGGGCAAAGGGGATAGGGGAAATGTGTCTAGGACAGATAGTTGGGAGGTGTCCGGAGCTTCCCTGCCTCATACCCATCGTCCTCACTCTCTTTGAACTTCAACACACTGCCACCATTTTGTCTCATTCCCCGCTTGCACAAATAGTGATGGTCTGGTGTACCAATAAGGGACCAGACTTTCTTTCCCTTAGAGCCTCACAGTTTTTAAAAATTATTACACAGAGAGGTACTGTTATTCAACTGTTATTTTTCACAAGACCACCGGACTTGTCCAGTCCTGAGTTTAACAGGCACGAGGCTTAAATCACTGGTCTCACATCAGCGGTCCAGTGTAAATTTTGAGCCCTGGCTTACATGGTGTCAGGGCTCAAGTTTTAAACCGAGGCTTAAATCACTGGTCTCACATCAGCGGTCCAGTGTAAATTTCGAGCCCTGGCTTACATGGTGTCAGGGCTCAAGTTTTAAACTGGACCTCTGCCCGAGTCCAGAGATTTTAGTGTGGGGCCAGTAAACTGATGACCAGACGAGCCCGATGGTCTTGTGTTTTTCATTTCAATAATAATACCTGACTGTGACAAAAAGAAGTTATGTTTTAACATTGACTTTTGAGCCTGGTAAATATCTTTCAATTCTGTTGAGTGTCAAAAGGTACAGTATGTTGTAGGCCTACTTACCCACAAGACAAGTGAGACAAATCTTCGCTAAAGTACCTGTTCAAATAAAAACAGTTCTCATTGTTACCACCCTTCCAATGTTTTGTTTGGGGCTATTGTTTATATACACAAAAGCAATACATTCAAAGGGAACATACACAAAAGCAGTACATTGGAAGGGTGGTAACATCATGTTTAACAATCTTACTCATTTTAGATTCTGGTCTTGTAAATTTAAATTCTGGTCCAGTTAAAATTGTGAGCTACAAGCCCTGCAGTCTTGTGGAATTTTACCCCAAATTCAAGACCTGGGTGTATTGGGTTACTGTTTACCGTGCATTGAAATCAGAACCTCTATTGGAACTTTGTCAAACCTCTTGTCGTTCTTAAGGCCGACTTACAATTTCTCCTCTCTTTTCTTCTTGTAGGGTGTTGGCTGGTGCTCCAACGGACTCCTCTATTTATCAGAGTACTTTAACGAGACCGGGGGCACTGTACAGGTGCGGCATATACCCGCAGCCCCAGAATTGTCAGCAAATCATGATAGATAACAAAGGTAGGCTTTGGATTGGTCTTTTATGCTGGGAAGGGTAGCGGTCTTGTAAGAGGGAAAAGAGTGTTTTTGTTGTTGTTTTTGTTGTTGTTATTGTTGTTGTTGTTTTTGTTGCCGTTGTTGTTTTTGTTGCCGTGTTGTTGCTGTTGTTGTTGCTGTTGCTGTTGCTGCTGCTGCTTCTGCTGCTGCTGCTTCTGCTGCTGCTGCTGCTGCTGCTGCTGTTGCTGTTGCTGTTGCTGTTGCTGTTGCTGTTTCTGTTGCTGTTGCTGGCTGTTGCTGCTGCTGGTGCTGCTGCTGCTGCTGGTGCTGCTGCTGCTGCTGCTGCTGTTGCTGTTGCTGTTGCTGTTGCTGTTGCTGTTGCTGTTGCTGTTGTTGTTGTTGTTGTTGTTGTTGTTGTTGTTGTTTTGTTTTGTTTGTTTGTAGCTGGCCCCCAATTTGGGTCATGACAAATCTGGTATTCATTTCTGTCATTTCATACTACTTTTGAAAAGCTTCTGAGAGGCAAAAGTAAAAGGTCTGTGGATGCTGCATCAACAGAGACACAAAAATAATTGTCTCATATTAATTATCAAAATACTGACTTGAACTTCACGTGGAGACAAATCTTCATGTTGCAAACCATGGAGGTACCTTCACATGTATGGGATGCTTCACTTAAAACGACCATTTTCTATTCCAATCTCCTCTTGCAGGCAATGAAAGGAGTGTCACAGGCACGAGGCCGAGATTCCTTGACGCCAAGGACAACCAGTGGCTTGGCGTATCGCTCGCGAGACAAAACATCGGACGGTCCGGTCGAGTTGTCGTGAGTATTCACTTTGCATGCTCTACACCTGGGTAGTGTCTAACAGGTGCATGGGAACCCCCCCACCCCCTCCCTTGACTCCCTCATCTTCACATGTCCCCATTCCAGAGTTTTTCCCATGCACAAGCTAGCGTATCGGGCCGATACACGCTACTTGCATGCCGATACGCGCTAATTGCATTCAGATACATGCGAATTGTGTGCCGATACGTGCAAATTGCGGCTGATAAGCAGAATTTTTTTTTACTTTAGATCAAATTCACAAAAAACATCTAAAGATAAAACCATTAAGCCACTTAGAAGGCTCCAGATTGCACAGTAGGGCTTTTAAAACCAAGATAAACGCCAAGTGGAAAACATTCTGAAAACCTTTGGCCAAACTTCCAAACTTTGTGCCCAGAAATGCCAAACAGTTTTTGAAAAAAATCCTGGGGAGAACCCTGCATTCCATCCGCCCCCACCCAAAGCAACGTTGACCTTACTTGACCTCTACAAAGCTGCCACCATCTTTGTCTTGTATCATGTGTGCAAGAGCAATAATAACTACAATATTTCACCATGGGGTATCAGACTAATATTTCTCCTTCAGTCTGAGATTTTCACATTTAATTTGGGTGACAAAGAAAAATTTATTGAGCGGGATTTTAAGTGGCACCATGTGACCAAGCAAGTCATTGTACCAGACATTATCCAAATCTAACTCGCAAATGGCTTTTTTTCCAGGGCCCAATCTCATAATGAGTAGCCTATAAAGTAAAAACACTAGCTAAGCACTTGTGGTTATGATTTCATGATCAACTTAGTACTTTTGTGCTAAAGGAAGTTGAGCACCAATTTAAAAGAAATTGAGCACAGGGTCCAATTCATAGCTGCGTAAGCACAGAAAGTAACTAAGCACAACAAAATTGTGCTTACACCAGAATAAGGTTACCAGCCAATTTACCATGTCACGTGTACAATTTGTGACTGGTATCTTGATCATTTCTGATTAGCAGAAAATTGTTAAGCAATATTTTCTGCTTAAGCGGCTCAATGAAATTGAGCGCAGAGGAATTTTGCTTGGCACAAACTGGCTTTGATGCAAAATTTGTGTTAATAATATTGGGACTTTTTCCCAGGGCCCAATTTCATTATAGAACTACCAAAAGTAGCTAAGTACTAGTCATAAGATTTTTATAATTGCTTATTTCATATTGAAGCTAATGACCGTGTATAAGGAAGATGAGTGAGAAAAAACAAAAACTGAAAAAACAAAACAAAAACAATAGGCTGTTGACATTGCAACATGTTGCTGTATTTATGTTACTGCATTTATCAGCATTTTTTTCTTTTCTTCTTTGTCTTAAATGACAATATTTTAGTTTTGGGAGAGGAAGATTAAAGTTATTTTTAAAAAGTAACTTTTTTTGAATGGTTATCATGCTACTGATAATTATTAAACAAATTTCTTCGACGACGTGTAAGTAATGTAGCACCGAGGGATCCTTGAGAAAAAATAGAAAATAGTAAATATTGAAAAATATTTTGCACACATGTCAGGCCGGGTGCATTCCCAGGGAGGCAAAAGAGGCAATTGCCTTCAGTCTTTTGGTCATTGCCTTGGTGCCGCTTGAAATGTTTTTAGTACATTCCCTTGCCCATAGAGATTCCCTTTACTTAACTTACATCAGAAAAAGAAAAGCCCTATAAAGTAGGAACAAATACCACTGGGCCTTCCAAGTAACCGAGACAGTGATCAGAGGAAACTTGACACACTCAAGAAAGAGCCGCATGCACACCCATAGAGAACAAACCCAACCCCCTCCTCTACCCCCTCCACCATACCCCTCCCCCACCCTCCCTGTACCCCATCCATTCTGCCTCTGGGGCTCATTTTATAGGGAGTGCTCTCTGCATGCCGCATTTGACTTTCTTCTTGTAACGATTTCTTCACTAGTCTTAATTATAGGGTCTGTATACGTTTGGTAATGACTCTGAAAATGAATGGCAATAAAAAACATACTTGGTAAGAAGTACAGCAGCTTTGGATGCATTTTGAGAAACTTTTCACTTCGAAGTACTGCAGTTATGGAAAAAGATATCACTTTTTATCCCCCCAAAATTTGAATCTAAGAAGCGTTACTGACAGTAAACGTTTCTCAGATTGTGTATTCCAATTGCAGATTCTTCCTGCGTGGACATAACCGCTCCAGATTTTCGGCAATATCTCAAAAATGCTACCACCTTTTGAAATGAAATTAGTTTTATGGTATATCTACAACCATATAGGATTGAAACAATCTTTGGGTTCCAATTACCAAACGTATTAAGCCCTTTTCACACTAAGGAGAAAGTTCCCTGGGGGGGGGGAACCACACAAATTCCCAGGGGGAATTTTAACCTCACATTTACCCTTGTTTGCATGTACTTTTCATACTGGTTTTCTAGCTAACATTTTCTGCGGAAAAATAATGCACACTTAATGTGTATAATTTAAGAGTTCTCTTGCTTGAAACTCTTCTGCCAAAAGCAAGGAAGAAAATACTTCCGGCAAGTTTCCTGGTCTTTGCGATTCAAGTGCGAAAAGGCCAAACAAATTTTCCTTGGAACTTCATATAGAGTGTGACAGGTGCTATTTTTCCTCATATTGTTAACAAACCCCCTTATTACCTCCACTGATGTGTCTCGCATGGGCCATCCCTCACCCTCCCAGGTTTGTGCTCACCGATGGGCTAATAACTTTTACGCAGACGCTATCCTGCCAAACGGGGCCTGCTATACCATCAACGCAGAACTTGACTTTGTGAGTGTGGTAAAAAAACGGCCATGCTTGACTGGTAAGTTTGGAGCTCTCCACGGGCATGCTGCCAGACTGTTTTTGCTACATGCTGCTCTGCTTTTATTTTGTTACAACTTTTGATGGTGTAGAGAGGAGATATCGAGGCTTTTGTGTGAATTTGAGTGGCTCTGGCTAATGCTGTGGCTTATGGCTGTTGGTGATAGCCTTAGTCTTCATCCCAGACACATCAAAGTAGTCAACAGTTGCACTTTTAATTTGCCTTCGCACTCACAGCTACTGCACGGTTTTTATGTTTTGAACTTTAATTTGTACTAATTTCACAAATCCATTTGATAATGAGAGAGGATCAACTAAGGATAATCCAAGCTTGGATTTTGTTGGATTATTGACCGATTCTTGCAACGAGTGGTGTAACGACTCAATGTTTTTCGATCAATATGCCCTGATCATCTTCAGGAGAAAAAGAGACAGATTGTTTTCATGTGCTGCACATGGTGTTACCAGAAACCTAATACTTAGTGGTGGGTCAACATCCAACCCTAGCCACCAATGGATTGTTGTTCATTTGTCTTTTACTGCTGGGTTCCAAAGCACCATTAGCAGTGAAGAGCGATGGGAGGCGTTGTGAGGAATCAAGGTACTCCTGGTAAATCCATTGTTCTCGGAATATATGAGATGCTCATGAATGAGCTTCACAAACAATGGAAAACTATCTTGTGCCGGTCACAAACCCTCTCTCAAAAGCCCCCTTTCACACCAGATGGATTTCCTGGGAAATTCCTGGACAAACTTGGTCTGACCTTTTCACACTTAGATCGGCTAACTCTGGCAAAACTCCTGGGTTATAAGCCGATTCCTGGGGAAATTACAGCTAGCCCTGCTTGGGAGTAGGGTTAAAGGCATCGTACACGTTTGGTAATTGGAGCCTATTGTTTGTTTCAAACCTATATGGTTGTAGATATTATACCATAAAACTAGCCTGTGAAAATTTCATTTCAAAAGGTGGTAGCGTTTTTGAGATATTGCCGAAAATCTGGAGCGGTTATGTCCAGGAAGATTAATCTGCATTGGAATACACACTCTGAGAAGCGTTACGCGTAATTACCAAATGTGTCATTACCAACCGTGTACGATGCCTTTAAGTGAGATAACCCCAGATACTGATTGTTAATTATTCCCAGGAAAAAAAAAATTGCATTAATTGTGAAACAAACATGGGGTGGCAATGGCATTTAAAGAGGGGCTTCAAGGTCAAATTCTGTTTCGTGATGCGCTCATTTTTCAATAATTAAAGTCCTCATGAAAGTCTAGAACAAATAACAAGTCTCCAACCTCACAATAAAACGGTGTAGAATGTCATTTTATCTGATACTCTTTCATAGCGAAATTTGAATCGTGACGTCAACGAATATAAACAACAATATAAAGAGGACATTTTGTGCCAGTCATAAGGTGAAATCTATTGCTTTCTTGATTGAACATCATCAAATTTCAGGAATTTATAAACTAAAAATTCTCTGTACAACAACGTACAGACCGTTATTTTTTAAATGTGATGTCAACAACATTTTTGGATTTTGACGAAAATTGCACTTAAGGGGTATCAGACAAAATGGTATTTTCATCCTTTTAACTTGAGGTTCGAGACTTGTAATGTTTTTCCCAAGTTTAATTAAAGACACTATCTATTGGAAAATGAGTGGATCACAAAACTTAACTTGACCTTGGACTTTGTGACCCTCTTTAAAATGCCGAAGAATTTCTCTGGCTTTTTTATTTCTTGGGAACTGTCTCTGTGGTGTGAAAAGGGGCACAAGTCTCTCCTAATAAAGACAACTTCTGAATGTTTGTCTCTTGAAAGCATCCTTTGACACTGAATAATTAACACACAACCCTAAGCTTGCTGTTTTTTTCATTCGCCTTTTGTTGACCCCCCCTCCCTCCATCCCATCTACACTCATGTTCAATCTTTGGACCACTGGACCACTGGACACAGACATGCGCTCATCGCTGGGCCAATGCGTACTTTGCCGAGAGTCACCATGTCATTATGCCCAACGGTGTCTGCTTCACCCTGGCAAACGACTTTGAGGTGTTAAACAAGAGCATTCCTTGCATTCACGGTAAGTTTTATAGCCCCCCCCCCCATCGGGAGAGTGTAGGTTTCCATTACACCCTGATTGGGGAAACTTGTTATTATCGCCGGAGGTAAGTTGACCATTGTCCTGTCCCCCCCCTCTATCCTTGCACTGAATTATGCACTGCTCTACAACTGTTTTTGTTGATGTGTCATGGGCATGAGTAGTAGTGCAGCATGAGGTATTGTCACTCGTTAATATTAATGTAGTCTTACATGTATATTGCGCATGTATCCACCAATATGGTGCTCAAGGCACTTGAACAAAGAGAGACACTTTTTGTGAGAGGTTTTGAAGTTGTTTTTTTAATGATTTAAGAGACCGATTTATGTAGTACCTTACAAGGGTTTATGAGGTGCTGTGGCGCACTCGGCAGCCACTGCCAGAAACACGGGGACGAACCCCTTCTCGTAACGATAAGTGTAGGGCCTATACATGGGTATACATGGGTTCTTTTACGCACATTACACATTACACAGGACCAACGGCTTTACCTCCCATCCGGACGGAGCATTAGTGGTTAAGTGTCTTGCTTAAGGACACAAGTGTCAAGACATGGACTCAAACCCACACTCTTTGCTTTCCTTTATTGCTGTCCCTGACTGGGGGCTTTCAAAGTCTTGATTGGGAGAAGAAGGGTCAAATCAGGGTAGAGGTATCCGAGTGGGGTAGCTTGGTTGTTAGACCAATCTGTTGTTGATAAACAAACCGGTTGGCCATGCCGGCCCGGATGTTAGCAAAACATTCAATCGTGTGAACAGGATGTTGTGATCAAATTCAACATTTTTGCAGTCTTTCAATTAAAAACCAAAATTACATCTCATGATTGGTTGCATTGTTTTCAACAAATTCAACACTATTTTTGAATATTTGTGTTACAAACATTGTTACAAACTGTGGCTATCTGTTTTTGCTTTGCACTTATGGCTTCACATAGTTATCCAGCCTTGGTTGGCAAAAACTTGGGGCTGTGACTTTGCAATAGAGAGGTCTATACTCAATGTGCCTGCCAGGTCAGGGTAGATCCCAATGGGGTAGATTAATTATTATCATATATCCTCCATTGGGTATAAGAGGGGTTCAGTCGGGTATAAGTTTATCCTAAATGGGATAGTCTGTCAATGCCAGCCAAGCTTTGTGGCGTGTGGTGGCTGAGCGGTTAAGAGCACCGGACTCGAGCTCTGGTGTGTCTGATCAGCAGAGTGTGGGTTCGAGTCCCGGTCGTGGCACTTTTGCCCTGAGCAAGATACTTCACCATAATTGCCTTGTCTTGTAGGTCCCGTGTACTAGCATTGGTAGTGCACGTAAAAGAACCCAGGTGTTTCTGGTTCACATAGCAAGCACCCTTGTTTACAGGTTTCCTCAGGCTACAGTGATTAAGTTCACTTATGAGGCATCCTTGGTTTCATTACAAGAAAAGTTTATATTAATAATTATAATAATTAAATTACCCCCAATTGGAGACCTGCACTGATTGGGAGAAAGGTTCAAATTGGGGTAGAAGTCTGCTCCAATTGGGATAGGTTGGTTTTGAATGTCTCTCTGGGTTATTACAGTCATTGCTGTGCACAGTGACTGTTTGACTAACTTCCTCTCTACAAATGTATGTGTAACTGGGCACTGCAAAACATACCGCATTGATTGAATCCTTAAATGTGTCTAATTCTTCTAGTTTTGAAAACTAATTTTGGGTTGATCAGAGACAAATTTAATAGAGCGGGATTTGAACCTGAGACCTCTGGATTAACGTGCCGGCGCTCTACCAACTGAGCCATCTATAGCCCTAATGTTGGTGATTCTGCCTTACCTATTTTATATTTTGTCAATATCTTTGTTCGGGGATGAAGACTCCGTAAAAAGAAGTAAAGGACTTGAATAACAAAGGGAAACACACCCGTTTAGAATCCCTGTGGTACGTGGTTCTCCTATTGGAACTAAGAAAACTGGGACACATTGATTAAGGAATATTACAACATGTAGATGTCAAAGTTATGACAGCGGGGACTTTGGAAACTTGCCACAACCTATCGGACAACTTGACAACTATCAGACATCGAATGACAAGCCAATGAAAATTCCATCGAATAATATGAAGAATTTTTATTAAAGATGCTAGGTCAAACTGGTCCTTTCTCTATGGTCAAATTTAAAGCAATAAAGCATGACAACATTTATTTATTTGAAAACAAATAAAATAAATACTATTACGTTATATAGGCCTACATGAAATGGTCCTTGTAGTGAGTCCCTGGTAGTTTTTCAGATAAAGTTGTCCCTGAACTGCGTGGATGTAACCGTGAAATTAGAGTAGAGAAAAATCTGTGAAAGTGCACGCTTACGGCTATAAAAAGTAAACCCAAACAAAACTGTAGTAGGAAAGTACTGATACATGACCAGATGTCATTTATATGCAAATCGGCTGGAGATTTGCCACAAAGTGCTAAATTTAAACCGTGATTCAGCTCAGCCGTTCACAACTTTTTCCGTTCTAGCTTCGCTTTTTTGGTTCCAGCAGTGCCCCCAGGCAAAAGAAAATTCTTGTGTGTACAGGTATGCGTCGACCATGTGTACATAGTGTTGAAACTTGTCAGTCTTTCAACGGGGTGGTTGTAGTTCTTTGGTGTGCAGTGGAGCGTGACAGCACCCTGGGTTTTCGGTGTCACTCACACTCTCGAACGCTGAGGTTTGTTACATGTACGACAATATGTAGCTGTCACTAGAGTTTTTTGCAGTTTCTTATTTCCAAGATTCGTTCGTAATCCTACGTTAAAGTGCTTAGTGCTTTGAGTGGAGTCACTCCCATTTTATTAAAACTTTTGTCAGGTTTTCTTTACGTTCCTTTTATCCCTTTCAAGGGAAATATAAAGTCTGACTTTTGAAATCTTGGATTTATCCGTCCATCATCTCCTGTAATCTGAAGTAGGATTTGAAACTTTTCACGGTGTACATGATCTTGTGAGGTTTGAAGTACATGTTATAGCAGCGCTTATAACAGCACGGGACTCAAGCTCTGGGACCAAGTTCATAAAGCTGCTTAGCAGAAAATTCTGCTCAGCAAATGTCTTTGCTAAGCAAAGGGGTACCAGTCACATCAATGGTAATTATATGGTATTTTTGCTGGTAACCTATTTTTCCTAAGCAAGAGTTTTCTGTACTTCGCAAGTTTTTGTGCTTTACATGCTTTTTTGTGCTTTTATGAAATTGGGCCCTGGTGACTCTGATTGGCAGAGATTGTCATGAGATTGTCTATTGTAATACCTCCCAGCATGTGTCAACTTCATTCCATAGAAGTTGCCAGGAAAAAATGTAATTTAATTATCAATAATTGGGGCAGAGATAATTGGATCACTGTCTTGTCTACAAGGTCCACACCTGTTTTGTTTTGTTTTTTAAGGTCATTATAAGCCTAACGATGTATGAAAATATATAAAAATCCTCTTTGTTACTGTACTCACATATTCGATGCCCTTTGTAACTTCTGTCCCTTTTTTCCCCTTTTTTTCCCCTTCAAATTCACAGTTCACTTTGGCTATTTTTGTAACTCTGAGGTACTTATGCTATTGATATTTAAAAACAGTTTTAAATTGTTTCTTCACACCTACTACCTATCAGACACATAGAGTCAAAGTTTAGACTTGGAATTTAAACAATTTTAAGGGGCATGGAATAACACCAGGCATCTTGGCGGGTCGTCACACTTGGCTGAAAGCCATCCACAAAAATCTTCTAAGGTGCTGTGATTCATGCACAGTGCTGTTTTTTTTATGCACTTTTGGGGGGTGATTTTTAATTTTTTTGGGGTATGAACATTTTCCTGTTTTGTTCTGCATCGTGTCCCTAGTGCCCTGTCCTGTCTGAGTGGCTAGTTCATTGCTGTAAAGATACTTTATACAACCACTGCCTGCAAAGATTACTTAAAATAAAAGTGGCCAAGCTGGGGAGTCCGAGTGGCTAGTTCATTGCCAGGCTTTGCCCCTAACTTTTTTAGTGACTGGCCAGCAGGACCAGTTAGCTTGTCATTTCACTGGTCTGTTGCGTTAGCTTTTTAACACTGAACTAGTCAGCTGGACCACTTGGAGAGAATTCTGACTGGTCCTCAGGTGTTTTAACTGGCATTTGGCCAGCGGACCACTGTTAATGGAGAACGCTGATTGCTTTAAAGCTTATTTGTACACCACTGCCTGTACAAGTTAAGTTAAATAAAAGTGGCCCAGCTGGGAGGTCCGAGTGGCTATAGTTCATTGCTTTTAAGCTAATTTGTAAACCACTGCATGCACAAATAACTTTACTGTACAAGTAATGGCTTTAGTTCAAGTTCCACATTTGAAAATGTCAAAAGTTATGAAGGAAAACCTAAACATGTGGACCATTGACAAGGCTTGTGGTGGCACACTGAATACCAGCTACATACATTTAAATTGTTTCTCATATTTTAGAACTGTTCCTCATGGGTGGTCTACATTGAGGGTGTCCAGAGACACCCAGGAGGTTAACTGGGGCTTTTATCCCAGTTTTGCCCTGGGCCAGGGCAGACACACGAAAACGCCAGCAATCTATTTTGAAATCAGCCTTTGACAAAGTTTTGTCAAACAGCATCTTTGAAATTTTGTCTATGGCATGCAGTACAACTACAGGCCCTGCCCGGTACCCAAGCTCTGATTGTAACCGGTACCCAGTGTGTGACCTCACAGCGTCCTCTAACTGGCTTCCTGTATATAGCCAGACGGCTGTGTGCACATGGCAACCTGACCGGGTCATGACCTCGGCAAGGAAGATAGTCTTGGGAGGTGAGGGGCTGTGAGTCAGAGGGATGCTGCTGATAGTGAGTCTGGTGCATAGGGTGAAGGACGCATGAAATCCTAACAACAACAACATCATCAACAACAACAAAGACAAAGAAAAATTGCAATGATTTAAAGCTTGCATTTTTTTCAGAAACTTCAAGATATCATAGTACTTAAAAAAAAGTGGCAACCATTTGAAAACTGCTATAATGTGATGGTAGATAATATACACTTTATTGTGTTTCCTGTCAACAGCTTTAATATTCAATTTTTTTTTAAACTAAAATAATATAAAAGTGGGCATCTCAGCTAAGCTAAGTAGGGCAAGAGCGTGGAGAGTACCTGCATTGGTCTTGTGCATCACATGAAGGGGGGGGGGGGGTTGCTTTCTTTGAGTTTCTAGTTTTTAGTTTGTTTTTCGAGATTCAAGTTCGTTTTTTGAGTTTGAATGCAGGAACTCTTTGCAAAAAGAGGAATTTCTAAGCCAGTCATAAGCATTTTGGTTGAATATCAAATAATAAACCACAAGGGAAACTGACTGGATAATTTTGATTTAATTGTGGGTTGAATAAAGACAAAGTAGATTAGAGTGGGATTTGAACTTGTGACCTCCGGATTAGCGTGCCGGCGCTCTACCAACTGAGCTATCTAGATTGAATATCATCAGAACTCAGGACAGAAAACTCTCTGTATTATATATTTGAAATGTGACGTCATCGAACGAACGTTGTTTGGACCAAATTGCACTTGACCTGATATCAAACACAGTGGCATTTTAAAGGCACTGTACTTGTTTGGTAATTACTAAAAATAAATAGCATAAATATTTCCTGGTAACGAGCAACAGAGAGCTGTTGATAATATAAAACATTGTGAGAAACGACTCCTTCTGAAGTTACATAGTTTTTGAGAAAAAAAGGTAATTTCTCACTGAAATATTTGAATCTGAAAAAGACTTCTGGCCAGAAGTCTTTTCCAGGCATCTGAAAGCACACAAATTTGTGCAACAAGGGTGTTTTTTTCTTTCATTATTTTCTTGCAACTTCGATGACCAATTGAGCCCAAATTTTCAAAGGTTTGTTATTTTATGCATATGTTGGGATACTGGTCTTTGACAATTACCAAGCGTGTCCAGTGCCTTTAAACCATTTTAACGTGAGGTTATAGAGACTTGTAATTTTCCTCATTTTCATAAGGACTCTATGTATTTGAGAATGAGTGGATCACAAAACTGAATTTGACCTTGGAGCCCCCTCTTGAACAATGTCTGTTGATATAGGTTTGATTAAATTGGGCCCACTGGAATACCTACGATCTCATCTGTGCTATTACTAGGATTTCCAACTATACCTACAGTACCTTGTATCATGGAGTTAGAATAACTTGTATCACCATACTATAGCTCCTAGGATAGGATATTGTGACTCATTCTTCTAAATATAGTAAGCTGACTTTAAACAAGTGCGTGTGCCGGAAACAAGTGTGGAAGGAAAAGGTTTGGGGGGGGGGGTTGTAGTTTTTTTTTGGTCCTAATCTTAGTATGGATTGAACACAGGGTTTTTTGCGTATATATTTTTTGTGATGGCCAGCGTTAGTAATGTGTCGGCCTTTGTGATTGTATGGACTCACATTTTTCATTTTAAAGGATCCTTTCTCTATAGGGTAGGCAATTCTTGTTCTGATTCTACACTGTTGTTAACCCTCCTGGCAAGTTTACTGACTATAATAAACAGTGTTAAAGGCACTGTGCACGTTTGGTAATTACTCAAAATATCTATTAGCGTAAAAACTTACTTGGTAACGAGCAACGGAGAGCTGTTGATAGTATAAAACATTGTGAGAAACGACTCCCTCTGAAGTAACATAGTTTTTGAGAAAGAGGTAATTTCTCGCTAAAATTATAAAAACCTATTGCAAGAAGTTTTTATTCCTATCTGAAAGCACACAAATTTGGGGTGATTTTTCTTTCATCATTTTCTTGCAACAACGATTAACAATTGAACCCAAATTTTCAGAGGTTTGTTATTTTATGCATATGTTGGGATACACCAAGTGAGAACACTGGTCTTTGACAATTACCAAACGTGTTCAGTCCCTTTAAAACAATCATATACATATGATTTCATGTTTTGTATGAAGTTGCCAACATCCTTGCCAATATAGTTATTATAATATTCCACATCCGCGATTTCAATACGGAACACTAAAATAAATTCTACTTTTTTGCACAAGTTGCGGTGCCACTGGCACATGCGTCGAAGAACTTTTGTTAATTACTGCCGCCAGAAATACCGCCACACAAAACAAACAACACGCCCGCCTATTATGATTTCAGCAATTGGATAGAGAAAAAAAGGGTGTTTTTTCTTTCATCATTTTCTTGAAACAGTGATGACCAATTGAGCCCAAAATTTCACAGACTTGTTATTTTATGCATATGTTGGGATACACTAAATGAGAACACTGGTCTTTGACAATTACCAAACGTGTTCAGTGCCTTTAAGCAGAGACCAGTCACAGGTTACAAATGTTATGAGGTATTTTGGCTGGTAACAATTTGCTTAGCAAAATTGGGTGGAGGTGTGTGTGTGTGTTTGTGGGGGGGGGGAGGGGGGGGGCTGAAAATCGGTCACAGGTTCCCATTTTTATTTTATTTTTTTACAGTAGGCAATCCATTGATGTTGACAATAAACAATATTTCTAAAGTTAGTTATCATCTTTATGTGCGAAAGGATATGATCATAAAATCACTCAAACTAAAGCAGTAATTGTGAGAGAAATAACAGGTTTATTGTGGAGCTCATTGTGTGGGGTCTTCATGTGTGCATGTAGAATCCCTTTTTAGGGGCCTCTTCTACCATAAATCAAAAGCTGACCCCTCTAATACTCCATTTTAACTTTTGACCCCCAAAAATTGTTTTATAGTCTTCTGCTATAATTGTACTAGTAGAATGTAGCGGAAGACTGCAAGTACATGTGTACTAGTGGAACAACTAGTACAATGTACACTGTAGCAGAAGACTAAAATAAAAAATTGTTGTTCAAAAAGTTAAAATGTCTCCTTTTCTGTACATGTCGTTGTTTATCTACATTTGTCTTGCTTCAGAATGATTTTTTTTTCTGAACTCGTTGGAAATGGGTGTATCACGAGTTTGGAAAAATTTCATTTTTTTCCTCTGGTTTAGTGAAAGTTAAAAACTTCACCAGTTGATCGATTTTGATTGTTTTTTTTTTTTTCAAAAAGAGGAGGATGAGGGCCTTTCTGTTATTATTATTATTTTGTATTACTTGTTTTCATGGAGGAAAGAGCTAGACAAAAAAATAAATAATGGTAGAACATATAATAATAATAATAATAATAATAATAAAGGAAACTTATAATGCGCCATGTCTGTCACAGGTGACACTCCTGGCGCAGGAACCCTTACAAAGCTAACAACTAGGAACTAATTAAACAAAAAACAGAAGGAGAAGCAGCTGAATTAGAAGAGATGGCTTTTGAGTTGGTTCTTGAATGTGTTGAAGGAAGTTTCCTTTCTCAGTTTGATGGGGAGTGAGTTCCATAGGGAAGGACCGGACCGAGAGAAAGAACGGTTTCCCCAGGAGTGATGAGAGAGGAAGAAGGTTTGTGTCCGAGAGCAGCTCTTGTAGGTAGGTTTGTGCTGTGCCATGGAGAGTGCGAAAAACCAGAACCATCACCTTGAAAACTATTCGCTGATGTACAGGAAGCCAGTGAAGTGCGCTGAGGACAGGGGATATGTGCGAAGATCTTAATCTGGCGGCGGAGTTCTGAAGGCGCTGGAGGATGGATTTGATAATCTGGTAAGTGAATCAGGATAGCGTTAGCAAAGTCCAGTCGAGAAGATATGAGAGAGTGGACCAAGCATTCAGTCGGGATGTGTGACAGATTATGCAGCTGAAAGCGAACACCTTTGCAGATGGAGGAAATATGGCTATTGAGGGTCATCTCTGAGTCAATGACAGCACCCAGGTTGCGGCACTTCTCCTTGGGGGTGATCTCTGAATCTCCAATTTTGATGGGTTGGTTAGAAGAGATTTTCCTCTGGGTGGACTTGGAACCAAGGAGCATGAATTCGGTTTTTCCGTCATTAAGTTTGAGGTTATTATGAGACATCCATTCTTTGACATCTGACACATATTGCTGCAAGCGGTTTAGTGCTGAAACCAGGTTGTCATCGGTTGGGGAGAATGAGATGAATAACTGAAAGTCATCCGCGCATATAAAATACACAACATTTATTAGGCGCTTAATACAGATGTTTCTAAGCGCACCATTGTCTAACTACAAATTTTTTCCTGCAAGGTATGTGGAGCTACGTTTGAAGTATGAGGCCAATTCATTTATAGCACCTTGCAATGGTTTACAAGGTGCTGTGGCGCAATATATGCTGCCGATCAGACCAGGAACACCGGGGCGAACCCCTTCTCTTTACGATAAGTGCACTGGGTTCTTTTATGTGCATTACACAACACACGGGACCAACGGCTTTACGTCCCATCCGAAGGTCGAAGCAATAGGACACAAGTGTCATGACTGGGATTCGAATCCACACTCTGCTGAACAGAAACACCAGAGCTTGAGTCCGGTGCTCTTATCCGCTCGGCCACGACCTCGACCTCAACCTCAGGGTCAACCAATCAGAGAGTCAACCTGGGTCAATCAGTCAACCTATAAAATATGGATAGATAAGGGCACTGAACACGTTTGGAAATTGTCAAAGACCAGTGTTCTCATTTGGTGTATCCCAACATATGCATAAAATAACAAGCATGTAAAAATTTGGGCTCAATTGGTCATCGAAGTTGCAAGAAAATGATGAAAGAAAAAACACCCTTGTTGTACAAATTTGTGTGCTTTCAGATATAGGAATAAAAACTTCTTGCAAGAAGTTTTTATTATTTTAGTGAGAAATTACCTCTTTCTCAAAAACTACGTTACTTCAGAGGGATTCGTTTCCTATTTGTTTTGAGTCATTACCAAACGTGTACGATACCTTTAAATCAGTTGTTAAAAGAATGGTGCCAAGATGAGGTGAAAAATACATGAAAAGTTTAGAATTTTTGGGAACAAAAATTTAGAAAAAGAAGATGCAGTTTCAAAAAAGGATGCAGAAGGGGATATTATCAATTTTGTTTTTTTTTAGCCTAAGAAATCTTATAAAATCGGAGCATGTTTACATTTCTTTTCTATTTTTAGTAGTTCACTCAAAAATGGTGGAGTGTTTATATGTATGCATGTGTCTCGCTGTAATTTTCAGGGACATGGAATGATCCTTTACTTACTCAAATCGAACTTTGTCATCAAGGAGCATTTAGAATTGAAACCTGATTTAAACAAATAAAAATAAATTACCAATCCCTGTTTTG
Source organism: Plazaster borealis (assembly GCA_021014325.1). Lineage (NCBI taxonomy): Eukaryota > Metazoa > Echinodermata > Asteroidea > Forcipulatida > Labidiasteridae > Plazaster > Plazaster borealis. The sequence goes on from CM037467.1 coordinate 11,555,967, forward strand.
TTAATATGTTTGCACTTCAGTGTCTAGCTGTCATTTACAGTGACATGGAATGAACATTTCTGACTCAAACCGAACTTTATCATCAATGAGCATTTAGAATTGAAACCTGATTTAAAAACAAATGAACACTCCTGTTTTTTGTGTCTCCAATTTGTTTTCTTTCTTTTCGTATTGTAAATTGAAACTTTATACAGTAGGTGTTGAGTGGCAAAAAGAAACCGAAAAATGAACGTCTTCCATGTGTGTTCTACAACTGTCAAATAGGAATTTGTTCAACAGTCGGTTTATTTGGAGGTTGAGCGATCGCAATTCACTCATTTTACTCAATGCATCTGTTTCTACTTCATTTCGGTTTGTGATATGGCAGGTCAGGGGGTCACTTGTTTCCAAGACTTGAAGACTTCTTATTTAGGCATGCAGTCCATTGGAAAAATTCTGCTTCTCATTAAAGGCAGGGTATCCTTTTGGTAATTACTCCACAAGTTTAATGACCATAAAACTTACTTTGTAAAGAGCACTGGAGAGCTGTTGTTATTATAAAACTTTGTTAGAAACGATCCCCTCTTGAAGTAATGTAGTTTTAGAGACAGAGCACGAAGCCTTTCTCAGGCATCTGAAAGAACACAATTCGATGCAACAAGGTTTTTTTTTCTTTCATTATTTTCTTGCAAATGGCGATGACCAAATAAGCCCAAATTTTCACAGGTTTGCTATTTCATGCATTTGTTAGGATACACTAAGTGAGGATATCTGGACTTTGACGATTACCAACAATATACCCTGCCTAGTTTTGGTAATTGTCAAAGTCCAGTATCCGCACTTTCCTGTGAAGGTTTGAGCTCAGTCGATCATCAAAGTCACAAGAAAATAGCAACAAAAAAACCCACTCCAAAACCAAAACACAATTATAATAAGTAATTTGACTGTTTCCAAACATGGTTTCAGATTCGTGAGATCAAAATTAATTGTTTTACTCATCTCTCAAAAACTCTAGCATTTTAAAGGCACTGTACACGTTTGGTAATTACTCAAAATATATATTAGCATAAAAACTGACTTGGTAACGAGCAACGGAGAGCTGTTGATAGTATAAAACATTGTAGGAAACGACTCCCTCTGAAGTAACGTAGTTTTTGAGAAAGAGGTAATTTCTCGCAAGAAGTTTTTATTCCTATCTGAAAGCACACAAATTTGTACAACAAGGGTGTTTTTTCTTTCATCATTTTCTTGCAACTTCGATGACCAATTGAGCCCAAATTTTCACAGGCTTGTTATTTTGTGCATACCGGGATACACCAAGTGAGAACACTGGTCTTTGACAATTACCAAACGTGTACGATGCCTTTAAGCATAAACACTGATCCATGGAAGTTTCCACCATCACCATCAAGTGCCCCCCCCCTTGGTTTCATTACAAACTTTATAATCAGCGAGCTTTCAGATTGTCACTAGTCATTAATTTTTTTATTTTTCAATAGTTCAAATCACATACTTTGTTCCTAAGGGTGCATTCCACTGAATAAACTCCCATAGCATCCAGTGCAACATGTTAAACATTCAAAAATACTTTAAAGTCTCTCCGCTTTTTACATTGAAGACATTTACAAAAAATTCATCGTCTCATAAACTTCCACCCTCTGCTCAATTTGACATGGGTTGGCCCCTGTCGAGTTATTCTGTCCCCAAATAAAAACACCCCTACACTTGTGTAAATTTTCAACCGTCCAAGTGTCAATCTTGAAAAATGGTCCTACACCTCTCAGCAAATAGGACCGTATTTTCAGGGTTTAGGTCATCCAAAATACTTCAAGCTTTTGTTGTTGGCAACATTACCGAGGAAGGGTTTTAGTCCTTCATGTGCATGAGCACCTTCTTCTTACACAAATCAGTGTTTCCTTGATACCATATATCTTGGTTTTTTGTTATACTTGTCTAGCAACTCTGAGCTGCAGTGTGAGTTGCAGTGAACAAATTTGGGGAGAATCCTGGAATATAAAAAAAAGAATGAAAAGAATCAGAACAAAAACATGGCGTCATCTCATTTTTCACCTAGAACAGGTCCTTGTCTATGGACAAACCAAAGTTCAAATCAATAGGACTTGTATTGCCGTAGTTATACGACAAAAAGTGCACCTTTGATGTGATGACGTCATGATGACATCACTCTTCGAAACACAACATCTGTATAAGGTCTACGTGTATGCCTAGTTTGAATAATATCTGGGGTTGTTTGGTGGCCAAAGTGCCGTCCAGAAAAATCTTGGGATGGACCAAATCAGAACAAAGGCTCTTCTGGCAAGTGTACCAGAAAAGCCAAACAGTGTAGGGTGGGGGTGGGGGTGGGGGGGGGGGTATTGATAAGTGTGAGAGGGTACACAATGCTTAAGGGTTCATAGGTTCATAGGTTCATAGGTTCATTTTATTTTCCACAGTATCAACAAATAAAAAATACATTATCACTCAAGAGCGATCAGTTTAAACACATCAACACTTTGAGGTGAAATTGAAATCGTGAATGTGTACTTTGATTTGTCACTTTAATATATCCCTAGTACATGTATCTGGTGGAATTATTTGGCACTGATGCCAGCATGGAACGGGTGACAAGAGGTGTTACAGTGCCGTGAGCTTCCTGGTTCTTCCTGCTAACCATTAGTGCTTGATGTCACAGGTTCGTGTAATGTAATTACACCTGAATAGAGCACTAAATTAACGGAAAGTAAAAAAAAAAATATTCAAAGGTGTATCACATCAAGAACCCATTCATTCCCATCTGCTAGTTTTCAGTAAACGATCAATCTGTGAACACTTTCAGTCAATCTGATGAGTGAAAACGACAAACAAATTTGTTTAATTTTGTCAGGGATTCTGTTCTTCTCTTTTCCTTTCACTAAAACGCGACCAGCAAATTTGATGACATTTACAGGCTGAAAACTACTGGCAGGATTACCCCCTCTCCTCCCCCCCCATGGGGAAAGATAATGTTGCACTTTACCTTTAGGTTCGCAAAGCCCCCCACCCCTCCTCCCTGACATAAATGTCAAGTTAGTTTACAGTCTAGACTGATATGACTCAAACATTTACCAATTTGTAAAGGCTCGTTTGTGGAGGCGGCGGGGTGGGGGGGGTGTCGTACCCTTCACAGGAACTTGATGATTAATAGACCCATTGCCAGATGTTAACATGATCAAAAGTAGGTTAATTTTATTTATAAAAATAGGGTTTTTTTTCTGTTTAGTTTGAGACATTGATTTCCTTTTACTGCCCTGCGTCCTTCCTTTTGAAAATATTCCAAATAGTATTGCTTTAAAAAAAATGTGGCCATTGTCGACATTTTGCTTCATCTTTCTCTTGTGTTCAAAGAAGTATTTCCACCGAAAAAAATAATAAAGAAAAACAAAATAAAGTATTGACAAATATGATTGCATCATTTTACAAATTTCCGAAAGTGCAAGTACATTTATTTGACCCTGGCTGACTACCCTTGTACATGTATTTTAGGGAGCGCCTCAAAAGCTGGGCACGTTCTAGACGCAAAAGAACATTCCCGTGGGCACACACTTGCACTCTGTTGGCGCGCGCTCACGTGCATAAACTGGCAGTAACATAATTCCATGTAGAGCCACATCCTTACTTTGATCTTGACAACACAGCCCCTTTAATAAGTAAAGTTTTTGAGCACAACAAATTGTTTAGCAGAAACAGCTTCCCAGCCAAGCAGAAACAGCTTCCCAGCCAGAATACCTAGTAATGTATAATAATAATGTGACTGGTTCCCTGCTTATTTTTGCTTAGCAGAAAAAGTTGCTAAGCATCGCTCTCTGAGTAAAAGCTTTTATGAAATACTGCCATTATGAGTACAAACAAAATCTACTTACAGCACAGGAGGGATTGTGTTGCTGTATGAAGCATAAATTGAGGAGCAGACTTTGTTGGTGTTGTATCAGACTGAAATAGACCAGACAGGGAAACTAGAAGTGGTCATGTGTGAAGAAACAATGCTTTTTCAATTTTATTATGAGATGGATGAACTCATCCGAAAAATATGATTTCCCCGCAGCCTGTCATTCTTGTTGACTGCCTGTCCCTGGAAATTTATCAAAACAACTGGGAGGGCTTTGTCCTGTAGACTGAGGGGAGACAGGGTCCACTTCACTAGAGGTCTTTATTTTGGGGTGCTTTATTCATGTAAAGAGGCTGTAAAACCTCTGAAATGTAACACCCAGGAGGTTCAGGGGTCTTCATCCTCTAGACCAAGGGGAAACCCAGGCCCACTACCCTCATTCTTTATTTGTGGTGATGTAGAGAGTCTGTAAAGCCGATGAAATGTAACACCCAGGAGGTTCAGGGGTCTTCATCCTCTAGACCAAGGGGAAACCCAGGCCCACTACCCTCATTCTTTATTTGTTGTGATGTAGAGAGTCTGTAAATCCTCTGAAATGTAACGCCCAGGAGGGTCATGGGGTTTCATCCTCTAGACCAAGGGGAGACCCAGACCCACTACCCTAGTTCTTTATTTGTGGTGATGTAGAGAGTCTGTAAATCCTCTGTAATGTAACACCCAGGAGGGTCAGGGGGTATCATCCTCTAGACCAAGGGGATACCAAGGCCCACAACACCAGTTCTTTGTTTTGTAGTGATGCATAGAGTCTGGTAATTTAGGCAAATATTTTTGTTTTCTCCACTCTTTTTTTAGTAAAAAAAAAAGTCTGAAAAAACCCATTAGTAAAACGAAATTTGTTTTAGAAGTGTAGATTTTAATTCAACATGAGTGCATTAAACATTGTCAATTCAAGAAACGACTATATATTGCCTTTGAATATTTGTATGAGTGGAAGTAGATTAAATCTTGTGGCCAGTTGCGGCCACTTTGGGCATATTGGTACAAGCCACTTGCGGCCACTATGGTCTCAAAAGTGTTGGTACATGTACTTCATTCCTCAAACACACGTCTTCGCTTTCAGCCTCACTCTGGTTGCATGGGTTTGCATGCATGGCATGTGCCAGAACAAGATGGCCGCCAAGTGACACAAAGCCACAATAAACCTTGTTTTATAAGTGATTTTTTTGTATTCTTGCAACTTGTTTGTAATTGAGCAGTTTATCTCATTATATATTTTCATGTTTTGAAATTAAAATTCTGACAACATTTTTGAGCAGTTTATCTCATTATATATTTTTTTCCCAGAGGTTCAAATTAAATCAGACGCCAATGGGAGGGGAGTGGCCTGGCATGGGTGGTGCCAGGCAGGCTTCAGTGTGGATTACACTGAAGATGGTCAGACGTTACTCGTAGGTGCAGTTGGCTCCCTCGCTTGGAGAGGTAAGAGTGCACTTCGTCACATCACATTGTTATCGTGCCTGATGTTTCGCTTGTATTTATTTTACGTATAAGGCCACGTAAAGAGAAAATTGTTGATCGTCCCCGCCCGACCATACGAAATCCCTGACCCCATTTTTAGTATTTTTATTTTTATTTTTCTCTTGATCATAAAAATCAGCCTTTTGAGTCAAATTTGGCTCTGTTCTGCGTCGCACGCATAGTCACGTCAACCCCGACCACGGGGTTCGATCTTGCAAAAACAAGAACAATTCTTCAAATGTTTACTTAGCCTACACTGCGTTTTAGTTTTTTGAAAATGTTTACAGAAAGTGTCATCTAGGAGTTAAATGAGTTTAACAAAACAATTAAAAACATCACAAAAACCTCTGTTTTATAGTGATTGTGATGATCATACTGGTTTGAACTTGATTTAAATAATTAATATTTAACTCTAATTTATTGTTTTTCTTGATGATTACCTGATTACCAATTCTGTTCTTTTTTTTAAAAGGGAGTGTTGTGTCAATAGACAGCGTGAACAGAATGAGAATGTCTGATGTTACTACGTGGTACCCTTCTGGTGAAGAGGATGAGAGCTACATAGGTAAGATAGGAACAATCATGGGTATAAGAGTAGACTCCCAGTTTGGAATAATTTGGGTGTTTCCTGATTGGGGACCATCATTCTCCTCACTGAATGGTACCCTTCTGGTGAAGAGCTACATAGGTAAGATAGGAACAATCAGGGTATAAGAGTAGACTCCCAGTTTGGAATAATTTGGGTGTTTCTTGATTGGGGACCATCATTCTCCTCACTGAATGGTACCCTTCTGGTGAAGAGGATGAGAGCTACATAGGTAGGATAGGAACAATCATGGGTATAAGAGTAGACTCCCAGTTTGGGGTACAGTGGGTGTTTCTTGATTGGGGACCATCATTCTCCTCACTGAATGGTACCCTTCTGGTGAAGAGGATGAGAGCTACATAGGTAAGATAGGAACAATCAGGGTATAGGGTAGACTCCCAGTTTGGGGTACAGTGGGTGTTTCTTGATTGGGGACCATCATTCTCCTCACTGAATGGTACCCTACTGGTGAAGAGCTACATAGGTAGGATAGGAACAATCATGGGTATAAGAGTAGACTCCAGATACAGTGGGTGTTTCCTGATTGGGGACCATCATTCCCTTCACTGGGATAAAAGGGTTTTTCAATCAGTTTGGGTGTTGTTGTCACCCAGGGTTCCCGTTTGGGGACTTTTCTGTGATAAAAGGGTGTCACAATCAGTTTGATGTTTTTGTCACCCAGGGTAGATTAGATACCCATCATTCTCCCCACTGGGATAAAAGGGTGTTTCAATCAGTTTGGGTGTTGTTGTCACCCAGGGTTTCCCGTTTGGGGAGCAAAACAAAAAACAGGACAAGCTTACAGGCTAATAAATAACGTTATCTGATAAAACTACTGTTAAAACTATATATGGATGGCACTGAGTTATGACATCCGGTATGTGATTTTTTACTCACAAACAGAAAAGGAGAGAAAACTTACTAATAACAATTCTCTGATCCTATTCTTTCCCTCCCAAAATTCCTGGCATGTGGCTTTAGGTATTTCAGCGCTGAAAAGCCAAGCCAATGAAATTGAAAGTATGACAAAGTTGACTGGTTGTAGTCATTAAACATGTTAAACACAGACAGGAAACGGTTTAGTCTAAAAAGCCTTCAAGGTTTAACACGCTGACAGGATGAAACATTGTAATCGTTATCATAACAATACATGCCAGATCCTACATTATCACTCAAAAACACAAGCTATGATATTTTATGAATAAAGATACAAAAGAGCTTAAAAGAAAAGTAAAAAAGCACAAGAAAAAAAGGAAAACAAATTGTAAATAAAGGATTGAGGCAATAAGTTAGTCGCAAAATCCGGGACAAAATTTGAAATTTGATATTTTATGAATAAAGATACAAAAGAGCTTAAAAGAAAAGTAAAAAAAGCACAAAATCGTAAATAAAGGATTGAGGCAGTCAGTTAGTCGCAAAAGACAGTTCACTAAAACGTAAACTTAAGTTATGCCATGATAGGGACTAGGCTTCAAAGCAAGAAAAAGTGTGAATCGCCAAGCACCCATCACTGTCTAATATTTTAATGCTTGTTTGTTTGTTTTGTTTACCCATAAAGGTTATTCCGTCTCTTCGGGTCACTTCCTCTCAAGGGTCACCACGCAAGGCGTGACGGGGGCGCCCCGGGCATACCAGCGTGGAAGAGTCTACATTTACGACCTGACAGACTTCACCCTGCTCACTCAACTCAACGGAGAATCGGTAAATCATTTTAAATTGGGACTCAAACCCACTTTTTTTTCCCCAGGAAAACATAGAATTGTAATATAGAGGTTTGTGGGTAATTGTAGTTAATATTTTCAGATGTTCTCTGTAACATATGGAAAGTGTACTGGTCTTGACAGTAAGACATTCTCTCATAAATTCAAGAGCACCCCAGGTTGGACTCGAACCCTCAATCTTTTATTTTGTGCCGGGAAAACAATTGGAGTGTGGTGGTTTTACGAGTAACTATAGTGGTTATTTTTGTTGGTCATCCTTAGTAACTCGTGCAGAGCACACTGTTTAGAACGTAGAGAATTTTTTTTCAGGAATCTACTTGCATCCATGGTTGGATTCGAACCCCCAACTTTCTGCGTTCCAGGTGTCTCAACTGCTTTTGCCTGAACACAAGGATCAACTCTTAAAATTAACAGGGGCGCCACAGTTTATCCCTGATGGAATAATTTGATTATTTAAAACAGTCTGAATGTTATACAAATCACTTTACAGATGGGAACTTACTTTGGTGCAGCAGTCAAAGGGGTTGACCTGAATCACGATGGGCTCACGGATTTACTAGTAGGAGCACCCCTCTTCTCTGATGTGGAGGACGAAGGACGAGTGTACATTTATATAAACGATGGCGATGTAAGTAGACGTGGAAGGGGAGTGGATTGAGGTCTTTTGGAACTGCAGTTTTAGCTGCGGCTAAGGCTAGTTCACCATCTGGCTACGGCTTGGTCAGTGTATACCACAACAAGGCTGCTGTAGCCAGTAGTCACAGATAGCCAGCTCTGAGAATGTTTAGGAGTATATATAGTTTATATGGAATTTTTACCCCTCCTACTGTCTGACCATTCAATATCATCCACTGTGGTTTTGTATGATAGATAAACTCTGCCTGCATGCAGTATGATATGATGTGATGAATGCATCTTCACAGTAAACAGTCAACCCTCCTACTGTCTGACTATTTTATTGTTATCCACTGCGGTTTTGTATGATAGATAAACTATGCCGGCCTGCAATTTCATATCACGTGGTGAATACATCTACACAGTACACAGTCAACCCTCCTACTGTCTGACAGTTTAATATCATCCACTGTGATTTTGAGTCATAGATAAACTATGCCCGCCTGCAGTATGATATCCTAATGGTGAACGCATCTACACAGTCCACAGTCAACCCTCCTACTGTCTGACTGTTTAATATATTCCACTGTTGCTTTGAATGATAGACAAACTATGCCCCCCTGCAGTTTGATATCATGTGGTGAATGGAGATCTACACAGTGCACAATCAGTTCAGTCATGTCAGTGCACAGATCCCACACAATGCACAAACCACACAGTATGAATGTTTGGTCAATGCTTTGGAAAGTATTTTTATGTAGGAGGAATTGATTATTATTAACAGGCCCCAAACTTATCTGTTCCTAAAATTGTTGTGAACTTTACTTTGTTTTGACTTGAAAGGCCATCTGTCAAAGGATGTTTAGGCTGTGAAAAGTTACAAAGTTATATCTTGTTTGCTTTGTATTGTGATAGGGCATAATGCGGAAGCTGCCAGAAATGCTGACGGGGTCGAATTCTGTCGACGCAAGATTCGGATCGGTCATCGTAGACGCTGGTGACCTCAACATGGACAGATACAACGGTGAGTTGACGACAATGAAGAACAAAATTAGGATGGAAACTGACCTCAGTATTTTATGGTTGATTCAGATTATTTTTTCTGAAAAATTGACTGATTTTTAAAGCTTGCATTTCTTTGGTGACAGATATTGTAGTCGGTGCGCCTTTTGAAGATGAACTGACTGGTGCTGTGTACATCTACCATGGATCGATGACGGGACTCAAGACAACAGCTGCTCAGGTAAGAGTATGGGTCATCCTCAACCTCGTTCCCAGGGGTGATCGATCTCGCCGCACCATTTTTTCCCAGCATGCCTTGCTCGCTCATTACCCCTGGAATTGGTTCATAAAAGTGAATCTGGCACATTTTATTTAGGCCTGTGGCCGCTCCACTCTATGTGTCCGCTCAAGTATGGTAACCCGCAAAAGAGGCATCAAGTCAAAGAGCAACTGGTCCCCTCTCATTCTTCATTGATCTTGTGATATGTCTTGTATGCAGTTTAGGGTAACCGTGGTAAAACATGATTCATTTGAAATGGAATCGCGCCAAAATACTTGCATTTTGACACGCGCGTACCAATCGTCCTACAAGAGCCATACAAGCGGATATCCGGGAAGTCCTTCAGCATTCCTCTAATTTCCTTTATTTGACCTTTGATTTACCCTTTTTGCTCTGAGAGGATTTCCAGGGAAGTCCTTCAGCATTAGAGTTTCCTTCATTTGACCTTTGATTGACCCCCCTTTTTTCCCCCACTGGATATACGGGAAGTCCTTCAGCATTCCTCTGAAGTTTCCTTCATTTCACCTTTGATCGACTCCCCTTTTTTTCCTCCAGAGGATATACGGGAAGTCCTTCAGCATTCCTCTGAAGTTTCCTTCATTTGACCTTTGATCGACTCCCCTTTTTTTCCTCCAGAGGATATCCGGGAAGTCCTTCAGCATTCCTCTGAAGTTTCCTTCATTTGACCTTTGATCGACTCCCCTTTTTTTCCTACAGAGGATATCCGGGAAGTCCTTCAACATGCCTCTAGTTTCCTTCGGCAGTTCCATATCAGGGGGAATGGACATGGATGGTAACGGCTACCCGGATCTGGTAGTAGGAGCTCATCAGAGCAACATGGCAATGCTCTTCCTGTGAGTCTAAAGAGCCATTTTCCAAAACTTAACTTCAGCCTTCATTTCCGGCTTTGGCTCGGAAGACAACATGTATGCCAGCATTGTGGCTGTTAACAGGGCTCCAAGACCTCAGGGCTTGTAACTAAAAATATTGACCCAAAAATTTACCAAAATGAGGCTGTGTCCAAATTGGCGGCTATGGCTACAGCTGTTGCTAAGGGTTTCGCTACAGGCCTCCTATTCTTCAATGCATGTTGGCTTGATGACCAAGCCACAGCCGCTAACATGAACACGGCCTGAGGCTGGAACAGACAAAATAATCTGGTTCTTTTTTGTTGAATTGACAATCGGCATTCAGGATTAATTTTGGAGACAGGGAACAATTCAAAGATGGTGGCAGCTTGAGAAATATGTATCGGAAAGATCTATACACCAGTTATTGTTTTGCCCACTTTTTATGTTTACTTGTAAAACAGGAGTAAGCCCGTAATCCGTATGCTGGCATCAATCGTCGTGCACAACACACCGATTGACCTGAACCGCACAGATTGCCTGTTTCAAGGTAAACTGGTACCCTGCGTCAGAGTGTTAACCTGCTTCATATACAACGGCGAGGCACTCCCACAGAGTATAGGTAAGCCAGTCTCAGTTCCTCCTTGTTTTTCTCTTTAAATCCGTCTCGTTCATTTACTTGAAGGTAGGGTCATAGATTTATTGGCAAAATTATAAAGAAAGATACAGTAAAAGTCACATGTGAAAGTTTCAGCTGTATACAGTGTCATACTTGCTGGGAAAACAGCAAAAACTGTTATGGTATTTTCACAAGAACGTCAAATCCATCCATGTTTAATAATAATATGTTTAGCGAAGTGACAGCGGCGGGTACCAACCACATCTGAGGCTGCAGCATTTGCGAACGGACACCAACCCCTCAGAAATCTGAGATTCAAATGTTTTTGAGTGAAAAATTTTCCAAACCATATGAAGTTTTTATGGTCATTAAGTTTTGGAGTATTTACCAATATAATGACCCAACTTCAAGGGCCTATATTTTCCTGACCATGACGCTGTTGATGAAGTGCAGAATTCCATGGATCATAAGCGCAAAATGGTTGTGGTAAGCAGTGCCATGAAATTCAAGCTTAGCATGAAAACGTCAGGCCCGGATGATTTCATCCTCTCTCATACTGACTTTGGCTTTTGGTTGCGGCTTAATATGGCTTATGGCTACAGAAGCAATGATGAAGGATTAGACAGTGATCTGTAACTGTCAATAAGCCATAGCCAATCAACTGTAACACCACCTATCTAAGGATGCATCGGAATGAAATGACTTTGGCTACAGAGACAGTATTGAAGAATAGGCCTTTGCAAGCAGCCAATGACTTCACAGCAAGATTTTATAAGTTATCTTGTCTGGTATCTTGTCTCTCCAGCCATCAACTACACACTTGAAGTGGATTACTTCAAGAGGCAGACTGGACTTCCAGGACGTCTCACCCTGCTTGAGAATGGCGTCCGTAGAGGCGGAAGAATCTCAAGAACTGCTACTCTGAACGGCGGAGTACGTGCCTGTCAGGAGTATGAGGCACATATCTATGTGAGTGGGAACAATTATTTCTTTTAAAACTGTCTGCTTAAATTAACGGCCCTCTGGTTCAGCCGGAACGCTGCAGAGCTAATTCTTTTTCAACATGATCGACTGGCGTGTTGTGGCTGAGCGGTCTAGTGCATTGGACTCGCTATCTGATAACTTAATCATCAGAGTGTGGATTCTATTCCCGGCCATGACACTTGGTGTCCCTGAGCCGGGCATTTGAAACCACAGTTGCTTCTCTTAACCCAGGTGTACAAATGGGAAACCTGAGACAGTATTGTGTTGGAGTAGCCTCTTTGGCGCTAAGTTAAGCAGCGGGGGTTATATACTCCCCCACCGGGGAGATGAGAAAGTTTGAGGAATGGTCCAAGTATGCATGATGAACAGGGATAATAATGTTGTAAAGTGCCTTGATCTAGCTACTAGGAGATGTGTGTTATCTAAGAACCAAATATCATTATTATTATCATTTGTGAAAGTGTAGAAGTTTTAGTTTCGGTTGAGTCGAGAAAATCCGTTCCAATTATATTTTATTTTGTGTTTCTTTCCCAATCGTCTAGAACAACATGAAAGATTTCTTAAGCCCTCTCCCTTTTAGATTGACCTATGACATCAGGACAACGGAGAATTCCATCGGTCTGCCGATCACGGCGTGCACTGGGTTCTGTCCAGTACTCGACATGTATTCACACAATACAATTGTAGAGCAGGTACATTTTTGAAACATAGTGAACAATATATTTATTTATTTATGACGCATCCAACAGCACATTTAGCGCCAATAACAGGATGAATAGGAAACGAGAAGAAATGTTAAGTTTTCTAGATGTGGGAGAGAAAAAACCTAATGGGGAAAACTCACGAAATCAGGTAGGAACTGAAAACCCAATCCATGTGCAAGGCTCCGGTCTGAGGTGGGATTCGAACCAGGGTCCACAGAGGTGAAAGGCAGGGATAAAACCCACTGAGCCAACCTGATACCTAAATGCCCATCAACACTGTAAGCACACACCAATATTAGTTCTACTTGTTGGTATGAATGTCGTGTCTTGTGCAGGCGCCGTATACATGTAGCATAAGAATTCCACTGTAGCTTTGATGAAATTAATGACATTTTCCATCTTTATACCTACATTTCTTGACAGATCTCATAGGCTTAAATGACTTAAGAAATCCAGATTCACCACTGCCACTTGGTTAGGGTTATTTTAGTTATGTCACTATGTCTGAAGTCTTGAATCTGCCAAACACGAGCAAAAGTGGGGCGGCCATGGCCAGCCGGCCACCCCCGTTGCTACTCGCCTGCCGGAGTGGCTATAAAGCATTTTTATAAACAAAATTATGTCTGAAAAAGGTTGTCTGACAAATTGAATGTCCATGTGCCTAATGTTTCAGTTTTGTTTCTTTATAAGGTTGGATTTATATTCAACTGTGGTGAGGACTCGGTCTGTGAGACGGATCTGCAGTTAAAAGCAAGGATAGCCCTGGCCAGGTTAGGAAAAAATGTCTTTTCTTTAAAGTTCATCTGGAATAATAAGACAAGTGGCGTGTCATGGCCGAGCAGTCTAGTTCATCGGACCCAAGCTCTGGTGTTGTCAGCAGCAGAGTGTGGATTCAATACCCTGGCTCTGAGAAGAACTGTTTATTTATTCTCCTTTCTTGCCATTGGTTGGTATTCTTTCTTGTAGAGGGACACCGTACATTCCCTACGGCAACGACGAGAACTTATACATATACATTGATCTGACCAATCAGGGAGAGGAAGCCCATTTGACCCAGGTCACCGTTACGCATCCGATGGACATCACGTTTGTCCGAGTTGAAAGTGACCAGGTGGGTTTGTGGACCTTATTAATGGTTTCAGCACTGTCCCAAAGAAGGAGTCCAGACTACTAATATTGTACCAAGCATTAAAGGAAAATGCAAATCACTGCTTTTCGGAAGAGAAAATGAATTCCAATCCACAAATCTTCAACAAACACATGACCCACTAAACCTTTGAAGTATTTGGTTGACACTTTTGAGTAAAAACAACAAATCAATGGTTTTTGTGTTGTCTGGGTTTATTTCATATTGGGGTTATTTTTGATTGGTGGTCTTCAAATGCTATTTTCTTGACTTGACAGTATTTCAGAAAGGATATTTCGCGGGAGGATTGGTGCTGGTATTGAACTTTAGAATCAGTGAGCTTTCAGATGGGAATAGTTCTCTGGAGGATTGGTACTGGTATGAACATAAGAATCAGTGAGATTTCAGAGGGAAATATTTCAATTAAGGGTTGGTACTGGTATGAACTTTACAATCATTTAGCTTGTCAGATTAAAAACTTATAATCCTAAATCATAATTTGGGAGGCTGAAAAGCTGAATTGCGAATGATGCAGCCACAGAATGGTCAAGCCAAAAGCTTGTAAAGGCACCTGTTTGCAGCCAGCCACATCGACCCATAAATATGGGTGACCATGGAGTACATCGAGAGAGTGAAAGCGTTTGATTTTTAATCAATTGTTTTTGATAATCGACAATCCTGTATGATTGTTTAACTTCCAGAGGAGTAATGGCTTGGTGGTGTGCCGACCAGAAGAGGGTCTAAACAGAACGTCAAAAGTGCTCTGCGACGTAGACAACCCCATGAAGGCATTCAGTAAGGTAAGACACCCCTGTGTGAAACCATGGGGCAGGAGCGGTAGGCACAATTTTGTGTTTTATCAATAACAGTAATCCTCTATTAGAACCCCCCCCTTTCAGATAGTGTAGTCATCCATGGGGTTGAGTTCCCTAAACAGGTCACCATAACCCTATGAAGTTTGCCTGCGGCAGTCCCCAATGACATGTCCACACAAAAAAAAGCCATACGTTGTACACACCCATTGAAACACGTACAGATTTTTCGCTTATGCAAGTTTGTACACGAATTGTGCATTTTATCTATACATAAGGTCTGCTGCCAATATAATGTAATCTGTCTATCATCAGGCTACTACAAAGTCTTTCCAGCATAGGAATTACATTGGGACCACCCCAAACAGACATTGCCCTATAATTAAAAGTGTCTTCCGATGAGGCGCAAGTAATCCTTCGTGTATTTTTGGGAGCCTTGGGTCCCAGGGTTAACTAACGGCCTGTGATTTTTCAATTTTTTTTCTGGTTTTCCAGATGTTTTGAAGATGTGAACTTTTATCATCAAGGTTTTTTTTTTCTTTTTTTTTTTCTCAGAGATCGTTCATGGTCAAGCTCTTCATTCCCTCCTTGACCCTGGAGACTCAAACGGTGGAGATCGAAGTCCAGGCAAAGACGTCAAGCAGTGAGGCCAACAGTACACTATCTGATAACACACTGGTGATGAATCTACCGGTGAAGATCGAGGCAGACGTTACAATATCAGGGTGAGTTTAGAGACCCCTTGTTTTTAAGTGGCGTGCCGTGGCCAAGCGGTCGAGCAAACCGGACTCAAGCTCTGGTGTATCAGATCAGCAGAGTGTGGGTTCGAGTCGCAGTCTCGACATGTTTGTCCTCAAGCAAGACACTTAACCTTTATTGCCTCGTCCTTCTGATGGGATGTAAAGCCGTAGGTCACGAAGAGCCAAGTTACACTTATCGTTTAGAGAAGGGTCTTGCCCCGGTGTTTTTGGCATGGTTGGCAGCAGATTGAGCCACATCAACTTGTAAACTCTTATAAGGAGTTACATTTATGGGTTTTACAATTGAAAAATGAAAACTTAAACTGTCTTAAACTGTCTGAAACATTTCTGCCTCTCAGAAAACTTAACTTGATTGATGGCACTTTACAAATCGCTTTATATTAAAGATATAGAGGATTGGTAATAATGGGGAAAAAACTATTAGTTTCAGTCTGAAAGCTCACTGATTCTAAAGTTTATACCAGTACAAATTCTCCAAAGAAATGTTTTCATCTGAAAGCTCACTGATTCTTAAGTTCATATCAGTACCAATCTTCCAAAGAAATATTTCTATCTGAAAGCTCACTGATTCTAAAGTTTATACCAGTACTAATTCTCAAAAGAAATATTTTCATCTAAAAGCTCACTGATTCTAAAGTTCATACCAGTACCAATCTTCCAAAGAAATATTCCCATCTGAAAGCTCACTGATTCTAAAGTTCATACCAGTACACTGATTCTAAAGTTCATACCAGTACCAATCTTCCAAAGAAATATTCCCATCTGAAAGCTCACTGATTCTAAAGTTCATACCAGTACAAATTCTCCAAAGAAACATTTTCATCTGAAAGCTCACTGATTCTAAAGTTCATACCAGTACCAATCCACCAAAGAAATAATATTGTCGGAATAACTGTTGAAAGTCAAGGAATTAGCATTTGAATCACCATTGTTTGTTTCGATTGCCGCAATTGATTAAAGTATTTGAATGATCTATCCTGACCAAAGTTTGACCTTTCTGATAAATTTAGTCAAACCACAGCCACTAAAATCTTCGCAGTAGAAACCACAAATTCCAATTATGAAAAGATGGCGCTCGACTACCCTGCAGGTCAAAGTCTTCGGATGACCTCACAGGAAGTACTTCCTTCCCACCACAAACTTCCGAATGTATACTTTTGTTACAAAGAACTTTAAACTTTATTTGACAATGGGTACAGGTTCTCTGTGGTGGTAAAGTAAAGCCACAATGCCAAGATCATTATTTCGGAGGTCGGTGTATTTTTGTTTGATTGGCATTCATCCAGTTTGAACGGATGGATCGGTTGTTTCTGTGACCATGAGAGACCGACGTGTGTTGCATCCTGTATGATTGCAGTTAGTTTTGGTTTGATCCAAGGTTCTTTAATAGAACTTTGTCAACCCGGTTTATTTGTAAAATGGCGTGTGTAACATACTCAGATTGAAAGTACACATGTAAATGGTCACAGATTTGCACATAACTAATTTGGTAGGAAGATGGGCCTGGCGGAAAACTTCCCTTGAAATATTTTTGAAACATCTTTAAGAATGGGCAACCAATACTCTGTAGCCATTCCATGGGAAAGAAAGGAATACAGTTTTTTCTCAAATACGACTTTATTTCAGAGGGAAATATTTCACAGGAAAAATGGTTCTAGTATGAACTTCATAATCAGTAAGCTTTCAGACTAAAATTAAACAAATATATTTTTAAATTTTATCCTTACCAACCCTGTATAAACACCTTTAAACAATGCCACTGCAGTAAATGAACAGACCTTGTAACTCACAACTGCTTAATCTAGTAAAAATGTTTATCAGTTAACAAAGTGGTTTAACCATTTCACGCCAATATGAGCGTGAAATGTGTTTGGTTTGTTGAAATTTGAGCGTGAATTTGTTTGGTTCATCGAAATTTGAGTGCACAATTTGTTTGGTTTGTTGAAATTTGAGCGTGAAATTTTTTGGTTTTGTTGAAATGTGAGCGTGAAATTTTTTGGGTTTGTTGAAATTTGAGCGTGAAATTTGTTGGGTTTGTTGAAATTTGAGCGTGAAATTTGTTTAGTCTGTTGAAATTTGAGTGTGAAATTTTTTGGGTTTGTTTTTACCTGTAGGGTTACTCATCCAGAGCAAGTGGTCTTTGGTGAGACCAAAAGCAAGATTGACGGAGGGAGTACGTCGTACGAAGCCGGGACCGATGGCATCCCTCTAACGCCTGTGAGAGAAAATCTCACATCAGAGGCAGACAGACAAGAATCCATCGGCCCGAGGTTCAGGCATGTCTATGATGTAAGGTCTTTTTTTTCCCCCTTTTTATTTTTATCTTCAACAAGAATTTTGTCTTTTTGTCACATTGATGTACATTTGCTGCATGTGCAAATTTGTTTTGCTACTTGTGACTGGCATAGGCCTGTTGGTAATTTCACAAGAAATCACTAATTTCATCGTTGGAAGGCATTTTTTGTGACAGAGATTGTCAATCTTTGTAAAACTGTAGTTTGAATCCCTGACATTTTCGTGTGGTGAAGTATTTCAATAAAACCAAAGTTAATCAAATGGAAAAGAGTAAATATATACACTACCCTTACCTTAACCCTAGTTGTCAGGTTGGCGTAGTGATATCTTTCCTCGCCTTCCACCTCAAGGACCCCCGGTTCAAATCCCACCGGGGGCACTAAATGTGGATTGGGTTTTCAGTCCCTACCTGATTGCGTGGGTTTCCCTGGAATAATTCTCTGGGGTTTTCCTCCCACATCTAAAACTGAAACTTCCTTCTTTGTATTCTCTCCATGGGGTTCTTGGCTAGTACAGTGATTAAGTTTGCTTTTCTGAGAGTCCTTGGCTTCACAACCAGAATTAATAAATGAAATGAAAATAAATGAAATTAAAATGAAGACCCTAACCCTAACATGTATATATATATTTTGTTTTCATAGGCACGTAATTTAGGACCGAGTACAATCCCCTTCCTGACAACAGTGAATATCAGTCTACCTTGGAAGACGCTCAGTGGTGATTGGTTGCTCTACTTTACGCATATTGAGGTGAGTCTTTTTATGGACTAGTCCCGAGCAGGACCCGATTTCGTATCAAGCTGTTCAGCTAAAATTATCGGACGTCACACTAAAAGCCTATAACTGACAAACCCTGATGACAACTGACGACAACAAGTTTTAAATGCATTGATTTGAATTTTTTTCTTTAACCCACCCACATTTTCAAAAAATGGAAATTTTAAAAATTGCCATTTCAAAATGGATCCTTATTGTTTCTTTGCAGTTACAAGGCACAGGGAGATGCAAGTACAACCACATCCTACAGCATCAACACAAACAGCTCCCTCAGTATAAAGCTAATATTACTAGCCCGGAAAATGCTCCCCCTGCCTTCTACATGTCAGGAGAGGTAAGACAAAGTCATTTTTGCAAATTGTTTAAAGGGTGTGTCGTGGCCGAGCGGTCTCGGGCGGTGGACTCAAGTTCTGCATAGCTTAAGATCTTGTTTAAAAAAAAATGTAAATGCAAACTACAGTTAATTTGCCAGAAGTGCCTCCCACCCCCCCTCTTGAAAAAAAAATTGTGCACCCCTTCTGCCCCCTTAAAAAAAATCACCTTATTTCCATCGCTGTCAACAACCTCTGCAGGCACTTCATATTTACTCCCAGGTGTAGAGAAGCAATTACTATTTTTGTATAACCAAATCAAGATAGTTGATCAACGTTCATGTTTGTTTGTGGTATTTTTTTTCATCAGTCGCTAACGTATAACTGCAAGAATGCCCGGTGTGCAACCATCTTCTGCGTCATTGACAATCTACGAATGGGCGAGGGCGCTGTGGTGCAGATCCAAGCACGCTTTTTTGAAAAGACACTGGCTGATGTGAGGATTTTTTGTATTATCATTTTTAAATTAAGTACAAATTTTAGTACGAAATAGAATTTTTAAACAAATGGTGTGTTTTGTCACAGATTTTGTACCGCTAATGTATTTTGTTGCTAAGGAATATGTTAAGGAGAAATGGTTCACTATTGTATGAATAAACATTTTCATGGTTTTTTTTGTTTAACAGTTAGGATACAGCACTATAAGACTTCAAGGTCATGCCATGGTGAAAGTGGAGCATCACCGTAACGTTCACATACAACCAAGAAACGGTCGCCCGGACTCCATTGTGGTAAGAACATGATATCAAAATAATTGTAGTTTTGACCGAAAGGTCCCCAGAATATCCACAGAGGCTGAGAGGGGCATTGCCCGAAATGCCCTGGGCATTCAAAAAATGTAGCAACATTTTACCACCAAGTACAAGGGCTGCCCTACATACAATGTACCATGCCAGAAACACCGGGGCAAACCCCTCCCCTTTAAGGAGAAGTGTACTGGTTTCTTTTACAATCTGCAATCTGGAACCAACCATGCCAGAAACACCGGGGCAAACCCCTCCCCTTTAAGGAGAAGTGTACTGGTTTCTTTTACAATCTGCAATCTGGAACCAACCATGCCAGAAACACCGGGGCAAACCCCTTCTCTTTAGGGAGAAGTGTACTGGTTTCTTTTACAATCTGCAATCTGGAACCAACCATGCCAGAAACACCGGGGCAAACCCCCTCCCCTTCAAGGAGAAGTGTACTGGGCTCTTTTACAATCTGCAATCTGCAGCCAACCGTGCCGCCTATTTCATAAAAAGGTTTACGCAACTGCATATGTCCACTTGCGCACATTTATTGCATAAGCTGTGCAACAGAATTGCACAATTGGAATTAACGCAGTTGCGTAAAGTTTTGTGAAATAGTCTGCAGATCTTGAGTCCAGGGACTAGACTGCTTGGCAACGACACTCCGACATTGTATCTTGGTGAGATAGGATTCATCTGTACATCAGGGTTAGTTTCAGTAAGACACAACTTTTGTCTAGCCATTTACAGGCTATTTTGCAATCAAGGTTCAACATTTCTCTACCGACACAACGTAATTATAATACTAATTTTATTGTTTGCATGTTGCAGGTGGAAACTGTGGCCTACACCGAGTCCTCAATCACTTCACAGACAGTGCCAACATGGGTGATTGCTGTCAGCACGGTTGCGGGAGTATTTTTTTTGATAATTGTGGTCCTAATATTGTGGAAGGTGAGTGTATGTTTATTTCCCGTTCATATTCTCTTTTCACAAAGAGAAAATCAGGATGTTGGTGTGATGGACTTCATTACAAAAATTGTTGATTGTGTCAGTAGGCATTAGTTTTCAATATCGTCAGTTCAGTACTACTGGATAATGTCAGTATGAAAGTTTGTATGAGTTTCATAATTGTGGTTTACTATAATATTTTGGAGCCACCGAGTTTATTGGCGATTTAACTTCCCCAAAGTAATTGTTTGGAAAAGATGAACGTGAATTTTGTTTTGAAAATGTTCAGCTGCTGGTGTTTTTGATTATTTGTTTCCGATTTAAAAAAAAGTTTGGATTTTAAGACACTTTTGATTATTACAATAATGTGTGAGACTGTAAATGAGAACCTTGTAGCGCTGAGCCGACAAATTATATTCTAGATCATTTTGGACATAGCGTGAACTTCAATCAAGTATCTGTTTGTCGCCCTCTATAGTGTGGTTTCTTCAGGAGGCATATGAGAGAAGAAATGCAGAAATTGATCAGCGATGTTGACGAGACGGAATCGTTAAACCACGAGGTAGACGGAGGAAACTACAAGGCACCATTCCAAGACGACGAGGACTGACCCGACCCCCCCTAGAGGTCATGACCTCCACAGGGGGGTCATGACCAATGAACTCTTATCAGCATATGACTGTGACGTCATAACATTTACTGGTGGTGCTTTATTGGGTTTTTCGTTCGACAATGCTAGCGTTTTACAAGGCTCACTACGATTGCAGCCCAATAAACTAAGTTGAGGCCTTACTTGGAAACTTTTTATCATGAAGTACATGATATTGTGACGACTTTAACACTTCAGTAACATCCATGATGTCAGCATTGGGAGTTATGTTTTTATGGCGTGGCTGAGCACATTGGACTGATGGTGGGGCCGGAGTCATCCTGTAGCTAGAGGGGAGTGGAAGCACAGAAATCCACACAACTGCCCTGCTTTACAAGAGCCGCCAGCAAGCTACTATAGATCTTTATCATGCTGCCACCATCTTGGTTATGTTCCCTGTATCCAATAATGCTAATGAATGCTAGTATTCATTGCACAAAATAGGATCCATACTAAATTTTCTTCAAGCCTCTGTTCGGTTACAATGATTTGAATTGGAGAAAAATCAAGATGGTCGCAATATGATAAAGGTTTATTGCTTGCAGTGAGCATCAATGGAAATTCTGCTCGAGAAGTCTCCGGAAGCAGAAAACGTCTGCATCTGCTGTGAAATTCTCCTCATGCCTGTTTGGAAGAACTAAACTTGCGCAGTGCTAATCTGATTGACACAACAAGAGACTTAACATAAATTTGTTCAGCAGTTTTATATTTAATCCACTTCAAATCTTAGCCTTTTAATGTTACAAGTCAAGAGTATTGAACTCAAATCACCCGTCATCATCACAATAATCTTGGTTGCGCCACTTCAGGAGTCAATTTACCCGTGTGTTATACAGTGTAGTGGGTATTTTAAGCGATGCAGTGTACACACGCTTTTACCATAGAATCTATGTGTAATTTGACTCCCAAAACGGCAACCGTGGCAGAAAAGAGTGACGTTGATGTAAGGGCTCAATACAAAGCAAATACTGTTGGAACCAGGGCTCGAAATTTATACTGGACCGCCAGCCAGTTACTTTAGCATCGGGCCAGTAAACTCATGACTGGACTCAAGTCCGGTGGTCTTGTGTTTTCATTCAAATGTTGACATTCATGCTGATACAAAATCTTTCAATTCTGTTGAGTATTGAGGAATTCTTACCGATAATACAAACAAGATAACATTTTCTCTAAGAGGTTGTTTGAAATTTAAAAAGTTCAAAATATTAAACTGTTATCCTGGACTTGTTGTAAACAATTCTGGTCCAGTAATTATTTTGAGCTATAAGCCCTGCAGTCTTGTGGATCCCCTCCCCCAATTCGAGCCCCTGGAGTGATCCCTTATTATAATATTATGTACAAAGCTATTATTGCTTGAGAAAAACTATACATGTATACACAGGTAAAACATTACCCTTTTAAAAGTGATTTTATAAAGACAAGGAGAAAAGTTAACGCTAAATACAGGGATTAAACAATGCCTTGGGGAGTATGCAGGACAAAAAAGGCGGGAAATTAAACTATCTTTAACACTTTAGCGACCACAGTAAGAGGGTTGTACCAAAACGCCCACAGCGGCCACAAATGGGCGTAAGATTTTACCGATTTTCATTCAGCTAAAGGTTATCTTCTGAATTGTCAACTATCCGTGTTTTAAACGTCTACATTTCTAAAATGACATTTGCTATAGGCCTTATGCATTGACGTTATCACGCTGAGCCATCTCTGAAGTAAAGTTATGATATAGCAATAAAAAAACGCATGTACGCCCCGCGTGCAGGATGGACAAATGAGCAGTCTCCTTTTGACCTCTAGCAGAGGGCGCTCTACCCAAATGACGTCATGTGCATAAGGTCTATTGTTTTTACTTCAAAAGAAAAAAAAATCAGCCATGTTTGAGTACATTATAAACAAGGTGACGATGGAACAAAAAAATATATCTCTTATAAGGGTTAGAGGGTTTACATACATGTAATATTTTGATGAGATTGAAAATGTAAATGGTCTCAGATTGACACCTCACTTACGTGAAATATATTTTTGCCTGAAATGCTATAGTTTGTTTTAGAAATGAGTAAAAACAAGTAGTTTTGTGAACACGCTGTTTGAAACAGTGAAAGGTTTTCACTGTTTTTCGTGTGACTCCGATGACCGATTGAGCTTAAACTTTTTACAGGTTTTTAAAGTCATGCATGTGTTGGGTCACATCAAGTGCGGATACTGGTCCAATGTTTTATGCGTACTTTAATAAAACAATACTGTAAGCGAATTATTACAAATAAGAGGCGATTTCGTGCGGCCACAATTTGTTTTGATCAGACTGGCCAGACGGTCTATAAGCTCAAATAAATTTCTTATCAAAATCTACTCATCAGCTACAATACACTTGTCTCAATGAATAATTTACGTGTGCTAAAAATTCAGTCTGCAGAAATTTGAATAATTACAAGGTTTTCAAATGGTGCTGGTAACAATGACCTCTTTGGTAATTTAAAAGAATGGTAGAAAGAAGTTAGCTTCCATGTTGCACCAGAGGTGTGAAGGTATATTATTAATGAAGTGGTTGATTTTAGAGAAGATTTGGGCCCAATTTCATTAAGCATGTAGGCACAGAAAACTCTTGCTAAGGAAAAGTAGGTTACCAACCAAAAATACCATACAGTGACAGTGCAAAGAAATTTGCTGAGCAGAATTTTCTGCTAAACAGCTTTATGAAATAGGGCCCTGTTATTAAGTGAATGGTTACAGGCAAGTTCATAATCATAGTAAAACAAAAATATATTAACATTTGGCAAAATTAAAATTGGTTACCAGAATATCTACATCATTAAACCTGGGCACAATTTGATAGAGCTGCTTATCGACAGATTTTGTGCTTACTGTGTGATTTATGTTTTTATGGCGTTGCTTACCGTAAGCACAAGAGAAGACATGCTAACCTTCTGGTGCTTGCTGTGAGTGATTACACAAGGGGTAAGCCCTACATTTTTATAAAGGTGTGAGCCTTGCATTTCGGTCAAAATTGGGCTGAAATCTGATAAAATCACAAGGGGTAAGCCTTGCATTTTGGTGAAAATTGGGCTGAAATCGGATAAAATCACAAGGGGTAAGCCTTACATTTTTGTTGAAATTGGGCTGAAATCTGATAAAATCACAAGGGGTAAGCCTTGCATTTTGGTCAAAATTGGGCTGAAATCTGATAAAATCACAAGGGGTAAGCCTTACATTTTTGTTGAAATTGGGCTGAAATCTGATAAAATCACAAGGGGTATTAAGCCTTACATTTTGGTCAAAATTGGGCTGAAATCTGATAAAATCACAAGGGGTAAGCCTTGCATTTTTGTTGAAATTGGGCTGAAATCTGATAAAATCACAAGGGGTAGGCCTTACATTTTGGTCAAAATTGGGCTGAAATCTGATAAAATCATGAGGGGTAGGCCTTACATTTTGGTCAAAATTGGGCTGAAATCTGATAAAATCACAAGGGGTAAGTCTTACATTTTTGTTGAATTTGGGCTGAAATCTGATAAAATCACAAGGGGTAAGCCTTGCATTTTGGTGAAAATTGGGCTGAAATCTGATAAAATCACAAGGGGTAAGCCTTACATTTTTGTTGAAATTGGGCTGAAATCTGATAAAATCACAAGGGGTAAGTCTTACATTTTTGTTGAAATTGGGCTGAAATCTGATAAAATCACAAGGGGTAAGCCTTACATTTTTGTTGAAATTGGGCTGAAATCTGATAAAATCATGAGGGGTAAGCCTTACATTTTTGTTGAAATTGGGCTGAAATCTGATAAAATCACAAGGGGTAAGTCTTACATTTTTGTTGAAATTGGGCTAAAATCTGATAAAATCACAAGAGGTAAGCCTTGCATTTTGGTGAAAATTGGGCTGAAATTTGATAAAATCACAAGGGTAACCCTACCTTTTGGTAAAAATTTGGTTAAATCTAATAAAATCCCAAGGTGTAAGCCTTGCATTTTGGTCAAAATTTTGCTTAAATCTGATAAAATCACAAGGATGCCTTGCATTTTTGTCAAAATTGGGCTAGTTATCGGATAAAATCACAAGGGGTTAGCCTTACTTAGCAGATTTTTTTGAGCTGAAACAGCCTAATGAAAATTGACCAAGGGCCCAACTTCAAAGAGCTGCTTAAGCTTAAACGATGATCTGCTAAGCAAAAATTAGCAAGGAGTACCAGTCACAACTGTGGTACAGGGTATTTTGGCTGGTAACCTTATTCTGCTAGCACAGTGTTATTAGCTACTTTTTGTGCTTAAGAAGCTCCATGAAATTGAGCCCAGATGCTTTGTGTAGACTTTACTAATACAAACAGCTAGGTAAAGTTAGAACCTGCAGAGTGCAAAATTCTGTAGTAAATTCTGTGGTAAACTCTGTAGCACACCTGTATTATTATAAGTTCACCATTGTATATTCTGTACACATAACATTAATAATATATTTTTGTGCTTAGACCATTATGCAATCATGTACAGGTAATTCCATTATGAAAGAAAACAAAATCATCTTAATACAAATAATCAGGTTCCATTATAAAAAGTTTGTAGAATTTTATTTTGTTTAAACACATACCACAAATGCTGATCCAATAACGCCAACTGAAATTATGTTGTGGCGTTCTGTATATATTTATATATAACATGTTAAAAACTACGCAGAAATATGCAAAAAACAACTCTAGATGGGGATGAGAATGAGGTCTGCGCCCAATTTCATGAAGTTGTTAAACAAAAATAATGCATTTCTTTATAGCAAATATGCAGGATACCAGTCACGACAACATTAACTTTATTGCATTTTGGCAGTGGTAACCGAAAGCAAACATTTGTCTGTGACGAGCGCAGTATTTCGCTAACAAGCTTTATGAAATCGGGCCAAGGCACCTCTTCAGTTTCGAAATGCAGGTTGTTGTTTTGGTTTTTTTTGGGGGGGAGGGGTCTTCTTAAAAGTTGTAATGTAAAAATAAAAACGAACTATTAAAAAAATTAAACAAAAACAAAATGGTGTATTATGTATAGTTTTCTTCTGGTAATGGATGACGGATACAGATTTGCAACTCATTTACATATCTCATGAATAAAGAAATGGCTGATTTGTAAAATCATGAATATGCTGATTTTGGAATCTGTGACCCAATCAAAATGCCTAGCGTTTATTCTATGGCATGTAGAGATAACATTTGGAATTCTTGAAACGTACCCAGAGGTAGAGTCTCGCTGAAAAACCAACAGACAGTGCCTCAAGTTAGAAATGCGTCTGTGATGTGCCGAGGTTTATATATAAAGATAGGGTCATTATTAGTTTGTTGTCAATGTAATGCTGTTTTATAGGCAAAATTATCAAGAAAAATACAATAAAAGACACCTAAATACAGTGTCTACTTGTTGAGAAAACAGAAAAAAACCCACCAAAACCCTGTTATGGTATTTTAATCAAGAACGTCAAATCCATCCACATTTAGCAATGTCAAAAAAACACTGTGCTCATTCACAGCGGGTACCAACTGCATCTCTGG
The DNA here is from genome assembly GCA_021014325.1 of Plazaster borealis. NCBI lineage: Eukaryota > Metazoa > Echinodermata > Asteroidea > Forcipulatida > Labidiasteridae > Plazaster > Plazaster borealis. The sequence continues at coordinate 11,582,678 of CM037467.1, forward strand.
CCATACTGAGGGCAGAATTTAAATGGACACCATGCAAATTTCAAAAGTCGCCCACAAGTAATCTTTAGAGATTCAAATTTGTTCGGCATACTTTTATTAATTTTTCTGATCAACAGGGGGCTCGTCACATGAAATAATTTCGCAGGATGCTAACTACCAAATTACCATCTTTATAATACAATTTCCTTTTGGGGTCATTACCAAAGAATAACCCTACCCTTAAGACAACTACATGTAAACCAAAATTATTTGCAATGTTTAAAAAAAGCGTTTGCCAAGTTGATTATATTCACATTACAAGACGACCGAAAAGCGATTCGACATAAAAACCCCCAAAACTGTCCACTCATTGGTGCAAATTAACCATCATCTATGACCTATGACCTACAATTATGTAAACCTTAAAACATTAGCACTTTGACGAATAAAGCTTTTTGGTTAAATGCTTAGGCATCAGTATGCATCTTAAAATCCTGAAAGAGTCTTTGCTTGCGCTACCAAGGCGTCTTTCAATTGTTACAAAAAATGTATGCATACATGTACTTTGGTCGGTTTTCAAAAAATATGACCTTTGTTACGAAGTAAAAGACAGACACTTACATTAGCTTTTATTTAAAAAAATACACAAAAAAACGGACGTTAATTCGAGCAACCACCTTAACACAAAACAAAAATTAAATCAAATTGTGACCAAAGTAAAGTGTGACTGTACATTTAATACTTTTTAAAAGCTCACCATACACTTGAAGAAAAAAAAACCTCACCTTTTTTTCCCATTTACTGTTTACGACAAAGGCAAGTTTGAAAGTTTTCTCAAAGTGTTTTTCAACCTCCACTGAAAACGGAGAATAAGTTATTGGATGTTAAAACTTCTTCAAACAGTACTGACTGATCCACCTGCCTGGTGCCCGCCACCCGACGAGCCCGAATAGCAGTAAAACAGCGTGAGTTGTATTGAGCCAAGCAGAGCGCCGATGATGTTTGGTACCTGTGGGAAAAAAAGGTCAAAGTAAAGGTCATGACCTGAGTGAATTGACCTTTCCCACTGTTTCATATTTTTTTATACGGAAATTCTAAGGTAAAGAAAGGTCTCTTAAGAAGTAAAAATTCCACTAAAAAAAAAACCCCTTCCAAAACCCCCAACTTCCCACTATAAACCTGTAGCGTGTCGTGGCCGAGCAGTTAAGATACCGGATTCAAGCTCTGGTGTTTCTGATCAGCAGAGTGTGGGTTTGAGTCCTGGTCATGACACCTGTATCCTTGAGCAAGATACTTTACCATAATTGCTTTTTCCTTCGGACGGGACATTAAGCCGTAGGTCCCGTGTACTAGGATTGGTAGTGCACGTAAAAGAACCCAGAACACATATCATGGAAGAGTAGGGGTGAACCTCGGTGTTTTTGGTTCACATAGCAAGCACCCTTGTTTACAGGTTTCCTAAGGCTTGCGAGCTACAGTGATTAAGTTCACTTATAAGGCATCCTTGGTTCCATTACCAGAAATATATAATGATAATAATAATAGCAATAATGTAAACAGAATAATATTCCCTTTTTTTCCCCCCTTGCACCAATGTGTGATAAGCAGTGTATTGATCCCTTGTACCAATGTCACACGCGACTACAGTTGAGAATCAAGTTGCTAGTAAAAATTACGGTAAGCAAGTAAACACTGTGTCTCCTAAAATGTGCTCTACACTTGGCTATTGTCTCTCAAAATGGCACAACCAAGATAAGTGTGATGATGACGTCAGGTGAATTGGATCAAAACACTTCCCAAGTCCTTCGGGAAAAAATAAAAAATAAAAAATCCAGAGGCATGCAACTCAGGAGGAATTTGAACCCACGACCGCCCGCCGTTCTGGAAAGAATAAGACTAACCTTGATGAAGCTATCCATGACGATATAACCGTAGAACGCCCACTCCAAAGATACCAAGAAGTTAGCTAGGCAGAGCATAAAGGCCATCGAGGCCGTGCTCTTGGTTCTTATCACCTCCGACTGAAAAACAAAAAAACAAAAAACCTGTCTGTGATGTGATCTTTAAAGGCACTGTACACGTTTGGTAATTACTCAAAATATAAATTAGCATAAAAACTGACTTGGTAACGAGCAACAGAGAGCTGTTGATAGTATAAAACATTGTGAGAAACGACTCCCTCTGAAGTAACGTAGTTTTTGAGAAAGAGGTAATTTCTCACTAAAATAATAAAAGACTTCTTGCAAGAAGGCTTTTATTCCTATCTGAAAGCACACAAGTTTGTACAACAAGGGTGTTTTTTTCTTTCATCACTTTCTTGCAACTTCCATAACCAATTGAGCCCAAATTTTCACAGGCTTGTTATTTTATGCATATGTTGGGAAACACCAAGTGAGAACACTGGTCTTTGACAATTACCAAATGTGTTCAGTGCCTTTAAAGCACATGTGTAACATCGGTAATTGTCAAAGACCAGTATCCACGCTTGATGTGACCCAACATACACATGACATAACAAACCTGTAAAAGTTTAAGATCAATCGGTCATTGGAGTCGTGAGAAAACAAGTGGGAAAAAACCTTAAATGTTTTCGCTGGTTTCAAACATTGGGTTTTGGACTTGCAAGATCAAAACTAACTGTTTTAATAATTTCTCAAAAAACTAATTGCATTTCAGGCAAAAAATATTTCGAAGGGAGTTTTTAAAGTTTCATCGAAACAGCTGAGAAACCAAAAACGAGGAAATCGGCTAATCAGCTGGAAAAAAAAGCATTTTTTAAATTTTGTTTTATGAGACTCGAGATCGCCTAACATCACAAGGTCGGACAGCCACTTTAAGGTGAGGGCTACACTTAACTGATTTGAGCTACCGACCCAAATCAACTGCCACCAGGGGCACTTTGCCACCTACTCCTGGGGCTGAAACAGGGTTACCCCCTTCACAGTCTGTGTAGGATGTAGGCATGGGTATCATCCACTTGGAGCCTCGCTGGTAGAGCAGAATGCAATACCTTCCCAACTTTTTTACGAAGCAACTATGGTTAAGTGCCTTACATTTATGTATTGTCATAAATGTATCTTTCTGATGTATTAAAGGTAGCGATCACAACCAGTTTAATGGTCAAATTTACACGCTCAAAAATAAATAAACACATTTTAAAATGTTATTATTCACATCTGAAAGGGAAGAATATGAGCATATATAAACAAGTAGGTTGCGCAGTCTTTAAGCAGCCCACAGGGCAAGTTGAGAAGTGGTGTTTACTAGCCCTTAGCAGTTTTTACTAGACTATGTACAACGGGCTAGTGTTAAGGGTGAGCCATGGTTCATCTGCAGTAGGGACGCTGACCCGAAAGGTTAAAGGGCTAAACTAGAAATGAAGCGAACACTTACCACCGTACTTAAAGGGGATCCGTACATAATGACGGAACAACATGAGCAGATGAAACCGAGTTGAAACAAGGCGGTGTCCAACTCATCAACATAGAACTTGATGTAGGCAAGCACAGGGAAGACTATAAAACTGCTGTATAGCATCTTTCTATGGACACTGTCCTAAAAGGGGGGGGGATAAAAACAGATATATTAACACAAAAATTACTGAATGGATTTGTCGTCAGTTTCAGTATGAAATTAATGATGTACTTGAGGGATTCAACATTGCAAAATAAATGTTTATTCAATTCCAGGTTGTTGTGTTTAGTTGTTATTTATCGTCAATGGTTGCTACACCAGAATGCTACGCCAGGTGCTTGGTGACAGGAGGGAAGAACTAATATATTCAACTCAGATCTTTATCTTGGGTTCCCCAAGCTTTGTGCAAAAAGTGCAAACAATCTGTGCAAGAGTCAAGTTTGCAGGGCACTGCTATCGCCACCCTGAGCTTCCAGTCAGCAAGATTGTCATCTGGGAGCCCAAGCAAGGTCAAGCCCAAAGAGGTCGAGGTCACCTGACTTATGTTGATTTACTAAGAAGGGACACTGGGTTTGTGACAGCTGGTGAAATATCTACATGCATGAGGGACAGGGAGATCTGGGGAGACAACTCTGTCGTAACATCATTGACCGAGGACACCGATGGAAATAGACGATTGTCAGACGAAAACACCTTCTTCTGGCAGTGACCACCGCAGAAACAGGGGTGTGATCGTAGCTTACCTTCTCATATGAATTGAGGTAGAATATAAGAATATAAATTGACTGAAGCACCACTCCGACGGTGTTGACGACAACGAGCGTTCCATCATGGCGTAGAATTCCGTACTTTAACCACAGAATACAACTGCAAAAATGAAAAAGGGTCAATTATAGTCGTAAGTTAATCAACAGGCAACGGCCTTCATGTCCCTGGTCAATGCCTTGGTGCCCTTTGAAATGTTCCAGAAGAAAGGAAAAAACTACCTTGCCCGTAATACTGTACAAAGTATCTGGACGGAATATAAAGTCAATTTTTATTTTTTCATTTTTTTAATGAGATACTGCCTAAAATCACAAGGCCTGACGGCCACTTCAAGGTGAGGGCTACACTTAACTGATTTGGGCTACCGACCCAAATCAACTGCCACCAGGGGCATGTTACCACCTACTCCTGGTGCTGAAACAGGGTTACCCCCTTCACAGTCCGTAAGGATGTAGGCATGGGTATCATCCACTAGGAGCCTGGCTGGTAGAGCAGAATACACTACCTTCCCAGCTTTTTACGAAGCAATTATGGTTAAGTGCCTTGCTCAAGGGCACAAGTGTCATGACCGGGATTCGAACCAACACTCTGCTGCTGCCAACACCAGAGCTTGGGTCCGGTGAACTAGACCGCTCGACCACGACACGCCAATAATACAAGCATGGTATTTACCACACAGACAGAGTATGAGAAAGATAGCTCAGTTGGTAGAGCGCTGGCACGTTAATCCGGAGGTCGCAGGTTCAAGTCCCTCTCTAGTAAATTTTTCTTTGTTCAACCCAAAATTAAAATTTAACAAAGTACAAATTGTCAACATTTGACTGTCTTACCTCACTTCACTGGCAATGAATGGGAAGACAGAGATGTTTTTAGTGTTACCCTGTCGTCGAATCTTCATACAAATTTGTCTGAAATTCAAATTTGGATACAATGTCAGATAAGTACTGATAACATTTTAATGGCTTCCGCTATTATACAGGATTGGTACGAATAAAAAAGATCATTGTTTAATTTTACAACCCAAATTAATGACAATGTTTTAACATGCTGAAAGTTGTGCATGGTTTTTCACTATTTTCTCCTGACTCACACAACGGATTAAGCCCAAAATTGTACCAGCCTTCATTATGATATCATGTGGTGAATGTATCCGGAGTCAACCTTCCTACTATCTGGCCATTGGTCAATCAATAACAACCACTGTGTTTAGAATGATAGGTAAACTAAACCAGCCTACATGTACAACATTGTGAATGCATACACAGTAATATCATCCACTGTGGTTTTGAACAATAAATGCACTATACCAGCCTGCAGTATGATATCATGTGGTGAATACACCTCCAAAGTACATAGTCAACCCTCCTACTGTCTGACCATTCATTACTACCCAATGTGGTTTTGAACAATAAATTAACTACACCAGCCTACAGTATGATATCATGTGGTGAATACACCTCCAAAGTACATAGTCAACCCTCCTACTGTCTGACCATTCATTACTACCCAATGTGGTTTTGAACAATAAATTAACTACACCAGCCTACAGTATGATATCATGTGGTGAATACACCTCCAAAGTACATAGTCAACCCTCCTACTATCTGACCATTCAATATGATCCAATGTGGTTTTGAACGATAAAATGCACTAGATGTAAGCTGAAATATGATATCATGTGGTGAATGGACTACACAGTACACACAATGTACAAAGTTCTGTACACAGCTGTGCCACCATACACAACCCGTGCAGTTAAATGGTTTCAAATGGTTGGTCAACTCGCTGGCAAATGGTAACAAGAGTAGGAGGGTTGAGTCCGGTCCAAATACTTACATTCCTGTCAAGAACAGAGCCAGTGTAGAAATGGTTGCCACAATTGACACTACATCCCTAGACTCCAGGGCCATAGTGAGTTATATTGACTGCTACAGCAGGGTTGTTATATTGACTGCTCTACTAATTAATTGACCTCCTGATAGCCTTGCACCAAAAATGACCCTAGGAATTAAAGCCTCATGATTGTCTGTTGACGGCAGGCTGCCAACGGTCTGTTGTTCAACCAGCAATAATGGGTAGGGCACAACTCTCTTTCTTTGGAGTCTCTATCACAGTAAAGTTGAACTAAATAACCTGTGAGAAAGAGAAATCAATATTATCAAGTTTCAAAGTAATTTTGGGTTTAACAAAGAAAAATTGACTAGAGCGGAACTTGAACCTGCAACCTCCAGATTAATGGAGCTTTCTAGCCCTAATGTTGGTGCCCTAATGTTGGTGGTTCCCCTATTTTGTAAATATCTTGGTTCAGGGGTGCCAGTCAGAAGCCATACACCTGTAACTGCCGTGTAGCCAGGGATCGCACCCAAGTTTATGATACAACCTGGGAAGCGGCAGCAGAGGGATCACCTTAAAGGGGATGCAAATTTTTATTTTAAATATCAAGTAATTAACCACAAGTTTCCCATGTGGTTTATCGATTCAAATTTCAAAATGAATCTGGTCCAACAAAAATGGCTAAAATTGGATATGTGCGAAATTCTTATGAGGAGACTTGCTTTGTAACCCTCCGGTCTGGAACTATCGGGAGGATGGAGGGTTTACGATTATCGCAAAAATATGCCAGCCACACTAGTAGTGGGGCCACATTACAATAGGTTTTGATTCACCTCCCCAAATGCAGGAAACAAACAAGAAACATGTTTCTTGCATCTCACAGTGACCCCGGGACAAAATTATGTCATTTTTTTACCTGATTAGTGAATGAATTAGCTGAATTTTTTTTCATAATATGACTATAACTATGATACTATCATAGTCATAGTCATATTATGAAAAAAAAATTCAGCTAATTCATTCACTAATCAGGTAAAAAAATGACATAATTTTGTTATCAATTTCTTTGTTATGTGTACATCGCGATCCAGGACGTCATGATCAGTTACAATGCAACGATGAGTCAGTGACACTGACAGTTTATTGTTACTGTAGACTGTAGTGTACTTAACTTAGTTAAGTTAGTGTTTTAACAGTGTTTAAGTAGTGTCAATCAGTACCGAGTGAGGGTGCTGTTCACCGCGCAGCCACTTTTTGTTAATGGGAAACTGTGACCACCTCAACGTGTACAACGCTATAGAGAGATCGGTGGTGCGGAGGGATATAGATTAAACCCATGTTAATCGTTTCATTCATAAAAATAAACGGAACTACTTTCAAGATGTTGTTTTTCTCTTTCGATTGATATGCAATTTGGCGTCCGCTTTGTTGGGATTATTTGTGTAAAACTTTCTGTAAAATCACAAGAAATCTTGTTTTCTGCGCTGAAATTCATTGAGAACTGTAAGTAGTTATCCTCTTAGGGCCCCATAATGAACCGAAAATGACAGTTAATTGAGTATTTAATTATGTAATTACTTTTGGAATTAAAACTTTTATTTGTCCAGCTTTTTCGCGCTTGATTGTCAAACATGTTGATACGGCCCTTGGGAAATGTTCAGTTACGCAAGGGGAATTGGATGTTGTGTGCAACGGTGAAAAACCTTGCGCTTGTACACGATCAACAAAATTTGTTATGTAAACAAGGTCAAATACTTGGCGATAAACTAGACTACTTACAACTCAATTAGATCAAATCTCAAATTTTGTGATTTCCACTAGTTTAAGTGTTACTTACACCAGTGACTGTCATGACTGTTCTGTTCTATCAGTCTATAGTGTGTTTTAGTTAGTTAGTGAAATGTAGCCATGTACAGTACTAAACACTGCTACTGGCCCTTCTAGCTAGCTGTTTGTCAGTGTCACACAATGCATGCTACTGCTGCTACAGTGCTACCAAAACCATACCAACCATACGGAAACAACAGCACCGACTGTCCATCTACCTAGCGCACTCAGCATAGATTAGACCATAGCAGTGCAGTGTGACTGTGACAGTGAGTGTCGATGCCGTTTAGTTTAGTTCCGGATTTTCGAAGTCGAAAGCATACAACTGTAAGACTTTCCCTTTTTACTGCAGTCCATAAAGGCACAATATTACTCACCTCGTTGATAAAGAATTGACCTTGCTTTTAATATGCGATTTTTAACACGTAAGCAGTATTGTCCGATATGTCGTCTTTTAACAAAAACAATGTGCAAGACGATGATGCGCCCTCAATAGTCAAACCTTAGCCAATGTTTTTGATTAGTTCTAAGAGCGCCCTCTTGGGTGCCTACGTGTAATGTCAATCATTATTGTTAGTGTATCTCTTACGGGGAAAAAACAAACCACATACCTAATATTACACTGCTGAGACCATAGAGCGAGGACCAGAGCAAGGTCCTCGCTCTATGCTGAGACATACAAACATTTTATTAAACAGATGTTTAAAAAAAAAAAAAAAAGTAAATACAAAAAGTAAATAAATAAATAAATAAATAAATAAATAAATAAATAAATAAATAAATAAATAAAATAAATAAATAAATAAATAAATAAATAAATAAATAAATAAATAAATAAATAAATAAATAAATAAATAAATAAATAAATAAATAAATAAATAAATAAATAAATAAATAAATAAATAAATAAATAAATAAATAAATAAATAAATAAATCAATCAATCAATCAATCAATCAATCAATCAATCAATAAATCAATCAATCAATCAATCAATCAATAAATAAATAAACAAATAAATAAATACATGAATTTCAGTGGTAGAGCACGTGACTCGTGACAATGTCACAAGAGCAAGTCATAGAACGTGTCATGATGACAGCTATCGAAGAAGTAAACATCTTCAGCAGATTATTAGAAGATAGCAGTAAACAATTCCATCGAAATGTCCAAAAAAAAAAGGATCATTCATCTGTCACATTTAAACAATCAAAGACATTATTTTTGGAAGGTGGCATGGCCAGGTGGCGCGTAATGCAGACAGCAAATTCGATGTCACCATGGGCAGTTTCGACGGTGCAGAGTCATGCGAGCTGGTCGTAGCGTATATGCTGTCGATCCTGAAACCAAAATACGGAATACAGGGACGACGGTCTGGCAGTATTCAAAGAGACCCCCCAGAAAATAGAAAAAATCAAGAAAGAAATATGCCGAGTATTCCGGGAAAATGATTTAAAGGTAACGATCGAAGCCAACAAGGCAACAGTAAACTTCCTTGACGTCACATTAGACCTGCGAACGGGAGGGTACATGCCATATATGAAACCAGGTAATATACCTCTCTATGTACATGTCCAGTCAAACCATCCACCTACCGTCATCAAACGGATACCAGAGGGAATCAACAAGAGACTCTCTAACATCTCGTCGACCAAGGAGGCATTCGAGCAAGCTGCCCCGGCCTACCAAGAGGCTCTACAAAAAAGCGGGCACAAGTATCAGTATTCAAGTAATGGACCACAAGGGAAACTGACTGGGTAAATATTAAATGATTTTTGGGTTGAACAAAGAAAAATTGACTAGAGTGGGATTTGAACCAACGACCTCCGGTTTAACGTGCCGGCGCTCTACCAACTGAGCTATCTAGCCCTATGTTGGCGGTCTCCCTATTTTGTCAATATCTTTGTTCGGGGGGTGCCAGTCAGAAAGCCATTCAACCGCAAACTGCCGTGTAGCCAGGGATCACACCCATACGATACAACCTGGGAAGCGGCAGCCGGGGATCACCTTAAGGGGATGCGACTTTTTTTTTATATATCATATATCAAGTAATGGACCACAAGGGAAACTGACTGGGTAAATATTAAATGATTTTGGGTTGAACAAAGAAAAAATGACTAGAGTGGGATTTGAACCAACGACCTCCGGTTTAACGTGTCGGCGCTCTACCAACTGAGCTATCTAGCCCTATGTTGGCGGTCTCCCTATTTTGTCAATATCTTTGTTCGGGGGGTGCCAGTCAGAAAGCCAATCAACCGCAAACTGCCGTGTAGCCAGGGATCACACCCATACGATACAACCTGGGAAGCGGCAGCCGGGGATCACCTTAAGGGGATGCGACTTTTTTATATATATCATATATCAAGTAATGGACCACAAGGGAAACTGACTGGGTAAATATTAAATGATTTTGGGTTGAACAAAGAAAAATTGACTGGAGTGAGATTTGAACCAACGACCTCCGGTTTAACGTGCCGGCGCTCTACCAACTGAGCTATCTAGCCCTATGTTGGCGGTCTCCCTATTTTGTCAATATCTTTGTTCGGGGGGTGCCAGTCAGAAAGCCAATCAACCGCAAACTGCCGTGTAGCCAGGGATCACACCCATACGATACAACCTGGGAAGCGGCAGCCGGGGATCACCTTAAGGGGATGCGACTTTTTTATATATATCATATATCAAGTAATGGACCACAAGGGAAACTGACTGGGTAAATATTAAATGATTTTGGGTTGAACAAAGAAAAATTGACTGGAGTGAGATTTGAACCAACGACCTCCGGTTTAACGTGCCGGCGCTCTACCAACTGAGCTATCTAGCCCTATGTTGGCAGTCTCCTATTTTGTCAATATCTTTGTTCGGGGGGTGCCAGTCAGAAAGCCCCCCGAACAAAGATATTGACAAAATAGGGAGACCGCCAACATAGGGCTAGATAGCTCAGTTGGTAGAGCGCCGGCACGTTAAACCGGAGGTCGTTGGTTCAAATCCCACTCTAGTCAATTTTTCTTTGTTCAACCCAAAAATCATTATATATATATATATATATAAACATAAAATGAGTAAAAAATAAAAACAAAACACAAAAATTTGACACTTCTTTCGCTGTAAAGATAGCAATCTTAATCCATTACAATTTGTCCTTAGAACTTGTATACCTCTGCGAAGACGACTTACAGCGCGAAGTTATCAACGTCGTCACAAAAGGAAGGCTACAGCCTTTCATAAATTGGTACGGAATGACCTGGGTAACTACCTGTGTACGAAACGACGTGCGGGTACGAAACAAACTTGATATAACGACTTGTGACGAAATGACTAGGGTACTAAACGACCTGTGGGTACAAAACACTTTCTAAAAAGAATTTAGGACGAAACGAAGTACTACGACCTGAGTAAAAAACGACCTGGGTACGAAAACAAACTTGCTTTAACGACTTAGGACGAAATGACCTGGGGATTAAACGACCTGCGGGTACGAAACAAGCTTGCTTTAAAAACTCTTAACTGCGGGAACTCCATAGACTACCACACCATCCAATATACATGTATGTTAAAAATGTTTTCTGTGCATTTCCGATGATATTTTACATAAAAATATAAGAGACTTCTTTACATGCCCAGCAATTGTCTAGAATTATTTGAGTTCATTAATTACCCAGTAATTGATTTATTTTCCCTAATAAGCTAACCTTTTAGGGGCGTGGAAACACCCCCACTTTATCCCGAGGGACAAAAGGGCCAATATCACTCAATATCAATAAATGTGCATTTCCCACTAATTTGTACGTGTCTTATTTACATGCCTAGCTATTGTCTTATACTATTTGAGGCATTTAGCAACCAGTAATTGGTATATTTATCTAATTATCTAAGTTCTCAATGGCTGCAATGCCAGTATTTACTACCACACCATCCAATATTTTTCTTGAAAAAATCCTGTATTTTTTTTTATATATATATCTGGGGCCTGACCCCCCCCTAAGATATGTTGAATGGTCCATTCTGGGGTATCAAGGAATTTGACCCCCCCCCCAGTCATTAGACTTTGGAAAAACTACTTAATTAGTGATGGTGTGGAATGATTCATTGGCCCCTTCCCTTAGTTAAGGGTTTTAACGACTTAGGACGAAACGACCTGGGTATAAACGACCTAGGTGCGAAACGACCTGCTGGGTGCAAAACGACCTGGGTACAACTACAAAACGACCTGAGTACGAAACGACCTACTTCGAAAAAAATGTCCTGGCCCAGGCCAAATAATGATGAGACAGGGTAGCATTAAACATGAATGTTGTCATGTGTTTTTTTCTCATTCCGAGACCTATCAGGATTGCAAAAGTAGCTGAAATCATTCTGCTGGTGTTGGACTTATCCATTTTTAATAATCTGCCATCCTGAAGCCTCGCATTTCATCATCGTAAAATTAATATCGAAAAGGAAACAGATAAATAATTATTATTGGTCCCTTGATTTTTTGTTAAAAAGATCTGCACTTGACAATGCTGCACCGTCGGACTCACAACCGACTTCGATGTAATATTAACGGGGATAAAGAACGGCCTTGGCCTCGCCTCAAGACGCTTGTAACGACTGAAAATGACACAAACTACAAAATCTACAAATCAACTCTGCCAGCAAAGCAACGAATAGGCGTAATGCTTCCATTGAAAATCGACACAATGCTTTCATTCCCCGTATGCCAAACATTCTTTTCATATTGTATGCGAGTGATCTGTGGACACGAGGTGGATAGTGTCATGTAAAAATTAGCAGATTAGAGGTTTGCAGTAGCACCGTGTATAGGTCTGGGAGGAATCGGTTGTTTTAACTTGACGTTTCGACCTGTGTGTTCCGATTGTCTTCTGGAGAAACATTGTCATTATTATACCCGTGACGTCATTCATGAAAGAAAACAACAGAACAATAAGACCTTACAGCTTAAAGGTAGTTTATACTTTTGGTAAATGTCAAAGATCAGTATCCTCACTTGGTGTATCCCAACACTATTATACATGAAACAACAAACCTGTGAAAGAATAAGAATTGGCATCCGCTTCCGGTTACTTGTAAACAATTTAGAATTTTGCCCAACTGACGTTCATGTTATTATTAAACCTAATGGTCGCAATTCGGGCGTTATTGGCAACTGGGGTTTCTAACAATAAGCATCCTCGGCTCAAGTTTTAATTATGTTTCCAGCATATTAGGCTAATTTGAACAAATTATTTGTATTATAGGGCCTATATTCTATAAATTGAAACTGTAGTTATAACAAAATGCAAATGGTGTTCTTATTGGCAATAATTTTGTATAACGAGAATTAAAGAAGAAAGACAGATTTGATTTCACACAAAACATATAGTCTTCGTTCAAGTTGTTTTCTCGTTTTCGATACGCGCGCGAGACGAGGCCTGGTAACGAGTCGAGCTCACCGGGCAGCACCAAATTGTCTCCAAGCAAAATCGAATGAGGCTATGTACGTTTACTAAGTCGATAATTAACCTAGTATCCTCTGAATAAACTCAAACAGTAAACACATACAACTCCAAATAATTAATGGCGGTATGATTAGCTTGTCGACATAATCGTTTATTCTGAATGCACTCTCTCTAAAGTAATTCGAGCCACCACCAGCGCCGTGAATAAATAATTACACATTATTAAAGAGGTGAGCAGAACACTATTCTTGGAAAGTGACATAACATTGGGCATCATTTATGGACAAGACACACGGCTGCGAATCATTGACTGATGATTATTCTAGTCAGCGAGCTCACCCAACGTCGTCTAGAAAAGTATAGCATTTGGAAAATCATCTATGCTTATTTCGAATGCAGCAATCGAAATAAGCGAAACGTCCTTGATAAAACAGAGAGCTTTTTTCCTTTTTTCTATATTAAGAAATGGAATACAACGAGAATAAAACGAACAACAACAAGAAAAAGAACAACAGAAACAACAATAACAACAACAACAACAACAACAACAACAACATCAGCAACAAGCATCAAGAACAACAAGAACAGCAAGAACAACAAGAAGAACAACAACAACAAGAACAACAAGAACATCAGGAACAACAAGAACAACAAGAACAACAAGAACAACAAGAACAACAAGAACAACAAGAACAACAAGAACAACAAGAACAACAGGAACAACAAGAACAACAAGAACAACAAGAACAACAAGAACAACAAGAACAACAAGAACAACAAGAACATCAGGAACAACAAGAACAACAAGAACAACAAGAACAACAAGAACAACAAGAACAACAAGAACAACAAAGAACAACAAGAACAACAAGAACAACAAGAACAACAAGAACAACAAGAACATCAGGAACAACAATAACAACAAGAACAACAAGAACAACAAGAACAACAAGAACAACAAGAACAACAAGAACAACAAGAACAACAAGAACATCAGGAACAACAATAACAACAAGAACAACAAGAACAACAAGAACAACAAGAACAACAAGAACAACAAGAACAACAAGAACAACAAGAACAACAAGAACAACAAGAACAACAAGAACAACAAGAACAACACGAACAACAAGAACAACAAAGAACAACAAAGAACAACAAAAATAACAAAAACAACAAGAACAACAAGAACAACAAGAACAACAAGAACAACAAAAACAAAAAGAACAACAAGAACAGGAACATCAACAGAAGCAGCAGCAGCAGCAGCAGCAGCAGCAGCAACAGCAACAGCAACAGCAACAGTCGCCTACCACTACTCTTGCCTTCCATCTTTCCAATTGTTCAGTTATCACTACGAAGAGGACAGAGACCTGTTTTTTGTCTTAAAATGTGAATAGCTATTATTGGCCACATTGTTTCCACTAGAATGGGTAGGCCCTACTGTGATCATATCATCGTTTCACTTCAGCCGTCTCCACCTTTAAATTCCAACCGTGAAGTAACCAAAACAAACCCTCTAGATTCCTTGATATTTCTGTGGATTTATTACAAACTTAACAAGCGTCCTCAACGAGGCCACGACGATGATGCTCAGGTTCTGCTCTTATTATGATTATTTTTCCCCCTTTCCTAAAGCCGAGAGCGAGATTGAATAAATAGGCCTAGATATCGAAAATATTTGCTGCAATCTGCGAGAGCTTTGGTGTTTGCACTGCACTTATCATTTCAAGGAGTGTTGAAGAGCCCTGGCTACTGATTTCAGAGAATTACGAACCCTTTATTTTGTTTTGGCGTTTCATTTGTTATATATTTATTTGTTTGTATTCACTGAGGATCAGACAAAACCACTTAAAAGAAAATACTTCATTACGATAAACTCTCCTCGATGTTTTTAGTTGAAAACTAAACCACAAGTTATTAATCTTCTACAGAGCAGGACATCGTAAATTAATTTTCTTCCCCTTCTTTACCGATCACATCAAAATGCGTAGCAGGCTGCAATCGTACTTGGTCGTGTTCTCCGTTTGCAACTGCAATTATGACTACTAATTCCCATAATGCCAAAACGGGGATTAGCCTATATTTTGACCATCTATAGACTCGGTTTGAGAACAAAATATGATTAAGAAAATTCTCCAGGTACTGGGTATTTCGTTTTCAAAGCTGTTGAGCTACAGATGGGAATTATTCCCAAACCCTTCAGACATTTGTTGTCAACTTGTGTGTGTGTGGAGGGGGAGGGGGGGGGGGGGGTTCGTGACATTTCTGAGAGCAATCCGAAGGGTTGTGGCGTCTCGGTTACGTACGACAAAAGTCATCGACATTTTTAATGATATTCCACCCCGTTGGAAATGTGCGAGGAATTTCTTCAACGGGGGAAAAAAAAAGAAAGAAAGAAAGAAAGGGGGGAAAAAAAAGGAACTCCCTACGGGCTGCGTTTGTGAATAACTTGACTTCCCTCGCATGCTCATCAAAATCATCCGTACCCACTAAGCAACCTGTCAAGCTTGTCATGTGCTCTGCTAACGAGCGGGCACACGAACCCCTCAGAATGTGCAGTAACCCCCGGGCAGCCAAGTGTGCGTGTAATCTCAACAGCTTCGTTTTGAGCGGGAATGGCGTTTGGGGATGAGGTTGTTATGGCAAGTCGAACTGTCATTTCATCAAACGGTTACCTCTTGCACTTTCCTTAAGTACATCACAAAAAAAACAACTGTTTTGTGTACATCGTACCGGGTCCTCATAACTTCATGTGACTTTAAAGGTATTGTACACTTTTGGAAACAGCTCAAAATCATTGTCCACATTTTGTGTGATTCAACATATGCATGAACAAACAAACCTGTGAAAGTTAGAGCTCAATTGGTCATCGAGGTCACGAGAAAATAGTGAAAAGAGACCTTATGTGTTTTCTGTTTTTTCAAACATCGAGTTTTTATCGCGCGTGATAACAACTATTGTTTTACTAATTTCTCAGAAACGATAGCATTTTAGGCAGAAATATTTTAAGGAACCCTTTCTACCATTACTAGATTAAATCATGTTAGTTATGTGTGAATCTGTGAACATTTGTGCACAGGCCTTTAAGTGCGAGGACAAAAATCCGTTGGTGAAAACAAATTGCAGTATGGGCCATACATATACTTGGCTTTTCGGCAGCACGCTAGAAAGGTAACTGTCACAGCGGCTCACTCGGCTGATTCTGGGCTAACAATTTTATATTACGATTCGCTGTTGAATTGGGTCAAACAAGCGTGAGTTTTTAGTTCCCCGAAGAAAACACTTTCGTCCTGGAACGTCTCATAGCACATGCTTCCTTTGAAGGCGTGTGTTTAATCTAAATTCACAGTTTCACCTTGGATTGTAACATTCAATTTAATAATCGTGGAGTGGGGGGGGGGGGGGCTGGGCTCGGAAGTCTACGGGGAGGAATGAGAACCCTGAGAGTGTTAAAGGGATCCGGTTGGCTTGACGACGCGTCATCGGTTTAACCACTCTATGGTTTTACAAAGTACAACACCGATAGGAACGTAACTAAAAACACGTACGCACTCCATAGTCTAAGAACTTCTGGGTCAGAGTTAAAAATCCCATTTATTAACCATTTTCCGGGTCAGCTTGACCCAGGAATGGGTCAGGCCCCCTTGGGACCCGGAATCCGGCTCAATTCTGACCCGTGAGTTTTTAGAGTGTAGGTCCATCAGCAAGAGTTGGATTGCAATAACGTCATACATTTCCCACAATCCTCTCCAAGTGGCTAACATTCGCCATCTTTGAGGTGCAACAACGACGTTGCAATGGACTTTGTTGTTGTTAAACCATCAAAGATGGCGACCGTTAGCCGTTCAGAGAGGATTGTGGAAAAAGTGACGTTATGTGCAGTCAACCTTTGGGAAAATAAATGATTTCTGGATTTACTGGGTAGACAAAATATGGGACATATGCATATCATTATTGACACCGAGATGACATAATATCCAGGGTTCAAAACAGACACTGAGGGCGTCCTCGGTTGGATTTCGTTTGTAACATCGCCAAAGTTCTCCTCGCATGTCACGGGCTTACTGGACACATGTTACACAAGTGGCTTTATGAAGCTATGACCTGAGCGTGACTGTGGGGCTGCTGATCAGAACGGACGGCACATCGTCAACGAGTTCCCCATTAGAAAACTGGACGGTGGCATCGTTCGTCTGGCCAGCTGTGACCCAATAGGAGACTTTTGAACGCTAGGTGGCAGCAGACTTACCAGGTAAATGTCCATAGATTTTTTCGCAAATACTCGGTACGCGCTCATTTGCCGTGGGAAGAGGTGCATGCTGGTATAGTATTGACAAATTTTAGTCGCCAACTAGACCAGCATGCACCTCATTCCACGGCTAACGCATGCGCATGGAGTATTTGCGAAGTAGTCTATGCTCACCTTTCCAAGAACAATGATTTTACCAGGTAAGTCTGCTGCCACCTAGCGTCCCCAAAAGTCTCCCATTGCGACATGGTGGCTGTTGGACGCGGACATAAGACATTTGATTCGTTGTTGCATACGAGAGGAGAAGAAGTCAAAACAATGGGAGAACAAAGAGAGGTCGTCAATATACAGGGCCCCACCTACACCACCCTGCCCCGCCCACAAGCTCACCCTCTCAGATGGCTTCAAAGTGGAATTGAATCTATGTTAAAATGGCAGCATTTGAGGCCTGGAAGCATTATTTTTCGGGTTGACTTGTAATACCAGTATCGGCTTAATTTATAAAACAGAAAATTTGTAATCAATAAATTAATTATGAAACATGTTTTTATTTAATGCTTTTAATTTTGTATTTGTATGCATCATTTACAAAGAAGAGAAAGCTGAAACAGAATGCTTGGAGAGTGAAATTGAATGATTCCTTTTTATATAATTGTTGACTGCCGATCTACGCGATCGTTTAATTATAATATGAATTGAACGAGCAAATTCATTTATTTATTTATGTGAAATCAACGCAACTCCATATTTAATATCCCGGCACGTATATATACAATCAGGTTCATAGAATAATCAGCCCACAATCAATAAATCACTGGACAGTGATAAATTAAAGGTTATAATAACCAGTTTAATGACCGAAGTTATAGAACTTTACCTTGGATGAGTATATAATAAGTCTTTGTTTGGTTGAATGATTATTTCCAAGCAGAGGGTCATTTTGTGTTTAATTTGCTCGCCAGCTGGGCGTAATTTCTCACGGAATAAAACTCTCGTTCCATTTGACCGTCAGTGCTCGCTTGATCGCCAAATTGACCTTCGAGTAGCTTAAATACTAATCCACCGATTTGTATATGTTCAACAACTCGATAATCTGGTACAATTCATTTGTTTTTTGGAAGAGTTTTAAGAGGATATTCAGGTTGGTTCAGTGATTTCTTTCCCTGCCTTCGCCAAAGTGATTTTCAAGTAGCTTAAATACTATCCACCGATTTGTATCTGTTCAACAACTTGATAATCTGGTATACTTCATTTTTATATTAATAATACACATATTTTGTTTGTGGAGTTTTAAGAGCGCCTACGATCCTGCAAAACGACGCCACTCGGACCTCAGCTCGTGACAGATTTAAAGCCCTCTCTACGCAAGCATCAATAATGTTGTTTCACGCCATAAGATGTCATGTAATAATGCGTTACCATGGCAACATTACTGCTCGACGCAGGGAGGGTTTAACTGATTGTTCCACCCCTCAACTCATAATGATGCACTTATTGCGTGAATATTGTGCTCATTTCTTTTTTCCATTACGTTTCATATCCAATTGCGATATTGCGTCTGTAAAACATCTAACAATAATACAGGATAAAAACATATCTGGTAATATTCGTAGATCGAATCTGCTATTCATTCATCTTAAAACCGTCTTTAAAAAATATTTCACTTGTATAACATCTGCTTTTCACCTCTAACATTTGCTCTTCGTATAACCTCTGTTATATTTTGCCTACATAATATGTAATACTTCATCTATCTGCTATCTATTTGCTATATCTTACATGTTAGTCCCGAACACGAATATTCGTCTTTGACATCACATAATACTTCGTCTATAAAATCCAAATATCTCACCTATATCGTCCACTATATACAATTGCCCTCCATCACCATACTATATTTTATTTAAATCATCCGAATAAAAAATCGTTTGCATCCGATATTTAAAATTCCTAAACTAAATTACTGCGTAAGTGCTCTGCTAGCGTAAGCATTGCCTCACCGCACAATCAAACTTCTGCTATATTTTGCCTCCATCTGTAATGTTTTATCTATCTGCTATAAGATAGATTATTCATCAAATTTCTTGCATGTTCGTCCTGAACATTAATCGTCTTTTGGCATCACATAAAGCTTACAAACATCTCACCTATCACAGTACAATTTCCAATTCCCCTTTATCACCATAACAGTATATTTTATGAAAATCATCCGAACATTATCGTCAGCACCCGATATCTCACATTCCTATAGGGTCTGTATAAGTTTATAAGTTTGGTAATGACTCTGAAAACGAATGGCAATAAAAACTTACTTGGTAAGAAGAAGTACAGCAGCTTCTGATACTAGAAAGCATTTTGAGAAACTTTTCATTTCGAAGTACTGCTGTTATAAAAAAAAAAATATCACTTTTTATCCCCAACAAATTTGAATCTGAGAAGCGTTACTGCAGTAACGTTTCTCAGATAGTATATTCTAATTGCAGATTATTCTTCCTGCGTTGACATAGCCATTCCAGATTGTCGGCAATAACTAAAAAACGCTACCACCTTTTGAAATGAAATTTTTACAAGTTAGTGTTATGGTATATATCTACAACTATAGATTGAAACAAACAGCGGGTTCCAATTTAAACGCATACAATCCCTTTAAACTATTACTGCGTAAGTGCTCTGCTAGCGTGAGCTTTGTCTTACCGAACAATCACGGCCAACGCTGGAGTTGTAAAAATAAACCATATGTACGCCTCAAGGCCATCCATTTTGATATAGGCAATTCAAAATTCAGAAGGTTGACGGGACGAAGCAGAGCTTATAATTAACTTAATCTAGCGATCCTGGAGACAATATTGGGTATTAGTTCGAACGCATAAATTCCTCTTATTCAAGAACAAAGGGCCTTTCAAACTGGATTAGAACGTGACTTTTGTTTACGGGGCAAGTTAAAGACCAAGTTCATATTATTTGACATGAACGTTACTCGTTAAACATTTTGTGATGCATCCAAAATGCCATTAGCACACAGTGCACATTGCACAAATTGACACCATGGGTGTTGTTACATAGATACCGAAGAGAGAATCAAAATTAACATCACAGGGAGTTAAAATAACACAAATGTAATTGTTTTGGCAGAAATGAGTGTTATTTTAACACCCTATGGTGTAAATTTCGATTCTCTCGTCGGTATCTATAAGTGAAAACACCCATGGTGTCAATTTTAACACCCCAGTTTTTGCAGTGTGTTAGCACACAGTGCAGGGATCTCAACAAACGCCGTTGGTGTAATGATGCTCGAACGCCGTCGATTTGATAAACGAGATTGGAACAGCCAATTACACGACTGATAATTATCATTTGAAACAATATACCTTTATCATTGTGCGACCATCTTGTCGGATTCCCTGCTCACACAATGACTATGACATGTCTTCTCATTCCATTAAAGGGAACATACCACTGTTCCCTTCAAGCCTCATTGTGGTTACGTTGGGGCGAATAGCAGAGAATCAAAATGGCCGCTCCTACACTCCAAAAACTCACGGGTCAGTATTGACCTGGATTCCGGGGGCCTGACCCAAATCCTGGTCTGGCTGATCCGGAAAGTGGTTTAACTCGGATTCTGCGTCATTTTAACCCATTTCTGGGTCATTTTGACTCAGATTCCAGGTCATTCCGACTCAGAAATGGGTCAAGCCCCACGGGACACGGATCCGGGTTAATTCTGACCCTGAAGTTTGTAGAGTGTAGCTATAACGGTTCCCTTTAATGGAATTGTTATTTTGCGAGCACTGGATCTTTATACTGCGTGGAGCATAAAGGTAAAGCTAGTCAAAGAAGTGAGTAGGTTAAAAATTGTAGGTTAATATCGTAGATTAAATATCTTTTGGTACAAGCTTTTCTAATAAGAGCCAGGAATGAGATAAAGCAGATGCTCTAATTCTACTTCTAGCCGCGTATTCTGCCCGGAGACTATACGTTCCTGTGAATAGGCCGGCCTGGTGATTGGCAAACTTGGGGGGGGGGGGTGTTCTGACGTCAGCATTTGCAGCAGTTATATTTTATCCGACCTAGGTGAGTGTGTACGTTCGCATTACTACTTCTTGAGTGATGGCGAAGATGATCAACGCCTGGCGACGGAAATCCCTGGCCTTAAAAACCGACTTTACGGATTTTCTACCGTTGAGTGTAAAAGTCCTTCAATTTCACCCAGTCGAGCGTGATTTCCATCTTGAGGAATTGACGAGAGGCACATAGTATGAAGCCATGTGTAAAAAAATATGAGCCAAACAAAAAGGGAGAATACAAAATTATATATTTATGGCATTGGAGTAAAATTATCTGAATTATGTATCAAAAATAGCTCAGTTTTTAATGGTATCCAAAAATGGGGGCTGCAAATAAAATATGCCGACGGTTTTCATATTACAACCACAAAACAACGACAAACAAACAAAAAATAAACATACACCCAACACCACAGCAGCAAACAAACACACCCCCAATTAACCTCCTCCAAATAAACAAACAAACAAACACCCCAACACCCCAACAAACAAAACAAAAAACAACAAAACAAAAAACAACAGCAACTTGTCTTGAGAGAAAAATAAATTCACTCAAATGATTATAAGAGAACGGACGATTACACAAAGACGCAAGCGTGTGTAGATTAAAATTGATAAATGGCCTTGCTAATGTATGTAATGCTAATGGTGATAGTTGCACTGGGCGACTCTATATGACTCAATGCAAAATATTGATATCTTCTGAAATTCCTGGGTTCGAGGTTGGAATCAGACACACACTGCAAACTAAGGCCGTATCCGAATTGGCGGCTACAGCTACGGCTACGGCTGTTGCTATGGGTGTTGCTATAAGGACGTCCTTTACTTCAACGTATGAAGACGTGGCGGTAGCCGTAGCCACCAATTCGGACAAGGGCTTGCTCTTCTTTTATTTCATTTTTTTTACGATCCCAGGTCTCTACTAATGATGCAAGTGACCTTATTACATAGTTTAAATAAAAGAAGGAAGAGCGACAAGTCTGTAATTCAACTCGGAATCATTACTTGTTACCTTGAATTGAAATGTTCCCGCCATGCTATTATTATCAGCACGCGGTTGTTACAGTGGCGTTGCCCTCGTGCAGGGCTTCCCAGGGAGAGGTGACCTTTTGCAGCGTTCATGTTCGCGGTCTCCGTCCGCCACACACGCGAGTCGTTACATTTCCCGCGTGGAGGCAAAATACGTTTGCTCTCACGTGTGTCTGCGTGTAATGTCGAGCCATTCATTAGAAGAAGAAAAAAATAACCACTGCGGGCTGGCGGTATTAAAACGAAGTCTTTATCGTCGTGACATACGGAGCTAAGGATCGGAGTGATTCAGTTAATTTGTGTGCGTATAGAAGGCTAAAGTAGACAACTGGCTGGTTTATAATTGTCAGAGTGGAACAACCTGCGACTGTTATTCTACATCAACATGAGATGCCTTCGTCTTGTGAATGTTTTTTTCTTTCACGACGACGGTCGAGCTGGCTCTTGTGGGGCAATAATGTGGCTCTACTTAGATGTTGAATAATGTTTATGGGCGTGTTTCTGCGGGGAGTATCTCGCAGCTGTGTATAAAAGAATACAATGTTGTCAACACGATGATGGAGTTGCTGATAAGGGGCTTACGGGTAGGAACCAACCTTCACCTTCCGTAGAAACTAGCCGATTTCTTCCAAGTGAATGCTGTTTTAACTATCGATCGAGATAAAGAAACCGGGCTCCGTGGAGGGGCACTGATTTCGAAGAGAGGAGCGAAGACGGAGCGAAGTGGAGTCAAGCTTAAAGAAGTTTGAGTCGGCTAGCGAAGAAAAGCGACAACGACAGAGAAAAGCGACAACGACAGGCAGGGGAGGTGCAGAGGGTGGAGTGTGTTGAGGAACAGCACAGATTGGACGTCAAAGAGAGGCACTGGTAAAAGGACCAGACATCCAAAGTAACTGTTAAGGAGGGCGCACATCAAAGACGTTTTTTTCTTTTCTTTTATGAAAACTGAAAGACGACGAAAAGCCTGGAAAATAATAAGAGTCGAAAGTAAAGTATTTCAGAAGAGAAAGTGTCGAGTTCCCTGAAGGTGTGGGCCAGTTGTGTCGACAAAAGGCTTCAGGCTTCGGAAAATCGACACATAGTCTACGAAAAGAAAAGAAGAGAGATAGAGAGAAAGAAAAACAAAAAAACTGTCGACGAAAAGGCATCGTAAAGGATTGAAATTTGAGCACCACAAAAGGAACCATAATTTATTTCCAAGATAAATAGTTACCTCATCATCTTGTGTCGAAGCAGGGGCTTCGGCAAACTGAGTGTCGAAGATATTCTAAAAACAAAACAAAAACAGGGGCTGTCGACAGAAAGGCGTTATAAAGGGACCAACGGTTTATTAAGTGAGTCACTATCATTCACGGCATCCGGCTTAAAGGCTTTTGAATAGTGACTCACAATTTCATGGCTAAAGCTGCGTGGACATCTAACCGTGCCTACCCCGCTATGGCTCTGACCGACTTTCCCTCCTCGCAGAAGAGGAAAGTTGCCTTTAGACTGGACCAAGAGGAACACGTAGATCCGACCACGCCCCTCAAGCTACCGATGAGGGGGATCTTCGACATTGGGAGTAAACATTATGACGTCACACTGGAGAAGGATAGGATCAGCTGGAGCCTTATTCAGCCGACGAGACACGATGGTGAGTGCTCAGGCTTCTTGCAGGCTGCATGGTATAATAGTGGGAGGGTTAATTTTGTATAATACTGATCCATGTAATGAACTCCCTCCCAATCTCCGAAAAGTCACTAAATATACCAGCTTCAAAACTCATTTGAAAACTTATTTTCGTGCTTAAATTTCCATCTGTGTAACTCACTGTAGGCCCACTTGTTTCTGCATCTCTCCTGCGCCATGAGTGTCCTTTATAGACAGACATGGCGCATTATAAATGGCAACTGTTATTATATTGACTTAATTGTATATGGTATAAAAGAAAACATATAATCAGCTGTTGCAAACTGCTTTACCAACCAAAATGACCTATGGTATAAATGCAAAACATATTTAGTGGCCTGACGTTTCGACCATAGCAGAGTCTTTCTCGAAGCTTAGTTTAAAAGAAGTCAAGAAGCCAATAAAGAACCGATCTGGCAGTAAGCAATACACGATGTTGTAAAAGTTCACGCGGATCTTGCTTTCTAGCGAAGGGAGGGGTGCTTTTGGCGTTGCCCGGACCCCGAACCACCCAACCTACGCGCCTGAACTTTAGGTTTTATACGGTGCGGCGATTTGGCAAAATTTGACAAAAAGTCAAATCTTATAATAAAATGCTAGGCTATTAAGTCACACAAATCAATTATACATCTTTGACTTTTACAACGACAACTTGACGTCAGGTATCTAGACTTGGATATCACGGTGCTTTCTATAATAATCATTAATAAAGGCGCGAAGGGCAATGCAAAGCTAAATTTAAATTTGTCACAAGGTAAAACATCTGGGACAAAACATTTTGAGAAACCTTCAAGGTCTTCGGGAAGTGTGATTAATTCAATCACTGCTATTATTTGGTTCCCAAAGAATAGACCTCAAATTTACCAAGGTTTTCTTAGGAAATTCCTCTGCGACTGGAACAGTATGCGACATGGGAAAAACTCACAAACAAATCTATTTTAGATTTCTAAAAAAATGAAGCGAACAATAATTGAAGGCCATTTTGTTTACCCCTTTTTCTTTTGCGACGTGCTTGTCATGTTTTGTGTTTTGTAGTTCGTCCGAATGAAGTCGTGATCAATGGAAATTAAGCAAACACCATTGTTGTCAAATAATACAAAATATGTTTTGATGGCCGTTGGTTGTTATTTGATTTTGAGCAATTGTCAAGGAAAATAGCACCAGTTCTTTAAAAGAGCACATTTAGTCTAACAATTTGGTTTTCAAGAAACTCTTTACAATTTTCCTTTAGGAAAAAAGTCACCATAAAAGCTGCTTGCGTTTACATGTATTGGTTTTGAATTGTTGTTGGCGGTGTTGTCGTCGTCGTCGTTGATGTTGTTGTTGTTGTTGTTGTTATTGTTGTTGTTGTTGAGGGTGGTTTCTGACTTGCACCCGAACAGAGATATTGACAAAATAGGGAGACCGCCAACATAGGGCTAGCTCAGTTGGTAGAGCGCCGGCACGTTTATCCGAAGGTCGCAGGTTCAAGTCCCGCTCTAGTCAATTTTCTTTGGTCAACCCAAAATGACTCAGAAATTGATAAGATATTATATTGTGATTCCAATTTTGAATAAACAGGGCAGATTGGAAGCAGAGGCGCATCCATGCCCATACACGACGTGTACGCTGTCAAGATCAAGAGGGTGCAAAAACCGGGGAAGAATCGCGGGTACCCGAAGGGCGTGACCCTGTCCATAGCCACGCCCTGCAAGAAGGATACCAACATACTGACAGAGGATTGCGTCACACTGCGGTCGACCAATGAGGAGAACTGTCAGACGTGGTGCAGCGCTATCGATTCTGTGTTGAAAGGTAACCCCACCCCTTCATGTAAATTATGTAGATTTTATAAATTGCAAAGAGCAGTAACTTTAGTATAGGGTTGTATTTTAAGCATTTTGTGGCTGTTGGTTTCAACCTTAAAGGCGACAGAGTGATCTAGCCACAGCCAAGTTTAGTTTTGTTTTGGATGCAGTCTGATGAGTCTAGCTAGTCCGTGTCCGAATTAGCGGCTGTGGCTGTTACTAAGGGTGTAGGCATCCTATATACTTCAATGCATGTCAACGTCGCGATCAAGCTGCAGTCGTAGCCGAAGCCGCCAATTCGGACACGACCTCGTGCTTGCACAGCTCATCAGCGTGAACGACGTCACCCTTCAAAGCTATTTTTTCATCAGATCCAAAATATAAATTAAAAATATTTTGGTCATGTTCCCCGGCATGCACTCGTAGTCTAAGTTTACAAAACAGAGGCTAGACTATTTTCGTCACAACCTCGGGTTTGGCTACACTCAGGGGGCCTGACCCATTTCTGGGTCAGGCTTGACCCATTTATGGGTCAGGCTAAACCAGAAGGTGGTTTGGAAAAAAAAAAGGATTTTAACTCGGATTTTGCGTCAATTTGACCAATTCTAGGTCATTTTGATGCAGATTCAAAGTCATGCTGAACCAGAAATGGATCAGGCCCAACGGAACCGGACTTCGGGTCAAAAATGACCCGAAGTTTTAGAGTGTATACTGTTTCAAATGAGAGGATTCAAAAGATGGCGGTGATTAATATTAACAGACGCTGCCGCTCTTGTAAATAATTGTATTTATTCATTCAGGCTTTACAAACATCATTACAATACATTCAGGAGACTTACAAAAAACAATCAGATCAAGAATTACAAAAAACAGAGGAATATGTAGAAATACAAAACAAACAGCAGCCTAGGGATTGCCCAAAAGCGACCCAAATCACTATCTGTAATAATTGTAATAAGAGTTGCATTTCCATAGAGATACACAAATAGACTACACGGCAAACCTATGTGGTTTATACATCACACGGTAAACTTAAACTCAAGCATTCCCAAAATATACTCGTTCATGGCCACCTTCATTTAAAATGCTTTTATATTAATAGTGACCCGAATACCCAGATGTTGACGAGATCCAGTGTTTGGGGGCATTGATTTGTTTTTATTTTAAGTGGGTGTGAACATCCCTGTTATTAAGTTCCAGTTTGGTCCCAACCACCTTGGCCTCAGAAAATATTGATCAAGGAAAAAACGACCCCCACACACAAAAAGAAAAGCATACACAAAGCAAAACAAAAAAAGCACACTACTATCTTCAAAAGATGGGAGTCGTAGATAAGAATGTTAAGCACAATATGCCACGAGCAATGTGGCCTCTGAATAATCGGTTACACTTTTATAGGAAATCAGGTTTAGGGGCTGTGAGAGTATAGTAACTGACTAATGTTATAAACACATTTGCTGACACATTCATCAACACACATTATGTTGGCATTCTACTGTTTACTCAACACGCTAAAAGCTTCAGGTTGGACGCAGCTGGACAGGGGGAAGTCATTAGCACATAAATAAGACATCATTATAGGTAACCTATCCACTTTACAAACATACCAGTCAAATTATCCGCAATGTGACTAATTGTATTTATTTGTATTTTTTAATTATTTATTTTAAGTCTTCGGACCCTAAAACACATCTTGACAAGGAGTAGCCCAGGGAGTACACAAGTTTAAAAACTGTCAACAAAAAGATGTGTCTTCCAGAAACCCCTGGTCATGAAAAAAACTAAATATATTGGCCTAATTCACCTGACGTCATCATCACACTTGGTTCGGTCATTTTTGAGAGTCGGTGTGCGTTCACGTTTAATTGACTCCTAAAATGGCGAACGTTGCAGACGGTAAATCTGACGGTGGTGCAAGGGGGTCAATCGGTATCACATGACCCGTCGGATCATGGTCTCTGATTCCCAAACCATGGAGAGACAAGGTAGACACAAATAATGATTTTTTTTTCATCTGAAAGTTCACTGATTATAATGTTCCTGCAAGTATCAATCCTGCAGGGAAATAATGACCATCTGAACTACTATCAAAGTTGGAGAAATAGCGTTTCAAGAAACCACAAATTGCTTTTCGGTTGCCGCATGTCGAGTCGGGCCGATGACGCGTGCAGACACACCGTACCCGGTTGTTTTCACTAAGTCGTGACCATCGAATTTGTGGTTGTTTGTGTAAACACGTACGACAGGTGGCACAGGGGAGTCCCCAAATGTTCCCGTACCCTGACACACCCTTCCCCTCCTGTAAAGGAGTACCCCCACCCTGAAAATCCTCTAGAGAGGGTTCCTAAGATTCTCAGAACGCAATGAAGACACAATGGGAGGGGGATGGAGTATTAAACACTATTCCAAATATCGAGCCTGTTTAGTGTTTGTAGTTTGTACGTCGCGTTTATTGAAAGCTAGCGGGTATGACAAGCCATGTAACAGCAGCAGTGTAGTTATTAACGAGAAGTCCCCCGATCCACATAGCGAAAGTAGTAGTACCTCCCGATTTCCTACCTCCCGCCCAGGTAGTAGTGAATAAGCAGGACAGTTCTTTTCAGAACCGAGAAGTCTCCCGAATTTCGAATATTCTACTCTGCGGCAGTAAAATAAAAAGCAAGACAAGTTCTCTAATAACAAAATCTACCTAGCAAGTAGATATACACATGGTGTTACCGCAAACCAAATATATATTGATACCTCACCATGCAACGCCTCAAATCCTATACATGTAACCTTTGTTAACAAAACAAGTTACCTTGTACATCACATAGCATTACCTGGCAGGCAAGAACAATGGTCATACGAGGAATTTTATTTATGTATAATAAGTTCCACATAAAGAGCAGTACAAATAACAGCTGTACAAGTTTTGAGTTGTGCCCTCTTTCTTTTTATCAAAAGAAATCATGCCTACGGGAAGTCCAGGTTTTGGGCTCTTTTGTGAACATGTGATGTCATACGTTACACTATCTACAGGCCTAGTTTTCCGCTTTACAAAAAAAGAGATAGAAAATTTTACGTATTTTACCTTTAAGTGCATTAATGATACATCATCCCCCGTAGCCTAGTTTCAAGCCGGCGCAATAGTCCCTTGAGGCGCGTGGCTTGTTTCAACACCAAGATATCATGGATCTGTTATGACAATATTTTGTTTGATTAGAACAGACGATCCTTCTGCCACGTGTCTGCGTTCATTCATAAAGGGAAAGGGGGGGTTGGAAAGCTGCTGACTGATCGATTGTCACATATCCATATCTTAACCTAGCTGTGTGTCTAGTAAGAGTCACGGAGTCGCATTCGGGCTGAGCACAATAATTATTTATTGTTGTGTATAATCGAGTCGGGCGCGCCGGCTGTTACAAGCGCCCAGGACGTTTGGTTCAAAGTTGAACCGTCAGTTGGTACCAGACTTAATTTGATCTTAGGGGTCAGCTCTGACCCGGAAGTTGGTGGCATTAGCGTGGCGTACAGTTTGGCGTACGGCTTTGCTTTTATCCTTTACGCAGTTTCATACAGCTGTTAAGCACACTGTATGAGGAGTCCTGCTTATCAGAAACGGGTTACCAGCCAAAATACCGACACTGTGTAACGTGCATGGCTCGCGGCTGGTTCCCTGTTAATTTCAGACTTAGCAGTAATTTTTCTCCTGCTGAGCAGCTTTTAGAAATGACTTTACGCTTGCCGAGACAATATCACGTTCAAAGCATCTAAGTCAGTATTCTGGTATGCAGTGACGTAGCGGGGGGCAGAAGGGATGTGGGCAGGAGCCCCTCCACCATTCAAAATCCTCGCCCCCCTTCCCCAAATGAGATCGGGAAAAAAGAAGAATTTATAACACTGAATGGTTATTTATATTAATTCTTTGCCGCTGCTGCCTCCCTCCCCGGAACGAATGAAAATGTCTAGTTACACCACTGCTGGTATAATACGACATCTATCATAACCTGCTCTAACGGGTTCAGGTAAAGGCTCAATAGAACACAAGATAACAACGGGGTACATAACATTCCAAAGGTCCATGGGATTTTTAAATCTCCTTAATAGTATTACATTGCATTTGAAAAAAAAGGTCTTGTGATACCGATTTCACCGAGATTCGAAAATCACTCTTAGTTCTACCGGAGCACGCAGGCATCGCTAGATAAAATCAACATCAAAAGGACTGGATATTTTTAAACAGCCACGAACAAGAAGTAATTTATGAAATTTGTAGGCAAATTGGAAAGTCAGCAGCATTGTCACCCCCACTAAAAGGCTTTCTCTTTATACTGGAATACTGGGCCACCGAATTGAAATCGTGCCGTAGGTGAAACTGAAAGTCAAATGGGTTTGTCGCACGTGCGGAACCTCCAGTTCACAATTTGAAGTCACGTAGTTTCATGGCTCTCTATGGTTTTCGTCTTCAAGACTTGAAAATAAGTAAACGTTCGGCATGATTCACGTGTCTTTGTCGTGTTCCCTATTTGCGATGAGTAAATAATGAATACTTGTTTCCACCAAATCAGCTAGGGGCTCCAACTACTTTGCCGTCCTATTCTGAGGAATTGTGTTCGTAAGAAAGTTTTACGTTTGAGTTGTTTTGTGCATATTCAAACACCGGAGCATAACGTCGGAAACACGGAGATTACTTTGTACTTATAACCAACCCACTTCGTCCAGTAAACCATTTTGTCAAACCCATTACGCCAGGCAAACCGTTTTTTTTTCAAACCAGTTACGTATGATACAGTTTTACAAAAAAACCACATTACGTCTGACAAACGTAATGCGTTTACGTAAGACCCCTGCGTTTACGTAAGACGTTACGTAAGACCCCTTACGTTCGAAAAACCGTTTTTCATACACATTACGTTTTCAAACACATTCCGTCGTCAGACATCCAACCGTTTGACACATTACGTCCGACAAAACGTTGTGTAACAACCCTTACGTTCGAAAAACCGTTTTGTCAAACACATTACGTTGTCAAACACATTCTGTCGTCAGACACACCACATCCGACTAACCGTTTGACACATTACGTCGGACAAATCGTTATGTAAGACCCATTGCTTCCAGCAAACCGGTGTTTCAAATCCATTACATCTGACACTGGGTTATGTTTTCAAACCTATTACGTTTAAAACTGTTACGTGAAGCCCATAACGTCCGACAAAGCGTATTATAACAGGCTCATTACGTCTGAAAAAAACCGTTATGCTCTATCCATTAGCCGACAAACCATTAAGTATGACCATTGTGCCTAACAAAACCATTAGGTCCGACCCACCATGACTTGTCGGACACGTAGCTTGTCGGATAAGAGGTCAGACACATAGGTCGAATGTCGAGCAAATGGTCCATATACGGCATACTGGTGTGGTCCGTCATTGTTTTCAGATTTCCCATTGTGTAAAATAATGCTCACAAAGCCAAACGTTGTACCATACCCTTTAAGTAAAACTTACAAGACATGCCGTCAGTGTAATAGTGAACGATATTGAATTATTTTGCCGAACATTTCAAAATGCTTTACCGTTTTACATTTTCCTTTAAAGAAGAACTCATTCTCATTCCATTGCTTTGTCGGATTGAAATAATTTCTCCCCTTTTTCCATTGAGCTGGTTCACTAACAAGACGGTTTAATCCGATAGTCAGGGAGCTCACGAATGGAGTTCCGCGTATCGGTGGAAAGGGGGTCTTAAAATAGTTTGTGGTCAAGTGGCATTGTAACAATGAGTTAAGACAAGGTTATCTACTGTCATCCATGCTTCATTTCATTTCAACCCACACAGAAGCCATGTTTTTTTCATCTCGCTACACCTTGTTGACTTGTTATTGTTTCCCCGTTGCCAAGGGAAACGTACAGCACGCCAACAACCTCACTAAAATTCGAATCCTGCGCGATGGAATTGCAAGGGTAGTCGGCTGAGTTTGTTGACAAACCTGTCCTATCTTAATCCTATACTCCACACAATTTGAAAAAGGAAACCATTGTCAATGAAAGAAACAAAGAGAGAAGTCGTCTCATGTTCTTCGTTGCCATGAGAAACTATAGCGTCCTCGAAGAGCCTTGGAAAATGTCTCCACTGTATTATTTGAAAGGCTTATGAAAAGATAATAACCTGTCTTAATTCCAAGAGACGAACATAAATCAGGTCAACCGCTTAATTGTATTTCCATAAAGCCACACTCTGGCTCGCTGGCATTCGGTCATGAATTTAGAACAATATAGAATAATATTGTGCTCCCCAATCGTTATTCGTGCATGCGTCGACGACACAGGTGAACACCATGCAAGTGTTATATGTTCTTCTCGGCGATTATGCTAATTTTTCAGAATATATATATATTTTGAATACCATTATGAGGATCTTAATAATAGATTGAATAATTACCAATTCTGAAGCTTGTTTTGAATAGTTTGTTCTTCTATACCAATCCCCTTCAGAGATAGTCTATTAATTTTCGCAGTGGAATTATGGTCTTTGTTGGAACACTTTTGCCACTTTGCATCTGATTATTATATTGTTTACTTCGTATAGTCAAATTCAAATTCATATTTATTTTAATGTTACAAATGGAAAATATTAAACATTATTTTATAACAGAGAAAAAAATCAAAATTATACTAAAGGTATGAAAAATAAGTATGGGGCATATTTTTGAAGCAGGGGTCTGATCTGGGGTGAGATGCCTGATCGACGGACAAAAACAAAACGTGAAAAAGAATGACAACAAAACGGACATACAAATCCTTTCGAGAAATCAGAAAAACGACGATCAGATGTTATACATGAATACGGGAGCACTTTTCTTTGCAATTATACCAACAAAATCATTTCCAGTCAATTGATTGATTGATGTTTCCTACGCCATTTCATCAACTCATTTGCATCAACTCAACCTTTCATGTAACATCAATTTTAAAGAAACCTTACAATTTCATTCCAATTGTTATACGCGTTCAAAGCTAGCTCGCCTGAACCCAATCTGAAACTCGTCTTGCGATCCGAGGCAAATAAGCTTTTACCCATAAAACATGATTAAACCGTATCCAAAATTCCCACAGGATCTTACCCCCTTTCACTACAAAATTTCTTTTACAGTCAATAATTCCTTTCGATAAAAAGCAAGTCTTTGTTGTAACCCCATTTTCCCAAAGGCCAGAATGACTTACGAGGCGAAATTGAACACGTCATGTCTTTAACTGGCTGTACATCGCGTGTTATCCCCATCAATTCAGTGCCGTATATACATGTACACGCGGGGTGTTTGCAGCGATATATTAAAAAAAAACGAGACTTGCAGACACTTTCCGGGAAAAAAAACAGGAAATGAATGTTTTATGTTACGGTCTTTCATTAAGGAAGCACGGCAGTCAAATATTTGGACCTTAAAACACTTCCATTTACTCCGCGATGTTCTTCTTTCAAATAAGGGGCACATTTCAAAATGTTGTCTTGCAGAATACTAATAATTATGCTCACAAGACTTATTATATTGGCTAAGCAAAAAAGCAAAAACAAAAACAAAACAAAACAAAACAGAAAAACTGTGCACGGCCATTTTCTAATACATTAGATTGTTGCTATATAGGCCTATATTATTTATATATTATATTTTACTTTAGCTGAACGCAACTTTAATAATAAGATTGCTTGTGCTTACCACGGCCCTAACTTCTGCTTCAGCAGACAAAGGTGCCTACTGTACACGTTCAGGCGCGGATCCAGGGGGGCGTGGGGTGCGCACGCCCCCCCTTTTTCATATTAAAAAAAAAAAAAAAAAAAGAGGGAGAAAAGAAAAAAAGAGGGAGAGAGAGAGAAGGGGAGGGAGAAATGGGGAAGGGAAGATTTTGCTGCTTGGTATATTTTCACGCCCCCCCGTTTGGAAAATCCTGGATCCGCCCCTGACGTTTGGTAATTGTCAAAGACCAGTGTTCTCACTTGGTGTATCCCAACATATGCATAAAATAACAAGCATGTGAAAATTTGGGCTCAATTGGTCATCGAAGTTGCAAGAAAATGATGAAAGAAAAAAACACCATTTTTGTACAAATTTGTGTGCTTTCAGATAGGAATAAAAACTTATTGCAAGAAGCTTTTATTATTTTAGTGAAAAATTACCCCTTTCTCAAAAACTACGTTACTTCAGAGGGAGTCGTTTCTCACAATGTTTTATACTATCAACAGCTCTCCGTTGCTTGTTACAAAGTAAGTTTTTATGCTAATATTTGTTTTGAGTCATTACCAAACGTGTACGATACCTTTAACGATTTTATGCTGAGCAAAAAATAAGCAGGAAACCAATCTCAAACGGTTCATATTAGACATGGCATTTTGGCTGGTAACCTTATTCTGGTAAGCAAAATGTTGTATGTGTTAAGCTGCTTACGTTTGAACTGAAGAAGCTCTAATGGGTACAGTTTATGGAAATTGGAAATTACGTAGTCGAAATCATTGTTTTTAGTTGTTGATACTAAATTTAGAACACTAGCAGGAGCTGACATCTTGCCAATATTTCACTCTATAAACCCAATCTCCCCAAGGTAACAAATCCCAAGTCATCTTTTAATTTAAAAAATTTCAGAAGCGGTGACTTTAAATTTTAGAAATCGACCTGGTCGCTAGAGGCATCAAACCTGAGCAATACAGCGTAAATCAACGGCATTTACGGAAGCGATGTGCGTCACGACCGAGAGCTCCTCACAGGAATTTTCCCCTAGCCAGGCATTTTGGTTAACAACAAACAAAACAAAAAACAAAAACAAAAGACTGTGGCATTTACTTGTGTAATTACACGTCAAGCCTGATCTAGATGAATGAAATAATACCCACATCTTGGCAGGAAATGAAGACAGTGAAACCCAATACCCCTTGTAGAACGACTCGTTGTAACCTATAGTAGCCGAAGTATTTGTGTTTATGTTACATTGTACACACGTCCTACGCACCCCTCCTCAACGTCCATGGCTAATTCCTTCGCAATATATTAACTCAGATTGTTTGAAAGGAAATTCTGATTTGGGAAAGAGCGGGTTTAAAAACAGTTTTTTTTAAAAATATATAAATAAACACATCCAACCCAACCCGTGAAAAGAATTTTCATCAAATTTGTTGGCCATGACTTTTTAGCGAAAACACGAAAACGGTGCGTGCTGCATTGTCACGGATAATAATGTGGGCGTTCGTATCGGGCGTATTTTTGATTGCTGAATTCTAAATTAGCAACGGTGATTTGATGGGGTCTTAAAGGCACTGGACACGTTTGGTAATTACTCAAAATATATATTAGCATAAAGACTTACTTGGTAATGAGCAACGGAGAGCTGTTGATAGTATAAAACATTGTGAGAAACGACTCCCTCTGAAGTAACGTAATTTTTGAAAAAGAGGTAATTTCTCACTAAATATTAAAAGACTTCTGGCCAGAAGCCCTTTTCAGGCATCTGAAAGCACACAAATTTGTACAACAAGGGTGTTTTTTCTTTCATTGTTTTCTTGTAACTTCGATGACCAATTGAGCCCAAATTTTCACAGGCTTGTTATTTTATGCATATGTTGGGTTACACCAAGTGAGAATACTGATCTTTGACAATTACCAAACGTGTTCAGTACCTTTAAAGGTACTGGGTCATAGATCACGAATCCGGTAATACACACAATAGGCTTTTCATACCTTTTCTTTAGCAGGGAGTAAAGACGCTGCAAATGACTATCGGCTTACCATTCTATTTCGTTACCTGAAAGACATACACAAATATATTCAAGTAAGACGCTTCTCTGACAGTGGGCTTTCTACATATGTTTCTTTATTCGTGTGATTATTATAATTTACAACAATAAAGAAGCTAAAACGACAATCGGCTTACGAGCTATTTCGGATCAAACAGACATAACAAAAATACCCTACGGATACATTCGGCTTCCCATTACTGTTTTGTTATAATTTATTATCTGCAAACATAAATAATGGACAGTGGTAATTTATCGGCCACATTTTCCACTCTGCACGGGTAATCAATCAATTTAGAAGACATGGCAGGTTCCCGCAACCATCTTGCGACAATACATACACAATTCCTGTTTCCATGCGATTAAAGAAGCAATCTCTTAAAAGCCCTCTCACGAGAGTCACGTTACAGGGTCCCTTTTGTTTTCTCTTTGTCCTTTTCTTTTTTCTTTGTTTGATGATAAACTTTTGTATAGATGTTAATTTTTGTCTATGAAAGCAGGGGAATTTAAAAAGATGAGTATAGAGCATTGTAGCCCGCCGTACTAATGAAGATCGGTGGCGTACCTATTTAGGGAATATCTTCGGGGGAGCTGAGAAAAGTCTGAGGGACAGGGGACTGTGGGACTGGGTGACCGGGAAACTGGGTGACTGGTGAGTGGGTGAGTGGGTGACTGAGTGAGTGGTGACTGGGTGAGTGGGTGACTGGGGGACTGGGTGAGTGGTGACTGGGTGACTGGGTGAGTTGGTGACCGGGAAACTGGGTGACTGGTGACTGGGTGAGCGGGTGACTGGTGGACTGGGTGAGTGGGTGACTGGGGACTGAAGGGCTGGGGGACTGTGTGACTGGGTGACTGGGTGACCGGAAGCTCGGTGAATGGTGACTGGGTGACTGGGGGACTGGGTGACTGGGTGACTCGGGGACTGGGGGACTGGGTGACAGGTGACGACCGGAGGACTGGGTGAGTGGGTGACTGGAGGACTGGATGACTTGGTGACTGGGTGAGTGGGTGACTGGGGGACTGGGTCACTGGGGGACTGGATGACTGGGTGACTGGGTGAGTGGGTGTGTGGGTGACTGGGTGACGTGGGGACTGTATGACTGGGGACTGGGTGACTGGGGGACTGGGGGACTGGGGGACTGTATGACTGGGGGACTGGGGGATTGGGTGACTGGGGGACTGGGTGACTTGGTGACTGGATGACTGGGTGACTGGGGGACTGGGGGACTGGGTGAGTGGGTGACCGGGTGACTGGAGGACTGGGTGAGTGTGTGACTGGGTGACTGGGGGACATGGTGACTGGTGACTGGGTGACCGGGTGACTGGGGACTGGGTGAGTGGGGGACTGGGGGACTGGGTGACTGGTGACTGGGTGACCGGGTGACTGGGTGAGTGGGTGACTGGAGAACATGTGACTGGGCTACTGGGTGACTTGGGGACTGGGTGACTGGTGACTGGGGAATGGTGGCTGGGGGAATGGGTGACTGGGGGCTGGGGATATAATATATATGAATTTATCAACCATGTATTAAAACTCATGCATACATCACCACCAGCTTTCAAAATGTCTGCGGATTAATGTCAAAATTTCGCAAACTCAAACCATAAGCATTTCAGAAAATAAGTACACGCAGTAATGTTGTGTACATACGAATTTATTCACGAGTTGTCGATCCCCTAACTGCGTTTTTTGTCTGCCCCTTATTTCACGGGTAAGATTTAGATTTTCCCTTTAAATGCAACGCGCCATCGAGTTTAAGACAAACAGCCAAGCGAAGAGAGAAACGATACCCACGGTCATCATCTATTGAGCGTAGTTTTTTTAAATATCAACGGGTTCAGACTGCGAAGCTTTTTGTTTAATTCCTTTGCTCTCCTGCACATGTATAGATCAAGCATGAAGAGAATGCCATCCCACCGTATCTCATCCCGCGGCTCGTAGCACGAACGCATGCCATTGTCCAATTCACGACCGCGTCCTTGCGTGATGACAAGGAGGGAACAGAAAATGCCGGGGCACTGAAACTCATCAGGCATATTTTCTGCGGATTTTGCTCTTCTACAGAGAGAGTGACGTCCTGGGTGATAGGCAATCTTGCATTTGTTATACTATGGACGGGACAGCCTGGGTACATCATGGCGCCGGAATTGAGGTACCACGGGGGCCATTTTATCACTCTCATTCAAAAGGAAAAAACAGACAACGTATATACACGAGAAGAGAATGCAAAACTCAAACCACAAGCATTTTAGAAAATAAGTACATGCAGTACTGTTGTATACATACGAATTTATTCACGAGTTGTCGATCCCCTAACTGCGTTTTTTTTATTTCCGCTCCTATTTATACTCAATGACCGCAAAATATTTGCATAATTTTCACAGAGTATCTGGGGTCGAATTTACAAAACTCTTCCTAACTTAGGACTAGTCCTAGGCAATGCTAAGAGATAGGACTAGTCTTAAGTTAACCCATGCAGTTACTGGTCCTAACTTCAGGTAAGACTAGTCTTATCCCTATGTGATATCGACCCCAGGAGCACCGCGCAACGGTTTCCCTTCTGAGGGTTACCTATGGGTGCCATTTTGCAACTCCCCGGTCAAACAGGAATAGCAAACTGTACATAAGAGAGACATAACGATCTCACAATGATTGCAAAATAGTTGCACGGTGTTCAGAGCGCTTATTGGATGGATGATCTGCAGCACCCCACCCATGGAGCCTGCTGAAGGTTTCATGACGCCATGTTGCCACTCCAATTCAACACGGATGAACACACGGATACAATACCTCAACTCGTTGCAAAAGAGGTACAACAGTACTCTTAATAAACCTTGTGTTACGTTGTAAAGAAAATTTAAATTTTAGAGATCATAATTATTACAGCGTGTCGTGGCCGAGCAGTTTAGCTAGAGCATCGGGCTCAAGTTCTGCTGGCTGAGTCATCCGGTTGTGGGTGCGAACCCCAGTCATGAAACTTAATAATTGCTTCTCTTCACCCAGGGGTAAATGGGTACCTGTGAGGGCAGAAATGGTTCATGTAATTGATTTAGCTTGGTGCGCTACATATTTGGCAGCACCGGCTGTATACTCCCAAGGGAGCTGAGATGGTTTCAGGAATGAAGAAATGGCCCGCTATATAAGAAGCCACTATTATTATTATTATTATTATTATTATTATTATTATTATTATTATTATATCCCCAGTCAATATCAACTTACCTGGATTATTACTGCATGTGGTATACCATTTAGTTTGATATCCTTTTCATCACGGTTCGTTCATAGCGCACCTTAACAAAATGTACCAGACTATACCCAAACAGTCTCGGAGAATAACATCTTGAGTCAAGTCCACGCTCCTTTAGTAATCAAACGATGGAGAATCACGAAAACCAAGGACTCGCTTTCTTCAAAATTAAATTTTGGCTTCAAGTTGAAATTGCGTTTGTGTGTGTCTTACCCTTGCCAATAATCCTCCTTCCTCGTCCTATGACGATAAACACAATTTAATATTGAATTGATTAAACGTAGCAGAAAAAATGATTGGGAAACAAACAATGTTCTTTTTTTTGCGTTTCTTTTTTTGTAAATTGACGCACAATGAGACATAATAATGAAATTAAATTGAACGTCAAATTCGGAGGTATTAAAAGATGAAAACTTTGATTTGGTTTTGACGTGGATAAAATGAGCAGGTGTACAGAGTAGCCATGCAATTCTACACTTTTAAAGTCTTGAATATTTTGTCGAGTCCTGGGGATTTTCCTCCCTTCTGTTTCACATTTAAATCTCAAGGAGACAGTATTAAATGCAGAAAAGCCATCAAAAACAGCAAATTATTACCAAAGTGAACTCAATTGAAATCAATTTATCCATAAAACTGAGGATTCGGTCCGAACATCAGTTTCCATCAACTTGGAAAGGAGCTTTTCCTGTAACATGTTATTTCGGTCTGTCAACCAATGAAAGTGGATGGAAATGGATGTTCGGTTCAGATTCTCAGTGTTATGGAAAAGTTTCAGTTCGCATGAGTTTACTTTGGTAAGATTTTCTGTTCAAACTAAAAACAAAATAAGTGTTTTTTATATATTTTATTTTGAGAAATTACACAATAGATGATAATATCAAATGTGTACTGTATAAGTGTTGTGTCTCGACTCATTTGAATTCATTTTCTAAATTATTGTATATGCAAACTCTTTCCCAAAAGAAACTATACTAATTTTAGAAGGGAAGAACAATAATGTCAAAAGAATGACAGCAGAACAAAACCAAAAGTGGAATTATTGTTCTTATATTGTTTCTTCTTCGAATCTTACAGCTTCTTATAATCCCATAATATCCGATCTCTTGTAGAGATCAATACGTCTTCTTACCCGACGGTTTCTTCTTTTGCATCAAGTGTTACCTTTTTACTGAACTGAACTGGATATTATAACCAGCAACCACTATCGCAGCCAAAGGCCAAATTAAGACAATTTTAACAGATGCAATAAAATGCACAAGTATAACAATAGTTGACATTCACACATCAAAGATACTGCCAATACATTTTCCGCATGGTTAAAGTGAAGTTGATGTATCTAGGTAAGCATTGATTCGCCCCCAGAACGCCGTAATTACGTTTCTATAATCGTCGCTTTGGTTTATTTGCTCAGTGTGGTCGTGGGGAGAAATTGTCACGACAGACGGCGGTAAAATGTGTCTACCGCTCGGTGCTCGCTCTTATAAGTGTGAGGGAATATCGACTAGACTTCACCGGCGGGTATTGAAGAGGTGACTTTGATCACGTCAAGAGTGCTATTTGATTAAAAAAAAAATGTAATAATAATAATTTGATAAACATTTTGACCACTGCGTGCACGGTCGCGTTAGGTAAACCCGTCAGTGTTTGTGGAGTATATACACAGGCGATTTCTTTTGCAAGGGGTCCAATATGAAGAGTACATTGGATTCTTCGGGAGCGTAGATGAGGCAATTTTGATTTCTCTATTTAATGTTGGTTCTCAAACCTGAGAGCCCGAATAGTCTGAGTACTTTAGAGGCTGAATCTGGAATCTGTGGAATCTAAGGAACAAAACAAAGCAAAAAACAAACAAAAAGGCCCTACTCCACGGGAATCGAGTCCGACACCAGAATACCAGAATGCTACGAAGTACGAAGAAACGAGTACGGGCCATTCCAAATTGGTTTCGAGTACTGATAATTGAGTGTGGGCCAAGAACTTACTTGTACTCGAGAGTTGTAATCAAGTACGAGTATGAGTACGAGTACGAGTGCTAGTATTAGTACGAGTATGAGCACGAGTACGAGTGCTAGTTTGAGTACGAGGGGAGTGCTAGTATGAGTAAGAGTACGAGTACGAGTACGAGT
This sequence comes from Plazaster borealis, assembly GCA_021014325.1. NCBI lineage: Eukaryota > Metazoa > Echinodermata > Asteroidea > Forcipulatida > Labidiasteridae > Plazaster > Plazaster borealis. The sequence continues at coordinate 11,623,872 of CM037467.1, forward strand.
ACGAGGGGGGAGTACAAGTACGAGTACGAGTACGAGTACGATTACAAGTTCGAGTACAAGGGGGAGTGCTAGTATGAGTACGAGAATGAGAACAAGTAAGAGTATAAGTACGAGTACGAGTACGAGTACGAGTACGAGTACGAGTGCTAGTACGAGTACGAGTGCTAGTATGAGTACGAGTACGAGTATGAGTATGAGGGGGAGTAAAAGTACGAGTACGAGTATGAGTACGAGTGCTAGTATAGTATGAGTACGAGTATGCGAACAAGTAAGAGTACGAGTAGAACTACGATCTATAATGCCCCATATCACCGCACTGCTGAAGTAAGGTGAGCGTGCCAATATTGCCTTACTACAAGAAGCAAGTTGCCATGGAGATAAAAACGGGGTGAATCAAGCGTAGGAGCGATAAAGTTTCATCAGCAGGACGGATAATCAATTGTAACCACCTTTTAAGAGGGATTGGATGACGCAATTTGACGCCATTTGTGTCTAATGCATCCGCGTTAATGGGCAAGCAAAACAACGGGTGAGCCCACACTCAACTCATCTATTACCAGCCAAATTAGATTATTTCCCCCTTAAAATGTGAGTCTAACCAAATTAAACCGTAATTGCTGGGTCCGTCCGGGTGGGCTTTTGTTTATGCCTCTTAGTTAAAGCTTCTCCATAATTCTGTGTGTGTATGGGGGGGGGGGGTGGTAGATGGGGGAGTAAAAAGCAAAGAATATGTTTTAGTGCCTGTGTTTTGCTGATTGCAGTGATTTTATTGTGCGATGATTTTTGCGGATGGTGTACCGGCATTGTGATCACAGACAAATGCGTTTTTATTCACACACAACCCGATGGTAAGTGAGTCACACAAAACCAACGGGGTTCTTTAACCTGAACTTAAAGGCGCTGGACACGTTTGGTAATTACTCAAAATATATGTTAGCATAAAAACTTACTTGGGAACAAGCAACGGAGAGCTGTTGGTAGTATTAAACATTGTGAGACACGACTCCCTCTGAATTATCGTAGTTTTTGAGAAAGAGGTAATTTCTCACTAAAATATTTGAATCTGAGAAAGACTTCAGGCCTAAAGCCTTTCTCAGGCATCTGAAAGCACACACATTTGTGCAACAAGGGTGGGTTTTTTTTCCATTATTTTCTTGCAACTTCGATGACCAACTGAGCTTGTTATTTTATGCATTAGTTGGGATACACCAAGTGAGAATACTGGTCTCTGACAATTACTAAACGTGTCCAGTGCCTTTAAATTAGCATTTATTTTTATTTTATAGAAATCCACTCCGGCATTGTTTACAATGACACAAACGATGATAATTTTTTTATGACGGTCGTTTTAGGGGAACAAAAGTGGACAAAAACATTTTGGCTCGGTAATTAACACCCCAAGCTCCTCAGAAAAAGAAACACATAATACTTTGGAGACAGCTTTTCCGAGGACTCGGTAATATGCAATACTTGCTGAAAAACACACAGAAATTGTTAACAAAGGTATTAAAGCATGAATTAAATCGTCAGTGAACAGTGCGTACAAATTAACAGCTCAGCTTTGTGTGACAACCAAAAGCAATTATAGAAAACACTTGCCCGCTCTAGGCTTTTTAACTTGATTTGTAAAAACTATTGAGCCTTCATGATTCTTAAAATGTCTTCAACTCTTCAACTAGAAGACATGCGTTCAGCAGAGGAAGGTTGTTGGAAAGCGGGTAGCGACCTCGACCGTCATAGTTCAGATGAACTGTTGTTTAGAAGAAAAAAAAGTTGTATAAGTTGTCGTTTGTACAAAATCCCTGGAAGGACAGGGCCGTTTCCGAATTGACAGCTACGGCTACGGCTAAGGCTACGGCTGGATCGCCACGTCATCATGCGTTGAAGTATAGGACGTCTGTTTTTAGCAACACCCTTACCAACAGTCGTAGCCAGAGTTAAATCCACCAATTCGGATGCGGCCTAACATTCATTTCAACACGTTATACAACCAACACAAGAGTTTTTCATCATTATTGGCAGGTCATATTATTTAAGAAAACACCGAACTTTAATATGAGTGTGAACAATTTTCTGCTCCAAGTTCATAATTCGGTTTCTTCGGTACGGTAAATCGATTTATAAGCACTGTGTTTTTGTGGAATCTTTAATCACATGGGTGGACGTTTTTTTTGGTATCATTGCCTTATAGTGAACTACACGTTATTATACAACCAACACAAGAGAGAGTTTTTTATCACTATTGGCAGGTCATATTTAACTCGCAAGCTTGAGGAAACCTGTAAACATGGGTACTTGCTATGTGAACAAGAAAGACAGGGGTTAACCCCTACTCTTCCACGATAAGTGTTCTGGGTTCTTTTACGTGCACTACCATTCCTAGTACACTGGACCTATACGGCTTAATGTCCCATCCGAAGGATGGAGCAATTCTGGTAAAGTACCGGTATCTTGTTCAAGGATACAAGTGTCATGACCGGGACTCGAACCCACACTCTGCTGATCAGAAACACCAGAGCTTGAGTCCGGTGCTCTTAACCGCTGGTCCATAACAAAAAAATTGCAAATTAAATGACAGCAATTACTTGTTTGACACCTTCTTATTGTTCCATAGGGATTACCGAACGGCCCAGACGTCTTCGTGTGTTTGTTAATGGTTGGCTAAACGAGGGTGCTGCAACACGTGTCTTCTACTCCAAGGTGGTACCAGTCTTCCAGGCGGCAGGAACCAGACTTGACGTAATAGGTACTGATTAAATAATTGACCAGTCCGAATTGACGGCCTTGGCTACAGCTATGATCCTTGTTATGATCATGGTAACAGTTATGGTTATATTTATTTTTTAGTTATAGCAAAGTTATAGTTATAGTTAGACCATTCAGAAAAATCGAAGTTTAAAAGTTTATATTTTTGTTTTCAAAATTCTGGGCGGGTGAAAATGAAAATCGAAAACCAGTTAACAGTTGATGAGTTTGTCTGTTTTGTAAGTCCTGTCTATTGTTATTGGTCAACCTTGTTTCGATAACCGACCTCCGTGCCTGATGCTAGATGGCAAACATTTCCTGAACTACAAAGTTGCATGCTGGAAGGCAGGAAAAGCCATTGAAACTCCTGAGCTGGGAGAACATTGGTATAAAGTATCTGCTTCATTGTCAATGTTTGAACATCGAAGTTTGGGATGGATGGGTGGGTCAAACCACATTAAAAAAAGGTCGACATTGTTAAAACATTGATTACTCTGAATGGCCCCTTACAGTTATGGTTATGGTTAATGGTTATGGTTTTGGTTGTGGTTATGGTTATGGTTATGGTTATGGTTACGGTTATGGTTATGGTTATGGTTATGGTTATGGTCAGGGGGTTGCGGGTATTGGTTATGTTGTTATGTGATGAATAAGGCTACTTGAGCTTTAAGGCTATGGCGACGACCATTCTTAGCATGGTTATGGCTATGTTTATCACTCAGTCTAGGGCTTGATCGCTGATGGCTATCTTGGCTATACATCATAACAGGTTGAGCCAAAAGCCGCAGTCGCAGCCACAGACTCGTATCTGTGATGGCTCAAAGCGATTGTTTTACTTGGAGTACATTGATTTAAACATAGGCGCCAATCTAACTACTATACCCGCGGGTACACTTCAACTTAAAACACCGGTTTAACAGACGAACTTCATCTTAAAACACCTGTTAAACAGACGAACTTCAACTTAAAATACCGGTTTAACAAACGAACTTCATCTTAAAACACCGGTTTAACAGACGAATTTCAACTTAAAACACCGGTTTAACAGACGAACTTCAATTTAAAACACCGAATTAATAACAGACGAACAGCTTAACTTGTATTGCAAAAATGCCTATGACGTCACGACGAAGCAATCCGTACCCAGACAGAATTTAAATGCCTTTGAAAGTTGTTTTCTTTTTCTAATCATTAATTTAATTTGTTCCTATCAATGAAGATGATGTCTTTTGCAACATTTATCCCGGCCTTCTCAGACAGTCCCGTGTACTTTCAAGCAGACTTTGCTGACAATTGAATAAAAATGTAAATTTTACCCTTTGCGTGGTGCCTTGAATGTATACGCTGCAATTTAAACCAAGTTATATCCTTAGATTTTGGAATGAACAGACGCTGGGGACGACTGTTCCATATTACTGGTCTCCATTGCCGGGTTCAATGTCCTGACTACGTAGCTTCTTGTATGCATTAACAATTACAGGGTGTACCTTCGGTAATTACTCCACAAATTAATTACCATAAAAACTTACTCACAGAACTCGGGAAAGTACTGAGTATACAGTGCTTCATACACATTGGTGTAAGGGTTAAAACAAACCATATTCTTTATCCCCGATGCATCGTTTAATTAAACAATTATACAGTTACTCATGGTTGTTATTTTACAATTATACGTTACAGCTGCAGTGTGCAGTAATACATTAAAGGCAGGAATCGTCAAAGACCAGTATCCTCACTTGGTGTATCCCAACATTTATGCATAAAATAACAAACCTGTGAAAATTTAGGCTCAATTGGTCATCGAAGTTGCAAGAAAATAATGAAAAAAAACAACCACCCTTGTTGCATAGAATTGTGTGCTTACGGATGCCTGAGAAAAGGCTTTATGCCTGAAGACTTTTTAAGATTCAAGTTTGTTGGTGAAAAATTACCTCTTTCTCTAAAAATACATTACTTCAAAGGTTGTCGTTTCTGACAATGCTATATAGTATCAACAGCTCTCCAGTGCTCTTTACCAAGTAAGTTTTAATGGTCATTAATTTGTGGAGTAATTACCAAAGGTATACTCTCCCTTTAAATTGAGACAATGGTAAAAAACGTTAATACGTAAGCAATTGTCTTTAAGAGATACAAGTCACACAAAAAATGATGAAAATAGATTAAATTATATCATGTTACTGTGTTCACCGGTTCAAATTGAACATTATTTAATTCTACCCACCTTTCTCCTTAATTCTCATTTCTAAGTTACAACAAGGGAGGGTAGCGCGCACCAGATTCTGCAAACAGTTGATTTCGACAGTTATGATGGGTGAGTGTTAATGATGGATGATATGAATATTCATGATCTCGTTGAATATGAATGAGCTTTACCCAATTTACATACAAGCATAGTGACGATCAGTGGCTGCCTTTACGTAGAACCACTTCGGCCCTTTTCGAAACCAGGGCTTGGGCTCCGGCTCCGGCTTAGGGCTCCGTCAGTTACTTATTGGAAATGTGTGCTTTTGATATGGGTTTTCAAACAGGGGGGACTGAGCCCAAGCCGGAACCCTGAGCCCGGACGCCGTGGTCTCGAAAAGGGCCGTGGGAACAGTAGACAAGTGTAATAATCTCATCTGTATCAACCTCGTCCCCAGGGTGTGTCGAGCAGTACGAGGTGTACGAGGTTGACAGCTCTCTCACCCTGGTATTGGGTCATTTGCATATCCAAACTTTTTGGATACGTATGCAAATTAGAATAGTCTGGCATGTTTACGTTAGACTTTTGTACACCAGTCGTTGTCCAATCAGGGTCCAAGTAAGGAGTTTCCCTCCCAGGGTTTACTATTGTAAACATGATTGGAAATAAAGTAAACCATGGGGACGAGGTTGCATCTCTGTAGACCTTAACTACGAAACTACAGAAGTACCACACTCTAAAAACTCCCTGGTCAGAATTGACCCCGACTCCGGGTCTCAGGGAGCCTGACCCATTTCTGGGTCAGGCTGACCTGGAACGTGGTTAAACAAATGGGATTCTAACTCTGTTTCTGCGTCAGTTTAACACATTTATGGGTCATTTTGACACATATTCCGGGTTAAACTGAGTCAGAAATGGGTCAGACCACACGGGACCCGGAGCCAGGTCAAATCTGATAAAGTTAACTCGGTGAGATGAATTTCGCTATTACGTTAAGTGGCATGTGGCACACCCATGGAGCACCGTACTAACAAACTCGAATTACACAAAGATATTAACTCAACCTCTGTACCTAAAACGCCCACTATAAGATCTCAAGCAAGCACAGTTCATGTTCCAATAGCAATCTTTGAAGTACAAGCTTATAAAAGGCAACTGCATTTCAACCTATAAACAACATTGATGTTTGATAATCAACAGAAAATTAGTTTTTTCCAAAAGCTATAAGAAATATTTACTACTCTGAAATGCTCTCATTTCTAGAGTGGACGTTTGTGCTTTAACAATATCCTCCTTATATCTTTCCTGGATTTAGGGTGGTTTGTGTGGGCGGGGAGGACACAGCAAGAGAGGTGGTACACGGTCTGTTGGAGAGGACACAGGTGGATTCGGACCTGGTCGACATTGATCCCGATACCAAGCTCACTAAGTGTGAGATACCGCTTGGTATCGTCCCAGTTGGTGATTATCTAATTTGATCAATTTTTTTCAAACTTTTTTTTCTTCTTTTCCAAATTTGTATTGTGACCGTTGAAACTTTTTTTGACTGGCTTTGTAGAGTGCTTATTGAACTTTTGAAAAAAAAACCCTTTCTTGTGAACTGTTTGTGTCAAGAAATCGACAAACTGACATTAAGTTCGTTTTTCAGGAATGTTTAACACCGTTGCTCATTCGTCGCAGGGTACCAGCGATCCCTTCACAGCGGCCCTCCACATCGTTCTGGGTAAATTTGAACAATAAATTTTAAAAATAAGGTTTTCAAACAATTTGTGCATTTATTGTCAGAAAGTAATAAATCGACAACGAGCTGTTAAACAACCAACCCCGAGCATTGTTTGATTCTAATTCATCTTGAAGCAACCATTTAATCCATGCTTTTCATTTTACAATGACCGAGGTGAGTCATTCGGGAACACAATATCTAGTTTTTAAAACTATAATTGTTGTTCTTCTTCTTCCTAACAGGTCACCGACAACCGTTGGACGTGAGCGCAATCTTCCACAACCGAGCTTTTATACGGTTCGGTTTTTCCCTGATGTACGGCTTCGGTGGCGACTGCCTCCGGAGGGCCGAGAGAAGAAGAGCCAAGGGCGTGGTTGGGTCAAGAGCGGCAGAATACGCAACAGTCAGAAGTGTTTTCAAATTGAGGTAATCCGAAACTTTATGTTTTGAAAATTTAGGTGATCCACATTTTACTCTGCCTCCAAAAGGTTTTCATGGATATGCAGTTTTTCTGAGAGTGCACTGTTCAGCCGAAAATGAAATATTTTTAGATTGCAGGTTTGAGTTTACCTTTCAGAAATAAAGTTGAATTTGTAAGGAGTGTCAAGAAAGCTTATGTTGTTAAAAGATGATTTTGGCAATATTGACAATTCCGCGTGCACTTTGAAAACTCCACATTGACTGTCTCATTTGAAACAAAGGGGGCTTATACGGGGTTAACTCTTGGTGGCGCACTGTATTGTGATCACAAGATTTATTTTTTTTAAATTCAAAATCACATGATATTGTAGAAATAATCATATTATCATATGTTACGCGACCCTTGCCTTATAGCTAATCTCCAATTACCAGTGTCCTTAAAAAGTGACATGTATGGATTGCGGTGATTAAAAATAACCTAACACTGACATCGTTTTCAACTGCCGTCGTTTGTTCATGTGAACATCATTTTCGTTGATGTGTTTTGCTTGAAGACCGTATCGCTGTGCCGTTGAGTATCTACCATGCGAGTCGAGCCTGGTGATAACCGACAGATTGCCTTGTAGAACGGGGTAAGTGAAATAGCCCGCACAAGGGTAAACGTTTTCGCGGGTAATTACTACAAATGCACTACACACTATAGTAGCCACCTCAATGACATCGAATCTGTCACAGAGCATGGGAGGGCTGTCAATAATAGTTTATACATCCACTTCACTTTAAATTGAATTAATGAGTCCTACTTTTACACGAAACTGTATCCACGAAAATCTAACTTGGTTTATAGACGGATACACAAAGAATCAAATTGCAATCAAGAACAACAACTTGCACCATCCAACAAAAATGGAAAAACAACAGAAGAAAGAAGCCCAGTGTGGTAAGTAAGAACACTAACTAGTTTGCGACCAAGTGGATCTGATCTCTTCACAGGAAGAAGCGTTGCACCCAAGATAGGGAATTACTACGGTCGAGATAATGTTGATTCTCGACGTTTCGAACAGTTTTACTTTACCAATCTTCATGAGAAAGCAGACATTTTTACATCATGATCACATGACTCAAACTGCTTTCACACAAAAGTGGCCCTTAAATTGTAACCCGGTGGAATCAAATTGCACCTCAATCACAAAAATGTAACAGCATCTTTTTTCTTTCCTCCATGAGCAAAATCAAAACAGCTGAAGCAAAGCAACTCATGATGGCTTTATGTAACTATTTAGCCCAACCTCCCTCAGAAAAAAAACACGTTGACCTCAAAGTGTAAACCAATCCTCCTGGAAAATGCAGCTAATTATATCTTAATTTGCTCTAAATGTAATCAGTGCATCGCTCCATCTATCGATCGACAGGTGTGCGATATGCAAGGCTGAGCAGCTGAAGGACGAGGAACAGGGTGAAGACACTTCCGGGAAACCAAGAGCGAAAGACGACGCCGGCGAATTAGTGCCCGTCGGTGGTGATGAAGACACAAGCCACAGCAGAAATGGGAGAGCTAATGGAAAATGCGTCAATGTCGTAGAGGGCAGCAGCGAGCAGCGGGATAGGGGAACGACAGGTTTGTCTTTGGTGATTGGTGTGTGTGTGTGTGGACACACGGAAGGGCATATGTGGGGTCCTGACAACAATGGAACAATTGACCCCACAAGGTCATTTCAATAGGAACAATTGGGCCCCACAAGGGAATTCTTCAGAAAAGGGAATAATAGAACAACAATAGCAGTACCCCACAAACCGGATCCGTAAGGATGTGTGTGTGTGTGTGTGTGCTGTAAACTGTTCTCGAACCTCCCTCAAGGCAAAACGCACAATCTATTATGAGTTTTTACTTGAGTTATAAACTCAGTTTCAGTTCATCCATGTTTACTATAATAGTAGCCATTTTTATGTATTTTCACTCATACAAACCCGGCATTTGAAGTTTCTTTAATGCCCCATGAACCCTGCACCCTGTTCCAAGTCTCAATAACTCATGTATGAGCCATACTGACCCGAATCCAGACATGCATGTTTGGGTCAAGCGGTCACAGAACGGATCATGGGTTTCCATCGTGACTTCTGGTCAATTTAACCCAAGGTCCGAATATGAAGGAAGGAGGTCCGAAGGGACAGATGCTCTGGACACAACTGACCGAGTTCCAGGTCCTAATAATAATCCACGTTGTCGTAGTCGAACCAATCCTACAGCAGGTCAAAGTAAACTCATTTTAGCCCAAACTGCTAATTAGACAATCACACACCAGCCTTCAAGCTCCGTTTCTCGGCCAATGTGACTCCGACAGTTTTTGAAGATTCTCTTTCGTTCCCTTTTCCCATTAGACTCTCATACACCCGACGGGGACTGGATAAGCCTCACGGGTAACTTTCTTAGCATCAGTGCGATGACCCTTCCAACCCTCTGCAGCTGGTGCCCTCGCGGCCTCTCACCTTTGACACACCTAGCGGATGGCAGTCTCGACCTGGTGTTGGTCCGGGAGACGGCCAGAGGGGAGTTTGTGCAGCATCTGAGGCGGCACGCCAGCACCAAAGATCAGGCAAGATTCGATATATTTATGTTCACTTGTCTTCATCAAATGTCAATGGAAAAAATAACATGTCATGGATAACAACATCATAATTAAGAAAGGTTTAGACATTGGTTCATATGCCAGCCTTGTAAAGCACAATCGCTTTTTTTCTCTGAATGAATCTTGACAGATGATGCTGCTTCAAGAGGAATCATACAAAAACTTTCGCATATGCCACAGACAATGCACAAAATACATGTATTATAACATGCCAAATTGTTTGCCCATGGCTGATGGACGTGAGATAAAGCCGGGATCACTACAATATTAATTAACTACCACTTATCGTTGGTGGATTTTGTTGTCGTGCAATAACTAAAATAAAAGCTGATAAATTTGTGGGTCAGATCGGCAAAAAATCAGACCTAGCATAAGCCACGGACTTACAACTTGTGAAGCATCCATCCTGCCAATGTAACTTCTCATTTTCGTTTTAAATATTATAATTTTAAATATTTGTTTTACTGTTCAGTTTGACTTCCCGTTCGTATCTGTGCACTGCACAAAAGCCGTGCGCATCTTCCCCCTGGGTTTGGATGACAAACCTTGTACGTCACTGACCGAAGACAGCCAGAGTGACGCAGGGGATTTCAACAGCGAAGAAGCCTCTCTCAAAACAGACAATGGGGGCGCTGTGACGGTGACTACGAAGAAAGAGTTCTCTATGTGGAACGTCGACATGGAACTCATGGCACCCGTTGCCATGGAGATGAGGTAAGACCTGGGACACGATGAGTCCAGCAAGGATTGAGACTATATTAAGGTCCAAGTGATGACACATTGGGTGTCACTCAGTGTCACAAAAATATCACATGTGTCATTACGGTCACATAAAACAAAGACAACAATAACACAAAATACTACTCTTTTTTGTAAAAGCCTTTTTCAGTCACTAATTTAATCTCATTGGTATTACAGTCTTATGATCAATACTGAAGTAAGAGTTCATTACAACTGCTGACAAATTTATGGTAAATTCTGGTACCTATGTTTGATTGATTTCTGTTTTTCCCCCAAGGGTACATAAACAACTGCTGACCCTCTTCGCATCGGGCATTCAAGAAGCGGAGCCCGCGCACGTCAGCTGCGGATGCCTCTGACGTCACCACCTCCAAAGCACCGCGTGGGCCGCCATTAAAAGCCACGATGGACAGACCTTGGGGTCGTTACCGGCTTCCAAACTTTACGTCCTGTAATCATTGCAGTCTTTACTAAAGCCAGTGCCACGGGTTAATGTCCAGAACCGACTCGTTGGATGACTTCCCTGATGGGTGGAACAAGCCACACCAATCCCTGTCATTGTTTATAAGAGTGTCTTCCTATTTTTCTATGAATCGTTATACTGAAATTAAATCACTCGTTTGAATGCCAAAGGTGAAATGCCACACGGTGACAGAGAGATTCGCCCTGAATTACCTTCTTCCCATTACCAGTGTCTGACGCTATTCATGAGCTTCTTACTACGGTGACTTGAGATGTACGGGCTAGTACCCGGCATCTGTTTAGACTTGTTCCTGTCCTTTATGCACGAGTAATCTATTAGTGGAATGTTGTAGAATGTTGAGGGTGCCCTTTACACCAACAACCGTTAGAGGGCTCCCCTTTTAATTACTGCGGGTGTTACTAAAACAGCATCCATTGTATGAATGCCACCTTTCACTTTGCCTTCGATAAAGGAGACCTGGTGAATTTTCACCACTAGAGGGCTGTGTCACCACAGGAGCAAAACAATCTTCACGCGAGAACTCGTCTTGATCGGACGCGTAGCGTCAGACTATGCTCATTTGCACTTCCATTTTAAAGTTTTAGATTGACAATTTGATAAAAACACTTTGAATTTTTAATTTATTTTAATGATTATTAATAATGAAAGTATTTACGGGACGCTAGGTGGCAGCAGACATGAAATATCTTAATACGCATGCGTACATACACTATTAGTTAGCAAACGCCATTGTGCACTAGGCAGACGCACACACGCCACCATCAGAGTCCCGTACAAAAAGGCGCGATTTCCCTCATTATTGCCAACCAGTGCGCACGCGCGATGTGCAATTAACATAATCATGGGAGGGGTCTATTAATTTCTCTAAGTAAACATGTGCGCACGCTCAAAACTACTGGAACAATGAATAATTATCTAGCTAGTGTCCCTAAATTCACAATTGAGGAACTACAAAAAAACACCAATCATTCCTTTAATACAATGTGGTAATAAAAACATGTACGATCATGTGCTAATATGGACAGAGCGGTTAAGTGGTGTTTATTTCGAAATCCAAGTAAGTCATACCATTATCCCTACGCCATCAGGTCATACAACGCATGACTGTGTTTTGAAGAAGTGATCTGTGCAACAAGTATGTGTATATAACTGCGTGCCCCTCATATGACGCCGGTAAGGTAAACTCCTATACAAACAGTTTAGCCAAAACCCAAGAAGGGTTGGAACCATCAACACCGTGACCTTTTCATACGACTGACCCGGAACACAATCACAACACAATAACATCGAAGGTAAGTTGTTTTACAGTAAGCATCATTTTCACCACCGACCACAGTTAGGTAGGCCATACTAAATATTGAGTTCACATACAGAATATACAGTTCGATCAAACAATGCTTAAAATTACTCGGTGTCATGCGAGCTGAACTTTCGATGCTGCAGGCTAAGTGATCTTTCATGGCGGGCCTATATCTAAAAATGGATTTATGTTGTAAATGATCTCCAAACAAGATCGCGTGTCATTTTTTTCCTAAATCTATAACGAAGTCGGACAATATTTCTCCGATTACCCACCATTCGCAATATGATACAAAACGGACGAGCCTGATGTTTCCTTTAATTCGTTTCACACACGCAAGCCGAGCCATTATTTTTTCAACATTTCTGATCGAAACGAACATCAGACAACAATCATTGAATGCTAACAAGTTTTGTATCAAGTTCAATTTTCTTTTTGGTATGCAGACATGGTCATCGGCATCAATTTCAACATTACATGTAGCCGAAACTCGAAAGCGATGCGCAATTTAAAGGAATAGTCGTAGATTGGTAAATACTCCCAACATTTAAAGTAAAGGATATTCAAAGTTACATGATTTGAATAAATTTGCACCCCAAAACATTTGAATCAAGCTGAGAAACGATTCATGCATGAATTGTTTTTGAGATTTCTGAGGGTTGGTGTCCGTTCGCGAATGGTAAGGCCAGAGATGCGGTTGTTACCCGCTGCCACCTCGCTAAACGTGGATGGATGCGACGTTCTCGATTAACAGACCATGACAGGGTTTTTGTTGCTGTTTTAGCATTCAGCTAAAACTTTCACATGTGATTTTATTGTATCTGTCTTTATAATTTTGCCTATAAATCAGCATTACAATGACCAAAAAAACAATCTATGACCCTACCTTTAAAATAAAAAAATATATAAATCAAACTGTAAAGATTCGTTAACACCGAGTCTAATAATACCAAACGGGTACATACTATTTTGACCTCCCAGCCTCGGTCTGGTTGCACTGGTGTTAATGGGGGAAATGGAGATGGTGCACAATTACATTTTGTTGCTGTAGTTCGCGGTATATATTATGAACATGATCTTGTTGGCTGTGTAAGTCTGTTCCCACAAACGTAACCGCAGGTTTGTACGTTACTGACAAAGCGATGTCTCTATATTAAAAGTGACACGGAAACACAATGTATGTTAGACGACCACACGTAAAATAACTTAATTTCAGGTGGCTCAGAAATTAATTAATTCATTCATTCAATTGTTCATTGGTCATATTGATTATTAAACAACATCCAATTATTTGTCCCGTACTGTGAAAACATATTGAGAATGTCAAATATACATACAAATTAAAAAACAAACAAACAAAAAGAAACAAAAAACAATAACAACAATAACAACAACAACAACAACACCACCAACAACAACAACAACACCACCAACAACAACTAAAGGAAAGTGGTAAATTAACATATATACAATATACGGATGGTATATTGTATACGGATGGTCATACCTCCATGGTCATACATGATCGATTGATCGAGAGTTTGGGCGCGAAACTCAAGGGCAAACACAACACCCATGGTCACCTAGAATCGATTTATTGATTAGGTTTCATTGCCTCCATGATCTGATAAAGAATTCTATCCGACAAAGCAAGCTTTACAACGATAGCTACGATTGATCAATCTATCAAAAGTGAATTGCCATTGTTCCGCTCAAGGGCATGCCATCATGGTGGCTACCATTCCATCAGACGGCCTAGTTGGGTTCGAGTGGATAACATTGAGAAACAACCAAGTCTACACTTTGCAATGATGGGTTTGGATTCTCTATATTATACGAGATTGTGAATAATGACTGGTACCCTCTAGAGAAAATGCGCGGGAAGTGAATGACGCGGTTGAGGACAATGCAATAATTCCCAAGTTACAATACGTCACTTTCAACACTGCATGGATCTGCTTTGTGTTGTAACCACGAGGGAGGAAGTTTAGATGTTTTTTTGTTTTGCTAGCACAGGGAGTTTGCAAAGTTTCTCGACCCGATTTTCGTTGTGGTTTCTAAAGAACAACATCCCGAGCCATCCACATGTCAGTTTTTTCCTGTCCTCGACCGGTGAGGTTGTGGTAATGGGGTTGGCTGTTGGAGTGCTTTATCCTGTTATGAAGCACCCAAACCAAAATGGTGACAACTAGTACCCGCCAGAGCTGTAGATTGAGAGAGTTGCGACAACTTGCGATTAGACGCCATTTTGTGTAAAAAAACAACGCATGGGCGAATACAGAGTGGCAGCTTATTGTAGTCTGCCCATTGGGTTGTGCTGCATTTGGACCAAACATGGCGTCCAGCAACCACGTGGCTGAAGAAAACTGGTCCTTCTATGTCGCAACTCTCTTAATACACAGCTCTGGTACCCGTGAGTTTCCCCTATGATATATATGGTTTATTGTAAAAACATTCAAATTAAAGCAGCCTATAATAGAGGCCGAACAAATTTCAAATTTACAAATGAATTGAGTATCAATATAAGAACAATGGATGTAGTCTGTTTAGGTGGTGCAGAGTTGTGTAGGAGAGAGTTGCGACATGGATGGACACATGCAGCTTCCTTTGGTCACGTGGTTGGTGGACGCCATTTTCGGTCCAAATGCAGCACAACCCAATGTGCAGTCTGGTCTGGCACCCTGTGTGCGCACATGCGTGTTTTTTTTACCCAAAATGGCTTCTAATCGCAAGTTGTCGCAACTCTCTCTATTATACAGATCTGTGGTGGTGATGATGGGTGGGGTACGTTAACTGGGAAGCTTGATGTGTAAAGAAATAAAATCAAAAAGTGCCAGAAGGATACTGAGGTTTCCGACTGTCTTAATAATTTAAAGGCAGGATATACTTTTGGTAATTGTCAAAGATCCTCACTACGTGTATCCCAACATATGCATACGATAATTAACCTGCAGTGGAAGTTTGGGCTCAATTGGTCATCGAAGTTGCAAGAAATGTAATATAAGAAAAAAATCCCTATTGTTTCATAGAATTGTGGGCTTTCAGATGCCTTAGAAAGGCTTCATGCCTGAAGTCTTTCTTAGATTCAAATTGTTGGAGTGACAATCAATTTCCTCTTTCAATAAAACCTCTGTCATTATTTTTTTCAAAGGGGATCGTTTAAACAATGTTTTATAATATTAGCAGCTCTCCATTGTTCTTGCGTTAGATCTACTGTGCAGTGTGTGTTTTTATGGTCATTTATTTAGTAATTACCAAAAACTACACCCTGCCTTTAAATAAGGTTTGAGGCTTCAGATTTATCATGAAGAATCGCTATCGGTTTCGGGTTTGCGGTTCAAGGTGATGTAGGCGGGGCAATCCCCACCAACTATCACTTTAAAGTGTGATTTACGGGGAAAAGGGTTTCTTCACTATATATAGTAGTGCTGGTTCGGCTTCTCGCGCCGTTTCGACATCGGGAACGTCATCATAAAGCAATAATCAACAGATTCGTGCACATCGCACACTGCGTAGGAGATATATACACGCACCACGGCAACACAACAGAACCTTTGGAAGAATTAAATTATGCGAGCAAAGGGGAGTCCCCTTCGAAAAAACCCTCGCGCGTAAAATGGGTACGTTTATTTGTTTAAGTCAACGATAACTTCTATACCCTATACGAACATGAGCAGATGTTTCAAGGAAAGGTTAACTGTGAAGGTTAAAGGTACACACAGCTCCATCATTCGTTTTTAGAAGAATTCTATTTACTTATTCTCATCGTCTGGTTTTCAGGAAACGAATTTCCTCAAATTTTGCGGTTAACAACAAGACAAACGATCCATGCATTTTGTGCATATTTAACTTCTACCGCTGCAATCGAAAAAGGCCTTTGTAACCGTGCTATGGAGGGGGGGGGGTCCTGAAACCAAACGATAGTTTCTCAACTTTGTTTTTGTTTTGGCAGAAACCACTTCTCCGGTGCTTTACCATGGATAGGTGTAATTGAGCTCTCATATTACCAAACTACCACCACCCGACACTTACCCGGTCCGCTACTATGTATTTAAAGGTATTATACAGGATTGGTAAAGCTGACAAAATAGTCGCAGACAGTGTTCATGTGTTGTGTGATTAACCATTTACGTGAAATACCGTAACAAGCCTGTGAACATTTTGGCTTAATCCGTTGTGTGAGTCAGGAGAAAATAATGAAAACCCATGTGCACATTTTTCAGAGGTATATGTAAATACGTTGTCCTAAATTTGGGTTATAACAACCAAAATCAGCTGTTTCGTTTTTTTTCAGTTTTTTAGTTTTCTTAAATATAACTTAATTTTAGAGGAAATTATTTCACATGGTACTTGTATATGAACTACATTATCTACACATTCAGACTTCAAACAATGATGGTTTTTACGCGGACAACATTATTTCGGTAAGTGTCAAAGGTCAGTCTTCATGTTGTCCAACATTGTATGCGACAAAACATTAAACATGTGAAGGCTCAACCTGTCAAAAAATAGTAGGAAAACCCCCTTATACTGTTTTCACACAACACGTGTTCTGAACTCGCGAGATTAAAGGTATTTGTGTTATTACACATTTCTCAAAAAGCTTTAGTAGCAAATGTTCCACCACGACCATCTTTGCTGACCGTGCCCACATGTGGAATTTATATTTTCAACCTTATCGATGTTGTGCATAAGTTTGCATAATTCCCACTCTGTGACACAGTGAGCAAAACAAATCAAAGACGTTCCTTGTTTAAATTTCTGGCAAGACCCCTTGTGTCCACCACGGCAGCTTTTTTTATCTGGCATGACTAATATTTCCTCAATTTCCCTTGATATCAAAGCACACACGTCTTCCTGTTGCGTACATTGTACAAAAAACCCTGAAATAAATGTAGAAGAGTGCGCAAAACATGTTGTCAGTTGAATTTGAGAAAGTTACACTTCCTAGTATATCAACAATGTTTATTTCTTCCTTGTGTTTATAAAGTCGCTGGATCAAACAAAACAAGTACCAACTAATCGTCTGAAATATTTTAAATCAATAAATTTCGAGTTAAAACAAAAATAATTACATGAACATTTACGAGTTCAACTCAAACAAAATCAGCGATCGGAAAAAATAAATAAATAAATTTATATGCAAAATGTATCTGCATGTGTTAAAATTACAAAGGAGACTTACCCTACTATTCCAATTTTAAAGGGCATGCACAACATTGGTGGGTTTGGGCATACAAATTGATTGAGTAATTGATTGATTGATTTGGTTTATTGCTATCTATATACAATTATACAAAAGAAATTGCCTTGACTGTCGTGCTTAAAAATACATGAAAATACAATAGTAAAATTAAGAACTATAATAAGAATTTTCACAGATTTGAACATAACTTATTGTGCTTTAAAGATGGTGGAAACCCAATTACCTTGACATATTTAAGCTTGAAATGCCATAGTTTTGGAGAAATAAGTTGAACAATTTTGATCTATCGAGTCCAAAACAAAATGTTTGAAAACAGTGAAAACACATAGGCCTATTGTTGTTTTCTGAGCTTAAACTTTCACAGGTTCGTTAGTTCTTGTATATGTTGGGTCACATGCAGAGAGAATACTGGTCTTTAAAGAGGAAGGGAAATGACCACTACAATTTTGTGATGTGCTCATTTTCCAATAATTAGAGTCTTCATGTGAGTGGGGAAAAATGGCTCTAACCTCACGTTAAAATGGTGTATTGCCATTGTATTCGATACCCTTCCAGTGCAAAATGTGTCAACATCCAAAACATCTGACGACATCATTCTGAGAAAAATGGGTCTGTACATTTTGTACGGGGATGGTTTGGTTCATTCCTGACTTTCGATAACATGTAATCAAAACGGCATTGAAGTTGACCTTTTGACTAACCAAAAATCCTCCTTAGAGTCTAAAGGCCCATTAGTTGTTGAAATCAAATGACGTTTCATGTTTCAAATTCTGCTCTGAAAAAGTCAGCTATGAGCCCAAACACCCCCGTACAAAAATGTAAAGACCCATTTTTCTCAGAATTATGTCATCAGATGTTTTGGATGTTGACAAATTTGCACTGGAATGGTATAAAATACAATAGCAATTTACATACTTTTAACGTGAGGTATAGAGACTTGTATTGTAATTATTTTTTTCCCCCACTCACATGAGGACTCTATCTATTGGAAAATGAGTACATCACAACATTGTAGTGGTCATTTGCCTTCCTCTTTAAAAAAAAATCCCAAAGTAAATTTTGGCATCGCGCTTTGTGAGGAGGTCGATCCTGTGATGCAGCAGTTTTCAATTGTTTATGGCCAAAGTATGAAATAAATAATTTGTTCACACTACGAGGGTTACCATCGGGAATATTTTTGGTTAAACTTAAAAGTTTAAAAGTATGATGCAAATCATTTGGGTGTTTTTTCTGTTAGCCCTATTTGGTATTATTTTATTAAAAGTATCAACTTATAGGCTCATGTTTGTGGACGCGAATAAATGGTTTTTGTTTTGTCTAGGATTTTAGCATGAAAACAAAAAACCCTTGGCAGATTGAAACAGGAAACTGAGTCTTTATACCGGGACCCGAAGTTGGCCGTCTTTCAGAAAGGTTTTGTTTTAATGATAGGAGTTTTAAGTTTCCTCTAGTAACATGCAAATGCCGGGGCCCGAAGTTGGCAGCATTTTAGAAGTTGCAGCATTTTAGAAATATATTCTAATTACGGCAATCGTAATTCGCCGTATTTTTGACCGCGTGAGGGCGTTTGTGGACAAATTTTTACGTGATGAAAAACAAGTAAACAAACAGATTTTTAAAATTTGTGTTATTATTATGTTTATGTATTTCGTCATTGATGCAAGAAAACTGCATACAGGCAATTAAAATAAGATGAAACAGTAATTGTGTTGCAAGACATTCCCTGAAGAAAGCGCCCTCACGTGGTCAAAAATATGGCCAATTGGCACATAATGATGAAGGAGAGGGGTCTGAAATGCTATTTTCCCAGTCAGACTTTGACTGACAGTGTTTCTGGCAGGTTTGTCCAGCTGTGGAGAAACTATATCGAAACTAATAAAATTATCGAAAGAAACCCCCCCCCCGATTATTTACTTTTTTATTTGTTATATTTGTTATAGGGCCTACTAAGAAAGTAAGTTACACGAGTTGAACTCATACATTGCCACTTTAGGAAGTTGTCACACCTATATCTAGACCGAGTGTGTAGGCCCATTAAAGACGGAAAGAATGTTCCGAGAGTGATACATCATTTCGGATTCCGCGAATTTCAAGATATTATTGTTTTGAGAAAACCTCAACACAACAATGACTCTACCATTTTATGTAAGGGGGGATCCCATGCATTTAACTCAACAAAAGTACATGTACACTCATTATAATGCATGATATGAATTGATGAAAGTGAAACTTTGACGAAATCATGAGTAGGTTTCCTGTTTTATAAAATACAGTCAAACAATAATCCCAAGATAATGTAATAGTAAACTTCATCTTGAAGTATTTTTGTTATAAATAAACTGAATCTCTTTTCGTGGATAATAATGACCCACCAAGCACCACCAGGCGCCGCTTCAACTCATACTTCGACTCAAGCATCTAAACAAAACATTAGATGACGTCATTACAAGCTATGGTGGTTTTGGCGGCCGTGCGACGTCAAGGACGCGAAGCTATAGTTGATCTCCCCATTTTGAGGTCAAATAGTTGACATGCCTGGATAGGCTGTGCGTGGCCCTATAGATATGACAATCAATGCAAATTTGCTGGTAGAGGTACATGTACATGTATAATGTGTACTGTTTGCACAGACATACACACACAGGTTTGTATAGCCCTAAACATCACAACAGCTAGGTGGTAGGCCTATATATGTGTCTAATCCAACCTCCATGGTCTAAACGAGTGTTGATTTCAGTAGACAATCTGAAAAGTGATATATCCACGGTTCGTTGAATCGGATCAGAAGTGTAAAAATCAGCCAACAATTAGAGTATTACTTTTTCACAATGTTCATCCAAGGCCACCGTTGATTTTGTTTTGTCCAATACAGTGACAAGTCACCGAGGCGTGGCACACACAGCACTGCGATCCCCGCTTCTTCCTGAGTGAATTGGAACCCAAACCCGGAAGAGAGGATGTTATGACCAACTAGAGAGGGAATGCCAAAGCTACTGGGTCACCATTCGGAATAATATCGATAACCACCGGAGGCTAAAGAAGCGGTCGCTGTTTGGTTTGGTGATGCACTTTATTGATTTTGGGTCAGACGGTGACACTGCTTGTGTTTAGAGTAGGGGTAGGATATCTGCGATTTAAACATCCGTTTGAAGAAATTTCCTATGCGACAGTAATACCATACACCATCCGTAGTTCTTACAGCATAGAGCAAATTGATTGAAGTTGGTGTACATTTTATCCATGCATGGTTTGTTTTCATCTGACAAACCATAGAGCAAAACTGGCATCAGTTTTAAAAAGTCCGTGTATCTTGATCATCAGGTACATTCCGTTAGGGATCAACGTACTAATCTTCTCTGGTGAAGTGGGTGCAGCGTGTCAGACCACGCAGTTACTCGGGGGCTAAACCGCCATACACCCCGCCAAACGGGACCTCAACAACACATACACGCCACTCAACAACTCCTTGGACTTCTGTTTACCCCCCAACATCATCATGAGAACTCAGCTAAGAAATTCGATGGGATCGCAAGGTGGTTGTTCACTGTTCCGGCTACTGGCCATTGTGGTGGCTGTCTTGTTGTATTGTGTGTGTCTTGTAGCAGCTTGTAATATCGACGATATGACAGATGATCTGATTACGTTCACGAGAGATCCAGGCAGCTATTTTGGTTACACTACCGTGCAACATAAAAACACACGGGACAGCACACCATGGTGAGTTTATTTTGTTTGTAGCCTATGATAGCATGGAGGTAGCTACCTCCATGATGATAGTAATTGCAGCATGGAGTATACAAATATGCTTCTTTCCTCCATGTTAATTAGCAGTAGCTCACACTTACTCAATCTTGACAGTGCTGATTTATAATACATGTACATCAGTTCCCATTAATTGTATTATTTCGGGTAATGAAGCCAATGCTGCACAAAGTGAACTTAATCACGGTAGCTTGCAAGCCTTAGGAAACCTGTAAACAAGGGTGCTTGTCTTCCACGAGTAAGTGTTCTGGGTTCCTTTACGTGCACTACCAATCCTAGTACACGGCAACTATGGCTATAATGCCCAATCAGAAGCAAGTATGGTAAAGTATCTTGCTGAAGGACACAAGTGCCACGATCAGGACTCGAACCCACACTCTGCTGATCAGAAACACCATAGCTTGCGTCCGGTGCATGTTCTAAACCGCTCGGCCATGGCACGTCAAAAACATTTACAGATAGTGTCGATGGTAATGCAGTTTTGGTCAAATCGTTGGACAGCATTTCGGTTTGGCTGAAATATAGCCCCCCCCCCAAAAAAAAAAAAAAAAAAAAAAAAAATATAAACAAATAATGCAATTCTGATTAAGTCTGCAGGTTGTCTGCCTTCAAATACGGTTTTAAAAAACCATAACGTTTGTAAGTCCATTTAAGAAAGTACGACCCCACCCCACTGACAAGAAACTAGCTCCCCCTCCCCCTGAAACCCCCCCCTCTGAAAAGCCTCCCCGCCCCCTGAACAGTCTTGGATACCAGCTATTTTTATTCAACAAATAAAAATAAAGTGGTCTAAAGATGTTCTATAGACATGCATCACCCCCCTCTGTTCATGTGTTGTTTGATGTATACACATTTTAACCAAGGAAATCTCCGTGGTTGGTTGATTACAATGGAGACCTTCGACCACTCTCCAGTTGACCACTTCCGGAATGAGGTCATCTACTTCTGCGACCCTCTTCCGGTGTTTTTAGCTTGAAGGTGTCTCCGAAACTCTTTCGAATGCAGAATCGGTTATCAAAGGTGTACAGACAACCCGCAAAACACACACAAAGAAACAAACACTGAATGAGTTTGTTCCAGTCCTCCCTTTTTGTAGAAAACAATACCCAATTACAAAAACAAACAAACAAACAAACAAACACCCCAACACCCCAACAAACAAACAAACAAACAAACACCCCAACACCCCAACAAACCTTTGTTTGATCTTCAATTATCAACTTGAATTAATACAACTCCATTAACCCCCCCGAATAAAACCAGTCATATTCTAGCTTTACAGGGATTGTACACGTTTGGAATTTGAACCCACTGCTTATTTCAATCTTATAGTTGTAGAATATACCATAAAATTAACCTGTGGAAATTTCATTTAAAAAGATGGTAGCGTTTTTGAGATATTGCTGAAAATCTGGAGCAGTTTATTATGTCCAGGCAGGAAGAATAATCTGCAATTGGAATACACACAGTCTGAGAAACGTTTCTAACAGAAACGCTTCTCAGATTGAATTTATTTTGGGGGATAAAAACTGATATCTTTTTCCATAACCACATTACTTCAAAGTGAAATGTTTCTCAAAATGCTTTATACTATCAGAAGCTGCTGTACTTCTTACCAAGTAAGTTTTTTATTGCCATTAATTTTATGAGTATTACCCTTTAAGCTCCCTCCGCTTTCATTTTTCCATGCAGAGAAAACGCTAAATCTCGTCACAGCTTGACACACTTGCGTTTACATAACATAAGTGTTGTGTAAACATTGGGTTGTTCCAATCAGGGACTTTGAACCTACGTCCTCCATTATTATTATTAATGATTATTATTTTCGCAAAATCATGTTGCTGCATGGTGGTAGAGACGACATGGGTCAGTGCATTTAGCGAACTCTATCGCCATAGCAGCTGAGTTTTGTTTAGAGTGATTGTACAGGATTAGCAAGGATAAAAAACACCATTGTTTAATTTTAGTCTGAAGGCTTACTGATTATGAAGTTCATAAACTATAACCATTTTTTCTGTGAAATAATTCCCTCTGAAATAAAGTCATATTCGAGAAAACTCTCTCTGAAAACCTAAAAAAAAAACCGCAACAGCTGATTTCGGTTGTTACAGCCAAACAAATTGGACAAATGTGCTACATGCTGGAAATGATGCATGGTTCTTCACTATTTCTTCTGACTCACACAACGGATTAAGCTCAAATTTTCACAGGCTTGGTATTTCATGTAGATGGTTGACCATACAAAACATGAACACTGTCTGCAACTTGTCAGCTGAGTTCTACCAATACTGCATAACACCTGATGCGTCGTTACGCATGGCCAATTGCAACAGGAGCTCTTTATGTAAAATATTAAAGTGCTATTCTTGTATATACCTCCATCCGACAGAGCAGCCATTTTGATTTTTCTTTTTTTTTCCCGACAATGTCATCAAACAGAGAGAGAAGGTCAGGATACTCTGATCCCCTTTTGTTATAAATAACGTTATTTGGCATTCGTTATTGTGTTGCCAGACAGGGAACAAGACGACGATGTCAATACATTGTGTGTAAATGCAATATCTATTCTGTTAAAACTTAGTTGTTTCACCCCCCTGAAAATAGAAATGAAACAATACCCCAATAAAAACACAAATGCTAAACAACAGTTTGGGGCAAGGTTGAGCTAGGGTGTAAGAAGAGGGGACGAGCAGAGAGGTTAAAAGTGAAAGATATCCTACGCCAGAATTCGAACCCAGGCCAAGGCGATATAACAATGAGTAAAATAAATAAATAAGTATAGAAAATAACTTTTAACAATAACACAGCTAACAAAACCGACTGTTTAATTTGGGGCAAGGGTGAGCTAGGGTGTAAGAAGAGGGGACAGGCAGAGAGGTTAAAAGTGAAAGATATCCTACTCCAGGAATCGAACCTGGGCCAAGGCGATAAACAATGAGTAAAATAAATAAATAAGTGTCTAGATAATAACTTTTAACAAAAACACAGTTAACAAAACCGACTTTTTTTAATTTCTCACTAAACAGGATTCTGATCGGTGCTCCCAGGGGTAGTAGTAACTATCAGCCTTTGTTGGAAAGGCCAGGTGCCCTCTACAAATGCCAACCCCAACCGTCTTACAATTGTTTCGAGGTACCGCTGGACAGCAATGGTAAAGACGTGTTGTATTTGACCGTATTTTTGACCGCCTGAGGGCGCTTTCAACGGTGATATTTGTTTCAATCACCAATGCAGTTTTATGATATTTAATATTTGGACTGCCTGCGTGTTATCTTGTAAAAATGGCCAAATAAAAATCCTGGGGTATGAGCTCTCCATTCCTTCATTTTTGACAGTAATAGCATTACTATCCTCACTATTAATAGATTAATAGTAAGTAAATGTTGACAATGAAACAGTGAGCTTTTTCAAAGTGGAACTAATACAGTTTTCATTTCATTTTCATAAAATTAACACAATTCTTTTACGTGTTTTTATACACAGGCTTTACTCTTCAATACTTCTCCTTTCTAGGACAAAAATCGCATTGAATTGAACTGGAAAAAATACACACACAAATATTATTTCATTAACAATAAATACTTTGTCTTAAAAACTCTTTATAAAATTATAAAACTGAGAAACATGTCCAGAAAATAGCTATTGACATAAATGATGGTCGTCTACCAATGTTTTAAAATTATTTGATGACTTTCGTTAAAATCGTATAAGTTCCACGAATCCATGTTGAATTGATTGATTGATTTATTTTATATCTATAGGAAATGAGAATTTGCCAGCCGAGAAAATAGTTGATGTTAAAGACAACCAATGGCTGGGCGTGTCCCTGACAAGACAAACCCACAGGAACAAAAATGGAGACTTCACGGTGAGCAGGAAATCACTGTTATTGAGTTGTCCATACTTGTGGTACAAAACGAAGTCGACCCTGGAGCCCCATTAAAGGAACACGTTGCCTTGGATCGGGCGAGTTGGTCTATAAAAAGCATACCGTTTGTTATAAAATGCATACGGTTAGAAAGATGTTTTGAAAGTAGAATACAATGATCCACACAAATAAGTCTCGAAATTGCGTGGTTTTCCTTTTACATCGTGAACAAACACGGTCGGCCATTTTGTGGAGTCAACATTTTGACTCCACAAAATGGCCGACCGTGTTAGTTCGCAAAGTAAAAGAAAAACCACGCAATTTCGAGGCATATTTTGTGTGGATCATTGTATTATACTTTTATAACGTCTTTCTAACCATATGCATTTTACAACAAACTGTTTCAAACGCTTTTTTTAGACCAACTCGTCCGATCCAAAGCAACGTGTCCCTTTAAAGTGAAGGATTAGCTTCCCCTTTCCTTAGGGTCACTGAACGAAATATTCCTTACGATAGCTGGTTACCACAACCATTTTGCTAATAGAAATAAACCACCAGTCAAAATGCCACACAGTTGTCGTGACTGGTGACCTGTAACTCTATGAACATCGTAACTTTAACTTCATTCCCCCTTTTTTTGTTAGGTGTGCGGTCATCTGTGGTCAAATGATTACTACATCAACGAGAATCCAGACAGCGAAGAACTTGACCGGTTCCCTAATGGAGTATGCTACGTGGCTAACGCCAACTTCGGTCAAATCAAGAAACTGCGACCCTGCGTAGATGGTGAGTTTACAGAACAACCCACCGGCCTCAAAAATTACTTTCAACTGGCGTGTGAACAATATTGAAGATTGCAAGACAAAATGTCATGACGGAAAACAGATCATAATAAGTACAGAACATAAAAGAACGAACGGGTCTTAAAGCTCAGTATTCGATTGGCTACCGGAGTCCATCTATAAAGCAACAACCTAACAAACAGTTGGTGTCAATGGCAGTTTGCAATAAGAGCTGCAGGTCTAGTCTAACGCCTAAGATACTCTTACATAAACATGTAATATTGTGTACATCATTTCTTCGACTGAAGTCGCTACTTGAATTCAATAATTAAGGCTTGAAATCTGGCTACCGGCTAACAGTTTTTAAAATGGAAGATTGCAACACCATTAACTTCCAGAGTTACATGCATGGGCTTGAAAATTAGATCTCCAACATTCAAGTAACTCCCACATCAAGTTTTATAATCTACCTTTTTTATTTATTTCTGTAGAGATACAAGTGAATGGGACGTACAGATACCAGGGAAGCTGCCAGGCTGGAATCAGCGCTGCTTACACCCAGGGCGGAGACCTTTTACTAGGGGCTGTCGGGTCGTACGAATGGAACGGTATTACAAATAAAATATATACTTATTTCTAATACAAAATAGATGTAGAAAAAAAGGCATCAGGGATATAGACTATTAATGTTATTTATTTTTACCCTATGTGTGTTAAAGGCACTGTACACGGTAATTACTTAAAATATATATTAGCTTAAAAACTTACTTGGTAACGAGCAACAGAGAGCTGTTGATAGTATAAAACATTGTGAGAAACGACTCCCTGTGAAGTAACGTAGTTTTTGAGAAAGAGGTAATTTCTCACTAAAATAATAAAATATTTCTTGCAAGAAGCCTTTCATTCTTATCTGAAAGCACACAAATTTGTACAATAAGGGTGTTTTTTCTTTCATCATTTTCTTGCAACTTCGATGACCAATTGAGCCCAAATTTTCACAGGCTTGTTATTTTATGCATATGTTGGGATACCCCAAGTGAGAACACTGGTCTTTGACAATTTCCAAACGTGTTCAGTGCCTTTAAGCACTGAGTAAAAACAGTACACCACCCCCCCCCCAAAAAAAAAAACAAAACAAAAAAGAAAAGAAAAAAAAAAGAAGAAAAAAAAGAAGAAAACAGAAAAAAAAGAAAAAGAAGGTCCACGGGCAAACTACTCAGTGTGATTTGAATCAAAGACCCCGCCATTCTAGTGAAGATATCTTAAGTTTATCATGCAATGTTTGCATGTTCAGATCGGGCTTGTTTCGATTTCGGCAATCGAAGTAAGATATAAGGCCTATGCTGATGTGTAGTGTTCTTAAAATGCTTTTCCAGAAAGAAAGAAAAAATTCTCCGGATGAGTAGCACTGGGTATGAATTTAATTGAATTTAATTGAGGTTACAGATTGAAAACTTATCATGTTTTTTTTAAATCGATATTTACCAACTATCTTTCACTCTAACCCATGGTTAAACAGGTACCACAATAAACGCAGAAAAGGACGGGAGCACATATCGTTATAATTTTGGGGACTTCTCAGACTGGAACATGATGGGTCAAAAAGATCAAACAGAGTATATAGGTGAGTAGAGCATTATGGGATATAACAAGTTCAACTTGGAGTATATTATATAAAAACGAGACAAAGTTTGCACAGAGTAGCAGGTCTGGCTGATTTCCTACCTCCGCATGTAGTAGTTATTAAGCAGGACAGTTCTTTTCGGAACTTGTCTCCCGAATTCCGAAATCTAATCACGGCAGTAGAATGAATAGCAAGACAAGTTCTTAAAGAACAAATCCACACAGGAAAGTAGATATACACATGGTATTACTGCAAACTGAATATACATTGATACCTCACTATGCAATGCCTCAAAACCCATAATATCAAGAGGTTACCAACCAGAACGCAATAATTGTGAATGAAGTTTTTAACTGGTTTTCTGCATCATGTTCTTCACAAGCAATGTTATTTCGAAATGCCTTTTTAATAATTCGCTACCTAATGGAGACCAATGACAAAAGGGTCTCCATCCAGGAGAATTCTAAAGGGAGGGAAGTTCAACAAGGAATTTTGTGGACAAAGTACATGCGTGGAAAGTACATGGGTGGATGTTAAGTACAGGGACAAAAGAAATTTTCCACTGGGATGCAACAATGGGAAATGGTTGGGTAGATGTTTTGTGTTTTTGCTGGGGTTTTTTTCTTTCTGGAAGGATACGGTAGGGGGAGATTTATTTACACTCGAGTAACTATTTTTATGTATGGATGAGGAACTGTCTCATTCAAAACTTATGTGAAAAATACTGCATCCTAACTACAAATTCTCCAATGTACTACAAAAACCCCACAAGGAGCTTAAGAGTTCTATCTTGACCTTCCACTCTATCTTCGTAGGTTACTCGGTGTCGTCTGGAAACTTCAGGTCGGCCGACACGGAGCAGGGCGTCACGGGGGCGCCAAGGTCAAATTCAGTCGGGAAGGTTTTTATTTACAATCTGGATACGTTTGAGGTGTATACTCGGCTCAGAGGAGACCAGGTAAAGACTATTTTATCCCCCCACATACGACTTTTTATTTGTTTTCTTTATATGAAACAATGGCATTTATATTAAACAACTCTGTTCCAGCTAGATAGAGCCGGTGTGGCAGGAGGTTCTGTCCCCCCGGAGATTCTGTCCCACATACGGCGAACTGTGTATACATTTCTTCCGATAGCGCCCTCTTTTGAATCAACCTCCTTCAGACAAGTTAGTTTCCCATATGGGGACAGAATCTCCGGGGGACACCGGCAGCCGCAAAAAGCCCGAGCATGCGACGTGTGGGTGCACTCTGATATTTCGACTTTCAAACGCAATACCGTGTAAAAACTACTTTGCACGTACCTCCATTTATTCCCATATGGGTTTTATCCACAGATGGGCTCCTACTACGGAGGTGTCGTCTTGGGGGTGGACCTCAACAACGACGGTCTGTCTGATCTTCTCGTGGGGGCGCCCTTGTATTCCGTCAAACAAGACGAGGGACTTGTATACGTCTACATAAACAAAGGAGAGGTAAGGACAAACTCTTTTATTCTTAATTAAACTTCTTTTTGTCTGATGCCTTTTAAAGCACAAGGACAACATTGGTAATTGTTGTGGAACAGTATCCATACTTTATGTGACCCAGCAATACATAAAATAACAAACCTGTAAAAGTTTTAGCCTAATCAGTCATTGGAGTCACAATAAAACAGTGAAAAACCCCAATTATATGTTTTCACTCTTTTCAAACATCAGTTTTTGAACTCGCGAGAGTCAAAACTAATTGTTTTACTCATTTCTAAAAAACTATAGCATTCCAAGCAAAAATATGTCGATGGATGTTTTCCACCATGACCATCTTTATACCATGTAACTTATGTGCAAATCTGTGAACATTTATATTTTCACTCTTACCAATGTTGTACACCCTTTAAAGGCACTGGACACACTTGATAATTACTCAAAATATATATTAGCATAAAAAATTACTTGGTAACGAGCAACGGAGAGCTGTTGATGGTATAAAACATTGTGAGAAACGACTCCCTCTGAAGTAACGTAGCTTTTGAGAAAGAGGTAATTTGCATATTTGAATCTGAGAAAGACTTCAGGCCAGAAGCCTTTCTCAGGCATCTGATAGCACACAAATTGTGCAACAAGGATGGTTTTTCTTTCAGTATTTTCTTGCAATTTTGATGACCAATTCAGCCCAAATTTTCACAGGTTTGTTATTTTATGCATATAATGGGATACACCGAGTGAGAATACTGGTCTTTGGCAATCACCAAACGTGTCTAGTGCCTTTAAAAGAGCGATTATAACAAGAAGGAGGGAGGGCAGTTCAGTCTTGATCCTAGACGTATTATTTCAATATATTATTATCCACCCACTGCTAAACAGGGAAAGATGGAACTCCAGGAATTTAAGCTCAAGGGAACCGAGGCCATCGGGGGTCGCTTCGGTTCGGCCATAGCTTTCATTGGAGACATTAATCTGGATGGGTTTTATGGTAAGTCAGTCTTGCGTAAAATAGAAGTCCCCACCCCACCCCCTCCCCATCCAGAAAAGAGAATAGCAAATAAACAAACAATAACAAATAACAAATGTTTAACATCGCAAAAGGATCACTACTTTAAAAGATCTTTTCCTAATGAATTCATACAAACAGGATGTCTGTCTAGCAAAGATAAAATCACAAAGTGTTGTGGGAGACCATACAAAAATAAACTATGCATACTGTTAAAACCGTTATCTGCATGTTAAAAGTGCGCCCTCAAATGTGAGATCGAGTCCAAAGGCAAACGGAAATTGTCGCCTTGTGACACGACTACTAAAACCAAACCCTAGTGTGACAGATGGAGTGGTATTTTAAACCTGCTCTAGTCCAGCTGGTACAGTCCATTCTGAGTTGAATATTCAAAGTATACTATGACGTCATTTCATGAATATTTACACCGCAAAGATAACTGTAATACTACTTCATTAAATTCAGATGTTGCTATCGGTGCACCGTATGAAGACGAAAATACCGGCGCTGTCTACATCTACCGAGGCTACGATGGCGGGATCCGAAGAACATATTCCCAGGTGGGTAAAAGAAAATATTGGGCTTTGTTATCAAATTGTGGAAAATATAAAAATAATAAAATAAGGCAAACACTGGATAGGTAAGACTTAACAGAAATGAAATAATATTCGGTGTGACAGCTCTCCGATTTTTATAATTCATGTCAAATTATCATTGCCTATTTCGATTGCCGACATTAGAATATTTTGCTTAAAATATTGTTTCATTTTGAGAACATGTTTTGTTCGAGTCCAAAACTTGTGAAATCAACATCCATAAAAAGGTGTGTACTATAATTAATAATGCATTAGTAGGATTTGTAAGTTAATGAAGTGGGGGTGTTTGGAGACACTTAATAAATCTCTGTACGAGCTGTGGTTGTTCTGAGAAGAACCGTTGGTTCTCTACTAACTCTAGTTTAAACATCTCTTTTAATGGTTTTTCTACGGAACACCATCAGCTCATAAAACAATTTACTACATTTTGTCTCCACTAACTTGAATAAACAAAACACACACACCATCTAGAAAAGAAAAGAAAAAACACAAATCATACAATCTAGAAACCAAAGTTTGCGTTGACACCATCAGATGAGCTTTTAGTGGTGTTGGAAAGAACTGTTGGTGTATGGTATTACAGCAAACTTGGTTTCTGTGCAGTGTTCGTGTAAAGTTTCAAATCGTAACAATATTCTTCTGCTCTTTAAAAAACGATTGTTATCCAAGATTCAACACTTCCACAACGTCTTTTCTTACTATAAAGAGAATCGCAGCGAGAGGGATCTTTCCGGGCCTTCTAAGTTTCGGCAGTTCTATTTCCGGTGGGATGGACATCGACTTTAATTTCTACCCGGATCTTGTTGTTGGTGCCTATGAAAACGACACAGTCGTACTGTTCAAGTAAGTCACCTCTGACCCAATTATGGTCAGTCTTATTTTGTTTAGAATTGTTTTTGTGAATGAAATTGACTTCTTTAAGATAAAGAGCATGTTAGTCTTATTTTGTTTGGATTTATTCTTATTTTATAAGTGAATGAAATTGACTTCTTTATTATATAAAGAACATGCTAGACATTCGAAGTACAATATCCCACCCATGCAACTAAAATGGATCAGGAAGTAATCTAGTAAGGTTTGCGGTAACACCGTATACATGCAAATCCCTTAACTGAACTGATGTATTTCTGAAAATAATGGTGTAACAACTCGACGTTTCGATCAGTATGCTTTGATTGTCTTCGGGAGAAAAACAAAAGTGACGTCACTGGGTCAGAGAGACATCAAGTCCTATTTTTAAAATATAACTAGAAGGATTGTGTGAACAGATTGCAATCATTCAAATAAAATATTTATGAGAGTACTGGGCTACATTTCATAAAGTAGGTTTTAAAGCAGAAAATGGGATCTAAGCAGATTTTCTGCTAAGGAAAAATTAGCAGGTGACCAGCTGCAAACGATATACATAACATGGTAATTTGGCTGGTAACTTGTTTCTGCTCAGCAAGGTTTTCTGTGCTAAGCAATTTTGTGTGCTGAACAGCTTTATCTTGAAATTGGGTCCTGTGCCTTTGGAGGGCCGTTGATTTGTGATCTTGCATTGTTGTTATGGAGCAGTGATAGTACCCCCCAAGCTACCGAACTTTTGTATGTTTCAGGACTCTTCCGGTCGTCAGGCTTACAGTTTGGATTGAGGTGGACCCCTCGACCCTCGACCCGGAGTTCTTCAACTGCAAAATAGGGAGTAAGCGGATCACGTGTCTAGATGTAAGAGCCTGTTTCCACTTCACAGATGAACACGGTTTGCCGGATGACATCAGTAAGTTGACTCAATACTTAAATCAATACCATCGATTGGGACCTTTTTTTGTTTTTGTCCTTTACAATGTCGATAGCTATTATTTAGTTTGTGAAATGTTCAATTTAATTATACGAATAAATGAAAAAATAAGTCATAATTTAAAGCTGCATGGCCTGATTTTCGGCATTTTCTTTCTTCAGAACTTTGTCAGTATTTTTGATTGTTTTTACAAATTAATGGCGATCGATTAATGACTGGTGAATCATTGACATAGTGCTGACCGGTGTCTGATTGGCTGTCAGGTGGATGAATGACTAACCAACAAGATTGATTGACTGACTGATCGATATTAATCGATATTCGATTAACAATTTGATTGATTGATTGATTGATTGGTTGAATGAATGGATGATTTTGCAGAATTTGACTATAACCTTGAGGTCGACACCCTGAAGTCTGATATTGGAGCCGCGTCCAGGTTCTACTTTCTGACCGATGAAGGAAGTGAAACAACAGCCCTGGCAGACACAGTCGAGCTCATCAAAGACGAGACTTCTTGTTACCCAACAAAAGCCTACTTACGGGTATGTGTACGAACAGTAGACCTTCAAAATAAGGTTTTCACCCAGAACGCAGTTCCAGCTTTCTCGACTTTGCATTATCATCGATCTAATCCTCATCTACACTACTCATCCAGCCTGCAGCATCAGAATCCAGGTTTTTCTCTTGAAGACGATAAGAGCATACTGATCGAATCGTCGAGTTTTAAACCTTCCCGTTCTTTTCAGAGTCACCACAACTCACAGAGAGAGAGAGTTATAGCTGTTTAAACAATTATAAACATGGTGTCACCTTTAGTCCTTGCTAGAATACAATGAATAAAACTGTGTATTCTTCAGTTTTAGTTTCATATCCATCCTACAGTGGTCAGTGAATCGACTCACCAACCAGCCAAGAGTCTGTCAACTCCTTTGTCAAATTAGGTGGCCCTATAGTTAGTGTGTATATATAACTATAGGGCCCAATTTCATAGAGCTGCTTAAGTACGAAAGGTAGCTAAGAACAACAACTAGTAAGCTTACCAGAATAAGGTTACCAGCCAAAATACAATGTCACATATACCATTTTTGACTGGTATCCTGCTCATTTCTGCTTAACCAAAAAAATAATGAGCGATATTTTCTTCTTAAGCAACTCTATGAAATTGGGCCCCGATGAAAAACATCGAATTATTCGCAAACAAATAAAAATAATTACCATTTCTCTACTCTGTCTTTAAACGCGTGGACAAATTCATATTTCCTCTTCTTAGAGTGAAGCTGGCGATTTCCTGACACCGCTCAAGTTTCTTCTGAACTATAACATCTTCAACTACCCACCGGAGGAACCACCCCGTGGCGATGAAGTTACTTACAAATTCAACGGTGGTCTAGCACCTGTTCTTGACGACAACGCCTGCTCCAATGGAACTGCAGAAAAAATGGTGAAGGAAGAGACAATTTCTGAATGTTTTTAATTTCAAGAACCTGTTAGTTCAACCCCCCTGATCAGAACGAAAGTCTTTTGATGATACAAACAATATAAAGACCTAATAAACCGTGCAAGTCTCGCGCGTATTCGAACATTTTTGGGACCACTTTGGTCCCACAATACATATTTCAACGCGTGAAGGAAACAAACTGCTCCCATTGTTCGAATTCGCGTGAGTCTATTAATATCCAACAAGCCTTTCCAATGTAGATTTTCATTGGCCAAAAAAGACTGGTTATTTGGGTGCATCATTGTGACGTCACACGGCGGCTGTTTGTATTTATGCAGCTTCTTTGGTTTACCATCAGTTCCTTAAAATATATGTTTTTTCCCTTTTTGTTAGGTTTTATTCGTACGTGATTGTGGAAGTGACTCCATTTGTCAAACTAACATTAAAGTCGTGGCCGATCTCGAAGCACAAAGGTAAAAACAAAAATGTGGAAATAACTGACGAATTACCCACTCCCAAACAGGGTCCAATTATAATAATAAAACTGTTCAGCAGAACAATTAAGCATATCTCATTTCCCTAACAGGAAAATAGCAGGGCGCCAGTCACAACAATGAATTACGTTTTTGGCTGGTTGCCCATTTTTGCTATAAGAAAAGTAAACATAAAAAGGCTTACACCACAACTCTGAAGTGAAATTTCAGATGGAAAAGGTTT
The DNA here is from genome assembly GCA_021014325.1 of Plazaster borealis. Lineage (NCBI taxonomy): Eukaryota > Metazoa > Echinodermata > Asteroidea > Forcipulatida > Labidiasteridae > Plazaster > Plazaster borealis. Next base: position 11,658,341 of record CM037467.1, read on the forward strand.
GGCGGGAGTACCAACTTTGTACCCCATAACCTTGCAGACAATCGGAAATACTGTTGTTTTGTTTGCTTTGTGACGTCCCTGTTCCCGTCCACACTTTCCTTGTAGCCCCCTTACTTGAGTGGCCATTATTGGACTTGATGGGCTTACCCTTATAAGAAAATAAACATTGTTTCCCAAACCACAGTGGTAACCCTTACATCACGCTCGGAGGGGACGGCGTCGTGTACCTGTTGGTGGAAGTCCACAACGACGGGGAGGAGGCACACAACACGGAACTGCTGATCATCCATCCAAGAGAAGTGGTTTACGAGTCATTGGAAATTACAAGAGTAAGTGGAAATATCAATGAGGAATCAGTAAGAAAATATTAGGGTAAACATACAATAAAATTCATGGCTGTTTATAACTCATTATTAGTTAGTTTTTGCCACGTGGGGTTTCAATTTTTGCCACTTGTGTTTTCTTTTTTTTGCCTTTTCTTGTCTCAGTTTTGCCACTTGTAGTTCCATTTTCTGGTCACTTATGGTAGGACTGCTGCTGTAGAAAGCAGAGGTTCGCGTTGTTTATGGATAACTGGAAGACTTGGAGGCAATAACACTGCTTTTTGCCACTTGTGGTTTCAGTTTTTGCCACTTGTGGTTTCAGTTTTTGCCACTTGTGGTTTCAGTTTTTGCCACTTGTGGTTTTAGTTTTTCCATTTGTAGTTTCAGTTTTTAATGGTAAGACTACTGCTCTATAGAAAGTAGAGGGTCGTGTTGTGAATGGATCCCCAAAAGGACTCGAAGGCACTAACACTGCTTTATAATAACTATAATTTGTCACCTTTGGCTTCACTTTGCCACTTGGTTTTCAGTTTTTGACACTCTTGGCTCTCTTGCCACTTGAAGTTTTCAGTTTTTGACACTCTTGGTTTAATTGTTTGCAACTCGTAGTTCAGCTTTTTGCCACTCGTGGTTTAAACTTTTGCCACACGTGGTTTTAGTTTTTGCCACTTTTGGTTTCAGATTTTAGACTTATTTTAGGAAGCGGACGGTTGTGTTGCATATACCACACGGACTCGAAAGTACTTACAGTGCTTTATCATTGCAATAATTATGGCTGTAGGGCAAAGCTAAGATGTGCTTTATCATTGCAATAATTATGGCTGTAGGGCAAAGCTAAGATCACCAGTTAACAAGTCTATGATTTGTTACCCCCTTCTTGTGGGAGGACTCGTAAGCAACAACAATACCAAACTTAAAGTTAATTTTTTAGTTTTAAATTTATTGACATGTTTTTCTTCCGTTGAAGGTCGAGTGTCTAGAGTCTAGTCTCTGCACTCCTGACAATATGGTGACCTGCGCACCCAGAGAGGCGTACAATGACACAGCGGAAGTGCTTTGCTCTGTGGGTAATCCAATGCGATCTAACACAATTGTGAGTATTGGTACCGGATGTGACGTGGTTTCTGGGTAACATGATGAATGCATTCAGGGAATTTATAACAGGGATAGTACGACGTGGTAACAAGATTGAATGATTCTCATCTGAGTTCGTTTTCAAGCAGAATCTTAAAAGTATTAAATTATATATGAAATATTAGCCCAATATTAGCCCATAGTATATTGATATACTGATATGCTGTAAGTTTGAAAACAGTTCAGTTAAATAAAGATTTGTTGTTGAATCATGAATCAATTATTTCATTTTGTCAGTGTCATACTATAATGTGCTTTTAAAATCTGATGTTATTTATACTGTTTTCATTATGTTTTAATGAAATTAACATTGAATTTAATTGAACCATTCAGTGGTTAAACGTTCATTATTCATTCTTAACTTATTTCAAACAGAGTATTTTGCGTATGCGGTTCGACGTCGGGGGAATGGCCTATGGGCGACAAGTGGTGGATTTCTCAATGACAGCTTCGACCATCAGCCTCGAAGAGGGCGCTGACAGTCTACGGGACAACACCGTGACAGTTAACCTGCCAGTCAACATCGTTGCTGATATAGCAGTGAGAGGGTACAACACAAACTATGACCTTTTTGCAAAATGAGTCAAGTTCAACTTTAACCTGTAAATGTTCCATGTAAAGTATCAACAATCATCGTTATAAAAGCACCTAACCCCAAATAGACCGTCTGAAAAAAACAAAATAGCACGGATTAAATTACTTTTCAAAAGTTGTACACAAGACGATTCGACTACCTCTAGTTACCGGGCAACCTCGGTGGTTTAGTGGTCTGCTCTTGAATGGCAAAGGTCGTGGGTTCGAATCCCACCCGAGTAATATGCCTGTGGAAAGACATCCATAGGACTCGGCGAAGCACTGAGTACACAGTGCTTAACACAAATCGCTTTAGGCTATGGGTGAAACACAAATAATAAAGAAGCTTACTGGGGGAAAAAACAAAACGTTTTTTTCAAGTGGCCTCATTTTATACTTGTGTTACAGAGTGGTGCAACCAGAGCAAATATTTTATTCGCCGGACAACGAGACAAAAGACGGCAAGGCGCCAGACAAGGAGGCCCTCTTGCGGCAAGCCCTGATAGGAGCGGGATTTTTAGACGGCAAAGGAAAGTCCAACATGAAAGGAATTGGACCTACTTTTACACACATATACGAGGTAGGCCTACAACAAAAAGTGTTAAAGGGTGATCGTTCCCAGGTGTCACTTTCACTGGTTTGCTTAGCGCAGACATGCTTAGCAGAAACAGGTTACCAGCCACGATGTAACCTCAGTAGAGCTAGTTCTTGAATGGTCCCCTGCTTATTTTTGCTAGGGGAGTCATTTTTGTTAAGCAACATTTTTCAGATCCAGGACCCAATTTCATAAAGCCTGTAAGCACAAAGACTTTCTCAGCAAGGACAAATCTTGCTTAGATGAAACAGGTTACCAGCCAAACTTTTACTGGTTCCAAACTCAAGAAATTTGTTAAGGAGCATATTCTGCTTAACAGCTTTGTGAAAATTGGGGCCTGACACCTTCCACTGACGTCACCAGAGGCTATTTTTGTCTGACCAATGGGCTGCCATTTTGGGAGTCAAAATGCATGTAAAGATATGGTGCGCGCGTCGCCTAATGTATTTTTTTGTTTTTGCTTAGCAAGATGTTCTTGTGCTAAACAAACTAGTGTGCTTTTCAGTTTCGAGTAAGTGGCTTGAAATTCGTTAGCCTTCACAATTAGAGTCATTAAGAGTGATTATTTTTAACGCTCTACCAGGACTGAAGTAGTACCATTACACAACTCCATGTGATTTGTTAAAGGTTGGTAACCAAGGCCCAGGTCGTCTGCCGTTTGATGGAGAGGTCACCATTGACTTACCATGGAGAACAAACAACGGAGATTGGTTGATTTACATTAAGAGCATCCAGGTAAATCATTTTGTATAATATTATGTGAATAAAGCTCTTTACTGAAACATGAAATAGCACTTTACCATTATATGATAGCATTTTACCGTTACAGAATGACATTTTACCATACAGAATGGCATTTTACCATACAGAATAGCACTTAAACTCGTACATACAAACAGTTGGTAGCTCAACCTAAACACTGTGTTATTGATAGCAAATATGTTGCTCTGCAACTCACCATTATGACTTACACTTAAACAGTTACTTATAATGGAACTTTGCACTTAACCTGCGAACGACTCTTGAATACAAAGTAACTTGGTACCTGGACAAAGCATCTGAGTATTACAATGTACTCTACATAAGAAATTTGACTTCAAATCAAAAAGTAAGTATATGGAAATGAAATAATATGCCACTGCGTTTGTCATCGAGAATGTTATGGAATCATTTACTGTAGTCATAATTGTAATTCTCCAAGGCGGAGAACAGTCCTAAGGAAGCAAAATAAGCAAACGGTACCTTGGAATAATTTATTGTTCTCTGTAGTTGAACGGTAAAGGTACGTGCGATAGTTCATCAGTACTAGATCGGCAGAGATTGGAAATAATGGAACATTACCTTGATTCATCCGGCATGCTGGCTTATTCAACCGATGGGGTATCTTCGGATGGTTCTTCAAATCGAGATATTGTAAGTACAACTTTTTTACTAAAGTTAAAAACTGTTACCTGATTTTACAATCAGGTAAAAGTTCGGTCGGAAAATACTGAACAATTCAACAATTTTTGAGTTGAAAGGTATACTTTGTATAAACATAATGCAAGTGCCAACTTTTCCGGGAAACATTTGTCTGAAATAAGCTTCATGGGTGACAAACAAGAACTGTGAATAGTTTGTGACAACATCCATGCAAAATTTTTGACGTCATTATTATTAGTAAGCCACGTGGCTCTTCAGTGCTACCGTCCTCTCGTAACTTTAGTAAGATAAGTGGTCTAGAAGCTACGTCATCGGTTCAAGAAAGGTTGTGGGGTTGTGGAGTATTTTCGTGGGACTTGGAAAGGGCACAAGGGGGTTAGTGACTTTGAAGAATTTATTACAGTGGGAGACTAACCTATTTCTAAGCATGCGCACATTTCCGAGAACAATACATGTTAAGTCTGCTGCCACCTAGCGTCCCCAAAATTATCTACTTATACTATTAAACTCTCCATGACTATTTAATTTTACGTTTTTATATGAAAACAAACCATAAGTTTGAATTTTCTGAATTTGTTTTCTCCTGCAGGGTTGTGATAGAGCTCAGTGCGTCACTGTTACGTGCACAGTCGAAGGCCCTGTGGCCAGCGGAACTGGGGTTGTTGTCACCGTCGATGCGTTGCTCTGGCAACGAACACTAATTGATGTAAGGACGCTTTTAACATTCACTAACTTTTTTTAAAATACTACTAAAACAACATTCGGGAACAAGCATGTGGTGATTAATATTGACGATTATTTTATGTTCGGCTTGACAACAGAGATAGGGTATTGGAATAATGAGGCACTTTAAAGAGTTGTTTTGCGGAAAACACCTGTCTTGAAGAAGATGGTTAGGTGTTTCTTAAATGATTGAGTGTGTAAATACCAAACCAAAATAGTGACGTAGTCGTCAAGCTTCAAGTTTCACTGACATTAATTCAAACCGGAAAAAAAACAGAGCCCCCTGCGTACTGCGTTATGAAGCCATGCACATTTTATGGTGTTTTTCCTTTTGTATTGCAAATAATTATGTATTTCTTCCTCTCCAGAATGAGATGGGAATCGTAGATCTCATTTCCACGGCAACGTTTGGACTGCAGGATACCGGCACACCCCACATGCAACCTGCCGATGGTATGCCGGACACCATTCAGGTACAATTTCAGAAACAGCTGTAAAAAAATAATAATAATAATTTCTGTCTCACATTGAAGACATTGACCGAATTTTTTGTTTTTTTCATAATTTCCCGGATTTTATTGTAAAATATATTTTCTTGATCTGCGCCGTTTGAGTCATGTTTGTTACCGATTTGGGGACATCTCTTTTTTCTCTCTTTGTAACTCACCGGTAAAGTTTTGTTTATTGAAATTGTTGTTCATTTACCCTTTGTTTATTTGAGCTAGATTGTAATTTTGTTTTTTAAAACATAGCTCGAGGTGCACTACAATTTTCGATGTTATGATTTTTAACTCAGTCTTTAACATTGGCTGAATAAGTTATTATCTATCTATATTAAAACAAATAGAGATCCGGATATATACATATTTTGATGATTGTTTTTTTATATATATATTTGTATGTCCTCAACAGCCCTGGTGCAACCTGTCACCTTGGAAGGTCTAACGAAAGAGAACAAAACTTTTGTCAAAATAACCACCACTGTCACATCTTAGTTCATTTGGCTTATGGCTGCTTTATGGGGGGGGGGGAGATAATAGCACTGTTCGAGATCACATTTTTTTACTTTTCTTTATTTTCAGTTGAAAACAACGATTTTTACCGAGGAGGTTCCGGACAAGCCCGTGGAGGGTTGGATCATTGCCGTCAGTGCCATTGGAGGAATCCTAGGCTTGGTGATCCTAGTAGCAGCTCTATGGAAGGTACGCCCAAAACCAATACAAACTAAATAAGAAACTATTATAGGGAATGGGGGAAGAACAAATTGAAACAAATTGAAAAAGAACAAGAAGAAAAAAAGACAAATAAAACAAAATAATAACAAAATAATCAACCGAAAAAAAAAAATCAGACTTAATCAAAGTACTAGACAAGAACCCATCGGAGAGAAGACAAGGATGGGAGTTTCAGTTTTAGATGTGGGAGGGAAACCCCAAAGAATTTTTCCAGGGAAAACCCACGCAATCAAGAAGGGACTGAAAACCCAATCCACATAGTGCCCACAGTGGGATTCTAACCGGGGTCCCAGAGGTGGAAGGCGAAAAAAGACACCACTACGCCAACCCGACCGCCACTTGTAAAACCATGAACCGACAAATCATTTCCGATGTTTGTATCTTTCTCTTCAGCTTGGCTTCTTCAAGAGAAAGACGGTGGATGACATCTCACCACCGACTGCCCTTTGAGATGAATAGCTTCAGTTTTAACACCTTAATGACATCGCATCGAGGTTAGGCGTTCGAAACTTCCAACCAACAGCACCCACGTGCAATGTGTCAACCGTTAACGGTGCGACCAGCTGCTGAGAATCATTTCGCCTTGCTTCTACTCTCTTAATTAGGTTCCCTGTGTGCAATCATGGGCTTCTCGTGTAAATACGAAAAAGGGGCCAGGCTGTTAAATCTTCTCCCATTTGTTCACTTTTATTTATGTTTTGCATCTTGTATATTAGACCCCCCCCCCCCCTGCATAAACCTCCAAAACTGAAGTCACACAAGGGAAACGTCACGCATGCACGTGCACCTCTCAGCCAATAATAGGCACTCTGCCTTAGGCCTTACTGAGGGCGCTGTTTGATCTTTTGACGTCACAAGGGGGGGGGGGTCTTTTCGTAATTTTGGAACTCGTTGATTGGCTGATTAGACGAATTACGGTGTATGTAAATACTTGCCAAATTTTACATGTTGCTGCATTTACTCGATTAGATAGAAGCTACTGATTCCGCAACATGGACATGACAGTAGAGTTTCCAGGACTAACGTAATAATGGGCTGTAAAATTATACGCTATTGTTATTATTTTGTATGCGTATATATATAAAATGCATTAAATGCCGTGTATTTTGCGTAATAATTGAAAATAGAAGTATAGAGGATTTAAACAATAACATTACTAGTTATTTTCTGATGAGGGACCATTAGTGTGGGGCAGTCTTCCTAAACAATCGTTTAAGGAAAACGAGGTATAGGATGACACCTTGTTATGTTGTGAAAATTACAACCAACCAAGTAAACAAACACCCCAACCAGAGCAAGTGGACATCTTAAACTAAGTAGGTCGACTTGCGAGATTTATATACTCTCAGGACAAGTCGGCATCTTAGATTCAGTAAGTCGACCTGGCGATATCTGGTTTTTGTGTTTTGGCATTCGTATTAATCCATGAAGGATTTCTCAACCCAAACTGATAGATTACCATTGTAAATGGACAAGTAACTTTGATTGCCAGTTCGTGTAATATTACATGTTTCTGTAAAATATATATACTTGGTATTTTTGTGTCGATGTACAAGTTCCAAATTTGTTAGACGTTTAAAATGAATTGGACTTAACGATTGACTTGTTTCGAGACGAAGTGCAAGACAGCGTTGTTGGGCAATTTAATTGTTTGCTTTGCTTTTATTTGGCTTGTCCTTAATTTGCATGTTCTCATCGCGGAAAATTTAATAAACACAACTTTTGCCGACGAAACTACACAGCAGGAGAAATGCTACTGTTGAACAGAAGTTTTTAGACATAAACAAGAGTTAGTCACTTCGACAAAACATGGACAAACTTCATTTCAGGACGAGCCGTCGGTTTATACATTACCTTTTTGGTTCAATGGGAGACTTTTGATATGCTAGGTGGGAGCAGACTTACCAGGTAAATCCATTGTTCTCGGTAATGTGCGCATGCTCAGAACTACGTAAACAATGGAAATTTATACCTGGTAAGTCTGCTGCCACCTATTGTTCCAAAGTCCCCCATTGGACGCGGACAAAAGGAATCAGTGTGGCCGTGTAGCCGCAGTTAGACCTTTACTAGTTAGGTTACTTATTTGTTTATTATCTCAATACATTTTGTCAATTTATTTATGCAAGTGTTTTAAAACTTTATTAAAAGGTGACTAACTGTAACTAAGTAATTGAAATAAATCAGAAACTAATTGTAACTGTCTCGTAACTATATATGTATGTTTATCTTTATAAAGATTATCACTAAAATATTTTTTTATAAATTTGTTGGAATTATCTATGCAATTATTCTGTTTAATGTGCGTTATGAATTAGTTTTGAGAGTAAATAAAAATCACAAAAACAACATCCACATAAATCGAGCTTTTGTGGACCTATTATTAATCTTGTTTGAGAAGTGTTTCTTGTTTCGTCTCGTGTATCAAGTGACATTCTAGCCTGGACATCTGACGCGACTTCGAGGCTCGTGAATAACGCCAGATACCTGCCTTTGTGAGCGCCTGTGCTCACTTTAGGTACCTTATGGAGGCCAAGGACAAAACAAAAAAAGGGAAAGTAAAGGACCCGTAGGGGAGTTCTAAAGACCGGGGTGCTCCACAAGAAATTTGGTTTGTGTACAAAGTCTATGGGAAACTGTTAAGTGCAGGGGACAAAGGAAAGAACAAAAGAATGCTCCACAAGGATGCATTTTTCAAGATGTGTGGCCGGATCCTGCCAGATGTTCATTATAATGTATATAGACCTCACACCCCTTTCCTATGAAGATTCGCAGTACGCTCACGTACATGTACACAATAGTGAATAAAACTACATGCATGTACACACATATGCACACGCTGCATGCAGACGACCGAAAGTGCAAGCTGACAAACTACATCACCCCTGACCAATCATAGCACATGTCATGTATGGAAAGCTTGACGTCACTGCACGTTTATCCAATGAAATCATTGTATCCAATGAAATCATTGGGCCCGTCTTTATCCTTGCAGAGGAAAAGTCACCATCCTCACCATTCGCATTATGCACAAACACAATATCTGTATACTCGTCTGGGAGATGGTCCTGTATAGAATATCATTATATTGATAAAATAATATCAATATTCTTACTGTGTTATTTATTTATTTTTTCCGCCATTGTACCTGGCGAAATAACACCTGCAGGTGTTATTGTACTATAGTCTTGTTCATGCAGATGGTATCCTTGAATGCAACTCCTTGAATTTTAACTTTACTCAATAATAGTTAAAACTCATTGATAATTTCCCCTATGATTGAGTGTCAAATTATAAGAACAATGGAGGTAGTCTGTTTAGGTGGTGCAGAGCTGTGTAGGAGAGAGTTGCGACATAGAGGGACACAGTTTTCTTCGGTCACGTGGTTGCTGGACGCCATTTTCGGTCCAAATGCAGCACAACCCAATGTGCAGTCTGGTCTTGCACCCTGTGTGCGCACATGCAGGGTTCGTTTTGGGACCGAAAATGGCTTCTAATCGCAAGTTGTCGCAACTGACTCTCTCAATATACAGCTCTGGGCTGGTGATGATGGGGGGGGGGGTGTTAATCGGGAAGCTTGTTGTCTAAGAGAATACAATCTAAAAATGGCCAGAAGGACTGAGGTTTTTTTTTAAAGTCTTAAAAATGATAAGGCAGGATATACTTTTGGTAATTGTCAAAGATCCTCACTACGTGTATCCCAATGCATAACATAATTAACCTGTGAAAAGTTGGGCTAAATTGGTCATCGAAGTTGCAAGATGAAAGAAACAAAAACACCCCTTGTTGCGGGGCAATCCCACCAACTATCACTTTTTAAAGTGTGATTTACGGGGAAAAAGTTTTTTTCAGTAGTGCTGGTTCGGCTTCCCCCGACGTTTCGTATCGGGAACGTCATCATCAAGCAATAATCAACAGATTCGTACACATTTACACAATCCACAATAGATCTACACGCACCACTGCAACAACACAAACAAGTTTTGGAAGAATTAAATTATGCGAGAAAAGGGGAACCCCCTTCAAAAAACCCCTCGCGTGAGTGGTTCATTTGTATGAGTTTATTTGTATAAGTCAACAATAACGTCTATACCCTATAAGTTATAAGGGCGGATTTTTTCAATGAAGTGTGAAGGGGTTCAAGGTACACATGTCTTTAGAGGTACAATACCGGATTGGTAAAGTTACAACATAGTCGCAGACAGTGTTCATGTTTTGTTTTGAAATAAGAAACCTGTGCAAATTTGGGCTTAATCTGTTGTGTGAGTCAGGAGAAAGTAGCGAAAAACCGTGCACATTTTCAGAGGTATGTAACCACATGGTCCCTAATTTGGGTTGTAACAACCGAAATCAGTTGTTGCGTTTTAGTTGTTTGGCTTTTTTAATGTATAGTTTTCTTTAATATAACTTCATTTTAGAGAAAAAATTTCACATGGTACTTGTATATGAACTTCATCATCAGTAAACATTCAGACTCAGTAACCACACTTCGTGTGGTCCAACACACACATAAAACATTAAAACCTGTGAAAGCTCAACCGGTCAGAAAAATTATGGGAAAATCCCCTTGCTGTTTTCACACTACAGCATGTTTTTAACTCGCGAGATCAAAAGTATTGTTACTCAATACAAAAATTGTAATAAAAAAATGTATATGCAAATGAATTTGTATTATTATAGGGCTTTTGTGAAAGTTACACGTAGTGCAAATTGATTGATGTTTTGGTACATTTTATCCACGCATGGTTTGGCTTCATCTGACAAACCCTAGACCTTTAAAACCAAAGTCCCTGTATCTTGATCAGGAAATAGATCGAAGCAAGGAACATCATTCCGTTAGAGGGGGATACACATACTAGTGTTCTCTGCCTAGTGAAGTGGGTGCAGAGTGCCATCAGGCCACGCAGTTATAACTCGGGGGCTAAACCGCCATCGTTTCGACACCCATATCAGTTTCGACACACCTAGTGTTTCCTATTCATAACCCTAACCCTAGCATGTCAATTACGAGAAGGTTTTTTAGAATATAGGGTTGTCGGAACATAGGGGTTTCAGAATAATAGGGCAGTCAACCCTTCAACACACACACGCCAGTTAACAACTCGTTGTCGTTGGCATTTTCATGTTTAGCCCTCCACATCATCATGAGAACTCAGCTAATAAATTCGATGGGATCGCAAAGTGGTGGTTCACTGTTCCGGCTACTGGCCATTGTGGTGGCTGTCTTGTTGTATTGTGTGTGTCTTATAGCAGCTTGTAATATCGACGATATGACAGATGATCTGATTACGTTCACGAGAGATCCAGGCAGCTATTTTGGTTACACTACCGTGCAACATAAAAACACACTGGACAGCACACCATGGTGAGTTTATTTTTGTAGCCTATGATATTGTAGCATGAAAGAAAAATATGCTTTTTTCTCTATGTTAATTAGCAGTAGCCCACACTTACTCAATCTTGACAGTCCTAGTTTATCATATACATGTACATCAGTTCCTATTATTTTATTTCTGGTAATGAAACCAATGATGCTTCATAAGTGAACTTGGCACACGTTTCGTAATTACTCATAAAATGAATGGCGATAAAAACTTACTTGGTAAAGAAGTACAGCAGCTTGTGATAGTATAAAGCATTTTGAGAAACATTTCACTTTGAAGTAATGTGGTTATGGAAAAAGATATCAGTTTTTCTCCCCCCCCAAAAAAATTGAATCTGAGGAGCGTTTCTGTCAGAAACGTTTCACAGATTGTGTATTCCAATTGCAGATTATTCTTCCTGCGTGGACATAACCGCTCCAGATTTTTGGCAATATTTCAAAAACGCTACCACATTTAGAAATACAATTTTCACTAGTTGTATGGTATATATCTACAACTGTATATGATTGAAACAAACAGAGGGTTCCAATTATCAAACGTATGCAATCCCTTTAATCACTGTAGCTCGCAAGCTTGAGGAAACCTGCACTGCAAAAACTGGGGTGTTAAAATTTACACCATGGGCGTTGCAAAGATACCAAAGAGAGAATCAAAATTTACACCATAGGGTGTTAAAGTAACACCAATTTCTGCCAGCACAATTACATTGGTGTTATTTTAATACTCTATGTTCATTTTGATTCACTCTTCGGTACTCCATATGTGACAACACCAATGGTGTCAATTTCAACACCACAGTTTCTGCAGTGTGTAAACAAGGGTGCTTGCTGAAACACCGGGGTTAACATCCACCCTTTTCCATGATAAGTGTTCTAGGTTCCTAATTTACGTGCATTACCAATCCTAGTACACGGAACCCATGGCTTAATGTCCCGACCAGGACTCTCTGCTGATCAAAAATACCAGAGCTTGAGTTCGGTGCATGTTCTAAACCGCCCGGCCATGGCATGACAAAAACATTTACAGACAGTGTCGATGGTAATGCAGTTTTGGTCAAATCGTTCGACAGCATTTCGGTTTGGCTAAAGTACCGGTATAGCAACAACAAAAAAGCAATTCTGATTAAGTCTGCAGGTTGTATACCTTCAAATACGATTCAAAACACACATAACGTTTGTAAGTCCATTAAAGAAAGCACGACCCTACCCCACTGACAAAAACTATAGTGTCATATTCGAGAAAACTGTCTCTGAAAACCTTTAAAACGCAACAGCTGACTTCGGTTGTTACAACCAAAATTATAAGGACAGTGTGTTTATATCAAAGATTATAGAGCGCCGAAGGCGCTCTATAATCTTTGGTTTATATGCTGAAAACTGTGCATGGCTTTTCAATATTTTCTCCATGACTCACACAACGGAGTTCAAGTCCAAATTTGTATAGGTTTGTTTTTTCATGGTTGATTACACACAAAACATGAACACCATACTGCATAATACCTGATGTGTCGTTACCCATGGCCAATTGCAACAGGAGCTCTTTATGTGTATGCTAAGTGCTATTCTTGTATACGTCACAGAGCAGCCATTTTGATTTTTTCTTTTTCCTGACAATGTCATCAAACCGAGACAGAAGGTCAAGATACTCTGATCCCCTTTGGTTATAACGATATTTGGCATTCGTTATTGTGTTGTCAGACAGGGAACAAGACGACGGTGTTAATACATTCTTTGTAAATGCAATATCTATTCTGTTAAAACTCGGTTGTTTCAACCACCCCCTCTATGTCTATGAAAATAGAAACGAACCCCCCCCCCACACACACATAAAAAAAAACCCACAAAAAACAAAACATGCCAAACAACAGTTTTGAGTTACAAATATGTTTCCGTAATGAATCAATGAAACATAAAATAATATTTGTATCTACCTTCTTTCTTTTTTTTGAAATCGATTAATTTTGGGAAAAAGCCCCTCTTGCCCTTGATAATTACAACTACCCAAGTCATTGGCCCATTCATCCACTTTCAGCCCCCTATATTGCAATTTGTGGAGGCTCTACTTAGCGCACAAGAACCATCCCTGCCCTCACAGCACGGCACCCAGATAACCCATGTATATGGAGAGAAGCATATATTATTTCAAATCAGTTCAGCTCAGTTCCATTATTATAATTTCAATTTAGTATATTAGTGTAATGTTAGCAAAGGTGTGAGACAGTAGAGGAACTCATCAGGAGCACAGCTTGCAAACATGGGTGCTAAGTATTGAAATCGCACATTTAAGTCCAAGTATTTATGTCTCGTACTCAGGGGCACAAGTGTCATGACCGGGATTCGAACCCACACCCCGATGACTTAACCACTAAAACACAAATCCGGTGCACTACTTTGCTCGGCCACGACATGGCAATAACTTCAGTAAAGCGGTGCATGTTAAATACAATAACAATGGGCATTCGGCTGTTGGCCGAACACTTATGATACTGTTTGACACTAAACCCTTTTGACGTTTGGTTGGCGCGTGTCGATTTTTCAAGATCACCCCTCCCTCTCCCAAGAGCACAATCCCCAATTACCATTTCCCTTGCTTGAGTCTCTGTAGAAGACCGGGGCTAGGGTAGACTTGGTTCAAGTCGGGTCTCGTGCTAATCGAGTCAGTAATGAGTAATGAGCGTTGTAACGCGCGCCCTCTAGTGTCATTTATTTGCCAATCCAGTGAATTTTGGATCGCGAAACCCGACTTGGTGAATCCGCCAGAAGTTTGTGCACGGCCAATGGAGCTCATCTACCGATTTGGGTAGCAGCCAATGAGATTGCAACATTCAGAAACATTACTGTTATGTACACTTTGACCTGAAAAATTGATGTATATTCAAGACTTCCTTGGAAACTCTGCCATACAACTTTGTTTTGAAAAAATGGCGACTATTGGTGAAGGTACGATGTGCATTTAATGGTTGTTTATTGGTTCTCAAACGTTAGGGGCTCATCGTGTATCATGAACAAGGTCTTTAGATTCTGTCTTTTCGCCAGTTTATCAATATTTAAGTGGGGTATTGTTCAGTTGTTAAAATCATAAGATATGACGACCGTTTGGGGCTCGACGGATCGGTTTTGCATTGACGCCGTGTGAATCTTCTCGTGGGGCTCTGCGGAGCTACAGCTCTGCGGAGCTCCAGCCCCACGAACTGGCAGCGGGACCGGATGGGTCGGGAGTCCGAGGGGATTGGAGAAGCATGCAGACCGGGGCAACGTCGTAGTTAATACGTAACATTCCATTGTCACACCCTCACATGTCTTAAAAATATCAAAATATAAACGGAAATTCTTCAAAACTTGGGAATGTATTTATCAAGAGTTTAGCTTGTTGAAGAATATTTTTTCATAACTTTTCTTCCCATAATTGGCAACTTATTCAAAGTTTAAAATCACGTAATGTTTGTGGTTTAACGGTTCATTGTGCAGTAAGAACAGTCCATTGTTACACCTGCACAGAACCCCTCTTTAAAAAAAATAGGCCTAAACATAAAACGGAAATTCGTCAACAAAGGGAAATCTATCTAAAAGAGTCTGGCTTATATTATTTATATATTCTATCAATATCGATTCTTCACATCACAGACATAATTAACCTGAATGTAACGCCATGGAGTTATTGTGAACACCTACTTGCGCGAGTCCTCATAAATTGAACTGAATCCATTGGTCAGCAGCGGACGCGTGTGTTGCTTATTTAAACTGTTGCATATGCATAATGAATAACTACATATCACGCAAGGGGGGTGCCTCCTGGCAGATTCATCAAGTCGGACTTTCGAATCCAGTTGATTCGCACTTTCCTGGCGAGTGAGGGCGCACAACAACGTGGTGAAATAAAGCTGCGATTCTGAGTTAAAGTGCACGCAGTGGATTAATCAGACGACGAAGGACTCGACGAAAGTTCGACTTGGGCAAGTCTAGGGCTAGGGTGAGCTAGGGTGTAAGAAGAGGGGACGGGCAGAGAGGTTAAAAGTGAAAGATATCCTACTCCAGGAATCGAACCCAGGCCAAGGCGATATAACAATGAGTAAAATAAATAAATAAGTATAGAAAATAACTTTTAACAATAACACAGCTAACAAAACCGATTGTTTAATTTCTCACTGAACAGGATTCTGATCGGTGCTCCCAGGGGTAGTAGTGAAAATCAGCCTTCGCTGGAAAGGCCAGGTGCCCTCTACAAATGCGGAACTGAAGAGCCTTACAATTGTGACGAGATACTCCTGGACGTTAATGGTAAAGACGTATTTTTGACCGTCTGAGGGCGCCTTCAACGGTGATATTCGTTTACAATCACCAAGTGTTTAAGATATTTCATATTTGGACTGCCAGTGTGTCCCCAAAAAGATTCTGTCCCTCCCCCCCCCCATACGGCGAACTGTGTACAAATTTCTTCTAATAGCGCCCTCTTTTAAATCAACCTCCTTCAGCCCATGTTAATTTCCCATGGGGGACAGAATTTCCGGGGGACAGATTCCCTTCGGAAACCCGGAATGTTATCTTGTATCACAATGGCCAAATAAAAAACCTGGGATTTGTGAGGTCTCCTTTTAAGAAATTTCCTTCATTTTTGACAGTAATAGTTATTACTATTCGCACTATTAATAGATTAATAGTAAGTCAATCTTGACAATGAAACAACGAGCTTTCATAATGGAACTAATACGAAAGTTTTCATTTCATTTTCACAAAATTGACACATTTCTGTTACGTGTTTTTATTTAGACTTGACGCAGTACTTCCTTTTTCTAAAAACAACAAACGCATTGAATTGAATTAGAAAAAAACAACACCTTCAAACAATAAATACTTTGTCTGATAAACTCATTGGAATCGTTTTATCTTATTTCATTAACAATAAATACTTTCTCTTAAAAACTATTTCAATAATTAAAGTGAGAAACATGTCCAGAATATAGCTACTGATATAAATACAATATAAAATAATGGTTCGTCTACCAAAAATGATTTGATGACTTTCGTTTAATAATCCTATAAGTTCCATGAATCCACGTTGAATGTATTGATTGATTTATTTTATATCTATAGGAAATGAAAATTTGACAGCCGAGAAAATATTTGATGTTAAAGACAACCAATGGCTGGGCGCGTCCCTGACAAGACAGACCAACAGGAAAAAAAATGGAGATGTTACGGTGATCAGGCAATCTGTGTTTGGTATTCTCCCTTTGCACCACGGAGCCTCGACTTCATGCTTCATTTGTATTGTATAAATGTATCTGGATGAAAGAGTCATTACATGATAATAATAATAATAAACAGTTTTTATATAGCGCAAAATCACAAATAAATAAATGTCACATAATCGTGACAATACAGAGATATTTGCTTTTATTCACTGCTGTCCCCAAGTGGAGGCTCTACAGGCAAATGGCTGACCGTGTAGAGCCTCGACTTCATGCTTCATTTGTATTGTATTAATGTAATCTGGATGAAAGAGTCATAACATTACCGTGACAATACAGAATTACATAATGCTTCTATTCACTGCTGTCCCCAAGTCGAGGCTCTACACGAAAATCACCCGTGCAACGGGCGAATACTATACAAAATGTGGAATATCCTGTTTATGCTAGAGGGGAAAAAAAAAAAATTGACTTGAATTCAAAGTTGTTTACTTTGAGCCTTTCCTCGCAAACTCGTCCCATATTGTGTGTGCTTACAAAAACAACATCATTACATTCTATTCCTAGTAAATTCCTATTCCTAAGTGTAAAATAACCACACAAAAACAAAACCAAGTATCTAAACTCACGCTAAAATGGTTTAAAGTCTCATTGTATTTGGTACACTATTCAGAGCAAAATTTGAAACATGACGTCATTGGATGTCATCAGCAATTGGTCAGTACATAAGAGGATTTTTTTTGCGTTTGTCAAAAAGCCAAATTCAACGCCCTTTTGTTTAAATATCATCGAAATTCAGGACTGAACTGAAGCAAAAAATGTACATACCCATATTGAAATGTGACATCATTGGAAAATTTTTGCTGTTGACAAAATTCACACTGGAAGGATATTAAATACGCTGCGTATTTTACACTATGTATTTTACCCCCACTTTCATAAGGACTCTGTATTGGAAAATGAGTGCATCACAGAACTGAATTCGACCTTAAAAGTGAAGGGTTGGCACCCCCTTTTCTTTGGGTCACTTGACGAAACATTCCTTACGATAGCTGGTTACAACAACCATTTTGCTAAGCACACGCAAATCTTGCTTATAGTAGAACTAAACCACCAGCCCAAATGCCATATAGTTTACAGGTTGTTGTTACTGGTGACCTGGCAACTCTATGCCTACAAAAGAAAATGTTGAGTGCGGTGCATGCAAATCGTAAATTTTAGTCATTTTCTCTCCCCCCCCCCTTAGGTGTGCGGTCATCTTTGGTCAAATGATTACTACATCAACGAGGATCCAGACAGCGAAGAACTTGATCGGTTCCCCAATGGAGTGTGCTACGTTACTAACGCTGACTTCAATCAAGTCAAGAAATTGCGACCCTGCGTAGATGGTGAGTCTACAAAACAACCCACCGGCCTCAACTTTCAACTGGCGTGTGAACAATTGAAGATAGACAATGTCATGACGGAAAACAGACCATAATAATTGCAGAACATTACAGAACGAACGGGTCATAAAGCTCAGTATTTGATTGGCCACCGGAGTCCATCTATAAAGCAACAACCTAACAAACAGTTGGTGTCACTGGCTTGAAATCTGGCTACTGGCTACCAGTTTTTTAACCCGGCCTCCGCAATGAAGCTCCCAAAAAATGTATCCCTCATTACACCAGCCTCATTGGAAGGCAATTTTGAATAAAGGGTAATTAAGTCTGATTGGGGGTGGTGGGGCTGGGGGTCGGGGATGGTTGTTGGAGTGGGCGGGGGAGTGGGTAGTGGGCGGGGGAGTGGGTGGGGGCGAGGGAGTGGGTTGGGGCGTACATTGTATTAGCCTGATGATAGATACATTACAATGTGTTGGCTGCAGACCTTAGAGTTCAAGGTTTGTGTACGCATGTCAATACCGGCAAACTTAAAAGGGTCATGGTCACCTGTTAGTGTAACTCAACCCCATGGACGACTACACTATCTAAACGGGGTGGTTCTAATACAGGATTACAATAAGTATTACCGAATGAACGAACGGTTCTTATGTTATTGAAAAAAATATATATATATGCCTTCCGCAACAGCCCATTGCAGTCGTGCAAAATTAGATTTCCAACATTTAAGTAACTCCCACATCCAGTTTTATAATCTACCCTTTTATTTATTTCCCACATTTAGAGATACAAGTGAATGGGACGTACAGATACCATGGAAGCTGCCAGGCTGGAATCAGCGCTACCTACACCCAGGGCGGAGACCTTATACTAGGGGCTGTCGGGTCGTACGAATGGAACGGTACTACAAATAAAATATATACCCTATGTGTGTTAAGCACTGAGTAAAAACTCGGTTCTTTCCCGAGTCCCACGTACACCCACCCCCACCCCCCCCCCAAAAAAAAGTCCACGGGCAAACTACTCGGTGTGATTTGAATCGAAGGCCCCGCCATTCTAGAGAATAAATAATAATAATACGCAGTTCTTATATAGCACTTTATACTCCCGATGGGTGTCTCAAAGCGCTCAGTATTTTACCTACAAGGTAAGTGGAGGTACGTGTTGAAGTATGAGACCTATTCCTTTGCATATCACCATGTAATGGTTTACAAGGTGCTGTGGCGCAATATGCAGCCAATCAATGCAGAGAAGATATCTTAAGTTTGTAAGGTAATGTGTGCAGGTTCAGATCGGGCTTGTTTCGATTTCGGCAATCGAAATAAGATATATGCTGATTGATTTGCAGTGTTTTCTTCAAATGCTATTCCACTCACGGTATTTCAGAAATAAAATATTTATCTGGATGAGTATAGCACAGGGTATTAATTAAATAATTGATTGGTAACTTTAATCTCTTTTGTTTTTAATATCGATATTTACCAACTATTTTTGGTTGAACAGGTACCACAATAAACGCAGAAAAAAACAGCAGCACATATCGTTACAATTTTGGGGACCTATCGGACTGGAACATGATGGGTCAAAAAGGTCAAACAGACTATACAGGTGAGTGAGCATAATGGGATATAACAAGTTTAACTTGGGGTATACATAAAAACGAGGCAAATTCGGCACAGCAAGAACAGATTAGCGAAAGTAACAGTCCAGGGGCCGATTTCACAAAGAGATAAGACTATAGTCTTATCTGAAGCCTTTAGGACCAGTAACTGGTCTTAACTTAAGACTAGTCCTATCTCTCAGCATTGCCTAGGACTAGTCCTAAATTAGGAAGAGTTTTGTGAAATCGACCCCAGACCGATTTTCTACCTCCCAGATACTAGTTAATAAGCAGGACAGTTCTTTTGAGAAGTAGTCTCCCGAATTCCGAAATCTAATCACGGCAGTATAAAAACTTAGCAAGACAAGTTCTCAAGAACAAATCCAAACAGGAAAGTAGATATTATGGTGTTACCGCAAACTGAATATACATTGATACCTCACCATGCAATGGCTCAAAACCCATTTTATCAACAGGTTACCAACCAGACCACAAATTTGTATTGTGAATGAAGTTTTTAAACTGGTTTCCTGCATCATGTTCTTCACAATCAATGTTATTTCAAAATGCCGTTTTAATAATTCGCTCCCCAATGGAGACCGAATATCCGGCAGAATTCTAAAGGGAGGGAAGTTCAACAATAAAGTACATGGGAGAATGATTATTATATAGTAGGCCTACAGGGATAAAAGAAATTTCCACTGGGATGCAACAATGGGAATTGTTTGGGTAGATGTTTCGTTTTTTCGCTAGGGTTTTTTTCTAGAGGGAAAGTACACTCGAGTAACTATTTTTATGTACCTTGGATGAGGAACCGTCTCCTTCAAAACTTATGTGAATAATACTGCATCATAACTATTAATTATCTGATGTAATAAACAAAACCCATGAACTTAAGGGTTCTATCTTGACCTTTCACTCTATCTTCGTAGGTTACTCGGTGTCGTCTGGAAACTTCAGGTCGGCCGACACGGAGCAGGGCGTCACGGGGGCGCCAAGGTCAAACTCAGTCGGGATGGTTTTGATTTACAATCTGGATACGTTTGAGGTGTATACTCGGCTCAGAGGAGACCAGGTAAAGACTTTGTCATCCCCCCCCCCACATACGAGTTTTTCCTTTTTTTCTTTCGATGAAACAATGGAATTTAGATTAAATAACTCTGTTCCAGGTAGATGGAGCCGGTGTTGCAGGAGATTTTGTCGGTCCCCCCCCCCTCCGGAGATTCTGTCCCCCATACGGCGCAGTGTGTGTAAATTTATTCTTATAGCGCCCTCTTTTGAATAAATCTCCTTCAGCCAAAACGCAATACCGTGTCCGAATACCGGACACGACCCACAATAAACTACTTTGCACATACCTTCATTTATTCCCATATGGGTTTTATCCACAGATGTTCTCCTACTACGGAAGTGCCGTCTTGGGGGTGGACCTCAACAACGACAGTCTGTCTGATCTTCTCGTGGGGGCGCCCTTGTATTCCGTCAAACAAGACGAGGGGCTTGTATACGTCTACATAAACAAAGGAGAGGTAAGGAGAAACCGATCTTGTATTCGTCAAAGTCCTTTTTATCTGATTCCTTACATAACGAGTAATTATAAACAAGAAAGAGGTAGGGCAGTTCAGTCTTGATCCTAGACGTATTATTTCATATTATTATCCACCCACTGCTAAACAGGGAAATATGGAACTCCAGGAGTTTAAGCTCAAGGGAACCGAGGCCATCGGGGGTCGCTTCGGTTCGGCCATAGCTTTCATTGGAGACATTAATCTGGATGGGTTTTATGGTAAGTCAGTCTTGCGTAAAATAGTAGTCCCCCACCCCCCAAAAAAGAGAGAGAAAAATATTAACATCGCAAAAGGACTACTGCTTTCAAAAGGTCTTGAATTCAATAAAACACACAATGATCTCAGTTGCAATGAAAAAATAACAAATAGAGAGAATAAATTCCATCTTTCATGGAAAGATCAAAACGGATTTTGTGAACCCGTATGATTGAGCATAATAACCGTCCTTTAAATGACAAAAGTATTTCATTCACTAGATTCGAAACCCGACTCCAATTCATTTTCATACGAAGAGAAAGTCTGTCTCGCAAAGAAAAAATCACAAAGTGTTGTGGGAGACCCACAACAAAATAAACTATGCATACTGTTTGAACCATTATCTGGATGTCAGAAGGCGCCCTCAACTGTAAGATTGAGTCCAAAGGCAAACGCAAAAATGTTGCCTTGTGACACGACCACTACAAACAAACCCCAGTGTGGCGGATGGAGTGGTATTTTAAACATACTCTAGTCCAGCTGATGCAGTCCATTCGGAATTGAATATTCAATGTATATTATGACGTCATTTCATGAATATTCACACCACAAAGATAACTGTAATACTACTTCATTAAATTCAGATGTTGCTATCGGTGCACCGTATGAAGACGAAAATACCGGTGCTGTCTACATCTACCGAGGCTACGCTGGCGGGATCCGAAGAACATATTCCCAGGTGGGTAGAAGAAAACATTAGGTTTAAAAAAAATCAATTTTGTGAAAAATTAAAAAGAATAACATAAGACAAATACTGGATTGGTAATGACTTAAAAGAAATACAAATCATATTCTGTGTGATATAGTTCATGTCAAATCATCATTGCATAATATTTCGATTGCCGATATAATACAATATTTTGTCTACAATATTGTTTCATTTTTAAGAACATGTTTTGTTTCGAATCCAAGCCTTGTGAATCCGCGCATCAGTAGGATTTGAACGTTAATGAAGTGGGTGTGTGGATACACCACGTAATACATCTCTTTCAATGAGCTATGGTGGTTCTAAGAAGAACCGTTGGTTCTCTACTTAAAACTCTAATTCAAACATCTCTATCAATGGTTTTTCTCCGGAACACCATCAGCTCATAAAAGATTTACTACATTTTGTCTCCACAGACCTCACTTGAATAAACAAAACACACACCATCTAGAAAAGAAAAGAAAAAACACAAATCATACAATCTAGAAACCAAGGTTTGCCTTGACACCATCATTATGAGCTTTTAGTGGTGTTGGAAAGAACTGTTGGTGTAATAACTCGACGTTTCGACCAGTATGCTCAGATCGTCTTCAGGAGAAAAGAATTGTACATTGTGTTACAGCGAACTTGGATTCTATGCAGTGTTCGTGTAAAGTTTCAAATCGTAATACAAGATTAATCTGCTCTTTAAAAAACGATTGTTATCCAATATTCAACACTTCCACAACGTCTTTTCTTACTATAAAGAGAATCGCAGCGAGAGGGATCCTTCCGGGCCTTCTAAGTTTCGGCAGTTCTATTTCCGGGGGGTTGGACATCGACCTAAATTACTACCCGGATCTTGTTGTTGGTGCCTATGAAAACGACACAGTCGTACTGTTCAAGTAAGTCACCTCTGACCTAATTATGGTCAGTCTTATTTTGTTAAGAATTGTTTTTGTGAATGAAATTGACTTCTTTATTAGATAAAGAGCATGCTAGATACATTCGAAGTACAATATCCCATCCATGCAACTATGGATCAGGAAGTAATCTAGTAAGGTTTGCGGTAACACCGTATACATGCAAGTCCCTCAACTGAACTGAGGTATTTCTGGGGGAAAAAATGGTGTAACAATTCGACGTTTCGACGTTTCGATATGCTTTGATTGTCTTTATAGGGAGAACAACGAAAGTGACGTCACTGGGTCAGAGAGACAACAGTCCTCTTTCCAAAATAACAACTGGAAGGGTTTTGTGACACAGATTGCAATCGTGTCAATAAATATCTACGAGAGTACTGGGCTAAATTTCATAAAGCTTGTTTTAAAGCAGAAAATGGGACCTAAGCAGTATTTCTGCTGAGCGAAAATTAGTAGGTCACCAGTCGCAAACAATATACATTACATGGTAATGTGGCTGGTAACCTGTTTCTGCTAAGCAAGGTTTTTCTGTGCTAGGCAGTTTTGTGTGCTTAACAGCTTTATCTTTGAATTGGGTCCTGTGCCTTTGGAGGGTCGGTGATTTGTGATCTTGCATTGTTGTTATGGAGCAGTGATAGTACCCCAAGCTACCGAACTTTCGTATGTTTCAGGACTCTTCCGATCGTCAGCCTTAGCGTTTGGATTCAGGTCGACCCCTCGACCCTTGACCCGGAGTTCTTCAACTGCAAAATAGGGAGTACGCATTTCACGTGTCTAGATGTACAAGCCTGTTTTCACTTCACAGATGAACACGGTTTGCGGGAAGACATCAGTAAGTTAAATCAATACTTAAATCAATTCCATCGATTGGGACCTGTTTGTTTTTGTTCTTTACAATGACGATAGCTATTATTTGGTTTGTGAAATGTTCCATTTTATTTAAATGAATAAATGAAAAATAAGTCATAATTCAAAAACATGCATGGCCCGATTTTCGGCGGAACTTTGTCAGTATTTTTGATTGATTTAACAAATTAACGACGATTGATTGATGACTGATTATATGGTTTATATTTGTCAACTGATTAATGACTTGTGATTAATTTACATAAATTGGTGACCGGTGATTGCTCGACTGTAAGGTGGATGAATAATTGATGACTAACCAACAAAGATTGATTGACTGACTGATCGATATTGATCGATATTCAATTAATATTTTGTTTGACAATATACAAAATAGCCGCGTTATTCTGATAGATAAAACAAGCAAGGAAGTGGTAGCACAGACTAACTAATTACATACAAAACTGCATAAGCTTTCGTATAGCAACAACTACCTCATTAGATGCAATGAAGGGGACAAGCCAAGTACATGTCACACGAAATATATTCACCCATTACTTTTTTGTAGAAATAACATGTACTTGCCTTGTCCCCTTCATTGCATATGATGAAGTAGTTGTTACTACGAAAACTTATGCAGGTTTCGTTTATGTAATTGGTTAGTCTTTAAGTGCTACACCACTACCTTCCTTGTTCGCACTATCTTCCTTGATTGATTGATTGATTGATTGGTTGAATGAATGGACGATTTTGCAGAATTTGACTATAACCTTGAGGTCGACACCCTGAAGTCTGATATTGGAGCCACGTCCAGGTTCTTCTTTCTGACAGATGAAGAAAGTGAAACAACAGCCCTGGCAAAAACAGTCGAGCTCCTCAAAGACATGGCTTCTTGTTACCCAACAAAAGCCTACTTAAGAGTATGTGTGTTCCAGCTTTCTCGACTTTGCATTATCATCGAGCTAATCCTCATCTAAACTACTCATCCAGCCTGCAGCATCAGAATCCAGGTTTTTCTCTTGAGGACGATAAGAGCATACTGATCGAAACGCCGGGGTTCTTTTCAGAGTCACCATAACTCACAGAGAAAGAGATATAGTAAAAAAAAAAAAAAAAACAAATATTCTAGCTGTAACTCACTATCCCCAAGAACATAATGAGGACACTGAAATGCGAATGAATGTTCTTATTGGAGATTGCCTGGAACTGGTTGCCTGTAAATTGCCTCCTGTGAAAAATATGTGTTTAACAGTATTTCGAACATTAACCAATGAGCGTTGCGGGGGGCAAGATTTTTTTTCCTATGAACTTTTTGTCCCCATACGGGAATATAACATGGGCATGGAGGAGGATGGTTCAAAAGAGGGCGCTATCAAAAGAAGTTTGTACACAGTTTGCCGTATGGGGGGGGGGGGGAGGGGGACCAAAAAGTTCGCAGGAAACAAAATCTCGCTTTCGGGCCGAATTCCATGGCGCTACTTACCGCAGAATTAAGCGCATATGGCGTCCCGCAAAGAGCAGTAAGTCCGTGGTAAAAGGGTGCCGTAAAATTGGGACCTGGGCCTAGTTTCATAGAGCTGCTTAAAGCACAAAAAGTAGCTAAGCACAACAAAATTAGGCTTACCAGAATAAGGTTACCAGCCAAAATACAATGTCACACATACCATTTGTGACTGGTATCCTGCTCATTTCTGCTGAGCAGAAAATTGTTGAGCAATATTTTCTTCTTAAAAGATTGTTGAGCAATATTTTCTTCTGAAAGGGACACGTTGCCTTGGATCGGGCGAGTTGGTCTATAAAAAGCATTTGTAACCGTTTGTTATATAATGCATTATGGTTAGAAATATGTTAAAATATGTCTCGAAATTGCGTGGTTTTCCTTTTAAATCGTGAACACGGTCGGCCATTTTGTGGAGACAAATTTTCGACTCAACAAAATGGCCGACTGAGTTAGTTCGCAAAGTAAAAGGAAAACCACGCAATTTCGAGACATATTTTTGTGGATCAGTGTATTCTACTTTTATAACGTCTTTCTAACCATATGCATTTTATAACAAACGGTTACAAACGCCTTTTTTTAGACCAACTCGTCCGATCCAAGGCAACGTGTCCCTTTAAGCAACTCTATGAAATTGAGCCCCGAATAAAACATCGAATTGTTCACAAAAATAATTACCATTTCTCTACTCTGTCTTTGAACGCGTGGACAAATTCATATTTCCTGTTCTTAGAGTGAAGTTGGCGATTTCCTGACACCGCTCAAGTTTCTTCTGAACTATAACATCTTCAACTACCCACACGAGGATCCACCCCGTGGCGATGAAAGTTACACATTTCTCGGTGGTCTAGCACCTGTTCTTGACGACAACGCCTGCTCCAATGGAACTGCAGAAAAAACGGTGAAGGAAGAAACAATTTCTGAATGTTTTTAATTTCAAGAACCTGTTAACTCAACCCCCTGATCAGAACGCAAGTCTTTTGATGATACAAACAATATAAAGACCTAATAAACCGTGCAAGTCTCGCGCGTATTTTTGGGACCACTTTGGTCCCACAATACATATAATATTTCAACGCGTGAAGGAAACAAACTCGCGCACTTTAACGGCTCCCATTGTTCGAATTCGCGTGAGACTTTCACAGTCTATTAATATCCAACAAGCATTTCCAATGTAGATTTTCATTGGCCAAAAGTGACTGGGTATTTTTGGTGTATCATTGTGACGTCACACGACGGCTGTTTGTATTTATGCAGCTTCTTTGATTTACCATCAGTTGCTTAAAATATATGTGTTTTTTGTGTGTTTTTTTTATACTTTTTTAGGTTTTATTCGTACGTGATTGTGGAAGTGACTCCATTTGTCAAACTAACATTAAAGTCGTGGCCGATCTCGAAGCACAAAGGTAAACCATTTTGTTTAAATGAACAGTTTACGAAGATTTACAACGAAAAGACAATGGATACTTATTTTGCCTTGCTTACACAGAAAAGCCTCGACCACAACTCTAAAGTGAAATTTCAGATGGAAACGGTTTGGCGGGAGTACCAACTTTGTACCTCCCTTGTAGACAATATTGGAAATATTGTTTTCTTGCTCCGTGACGTCCCTGTTCCCGTCCACACCTCCTTGTAGCCCCCTTACTTGAGTGGCCATTATTGGACTTGATGGGCTAACCCTTATAAGAAAATAAACATTGTTTCCCAAACCACAGCGGCAACCCTTACATCACGCTCGGAGGGGACGGCGTTGTGTACCTGTTGGTGGAAGTCCACAACGAGGGGGAGGAGGCCCACAACACGGAACTGCTGATCACCCATCCAAGAGAAGTGATTTACGAGTCATTGGAAATGTCAACAGTAAGTGGAAATATCAATACAATTAAATTCATAACAATTTATGAATCATTACTAATTAGTTTTGGCCACGTGAGATTTCAATTTTTGCCACTTGTGGTCTCAGTTTTTTGCCGCTTCTTGTATCAGTTTTGCCACTTGTAGTTTAAATTTCTTGTCACTTATGGTAAGACTAATGCTGTAGGAAGCAGAGGGTCGTGTTGTGTATGGATCCCGAAGGACTCGAAGGCACTAACACTGCTTTATCATCACTATAATTTGTCACCGTCCTGTGGCTTTATTTTTCTATTGTGGATTTTCTTTTGCGATTTGTGGCTTCAATTTTTGCCACTTGTTATTTCAGTTGCCATTTGTGGCTTCAGTTTTTGCCGCTTGTGATATCAGCTTTTGACACTCTTGGTTTAAGTTTTTGCAACTTACAATTTAAGTTTTTGCCACTCATAGGTAGTTCAAGTTTTTGCCACTTGTGGTTTAAGTTGTTGCCACTCATAGGTAGTTTAAGTCTTTGCCACTTGTGGTTTCAGTTTTTAGACTAATGCTAGAATGCGGACTCGAAAGCAGTTACAGTGCTCTATCATAATATCAATAATTATTGCTGTATAGGGCAAAGCTAAGATCATATCAGTTAAAAGGTCTCTTTTTGGAGACTCGTAAGGAACAACAATACCAAACTAAACTTTCATTTTTTTATTTTTATTATTGACATGTTTTTCTTCCGTTGAAGGTCGAATGTCTAGAGTCTAGTTCCTGTACTCCTGACAATATTGTGACCTGCGCACCCAGAGAGGCGTACACTGACACAGCGGAAGTGCTTTGCTCTGTGGGTAATCCAATGCGATCTAACACAGTTGTGAGTATTGGTACCGGATGTTACATGGTTTCTGGGTATACATGATGAATGCATTAAGGGAATTTAGAACAGGGATAGTACGACGTGGTATCAAGATTGAATGATTCTCATCTGAGTTCGTTTTTAAGCAGAATGTTTAAAAGTGTTAAATTAATGGCTTTTCCGAGCGGTTAAGAGCACCGGACTCAAGCTCTTGTGTTTCTGATCAGCAGAGTGTGGGTTTGAGTCCCGTTCATGAAACTTGATATCCTTGAGCAAGATGCTTCACCATAATTGCTATCTCATTCGGTTGGGACGCGTATAGGTCCAAAGTGCGAGTAAAAGAATCCAAAACACTTATCGTGGAAGAGTAGGGGTTAACACCAGTGTTTCTGGTTCAGCAAGCACCATTATTTACAGGCTTTCCTCAGAGTTGCGAGCTACAGTGTCTTAGTTCAGTTATGAGGCATCCTTGGTTTCATTACCAGAAACATATAATACTAATACTAATAATAAATAATGTGAAATATATTTGCACTAAATATCTTGAGAGGTACCGTTCGATCTGATTATGCTGTAAGTTTGAGAAACAAATCAGTTATTTTTAACAATGTTTCATTGAATCGTGAATCAATTAACATTTCATTTTGCCAGTCTCAAATAATGTGCTTTAAAATATGATGTTATTTAAACTTGTTTCGTTATATTTGTTGAAATTAGCATTGAATTTAATTGTCCTATTTCAGTGGTTAAACGTTGATTTTTCATTAACAACTTATCTCAAACAGAGTATTATGCGTATGCGGTTCGACGTCAGGGGGTTGGCCTATGGGCGACAAGTGGTAAATTTCTCAATGACAGCTTCGACCCTCAGCGTCGAAGAGGGCGCTGACAGTCTACGGGACAACACCGTGACAGTTGACCTGCCAATCCGCATCGTCGCTGATATATCAGTGAGAGGGTACGACACAAACTATAAACTTTTGCAAAGGAGTCAAGTTCTACTTTAACAATGTAAACGTTCCATGTAAAGTATCGACAATCATCGTTATAAAAGCACTCTAAGTGAACCGTCTACAACACACAGAAGAGATTACATTATTTGTCCATTTTTGTACACAAAAGATACGATTCGGACAGCCTTTAGCTACCGGGCAATCTACCGGAGGTCTAGTGGTCTACTCTAGAATGGCATAGTTGTGGGTTCGAATCCCACCCGAGTAATATGCCTGTGGATAATCATCCACAGGACTCGGCAAAGTACTGAGTACCTTACACACGTCGATGTATGGGTGAAAGTAGCTTGGAAAAACAGCTGTACAAAACAGCTTGTGTCAAAACTAAAACTTTCTGTTCAAGTTGCGTCATTTGATACTTGTGTTACAGAGTGGTACAACCAGAGCAAATCTTCTATTCATCGGACAACGAGACAATAGAAGGCAAGCCTGCAGACAAGGAGGCCCTCTTGCGTCAAGCCCTGATAGGAGCGGGATTTTTAGACGGCGACGGAAAGTCCAACATGAAAGGGATTGGACCTACTTTTACACACGTATACGAGGTACAACACTAATTGTTAGAAAGTGTCCGTCCGCTGGTGCCACTTTCACTGGATTGCTTAACACAGACATGCTTAGCAGAAACAGGTTACCAGCCACGATGAACCTCAGTAGACCTAGTTCTTGAATGGTTCCATGCAATTTTTGCTTAGTGAGTCAATTTGAAGCAACATCTTTCAGATCCAGTCCTTTTCATAAAGCCTGTGCAGTAAGCACAAAGACTTGCTCAGCAAAGAAAAATCTTGCTTAGATGAAACGTGTAACCAGCCAAACTTTATAGAGTTTAAGTTGTTGCCACTGGTTCCCAACTCTTTTTTTGCTTAGTAAAGAAAGCTGTTAAGCAGCATATTCTGCTTAACAGCTTTATGAAATCGGGCCCTGACCCCTTGCACTGACGTCACCAGAGGCTATTATTTTCTGACCAATGGGCTGCATGTAAAGATGGTGCGCGCGTGTCATTTTTTGTTTTTTGCGTAGCAAGAGGTTCTTGTGCTAAACAAACTAGTGTGCTTTTCAGTTTCGAATAAGCTAGTGGCTTGATGATTCATTAGCCTTCACAAGTAGAGTAATTAACTTTCCATGATGCCAGACATGTTTAGGAGAGTGACATAGTGGGCATTCCACAGGTTGTGACTATGATCCCTTTTCTTTAATCTTTTCTGTTTTAAACATTGTGGGCATGACCCCACAATGTAAGAAAAGCCCACAAGTACAGATCCTACTTACAAGTAGCCCCTCAATGTAGCTCTTGTAAGCACATCGGACTGTGGTCAACTGTCTGTTTTTAATTAAATAATCAGTACTCCGCCATTTTTTTTTAAAATCTAAACAATTCAACTTTCCATATTTTCACCTAGCCAAGTATAGCAATGTCTTGTTGCCATCAGGGGGCTTTTTCACCCAAAACAAATCCACCAATGACCAGCTCTCCCGGAATTCCCATAGCAGTTGTACAGCAATTACTTGACCTTGGGGTCAATAGCCACTACTGGGTGAAATGCACCATATAGTTTCCAGATGGCTTTTTCTGTATAGTTGTACAATTGCTGTAAGCAGTGACCTGGTTGTTTATTTATTTATTTGGATGAATTGAGTAGGGTCCATATCTAATGGTTTGGGCCATTTGAAAGTGATTGGGTTCTTCACAAAAATGAATTACACGCCGACTGTCCGATGGCGTAAGCGTGTGAATTTGTTTTGATGGTGTCAAGCAGGGTTAGAGTCATTAAGAGTGAAAGAGTGAACTGCCACGAGTGAAATAGTACCATTACACAACTCCATGTGATTTGTTAAAGGTTGGTAACGAAGGCCCAGGTCGTCTGCCGTTTGATGGAGAGGTCACCATTGACTTACCATGGAGAACAAACAACGGAGATTGGTTGATTTACATTAAGAGCATCCAGGTAAATCATTTTGTATAATATGTGAATAAAGCTCTTTAGCGAAACAGGTGATAGCACTTTACCATTATAATACAATAGCAGTTTACCATTACAGAATGGCATTTTACCATACAGAATAGCACTTAAACTCGTACATACAAACAGTTGGTGGCTCAACCTAAATACTGTGTTATTGATAGCAAATTTGTTGCTCTGCAACTCGTCATTATGACTTAAACTTAAAAGGTTACCATAATAGAACTTAAACTTGGCACTTAACCTGCGAACGACTCTTTTATACAAAGTAACTTGGTACCTGGACAAAGTATCCGAGTATTACAAAGTACTCTACATAAGAATTTGACTTCAAGTCACAAAGTAAGTATGGAAATGAATTAAGCCACTGCGTTTGTCATCAAGAATATTATAGAATCATTTACTGTAATCATAATTGTATTCCTCCAAGGCGGAGAACAGTCCTAAGGAAGCAAAAGAAGCAAACGGTACCTTGTAATAATTAATTGTTCTCTGTAGTTGAACGGTAAAGGTACGTGTGCTAGTTCATCAGTACTAGATCAGCAGAGATTGGAAATAATGGAACATTACCTTGATTCATCCGGCAACCTGGATTATTCAACCGATGGGTTATCTTCGGATGATTCTTCAAATCAAAATATGGTAAGTACAACATTTTACTAGTTAATAACTGTTACCTGATCTATCAATCAGGTAAAAGTTCGGTCGGAAAATATACTTCACAATATTCATCAACTATTGTTATTAGTTGAAAGGTTTAGCTCGTATAAACATGATGCATATGCCAACTTTGCCGGGAAAAATTTGTCTGAAATAAGTTCCATTGGTGAAAAACGAGAACTGTGAATAGTTTGTGACATCATCCTATGATTATTAGTAAGCCACGTGGCTCTTCACCGCTACCGTCCTCTCGTAACTTTGGTGAACTAAGAGGTCTAGAAGCTACGTCATTGGTTCAAGAAAGGTTGTGGGGTCGTGGAGTATTTTCGTGGGAATTTGAAAAGGGCACAAGTGACTTTGAAAAATTCATTACAGTAGAAGATTTTGGGATGCTAGTTGGCGACAGATCGGGTAATTTTTATTGGTTACCTATTTCTAAGCATGCGCACATTTCCGAGGACAATACATGTTACGTCTGCTGCCACCTATAGCGTCCACAAACAAATTATATTTATAGTAACTTTCCATGACAATTTATTTTTACCTTTTTATATGAAAAACATCAGTTTAAATTGTCGGATTTGTTTTCTCCTGCAGGGTTGTGATATAGCTCAGTGCGTCACTGTTACGTGCACAGTCGAAGGCCCTGTGGCCAGCGGAACCGGGGTTGTTGTCACCGTCGATGCGTTGCTCTGGCAACGCACACTTATTGATGTAAGGACGCTTTTAACATTCTCTAAATAAATAACAATACACAAAAAACATTGAGGAAATAGCATGTGGTGGTTAATGTTGACTTGATTATTTGTGCTCGGCTTGACAACAGGCAGGGTATTGGAATAACGAGGCACTTTAATGAGGTGTTTCGCAGAAGACACCTGCGGTCTTGAAGAAGATGGTTAAGTGTGTCTTAAAAAATTGGGTGTGTAAATACCATTCACTAAAAGCCCCAGAGTCATTCTGTTTTATGGCAAACCAAAATGGTGACGTAGTCGTCAAGCTTCAAGTTTCACTGACATTAATTCGAACGGGGGGATGGGGTGGGAATAGAGCCCACTGCGAAGCGGAATGAAGATTGAAATATTTCTTAATGTGTTTTTCTTATTGCAAATAATTATGTATTTCCGACAAATTATGTATTAATCTTCCTCTCCAGAATGAGATGGGAACCGTATATCTTATTTCTACGGCAACGTTTGGACTGCAGGATACCAGCAGTTCCCACACGCAACCTGCCGATGATGTGCCGGACACCATTCAGGTAACATTTCAGAAACAGCTCAAATTGAAGACAAGTGATTTTTTTGTTTGTGATTTACTTATAATTTCCCGAATTTTATTTTAATATATTATATTGTCTTGATCTGCGGCCGTTTGAGTAATATTTGTTACCAATTTGAGGACATCACTTTTTGTAAATTCACCGGTAAATGTTTTTAAAGAAATTTACCTTAGGGTTTTATATTGTTTATTAGAGCTGGATTGTAATGTGTGTGGTTGTAAAAGAAACACAACATAAAAACAAATAGAGGTCCAGATGCACCTGTGCAACCTGTAACTTTGGAAGGTTTGAAAAAAAGGAGAAAACAAGAAGAGAATATAACGTTTATCAAAATAACTACCTTTGTCAAATCTAAGTTCATTCGCTATTATGGCTGCTTTCACAGATCACAGTTTTTGACTTGTCTTCATTTTCAGTTGAAAACAACGATTTTTACCGAGGAGGTTCCGGACAAGCCCGTGGAGGGTTGGATCATTGCCGTCAGTGCCATTGGAGGAATCCTAGGCTTGGTGATCCTAGTAGCAGCTCTATGGAAGGTACGCCCAAAACCAATACAAACTAAATAAGAAACTATTATAGGGAATGGGGGAAGAACAAATTGAAAAAAAAAACCCAAAAGACACATAAAACAAAATACTAACAAAATAATCAACCGAAAAAAAGAAAAAAAATCAGACTTAATCAAAAGTAATAGCCAAGAACCCAAGAGAGAAGACAAGGAATGAGGTTTCAGTTTTTAGATGTGGGAGGAAACCCCAAAGAAATATTCCAGGGAAAACCCATGCAATCTGGTTAGGGACTAAAAACCAAGTCCACATGTGCCTATACAGTTGAATTTCAACCGGGGTCCCAGAGGTGGAAGGCAAGGAAAGATACCACTACGCCAGCCCGACCGCCACTTGTAAAACCATGAACCGACAAATAATTTCCGATGTTTATATTTTTCTCTTTAGCTTGGCTTCTTCAAGAGAAAGACAATGAATGAAAACTCACCACCGACTGCCAATTGAGATGATCGGTTTCAGTTTTGACACGCGAAGTCTTCGTAATGACATCACATCGATGTTGCGGCGTTCGAAACTTCCAACCCACAGCACCCCGTGTAATGTGTCAACCTTTAACGCGTCGGCTCAGTAGTAAAGGTCATTTATTGCAATTTCATACTCATAATGATCAAAGGGTCATAAGATGAAAGATTCGGATACATTTGAAAAAATAAATCAAAATCAACAAATAAATGTTTTTTACTTAGAAAATTAATGTTTTCTTTTGCCAAATAAATACTTAGATGACCACTATTGATCAACAAACCCTATTCACCAGGAGCTCCAAAATATGCAAAAAGCAATTGTATGAAACCCATAAAAATGGCACTAATGACTCTATAGTCCTGAGCAGACGAACGGTGAGATCAGCTGTTGAGAATCCTTTCGTCTGGCTTCTATTCTCTTTCTTATGATCCCTGTGTGCAACAAAAAAGGGGCCAGGCTGTACAAACTTTAAACTTCTCCCATTTGTTCGCTTTTATTTATGTTTTGCATCTTGTATACTAGACCCCCTGAACTGAATAAAGCGCCAAAACTGAAGTCACACAAAGGAAACGTCATGCATGCACGTGCAGCTCTCATCCAATGATAGGTACTCTGCATTAGGCCTTACTGGGGGCGCTGTTTGATCTTTTGACGTCACAAGCAATTCGTATTTTGGGACTCGTTGATTGACTGATTAGACGAATTACGGCGTATGTAAATACTTGCCAATTTGTTTATTTTGCTGCATTTGCTCGATTAGATAGAAGTTACTGATTCCCAAACATGTACATGACAGTAGAGTTTCCAGGACTAACGTATTAATGGGCTGTAAAATTATACGCTTTTGTTATTGTTTTTGTGTGCGTGTAAAATGCATTAAATGCTTTGTATTTTGCGTAATAATTGAAAATAGAAGTAAAGAGGATTTAAACAACAATATTACTAGTTATTTTCTGACGAGGGACCATGAGTGTGGAGCAGTCTTTCTAAACAACCGTTCAAGGAAAACTTGGTAGGGTGACACATTGTTATGTTGTGAAAATTACAATCAAACAAGTAAACAAAAACAAGTAAACAAACAAACAAACAAACAAACAGGAGATGAACGAAATCTGACAGAGAATTGGTTTTGGATGAGAGACAAATAATGTTTTTTTCTATCTATTTTACGGAGTTCCGGGAGTGCCATACCACAAACTCAGATATTGATCTCACCAGAGCAAGGACAAGTCGACATCTAAGATTAGTAGTAGGTCGACTGGCGAGATTTATATAATCTCAGGACAGTCGACATTTTAGATTCAGTAGGTCGACTTGCGAGATTTATATCTCGCCGGACAAGTCAACATCTAAGTTTCAGTAAAGTCAACTGGCAAGATTTACTCTCAGGACAAGTCGACATCAAAGATCCAGGGTTGTGATCGAGCGAGCTCAGTGCGTCGCCGTTGTGTGCGCAATCAAATGCTCAACAGTGGCTTGGGGGGTGTCACCATTGATGCGTTGCTACGGAAACGTACACTAATTGATGAAAGGACACCTTAAACGTAAAAAAGAACAAAAAACAAAACTGCAACAACAACTAGGGAACAAGCATGTATTGATTAATGTTGACTTGATCATTTGTGCTCGGCTTGACAACAGGCAGGGTTCTGGAATAATGAGGCACTTTAATGAGGTGTGTTGCGGAAAACACCTGCGGTCTTGAAAAAGATGGTTTTGTGTTTCTTATGATCGGGTGCGTTAATATCATCCAAATCCCAAAAGTCGAGCTCTTTATGTCAAACCAAGATGGTGACGTAGTAGTCAACATTCACATTTCACTGACATTAATTCAAACCGGAAAAAGGCCCCCTATATGCACTGTAATGTGTGTACTCTTGTGACTGGTTCTCACTGATAATTCTTGGCACAGCGTAGCGGCTACATTAGGAAATCAGCCTTGTGTAATTTGTGTTAGACGCGAAATCTTCCCAGGGGTTAGCAAGAGTTGAAATATTCTCTGAGTTTAATCTTTGACCGAGAAGTATTCAATGTCTGCAAGCGAATACTTCATTTTAGGGTATAAAGGTACACTGTAACAATTCACCGAGTCCACGGTAACATTTTTGTCTTCGTGAGTTTTTAGTTTACCCTCAAGGGGGTGATCACCATAGTCCCAACAGTCGAATCCATTACTCGATTGGAAATGGGTCACCGTGAAAAGGTGATCCATCAGCCGTCTATTATATCAAACTAGCCCGTGGGTTTTGAACCTCTAAGGGCTCGTGAAACCAAGCAACGCCGTACAATTCCTGCAACTGTGCGGTCACCAGGGCAAGAGGCAGACAAGATATCGAAAAATGTCACTATAAATATTAAACAGAACTACATATAAACAGAAGACTCGATAAGACACCACCCCTCAACCCCTGAAAAGAAAGACAAAACAAATATCAAACTAACCATTACCACCTAAAACAAAATCAACAAAATCAACAACAAACAAACAACAACACAACGATCGAGCACAAAAGACAAACACAACTAGAGATTCAGTTTTTGTTGGTTACAAAAACAAGGTGTTCGAGAGTAATGTCATCAAATTATGAGTGAATGATTTGGTGTCGACAAGTTATGATTTTTTCAAGTATTAAATTTCATCTTCCGGTTTGAACAGGAAGTCAAGATCAAATAAGGTCACATGTGTAGCGTTTCTTAAATCTTTGGAGCCCTTTCCGATGATGTATAGATGATAAAAATCCAATGTGTTATACAGGAGTTATGATTTTTTCAAATTTTAAATTTTATCTTTCGGTTTGAACAGGAAGTAAAGGTCAATTGGGGTTACATTCTGTATATCATTTCTAAAGTTGTTACATACTTTCCCAATGATGAATAGATTGTAAAAATCGAATGAGTTGTTCAGAAGTTAAGATATTTTTAAATATTAAATTTCAACTTCCGGTTTTAACCGGAATTTAAGGTCAAACGGGGTCACACTTTGTGTAGCGCGTGTTAGGTTTATTAAGACCTTTCAGATGATGTATGGATTGTAAATATCCAATGTGTGGTTCAAGAGTTACAACATTTTCAAATATTGAATTTTTCGCTCGTTGTTTCTTAGTATATTGCACAGTCACGCCAAATGTATTCATACATGTAGCTGTACAGTACATACATTAGTCTTCAACCGGAGCGTCTTGGAACCAAGACTATACACAATGTAAACTAACTACACGTGCTCACGTGCTACGTGCATGTTCAGTGTGTGCGTAGTGCCTACATGTGTTAATACACTGTTGTGCCGTCGTGCGTTGTCAACGTGAGTCACGTCAAGAGACACGTGCGCTTTAACCAACATTGGCTTTAACGTCCGGTTTTGACCAGATGTAAAAGTCAAAATGTTGTCATGTCTGTGCAAAAGTTTGAGCAGGCTCAATCATCTATCACCTGATGCAAAAACTTTGTGGTTTTTGAGATAAGAATTTTGTGAAATTTTCAACTTCCGGTTTGAACCAGAAGTCAAGGTCAAACAGGGTCATACTTTGTGTACCTTTTGTTGATCGTTTAACGACCTATCCGATGATGTATAGATTGTAAAAATCCAATATGTGGTTCAAGAGTTATGATTTGTTTACAAATATTAAACTTTGATTCATTGTAATTTAATACCTGATGACGTCATCATGACATCATCAAGTTTGTGTCGTCTTGGTATTTAGGTTCAAATGTCTCATGAGTTTCAATGTAAAAATCAATTTCAATCTTGAGTTATGCTGTAGACAAGCTCGAAAATGATGTTTTTCAAGAAAAAACCCAAAGGCAAACTTTGACCTAGGGGCATGACCTTAAAGAAAAGGTCAAACGATTTTGACGTTTACTTTTCAAATGTTGCCCCAGTCTTGATCTATCACATGCCCAACTATGAACATCATAGCTTTCATATTCAATGAGATACAGCAATTACCAAATGGTCATTTTTCAACTTTAAAAACCTTGTAATTCGACACCTGATGACGTCATCATGACGTTATCAACTTTGTGCCGTCTTCATATCGAGGTTCAATTGTCTGATGAGTTTCATTGTTCAATTCAATTTCATTCTTGAGTTATGCTGTAGAGAAGAGTTCCAGGGAAGAAGAAGAAGAAGAAGATGGAGAAGAAAGAAAAAAACCAGAACAAAAACAAAGAGGTGTTCGTGCTCATATTGCACGAACACCTAATAACACAAAAAAACACACACACGATTGTGCATAATATTTGTGGACTTCCAAATAGTTACCACATACTAAAGACAAAAGTAGGCCTACATTTTATAACTACTTCCGTGTCTTTTTGAAGATATTTTAACAGCTGTTTTTTGTTTTGCTCTGGTGATCCTATAAAAAGTCTACTTCAATTTTAGAAAGTGCTTCATTTTCAAGAAAAAAAAAGAAAATCTTAATTAAAAGGTCTACTAACTAAGTATAATTGGAATAATTTTGAGAACTGAGTTTATACAATCGTAATTATATACATATTTGTTTGTATTTATCTTAGAGAAAATCACTCAAACTGTTTGTGATAAATTTGTTGTAACTATATTGTTTTGTTTTGTTTTGCTGGATGCGCTTCATACAGCACACTAAAAATACACAGAAATAGAGCTTGTTGTGAACCTATTAATGTTGTTTGAAAGTGTTTCTTGTTTCGTCTTGTGTATCAAGTGACATTCCTATTGGCTTTTGTTGGTGAACACAACATCCAACACCCCCCCTCCCGTCCCCAAGACAAAAACAAAACTGCACACATTATATTATCCTCTGTGGTAAATTATACGAGGCGTCCAAGCGAGAAATTAAAACCGAGCGAGCTGTTCTTTTAAAATGTCTCAAATCGAGTCTTAGGCTGTATCCTAAATTGGCGGCTACAGCTACGGCTACGACTGTTACTAAGGGTGTTGCTAAGGACGTCCTATACTTCAACGCATGATGACGTGAAATTTAGCCGTAGCCGTAGCTGTAGCCGCCAATTCGAACACGGCCTTAAATTGACAGCTACAAATAATATCACTGTCTAGACGACACTCTAACTAATGGCGTCATTAAATCGGGAGTACACAGTCTGAGTGACGTCGAAGTGTTTCTGGTTTGAACTAATTTGTTTGCGTGAAAGAGAGATCACTCGTGTGTAAATTTGTTAATATATTCGTGTTACGTTGTATTACCATTGAAGGATTAAGTTATCGTCCACGTTTTAAGGGCATATAGGCCTACGCTCGAAAAGAAAATCCGGGGTCAGAATTGACTCAGGTTCCAGATCCCAGGGGGCCAGACACATTTCTGGGTCAGGCTGACCCGGAACCTGGTTAAAAGATGGGATTTTAGCTCAGATTCTATGTCAGTTTGACTAATTTCTGGGCCATTTTAACATAGATTGTGGGTCACATTGACCCAGAAATGGGTTTGGCCCCCTGGGACCCGAAACAGGGTCAATTCTGACATGGGAGTCTTTAGAGTGTACATGCACTCTAAAAGAAAATCCGGGGTCAGAATTGGCCCGTATCCTGGTTCCGTGTGGCCTGACCTATGCATTAAAGGGATTGTATACGTTTGGTAATTGGAACCCACTGTTTGTTTCAATCATACAGTTGTAGATAATAATTAATATACCATAAAACTAACCTTAAAAAAAATTAACTCAAAAGGTGGTAGCGTTTTTGAGATATTGCCGAAAATCTGGAGCGGTTATGTCCACGCAGGAAGAATGATCTGCAATTGGAATACACTATCTGAGAAACGACCCTTTAAGTCCCGGAACATGTGTCAAAATGACCCCAAAATGGGTCAAAGTGACGCAGAATCTCAGTCAAAATTCAATTTTGTGACCGGTTTCCGGGTCAGCCTGACCCAGAAAGGGATCAGCCCCCCCCCCCGGGTTTACACATGACGTACCAGTCCTTCGGAGAAATTAATGTTATCAGATTATACTCTGTCAAAGTTGGTATGTGAAGACCCTACATCAGCATTGTTCATTTCAATTACCACCACTGAAATAAGCCCCAAAAGTATGAACATGCACACAAAATTCACTGACATAAACCATAACATAATCATTGTCGTTGTTTTTACTGTGTAATCACCAATATCGGTGACATTTTCATGTTTTTGTTATTTTATGTATGGTTGTTACAAAATAAACAAAACAATTAATGAAAAGGTGGGGGTACTCTTTCATAAACCTTTGATGCATTAGACATAAGGCAATCTGACGTAGTCTACGCATACCGTTGAACCATGGAGAATGAAACCTGCCTTTTCGTCGTGACGAGTATACACACACTTTATATAAAAACCTGACAATCAAAACAGCATTTCAAATTCCAGCATCGGTTATTATTAAGTTATACGTTCCGTGCGCTGAAACATCGACTCGTGTCCCCCCCCCCCCCCCACCGCGATGACGGACCAAACCATGCGTGCACGTCTTAAAACACTAGAGGAAGTATCGGCTACACATTCACCCCGTCATCACAAAGCCGTTTGTGACGTCACAGCGGGTATACAAACAGTTGGCTGGTAACATCAGTGTTTACTTTTAATTAAAATGGGAGCGGGCTTGGTACAGCGTCTTGTGTATAAGGAATACACTTGCCCTGGAGGGCATTTTGCCAACCCGATCAAAATATTGATAACTCCGTATGCATGGCTCGGGGTTTTTTCCCATTCATGTCCGATTCACATGTCCGGGTCTTTTATTCCGGTCTGCCTGTAACTGCAACTCCGTTTGTTCAAGATTTACACTGATACAATACGAAGGAAATTCGCCCAAGCGCTGCGAAATATTTCGTAATATCCCGTGCAGGATTGGGGACACACACACACACGCACGCAAAGCAAATTTGTTTTACTACTAAAAGCAGGTTTTTTGTGTGTTTGGAAAGACTGCCCCAATAATGCTGATTGAAAAGTAACATAAGTGAAAACGATTGGGTGGAAAATGAATTTGTTAAATCATTAAGAAGAAAAAAACCCGGCCGGAAGTAATTACAAAAAAAATGGGGTAATACAACAAAGGAGAGAGGTTAACTGCTGATTTTGAACAAGGAACCAAAGGTGAACAATATCACAATATATACATTCATGTAACATTAGTTCCCGATGTCATAAAATTCATCATCAGAACTTTGTTGCTTAACAGGAGTATTTGTAAAGCAAACTAATACCGGGGCACCAGTCGGGGCAATGTGAACAACATGGCATTTCAGGCTGGTGAGCCGTTTTTGCTAAGCGAGATTTGACTGTGGTAAACAGCTTTTGCCTTGTTCCCGTATGGCAAACTTGCAGAAAGTAATCCGTTAATTCCGACATCATGTATTTTGATTCATCGTTAATGCTTGCCGATATCAAAGTGCACCATCAGTCAAAACTCTTGACATCGTAACTGTCGGATAATTTCTTTCGAACGAGTGTCGTGTATTAGCAATTTCCCTTTATTTGATCATGATTTGAGCCACCCCTGAAGAATAATGAACTGACCCAAACATTAAAGTGATACAACATTGATTCGTCCGCGAAATCATCATTAAGTTGACAGTTTGATGCATGTGGCGTAAGACCCTTGTCCCCCTCTTAGCCTCGTTTGATTGCGTTCTTCGTGATGGGTTGTTAAAGTACTACACCTGTGACACACCTTATCGACGTAACGATCGAGCTCAAACACTTTCCTTGTCGAAGATGGCGGTATTTATTTTCAGAGTGTAATAATTTCCCATTATAACTGGGCTTTCACCGCAAACTGAACATGCTGTAATAGCTCTTGCTTAATGGGTCACTAACTACGACATCACCACCACGCGTTGAATGACCTACATGTACTAATACCAACCCTGCGCTCGGGTAGCGATAATTTCCTTTGCATTATGTTAATGGAATGAGTCCACACAGCGTGTTGTCTGACTGCAGCTTCAGGTAGCCCCGTGGGAACAATCATCTACGGGGGTAAACACACCGGTGTTAATTCACCTGACAGCGCGCGTGTGGACGGGAGACACCACACCAGCCAGCACCCGCAGGGATAAAGACCGTTCGATGGTCCGTAGGGTACGGAGGTTTCGAAACACTCGTGCGTTCACCGGAATGGACTCGTGTTATTAAAACCCGCGTGCTTGTGCCTGGTGGTGAGATCACGACCTGGCTCATTGCGAAGTTCAAGAGCGGTGTATTTACACGGCTGTTATAGATTGGCGAAGGCCCCTGCTTTAAGTTGACGAGGAGTGCGACAGTCGATTCGTCTTCTGAAATACTGATGCGGCAGTTTTTCCTGCTGCTACAGTGATCGCCGGTTCCAAAGCCTGCAGAAAACTTGATCTGATATGTTGCTTTAGAATACTCCAATTTGTATCCAATGTTCAGGAATGGCTATCGTGCATGTCTCTATATCTATGCATCTCTAACTGATCAAATCAGCAAGTAAACTTGAACCAAACTGAAGGCGTTTTTTGTATTGCAAAAACCAACTCCAACGTGAAGCGTTTTTGTGTTGTTAGATAATTTTTACTCTTAGGGCCTTTCGGTGATGATGGCGCACTCTTTTTGAATTCAAAACCAACAAAATCCGCCACAAATTGCAAATGCAGAGAGGTACCGACTGACCGTGTGGAGCCAGGTAATCAACATCAAGCGAATTGACTAACAGACTTGGGGGCAAATGGTCTGAAATTTAAAAAAAAGAAAAAGAAAGAATACCTGAAGTATTGCGTTGGAGGTCGACGGGCATCGCGTTGATTAACCACCCACTTGAAGCTTAGTGACAAGACGGGCAATATAGATAGCTCTCTCTTCAAGGATTGTTCATTTTGCGTCTTCTTGGTCAACATCATCAGCCCGGAGTGAGAGGTTTTTCTTCGACGGTGCCTTTTCTACATAGTATTGCTGCAAAGATGAACAGAAGTGCGAGTAGTGGCGATGGTAAGTGACAAACAATCTCTTTGGTTTGAAAGAACTAAACGTTTTGTGTGTTATATACCTGTTAGTTATCTGCTTTAATTAGAAATAACTAAACGATTCTTCAGTGTGTGCAATAGCTGCATCAGTTTAACCATTATCACTAAGTGTACAATGGTTAATCTCACGCCGGTGTAAAGGTAAAACTAAAAACATACACAAGTATTGTTTTCGACCATTTGGTACGTATTGGTTAAAGTAACTAAACCGTTTGTGCGTTAAAATAACTAAACGATTACGTGATAATATTTGTTAGTACGGATGTATCTGCCTACGAAATAGTAACTAACCGTTTAGGTGTCTCTCATAAGACGAGTCTCTCGATTAAAAACTGACTTTACTGACTAAACTAATTATTTATACTTCTTCAATATGTGTATAGTTTTTTTAAAGGAAGGTTTTGAGTAAGTCTTCAAAACAAGTTATTTAATATTTTAATTGCATAATCTAACCAAAACTATAGTAACTACACACAAAAAATGCAAGGCTCTGCTATAGTCAGTCTCTGATATAGATTGTTTATATTGTATTCATTGTGTGGTTTTGTCTTTCTCAACGCTATGCAAGTGAATTAACCATCAGTTGGTGAGAGGGGGGCAACTCCACCCCCTTTTAGAATGATGAACGACCTTAATAATTTATTCTAAGGTATATTATATCGGGTTGGTCAAAAACAATGACTATATTTGCCTCTTGGAGTTTGATGGAGGAAACATATAGAAAGATGATATGCCTGTCCACACAGGATGTCTGTATATTAAAGGTAAACAGCCAGCCATGTGAGATGGGGGGGGGGTGGTATTTGCTCAACCCATCCTTGCCATGCACTTACACAATATTCAGAAGAGTATTAGTTTGCCTGGAAAAAAATTACGAGTATTAAATGAAAATGCATTTCTGCAAATAGATGAAATTTGAAACTGGAGCGGTATGAGCCCCGGTTTCTCATGAAGTAATTTGGATTTGATTCAATTCAGGCCTGTTTGGAGTATATATTTTTTTTACGGGAGGAATACCGGTTACTTGGAGCGTTCGCGGCACCTGAAGGGAACATCAGCGGAGTGGAGTGTTTTAATTTGCCTTTTTTATTTATTTAGGTTAATTATTGGTGTTGAATAACACATCTGAATGTTGTGGTTTTTACATTATACGCATGAAGAGTGCCGGACCAGATCCGGTTCCGGGTCCCGGGGGTTCATTATGACCCGGAATCTGTGTCAAAATGACCCAGAAATGTGTCAAACTGATGTATAATTAAAATACGATTCTTTTGAAACCAGCTTCTGGGTCAACCTGACCCAGTTTTTAGAGACGGTATACAATATTATGTAAACCCGAATTTTACTTTGTAGGGATTCAATAGCTCTGCTTGTTCCTATCTCATAAAAACACAAGAACACAACAACGATCAGAAGTTTAGATTAATTATATGGCTGCAAATTCAAGCTTAAAACCGAAGTGTTATGGAAAAGCTCTGTTCAAGTCTGACAGCTTACTTTTTGTAATGAAGATTTAACCAGATAACACTGACTTATTTTGTTTAATTGTACAATCATAACAAATACACGTACAGAACA
Source organism: Plazaster borealis (assembly GCA_021014325.1). NCBI lineage: Eukaryota > Metazoa > Echinodermata > Asteroidea > Forcipulatida > Labidiasteridae > Plazaster > Plazaster borealis. The sequence continues at coordinate 11,702,842 of CM037467.1, forward strand.
ACATTCCGACAAATTGGACAACAACGTTGACATCAATTCAACAACATATACAACAGCAACACTGAGCAGCAGGAGCATAGGCGGCACTAGCAAAACATGAACAGCAATAACAACAGCATCAGCAACAGCAACAGCAACAGCAACAGCAACAGCAACAGCAACAGCAGCAGCAGCAGCAGCAGCAACAGCAGCAACATCAACAGCAGCAGCAGCAGCAGCAACAACAGCAACAGCAACAGCAACAGCAACAGCAACAGCAACAGCAACAGCAGTAGCATTAGCAGCAGCACCAGCAAAAGCATCACCATCAGCATCAGCATCAGCAGCAGCAGCAGCAGCAGCAGCAGCAGCAACAGCAGCAACATCAACAGCAGCAGCAGCAGCAACAACAGCAACAGCAACAGCAACAGCAACAGCAGCAACATTAGCAGCAGCACCAGCAAAAGCATCAGCATCAGCATCAGCATCAGCAACAGCATCAGCAACAGCAACAGCAACAGCGACGGCATCAATTGCAGCACGGCAACAGCAGCAGCAGCAGCAGCAAAACAGCAGCAAATAACAACATCTGGAACAGTAAATAACATGAATAGCAACAGCAATACTGAGCAGAAGCAGTAGGCAGCACAAGCAAAACAGCAGCAGCAGCAACACCAATGACAACAACAACAACAACAACGAAAACAGCAACAAAACAAACATCAACAGCAACCATTACGTGCACTCCCATTCCCTTTACACTTTATGGTTTTTCAGTGTAAGTCACCGAATAAATTGTTCATAATACTGTAATGGTCGCAGCTGTGTGGACTGACCGTTAGCATCCGATAACTTCATTAGATGTGTACTCTTCTGACACAAACACAGTTACATGTTGTGTCAAGTGGGATTGAAAAACTGACCTTGCGCACCTGGCTTTTTAATATTTTTAATGTTTTGTTTTTGTTTTTCGAAGTACAGTTTCTTACTTGATATCACTCTTGTTATTATTACAAGATAAAACTATCGATTTATTAAGCCCTTGTAGTCTATGGATTTTGTTGTTTTGTTTTTAATTTTTTAAAGATAGGAGAAGCTATAAGCATACCATTTTTGGGCAAAGTTATCTGCTCAGCAAAACCATGCGGGGAACCAGTCGTGACCAATACAAATGACATGGGTATTTTGGCTGGTGGCATGGTTGGTTTTGCTAAGCGACCTTTTTTTATGTTGAGCCGCAAACTCTGTCACAGACTGCATACACAGGCAATTAAGAGAAATAAGATTACTGTCTCAAATTTAAAAAACATCTCAGAATCTTCCGTTTCATCGAATCTCATTTCCTTTTCTAGTAGACGTTTAACATCCTGGCCACCATCTTGTGTGTTATTTTTCCTGTAGCCATGCAATGATGGATAAAGGGGTCCCAAGTATACCACAAAGGTATCATACTATTTTTTTCCCCAAGCCTCATTATGGCAACATTGATTTGAATAAGAGGCCAAAATGGCCGAACCACTGTAAAAAAAAATACCGGTTGGTCTCAACATACTTTACAGGTTCGATAAAAAGGTAATAGCGTTATACGTTGTGCCTCTACGAATTATCCAACACGACGAACTACAATTTCGAGAAAATGTAGGTCACGTACAAAGCAATTTGTAGATGGATCGCCTGTGTGTGACCGGAGGTTACCGCGAGTAAGACATGGATCGAGATGTACTTGTACTTCTCAAGATGCGGGCTTGAAAACTCCTCCATGGCAAATAGCTTTTAAGTTATGTCCTTTTTTTAAGATCAAGTTGTGGCCTACACCACAGTTTAACAGCGTCGACTTGTGCTCGGGTCCGATTATAGACGGTGAACTCGACACTTTCGTGTGGAAATATGTTGTCAAAGATTCAGTCGATTGTCTTGAAACCTAACTCGTGGAAAGATATTGAAAGGCTGAGCCTAATCGATGATGGGACAGACACTGAGAGGGAACTTTCGTCTTAAAGAGGAGACCCATTTGAATGGCTTTCGGAAGCCTAAAGAGTAAATTATCCCAGCCCGTCCAGTGGTCTTATGTTGTTGTTTTTTGCTTCACATAATCTAACGATTTCCAATTTTGGAAAAATCACTTTCGTTTTTGTTCGTTTATGGATACATATTTTTCTGTTACCAAAATAAACTTAATAAATATAATACTCAATAAAATTTTGAAAATAAGATAAATCAGAATGTGATTATAATTTGGGAAGGCCAAAGACATCTCTGCATATGACTACGGTCATGTAGTTTGTATTTGTTGTCTAATCATACCTCTGCAATACAAAATAGAAATCTCTAACAATCCCTCCGCACACAATAATATTTTCTTGGGTGAACAAAAGAAAGAAAAGCACATGGACTGTGTGGTGGCGGACTCTTTAATCCCATTACAACTCTCTGGTATGTAGTTTTATTGAAACGAGAACACTGTAAAATATTGATTGCAATGTAAACCTACGCGGCTTAAATAATGCTTGCCCCGGGCGCACATTTTTGTCGTTTTGTTCGATGAAGAATATAATCCAATGAACCTCTCTATGGTTTAACATACAGGGAACAAACCATTAAAGGATTCGTTGTGTCTTTTCTTCTTCTTCTTCTTCTCTGTCCTTCTTTTTTTCCAAAATGGATTCATGTGAGATGTATCTTCTGTTAGTTAGGCCACATACAAAAAAAACATTGTTGATCGTGCCCGCCCGACCCTACGAAACCCCCGACCCCATTTATTTTGCTTATTATTTTTTAAAAAAATCATAAAAAACGGTCTTTTTAATGATCTTTTCGGTCAAATTTGGCTCCCAGATTTGTTCAGCTTATATTTTTTCGAAATCGATATAGGTTGGAAATACGTGTTTGAAGAAAGGTTATTTATGTTGGCAAAAAACAAGAACAATTCTTCAAATATTTACTTAGGCTACACTGCGTTTTAAATTTTCTTTTAAATGTTTAAAGAAAATGTCATGAGTTAAAAGGGTTTAACAATTAAAAACATCAAAATTACACAAACCCTCAGCTTAATAGTAATTGTGATGATTTCTTTATTCTTTATTTCATATTTTCTTTTCTTCCATTATTATTTTTATTTTCTTTCTTTCATTTATTTGTTTCTTGTTTTTGTTTGTTTGTATTTTATTTTCTTCCATTTTTTATGTTTTTTTTTAATTTGTCTTGTTTTCTTGTTGTTTATTTATTTATTCATAATTTTTGTTACTGTAGTGAACTTCAAAATTTACCCTTATGGTATGTAAGGAAGATAAACTGAACCCCCAAAATATTTAGAATTTACCCGGTAAGTTTTCCCTGTGTATGTGATAAAGAAGGGAACTATACTTAACTATACATTTAGAGTCATTTGTATATAGATACATATTTTTTTTGAACGATTGTTAATATTGTATATTGCTTTGAAAACAATATAGAGGGAGATCAAAAATATAGTTAATTTAAAATTTCCAATACAGCCATATTTAAATCAGCTTAATAAAAATAGTCAGGAATTAAAAATGGTGAGCACGAAAACATAATGAAGAAAAATATAAAAATGATAATGAACAACCAAGCAATATCGTTCACGGTGAATACTGAACAATATTTCTCGGATGTTTATTTCATATCGCCCATGGCTTGGATCCAGATGTTAGTGGTTTTCCCCCGACCATGGTTAGTTTAGAGGAAATGAATAATTCAACAACGCTGTTGCAGATTTGTTACGCACTGCTGCAGTATACTTAAAGGCACTGAACACGTTTGGTAATTGTCAAAGAACAGTGTTCTCACTTGGTGTATCCCAACATATGCATAAAATAACAAGCCTGTGAAAATGTGGGCTCAATTGGTCATCGAAGTTGCAAGAAAATGATGAAAGAAAAACACCCTTGTTGTACAAATTTGTGTGCTTTCAGATAGAAATAAAAGGCTTCTTGCAAGAAGTCTTTTATTATTTTAGTGAGAAATTACCTCTTTCTCAAAAACTACGTTACTTCAGAGGGAGTCGTTTCTCACAATGTTTTATACTGTCAACAGCTCTCCGTTGCTCGTTACCAAGTAAGTTTTTATGCTTTTTATGCTGATTACAACGTTACGGGACAACCTTAAAATTACTAAATAATATTACTTAATAAATATCCCAAAATAAACAAACAGATAAAGAAATAGATAAATTCGTATCACCGTATTTTCGTATTAGTGGATGGGGTGTTGGTTTTTTTGTAGAAGCTATCGTAATATTGAACTGAGAAAACTTGTTTCATCATGAACAAGGTAAGCTTTTTCAGAAAAGGTTGGACACTAACTGGGTGTTCGGCTAACAGCCAAAAACCTCTTGTTTCTTGTTTTTTTTTCTTTTTCATGTAATTTTTGTGAGTTTATTTCGTGAAGTTGAAATGTGTTCTCTTAGGGCTTTCTTTTTTACGTGGTAATTTTACGCTGAATTGTATATTATATGTATTTTTCTTTTATTTTTCTTGAGTGGAGTTATACGACTCCGTTTATTCAATATTATATGTATTTATTTATTTATTTATTTTGTTATTAATTGCAGTATTTATTGTAGACATTGATGAATCTGGAATTGATATTATAATTACCGTCGTTGAATTTGCTTTTGTTATGTTTGTTGAGTTTGCTGTTGTTATTGTTGTTGAGTTTACTATTGTTATTGTTGCTATTGTTGTTGTTGTTGTTGTTGTTGTTGTTGTTGTTGATTTTGCTGTTGTTCTTGTTGTTGTTGAGTTCTGTTGTTTTTATTGTTGGGTTTGCTGTTGATATTTTGTTGAGTTTGCTGTTGTTATTGTTATTGAGTAAACATAGTAGTATAACTCCATACCAAATCAAAATAATAAATAAATTATTAATTTTCAAGTACATTTGTACCTACCGGTATTTGATGACATTTTCCCCTTTGTAATTATTTGTTGTTGTAGTTTCGTATCAGTGTAATGTTTGATTGTTGTTGAAGTTATCGAAACAAACCAACAAACCAACTCCAACAATTATCATTGTAACAGGAATGTGTGATGGGGATTGCCGAAGCCAAACATGACGCAAGCAATAATTTCCGATGTCGAAAATATATCATTCCCCAAATAAAAAATTAATAGATCAAAATCAATTATTAAAAAAACCTAATAATAAAATAACAAAACAAAACTCAAACAATTATCATTAAAATAAAACTAGAACTTTGACATTTTACCAATGTTGTCCGCGTTCTTTAAAAAAAAAAAACCACTCAAAATAAGTTAACTGCAAATTGTTTTTCAAGTGTTTTTCCCTTTAATACCATAACAGGTAACTATTGGAATAAGTATACTGTATGTACCTTTTGAAGTTAATAACAAACAAAAAAGGTCGCTGTGCAATCAAAGTTGATCACGCTTCACCAAGTTGGCCCGGTGCCACGCAGTACAGCAGTTACTGTCCCGTCCTTTTCAAACAAGTGCAACAACCATCAGCCAAGTAAACACATTTCCCATTTTTATCACCCCCTTTATTACACATTTCACTTCAATGAAAACAACAAAAAAGTCGTGTATTCAACGAGAGTGTGTCAGCATCGTCCAAACATCTTTTGTTAGGACGCGTCAAACTGGAGAGTGTGCCCCACACGATAACCTTTATGAGTCCCTCAGACCACTTCCGAGTGTTATGATAGAGTATTGTGCTCACAAATTCCCAGCCTGTAACAACTTTTTTTTCTTTTCAACTTTCAATGAAAAGGGAGTTCTCTGCCTTCGGGATAAAGTTAAGTCCTCTTCCCCCCCCCCCTGAATTTCCAGTCAGAATTGGTTGTTTAGATAAAGAGTATGGTCCATTTAGTCGTGGTGGTTTTTGTTTTACACAGGACCTCTATATAGGATTGTTTCTATGCACTCCCAAAGTGGATCCCCTGAGGGGACGCTACGGATCGTGGTGGTGCATAAACTTCTCGTCTTCTTGAAGATCAGGACGAGGGCGGAGGATGAAGACACTGCCCTGTCCATTAAGAGGGAAATGTGCCTTCTGGATTTTGCTCCGGGCCGGAAGGTGTAGATGAGAGGTTTCTCACCTGATATATAGAAGTATGTTATAACTTGGTATGAATGTCTTGCTGATGGGAAAAAGAATGTTTGTTTGAAAAGAATTTGTCGACTTTTTCACAATCTGGTGATTGGTCACGCAATCTGTCGACTTTTTCACACCCTGACGATCAGTTACGCAATTTGTCGACGTTTCCACAATTTGTCGATTGATTATACAACCTGTAGACTTGTTCACATTCTGTCGATTGGTTACGCAATCTGTCGACCTTTTTCACAATTGGTTGATTGGATGCGCAATCTGTCGACCTTTTTGCAATATGTCGTTTGGTTACACAATCTGTTCTAGAAAAGCTATGCATTCACAGTAATTATATATTTAGCTCTTTGTCTACGGGCGTTTAACTATACAGGTAAATGTTGTGTATACGCATTGTACCCGCGAAGACCAAAGATTCAGTAGTTAACATAGTGTGCCACCATCTTGTTCCCTTCCTCCAATCTTTCGAAACCGAGGCTCGTGGCACGGTTTCTGTCTGGTCCCTCTTAAATGAAAACTAAGTACACATTATTGCTATACAGAAAGGAGGAAACACGACAAAATGGCTAGTATTTTGAGCACCGTAGTTTGCCACCGATCAAGTTTTTGGAAAATGGTTTGGTTAAAACGTGTGAACCATAACCAATCCATTACGCTCCGTGTGTTATTAGCTTTTGCCTACTACGAGCCCGCGATATCATGATACTCGTTACACTTCGGGAGTACTTCCTCCGCGGTTTGTACCTTACCACCCGTTCCTTCGAAAAGCTTTAAAAACCGACGTTCTGTCCCGAATGAGGGCCATGTTTTTGCTGTAATGCGACCCGTTTAATTGCCAATTTAGCGCTTCGTGAAGAAAAAACATCCCTCGGATTAGGCAAGGTAATGGGATTCGATCATGCGTCACGTCCAACGGTCCAGCTATTGTATATAGGCATAAGACTACTGGGCCAATTTATTCACGACTGAAGTTCCAACTGACGTTGTTTGTAAAAAAATATATAAAACAAATTGGGTTACACGGTCAGGTGAACACACTTCCTAAGGCTTCTTTAGAGGGGGGGGGGGGCAGAGAGGGAAAAAACTCAACTCAGCATCAGGTATTCACCCATGTTCACGAAAAAAGGTTGCCCCCGAACTTTTAGGCAATTATTGTCAGTGGTCCGCAGCGCACATCGCCGGCCCCCGTGGCCATTATACCGTAGTGTTGATAGCATCTAGCGATACTCGGCTTGCATCGTCGTCGTCGTGCCATTACAAACCGCGGGTTTGGGATGAACCTCTGAGAAAGCTTGGAGCAGTTTGTGGAGGAAATGAAATTATATATACCGGGTATGGCTCTTCTCTTAGAAAAATTGTTATGTTGTTATTTATTGAGGAACCTGTTTGTGCAAGAATTATAATGTCATGGGAGATTCCATTCATTTAAAGGGAAGTGTTTTGAAAAGTAAATTTCCTCATGAAACAACCAACCTGTCATCAGAGATGTCATCAGAGTTGGTTTTAACGTATTAGCAGAAACAGCAACAACAACAACAAAAAACATTAACAACTACAATAATAACATTAACAACAACATCGCAACAGCACCAACAACAACAAAACTGTTTATATGTTGCACTTTCGCACATTCAGTATCAAGCTTTGTACAATACAGAAAGAAATATCGAACCAACGATAATTTGGGGTCTGCAAAATGCTATTTTCACGACAGCACTTTTAGAAATAACAGGAACACTCTTCCAAATCACATCAAGGATGCTCACACTTTTTAGATTTTCAAGAAACTGCTCAAATGTTATCTTTGTCAACAAGATATTGTAATTAATTTATAATGTAACTGTCTTTGGCGCCTTTGAGCAATAATGTTGTTGATTTTGGCGCTATATAAATGTCTTATGATTGATTGATAGATTGAATTGGTACTGGTATGGACTTTCAAATAAGTGAGCTTTCATAATGAGACTAATCACTCCCCCCCCCTAATCGATATTTACCAATAATTCATAACTAACAAAATCAAACATGACCGCAATTCGTCTTTAAACCGAATTGGGTTTTTTGGGGGAAACAAAATTCAATTCACATTTATTTCCATACTGTCTTCCACAGCATTACAGAAATTGCATACAATGTAATGGCGAACAGAGTAATTTAAGGTTTATATAGTCAAAGAAAAGGAACAGTATGGAGGCCGATTTGATAAGCCGAGGGTTGTAGTAATCAGACAGACAGAGACAAGAAAAACGGACAAACAGAGGACGTACTAATAGGAACAAAACAAATGAACAACATCGATGAAACTGACCTATACCGAAATTGTAATGGATTTTGTTTTCACTGCGACAAATAATAATGGTATGCTTTTATCGTGTTTTGCGCTTACTACTAGATGAAATTTGAAAAAGGTAGCCATGAGATGGGAATTCTACCGAATTCCCTCGCGAATCAATTCAGACAAACGATACAAAAAACAAACTTTTTCTACCAAGAGACTCTCTCTCATAAATATCGTGAACTCGACAATTTGAGTTGGTTGTTTATCCTGGAAAGTATACCACGTCCCCCGGGCAGCACTTACAATATAAATGAAAGTCAGTCAGTCACGCTTTATAATATCTTCAGATCAAACTTCGAGATGCTGTTTGTTCCTTGTTAAAGCGCTTATTACCAAGAAGTTCAAATCCCTAGGGTGTCCATAATTATTTGACTTCCACAGATGAAAGGCCTAACGACTAAAATTATCTCGGTGCGTCGAGATATGCGGGTCCAAATTAGGTCTATGTTTGCATAATTTTGTAGTTCGGTTGTTCCTAAAAGAATATTTTGTTTTTTTTCCCCCACCATTTATGAGGTGGCTGTTTACCATCACTTCGTTTTTTAACTCAACGTTTCTACTAAAAACAAAATTTACCCGGATTATTGGTCCCGTGGGGCCTGACCCATTTCTGGGTCAGTATGATCCGGAATCTGTGTCAAAATGACCCAGAAATGGGTCAAAATGACGCAGAATCCGAGTTAAAATCCAATATCTGGATCACTGTCCGGGTCAGCCTGATCCGGACATGGGTTATGTCCACTGGGACCCAGAATCCGGGTCAATTCTGACCCGGGAGGTTTTAGAGTGTTACCTCAATGTAGTTTGCATGCTGCCTTTAGACAATGTGATACCACATGCTACAGTGCAATATTGGTTTTCGAATATGGCAGGACCTATACATTCAACTCAATCTTTATGGGTTTTTTTTAAGAATCATTTTAAAATGAGGGGTAAATCATGGTCATTGTTTGAGGAAAGTAAATAAGTCATTGTTCCGTCCCAACTTGACAATCGTCCCAACTATAGTTGGGACTGGTCCCAACTTGAGTGTTCAAGTTGGGGCGCCCCAACTGCAGTTGGGATCGCCCATAGAACTCTACAGTATAATATACTGTAGAGTTCTAGTGTGGGGACTGCAACATGTGGGCGTGGATCTCCCCACCCCCACCCCCAACAACTTGTGGGTATTGGGCCCAGTTTTGGCTTTAGAATAGTAGATGAGTGTGAAATTTGTCATTATGTGCCTGTGGTTTTGGTGCCAACCTTTTTCAAAAAAACAAAACCAAAAGAAGGTGTTGGAATAATTACTCCATTTTGTTTACCCTGAAAAAGTCTACTGTTTTGATCGACCTTATTTTTTTTCTGGGATCCTGCTATCACAAACAACCAACCTGCATTGCAGATGAGATTTCTCCCCTGCTTTCTCTTACCATGGAAGAAGAAAATTAGACCTAGCATAGAGAAAGGTCCTAGTAGTAGTACCCTGTACAATTACTACTGTCCCAACTACAGTTGGGACGCCCCAACTTGAACACTCAAGTTGGGACCAGTCCCAACTATAGTTGGTGCGATTGTCAAGTTGGGGCGGAACATCATTACATTCCTATTTCTTATAGTTTTCAAGAAACACAACACACAGGAATGTCAAGCCTTACTACTGGTTCTTTTAAAAAGAACGTTCATTCCAACCCATATTTTTCAATGATGGGCTTATATAGGACGTTAATGGAATAAGATATATGCGTTAAGTAGGGTAATCTCTGTATAATTTTGTAGTTGGAAAAGTTCCTGAAAAACATGTTGTTTTTCTACCATGGGATGAGGAACGGGGACATGACGTGGTACCTCATTCCACCTTATCAATCAGGAGATAGGAAAAAAAAGTTGTGCATTGACCACTGCAACCATCTTTGTATTGTTCCCTGACGCACAGGATAACAATCATCATGCTACTCGAAACGGACCATACTTTTTTTAATGTGAGATATCGCCTAACATCACAAGTTCGGACGGTCACATCAAGGTGAGGGCTACACTTAACTGGTTTGGGCTACCGACCCAAATCAACTGTCATCAGGGGCACGTTGCCACCTACTCCTGGTGCTGAAACAAGGTTACCCCCCCCCCTTCGCAGTCTGTAAGGATGTAGGCACGGGTATCATCCACTAGGAGTCTGGCTGGTAGAGCAGAATGCACTACCTTCCCAACTTTTACGAAGCAATTATGGTTAAATGCCTTGCTCAAGGGCACAAATGTCATAACGCCACTACTCAAGGGCACAAATGTCATAACGCCACTATATATTGATAGTCCCAACCAGCCTCAGAGAGAGACACTTTTGTCAACATCGGCAATGCCGTACCTTATTTTGATTCAAAGAGATTAAGTAGACAAAAAGCATTGGCACTTCCTAAATATCAATATCGTGTACTTTATCTTGATTTAAAGAGAGTAAGAATCAACAGTTTCGTCAACATTACCTATGCTGTACATTATCTTAATTTAAAGATAGTAAACTAATCGGAGTTGCCATCAATTCCAATGTTGTCTTTTCTTTTCGCAAGTTCCACCTACATAATGGGAAATAGTCAAGATTTGCTCTACCTTATCTTGACTCAAAGATAGTAAACTTATCGGTGTTGCCATCATTTCCATTTTAAACTGTTATCTTTGTTTTCGTAGGTATTTGTTCTTCTTCTCGAGATTTGCTTTACCTTATCTTGATTCAAAGTGAGTCAACAAATCAGTGTTGCCACCATTTCCAATTTTCTGTTCGTAAAAGTGTCACAATGATTTGTTGGCATTTTTTTTACGAGGAGCTCGTGTACAATTGTAAAGCTTCACGGAGTTCCCTGAAGCCCCGGCCGTAGGTTTCAAACCGAAGACATGGGATGTGGCTTCATTCTCTTTCAGCAACTTCAATTTTGTTTGAAGCCTACGGGACGGTTACGTGCGTCAATTCCGACCCTATACAATCACACTCTTGACGACTACAGGGAAATACAAGTCAACTCCGTAATGTTCTTTTTTTTTAACCAGGGCAGACAACACAAGAAGAGAGGGGGCGGGGGGATCCTACACAGATCTACTGTCTTTGGGTTGCTCAAGATGAGGATGAAGATGTTGATGATGAGGGGGTGATGCATGGAGGTGGTTGATGGGTAGAAAACAGTCAATGAACCCGGCAGGGAAATGTCGGTCATAAGAGGGGGCGAAAACAGGTGGTACAGCTTCCACTCGCGGTGGGCACACACGCGTCTTTAAACGTTTTGCGACGTTGATTTGCCGAATGAAAACATGGGGTTGTCGTCGCAATGGGGGAAATGTCATCGCATGATCTGACAATTTAAAGGATTCTGTTTTTTATTCATCTGGGTGAGAAAATAAAGGATGACCCTTTTTTACGTATTATATTGATTACTTGTCACTTGACATCGCAAGAAAACCTGTCAATATCTCCGTCGAGTTCCTTGCGTATATATATACATATATATATATATACATATATGCAGTGACGACAGTGAGTGACGATAATCCTCTTATCAAAGAGGGATCGTACTGTTTTTCATTCCAGCCTCGGTTCGGTTAAAATTATTTGAATGGGGAAAAAAATCAAGATGGATGCACCGTGATATTTGTCATGTTCCCTGAATGCGATAGCAATAATGAACACCGATATTCTACATGCCAGAAAGGGATCAGACTAATTTTACCCTCCAGCCTCATTTTGGTTACATTCACTTGAATGGGGGTAAAAGATAGCGGAACCATGAAAAAGATCAATTATTGGCTGCTTCCATTAATCTGCTTTGATGATTAAACAAAAGCAAATAACCCAAAATACATGCACTCCTAAGCTCCATGCACTGGAGCTTAAGAAAGTGGCTGAAGCACATTTTCTCGATTCTGCATCGATATAGCCGAGAAGTAGTATCAAAGAATGATTGAAGGTCACACTGCATCAACATTTACAAGCAGCACCCCCCATCGAAACCTTGACGACGACGACGGAAGCAATTAATTGGTAAAATTATGGTTTCATGCACGCTTCGAAGCACGTGTGCTTAAAATGCGTTTATATTCATACGGAGCTATAGCTCCACGAGTGCCAAGCCACCCAGAAAACGAGATAATTTTTTTCGCCAAAGTTGGCTTTCGTAAACTAACATGTCGACTTGTCCTGCTCTCGCGCAGTCGACTGACTGAAACTATGATGTCGACTTGTCCTGCTCTCGCCAAGTCGACTTACTGAAACTAACTTGTCGATTTGTACTTCTCTCGCCAAGTAGACTTACTGAAATTGACATGTCGACCTGTCCTGCTCAGGCCAAGTCGACTTACTGAAACTAACATGTCGACTTGTCCTTCTCTAGCCAAGTCGACTTACTGAAACTAACATGTCGACTTGTCCTTCTCTGGCCAAGTAGACTTACTTAAACTAAGATGTCGACTTGTCCTGCTCTGGCCAAGTCGACTTACTGAAACTAACATGTCGACTTGTCCTTCTCTCGCCAAGTCAACTTAATGAAAATAACATGTCGACTTGTCCTTCTCTCACCAAGTCGACTTATTGAAATTAACGTGTCGACTTGCCCTGCCCTGGCCTAGTCGATTTGCTGAAACTATGATGTCGACTTGTCCTGCTCTCGCCAAGTCAACTTATTGAAACTAACATGTCGACTTGTCCTTCTCTCGCCAAGTCGACTTATTGAAACTAACGTGTCGACTTGCCCTGCCCTGGCCTAGTCGATTTGCTGAAACTGTGATGTCGACCCTGCTCTCGCCAACTCCTGGGGCTCCGTATATTCAGGAAAAGTGTGGTTAATTGAGTTTCGTATAATAATTGGCCTTGCTGTTTACATATAGTCATAAATATATTGCAACTCATGTACCGTTTCACAAGCACGCTGTAGTACGTGTCTCTTATGTATCGCAGATCATCTTCTACGTTTATGAGAACTTCTAATATATTTCTTGAAAACCTATTTAAATGATTGTAATTAATATATTCGTCCAAAAACAAATGACTCCCCTTTATGATAATTCATAAGGCAGATTATGGGGAAAGTGTTGATGATCACAATCATGGAATTTGACAGTCAGAGTATTTCATGAGAAAGATATTTAGCTTTATAGGGCCATTCACACATTAATTTGCAGAAAAATATATATCGATAGAATAACAAGTAATTTTCAAAATTTTCAAAATGGCTGCCATTGCTTGTTGTTCTACCTAGGCTATATGAGTTTTCAAAGAACAAATCTGCGATGGCCCTATAGCCAAATATCTTTCTGAAGACATACTCCGATTGTGTGCCAATGCCATTCTTGTAAAGGCACAATCCCATCACTTACCAGCCGTACTAAAACTACATTTTGTCGAAAACTAAAGGATTGGAATTAACGAAGTCCCAAAAAAACCCACAAACCCATACAACCAAACGCCGTAACAAACAAATAAACAAACAAACAAACTGCAACAAACAACAACAATGATAATCATTCATGTAAATTGTGTCTTGGAAACTATGACAGATACAGAATGAATGTTATATTATAACAAAACAAAAACACAACGATTTACCTCCCATTTTAAAAATGATTCTCAACATGAGAAGAGTGGACAAAATGTAACCCTTTCTCCAAAACCAGCTTTCTAGATATACCGTGCGATACTTACAATGCCTTAATGGATTGTAAAACGGCATTGAACGAGTCGCTACTGTCTCGAATGTGCTGGTAACAGCCACCTTGCTGTATGAAAATCAATAACATATACAAAAAATACAGTCTCTTATAAACCAGCGTTATTTGTACCTTAGCATTTGCCCCCCCCCCCACAGCCGACCCATATCTCCATGGCAACGCATCCTCCTGTTTTGTCCCTCTTTCATCTTGTGGTATAGCGAGTGACAGACAAATTGCCACAATTTGGTGCCACTGGGTGGGCACAATCAATAGCACTGTTGTTCCAAACTGCGCAATTAAAACATTGTGCGTGGCAGATGGGTATCCGCAACCCCAATTTCATTTTGCTTTATTAACATCCCTTCGCTAATTAAGACGAAGCCACGCCCTTTAAGATAGCCCCCCCCCCAATCGAGGCTCATATTGAGTGTGTCATTTTATACCTTGTTAAAAACATCGTTGTTTAATTTTAGTCTGAAATGCTTACTGATTATGAAGTTCATTATTAGAACCCTTTTTTTTCTGTGATAATTTTCCCTTTGAAATGAAGTCATATTCGAGAAACCTGCATCCGAAAACCTAAAAAAGCACAACAGCTGATTTCGGTTGTTACAACCTAAATTAAGGACATGGTGTTTACATGCTCAAAATTTTGCATGATTTCACTTTCTATGTTCTCCTGACTCACGCAACGGATTAAGCCCCAATGTTCACAGGTTTGTTATTTCATGTATATGGTTGATCACACAACACATGGAAACTGTCTGCAACTATTTCGTCAGCTCTACCAATCCTGTATAATGCCTTTATTGCAAGGAGTAGAGGAATACAGCTAAACTTGAAGTTGTCTATTATCATGGAGAAATTTTGCTACATGCAATGATAGTCATGTTTAAAATATATTTACGAGCATATAACATTGACTTCAAGAGGTTAGTCGAAGAAACCGTACATGTTTTGATATCTCATTTTGCGGTCATTATCTTAAACTAGTACTCGTAGTCGTACTCGGAGATCTGAGTACTTGGTATAGGGGCCTACTCGACTGTTAGACTCGGTACTTGGACATCAGAGTATAGTCGATACTCGGACACTCGTACTCGTACTCGATGGTCCAAGCACTTGTACTTGAGTACTGTACTCTGCCACCCTATAGTAGTACTCGGCACACTGCAAAAACCGGGGCGTTAACATTGTCACCATTGGTGTTGTCACATAAAGATACCCAAGAGAGAATATAAATTAACACCTTAGGGTGTTATAATAACACTAATGTAAATGTGTTGGCAGAAATGAGTGTCATTTTAACACCCTATGGTGTTAATTTTTATTCTCTCTTGGGTATCTATATGTGACAACACCCATGGTGTAAATTTTAACACCCCAGTTTTTGCAGTGCAGTTGGCCTACTTGATACTCGGCTGAAAAGCACTTGACCAACACTGCAATATTCTGATCTCGCAAAGAGAAAGCTCTGTATACGGAGTGATTTTACATAATATTCCGATGGAACAACCGTTGATAAAAAAACTGTAGTTATCCATCGCACGTGTGATCGTGATGATCATTAAAACTTCTGCAAAAATTTATAAGAGCAATTGCAGCCAAAACGCAGCCCTCACTCCAGTCAAATCACTTCATTGTAAAACTCGTCTGCTGTGTACTCTTCATGCCCGTGTGGAAGGCTTGGCTCTTAAGTTGGGAGATTCCTGGGTGAAAATACTCTCGGCTTCTCGGGATGGTAAACTGATTCCGTAAAGCCTGAGGGGCACCGGAAGCATATTGGAAATGTGCCTGAAAAGTGAACAGATATCAGGCGCGAGATGTTTGAAAAGAGGGGACACTGTGTATCAGATGATCAGATGGAGGGTTGAATGAGCCCGGGTATCGATTACTAATTGTATATTGCACCGACTGGATAGTCTAGTCATGCCCTTTTTACGCTGTATAGTCATTGGACGACATGTTGCAACTCAAAGGAGCATTGTACTGCTGACAGGAAACAGACCTCCTCATTGTCTGCGCATTCATTTTGGTGTTCTTGTTGTGTGCTGGGAGTGGTAATATGGCCCCCGAGGTACCTTTGGCACTTTGTAAGTCAATAGTGGCCCAATTTTGTATAAGTCACTCACCAAAGTACAGGTTAACAGAGGTGAAGACTGTAACACAACATTTCTCACACCTATTCTTGTTTTATTTGATGTAAACTAGAAGAAGGAAAATTGTTACATCTATACGAAACATATCAACAGTAAACATCCCACGCTCTGTTTGCAAGACGTCAGCCATTCTCCACGGAACTTCCACTGGAATCAATAATTTATTAATTGAGTTATTTCAGAACACGACAATAAGATTGCATGTTGGCCTACATCAAACACCAGACAATCCTAAAACTAGATTTCATGCGACTAAAGACCCATGTGTTAATGTTCACAGTCGAGGCGTCCAGGTGGAGAAGTGGAGCTTAGAATTTGTGTGTGAGGATCATCAATAAATGCAGGGCAGAGTGATATTTTAATCCGCTTAGATACTTTATAGGATCAGGATAGGATTAAAGGTGTAAAATCCCTCGTATGTTGTCATCAGTCCATTGCGCTCCACGCACGCAACGAAGCCTGAGATGGTCTTTCCACGGAGCGAAGCAAGAATTAATGTGATCTACAGTTTAAAATGAGAAGGGAAACATATACTATAGCTGCAGGCAGAATCAAGTAGAGCCTGAAACCAACGTTTTTTTAATTATAAAGACGCGATGTTATGAAAGTACGTTCATATACATTAAAGAACGTCTGTACAAAAAAAGTGCACGCGTACGATGTACAGGCACAGTGCATTCATTGTGAATTTTGAACGAATTCGTGTAATACCATTCTGTATGAGATATATATGTACACAGCGTACCTATGCCGCATTCCTTAAAGTGGGGCTCCACGGTAAAATTCAGTTTTGGTAATGCACCCATTTTCCAATAGATAGAGTCCTCATGAAAGTGTGGAAAAAATTACAAGTCTCTAACCTCACGTTAAAATGGTGTACACAAAAAAGCCATTTTGTTTGATACTCTTTCACAGTGAAATTCGAAACATGACGTCATCGGACAGCAAAAACAAATAGAACTGTACATTCGCGCTTCGGGAGTCGTTGGTGTTTTGTTGTGACTCTGCGGTGCGTTCGTGACCGTTCGTTAGAGAATCGCTCGTAAGTGCGCCCATATTTCTAGGGAGTTTACAAGATAGTGTTTCTCACACTAAGCATTACTAAATAGTATACTATCTAATTGGGTGGCCTTGCTACGGGAATGCATTCGAGACAGGTCGGGTATCTTCGTAGGTGCGTTTCGGGAACACTCGTGCATTTCGCAAAGTTTCCCACCCTCATAATACTAAAGTTCACTGTTCATTATTAATGTACAAACTCATTATTCACATTTTTCCTCGAGCGTTCTAAGTTTCTTTTCCAAGCAGTTGTTGGATTTGAATAATTGATAAGAGATTCTGTTTCACCGGGAGAGCCGATGTGGGACTGCTGATCGGCCCTGGATCGGATCGAGGGGCCGTAATCGCATTATGAAATGGTCAACACTGACGGACCGTTTCTTTAAAATCTGTTTTTAAAGCAGGTATTAGGCAGAGATTTAATCCCCAAAACACTTCAAGAGTTGTTATCCAGGGTCCACGAAGGGGCGGAACCATTTTGGTTTCACCCCCACCCCTGAATTTAAATCAATGGATTCAAACGGCGTCTTGACAGAGCAAATAATAGTCAGACACCGTTTCAATATGATGTGAATTGATTTTCCGTATTGCTAGTGGTGCACAAGAAACACAAGCAAGACGGTGGTAGTCACAGGATATGCCAATATTAAACCGCAATAATACCTCTTTGGCCACGTCCGAATCAGCGGCTACGGCTGCAGAAGGGCAGCCTGAGGTCGTGTCCGAACTAGCAGGCTACGGCAATGGTATACGTTGATCACCGCGTCATCATGACGTCCTTCGCAACACCTTTATCAACAGTCGTAGCCGTTAGCCGTAGCCACTGATTCGGATACGGCTTAAGTTCTTACGCGTGTTAATACCCGGTTGATCTATTACTGCAGCTGAGACACAGACTAACTTTGTTCTGTACATGAATGTCACCCAAGATGACCAATTCATATTTATGAGTGATGCTTTTTTTACGGTAGTATCAAGTTTTCATGAAGGTTTTTTATCTTGTAAATGTCACATGCAGCCGAGTGCCGTCCGTCCGGCCTTCACTGACATAAATGGCTGTATTTTGCACCGAAGAAGGGCACACTTGATCCGATCTATGACTAATACCGTAATACCTTAATCCGCTCGGACCTGGGACTTGTCGAGTCTGATTCTTCCCACCCAAAACAGCTTTATTACAAACCATAGAATTGTACATATATATAGACCCTGAGGAATCATATAAAAGGGAACGTCTCAAGGCTTCAACAAGATCAGGTTTGTGGCCAGAGGTGATCGGTTTGAACATAGAGGAAGGTCCTTTGCTCTATGTTTTGAACAACCAACACACATTCACCAGGGTAACGTTTTATAACTACACAAATTCTACATGCAATCACGAGCTGCATGCTGGTGGCTGTTGCCAATTCCAACGGGGGTCGTTCGCTGCCACCTGCCTCCGGAACAAGCCGGAAAAGAGGTACAAGCAACACGTGCACTAGTAAATCAAATATCTTCTTATTAGAAAAAAACAGCAGCTTTCGACGGTTTCCGTAGAGACAGTGGACATTAATTTTGCAGCTATTCTGGAGGCGCACACAGTGTCAGTTTGTGCAGCCGTATAGAGACACATGAGGTATAATATTACAAGAGACCGAGCTCAATATAATTAAATTCTCAGAAACCCTGGACACGGTTTATATGAAAAGCATCCAAGACGAAGGGGGAGAACAACGAAGAGGGAGCAGACTCTCTGATGCAAGTGATCGACCACAAACAAGCGGTTTAGTTGCCGAGGAATACGATGCTTATCACGGACCCTCAAACTTCCCCCTTGTCGTTTATACGGACCACCACTATGGACTGTCTTCACTAAAAACAGACATCGAGATCGTGTCGAGTGATACCCACGTTCCGCAGTACACCGTGCAGCGCTTAATTGATGATATAAACTTATGGATTTAGGATCGGGGATTTTGCCCGCGCGTCTTCATCTTTCCACACTGAGTCGAGCCTTCCAGAATCTTGATAAACTTGCATTTAAAAAAATAAAAAGTACAGCGAAACTCCCGATCTTTTTTGCTCGTAATGGAATTGCTCTCTGCGATATCTCAAATTCTCAATTTGATGATGAGATAAGTGCTCTGTGCTTGGCGACCGCCTCGACTCATCCATCGATACCCCTCCGCAAGACGGCGATCCATATGCCTCTTTTTTCTTAGAGATATTGCAATCGAGCTCTCGACGCGGACCGGGGTCTTCGTCAAAGAAAGAGAAGAGAAGAAGTAAAAAGTTAGCGGGGTGGGAGGATTATTTTTTATCCGGTTTTTTTTTTCATGTTGGGCGGACGTTCTGAGCTTGCTTGAATTATACCGACTTTGCGCTCAAAGGAAATCATCCATCACCATTAAGACTCTATTCAGCTTGCCTGTCTTACAAAGCTCTCAGAAGACTAGACAGGTTTGCCTCCGTCGAAGGATTGTTTCAGTCTGTTGGAGGTACAAAGGAGATCGGACACTACAAAGCAAAGACGCGTTTATCGATGGCAACTCCTGAAATTCATATCACCCGTTCCGAAGACGCGAAAAATACCCAAAAGGGGAGTTCCCCAGCGGGTGATCGAGGCCACAACGCCATGAACAGAAAGGACACCCAAGGATACTCGTCCGGGAGCAGCGAGGGGGACGATGCGTCCATTTACGCCCTCGTCTCGTCTTCATATGACGTCATAGATGACGTCTCCGGGATGACGTCACTGCCAAAAGGGAATACCCAGTATAAGGGTCCGGGTCTGTGTTGCACGCCTCCCCGTGTGACGAGCCCGACGGACTGCCTCTCGGCCGTGTCCACCACCACCACCACCACCACAACCAAACCGAGGCGAAACTCGGACTCTCAGGCGTTTCTGGTTGACCCCGACTTCAGGCAGGCGATCATCGCCCTCGGACACACGGAGAACATCTCGGTAGGGTACTCACCCCGGCGAAATGACGGGTGGAGGGCGAAGGAAATCTCACGGGAGACAGGTGCGCGGAGACAAAGTCTTCCGGTCTCACAAGGTAATATTCACCATCCTTTGACAAAAAGTGAGAGGTATTGAAATATCAATCTTGACAATGAAGAGAAATTGTCAAATATGATATAAATGGATGTAAGTTTATGCTTATGAGTTGAGTTTTGTTCATGTTCTGCAAGTACATCCGCCATAAGTTTAATCTGTTGTGTTATTTGGGTGCAAACTGGAGTAGATAATTTGGAAACCTGGTTGGAATTACTGATGGGGATAGATTGGTAACATTAAACTTCACAGCACCTTATATTCGATAAAATAGAATTAGCTGCTGCAAACTGTCATCAGCAAAAAGGAGCTATGGTATAAATGCAAAACAAAAATATAAAAAATAGTTAGTGGACTGACGTTTCGACCCAAGCAGAGTCTTTCTCGAAGGCTGTTGTTCATGTACATTCCATTAAATTAATACATTTTGATGATTAGAAAAATGAGAACAAATTAAATGACAAATGGTGTATAGAAAGTCACAAAGGCATAAAATTGGCCTTTAGTATAAATTCAATATTCCGAAAAGAAAAAAAAAATCAAGGTGCAAAAGTTCAAAAGCGAGTATTCACTTCTCGTCACGTAGACGGTGTTACGCAGCAGCATTTGCCTAAACCATCAATCATATCAATTTTGTTGCAATAAATCTGCAGTTTTCCGTGATTGCTGCGTCTCCACCCGCTGTAAAATGATTGCTTTGACAGTGAGAGGCACTGCGTGGTGGAGGAAACGTGAGCACTCGGCCGGCGAAAGGGTCAGTCAGCCGTTCATTGACTCCTTGTCTATCCTCGATTTCATTCACCCCTGAAGACCGATTCGCACACCCCCAGCAAGATGAATCATTTTGTTTTAAAGCAAATTCATCCAAATCCATTCCAAGAAAAAGGAAAGGGGATTTTTTTTTGTAAGGTGTTACGCACAGAGGTTGGGTTTTGTTTTTGTTTTGTGTGTTGTTGTTTTTTTATTGTTTGCTTGTTTTGTTTTGTTGTTGTTTTTGTTGTAGTTATTGTTGTTGTTGTTGGTGTTGTTGTTGTTTTGAGGTTTTTGGAGGGGGTGGGGGGGGGGGTTCTTTGACCACGATGCAAATGTGGACATAAATCTTTATGGTTTCTTGCCCTGATACCATTATTATATTTGTTTAACCAAAGTCTTTGTTTTATTTACTATTTTATTTAATTGTTGGTTATTTGCATGCTAATATACATGTACATACATATTTCAAAATTTGAAGCCTTGTCGGGTAAATACAAGTGACTCTTTGGTTGATAGTGTGGCATGAAAAAGGGCCAGAGAAAAATATAGCATTAAACAGGTTACACTTTACAAGTTACACTAAGTCACATGTACATCTACAGCACACCTACAGGTACATCAAAATTATTGTATCACGTGCCGCAACATCTCACAAAAATGAGGTTGGTGGTGTGGGGGGGGGGGTGAACAGAACACACTTGTTTGACCTCAGTAAAAAAAAATCACCCACCCTCTGGGACTGAAGACGCACAATCCCCGTTCCTCCTCTACCCGGCGCTCACTCGCAGAAACTCCTCTTAGCCCATACTCAGGCCATGGGCTAGTTGAAAACAGCCAAAGTGCCTCTCGTCTTAATTTCCTTTCCTTCGTCGGGAGTGGAGGTATACACGGGGGTTTATCCAAGAGCTTAGCGGGTACTTGAGGGGCACTTTGGGCTTGCTGTTTGTGGCGTTGTGTACATGTATTATAACGCCGATGTTGATGACTTATCTCAACATGGGATTGTTAAGGGGGCACATCAAGAAGTTGACAGGGGGACAATGGCCGTGTTTGTAGAAGGGTTCTCAACAGAAAGATGAATTAACGGCAAGTGGGAGAGAGCAAACATTACGCAGCATAATTTGACAAAACATCCTGCCTTCTAAGATAGAGTGCATTTTTTTTGTCAAGAAAATAAGAGCCTGATATTTTGTTAAAGACGGCTGAGGAGAAGGCTATACGACTTCTTCGTTTAACGATAACAGAAAGCAACATCTTCTACACAGACAACATGCAAAACGTAAGAGCATAATTAAGACGGCTGAATTGGAGTTCACGACTTTCGATAGCACTCATCTTGAGAACAGGGGCAAATAAATTTGCCACTATAGACCCATTGCATATGACGTCACACTCTCAAAAAGGAGGCAGATCATTGGACGATAGCTGTTCTCTGTGCGTAAAAACGTGGGCGTGACCTCAGCGTATCTGTAGCGTTTCGCGTTATGCAAGGGGGATCCATTGACTTCTATAGACTCGGAGCGCGCCTCCGAACAATGCGCGTCATTTTGGGTGTCAAAACTCTCTTTTGTGCATGTTTGTATACGATTTTGACACCCAAAATGACACCCAGGATAGGCGCACGTGAGTGCGCTGCGCGTTATGCAATGGGTCTATAGGAAAAACGTATAGCTTCTTCGAAGACTATAAAGTGCTAACCAACCTGGCATGATTAAAGGGATTGTATACGTTTGGTAATTAGAACTTCCCACTGTTTGTTTCAATCATAATATATAGTTATACTCAGATCCGAATGAAACAAAGGAACAATTGAAGCCATTGGTTGCTTTTCCTGTACCGCGTCAAAACTGCTTATATAACATAATTTGTAACGCATTAATAATTATATTTTTCCCAATACATTATACAGCAATATGTTTTCTGCCCGCGAAATTGTTGTGACCTAGATTTGTAAGAATTTACACAGTGCGCCCGCACGCACGTGAACCTAAGTTGGTTCACCTAAGTTGTCATTGTTTTGTCAATAATAAAACAATACATGCATGCGTACCGCCGTGACATGAGAAACTGTCTTCCCTGCGTATAAAGCATTTGATCGTTTAGGCGATAAAATGAATTGTAGACATATACCATAAAACTAACTTGTGAAAATTTCATTTCAAAAGGTGGTAGCGTTTTTGTAGATATTGTCGAAAATCTGGAGCGGTTATGTCCACGCAGGAAGAATAATCTGCAATAGACCGTGCAAGTCTCGCGCGTATTCGAACATTTTTGGGACCACTTTGGTCCCACGTACGATGCTTTAACGCGTGAAGGAAACCAACTCACGCGCTTTAACGGGTCCCAATGTTCGAATACGCACGAGACTTGCACAGTTTATTGGAATACACTATCTGAGAAACGTTACTGCAGTAACGCTTGTCAGTTTCAAACTTTTTTGGGGATAACAAGTGATATCTTTGTCCATAGCTGTAGTACTTCGAAGTGAAAGGTTTCTCAGAATACATTATACTATCCAAAGCTGCTGTACTTCGTACCAAGTAAGTTTTTATTGCCATTAATTTTCAGAGTCATTACCACACGTATACAGATTTTAAGTAAAGATCACGAAGGAACTGCAAAAAGGGGGGTGTTAAAATTGACACCATGGGTGTTGTCACATATAGATACCGAAGAGAGATCCAAAAGTAACACCATATGGTGTTGAAATAACATTGATTTCTGCAAAATACAATTACACTGGTGTTATTTTAACACACAAAGATGATAATTTTGATTCTCTGTTCGGTATCTATAAAATGTGACAACACGGTGTCAATTTTAACGCTCCAGTTTTTGCAGTGTGGGATCTGGATTCCGGATCAGTCCCGACCTGGGAGTTTTTAGAGTGTACCGATTGCCATTTCATCGTTATATTGAAGTAATACTAATCCGGTTCTCTGTATTAACATACTTTTAATATTTGATTGATTGATTGATTGATTAGTGTTTTATTCCAAGAGGAACATACCCCGTTACCCTGGGGAAGGGTTACAACAAACATTTAAAAATACAAATTGCAGTTTACATCATGACGGAGGAGTTAGCATAAGCAAATATTAGAACTAACTAAGAGTGACGTGTTTGTTTCATTTCAAATGTTGATGTAGCTATATTTTTCTGTCTACATTGACCTTTACAATCTCATGAAAACAATTTTAACAGTATAATATTCCAAGTTAAAAAAAAAACCATATGAACAAAATTTATAAATTTAAATAACGTTCGTATGGTTTTGTTATAAATTATTGTAACCACATATAAGAAGTATACATTTCTTTTGCGGATGTATGCAGATTTATGGGAATAGAATAGTCAAAATTTTGGAAATCGTTTATAGGAATTGACGCCACAACGCCGTGGAAAAAAAAAAATATATATATATATGTGGCCTAAGCACGCTGCGTGCTTAACTATAGAGGGAACTATAGTTAAAGCTCTGTCTCTTTGAAGAATGATGGCTATCTAATGACATATTTCATTACACAACCGAATGATGGATACATAACATGTTTCATACACAATAATTATCTTTAAATTAGAATGGCATCAAAAATGCTGACCTTCTCAAAAGCCAATAATACGAAATGGAAATCCCCCCTCCTGTATTTCCGAAATCTTCACAATCTGAGTTCCAAACTTTGCCGACCCCATTAAATCAGACGTTGAGAATACATAATTACTCTAAGATCGACTCCCAAAATTTTATTTGCATTTTTATCATGAATAATTCAACCTCAAACCAGACCAGAATCAAAACACCGGGGTGAGATTGCCTCAGTGATGTCTGAGTTGGACTGCTGGATTGCTCTGAAGGCCGTTTGAATTGCCTCCAAATTAGATGAACCCCAATGCATACTCGGTATAATTGCTTAAAGCAAATTTACAACATTGGTAATTGTCAAAGTCCAGTATCCACACTTGATGTGACCCAACATACATGAAATAGCAAACCTGTGAAAGTTTAAGCTAAACCGGTCGTCGGAGTTATGGGAAAACAGTGAAAAAAAACCAACATTATATGTTTTCACTGTTTTCAAACATCGGATTTTATCACCAGTGATAAAAAATTACTCATTTCCTAAAAACCATAGCATCTCAAGCAAAACTATTTCAAGGGAGGTTTTCCACCATGACCATCTTTATACCATTTAAGTTATGTGCAAATCTGTGAACATTTATATTTTCCACCTTACCAATGTTTTACACACCCTTTAACCTCGTGATATTTAAATATCACTTAACTGTTGCAAAACTGTTATGTTACTATATAATATTACAATCACTTTTACTATATTACTGATGATATAATCACTTGCATATCATCACTAAAATGTTTTCACAAATGCAACTATTTCATCGACGAGTTGAAGTAGTGCATTTTCTCGACGAAACTAACGTTGTGTTTCATTGTACTAATTAACTGTTATTAAGTAATTAACTCTTCGAAGCCATTAGGGACCCTCCCTTTATGTTTTCAAAAGCCCAATGTAGTATAGTTATCCATTTTAGACATTGCTTCGTGAAAACAGAGGATCGGAACTAATTTTAATCTTCCACAAACCGATGATATACACCATCCTCTTATGTTGCTTCTTGAAAAGTAAACCATTGGCGGTATACACGTCATTTCAAATGTGCCTTCTTGAAAACCTTAGGATTGGAATGTTTTTGTTTGCTTGTTTGTTTGGGTTTTTTGGTGTGTTTGGGTTTTTTCTTAAGAACTAATTCATTTGAGTGAAAGCAGTCTTCAAAAACAAATGATGGAAATTATTATAGGTTTCTTGAAAACCAACGGTTTGGAATGAATGCTTTATTTTATTTTATTTATTTATCTTATTTATTGTTTGTTTGTTTGTTTGTTTGTTTACCTTTTTCAGAACACAGTTACGGCCCTCCGTTAATGTTTCTTTGGAAATTCATGGCAATGCGTGAAAACACATTTTGCCATTTTAACGAAATAATTGGAACGATTATCAAGTCCAAGGATGTAACATTGAAGCCCCGTTCATTTGTTTCCCCTGGAGATCCTCCAACTAATTGAAATTAATGTCACTCCCCCCCCCAAAAAAAACCCCCCAAAACCCCAAAACAAAACAAAAAAACGATACACCATTCCTTCGTGGTTGTTGCCGAAGCCAACATTCCCACTAATAAGCACTCTTCTTTAAAGTGACAATGTTTCACCCGATAAGAAAGAGAGACGGCTTCAAATGAATGAGTCTTCAACAGAGACTGCCGCTCAAACCATTCCTTTAAGTTATTATAATTTTTATGTGATGATAATAGCGCCGTGTACAAGAAGCATACCTTATTACGTGCAGTGTAATACGATGTCAACACACAATAAATATCATGGCCATACCGTATACATTTCTACCCACAGTCTCTTGTCTAATAATATTGCGACCTTTTATAGCGAGCATTTTTTGTATAGTTAAACATCGATCAAGCTTTTAAAAGGACAATTTGCAGTGCACGGAAACCGTCGAGTGTTTTTAATGGAAATCTTTGGGACACAAACACACGTCCAATGATTGAAGTGTTTGACAAATAATGCCTATGAGGAATGGTGCGCCATTGTTTTTAGGAGAATCTAACTTCTTTCTGTTTTCTGCTCCATAAAACATAGCGATATAGGAATATCAAGCAAAGAACAAAAAACGTACATGTAAATAGCTTTATGCCTATGTTTTATGCATGATAGATGTGGGTTTTGAGGCATTGCATGGTGGGGTACCAATGTACAGTACATGTTCGGTTTGCGGTAACACCATGTGTATAGTTTGTTCTTTTTTTATATACTGTAATAATAAAACTACTAATAATAGCATTTAACCCATCCATGGAACTAATTCTGAGGCGCAGAAAAAAAATGGTTTATAAATATAATTGTTAAATTAAACATTGTACGCAGAATAGTTAAGTCCTCAACATTTTGTGATCATATCAACCGAGGTACAACAACGAAATGAATGGGTTAAGACTTCCATACAGTTGGCACCAGATGAAATTTATAAAAGCCCGTTCGCAATTCGCCATTAAAAAACAATCGGCATGATCACTCATTTTCAAAAAAAATAATTGACGTACTTCAAGCGATTGATTTTCCTCTTAAGATAATGTTAAAGAGAGGGTATACCTTGGTATTACTCCAAAAATTACTGACCATAAAAACTGACTTGGTATAAGCATGGTATAAGAAGCACTGCAGCTCTTGATAATGTATATCATTTTGCGGAGAAACAATTCCCTTAAAAGGAATGTGGTTTATAGAGAGAGGGATTCGAATAAAAAAAAAAAATCTGAGAAACGTTTCTGCATGAAACTAAGTTCTCAGATTGTGTATTCCAATTACGGATTCTTCTTCCTGCGTGGACATAACCGCTCCAGATTTTCGGCGATATCTCAAAAAATGCTACAACATTTTCAAAAGTTAGATTTATTGTTCATTATCTACATTTAGGATTAAGACGATCGAACGGTTCTAAAAAAAAACTAAGATATTATTTGCCTTTAATGAGCGTCTGGTTGATTTTTATTATAATTGCTATGAATTTGTCCAAAATGATGTTTTATATGAAAACATGTCTGGAAATACGCTGTTTAGTTTTTTGTTTTTTTCCAGACCTTTCATTAAATTGTTAGCTCTTAAACAATATAAGTCTTCAATGAATAATATTTAAAGTCAAGTTTAGTGGCTCCGCCGTGGTGTGCAAGTCAAAGAGTTTATCTGTCTTAGCCGGGTGTGAAATTTCATTCCTCCCCTGATCGCTTTGGTGTTGCTTAAGACTGTTCCCACGGCAACGTGTCACGCATCAGCGACCCCATCGGTTAATATTTACGAATCACAGGGATCACAATCATACCTGAGATGCCGTTAATGGTTTCGACACATCTGTCTCTGCCCATCAGCGCGTGAATTAAAAATAACCACCGACTCTTCAAAATTGTGGGGTCATTGTGATAGTGTTTCAAACTCTTTCGTTGTACGGGGTAAAAACATTCCCCCTAACGTTGCAAGGCAAAATAACCCCGAAAAACCTTCCAACAATGGAACGGTTTATAGTTTCACCGTTTCTTCTCTCCCTCTCGAGCGTAACAAAAATATATTTCCGCAGAAATACGGCTGAGACTGCAAGCCTGTGTTTACGACTTCTGTGTAACCCAACCAGAGATAAGCAATATCGTGTTGGCCGCAGAGGTGCCGTAACAGTCTCCTGAGTGACATTAAATATGCACTTGAGGTCGCATATCGGCGATTTGAGCCTGGAAAACATACCCCCAATGTTTACAGGTGTTTTTGGTGTTAAGCTGTTTTAATTGGTTCCCAGGACCACAGGAACCAGAACTGTTTGGCCTCTACGGTTGCATCCAAGTGTAAACCTTACAAGTGCGGTTGGCTGGCCGGACCATGGAGATGATGATGACGCGCACAACTTGGCACACAATCGTCACTGCGTGTTTGAGATTTCTTCGGGGAAAAAAACACCGTTCCCAAAGAGGATGTATTGTGAAGATGTAAGATAAGCCGAGGAGCTTACTTAGTGACGGTTTCCTGTTTGATGGTATGAGTGCCTACCACTACCAGAGCTGCTGTAAACTCTACAACAAGACTCTCCGATTTGGACAGACGTTGTTGCCGATTTCTACCAGCATCTTGAGTGTTGGGTTTTTCATATAAAGGGCAAACGTATAGTTCATACATGTACCACCATTAGTGCTTGTATATTATCTCCTATCAGTGATGCGTTTATCGCAAACTGAGACTTCTGCTTGACGTTGGAGAAATGCTTAGACCCATTTGGCAGAGTTTGGGCGGCTATTTTGGAGGAGTGCCAAAATACCTTACTTAACAGCAATCTCGTTTGCACTGGTGACAACAATTAAGCGGGTGAAAAAGATGCGGAGTTTTTGTATCATCATCCTGCACGGCCTAGAAACCGTCTGAGGGCCACCGGACCATCCAGGGATATATATATATATATATAGTTAAAATTCGATTACTGCGAGAGGAAACAGCATCAACCAACCGAAGGAAAGAAGTCTACTGCATTATTAGATTCCATCGGAAATCTGAGGTCGTGCGATCACAAGCTTTAAAATACGGTGTTTTTTTCTTCCTTTTTCTATGTGATCATTGTTTGCCACACCGCGGTGATTTTCAACCCTCCCGTATACCGACAGCAATAATTTGTTGACACAGCCAACCGGCTTTGCAAGTCTTTGGAGAAACTCGCGTCCGATTGAAAATCAAACACAAACCCAGAGGAATGTACATAAATCAAACACGTGTGAACAGTGTCTACAGTCAGACTTACAAGACATTATTTCAAGTGAACAATGGTGCAAAGTCCGACTGGAGCAGACTTGAGCATGATCTCTGGGCTGCGACACTGATGAGAGTTTTATATTTTGCCTGTGTGTGTGTTTCAAGAGTTCAGAGAAGACGCCCGTGAAGAACCTCATAGTAGAATCTTAGCAGTCAAGGCTGTGATGCCCTATACATGATATGCCAGACAGTGAGAACACCTTCCCATATTGAGGGAAAACATTAAGGTCTAGTTTTTTTATGTGAGCCACAATTCTTCTTCAACAGGAAGAGCAGAGCGCACCCTGCTTCTCTCTCTCGAGAGAGAGAGGGGGGAACAAAACAAAATCGGGGCGTGGAAAAGAAGACTACATCAACTGCAGTACAAGAAGATAGTTAGCAAATTCTCTCTCCAGTGTTTGAGAAACGAGACCTCCAACTCATTCCTGACAGAGTGTGTGTGCGTGTGGATGTACAGCTAGCAGTAACGCAATACTTGATTAAAACAGTGCATAAAAATAGACAATTATTGTTTTGATGGCTCGCCGGCACGTACAGGCTACGTGCCCGGAGCGTTTATCTCCAAGCAAATCCCACCGGGTGGTTCCATCGTGTATGACGGGTAGATACAGGAAAGGTAAGGTTCTTATGAATCATTGTTTGCTTTCAAGCACCTTCCCGAGAGAGAGAAAGAAAGAAAGAAGGAAACCTTTTAAGATAATGAAATACGAGGCGCATGTATAATCCATCCGGATAACATTTGAAGAAATTCACCCAATCATCTGTAGATTTTAATTACTGTCATATTTGTATTAAACATAGAGGTAAATACTGTAGCGAGTGCATACAGCACGGGAAACCCCAACGGTTATCGTGTAACCAAAGGGAAATTAACAATCACAGTCAATCTCAGTCAATCAGAGAGTCAACCACGGTCAATCAGAGTCAACCTAAGTAATTCAGAGTCAACCACAGTCAATCAGAGCCAACCCCCACTCTGATAAATTCACTTAAACTGTGTGTTTTTCAGCAGCAATGGAAGCGACTGAAATGTCACAGCATCTTCAAGCCCGTGGCAAAAAAACGTGACAACCTTGTTGGTTCGGAACATCGAACCCCCCACAGCTCTTTCCCAAACAAACGCAGCTGCTGAGTGTGTGTTGTTTGCGCTGAAATTGACAAGATGTTGGTCAAGAAGATCATAACCAGCACTCTCCTGACACGTGTTTAAGGGTTCTTCAAATATTCAGTCTTTCCAATTCAGCGTTGAAACAGTTGCCCGCGATATCGAACACGCGGTTGTACCAATATTCAGCGCCAACTCTTTAAAGTCACAATTGCCGCAAAAGTTCAAGTGAGCAACTTGGCAAGACTATACGCTATAGGGATAACACTGCGCCTCCATACCCCAGGCAGGGGGAGCTGTTCGCATGCAGGGCGGAGTCACTTTCGGTTTCAGGAGTATACTTGCCGAAATAAATATATCGAAAATAAGGTTAAGTTTTCGTGGGGCACAAAGGGGAAAAACAGGTTTATCAAGGGTGAACTTTTAGCCAATTAAAACTTGTTCGGTTAATTTTGTTGTCTTTCTGTGAGACAATCTAACGGGGAGGTACAAACCAATACACTGTATGCGTTTAAATAGAAAAACAGTTTTACAAATTGAGTTAACATTTAAAATTGGTGGAACGTAAATATTAATTGGGAGACCGTCCCCCCCCCCCTCTGCCCTCAAGAGATACGCGTATTTGGTGTTAACCTGAAGCTGAGTGTCCTGGTTATACACTTCCAACACATGTAAATGACACATGAAGTGGGGGTGTTAAAATGCAAAGAAAGGGGCTACACCAAACGACAGGCTCACACCCTTCGTGAACACTATGCTTAGATGTGGCAGATGTCCATATCCGATTCGAAATAATCATGTAACAAGCCTTTAAAGGGTCTGTATAATTTATACGTTTGGTAAATACTCATAATAAAATGAATGGCAATCAAAACTTACTTGGTCAGCAGCTTCTGATAGTATAAAGCATATTGAGAAACATTTCACTTTAAAGAAATGTGGTTATTGAAAAAGATCAGTTGTTATCAAAAAACAGTTGAATCTTAGAAGCGTTTCTGTCACTGCAGAAACGTTCCTCAGATTGTGTATTCCATTTGCAGATTATTCTTCCTGCGTGGACATAACCGCTCCAGATGTTCGGCAATATCTTAAAAACGCTACCACCTTTTGAAATGTAATTTGCACACTCAGGTTAGTTTTATGGTATCTACAACTATAGGATTGAAACAAACAGTGGGTTCCAATTACCAAACGCAATCCCTTCAATATCAACTTGCCTGATTATGTTAATGTTGTACAAGTGACGTAGTTTTTGTGTGTGTTGTTTGCAAAACTGCATGGGGTGTTAAAATTGACATAATTGGTGTTGTCACATATAGATACCGGGGAAAAAAATCAAAATCTACACCATAGGGTGTTAAAAAAAACAAATTTCTGCCAACACAATTACATTTGTGTAATATTTTAACACCCTATGATGTTAATTGTGATTCTCTCTTGGATATCTATAATGTGACAACACCCATGGTGTCAATTTTAACACCCCACATTTTGCAGTGTGTTACCATGGGAACAGGATGTTTTTATACCTGCGATCCTCTGTTGCACCAACCTAAACTTTACGCACAGAAAACTTTCTTACCTTGTCTACAAAAACTTTTTTTTCTCTCTCTCGAGGTTTTGCCATGAAGCGTCTTCTTTAATATCGCTCAGATACTATAACGCCTCGGAGGTTTACGCAGTGACTTTTATTCGCAATTATAGCACTAGGTTTTGCCGTAATTATTCGTGCACATTCCTGATATTTGAGCCGATGAGCGCCGTGCCTGTGGGCGCATGTAACCTTTTACGACACACACCTTCATACGTGTGGTAAAAAGATCCAAACAGAAACAGACACAAAGACCCAGGTGGACGCATGCAGGGTACACAAACAACCGACTATAGACAACAACTCACAAATACAACAGCAATCATGAATTGGTTGTGTTTTTTAAATTGTCTTCGCCAAAACAAACAAGCACTTCCCACGGTATCGTTTTGTTGTATAGCCGTATACCTGCCTCCCACGCGGGGAATGCGATATTTTGTAAAATGAACTTTGTTGACAAAAAAACAAAAAGGTAGCAAAAATGATGTCGGTGCCGTGCGCTCCTTCTTCGTCCAACCCGTTTACTCGCTCTCTACCGTTCAATCACCCATTACTGTCCTCGGCATCCAATAATAAAAAATAAAAAAAACCAACCACATCTCCTCTTCATCTTGACTCAGTATTGAGAACTATTTTGAAGGATTGCGACGAGGGCAAAACATCATTTGCAAGAGTGTTTTGCTCGCCAGGACAGGACGACACCGTCCCCAGGGGGACGTCAAACAAAATCTTCCCCGTATCTCGCGATGTCATATCCGCTGGCAACACGGCTCTCGAGCTAAACGATTATTCATTGATGCTGATATAATCCATAAATTATTTCTTGTGCTAATGGATACAGGTAGACTATCCCAAGGTTAGTAGAGTGGTTGGGAGAATACTAAGTCTTTACTCTTAGGAAGCTGTAATAAAACACGAGATGGTTTTTGTTTAGACCTGACACACTATTGCGCAATTCTAGATATCTCGTACTGATTGTAGATGGTGTACAACAAACATCATCCAGCGATCGCCCTTAAGCCGGTTATTTCCAATTGGGGCTTACCATAAAGTAACATCGGTTTAATCTATTTAAGAAAGAAAACTTTCCCCCCTCCGGATTTACTGAAACCAGATGAAACGACAACAGTCGTGCGTGTCAGATTCTTGCTCCTGCATTCAACCCCACAAAACAAATTCTCCGAAGAATCAGAAACGAATAGGTTTTCTCCGGTGAGAATCTAGCTGGAAGCTTATCGAAACAGAGATAGAGCCGAAGCTAAATGAAACCCAAATCCCTCGTAGGCCGAGGCCTGCGAATTAGAAGTGGTAATTTATAGTGAGCGCAATGTAAATGACTAAGTACTTGTGTGTACGCTACAACATTCGCATAAGGACATCAAATTCACCTGTTGTGGTAACCACCGGCATGGTTATGTTTCCTTCTTTCCCCAAGACCACTATAAATTAAATAAACATTGATTTACTGATTAAAGTATTGTTTTTGTTGCGTTGGATTTCCATTGGGTCCTGAGGATAGACTAACATCGGAGACTAGTCCGTGTCGTTACATGCAAAGTCAGCCTCGAGTAGTCTCTCTCTCAAGGGGCTGTAATCGAATTACACTTTGCGTCGAGTTCCCAGACGTGCTTTGGGCAATGCACGTGTCTCTAAGAGAGGAAAGATACTATGACAGCTTGGGGACTGATAAAGCTATCCCACAATGCTCTCCTGTTACGTTCCAATCGATGTAGTGAGGGAAACAATATCTAAAGATGTGTTTACTTAGATATGAATTCATGTCCTTAATACAACAACACACAATTGTAAATACAAGTGGGAACTTATGTGACTGGCCATTTGAAAAGAGAGAGGAAAAAGGTGTTGTGGTTTGCGGAATAACTTTGAATTTGATTCAAACTAAAGCGCGCCTCCAAGAGTTTGCCTCCGGAGATGTCACTTTCAGAATTATTCAGCAAAAAATGAACTCAATAATATAAATGCCGAGAAAAAAAATGTATCTTTTCAGGACCAATTTGAAAACACAGTATTTGAAAACTGTAACCTGTTCCTTCGAAGTCTGATGTCCCAAGCGTGATTTCCACAACAGCTCTATGAAATTTGTTTCTAAAGATCATGCTTGGGTCGTTTATAGGTATGCTGTCATACTTACAATCTGCACACACACAAATAAGTTTAATTTAAAGGATGGGTAGGCATGACCCACGTCTGACCCTCTAGTAGTATTTCAATGGAACATTTGCGCGCATGACTGTCAATATTTTGGCTAAATCGGCCGGTATCGATGTATACAGTGTGTTGTTTCTACGCTCGGCTGCTTTCACTGTGAGATCTCAACCGAAAAGCCACTCCAATAAATATGGGATTCGGTTGGGAATTTCCTACATAAGTGTCATGAATACTAAACTGTGCCACGGGTCGGCTCGAGTGAACACCGGAATTCGGTAGAATATTAGAGTATTGGCACGACGCCATTTAAAGGCACTGTACACGTTTGGAAATTTGTCAAAGACCAGTGTGATCTCACTTGGTGTATCCCAACATATGCATAAAATAACAAGTCTGTGAAAATTTGGGCTCAATTGGTCATCGAAGTTGCAAGAAAATGATGAAAGAAAAAACACCCATGTTGTACAAATTTGTGTGCTTTCAGATAGGAATAAAAGGCTTCTTGCAAGAAGTTTTTTATTATTTTAGTGAGAAATTACCTCTTTCTCAAAAACTACGATGCCTTTAAAGCAAACAGACAGAACAAAATTGTGATTGATTATCCCAGTCATTTACGATCGTAAGAGACAATAATATTTCGTGAGAGGTATTTGTGAATTAAAATTAAGAAAAAGTTGCATTTCACCACCAGTTTATATATATTGGTATAAGATAACGAAATAGAGTCTTAACAAATATATATTACATTTACATGGGTAATACGTAGTATTACTGTAAAAACGGCACAGCATAGCAGGAGTTCAATTACGAAGGTAAACGTATACGTGAATCCGCATAGAGTTGTAACTCAATAAGCTTATAAATAAAAACCATATTCATCATTATTCACCCTCAAGCCAGCTATCTATTGAGTACTTTTTTTTCTGCCCGGGTCTCTATAAGAAATTGCACAAGAATTGATTAAAAACGGAATGCGCACATTATTGTCCGGTGCACACCGCAGGAAGCTAACGGTGAAAGAAGGGGAGTCAAACCGGGGAGGAGGCTCTGATATACGGGCGGGTGTGTGGTGTGCATGGCATTGCGCTTGGTGAATGTCATCCATTGCGATACAGTAAACAACGTACAGCATCTATGCGACTCAATAAAGCAATTAATACACCGACCGCATGGGCGTGTGTGCCTCATTACACTTCTTTTTAGGTCTGGGTTGCCATGGCTGCTCAAGATGCCCCATAGTGTTGCCACGTACACGATGTCGATATTGAGTGGAATCGACTACAATACGCTGCCTCTCAGATGGCACTCAAATAGAGCATGTATACAGCTTATACTAGTTAAAAAAGGAGAAGATAGATGACCCACAATAAAATACTATATTTTCCTTTATTAAAGGGATTTATTGGGTGTATTATATTCGACGAACTGAATGGCCACTTTCATAGTTATCCGTTAGCTAAGAGATTAGCCACCCCCCCCCCCCCATGCAGGGAGTATCCATAGGCATTATTATGTTCGGCGAAAGATGCAGGCAGGGGCAAGGAAATCGAAATAACATTGTTACTCGTACCTTATTTTTCTTTTGTCTTGTTTTCCCCTCTATGTGTGGACCTTAATAATTTACAAATTAATTACAAATGAGAAAATAATAATAATGATTAGCTGTTGCAAACTGCTTACCAACCAATGTGGCCCATGGCGAAGTGCAGGAAATGGGTTAATGGCCTGACGTCTGGACCCTAGCCAGAGTCCTAAGGTTCAAACGTCAGGCCATTAATTACTATTTTTTTCTGCAATTAATTACAATGTAAACAACGTTGTTTTTTTCTGAACCAGATAGTAATGCATTACTGGACTGATTGTCTGGGTTAGATTAGAGCATGGTACCTTCGTAAGCATGCACTGCCTACTCGCAGCAATCGAACGGATGCTACACCTATACTGAAAACCTCAATCGCAATTATTTATTGTGACTGGGTGATAAGTTTTACTGAATGATTTGAATAACAATTGTTCATTAGCCTACATACGATTTTACACAGTTCTAATCGATAACAATACACTACATTTTTTTTTTTTTTTTTTTTTGGGGGGGGGGGGTTTGATAGGGGCACGGCTCTTAGCATGGGGCTCCCTTTGCCCCCTTTTTATTTGATACTTGTATTTGTTTAACCATGAGAGATCATAAAGATGGCAGATTCAACACGCGTGCCTTTATAATGGGCATTGCTTAAGTCTTGCAATTTACTCTTGATTCAATATTTGAATTGATGGTTATATCAATATTTGACGTCGATACAGTCTTCGCTCGTCACGAATCGGCCTATAGGTCTCTTCTTTACAACAGCTATCTGTGTTGTCGACATAAACAGCGCCAATTTTGAAGTACAACGTAATGACCACCGCGTTTGACTGCTCTGCTAATTGTTCACCAACCATGTCGAGTGAGGTTCCCCCCCCCCCGTTTCCCCGCCCCCGGCTGGATCAAACCTTGCAGCTTCTCGTGCACAGTGAAATCCTCACGAGATTTCACTCACATTTATCGCGGGAGTCTGATGTGTACGTTCATGAGCAACTGATGAATTACACTTTTATTTTTGTGACGGTGTCCGGGAAGAACCATCTCATGGGTCATTAAATTCTGAACCAACCGAAAAGTAGGTCATGTGTTGAGGACGACCTTACAGTAGGTCGATAAATAACTCAAGAAAGAAATTTTACGCAAACGACGTCACACAGGTGTATAGGCCTTTTTTTGTAGGCAAACTTCAGTGCGGTTGCCATATGAATTGGTTAAACAGCGTAATATGGTTTACAAATTGTATATTATCATTGAATAGTTTAAAATATAAATTCAGTTGATTTGAGAAGTGACATAACACAGGTATTTTGTGTTCATTACTGAACTGGTAAACAGTTGCACTATACCACGCCACCAAGATGTGGCAGAGTCCGGGAGTTCCCCAAAATGTTCCTACACTGTCTCATGTACTTCTTCTGTAGACCAACAGGAGGGAATCCCGTACAGAAGTATCTCCCGAACATCCTCTTACAGAATTCCTGAGATTCCCAGAACACAATGAAGACACAATGGGGTACACCATGCCATAATCGATCAACCAATGAGACTCTCACAGTATGTGATATCTGTTATTGATTGTCTGCCTGTTGTCTCTCTGCCATTGATTGCCGGGCTGCCTGACCGTCTGGTACTGTAGACACTTTGCCCTTTCCATGAAATATGCTAGCAACATTCACGCATGCGTTCAGACACCAGACCCTCTATTGGTTGGCAAACGCCATAGAGTTGTGCAACAGACAGACGCACAGACGCGTATTGCGTCATTTCACCATCAACCCCATGCAACAAAAGGCGTTCCCTCATTTTGCCCACCAGTGATGTTTAGTGCGCACGCGCGATGTGCAATTTACATATCTCATGGGAAGGGTCCAGTCGGGAGTGCCTCATTATTTCAAGTCAACGTGTCATGCGCTGTAACCGAATATATCATTTTGTAGATTGATTACATTATTTCCCTTCTTTAATCTGACAAATCAATTTTGTTGCGTTGTAAACAAAACACAACCAGCCGAATAAAGTGGCTCCCCACCCCCCTCCTCCGTATTAAAAACGATTACGTCTCATGTATCCGTGGCATCACATTACACCGTACATGTACGCGTATGGATTTGCTACGGCCTTCGTGTCGACTGTCAGTTTAGTCTACTTGACCGATATTTGTTTGTCAGTTCTCGTTTGCCCGCGGCTCTCCTTCATCGATTGGGGGGGATTCACATCAGGTGATTATTGCACCCGGGAGGCGAACAATTATTTGTTAAGATCCTTTGGTCCCGTTGACATCTTTGAACATGAGGATATCGCGCACTTGTAGAAGATGTGAAGACAGGTTTTTAAAGAAGATCAACGGGTATTTGTCACCACAAGTTGAATTTGAATGAAACACAATTATTGGTGATATAAAATGATAAAGGTTGGCGATGTCCCGGGGGCATCTTCGTTGAAGATCGGGTACACCGAGTACTTGTGGCAGATGTCAAAACAGGTTTTATAAATTCAACGTGTAGGCTACGCAGTATTTGACATTGTGTCATCACAAGTTGTTTTTGAATGAAAACAATTGGTGATCAAAATGAAAATTGTCGGTGAAACAATATCCTTCTTAATCATACAGGGTGAGGGTATTAAAGACCACGCCCCGTAGCTGCCATGTTGCATGCTTAGTAAAAACACAACCAGGGGGCTGGGCTCAATCTTAGAACTGCTAAAGACTAAAGTACACACATAACTAAGCATTAAGAACAATTTTGTTTATCAGAGTAAGGTAACCGGCCGAAATACCATGTCACATGTATCTTTTTGTGACTGGTACCCTGCTCATTAATTGCTTAACAGAATATTGCTAGGCACCATTGTCTGCTTGAGGAGCTCTATGTATAGGGCCCATAGCTAACTGGAAATTCCTGGCACAGTTTCAGGTTTCCTTCAAGGTTTTAACAGATACGTAAGCTTTCATAATAATAACAATAACAAACTATGTGGAAATGATCATTAATAATTTGGAATTCAAAATATCTTATACATGAATCTTGTTCTCCCTTAGTTTACAGTGTGCAAGAAGAAACCTCGGACTCTACACTGAGTGTGAAGAGCGCCCCCATCAGTCCCTTGGGGAGAATGACAACGCGCAACTTCTTCGAGAACAAACTTGGTCTGGCCGAGGACCTGAAGTTCATCTCTCGTATGCCCGAGCTTTGCGATGTGACGTTCTTAGTTGGGGAGAGGCGGGAACCAGTGTGCGCAGTGAGAGCAATTTTAGCGGCAAGGAGCAGGTAGTTGTTAGTTTCTGTTTGTTGTTTGTTGTTTTGTTTTTCGGTGAAGGGAACAAGAAATATGGTTGGCATACACGAGCAAACGTGCCGAAATCATGACAAATAGTCCATTTTCGAGTCACAGTGGTCTGAAAATGCCACTCGCTATAAACGCCATTATTAGTCCCTTTGGGCACGAGTGTGAGCGAGTTCTGACTGCGTGATGAAATGTCCACTTTAATTTTTCGTTTTTAAATGTCAATAATGAGCGTTTAGCTACCAATACCTCAAGAGGAATATACACATATTTTTAGGGGGGAAACATCTATTCCAAAATATACACACAAATCCCTTAGAAATTGGCAATCAGAAATTACAAATTTCCCCCCATTTTTGAGCTGTTATGAATGTGTACCATCAACAATAAAACCAAAACAAACAGTAGACAATGGGAGTAAGCTTCCCCAGGACTTCCTATACATAATGAGGGCCCGCAAAGACTAATCACCATTTCAACAAAAAATTCCCTTAAAATACTTGATGATGCATCGGTACTGTTTGAACAGTCTGTTTGCAAACAAATCCTTTAAAAACCTCAACAATTCCAAGTTCCCTATTAAGACCTAGCCAAAAAGCATGGGAAATGTCGAATTACCCTGTGTTGATTCCATTAGGGGGCCTAATGACCGTCCAGTATTTAAGAATTTCTACAATAATTGTAAATAAATCTCTTAAGCCTTGGGCTAGTAATAGCCATTCCTGGCTGAAATCAGTCATGTCTTCGACTGATGGCTTCCATGGCTTGATGGTTAGAAATGTGTTTTATC
This sequence comes from Plazaster borealis, assembly GCA_021014325.1. Classification (NCBI taxonomy): domain Eukaryota; kingdom Metazoa; phylum Echinodermata; class Asteroidea; order Forcipulatida; family Labidiasteridae; genus Plazaster; species Plazaster borealis. Next base: position 11,742,820 of record CM037467.1, read on the forward strand.
TAGTCTAAAGGCTCTTTTCAGATGGTTTAGACTATCTGAAAGGAATTGTGTTCAAAACAATTATGACACGATACACAAATAAAAAATTACTGTTTGAAATAGTACGATGGTGTAAGCGTGTGCGTACATTCCGAGGGCGTCACCGAAGGTATTATTCATAATTTTGATTTTGCACGAGTTAAGTACAAGTAATGTTTTTTTTTTAAAGAGATATCGCCTTACTCACAAGGCCAGACGGGCACTTCAAGGTGAGGGCTACACTTTAACTGATTTGGGCCGGCTGTCGACACAAATCAACTTTCACCAGGGGCACGTTGCCACCATTACTAGCGCTGAAACAGGGTTAATCCCTTCACAGTCTGTTATGATGTAGGCATCATGGTATCATCAACTAGGAGCCTGGCTGGTAGAGCAGAATGCACTACCTTCCCAACTTTACGTAAACGTTACGTAACATCGTTGAAACCTTAGAGAAACGGTCAATTCTCTATTTTTAAACACAAACAATGGCAACGCACGGCAACTTCATGGCGGGCAAACGCAAGGCTCTATACACAAACATGTACAGTACACGCGTGCCGTCTGCTAAAAATGTCCTCACCGTTTAATGCATTTTGTTGTCTCAAAAAAATAGTATTTTGGAGCTTACCTTCTGCCTCATTCTTTCAGGGTTTTCCACAAGCTTCTCTACACCGGCACCGTCACGCCTTCAAGCAGTCCTCGACGCCGTGCCAACAGCATGGAGAGCCGCTTCGCTCGGAAGACGGTCTCGTTCCTCACACGCTCGAAGAGTAATGGCGACCCGGACGGTGTCAACAGCGCCGCCAAGAGTCCGAGAACGGTCATCATCGAGGAGTTCGAACCGACCGTGTTCTACAAGTTGGTGGAGTATTGTCATACAGGCTGCGTGGTTCTGAATGCTGATACAGTTTTAGGTTGGTCTCAGTAATTTACCCTGACATAATCTAATACAAAAAAGAAGACCTATAGATTTCTTTTCATTTGAATTCTCAAAAAAAATTCAAGTTTGGTTTTAGTTTACAGTCTGTGGATCTTGATTATTATGCACAAAGCAACGTATTTTGGAAAGTTTTGAAAGGGCACTTTTTTTTTCTCCAAATCTTTGCTGCTTGGAATTGCTCCTTGTCCTGAAAAGTTGTTCAACAATAAAACACATATAGTGTGCTGTAATTAGTGAGTTGTTATTTTCAATAGCCCCTGGAAGTACAAACAGCGGAACATACGGTCCGCACTTTGTTCGGAGTCCTAAAAATGTTGTTCTACAATAATGGCGGACCGTGTTTTGTCATGAAATTACCAAAAAAACATGGGATATTTTTGTGAATCATTACATTTTACTTTTTAAAATATCTTTCGAACCATATTCATTTCATAACGAACGCTTTTTGTAGCCAAAGGCGCCCAATCCGATGGCATTGTGCCTTTTTCAATTTGTTAAAGGAACCTTTAGCTTAAAAACAGTCAGTTTACGATAAATGCCTATGTCAGTTTTACATCTTTCAAGTATTCATTTTGTTTGTTGATGATTTTCAGGCCTTATGAACGCAGCAGACCACTACGGCTTGGACGAGTTACGGCGAGCCTGTATCGAGTACATGCATGTCTGCTTGAATCTCAGCACCGTGTGTCTTCTGCTCTCCTCCGCTGAGAAATACATCCAGTACAAGGCCACCAAATCGCTGGTCCAAAGGGTACGAAAACAAAATCACCGTCAGTTTTCAGCCATAGCTATTGACCTTTATCACGGTGCGCTCATCGTGCCTTTCTTCTATTAGATCCAATGTACGGCCATATCCGAATTAGCGGCTACAGCTACGGCTACGATTGTTGCTAAGGACATACTGTACCTTAATGATCTGTAGCCGCCAATTCGGACACGGACTTACAAAACTGAGGCTGGACGGAAAAGACAGTCTGGTCCCTTTCATGATAAAATAATTAGACACAGATGATCACACCATGATAAAGATATGTTGTGCCTAAGAGTGGACTGTGTCAAACAAAGTTATGATAATCTTTATAAATCTCAAGTGAGATTTCCGACGTTATAAACTAACTATTTCCAACCAAAAGAAAATGTGAGGAAATGTCAGTTTTTCCCTCCTGTGTTCAGAACAGTGTTCAAAATTTAAAGTCAATAACTTCAATCTCTTGTTGTTTGTTACAGGCGTTAGAGTTTGTGGATGACAACGGGGAAGATGTTCTTCGCTTTCCCGCCTTTTTAAAACTCCCCCAACACGTGGTCCGTCTCATCTTGTCACGTGACGAGCTCCAGGCAGATGAGCTGACTAAGTTCCATGCCGCCCTTGCCTGGAGTACCCTCCACTTCCGGAACACGCCCGGAACGACGCTCAAAGGCGCCATGGCTCCGTTCGTAGACACCATTGCGTTTCACCTGATCCCCGCCTCCACCCTGATGCAGGAGGTGAAGGATTCAGGTGTGGTACCAGACCAGAAGATCATGACTGCCCTGGCGTTCCAGGCGGACCCCGGGAGCGTTGATGCACGAGCCCTCTCTGCGACCCCCAACCGCCTCAGGTTGTCCATGCTCAGTCTGTCCCTCGAAGACCGCTCGGCGATTGAGAACGCCGTTGACACGGACCGGACGGATCTATCGGATGATGACGACGGTTCCGATGATTGCATCAACGAGTCTAGCAGCCGAGGATCGGTAGGCTCGCCGGCAAAATCACCCGAACTTCGGCGACTCAGCACCGTGGATTCTGACGACGGACTCGGCACAAACAACTGCACCGACCAGACACTGTTTGAAAACGAGGAGCATGATGAATCTGGTCACTATGACAACACCTCAAACACTATTTTTGAGAGTATCCCAGACAATCACGAGTACCACTCAGAGCGCCCTCAGTCGGCGGATGAGTTCTCTACGTGCACGGCGACGTCACTCAGCAATTTCGATTCGATGTCGATGTCGACAAGCTCTGACGTCACCGACAGCAGCAGTGCTGGTGGAAGCTTCGGTAGGGCGGACCAGAAGATTTCCGTTCACTCAACGGGGGTCAAGTCACCGATTCCCGGTACCCCACTCTGAAGGAAATCTGCCTTGCTCCTCGACCTTGCCATTATCAGTTTGAATGTCGGTGACAGAAGAGCTCTTTTCTCGATGTTTACATGAGCGACTTCGAGCAAAACATTTGATCAAAAGCTGTTCGACAACCACATTGTCGACACAAAACCCAGCTGAGCTGTGTCTTTATGACGCTAGGCTAGACGCCGCAGGAAGATCAGCCTAGATCCCGGCGATCCCGGTGTTGTTTTTGTGGTGTTGCTTCTCTTCGCCTCGGAGTATTACGTAAAGCCTGACAGTATTATGAAAACAAAGCAACTGCACGCTGTTAGCTGTGTGAAACAGTAAGATATCTACCAGGTCTAGAGATAACATGGCCTTCCGACATTACGGAAAATCTTTTGATTCAGTTTCCATTGTTGGGCTTCTCTCATTGGTCAAAGTACGTCACGTGTATTTTATTCAGGCAACGGTTATTTTGTATGGTCAGTAGTGGCGCTGTAACCGCTTTATGTGTGGCGTCACTGTCTATACATTGTTCTATCGATATCGTAACATGATTGTTCTCATATCGCGAAATCAACTTATGTCAATCGATTTGTGGGTATTGATAGTAATTGCGATAATCATTGCTGCTTGGAGGTGAAACTACAGATGGCATGGGTTTCAACCCAAACCATTGTGGGTACTTTGTTTAGGTTAATACAGGATTGGTAAGGATAAAAACATCAGTGTTTAATTTTTGTCTGGAAGCTTACTGTTATGAAGTTCAAATACCATTAATCTGTGAAATATTTCCCTCTGAAATGAAGTCATATTCGAGAAAACTATATCTGAAAACCTTTAAAAAAAAAACCTTTAGAAACGCAACTGATAAGCTGATATCGGTTGTTGCAACCAAACTTAAGGACAATGTGTTTACATTGTGCATGGTTTTCCACTATTTTCTTTTGACCCACACAACGGATTAAGCCCAAATTTTCACAGGTTTGTTATTTCATGTATTTTGTTGATCACCCAAAACACGAACAGTGTCTGCGACTAAACTATTTTGTTAGCTCTACCGATCCTGTGTAATACCTTTAAGGTTTTCTTTTCTTTGTTTTATAAATGTACTGTGTAGAGATAATGTTGGTACTCGGATTATTCCTCAGAGAAAAGTGTTGTGTTGTCATTCGATTTGTCAACCTTTCCTCTCGGCTGCTTGAGGATTAATCAAGTAAATACAAAGTTACGGTGAATGTCAATAATTTTAATTAAAGACCAGCTTGAACGAAAGTGGCAACAAGTGACCTTCGCTGAAATTCAATAAAAATGTGTTCAATCAATAAGGAAACTGAGTTCACATGAGAGTGCAGATTTTAATTGTAAACAAAACAAACAAAAACAATCATTTTTAATACCCTTCTCCGGTGCTTTTCGGAAAGATTTGCACTCACGTCATTCATTTTTTGTGGGAGCTCCGTTTTGTATAGCCACTTTGTTGCAACATGGAGGTATAACAAAGCAAAATGACGTCAAAGTTTTGTCATTTTAAAGCACACCTTCAACTGCGGAAGTGTAGCTAGTTTTTTCAAAACCGTGAGGTTGGGGCATAATTTTGTACAATTAAAGGATAAACAAACACAATATAACGAGTTTAAAATGGCATTCCCGTTAAAAAATATTCGCTCAAGTAGCTGTTTAATGTTCAATTTTTTTTAGAACTATACGCTCATGTACCGGTATGATCTTTGAATTTGTTATGAGTTAATATTAGTATTTAAATGTGCTTTTTTTTACTCACAATCGAACTCCTTTCAGAAGCAGGACAACTTTGTTTAGATACCTATCTTTTGCAACGTCACAGCCGCGAGTTTTGCCGACCAGTGTGTGGTTGGCAAAAATGCGGGCAGCCTTTACTGCAAAAAAGTATATTAATTAGCCAACAATGCCATCAAATTAATACCCATGATTAATTATTACTGAAATCCATTTTCTACCCAAAACAACAATTGAACGTGTACTTCATAAACAAACACTTATGATTTTTTATTAATAAAAATGGCAAATTATTGCCAAGCCAGTTTAAAATAAAAACCAATTCTACTCATGGCCTCCCATACACAAATGGCGGCCAACATTAGAAACAAACGAAAGGTCCATGAAGACAATTCACTTCGTGATTGTAATTATGTTCACTAAACGAACAAAGGATAATTATTATGTTAAATCCATAGTGAATTTGAAATGTCTAAACTCCCTATATAATGCTGAGACTAAGCAAACAAAATGCTTACCGATTCCCATTGCCTACCATTGGTGATACCCTTATAGATCCGCATAGACCGCTTATACCTGTCGTACAACACATTTACAAAAGGGCCACCAGGACCTGAACCTCCCGCAGGCACAGTTTGTCCGTAGCCCAATGGAAGAAAACGTTCAAGACTGTTATGAAGATTGCACACGTACGACTTTTATCAACTTTTTATAATGAAGAAAGGGGGCACATCTCAAAACCTGTTCAGCTGTTATTTTTTTACCGTTTTTGATTTGATGTGCTATATATAGTTACGATATGAAATGGAAAATATCTCATGTGCTCAGTGTAGTATCTTGCCTGCCAGGAAAAGCCCAGTAATTCAAAATTCTTTCTTTCTTTCTTTAATTATTTATTTTTGCTGAACATAACAGTAATTGAAATAAAGTAACCAAAAAAAAAACATGCGATCAACTCATCAAGGAGTTGAGCCAAAGAAGACTGCTGTACAAATCTACTTAAGATTTTTTTTACGAATGAAGATGTTGCAGAAACATACTACGCTTTGTACGCTATTGTACTTTTCGACAGTAGGGTTTGAGCTAATTCTCATCAACAGTACTTAAGCAACATGCATCGTCAGAGCCCAGCATTATCCTGAAGACCATCAGAGCATACTAATCGAAACGTCGAGTTGTTACACCACCGGCTGCCGCTCTTTTCAGAAACACCACAAACTCATAGAGAGAGATTATTACATTCGCTGTATTTTGGGCCGGCTGGTGGCGTATGTGAACCGAATTCACCGAAAAATTGAGAGAGTTGCGACAACTTGCGATTAGAAGCCATTTTGTGTCACACACAAAATTCAGCATGGGCGAACACAGGGTACCAGACTAGAATGCGCATTGTGTTGTGCTGCATTTGGACCGAAAATAGCGTCCAGCAACCACGTGACCAAAGAAAACTGGTCCCTCGAGGTCGCAACTCTCTCATCCAATACACAGCTCTGGAATTTACGTGATGCGAAACAAGTAAACAAAGTGGACTTTGTTGCCATTGTTGTTATTATTATTTGTTATAGATTTCGTCTTGTGGTAGGAGAAAACAACATGCAGGCAGTTACAATAAATTAAAACTGTAACTCTGATATAAAGTCCGATTGGCAATATTTGAAGGCACTGCCGTCCCCCAGGGGCCAATTTTATAGCACTGCTAAACGGTAAGCACATTTTCGTGCTAACTATAGCAGAACAATTTGCTTAAGCGTAAGCGTATTTCACAAGTCAGCAAGGACATTAGGCAGCCAGCTTGCGCATCCACCATGGATTTGCATTGTTACGTCATTATTTTCATATACAATAAGCACTGGAAGGTTGCTATGTGATGTAAATACTTTGTGACTGGTTCTTTGCTTATTTCTGCTTGGGAAACAAAATATACAAAGCGATTTTACAGGGTGATAAAGTGCAAATATAGCCATCAGAATGTCATTTAATAATAATAATAATTAATACTAATTTATTGAATTTATATTGCGCTCTCTCCAGGACCAGCCTGTTCGAGGGCGCATAACAATAACAATTTAATGCATTGTGATTATTACAGTTATTAATTTTACAGGTGTAAATCTTTCAATAAATCAAATCGTCTATTTTTATTTCGGATTCAATGTAAAGGTACACGTAAACCTGTCAAAAACCAGGACTGTTGAAAATAACAACTCCTGAAGTATGAATAATTACTGTAAATACCTCATCTTTACGCATAATTGTCTTGCTGTTGCTATGGTTACGATATCACTGTCAAATCAGTATTAAAAAATGATTTCATCAATTAATGAAAAATAATCTTGTGCTGATCAAAAGGTTCTTACAAAGTTGGTTTATTAAGTGACGTGCGAAATCAACAGGATCACCAGCATCCTACCCCCATACTCAAAGCAGCATTTCTAATGTTCCTATAATTTGTAAGGGATATATCCAATGTCAGATCGACTTGCGTGCTTATACGAAATGAACCATGAAATTGGGGGGGGGGTGGTTCACGTTCCCCTCCCATGCATGGGTCCGCATAAATCACTTCATGATGCCATCGGTCACTCATTGAGTGTCCGTTTTTAATTAAACAGTCGGTACTCCACCTTTACAAAAATTCAAAAATCTAAAAAATGCCAAGTTCCCCAACCAACTATACACACAGCCAAACAGCATGCCAATTGACTTGTTACCATCGGGGGGGGGGGTGGGTCCAAAAAACATCCATCAATTACTAGCTCTCCCGGAATTCCCATAGGAATTGTACAGCAGTTACTTGACCTTGGAGTCAATAGCCACTACTGGGTGAAATGAACCATATGGTTTCCAGATGGCTTCTTCTGTATACTTGTACAATGGCTGTAAGCAGTGACCTGAATTTGTTTTATTTGGTCAAAAGGGTCCATATCTAATGGTTTGGGCCGTTTGAAAATGATTGTTTGTTCTTCATAAATATTTATTACACGCTAATATCAAAACGGTCACTCAAAAAGTGACCGCTGCTGTCCGAGTGTGAATTTTTTGTTTCACGGTGTCAAGCAGGGTTTTTAGTCATACATAGTTTTACTTTACAAAAGCGACCTGTTAGCTAAACCCCATCGGCAGTATAAATAAGCAGCAACAACAGAGTCCAGCGTTCTCGTGAAGACGATCAGAGCATACCGATCGAAACGTCGAGTTGTTACACTGCCAGTTCTTGTCAGAGCCACCACAACTCATAGAGAGAGTTTTATGTACATGGTGTTTCCTCAAACATGGACTTCATAGGGTGCGTTCGATTAGCTTCCCGGGTCGACCCAGATCTCCCCCGTTGCATTCGAATAGCTTTGACGTCAGTCTCGGGTCAGCCCGAAGTGCCCTGCTTGTGGACGGGTCACTTGGGGCTGACCGAGTTGCATGACGTCACGACGAAAAACTTCAGTAATGGCCACCATTTTAATTGTAATTCAGCGGGACACTTTCTGTAAGTTTGACACACATTTCACCCTTAAAACAGCGACTTTGTGAGCATTAAGTATTTTTATATTCGAGGACGAAAACTTGTGTTTCCACCTGGGCTTGTACAATAATTTAACGTTGCAGTTTTACCTTGAGAATAATTATTTTACGATCTTTTCGTGAATCCACGGACGTAATGCACAACATGAAAATAGTTCCGGGTCGGCTGTCCCGAGGTGCATTTGTGTGATTGCTGGGGGAAGTTGGCGTTCGATGAGCTCATGGCAGGGGCTCACCCGGATGAACACACTGGGGTTGACCCGGGGAAGCTAATCGAACGCACCCATAAAATGGCGCCACCGCCTGCCCAGTGACGGCCGTTTCATGCTCAGACGTAAATAATTAATTCCTGAATGAAACAGCCGTTGGTACGCTTTACCCACTTTGTCAGTAATTAAAACATTTTCTGAGATGCAATCAATTGTAGTTCCAGGGTCTCATACACATTCAATTCGAATGTAAAGCCGATTATCATTTTATTTATACTTGAAATCGTAGTGTTGCATTAAAATGCCCATCAACCTGTGACATAATATCTATACCTGGAAGAATTGATTGGGTAAGATGATTTCATTTACTGAATACCTACTGACGTACATAAAAAAAGGGTCCCGCACAAAAGTGTTGATTTGAATCACAACTCAAGGTCCCTGGTCTATTTACATTGCATGCCAGGCAAGTGTAATGCGTAAATAATGTACCTATGGAAATTCAAGTGCACCCAAGCATTTGGCCAAAGACAGATTAACCACACCAAACACGGCGGACATCAAACAAATGCAATAACCCATCGTGTTTGTGGCTGATGGTGCACTGTGCATTCTCTTACCAAGCTCTTGCAACCCTCGATCCTTTAAACAAAATTATGCCAATAGTTTGTATCGATATAGACACTGCCAGTTATTACACCATTGTTGAAGATCTTCGCTTTACTGTTTGGCGTGGAGGGAAGATTGTGGGCAGTGAAATCTCTAAAAACCTCGTGTAATCACATGACATGCTAGTGTGTCATGGCTGAAGACCAGGCAGAAACAGTCCCACTGAATGCACAGTGCTCCCCTAGAGCATCTACAGATGAAAAATCCACCAGCTTCTTTTTACTCAAGGTGAGTGGGATAATAACTCTGGTTTAATTTAGTATTTCCAATACGTTTTAGGCCAACACCTTTCAGGGGTATTGGTATGATTTTCGAAAACAAAAAAAACCACACCTTTTTAGGGTAATTAATTTGCTAATTGACTACAATTACCCTTTTTGCACACTCTTGCAGTACCCTACTGTTTTCGACAGTAGGTAGGAAAATCCTAATTAGCCTGGATAAATTAAGTCATTTAAATTTTGTTCTAAGCCCAACACATTTCAGAAGGGTCTATGTGTAATTTTAGCAACAACAACAAAATCAAAATATTTGTCAGGGTTATTTATTTGCTAATTACATAGAATTAACCTTTTTTGCACTTTTTTTTTGCAAAAAAAAACCCCAAAACAAAAACCAACCCTTAAAATATGTTCATCCCACCATCACAAAAACACTAAATATATGTATACATGCTGCGTGTACAGCCAAATGGTCCATAAGGAAGTTATCCAGCCTTGTCGAATTTCTGCCCAGATACAAGGATTATTTATAGAAATTGTGCAAGATCACAATCCCTGTCGCTAGGCCTGCGCAAAACGTTGCACTTTTGCCGTGTCGAACTCAAGTGATTTTCACACGGCAAAAGTGCGGCAATTAAAATGAATTAGTGACAAACGTCGAATTTAGTAATGAAATAGTTTGCCGCACTTTAACTCTTTCACGCGCCGACCGGGTGCTAGCGACTGGGTTAAATCCCTTCAGGAAAATAGTTGTAAAACGAAAAATAAAGATTGCACAGCCACACAGTTTTCAGGATGGGGAAGAGGACTCTTGAGGTTGCTATTGTGACCTGTTTTGGGGGGATCGCCATTTGCAAAAAGAAAACGAGTAAACAATTAATGTGTCCATAGGATCAGTTTATCACTAAAATAAATGGTGCATGAAAGGGTTAAAGTAATTCAATATGGCCACGCGGGAGAAAATTGCAAAAGAGTCATGTTTCATTATGGCAATTCGAGCTGTGACACTTAAATATTAATGGCAAAATTATAATATTGTTCCCTACATTAATGTTGTCCTTATTATTACTATCGTTGGTGAGTGGCGTTCATGTTCTTTTTAAAGGTATATCGTACACGTTTGGTAATGACTCAAAACAAATATTAGCATAAAAACTTACTTGGTAACAAGCAACAGAGAGCTGTTGATAGTATAAAACATTGTAGGAAACTCCCTCTGAAATAACGTAGTTTTTGAGAAAGAGGTAATTTCTCACTAAAATAATAAAAACTTCTTGCAAGAAGTTTTTATTCCTATCTGAAAGAACACAAGTTTGTACAACAAGGGTGTTTTTTCTTTCATCATTTTCTTGCAACTTCGATGACCAATTAAGCCTAAATTTCCACAGGCTTGTTATTGTATGCATAATGTTGGGATACACCGTCAAGTGAGAACACTGTTCTTTGACAATTACCAAACGTGTACAGTGCCTTTAAGAGTGTCAAATACAGCTGGGGTGCCTCGTGGAGATGAACAAAATCGCTAAACGAGGAGAAGAGTTTGCTGTCATTATATTCCACCATCTTGTTGTGGTTTTACTAAGCAGTTAATTGTCTACTCCAGAACAGCCATACGTGACACTGCTCTTCGTGGCTTGGAGCTTGTCCGGTATCATCAACCCTAAGGGGAGGGGCCACTTAATCATTCCACACAATCACTAACTAAGTAATTTCTCTAAAGTCTAATGACCGGGGGGGGGAGTCAAGTTCCTTGATATCCTAGAATGGACCATTCCACATATCTTAGAGGGGGAGGGGTCAGGCCCCAGATACATTTTTACAGGATTTTTCAAGAAAAATATTGGATGGTGTGGTAGTAAATAAGGGCATTGCAGCCATTGAGAACTCAGATAATTAGAGAAATATACCAATTACTGGTTGCTAAATGACTTAAATAATATTAGACAATAGCTGGGCATGTAAAGAAAATACTTAGATGTAAAAATTATTGGGAAATGCACATATTTATTAATATTTAGTAATAATGGCCCTTTTGTCCCTTGGGATAAAGTGGAGGGTGTTTCCACGCCCCTGAAAGGTCAGCTAATTGGGAAAAATAAATCAATTACTGGGTAACTAATGAACTCAAATAATTCTAGACAATTGCTGGGCATGTAAAGAAGTCTCTTATATGTAAAATATTATCGGAAATGCACAGAAAACATGTTTAATATATATTGGATGGTGTGGTGTGATCTATTGGACCCTTCAAGGATTTAAGTATAGTCTATGGAGTTCCCGCAGTGAAGGGTTTTAAACAACTGAACATGTAATATTAGACAAACATTAATATAGGGCTAAAAATAATATAAATTGGTTAACGAGTACCAAACAATTTCATAAAATAGCCAAGCGTCAGTACGTGCATGATTGAAAGAAAGTAAAAACGAGATCGTGTTGTGATGATTTCTCGACGACATCAACAACAACACCAAAAACAACAAACTGAAACGGAAATATGAACAGTTTTAACATATTGACAAATTTATACCATTCTTTGGTGTCATGTCAATACGAGCGTCTTTATACCCGTTGTCTTTATTTGACTTTAGCTTGTCGAGAAAAACGCAGTAGATGCGGTTAGACGACTTCTTGAGGTGGACAGCATCGATACCAGTGTCTGTGATGAACTTGGAAGGTCGGTGATGGTCATTGCCATCGATCAAGATAACTACGGTGGGTTTCTTCTTTCTTTCGTTGTTGTAAATTTAGGAGGTCGGGGCACAATTCCCACGGCTTGCCGGTTTTTTTGTTTGTTTTTCCCCCATGGGACTTCGGAAACATGCTTATCATAAATCGGTATTGATCAATCTTTCCAATAGCCAATAATGTTCTTTGTTTCCCTTTTCCAAAACACATTATTATTCAACAAATTCCATCAAATTGGCGAGACTAGTATCTCAACACCTTATGTTTGTCGGGAATTTTGTGTGCAATCTTTACGTGTTCGATAAATTCGAAATGGGAGCTGAGATTTAATTAGACTTATAATTTCTTTCACACAAAAAACCCACCCAAAACATTCAGGTACATTTGGTACTGGAGTAATACGACAACTATCATAGGGTTAGAATTAACATGCAATGGCAGGAAATTACCAAGGCCATGACAGTTTATGAGTATTGTTTTTTTTTTTAGGACATCTCGACCTAAACGGCATGTACTAGCTGGCAGTTTCCAGCTGAGTAGGTTTGGCTGTACAATTTACTTGTCAACAACATTGAAACCCCATGCCACGGTACTGACTCAAAACGTAATTGTTTCGGTTTGTACCGTGCTGTGATTGAGCCATGACTGTCAGAATATTGCACTTTTTATATGATCGCTTGATTAAATTTTGTGTATGAATGTGAATGTCAATCTTGTTACAAATTTTTCCCCAGATATGATCCAGTGCCTGTGTGAGTTGACCCGTGACCCCGGGGATGCATTATTCCATGCTATTGAAACGCACAGCGCTCAAGCGATAGACACAATGTGTGATCACCTACCACCTGAAGTAAGTTAACAGATCAACCCAAAAATATTTTGTCGAAAACAGTGGTAGTTTTTAAAACCCAGCTTTGTCATTTGCTGTTTGGACAAGACACTTTGGGACGCTAGGTGGCAGTATATAGACCTACCAGGTAGTTTTTCACTGTATTTACGTAATATGAGAATAGGCAAATTCCCGGTAAGTCTGCTGCCACCTATCGTCCCTAAGAATTATCAATTGGCATTTGGGCTGTCCCTGTCTTAGTCTGAACATCTAACGTCACTCTTCGAGACGCGTGAATAACGCTATAGGTACCACGGACTTTCGAAGCTGGCAGGTTCCTGCCAGATTTACCTTTGACCCCGAATACTGACACTCACTCGTGTGCGTTATGTCAGTCTGATATTTATGAGTCATTGCATTTGTTATGTCTATCCAATGTAACTATTGGGTTTGTAAGACCAATGCCAATCTTTTTCTTTTTCTTGGTAATGAAATAACACCTATAGGGAGGAGATTTCACTGGACACTTGACACTTGTCAAAGTTATTTTGTAGTAATTTTAAACTACTCTTTTTTACCTCAATGCAGGTCGCTCTAACATTGTTTCTATCAAGATACACTTTTTAAATGGTTGATTCTCCCTTGAATAAATTCTTTGAGAAAAATTGTCATCAAAATATGGATACCTTTAATATTGGAACTATTTTACAAACCTATAAAAACAAAAGTCAGCAACTGAACTTGTTAAAATCTTCTCTAGAAAAAAGTGGAGGTTCTAAACCGGTATCCGAAGAGCCGTAGGTGGCCGCTGACAACGGTACCGCTTCTACTAGCAGCACGACAAGAAAACAACATCGCCACAGTAAAGGTAATAATTCCGTACTTAATTAAAATGTTCTTGACAAACAAAGAATTATTTGTTTTTTTGTTTTTTTTACTTTCAATCTCTCCATTTCCTCCAGAGATAATAATTAATCTGCAGGAAGTAGAGCCACGAATTAAAACTGGGTCCACTCAGACTATCCCACCGGTAGAATGTTGGCTACATTTGGTGATAAGGCTTTTTCTGTGACAGCCCCTAAGCTTTGGAATGCGCTACCGTTTCATATATCTTTTTAAAGCCGCTTTTATAGTTTGTTTTGATGGTTTTGTTCTTTTGAGTCTTTGGACATGTAAACAACACACTTTAGATAAAACAATCGTTGAAAAAAAAACAACACAAACCCCTCCTAACCTGAGGGAAAAAACAGGGACGTTGCAGACAAACAGGTGCCTTGCTTTAGGGTAATGAAATAACACCTATAGGGAGGAGATTTCACTGGACACTTGACACTTGTCAAAGTTATTTTGTAGTAATTTTAAACTACTTTTTTGTCCATGTCCTCAAATGATGTACCGGTAATATATACCTGTATTGTTGTTTGCAAGACGTTGATCAATCACGGCGCAGTGATACCACCTCTAGAAGAACTACACCAGCGAGTGTCTAAAGAAAGATATGGGAAATTCCTGGCACTGCTCCACTGGTACGAGGCAAATAGCAACGATGCGTACATCATGCTGACTTCCGAGGACCCGGTGAAAAGGATCTTTGAGCTGGGTCAATCTCTTGCACAACTTGAGAGCTCCTTCAAAGTAAGAATTATTTATTGAGGGACAAAACAGGGTTTTTTTCAAACTCTTGATTGTGATTTTGATTGTTTAGCCACCTTGACGATCCACTGCAGGATGAAGGCCTCAGCATGATATCTCAAAATGTTTCTATTCTGTGCTTGTTGATCAAATGACTGTCCCCCAGTTTTGTTGCAGCTTGTCTCTCCATCTTTTTCTCTGGTGCCCTCTGTTCCATTTAATCCCATATGGAAGATTTGACAGCGCGCACGTTCACAAGGGTTTTGCGTTGTTGCGTCACTCATCTGCTGTTACAAGAACCATCGGCAAGCTAGCGTGCCTTTTGCTTTGCTTTTGGCCGGCTAGCAATTAACAGTTGAGGAAAATTTTTATTTTTTGTTTTTTCCATTAAGGGTGAAAATTTGATTAAAAAAAAACAAAAAAATTATAAATCAATTAATGACTTTTTAAATTAATGACTGTAGCATAAATGCTACATTTGGTTATAACGTCGCGTTGTTGTTGTTTTGTTAACGCGCATGTAAAAAATACACAGTAGCAGATGTGCTACAATGGTCTACAATGGTTCATACATGTACATACAATGTACATACAGCATTACATGTACGTGAACACAGTGACCATAGGTGCATATCTGCTACATGTGTTTATACAAAAATCCTGCTGATAGGCTTACACTTATTTCTTTGAAATGCAAACTTGTTATGAATCTGCTGGGTATTGTGGAGGAGATAAACAAGCATATATTTATCGGACAATCACCTCGAACTTGATAGCAGACCATGAAATACACCAAATTTCCGGAAACTGCCGACCATTCAGTACAACATTATGACCGTGCAGAAAAATGCAACTAGATGGCTAACTATAGCCAACAGAGGGGGCTATAACACTTGCATAGGAGTAGCATGAATGCTTCAATGGGTTGTAAGGGCTGTTTTGTAATAATGGAGGATGGAATGCTGGACCAAAGTTGGGTGTAGCAAATATGCTACAATGGTGCATATAATAGAAATTCTGCCCTTTCACTTAGAAGTGACAACCGAGTTCGAAGATCGCAGATGGGCTGTGTTCATTGACAACTCAAAGATAGGAGTTGCTCTTCAAAAAATATATTAAAATGGTGTCAATAAGCGTTTTAAAGACATAGATGTATTTAGTACCCGTTTAAAGGTCTGCATACGTTTGGTAATGACTCTGAAAGTTAATGGCAATATATTAAACTTACTTGGTAAGAAGTACAGCAGCTTTGGATAGTATAATGCATTTTGAGAAACTTTTCACTTCGAAGTACTGCGGTTATGGGCAAAGATATTACTTTTTATCCCCAAAAATTTGAATCTGAGAAGCGTTACTGACAGTAACGTTTCTCAGATTGTGTATTCGAATTGAAGATTACTCTTCCTGCGTGGACATAACCATTCCAGATTTTCGGCAATATCTCAAAAACGCTATTACCTTTTGAAATGAAATTTTCACAAGTTAGTTTTATGGTATATATCTACAACTATATAGGATTCAAACAAACAATGGGTTCCAATAACCAAACGTATACTATCCCTTTAAGCTGAATTTTCAGAACATGGCACAAGCTTCAATAATCAGAACGCAATGCCCATCAGTAAACAAACAACCAGACAACAGGACCAAATCAGACAAACGACCAAACAAATAGAAACAAACAAAAAAATTACTTTTCTGATGATACGTTTGAATTTGAATTTTCAGGTGCCACGGTTCAAACAAGAATGTGAGAAAATCGAAGACAAGCTTTCTGCCCTCAGCGTCAAGATGTTGAACCTGACACGAGATGATAAGGAGGTCGAGTTGCTCCTGAATGGTGGAAGGAAAAACACGCCCCATCCCTGTGTGCCAGTTAGAATACGTCAAGCTCTCGATGTAGGCTTTAAAGAAGTAAGAATTGCCTGAAGAGGAAACTAGAGCTTCGATGATTGAGATGTTTAAGATGTTGATGTTTAGCGTGTATTTGTGGTGGAATGGTTTATACCACACCGAACTCAGTTATGGCTGAATCATTCGGGGTGTATGTTCGAATCCCTTTCACACTTGATTATAAACCTAAATAGATTGCGTCCGACAACCCATAAATTGGTAAATAAGGGAATGTAGATATTGTTGTTGTGTTCGATAAGCTATCCGTAAGTCATTTAGCAGCCGGTGCCGCATACTCCAAAGGAGTTGGGATTTTTCATAGGAATGCTACCATGCTGACGAACAGGGAAACATAAGTAAGACAATTAAAAGCACCTACAAATTATGCCTCGTTGTAAGTTGACATGAAAATACAATTACCTTTAACCTAATGTAGATATATTGCGTTAAATGGACCAAGTTCAAGATGTCCGCCTTGTAGCAGAGACACGCTACAGTTAAACAATGGGGGCTTTTGGGACGCTAGGTGGCAGCAAACTTACCAGGTAAATCCACTGTTCTCGCTAATGTGCGCATGCTCAGAACTACGTAAACAGTGAAAATTTACCTGGTAAGTCTGCTGCCACCTAGCGTTTTAAAGTATCCCATTATTATTATATAAACCTTAAACCATTCGCGTCATCCCTTTTTCAGTTTGTGAGCCATCCGAGTTGCCAGGACTATATGGTATCTCAGTGGCAGCTTTTGTCACAGTACGACGCTCATCTCACCGGCGGGTCATGGGTCAAGACCGTGGTGCTCCATTTCTTCATGATCGCCTTCTTCTTCATCCCTTGTCTCATGTATATCATCATCCCGACTGACAAATTCCGTCTTACAATGAAGAGACCGTAAGTTTGTTTTGGGGTTTTTTTCAATGAGGTACACTCCAAAGATACTCCCGGGATAGAATTGACCCGGAGCCCGGGTCCCAGGGGGCCTGGTCAGGCTGACCCGGAAACTGGTTTAAAAAATGGGTTTTTTAGCTCGGATTTTGCGTCAGTTTGACCCAGTTCTGGGTCATTTTGACACATCTTCCGGGTCACACTGACCCAAAAATGGGTTAGGCCCTCTGGGACCCGGAACTGGGTCAATTCTGACCCAGGAGTTTTTTAGAGTATGATGGGTGCAGAAGACGGCTGCAATGACTGGGATTTGTTGTAGGGAAACCCGAAAAAGGGTTATTCTCGTTCAGTGTTTTGATCCTCAGTCGACAAGCGCATGAAATCAGTCTTGTGACGTGAAAAACAAAACAATATCAGCGTCGATTTTGGTTCCGGCATATTTTTCCCAAGCCAAAATGCTTTTGCTAGGCTCTTAATGTATACAAAGTGTACTACTATACATCCACACCTCTTTCCCGTCAGTTACACTGTTCACTTTCTGTGAAATATAGTTTGTCAACCCATACAATTCAGTTCGAGGAAATATTTTTGTTCAAGTGACCACACCCAAGCATTAATCATTCAGATGAACCAGCCGTTGTCGTAAAGAGTGTAGGATTTATCTCCTCATGCATGTTATACTTCTTGCTGCATGTTCTTGTCCATGGTGTTCATGTGCATGATTTAATGCCGCCCTAAGTCATCTCATTTTGCCTACGTCTTTTCCCCTTTCTCTGCCCTTGGTTGGCACTCCATTAAACTTGCTGCCCACCTGTTGTCTCTTCTACCATCTGTTCCTTATGATATCTATATACAGACCGTTATCATGCTGCTTCTATCTTGGTCCTGTTCCATGTATCCTATAGTAATAGATGCTGACTATCATTGCACACAAAGGAACCAGACCCTTTGCCCTTCCAGCCTCGGTTTGGTTACATTGATTTGAGTTGGGGGAAAATCAAGATGGCCAGACCGTGATAAAGGTCCATAGCTGTGTCTGAACCAAGCAACTTTGGCTACGGCTATGAGGGCCGTTGACTGCAATGATAATGTTGGAAATATTGGCTTTTTGGCGTTACGGCCGTAGCCACTGCAGAAACCATTCATTCGGACACGCCCTCAACGTCACATTTTCCAATGTGAAGCATCTGCCTCCCCACTGTTCAGCGTTTTTACAATCAACAAAAGTATATATTATTTCCACACGATTAGGTATTTTCGATTCATGCTGAGCCTGTCGTCGAGGTTGTACTTCCTTTCCCTCCTCGTTCTCTCGACAGCGGGGCCGTTGGTGAGGTGGATTGAATTCGGCCCCGTCGATGCTAGCCAACTGGACAGCGCTGATAGCAAAACACTAATCACCTACGGTGCCCAGAGATTGGATGTGTGCATGATTCTTATCGTTACATGGATCAGTGGTGGGTACAACTATTGTTATCAAGTGTCACAAAATCTCCTGTGTTTTAAGTTCTTTCAATTTCAATTTCAATTTTCAGTTTCAGAAACATATTTCAATTTCTGAATCACTGGCTTACAATAAACGTAGGCATACAAATCAACATTAAATCAAGTAATAACAGAATAATAATTAGGAAAATTGGGGCAAATCTCGATAGGCAGGTGCTTGTGTTTGGGGAAGCCTATAATTATGTTTAGGACAAGAGACTAGTAAATAGCGATAACTGCAAAAACTGGGTTTTTAAATTGACACCATGGGTTTTTACATTATAGATACTGAACGGATAATCAAACTTAACGCCATAGTGTTATTTTAACACACTATAATGTACATTTTAATTCTTTGGGGGTATCTTTGGGGTATCTAATATCTAATCTAACAGTCACTGGTGGGATACAGAGTTAAATCTCACTAGCTTGTTGTCCACTCTCCAAACTTAGTGAAAATCACAAAGACAGGCTGTAAAGAAATTAGTCCGGCCCTTTTTTTGTAAAGTTACACAGATGTTAACAAAACACTGTTTACGATTTCTTCACCCCTTTCGAGGAAAACAAATCCGAGCTCGCGTTTATTACATGTTAGTGGCAAAAAGAACAATGGTTCGTATGAATAAAACCAGTATTTTATTTTACTTGAAAACAATATGAATATGAATATGAATAAAAAAAAGAAGTACAAGCTTTTACTGTAAAGTATTTACTATTAAATGCTAAAAGGATTTACTTTTACATGAAAAGTATTTACTTTTGTTTTTAGCGTTTACTTATTTCCATATGAGCAAAATTGAGACAATACTACAAAATGCATAAGTACTAGTAACTTTACAAGGTAGCCCCAGAACTATAGCCTGGACACAGAAGTAAAGACACCTGAAGAAATGGCAGCGTTGATGACTGTTCCTCACGGTATTAATTATTGTTCCGAATTTGAAGGAATGACTGTCGAAAAAGTGCAGCAAATTTGGACTGTTGGGCTGCGGAATTACGCGACGAAGCACCATTGGAGCGCCATCGAAGTGACGCAGCTGATTTTGTACTGGATATTCATTGCACTGAATATCGTGTATTACGTAACGGTAAGTTATGTAATATTTTCGGGGAAGCTAGGTGGCAGCAGACAAACGAGGCAAATTACTTTGCTTCCGAAAAATATGTGCGCACGCGTGGAACTACGTTTAACAACTGCGGAGACGAACAGGATTGTCTGCTGCCACCTAGCGTTCCAAAGTCTCTCATTAGACCTTGACAACAAAATGCATCATGCCAATGTGCTGATAATTATAAAACAGAAGCCTTTTTGTAAAGTAGAAAGACACACTTTGTTCGATTCCATCTGACATACCACGTTCATTTTCATTTTGATTTTTGTCTTGTTTTTTTCAGGTATTGGTAAAGGCTAAAACAACATCTGAGTAAGTTTTGTGTGGGATGTCTGGGGTATTGGGGTGTTTGTTTGTTTGTTTGTTGGGTTGTTTGTGTGTTTGTTTGTTTGTTTGTTTGTTTGTTTGTTTGTCTGTTTGTTCGTGTGTGTGTTAGGGTTTTAGGGTGGTTTATATTTTTATGTTATATTTATTGTTGTGTTGGAGTGTTTGTGAGTTGTTGTTGTTGTTGTTGTTGAAGTTGTTGTTGTTGTTTTTCTTTTCTTTTTTCTTTCTTTTTATATTCGATTTTCTTAGTTTTTTTTTCTTTTCTTGTTTTCTTTTTTCTTTATTCAAATTTAATAATGTTTCTTTTCTTGTTTTGTTTATTTCATTCGATTGTATCAGTTTATTCATTATTGTTTACTTTATTTGATTTTGTTACTTGTTTTCTTCTTTTTTATTCAATTGTTTTATTCAATTTTTTTATTTTTTATTTGATTTATTAGTTTGTTTGGGGGTAAACAAAGTGTGACCTACCGATTATTCTTATTCTACATTCAGAGTCAACGGACTATGCAAATAAAACAAATGATAATTGTTGAACAACGAGATAAATGCAGTGTTAATAATTTTATAACTGTCCTTTTAGCCAATTTTCAGAGGAGCCCGATCAAGATCAAGAGATGATGAACACCACTGAGTACCCAACTCAATACGAATCACTATTTAATGGTATGTCATGCTGAAGGTGTACTCAGATTCTCCAGCTACCAACATCCCCTTTGTGAAAGTCCGCGATGTCAATTATGTGTATTCTGCAAAATTTCAAAGACCTTTGTGCCCCCTTTTTACGTTGTAGTTTGACACAAGTTTATTCAGACTTCTAAACAGTGGTAAGTAGGAGAATTAAGGTCCCATTATACACTTTTGTTGAAAGCCGGTTTTATTTCGCACTTACATTGTCCGGCAGTAGATTCTGTTCCCCGGAGATTCTGGTGTCCCCCCCAGGCGAAATTTGAACAAACTTCTTCTGATAGCGCCCCCTTTTGAATCATTCTCCTTCAGCCCATGTTAGTTTCCTAGAAGGGGGACGGAATCACCGGGGGACAGATTTTCTTAGGACACCGGCAAATCCATCATAATTTGACTTCTAGTATAATATGTATTTACCTTCTAGATTCTAAACCTTTCGGCATAATGATGAATCACAGTCGCTACCAATGGAACCAATTTGATCCTCTCCTCATGGCCGAGGCTGCCTTCTCAGTCGCTAACGTCCTCACGTACCTCCACCTTCTCCACTGCCTACATGTGGTGGAGTTCCTTGGGCCTCTCCTGGTCTCCTTTAGCAGCATGATGATCGACGTCTGCAAGTTCTTCATCCTCTTCATCTTTGTCTGGGTATCGTTCGCCATCGGTTTGACGCAGCTTTACTGGACCTTTGAGGCGTTGGACAAAGAGTTGTGCAAGGAATTCCCAGATAAGGCGGACTGTCCTGACACTCCGTTTCTATCGTAATTACACTTTTAATGATTATGGCTCAATTTTTGAGCATTGTGCTTCAGCAAGTTTGTCTGTTCAGCAAATAAAAAGGGGGACCATACCATACAATGAACATTACATGGTCTTTTGGTTAGTAACCTGTTTCTGCTGAGCACGGGATTTTTGTGTGTTAAGAACACTGTTAACACAGCTCTAAGAAACTGTTTATGTTTTATGAAAACAAAGTTGACTTCTTTCTGAGGAGTTGGACAAAGAGTTGTGCAAGGAGTTCCCAGATAAGGCGGACTGTCCTGACACTCCGTTTATATCGTAAATCACATTTTGATGATTATGGCCCAATTTTGAGCAGAAAGGTGTGGTTAGCAGAAAGTTAGTCTGCTGAGCAAATAAAATGGGTGACCAATTACTAGACAATGAACATTAAATGGTCTTTTGGTTGGTAACCTGTTTCTGCTGAGCACGGTTTTTTGTGTGATAAGGACACTGTTAACACAGCTCTAAGAACCTGGCCCGTCTTAATATAATAATAATAATAATAATGGCTTCTTATATAGCGCACATATCCGTCACTCAGTGACGCTCAAGGCGCTTTTAACGTTCATTATTT
Source organism: Plazaster borealis (assembly GCA_021014325.1). NCBI lineage: Eukaryota > Metazoa > Echinodermata > Asteroidea > Forcipulatida > Labidiasteridae > Plazaster > Plazaster borealis. Next base: position 11,765,142 of record CM037467.1, read on the forward strand.
TCCTGCAATGTATTGTGGAGCTACGTTTTGAAGGAGACCAAGTCCTTTACATAGCACCATGTAATGGTTTACAGGTGCTGTGGCGCAATACGCTGCCGATCAAACCAGGAACACCGGGGCGAACCCCTTCTCTTTTCGATAAGTGCACTGGGTTCTTTTACGTGCATTACACAACACACGGGACCTACGGCTTAACGTCCCATCCGAAGGACGAAGCATGTGGTTAAGTGTCTTGCTTAAGGACACACACTCTGCTGATCAGAAACACCAGAGCTTGAGTTCGGTGTTCTTATCCGCTCGGCCACGACACGTCTTATGTTTGTATATGTTGTATGAAAACAAAGTTTGACTTCTTTCTGCCAACGGGAAAAATCAGAGGGGAACCAGTCACAAACCAAGTACACATATTAATGGTATTTTGGTTGGTAGCTCATTACTGACGACGAAGTCGTTTCGTGTTTGTCTAAACTTTGTGTTTTAATCAAGTTTGGAATTGGAACACCGATGTTATTGGACATCTTGTCCAGTACCTGGTGTTCATGTACTTCCTTCTAACGCAAAACACAAAAAGCACGACGGCTATTTTGGTTTGCAGACCTCGGTTTCGCTATGAGCTGCAGCATGGCACAACAATACAAATCTGTAACTGGTTGATAGATAAATTTTATGAACACGAAAAGTTAGATTGTTCCAACGATTCTTCAAGTACAGTAAAACAAACGGCAGTTATTGTGGTACCCGCTGGTAGTTACATAAACTGGCCTCTCGTTTACCTGGCACGCACAATAGTCCAGTGGCCAAAACACCTGCTCTAGCATGTAGTGGGTCGTGGGTTCGTATCCCACCCGAGTAGTATGCCTATGGATTTGATTGTTTCCGCGCATGACTCGGGAAAGCAGGGAGTGTCATCTTCTTATCACACAACATGGGTGTAAGGTAAAAAACAAACGGCAGAATTGTCTCCTGCCGGCGTGGCAGGAGATTCTGTCCCCCGGAGATTCTGTCCCACCCCCTACCATAAAGCGAACTGTACAAACTGCTCCTGTTAGCGTCCTCTTTTAAATCAAACTCCTTCAGCCCATATTAATTTCACATAATGGTGGACAGAATCTCCGGGGACAGATTTGCCTATAGGACACCAGATCCGGAACACCTGGGAAAACTCGATTTTGTCTTGGGTTTTTTTTTCCCCTTCAGATTTCGGCATTCGATGTGGACTCTGTTCTGGTCGCTATTCAACCCGATTGAACTCGAGAATCTCGCCGTGGACGAGGACCTCTACCTCACTGGACTCGTGGGGGCGTTCCTCTACGCCACATTCATGTTGATGGGTGTTGTTGTACTCCTGAACGCCCTCATCGCTATGATGAGTAACACCTACACGAGAGTTGAGGTACGTTATCCCGCCTCCCTGCAACGAGGACCTGTTTCCGTCAAACGTAATAGAGGCACCTTGTCAAACATGTTTGACACTTATTTTTAATTAGTTAAGAGGGTTTGTTTTGCAATTTCTCAACGATTTTTATAGCTAATTGTATTGCTTACGTATCAGGTGTTACCTGTAATTAATTTCAACTTATTTGGTTGTATATTTTTAATTAATTTGCATTTAATTAGTTAAACATAAAGAAAAACATAAGAAATAAAGGCTACCACTGCTGGAAAAAATGGGTGGGTAGTGTCCTAAGACTAAACACATAAACTGTCGGCAAACTATCAAAAGACATTCATCATACCAGCCCAGTGGTGAACAAAAAATTGTTTCCATTATCTCTGTTTGGGCCTCAGACTTGCATTGACGGTGATATAAGCCAGATGGCCAAATCTTGTACACAAACGATGCTGTGGTTATTATTTCGAAACCCTTTCCCCCACAGTGGTTAGAAATTGATGTCTAATAGTTGCTTAATAATTTTTAATTGATTTGTCTTGCTAGGAAAACTCAAAGGTGGAATGGAAAGTCGCCCGCACGGAGTTGATGAGCGAATACATGTCAGTGCGCGTGACCGTTCCTCCTCCATTGAACCTGATACCGAGTGTCAATAAAATACTTAGATTCACTCGTTTTGTCCGTCGGAACTGCAGCCGAGGCGAGTCAGCTCATGAGGTGAGCACGTTCATTTTAAACCCTATTGGGAGCCCCGTCCCCTCCTACAGGAGTCACACGTTATTTATTTCATTGTTTTCGCCCAGTTGCAAGGCCCAGAGCATTTGGAACGTCCTTGATATCCTAGACTGGACTGTTCTACCTTATCTAAGAGGGGGATTATTTCCCAGGGTTGTGCTTTTTGTAACGGGCTAGGGGGAACACAACCATACCCGAGTACAAAATCAGCTAGGTGTCTTAGCATCAGCATGGCATCAGAGTCAAAACAGCAGCGGGACAAGTGCCCCTTAAATTTTCCAGTGCCCCCACCCCCTTCGCTGAAAAACATCCAGAAACATTCAGTGCCCTCAAAAAGGGGAAAGACATGGCCCCTGACCATCAGTGAAGACATCATTGCTATACTCCGCTGGTCAAAAGGGTAAGTTTTTAAGCCCCAAGGCATCACACATTTGTGATTTGTTCGTGTAAAGTACCGGTAGCACCCCTACCTTCACTCATTGTTTTCTGGTTACTCCTCCCCCCCCCCCAGCCGAACCTCGAAGGTGAGCCGTTGAGCGCCACAGACGATGCATACGTGGTAAGAATTCGCGCATTATTTTATTATAGCTGCATTTCGATGCATTCGTGTTTGTCATGTTTCCTTAAACAGACAATGTGTCTAAATTCGTTACTGTTTTCTTCCTTTTTATACAAACTGCCAAGCATAATTATTATATTCACTTTTATGACCAGTTCCAACTCCCTCAACCCACAGGAGTTAAGTCGTGACCTTGCCGAGCGTTGTCGAAGAAAGTGCAAAATGAAGGAAGTGACAAAAGCCCATCAGAGCAAAAGACAACACGACGTGGACCTTCTTAGAAAAGCTGTTGAAAATATGAGGTAACTTTCCATTATACAAACCACTATAGGCACGTTTCCCACACAAGGGTTTTATTATTTGCTTGAGATTAAAGTTGTAGTCTGGTGCTTGGGTCATAGAGTAGGTCCACAGAAACATACTTGCTCCTCTGCTGCTAGGAGTATGGGTATCCGGGCTAGTAGTTGTAGATAACTTCGCATTGAGAAGTAGCTGAAGTAAGCCCCTGCAGTAAACGTTTATGTTGAACGGTTACGATTTTCACTTGGTCATTTAAGTGTGATACAAAGTAGGTATGAAAGTTTGTCATAACTATTATTGCTTTAAATGTGTAGCTCACCAATTTCAGAAGAAGATGGGCGTTTTTTCCCTGACCTAATTTGTGTCCCTTTTTTGTTTGTTTTAATTTCCAGCCAAGAAATGAGCCACCTACGTAAGCAAATAAAGCAAAGTTCGGTGAGGAACTCCTGGCCAACAAATTGTGAAGTAACGGATTGTTCTCATAATGGATAGTTTGTGCTTAAAGTGTCTAGTGTTTGCCTTCGTGTAGTAAATGAAATAGTATAGTGTGACATGAAATTAATGGTAGAAGTGTAAGTGGATTTTCTAAAGGGGTTGTTGTAAAAGCAGACTTTGTTACCATCTCTATTGATAACAACAAGAAGTAACAGAACCCACAAGGTTCTGTGTTGGGCCCTTTACTCTTCATTCTTGATATTAATGATATATGTAATACCTCGGACAAAATAACACTTTGTTTATTTGCCAATGATACAAGTTTGCTGTATACTCACAATTATATAGATGACCCTATTCAAAACCTCAATATGGAACTTGAAAAAACTCAGTACTTGGCTCCTAGTAAACAAACTATGTATTAATGTTCTCATAAGTCAAATTATATGATTTTTTGTGCCAACCAATTTAAGTACATACAATCTGTTCCTTTGATTTTGAATAATGCAAGGCTCAGTCAGGTTAAAAGAACACAATTTTTGGGTATAACCATCGATGAAAACCTTGCTTGGAAAAACTATATTGAAATAGCAACCAAAGTATCCAATAATGTCGGCATAATTAATCGTTTAAATATTACCGACAGGGCAGGATTTTATTAATGTCACGGCCCAGGTGTACACGAAGAACACCCCCGTTCAGTTTTGGTATATTCCTACTTTGCGTATTCATTTCAAACCTTTTGTTGTTGTAAATATATCTTTATCATTTAAATTTACGAAGCGTCCCCTACGGTCTAATTTGTATATTTCCTGCCGTTCAATAATCTGGGCGTCATTCTGAAATTGGCCGAACCTTCATTAACATCTTGTTCACCAATTTTACAGGTATGAATGTTGTCTATTTTATATATCTCTTTGCATAATTTCTTAAATCTTTTAACTTTTACCTAAGTATCAAAGGAATGTATGGGAATTCTAGTGTTTCTTTAATTCAACATATATTTGTATCATTTAATGTATTTCTAATCAATTTCCTTACGGTTTACATGAGATATGCGGTTCGCACTTAAGCTTGATTCATTTTCCATTTATACATTTGTTATTATTGTTTAACTTGAGTTTACCGTCATTCTGAAATTGGCCGAACCTTCATCAACATCTTGTTCGCCAAATTTACATATTCAGAACCGGATTCAAGAGAGAACTTCAAAGCCAGTTTTCCCGTGCCTAATTAATACAGTGACTTAACATCATCTTAATGGTCACATTAATATTGTATAATTCACTCGTTCTGCCATATCTAAATTACTCATGGGCAGTTTTTCTAAATGTAACAAATTACTTATCTTACAAAAACGAGCTGTTCGTGTAATTTCGAATGCTGGCTACCGTGATTATTCTGCTCCGTTATTTGCTGAATTAAATATATTACAATGTAATGACTTATATACCACCTGAATTTGGGGAAATTCACGTATAAAATGTATGCATAACCTGCTTCCCCCTATGTAGTTATAGTTATAGTTTAGTTTATTGTTTTTACGCTCGTGGCCAATGGCCAAATTACAGTAAAAATTACAATTTATACAAAAATAGTTTACATACAAAAATAGTTTACATATAAAAAATAAACAGCATATCGTCATTGAAAGCTACATCAAAAGATTCATTTGTTTTAGTTCTTGTTTTACCTTAACGTCTAATATTCATGCATATAATACTCGTAGTAGCGCTAGGGGAAATTTGTTCGTCCAAAACAGAACGTCCATGTCTAAACGTTAATAGTGTTGTCCATCGAGGCATCTCATACTGGAATATTTTAGACGATTCTCTTAAATCATAATCCTTTGTCTGTCTTTGTTAAAAACTTTAGAGCTCGGTTCCTTGACTCATATTCATAAACTAAGGTGTAATTTGTAAGCTATGTTGGCATTGTCTCACACTTGTCTTGTCTGCTTCGTTTGTCCTACGTCCATGTTTTACGGTACCTTGGTTTTATGTTTGTCTGTCCATAGTTTAGGGAACAAAAGCGTCTCGCTTAACCTTATACCTAAATGTTGTCATTAATTTGCTGCTTATTATTGAATTACTGTGTGTACTTGATATATATCAAATCTCAATCTAATGTACTACTTGTGTAATTTCTACATGATTTTGAATTATTGTAATAAATTACAGCATTGAAATAAATGTTACTGAATGAAAAAATATATATATAGTAAATTTTCGGGTACAACCATGTGTACAATCTCTTTTGTGGGAGTGCTGGCTCTGAAAAGAGCCGGTGTGGTCTCGACTTTTCGAACAGTATACTCTGCTCGTCTTCAGGAGAAGTACACAAGCAGAGTATACTGTTCAAAACGTCAAGACCACACCAGCTCTTTTTAGAGCCAACACTCACACAAAAGAGATATTACACATGGGCACGAGTCCGCATAAATCACTTCATGATGCCATCGTTCACTTATTGAGCGACCCTTTTTAAATAAACAGTCGGTACTCCACCATCATTTTGTTTTCTCAAAAATCTAAAAAAATCCAAGTTCCCCAACTTCACCTAGCCAAATAGCATGCTAATTGTCTTGTTACCATCGTGTTTTTTTTGTTTTTTTTAAACAAACAAATCCATCAATGACCAGCTCTCCCGGAATTCCCATTGGAATTGTACAGCAGTTACTTGACCTAGAGTCAATAGCCACTACTGGGTGAAATGAACCATATGTTTTCCAGATGGCTTCTTCTGTATACTTGTACAATGGCTACAAGCAGTGACCTGAATTTGTTTTATTTAGTCAGAAGGGTCCATATCTAATGGTTTGGGCCGTTTGAAAATGATTTTCTGTTCTTCATAAAAATGAATTATACACGCTAATAACAAAACGGTCACTCAAAAAGTGACCGATGCTGTCCGAGTGTGAACTTTTTATTTTATGGTGTTCCTGCAGGGTTTTTAGTCACCGCGATAGTTTTACTTTACAAAAGCGACCTAGTAGCTAAACCCCATCGGCAGTTTAAATAAGCAGCAACAACAGAGTCCAGCGTTCTCGTGAACACGATCAGAGCTTACCGATCGAAACGTCGAGATGTTACACTGCCAGTTCATTGTCAGATCCACCACAACTCATAGAGATAGAGAGGGTTTAATGTACATGGTGTTTCCTCAAACATGGACTTCATAAAATGGCGCCATCGCCTGCCCAGTGACGGCCGTTTCATGCTCACACATAAATAATTAATTCCTGAATGAAACAGCCGTTGGTACGCTTTATCCACTTTGTCAATGATGCAATCGGCTGTAGCTACAGGGTCTCATACACATTCAATTCGAATGTAAAGCCGATTATCATTTAATTTATTAATACACAACACTTCTCTGGCTGAATAATATAACTTGAAATCGTGGTGTTGCAAACCAGTGACATAATACCTACCTGGAATAATTGATTGGGTAAGATTATTTCATTTACTTAATATCTATAGGCCTACATAAAAAAGAGTCCCGCACAAAAGGGATTCTGTGTTGATATATTATTCACGTCTCAAGGTCCCTGGTCTATTTACTGGCAGCCAGGCAAATGTAATGCGTAAATAATGTACCTATGGAAATTCAAGTGCACCCAAGCATTTGGCCAAAGACAGACTAACCACAGCAAACATGATGGCGGACATCAATGCAATAACCCATCGTGTTTGTGGCTGATGGTGCACTGTACATTCTCCAACCATGCTCTTGCAACCCTCGATCCTTTATACCACAAAATGCCAATAATTTGTATCGATAGACACTGCCAGTTATTACACCATTGTTGAAGATCTTCGCTTTACTGTTTGGCGTGGAGGGAAGATTGTGGGCAGTGAAATATCTTACAACCTCGTGTAATCACATGACATGCTAGTGTGTCATGGCTGAAGACCAGGCAGAAACAATCCCACTGAATGCACAGTGCTCCACTAAAGCATCTACAGATGAACATTCCACCAGCTCCCATTTTCTCAAGGTGAGTTGGTTAATCTATTTGCTGTCTTTAGATTCCACCATCTTGTCGTGGTCTCACAAAGCAGGTAATTGTCAACTCCAGAACAGCTATACGTGACACCCATTGCAAAACTGCCCTTTTCGGGCTTGGACCTTGTCCGGTATTTATTAAACAACTAAACATGTAATAATTTTAAGACAAACATTAATATAGGGCTAAAATATAAATTGACTAACTAGTACCAAACAATTTCATATAAAAGCCGAGCGTCAGTACATGGATAATTGAAAGAAAAAAACGATCGAGATCATGTTGTGATGATTTCTCGAAAAACAACAAACAAACAAACAAACAAACACCACAACAACAACAACAACAACAACATCATCATCATCAGCAGCAGCAGCAAACAACAATAGCAACGACAACAACAACAACAACAAACTGAAACAGAAATATAAACAGTTTTAACGTGCCAAATTTATACCATTCTTTGGTGTCCTGTCTTACGTACGTCTTGACCCGGTGTCTTTTTGACTTTAGCTTGTCGAGAAAAACGCAGTAGATGCGGTTAGACGACTTCTTGGGGAGGACCCTAGCATCGATACCAGTGTCTGTGATGAACTTGGAAGGTCGGTGATGGTCATTGCCATCGATCAAGATGACTACGGTGGGATTCTTTTTCTTCTTTTTTCAGAGTAAATGTACAGAGGCGGGGTACGAATCCCATCACGAGATCGTTTTGTTGTTTTGTTTTCCATGGGACTTCGGAAACATAAGCTTATCATACATCGGTATAGATCAAAACTTAACGAGTATCGATCTTTCCAATAACCAATACATTCTTAGTTTCCTTTTTCCCAAAGACATTATTAGTCGACAATTTCCATCAAATTGGCGGGAATAATGACTTAACGCCTTAAATTTGTCGGGGATCGTGTGTACAATCTTACGTGTTCGATAAATTCGAAATGGGAGCTGAGATTTTATAGACTTATAATTTCTTTCACACAAAGAACCCCCCCCCCCTCCCCCCCCAAAAAAAAAAACAAAAACAAAACAAAACATTCAGGTACATTGTACTGGAGTTTAATGTACAACAATTAACATATTGGGTTAGAAATAACATGGTGGCAGGAAATTACCAAGGCCATGACAGTTTACGAATATTGTTTTTGTTTTTTTAGTACATCTCCACCTAAACGGTATATACTAGCTGACATTTTCCAGCTGAGCAGGTTTGGCTGTACAATTTACTGGTTGGTAGCTGGCTTGCGCTGTTGTTATATCAGTAATAAAGAGGTTTCGCAACTACGGATACATACGTGTACGGATACGTCAACACTTCGAGTGTTCACGTGACGCGTAACCGCGACTTCCGTGTTTTGCATGGAAGTTAACAACGGATACGTGAGCTCATGCACGTACATTAAAAACGGATACCGATTTTCTGATGTTAGTTGCATTTTTGCCCTAGCTTAAAATAATTTTCCCCAGTATTGCTTTTAAAGGTGTCATTCATGACATAAATACAAATGTATTTATCATTAGTAAGTAAAATATTGGAAAAATGCAGTGTAAACATGGTCTTTATTTGCCGCGCTTGCTGGAAACTTTCTTTACACGCGTTTGAACGACGAACAGTTAAACAATTAATACTATTCAATCGAATTCTCCAATGTAACTAGAACATACACAAAATGTTGTTGGATTTTTTTTCCGCAAAACCTATGCCAACATGTGTCTGGCCTATAGGCCTGACACATAAATATGATTTCGAAACAAAATTGGACACGCATCCAACGTGAACGGACACGGTTATCGTATCTGTATTTGTATCCGTATCGGTACGCTTGCGAAACCTCTCTATTCAAACCCCCAGGCCACGGGACTGTAACAAAACGTAATATTGTTTGGTACCGCGATGTGATTGAGCCATGACTGCCAGGTTGATTGATTGATTGATTGATTGATTGATTGATTGATTTTCTGTGTGTGAATATAATGTTAATGAATGTCTATCTCAATACAATTATTTTGTTTTGGTCAGATATGATCCAGTGCCTGTGTGAGTTGACCCTTGACCCCGGGGATGCGTTACTCCATGCTATTGAAACGCACAGCGCTCAGGCGATAGACACAATGTGTGATCACCTACCACCTGCAGTAAGTTAACAGATCAACCCCAACATATTTTGTCGAAAACAATGGGTAGTTTTTAAAACAGCATTTTCATTGGCCTGAACATATGACGTCACACTTCGAGGCTCGTGAATAACGCGAGATACCAGCCTGACCGGATGTTGCCAAATGTACCTTTGACCTCGCATTACATGTACACATTGTATAGTGAATAAAACAACACTACATCGATGTACAAAACATTTAATCAAATGAAATCATTGTATCCAATGAAATCACTGGGCCTGTAAGACCCGTGCCTGTCTTTATCCTTGCGGATAAAGACAAGGGACCTGTTTACACTGTCATTTGCTGTTTGGAAAAAGACACTTTGGGACGCTAGGTGGCAGTATAGACCTACCAGGTAATTTGTCACTGTATACGTAGTTATGAGCATGGGCAAATGCCCGAGAATAGTGTGCTTTAACCCGGTAAGTCTGCTGCCACCTAACGTCCCTAAAAATTATCAATTGGCATTTGGGCTGTCCCTGTCTTAGTCCGAACATCTGACTTCACTTTAATAACGCTAGGCACCACGGACTTGAGAAGCTGGCAGACTCCTGCCACCCTCCAAAGGTCACCGTACCAATTACAGTAACTCCCTCTCCTGGGATCCCCGACGGGATGCAGGGTCCCCATGGCGACGAGCAATCACCATCCACGGAGTCCCTACAAACTTTTGACCCCGCTTACTGATATACACTCACTCGTGTGCGTTATGTCAGTCTGGTAGTTATGCGTCATTGCAACCGTTATGTCTATCCAATGGAACTATTAGGTTTGTAAGACCAGTGCCCATCTTTGTCCTTGCGGATGTCTTTGCTTCAATCAGATCCCTCTGGCAAAGTTTCTATTGAGATACACTGTTTAAATGGTTGTCATTAAAATATGGATACCTTATTGAAACTATTTTTACAAACCTATAAAAACAAAATTCAGCAACTGAACTTGTTAAAATCTTCTCTAGACAAAAGTGGAGGTTCTAAACCGGTATCCGAAGAGCTGTAGGTGGCCGCTGACAACCGTACCGCTTCTACTAGCAGCACGACAAGAAAAAACATCGCCACGGTAAAGGTAATAATTGTCTACTTTTCAGCAGAAAATGTTGCTCAACAATTTTTCTGCTGAGCAGAAATGTGCAGAATACCAGTCACAACTGGTATACGTGACATTGTATTTTGGCTAGTAACCTTATTCTTATAAGCCTAATTTTGTTGTGCTTAGCTTGTTTTTGTGCTTTAAGCAGCTCTATGAAACTGGGCCCAGGTCCCAATTTTACGGCACCGCTTTACCAAGGACTTACTGCTCTTTACAGGGCGCCATGAGCGCATAATTCTGCGGTAAGTAGCGCCATGGAATTCGGCGTCGAACGCTCAAACCCTTCCCTGAGGGAAAGGGCTGAGCCAAAAGATGTTTCCACATAATCACTAATTAATTAATGTATCCAATGTGTAATGACTGGGGGAGTCAAATTCCTTGATATCCTAGAAGACCTTTATATGTTTTTAATAAAACTCACACGTTCAAACGATGGTCGGCCGACCGTCACTTCAAAATGATACAAAATTGTAGTTTTCTTTAAAACCCTGCAGTGAGGGCCACTGGGCTCGATATTTTAATATTTCCATTGCCTTCTCCATATTTTACATCACACTGGTCAACTCATACGCTATGATGATACCTTATGCCGCAATGTCCTAAACCAAACTATAAAACTTAATAATTAATCAAGTGAACAAACAAGCATAAGCTTAAAATAAACCATGCAGGCAATACCTGGGCTCGATTTCACAAAGCACTAGAGATTCATTTTAAGATGAGTTGTCAATATTACCATAGTGATGTTTATTGTGACATGCCGTTGCTTAGCAAGTAAGATTGATACACAGTTAAGATCAATCTTAGCTCTTTGTAAAATCTTAATTGCTATGCAAAGTGTGATGTCACAAAACAACTTAACAACTTAAGATGAATCTTAGCTCTTTATGAAATTGACCCCAGGACATGTAAACAACACACTTAGATAAAACAGTCGTTGGGAAAAAAAAGACAAAACAAACCCTCCAAACTTGAGGGGAAAAACAGGGACGTTGCAAACAAACAGGTTCCTTGCTTCAGGGTAATGAAATAACACCTCTAGGGAGGAGATTTCACTGGACACCTGACACTTGTCAAAGTTTTTTTGTAGTAATTTTGAGCTACATTTTTGTCCATGTCCTGAAATGATGTAATCTATCTTCATTGTTGTTTGCAAGACGTTGATCAATCACGGCGCAGTGATACCACCTCTAGAAGAACTACGCCAGCGAGTGTCTAAAGAAAGATATGGGAAATTCCTGGCACTGCTCCACTGGTACGAGGCAAATAGCAACGATGCGTACATCATGCTGACTTCCAAGGACCCGGTGAAAAGGATCTTTGAGCTGGGTCAATCTCTTGCACAACTTGAGAGCTCCTTCAAAGTAAGAATTGTTTATTGAGGGACAAAACAGTTTTTTTCAATCTCTCGATTGTGATTTTGATTTTTTAGCCACTTTGACGATCCACTGCAGGATGAAGGCCTCAGCAATGCCAATCAGTAAACAAACAACCAGACAAAAGAACCAAATCAGACAAATGAACAAACAATAGAAATAAACAATAAATCAACGTTTCTGATGTTTCGTTTGAATTTCCAGGTGCCACGGTTCAAACAAGAATGTGAGAAAATCGAAGCCAAGCTTTCTGCCCTCAGCGTCAAGATGTTGAATCTGACACGAGATGATAAGGAGGTCGAGTTGCTCCTGAATGGTGGAAGGAGAAACACACCCCATCCCTCTGTGCCACTCAGAATACGGCAAGCAATCGATGTAGGCTTTAAAGAAGTAAGAATTGCCTGAAGAGGAAACCCGAGCTTCGATGATTGAGATATGTTAAGATTAGGATGTTTAGCGTGTATTTTTGGTGGAATGGTTTATACCACACCGAACTCAGTTATGGATGAATCATTCGGGGTGTATGTTCGAATCCCGGTCACACTTAATTAAAAACCTTAAATAGATTGCGTCCCACAATCCACACATTGGTACCTGTGAGTCATTTAGCAGCCGGTGCCGCATACTCCAAAGGAGTTGGGATTTTTTTACAGGAATGCTTACATGCTGACGAACAGGGAAACATTGGTAAGGCAATTAAAAGCACCTACAAATTATGCCTCGTTGTAAGTAGAAAGAATGTGGCGTTAAATGGACCAAATTCAAGATGTGGCAGAGACACGCTACATAATCAAACGATGGGGGGGGGGCATTTGGGAAGCTAGGTGGCAGCAAACTTACCAGATATTTTATCCAGTGTCTTTGGTAATGTGTGCATGCTCAGAACTACATAAACAATGAAAATTTACCTGGTAAGTCTGCTGCCACCTAGCGTTCCAAAGTCTCCCATTATCTTTAACTATCATATTATAATATAAACCTTGACCCGTTCGCGTCATCCATTTTTCAGTTTGTGAGCCATCCGAGTTGCCAGGACTATATGGTATCTCAGTGGCAGCTGTCGTCACCGTACGACGCTCATCTCACCGGCGGGTCATGGGTCAAGACCGTGGTGCTCCATTTCTTCATGGTCACCTTCTTCTTCATTCCTTGTCTCATGTATATCCTCATCCCGATTGACAAATTCCGTCTAACGATGAAGAGACCGTAAGTATGTTTTCTTTTGTTTTCAAGGAGGTACACTCCAAAGATACTCCCGGGATAGAATTGACCCGGAGCCTGGGTCCCAGGGGGCCTGGTCAGGCTGACCTGGGAACTGGTTTAAAAAATGGGATTTTAGCTCGGACTTTGCGCCAGTTTGACCCAGTTCTGGGTCATTTTGACACATCTTTCGGGTCACACTGACCCAAAAATGGGACCCGGAACTGGGTCAATTCTGACCCAGGAGTTTATAGGTGCAGAAGTATCGGCTGCAGTTACGGGGATTTGTTGGAGGGACACCAGTGGGCAAACGCATGAAATCAGTCTGCCCGGTCTTGTGACGTGTTTCCTTACACGGTCATGGAAACATTCAGAACAAGAAAAAACCCAATTTCAGCATCGACTTTGGTACGAGGCAAGCAAAATGCCTTTGCTAGGCTCCTGTATACAAAGAGTACTACTATATCCACACCTCTTTCCATTCAGTTCCACAGTTCGGCTACGGCTACGGCTACGATGGCCGTTTACTGCAATGATAACGTCAATGATGACTTTTCAACGTTACGGCCGTAGCCACTGCAGAAGCCATTCATTCTGACACGCCCTCAACGTCACATTTCCGATGTGAAGCATCCGCCTCCTCAATGCACTTTGCTCCGCGTTTTTACAATAATTAAAGGTATATTATTATTATTTTTACACACTTAGGTTTGTTCGATTCATGCTGAACCTGTCGTCGAGGTTGTACTTCCTTTTCGTCCTCGTTCTCTCGACAGCGGAGCCGATGGAGAGGTCGATTGAAGTCGTCCCCCTCGATGCTAGCCAACTGGACAGCCATATCACAAGACTACTCAACTACAAATCCAAAAGATGGGATGTGTGCATGATTCTTATCATTTTTTGGATCATTGGTGGGTACAACTATAACAAGTGTCACAGAATCTCCTGTGTTTTAAGTTCTATCAATTTCAATTTCAATTTCAGAAACATTTATTTCCGTTTACTGGTTTACAGTAAACGTAGGCGTACAACCCTGCGTGACATTATCAACAAAAAATCACACGCTTACGCCATGGGACAGTAGGCTACTGTCCGTTTGTATTAGCGTGTAATTCATTTTTGTGGAGAACCTAATCACTTTCAAATGGCCTAAACCATTAGATATGGACCCTACTCAATTCATCCATATAAACAACCAGTTCACTTCTTACAGCTATTGTACAAGTATACAGAAAAAGCCATCTGGAAACTATATGGTTCATTTCACCCAGATTGACCCCAAGGTCAAGCAACTGCTATACAATTCCAACGGGAATTCCGGAAGAGCTGGTCATTTATGGAATTTTTGGGGTGAAAAAGACCCCGGATGGTAACAAGACATTTACCATGCTATTTGGCTAGGTGTAGATGGGGAATGTTGAATTTTTTAGATTATATAAAAAATTAATGGCGGAGCACTGGTTAGTTAATTAAAAACGGACAATGTACCACACAGTCCGATGGCATCATTCACAATTAAATCAAGTAATAACAGCGTAATAAAATAGGGAAATGGAGGCAAACCTCGATAAGAAGGTGCTTGTGTTGGTGAAGCCTTATGTTTAGGACAGGAGACTGGACAAAAGAAAAGACATACCGGACGGAGACAAGAAACAAAATCAAGGATACAAACAATCAGGCAATTACATGGTTACGAGTAAATAGCGACAACTGCAAAAACTGGGGTTTTTAAATTGACACCGTGGGTTTTTACATATAGTAGATATAGATATATAGATATAGATATAGATTATGCACGGAGAATCAAAATTAACACCATAGGGTGTTAAAGTAACACCAATGTAATTGTTTTCGCAGAAATTAGTGTTATTTTAACACACTATGATGTAACTTTTGATTCTTTTGGGGTATCTAATGTGAAAACACCCATGGTGTCAATTTAACAACCCAGTTTTTGCAGCGAAACATATTTTTTTCCAACAGTCACTGGTGGGAGAATCTCACTTGCTTGTTGTCCACTCTTAAAACAAGTGAACATCAAAGACAAGTTGTACAGAAATTGACCATATTTTTGACCGCATGAGGGCGCAATCACAATTACAGTTTCATCTTATTTTAATTTCCTGTAATGTAGTTTTCTTGATGATCAATGACGAAATACATTATTATAATAATAACCAAAATGAAAAAAAGAAAGAAAAATAAACCCCGTTTCTTTACTTGTTTTTCATCACGTTAAGTTGGTCCACTTACGCCCTCACGCGGTCAAAAATACGGCGAACTATGTTAACGATTTTATTCCTCACCCCTTTCGAAGAAAACAATTCCGAGCTCGCTCTTATTACATTTTAGTTGGAAAAAAGAACAATGTGTTAATTTCTGTTCCGAATTTGAAGGAATGACTGTCGAAAAACTGCAGCAAATTTGGACTGTTGGGCTGCGTTACTATGCGACGAAGCACCCTTGGAGCGTCATCGAAGTGACGCAGCTCATCTTGTACTGGATATTTATTGCACTGAGTATCGTGTCTTATGTAACGGTAAGTTGTGTAATATTTTCGGGGACGCTAGGTGGCAGCAGATTAACGAGGTAAATTACTTTGTTTTCGAAAATGTGCACACGCTTGGAACTACGTTTTAACAACTGCGGAGACGAACAGGATTGTCTGCTGCCACCTAGCGTTCCAAAGTGTCCCATACTAGACCTTGACAACAAATGCGATATGCCAATGTGTTGTTTAATTAAAAAAACAGAAGCCTTTTATGTAGTAGAGAAACACACTTTGTTCGATTCCATCCGATATACAATGTTCTTTTTCATTTAATTTTGTTTTTCTCGATTGTTCAGGTATTGCAAAAGGCTAAAACAACATCTGAGTAAGTTTTGTGTGGAATATTTGGGGTGTTGGGGTGTTTGTTTGTTTGTTTGTTTGTTTGTTTGTTTGTCTGTTTGTTCGTGTGTGTGTTAGGGTTTTAGGGTGGTTTATATTTTTATGTTATATTTATTGTTGTGTTGGAGTGTTTGTGAGGTTTTTTTTCTTTTCTTTTTCTTTCTTTTTTATATTCGATTTTCTAAAACAAAATTATTTTTTTTCTTTTTCTTTTTAATTTATTCAAATTTATTCGTTTTTCTTTTTTGCTGTTCTTTTCTTTATTCTATTTTATTAGGTTTTTTTTCTTTTTATTTGTTTGATTTTTTCCCTTGTTTTCTTTTTCTTTTTGTATTCATATGTATAATTTTGTTTTTCCTTCTTTTGTTTATTCGATTTTATTAGTTATTAGTTTGTTTGGGGTAAACAAAGTGTGACCTACCAATTATTCTTAATCTACATTCAGAGTCAACGGACTTTGCATTGCATATGATTAAAAAACAAAATGATAATTATAGTCATTTGTGAACAACGAGATAAACGCAGCGTTTTTATTTGATACTGTCCTTTTAGCAAATTTTCAGTGGAGCCCGATCGAGATCAAGAAATGATGAACACCACTCAGTACCCAACTCAAATCGAATCACCAATGAATGGTATGTCATGCTGAAGGTGTACTCAGATTCTCCAGCTACCAACACCCCTTTTGTGAATGTCCGCGATGTCAATGATGTGTTTATATTCTGCAAAATTTCGAAGACCTTTGTGCCCCTTGTTTGTTGTTGTTTGACTCCAATTTATTAAGATTTCTAAACCGTGGTAAATTGGAGAATCAAGGTCCCATTATACACTTTTGTTGACTTACATTGTCCATGCCGGTGTGGCAGGAAATTCTGTGTGTCCCCCCCCCCCCCCATGGCGAAATTTGTACAAACTTTTTCTAATAGCGCCCTCTTTTGAATCATTCTCCTTCAGCCCATGTTAATTTCCTAAATGGGTGACAGAATCACCGGGGACTGATTTTCCTAGGACACCGGCAAATCCATCATAATTTGACTTCTAGTATAACATGTGTTACCTTCTAGATTTTACACCTTACGGCGTGCTGATAAACAACACTCGCTACCAGTGGAACCAATTTGAGCCCCTCCTCATAGCCGAGGCTGCCTTCTCAGTCGCTAACGTCCTCACGTACCTTCACCTTCTCCACTGCCTACTGGTGGTGGAGTTCCTTGGGCCTCTACTGGTCTCCTTTAGCAGCATGATGATCGACGTCTGCAAGTTCTTCGTCATCTTTCTCTTTGTCTGGGTATCGTTCGCCATCGGTTTGACGCAGCTTTACCGGACCTTTGAGGCGTTGGACAAAGAGTTGTGCAAGGAATTGTTAGATAAGGCGGACTGTCCTGACACTCCGTTTCTATCGTAATTACACTTTTAATGATTGTCTAAACTTTGTGTTTAAACATTTTGGAATTTGAACCGCGGTGTTATTTGACATCTTGTCCAGTACCTCATGTACTTCCTAACTTTACCTACTTTACCTAACGCAAAAATAAAAAAGCATCTGGCTTTTTGGTTTGCAGACCTCGGTTTCGCTATAAAGCT
Source organism: Plazaster borealis (assembly GCA_021014325.1). Taxonomy (NCBI): domain Eukaryota; kingdom Metazoa; phylum Echinodermata; class Asteroidea; order Forcipulatida; family Labidiasteridae; genus Plazaster; species Plazaster borealis. Next base: position 11,782,869 of record CM037467.1, read on the forward strand.
GCAGCATTGCACCAAAATACAAATCTGTAACTGGTCGATAGATAGAGTTTATTTTACAAGAAAAGGTAGATTGTTCCAACATTTCTTCGAGTACAGTAAAACAGACGGCAGTTGTTGTTGTTCTTCTGATAGCGTCCTCTTCTGAATCAACCTCATTCAGTCCATGTTAAACTCCCATAATGGGGGACAGAATCTCCGGGGGACAAAATTCTCTAGGAAACTGGATCCCGACCCAAAACCTGAAAAACTCAATCCTCTCTTGTTGTTTCCCCCTTCAGATTTTGGCATTCGATGTGGACTCTGTTCTGGTCGCTATTCAACCCGATTGAACTCGAGAATCTCACCGTGGACGAGGACCTCTACTTCACTGGACTCGTGGGGGCGTTCCTCTACGCCACATTCATGTTGCTGGGTGTTGTTGTACTCCTGAACGCCCTCATCGCTATGATGAGTAACACATACACGAGAGTTGAGGTGCGTTATCCCGCCTTTAACCTCCCCACTTGAGACTTCAGCAATGAGGCTTTTTTAGAAGGACACACGTAAGGCACTTGGTCAATAGTCATGTCAGTCTCGGTCTGTTTTCAGAGATTTGAAAGAGCTTAGAACAGAAAGCTAAGCTTGATGTTATTGAAGGGTCTTGAGACTTTTTGTATGCAAGTTCACCCCAAACAAAGCTAAAAGCCACTCTTGGTAAGAGGTTACCAGAAGAAAATAACTCAGGAGAGCTGAAGGTAGGAATTTATATTCTTCTTAAAACAGTATAGATTGTAGGTTGGAGAGATTGCACCAGGCGAGGAGTTCCAAGGGGTGCAGTACGTGGAATAAAGCTGTTGGAATGGCACTTTGTTCTACAAGGTGTGAGAAGAAGCAGAAAGCCTGGTTTCAAGCTCAAACGTCCTGATATGACACACCAGAACACACTGGTGGCACATTTACCATGTTATACAACTGTGGAAAAGCATACTTCAAAAGTCAAATTTAAGACTTTTTCCCTCTATAAACTTGTTAAGGATACGCAGAAACCCTGTTTATGTCCGTTCTTTGAATTTCAATACCAATGCTCTGTTTGGGGGCCTACATTTCGCTCTCTCTTGGCAGTGATTATTATTACGAAATCCCCCCCCCAAGTGGTTAGAAATTGATGTCTAATAGTTGCGTAATAATTTTTACAATTTTAATTGATTTTTCTTGCTAGGAAAACTCACAGGTGGAATGGAAAGTCGCCCGCACGGAGCTGATGAGCGAATACATGTCATTGCGCGTGACCGTTCCTCCTCCATTTAACCTGATCCCGAGTGTCAATACAATACTTAGATTCACTCGTTTTGTCCGTCGGAACTGCAGCCGGGGCGAGTCAGCTCATGAGGTGAGCACGTTCATTTAAACCCGGTTGGGAGCCCCGTCCCCTCCTACAGGAGTCACACGTTATTTATTTCATTGTTTTCGCCCAGTTGCAAGGCCCAGAGCATGTTCTTGAACGTCCTTGATATCCTAGACTGGACCACTCCACATTATCTAAGAGGGGGGTTATTTCCCAGGGTTTCGTTTTGTGTAACGGGCTGGGGGAACACAACCATACCCAGCGTACAAAATCAGCTACTTGTCTTAGCATCAGCATGGCATCAGACTCAAAACAGCAGCGGGACAAGTGCTCCTAAGTGCCCCCACCCCTTCGCTAAAAAACATCCAGAAACATTCAGTGCCCTCAAAAAGGGGAAAGACGTGGCCCCTGACCATCAGTGTAAACATCCCGGCTGCAAGATTTTGTTTCCTACGAACTTTTTGTCCCCATACGGGAAATTAACATGGGCTGGAGGAGGATGATTCAAAAGAGGGCGCTATCAAAAGAGGTTTGTACACAATTCTCCGTATGGGGGGACAAAAAGTTCGTAAGAAAAACAATCTCGCATCCCGGCTACTCCGCTGGTCAAAAGGGTAAATTCCAAGGCATCACATCATAAGATAATTATGGGGGTTTGTTGTGAATCGGGTGATTTAAGTGAAGTATAGCACCTCTATCCCCACTCATTGTTTTGTGGTTACTGTTTGCTTTTTCCCAAGCCGAACCGTGAAGGCCAGCCGTTGAGCGCCATAGACGATGCATACGTGGTAAGAATTCGTGCAGTATATTATTAAAGCTGCATTTTGATACATTTATATTTGCCAAAAAAGACAATGTGCCTAAATTAGTTACTGTTTTCTTCCTTTTTATACAAACTGCCAAGCATAATTATTATATTCACTTTTATAACCAGTTCCAACTCCCTTAACCCACAGGAGTTAAGTCGTGACCTTGCCGAGCGTTGTCGAAGAAAGTGCAAAATGAAGGAAGTGACAAAAGCCCATCAGAGCAAAAGACAACACGACGTGGACCTTCTTAGAAAAGCTGTTGAAAATATGAGGTAACTTTCCATTTTACAAACCACTATAGGCACGTTCCCCCCCAATGCTTTTATTATTTGCTTGAGTTAAAAGTTGTAGTCTGGCGCTTGGGTCATAGAGTAGGTCCATATACGCATGATTGCTTCTCTGCTGCTAGGAGTATATAATGGGTATTCGGGGTAGTAGTTGTAGATAACTTCGAATTGCGAAGCAACTGAAGTAAAGGCCCTAAAACAGTAAAAGTTTATGATGAACGGTATACGATTCTCACTTGGTAATTTAAGTGTGATACAAATTAGGAATGAATGTTTATAATATCATTGCTTTAAATGTGTAGTGCAACTTTTTCAGAAGAAGATGACCGTTTTCCCCTACCTAATCTTTGTCCATTTGTTGTTTGTTTTAATTTCCAGCCAAGAAATGAAAGACCTACGTCAGCAAATAAAGCAAAGTTCGGTGACGAACTCCTAAACAACATTGATGAAGTAACGGATTGTTTTCATAAATATGAAAATTTTGTGCTTATATTATCTAGTAGAAAATGTGTTTGCCTTAGTGTAGTAAAGGAAATAGTATAGAATAACTTGAAGTTAATAATGGTAGTAGTGTAAGTAGGTTTTCTAAAGGGGTTGTTGTAAAAGCAGACTTTTTTACCATCTCTAATGATAACAATAAGAAGTAACTATAAATAAATAGTAAACTTGCGGGTACAACCATGTGTAAATCTCTTATGTGGGAGTGCTGGCTCTGAAAAGAGCCAGGGGCGGGTGTGGTCTCGACGTTTCGAACAGTATAATCTGCCCGTCTTCAGGAGAATGCTGTGGACTGATGCTACTGTTCGAAACGTCGAGACCACACCGGCTCTTTTCAGAGCCACAAAGGAGATTTTACACATGATTGTACCAGCAAGTTTACTATTTATTTATAGTTACTTCTTATTTTTCCACAACATGCAAAGCTTCAAACACCACTTGAAATGATAACATTGAGGATTTAACTTATTTATGGGATTAGGGGTAGAAATCTAGAAGATTCGAATGAAAAGTATACTGCTCCAGTATTACAGCTGATGTGTCACTCCCTTAAAAATGCATTCAATTTCATAATTACATCATATTTAAATACCACCATCCATGTAACGCTATTCCACTTTGTATCTTGATATTTTCGTTCTCAGTAAAACATGCGTAGTCTTCATCCTTTTACACCGTAATCTACTCCAGGCCAAATCACTAAAACACATTTTGTTGTCACAGTTTGTTGTCAGCTATGGCTATATACACTGCAAACAATTTGTTTTATTGGTTTTGTGTATTGAAGTCGATCGGACCGCTAGAATTTAGGTTTATGTTTCATGTGACTAACTGACGAGTATTATTCATGACAGAGATACGCAGCTTGCCACGTGTTTCGTCTGCTTAGTTACATAAATTGGCGGGAACACGACATATAAACTCGCCCTTTCATACTTTCTAACAGATGTCCGGTATTTGTTGAATGAAAGTGATATTATTGGTTAACTTCCGTTTTGATGTGTCCCAATTCGTCATTTTCACAACGTTGGAATGTTTGAACAGTTCTCATTATAACCACATTTGACATGTTTGTTTTATTTTAAAGTTTAATAGAACAAGTATTGGACCAAATAATTCACATAGAGCTTCTTGATAATTGGTTTAACATTGTGGTGCAGGGAACCAGTCGTCATGATATCTTCTGGGTTGGTACCTCTGTCAGATAAAAACTAACCTTTTGCTTCCGGTGAACTGTATGCCTTTTAAATAATTATGTACTTAGTATATTTCTAAATCTAAACATCAGTTCTAAACGAGTTTATCCATCACCGGGGTCGGGTACCGGTAAGTCTACAAATGATGTAAGCAACATACATCACATTTTGGCTGGTAAACCGTCACTGCTAAGCATACTCTAATGTGCCAAGTACGTCTTCATGCTCACGTTAGTATTAAACGATCATGTGGCCTTATATTCCTAGAACTGAAATATTTCGGTTCCAGATTTGTGATATGTACACACTGAAATAAAAATATTAAAAATGAGTACGAATGGTGTCTTGTTCTAATTAAGTTTTGTAAATTAATTTGTTTTAACTTATCGTGTACGTACACGATAAGTTTGGAAGTATTGTGTACATACACGATAACTTATCGTGAACGTAAACGATATTGGACTTGTCGTGTACGTACACGATAAGTTATCGCATACGTACACGCGGATAAGAGAGAGATTTGTTTATTCATTTGACGTCAATACGCTTCCGTACATGTATTTGAGGGTATTACGCCAGTCTTTTCTGTAATGGTAGCATTTCAAATAATGCATGATCCCCGTATTGTTTGTGGTGACAATCGACAACATCGACTTTTGCACAGCAAACTGCGTTTACTTTAATTTGGACATTATTGACAATGTAGAAAGAAATAGCCAACGATCACAGATGGTTTCTTCGCAGAGGCGTCCACTGTCCAGTCTCGGAGTGTGGCACAGGTCTGACAGATAATACGCGGTTTAGAGATCGGAGTGGATCGGTTACAATGTCGTGCACATGTTTCGAGCTGAAGGACCTTTTATAAGCGCCCGGTTCGCGGTGGTTCGGTCACTTTCTAGCGAGAATCGTTCCAAGAGTTAGTTTTGCTTACACACCAGGATTCAGGATGAAGCTGGTTTTTGCTGTTGCGGTGACGGTTTTTGCGTCCTATGGGAACGCCCTGTTAACGAAGGAGTTGTGAGTAAAAAATTGATTTATTTTATTTATTTATTTATTTAGACGGGCTATAGCATTATCAGTATTACAACTGCTATCCCCAAGGGCCCTGTGTACAAACAGTAACAAGTAAAATAGTAAAATGGTAAAAATACAGAGCAACAAGAAAAGCCATGAATCAAAAACTGAGTGTAAGACAAAAACAACAATCTTACATTCTTTCCTAATACGAAAAAAGTTGTCCAAATTGCATTCAAGACACGATATGAGATGGAACAACATACCGAAACAAAAACAGTGCCTTTGATTTCAACTGGGCAAAGAACTCCCGACTTTTGTTCCAACTGAAATGTTTCTGAATGAAAATCATTTCTGAAAGCCCGTTATAACTTGTCATTTTGCCAAGTAATATTTTTTTCTTTTTATACAGCCGGACTCTGCTTCCGTACTCAGTCGACGAGGTGAATATTAGCATTGTTGATATCATTCTTTTTAGAATTATAACTAGTAGTATGTTTTTCGAAGTTAAATAAATAAAGCAAATGTATTGTCGGTATCATGAAGCAAGAGGTATCATGAAGCTTTACATGGTAGTGCATGTTTTCACATCTTGTGTTTTTGTGTGTGTGGGTATGTGTATTTTTCTATGTGTGAGTTTGTAGTGACATTCAAACAAAGTACATACAACAAAAGGGACAATAGGTCCACGATTGCTGTCTCAAAGGGAAACAATGGGGTCCGTCCACGTTTGTCTGGACCAAGAGTTGAACAAAAGGAGGGTCCATGATTGGAGGTCATTACACAGCTGTACTGTATTGGCCCTTCTGCTTCCTTTTACTCGATTGAATTAGATATCTTGATGTCCTTTTAATGATAGTTTAGCTTTTTAAATGATGTGATAATGTAGCAATTCACTTGTTATGCTAAGATTACAATTGTGAATAAACTATTCCTCCTTCATCAATCAATCTATACTATAGCAACATTATATAAAACAAAATGTCTTTGGTAAAAACAATCAAACCAGTTAAACCACCGGTTCTTCTCAGAACCACCACTACTCAAAACGAATTTTACTCTTGCTGTCACCGCAAATCTCACCTGATAGTACTCCCACCATGCAAAGTTTTAAATCCTACAAAAACAATCCCATTGAGGACAAAAAACCCGATCCTATCCAAAATGTTATTGATGTTGTTGTTGTTGCTGGGGTGTTTTTTTTTTTTTTTTTTTTTTTAAGGGTTCTCGGGGGGCGGTTTTTTTACTGGATACTGTTGTCAGTTGTGTTTGTAGTTTGTCATCCGTAACTTGTTCTGTCGTTTGCTTGTCTGGCAGTGTTTGTGGAAAGTAAACAGCTTTATAGTAGCTAAGTCTGCCCATTTGCATTCCACAAAGTGGGACTAGCGTTTTTGGTTTGTTATTGTTGTTGATGTTGTTGTTGTTGTTGTTGTTGTTTTATTTTTCTTCTTCTCTTTCTTCTTGTTTGCGCTTTTCTGTTGTATAATTAAACTAATATAATTTAATTGTCATGGATTTTTTAAGTATCTAAGTTGTACCTTGTTTTTATCCTGTATAATTTACATATAAAATGATAATGAAAATGAAATATTAGCACTAGATATTAACGACATGAAATGGACCGAATCGAGCCATCGTCTGCCAGACATTATGGCGTCGAAATATACGCACTTATAAAGTTACTACCGATAACCATACTTGTCTAAAGGTTCTACATGGCCCCCAAAAAAATACCAACAGGGTGGTTCAGAAGATATATCGTTTTCATATCAATATCATGCCACGTATGTCACTAAATACGTACATAGAATCATCAGGTTGCATAAACCATTCGTCCTGATCCAAATACTTATTTTTGCTTGAGTTTAAAAGTCACAGATCTGTAGTCACGACATCCAAACCCAAGTACAAATTTGCTAACTCTTTATGTTGAAACTTTCAATTGTATTTTTCTTATTTCTTTTCCAAATAATGTGACAGTTTCTTCTCGGGTACCGCTGGTCCATCGCCGAGGCTAGTATTCTTGAGACAGGGGGCGGGGAGGGCCTTCAGATCGTTGGGGAACCGAGGACTGATGATTCTGGAGAATTTACCCACAAGATCCTATATCTGGAAACGTAAGGAACACCTTTTTTTTGCAGGGTTTATTGAAAGTTTGAATACCCGTTACATGATTGTTTCCTGTTATTGTTGTTGTTTGCTTGTTGTTCATGTTGTTGTACCAGAAGCGTGTCGTGGCCGAGTGGTCTAGCACACCGAAGTCAAGTTGTGGTGGCTGAGTAACCACATTTTTGGTTTGAATCTTGGTCCCGGCACGTGCGTCCTTGAGCATGACACTTGACTATAATTGCTCCTCGGCGTTTATGGATCCTGCCGAGTAACGAAGTAGAAGTAGAAGTGATGTTGTTGTTTATGTTGTTGTTTATATTGTCCTCAGGAAAGCGCCACCAATCTTCAAATTGATGGCCGGGGGTGTATTCAAAGTGCACGAGAAATCGTGGTTCACGCCAACTGGCGTCACCACCAGATACACAGTAAGTTTTCGTCCATTCTCGCGTTATCCCGCGAAGATTCAACGAGATTATTTAGAAATGGCGAGAATCTGCTACTTTAAACTTTACTATTCACATTAATGTATGATATATTCCAATAATATTTGATTTTATGTTTTTGCTGCTTTAGGAAAGGAAGATCATGGGGAGCGATTTCGGTCTGACGATAATTTCAAAATTTGTTGATGCCGACAACTGCCAAAGGAATGACGTAAGAATGACATATAATAGATTTGATAGACCTTGTGCGTTGACGTCATCACGCCGCCATCTTAGTGGTAAAATGGTTATAAAAACAATGGAAAACGCACATATGTACGCACGGCGCAGAGAATGGAACAATGAACAACCTTCTTTTGACCTCTAGCCGAGGGCGCCCTACTCAAATGACGTCATTATGCATAAGGTCTATATACACAATAGGGCCCTGCAAGTTAAATCACAAAAAGAGATGTTGTTTCGTTATTACTTTATGGAATCTTCTGGTCTCTGCAATCAAACAGAAATCCAAAAATCTTCAATTGAAAAGCAAGTCTACACGTTGCGAAAAACAATGTTTGCGTCTATGGCCCTTTTCGAAACGACCGGCTTCGGCTTCGGATTCGGCTCAGGCTAGCTAGGCCCCTCGTATGTTTGACTATACGCGTGCTATGCTTTCAGGGATTCAGACGAGAGAACGGAGCCTGAAGCCGAATCCAAGCCGAGCCGGTCGTTTCGAAAAGGGCCTATAATACTACCCCGTCCAAAACACTAAACCACCAAACTTCAAACTTGTCTTTTGTTCATTGACCGTCCTTAATCAATATCATGGTGTCAAGGACATGCGGATAGTACTGCCTTGTCCTACCTGCAAAAACTGGGGTGTTAACATTGACACCATGAGTGTTGTCACATCATATAGATACCCAAAAGAGAGTCAAAATTAGCACCAACAGGTGTTAAAATAACACCAATATAATTGTGTTGGCAAAAATTAGCGGTTTTTTTAACACCGTATGATGTTAATTTTGATTCTTTGTTCGGTATCTATATGTGACAACATCCTTGGTGTTAATTTTAACACCCCCGGGTTTTGCAGGAAACGTACTAAATGGAGGTATACCTTTTGTAATTACTCCAAAAATTAATGACCATAAAATCTTACTCGGTAATAAGCACTGCAGCTGTTGATAATGTATAACATTTTGGAAACAGTTCCTTTCAAAGGAATGTGGTTTTAGATGTGGTTTTAGAGAAAAGGATGCAAACAGATTGCAATCTGAAAAACGCTTCATGCAGCAACGTTTCTCAGATTGTGTATTTTAATTACGTAGTATTCTTCCTGCGTGGACATAACCGCTCCAGATTGTTTGCGATATCTCAAAAAATGCTACCACCTTTTAAACTGAATTTTTCACACGTTTTCAAAAACGGTTTCAAAAACCAAAGCTAGGCCTATATTTTACCTTTAAGGCTACATTTTGGGTAAAACAAACTGGAAACCCGGTGCACCTGCCCCGACAACACGCGGGAATGAATAAGTTTAAATTAAACACGTAAAACTTGAGCTTAAACTAATAAAAAAGTTAAAAATCTATAAAAAAAATCACAATCTCGGATTATTATTTCAACAAAGTTCACAATTAAATAGATCAACACAAATGCGACATGCAGATGCCATACTTGACTTTCCACGTATATCACTTGACTTTCAACGCTCTCTTTGACTGTTTTCAGGTTCTTGCAGAGAGCGGGTCGGCGGAGGTAATACAAGTCGACTTCACTACGGATGTCCCATCAGAAGAGGTTTGTGATAAATACATATTCATATATATATTTAAACAAATGAAAGGACAAATAACCGTCATTAAACAACTTGGAGTAAGGTGAAGGTCCATTAACAGTTGGACTAATTAAAGCTAATTACAGTCTCTGTTTATGTGTTATTATTATTTTTGTATCCATGGCAGCGAGAGTGGGACCCTACTAAATGTTCTTCAGATGAATTAAACCGGGGACCGTTGACCTCCGGCTGGGAGGTAAGTGTTTTGTTCTGTTTTGTTTATTTGTTTAACTGCTTTAAGTATTATTATTATTATTGTTTATTTTTTTGTCTTCTAATGGAATCTTACAGATAGCACATCGGTTTCATATGATTCCGATCAAATACAACCAATCGATTGAAATGATTGATTGATTGATATGATTTATTGGTTGGTTGATTGATTGATTGATGATTGATTGATTGATTGGTTTATTGGATGATCGACTGATTGGTCAATTTGTACATTGAATAGGTTTACTTACTTGGTTATTTTAATTTTCAATGTTACAACTTATTTTTTTCTTAACGCCTGAATCGATTTACATCTTTTGGTTTGGTACCAATCGATCGATTGCTTGATTTGTTTTTCGAATTATCGTTTGATTAAGAAAAGAAAAAACAGTCATCGATATGATAACCGATTTAACTGTTTGTTTATTTGGGCAGAGTGACCAACCTCACATGTGTGTTTACACCTCCGTAGAGGTTAAATTCGACTGGGATGTAATGCAAGATGTACTCGAGCCACGAACCATGGATGTGAGTATAATCAATACATTGTTTAATTGATCGAATTCGAAGTACCATTTCCACACAAAAAATCGATCATCTAATATTAATTGTAAGCCCTGCTTTTCTAGTTGTCTGCTTGCGAACTGTGTAGGTCTTTGTAGTAGTAACTATCACTTGATCTAACAGAATAATAGTTAGTTATTATACATAGTAAGTCCTGGGTACGCCCGGGTCCAATTTCATAGAGCAACTTTAACAAAGAAAGTAGCTAAGCACAACATCATTATGCTTAGTTGAATAAGGTTACTGGCCAAAATACCATATCACATGTACCATTTGAGACTGGTATCCTGCTCATTTTTGCTTAGCACGAAATCGTTAAGCATGATTTTCTACTTAAGCAGCTCCATGAAATTGGGACCGGGTTGTTTCTCGCACTAAAGAACATCATGTATCCTTGTTACGGGTATGGTCTGTTTTTGGACACACAGCATTTCCTTATACAAAGACTAAGAGCACCTCATCATCACTGCATCATTTGAAACACATATATATATTGGTAATTTTTTTCCATTTCTGGCAGGCATACCAATCAATTCTTGAGAAGTTCTACCGTAAGATGTTCTGCTGGGCTGACGAGTGGGCACCTCTCTCCGAGAAAGACGTGGAGAGAGTGGAGAGAGATACTCAGTCGGAACTTAACCGAGTGAGTTTCGTAGTAGTCACGTGATACTAATTATTACGTAACCAGGGCCAAATTTATATTTTATTACATTTATTTAATTCGTATTAAAAATAAGAAAATACACATTTTTGTCATAGTAAAAGATGATTTGGATCGATAGGTCTGACGTGTTACCAACGTAACTACTGAAAAACGGACTTGACGAAATGATGGCCCACTTACGAACGTATCAGATTACCTAACCGGACTTGTCTGCATACGAGCGTAACTGATCACATAACAAGAGGCCTACTTGATGAAATGACAGCCTACTTACGAACGTAAATGATTTTGTTCGTATTTAAAATAAGAAAAACTCTTTTTTTCATAGTAACAGATAATTCCGATCGATAGGCCTGTCGTCATACCAACGTAACTACTGACGTGATTTAATGTAGACTTGACGTACTGACAGACTACGAGCGTAACAGATTACGTAACCGGACTTGACGAAATGACGGCCTACTTACGAACGTCACAGATTACGTAACCGGACTTGACGAAGTGACAGTCTACATACGAGCGTAACTGATCACATAACAGTAGGCCTACTTGAATAAATGACGGCCTACTTACGAACGTAACAGATTACATAATCGGACTTGACGAAATGACAGCCTGCACACGAACGTAACAATACGACATAAATTTGCATTTGGATATCAAGTTGTCATACAGACCACTCTCTTTTTTACTCCATGCAAGTGTTTTTTCCTAAAACAATATTTCTTTTCCACAACAGATCCGCGACGAGGGAGAAGTGCGTGGACAGGTAGAAGGAGTAAGCCCCGCCTAAACGATTTCCAAAATGATGACGTCACAAAAATCCGAAACCAGAGCCTGTAAATTTACTTAAGAAATAATTCAGTTACAATAGTACCGGTGATGGTTTAAAGTCAAAGAGGGTGGTTCACGTTATTAAATATTTTGAATTTACTCTAATTTATAAAACACTCTTTCAAAGGGACTGTACGCAATTGGTAAATGATGACAAAAGGGCGGGGTTACACCCCGCTAATATTCCATGATGTGATGAGTGTTAGAAATCATCATTTTAATGATGCAGAAATGTTTTGTGCAACTCAATATACCCAAAGCGAGGCCAGAAAGAAAATAGTCTGGTGCCTTTAAAAAATGGAAATTCAACAAATCCGACAAACATGGCCGTTTAAGATCCTGTTGGTAAGGCAAAGCACCACACGTGCGCGCATCTGCTGCATCATGCGCGCTCAAACATTTTCGATACTCCCGGCCAGCTCCACAACTGGCAAACATTTGTGTGTAATTTCACCAAAAAATCACTAATCTCATCGTTCAAAGGCATTGCTTACCAGAGAAACTTACAATTCTGAGAAGATCTCGAGTCTCTGACGATTATAATTAAAAGCCAAGTCCAATTGACCATATTTTTGACCACATGAGGGTGCTTTCATTAGGGAATGTCTTGCATCACAATTACAGTTGTAATGGGTTTCTGGTAATCAGTGGTAATTAGTGGAGCCAGTTTGTGTGAAGTGGGCGTGGCTTACAGTTGAATAACGTCACACTTACGAACAAGACAGGGTTTTTTAACCGTGACCAAAAACATCCCTTTTCCACTTTTTTCTATTAAAGGTATTGTACACTTTTGGTAACAGCTCAAAATCAGTGTCCACATTTTGTGTGATTCAACATATGCATGAACAAACAAACATGTGAAAGTTTGAGCTCAATTGGTCATCGAGGTCACGAGAAAATAGTGAAAAGAGACCTCATGTGTTTTCTGTTTTTTTCAAGCATCGAGTTTTTATCGCGAGTGATAAAAACTATTGTTTTACTCATTTCTCAGAAACGATAGCATTTTAGGCAGAAATATTTTAAGGAACCCTTTCTACCATTACTTACTTTAAATCATGTAAGTTATGTGTGAATCTGTGAACATTAATTTGTGTTTTTCGATCTTACCAGTAGTGTACAGGGCCTTTAAGGTATGCAGAACATGAAGCAACCAGTGTTCCAAAGATAAACTTGAGTTCTTATAAGGCAACCGATTTACAATCTGCAACTGAATAGGGTTTTTCATGAACGGAGTGGTATTAGACACGTCAGAACTAGTTCCCCACATGTCATCAGAATATTACAGGTATTATTTAAAATATCATAACTGCAGTGTCTAAGCGTACGGTACTTTTAAACATCGATTTGCTGATTTTTTGCTGGTCAAAATGTGTACAGCTAGACTTGAGGGCGCGCTTCACGACGGCTGGAGTTTAGCTCTTGCATGTCAGTTAATACTGAATAAAAATAAAAATGCTAACAATATTTTGTTTATTTGGTTTTTAATGTGAAGCCTTTAAGCAGTTTTTAATTTTGTTTATGCCTGTCACCACATTATTACAAAGAAAAGCAGACACCAAATCGATTTTTATCACTAAATGTTTGTATTTGTAAATGCTTAATTTAAGTGGTCGGTGGAGGGAGTCAGTATTGTTTTAATTAATTCACATCAGGAATAAATGTCCATTATTGCATCAAATTTGATTGTGGAAGTTTGATATAATTGTTCAGGCGAGACTTATTATGCAATAGGATGGGTGGAAGACGCCATTAAAATAAATAATACCCCCCCCCCTCACACAGGGGTCGATGAGGTCAAACAATGGAAACGTGCCGTTTGGAAATTTTTGCTAATTACCCCAGCAAAAAACACCCCGAAAAACACCAATGCTAAATGCTAAGTATTCAAAAATAATGAAAAAATATTTAAAGTCCCTCAGCCTCTTGAAACCAATCAATATCCAGACAATACATTTCAGACTTCTTATCAATTTTTGGCAGGTCAGCCGTTTGGAATTTTTGATAATTACCCCCCAGGTTGTGATAGGTTCTTATAATTACACAATCTATTAATTGCATGACCCCCAAAACGTTATAATTCAAAAGTAACTGTGGGTTTACAAGATACGATAATCAGCTTGGCGCATGAATGTTGGCATATTTAGTGTGGTGCACCCTCTTATAAGGGCAGTCAATTATTCTTTATGATTAACAAATTATGCTTAAAATTTTGAGAATAAGTCACTGATTTGAGATCTGAAAAGAAAATTTAAAAATGTTATTACGTTCGTTTACAACAAGGTCAAACATGTTGGCGCATTTAATTAAGCAATTTGAGAAGAAAAACCTGCACGACACACTGTGTACACTGCTAAGGACAAGTCAGAAGTTATATTCCAATCCTCCCTCAAAAAGTTATTCACATGTCTCTTTTTTATAATAAGATTCTAAAAGCCTTACAAATTATTTTAATAATCGACAAGAGGGGGTAAATTAATGTGGAGAAGCTGTAAAAGGGAAAGGGGCTGGAAGGGGAGGGGGGCTCGGGAGCAGCATTTGCTTTCCCTCTGACTTTTCTATTGTCCTTCAAGTTTCATTTGACGTAGCTGTTAAAGGGGGAAGGGGTGAAGGGTGGGCGGGGCATGGGCGGGGCGTATCGCAAAATGCCAATCCAGACACTTTACGGCTGCTGTGGTTAATGGGAACAACTAGACTAGAGTTAAGACTGTAAGCTAGGGTGTGGGCTGAGAGCTAGGGTTTGGTCTGATGTCTAGGGTTTAGGGGTGGGGGCTAGGGTGGCCTAAAGGCTAGGGTTTGGGGTGGGGCTAGGGTTTGGGCTGATGGCTAGGGATTGGGCTGATGGCTATAGGGTTTGGGCTGAAGGCTATGGTTTGGGGTGGGGCTATAGGGTTTGGGGGTTTGGGCTGATGGCTAGGGTTTGGGCTGATATCGAGCTATGGTTTGGGCTGACATTTATGATGCCGTATCCACCACCTCCCCTACTCCTCTTCACTGAAAACATATTTAAGGTCCCTCAGCCTCTTGGAAACCAATTCAATATATTTCCAGACAACTAAACTTCAGATTTCTTACCAATTTTTGGCAGGTCAGCCGTTTGGAATTTTTTCTAATTCCCCCAGAAAAAAACACCACGAACATGTTTTTCCCAAACCGACTTGCTGCCAGTTTTCATGGCATTCCACCAATTCCCAAGCTAAATAGGACAAATAGGACCAATTTTTAAGCCTAAATTTATCAAATCTCCTCAAAAGTTGAAACACAGAACCCCGGAACCCCCGGGTTGTGATAGATTATTACAATTACACAATTTATTGATTGCATGACCCCCAAAGCGTTACAATTCAAAAGTAACTGTGGATTTACAAATTATGATAATGAGCTTGGCGCATGAACTTTGGCCTTTTCAGTGGTGCACCCAGAGCCTGTGACACAAAGATCTGTTTTCTGGATGGACAATATGGCCCTCACAGTTCACTGGATGACATGTTGCTGCACCAAATGAGCCACGTAGTGCGATGCTGACAAGCATAATACTATTACGGATGACTGGCGCTGTGATTGTAAACCGCATCCAGTCAGAGCCATTAGAAAGATAAAACGTCAAGAGTTAGAAGTAAAGGCACGCCATTCCGGTCACTTGGTGCATGGAACTATATATAAAAGCTCCTTGCTTGGTGTAAGTGCCCCCAAGACAAGACAAAATAGCTTTATTGCTTTATACGTTGACTAAAACCAATATGCTTCAAACCGATTCCTGTAGACGATGTGACCTCTTACATTCAAACCGCCCTCTGTTGACAAAAGTCATGTTTCCGCCGGGCAAGAAGATGCGTACTCATGGTAACATTGCGTGTCCTTTATAGCCGGCTGTCAGTACACAAAGGTTTTGCCCGGCGACATGCGCGCATCATGTTATGATTTTCGAATGACGTCAGAGGTCACATCGTATAGAGCCATGCCAAATTGTCAACTCGGGCATTTTAACAAGCCTGGAGACTCATTCAGAAAGCGCATAATCCTCACGATTAGCTTGGAGAGAAGTGGTTGACAGCTAAATAATGCGGCCTAGAGGAGACATCGTACATTACGATCTTAAAGTTACAATCTAAGATGTCCCATATAAATCACAATCGGTAAGCAAATTTTCGTGCTAACTATAGCAGAAAATGTGCTTAGGCGTAAGCATAAACGACATATAAACTCATCCTTTAACAGATGTCCGGTATTTGTTGAATGAAAGTGATACTATTGATTAACTTCCGTTTCGATGTGTCTCAATTCGTCATCTTCACAACGTTGGAATGTTTGAACAGTTCTCATTATAACCTCATTTGACATGTTTATTTTATTTTAAAGTTAGAACAAGTATTGGACCAAATAATTCACACAGAGCTTCTTGATTATTGGTTTAAACAACATTGTGGTACAGAGAACCAGTCGTCAAATAAACAGCACATGACATCTTCTGGGTTGGTACCTCTGTCAGCTAAAACCAACTTTTTGTTTGCTGTGAACTTTATGCTTTTTATAATTGTGTACTTAGTATATTTCTCAAACTAAACATAAATTCTAAACGAGTTTATCTATAATCGGGAACGGGTACACCGTCTCTGCCAACCATACTGTTTAATATGCTAAGCACGTTTTCATGCTCACGTTAGTATTAAACGATCCTGTGGCCTTAAATTCGTTGAACTTAAATATTTCGGTTACAGGTTTGTCAAATACACACTGAAAGTAATTTTTTTTTTAATAAGTACGAATGGTGTCTTGTTATAATTAAGTTTCGTAAACTTAGTTGAGTGTGGCACAACTTGTTGGAGTGAAAATTTAAAATGCATTTCATTCCCATGTAGACTGACAGTTCTCACAATTTTGTTTAAAAAGTTCTGACAGAGTTGGGGTATTACGCTAGTCTTTATCCCCGTATTGTTGGTGGGGACAATCGACACCATGGACTTTTGCAGAGCAAGCAGCGTATACTTTGTTTTGACATAAGTGACAATGTCGAAAGAAATAGCTAATGATCACAGATGGTTTTTCAGCAGAGGCTTCCAAAGCCAAGTCTCGTAGTATGGCACATGTCAGACAGATAATACGCGGTTTAGAGATCGGGGGTGGATCGGTTACAAGATCGTTAATTAAGTTTTGTAAATTGAGTTGAGTGTGGCATAACTTGTTTGAGTTAAATTTTAAAATGCATTCCATTCCCATGTAGACTGACAGGTCTCACAAATTGGCTTAAACAATTCTGACAGATTTGGGGTATTACGCTAATCTTTTCTGTAAGGGCAGCATTTCAGATAATACAAGATCCCCCTTCTTGTTAGTGTGACAATCGACACCATCGACTTTTGCACAACAAACAGCATTTACTTTATTTTGACATAATTGACAATGTAGTAAGAAATAGCTAACGATCACAGATGGTTTCTTCAGCAGAGGCGTCCAAAGTTAAGTCTCGTAGTATGGCACATGTCAGACAGATAATACGCTGTTTAGAGATCGGAGGGATCGGTTACAAGAACTGTCATGCACAGGTACCGAGCTGAAGGACCTTTTATAAGCGCCCGGTTCACGGTGGTTCGGTCACTTTCTAGCGAGAATCGTTCCAAGAGTTAGTTTGCTTACACACCAGGATTCAGAATGAAGCTGGTTTTTGCTGTTGCGGTGCTGGTTTTTGCGTCCTATGGGAACGCCTTGTTAACGAAAGAGTTGTGAGTAAAAACATTATTTATTTGTATGTATTGATTTATTTAGACAGGGTAGCTTTATAAGTATTACAACTGCTATCCCCGAGGGCCCTGTGTATAAACGGTTATAAGTAAAATACAGAGCAATAAGAAAAGCCATGAATCAAAAACAGAAAACTGAGTGTAAAACAAAAAGAACAATCTCACAATATTTCCTAAGACGAAAAAACTGTTGTCCCCATTACACTGAAGACACGAGAAAAGACGGAACAACATACCAAAAAAAAAGTGCCTTTGATTTCAACTGGGCAAAGTACCTCCATACTTTTATTCCAAATGAAATGTCGAATGAAAATCATTCCTGAAAGCCCGTTAAAACTTGTTGTAATTTTGCTTGTTATTATTTCTTTTTTGTACCAGCCGGACTCTGCTTCCGTACTCAGTCGACGAGGTGAATATTAGCATTGTTGATGTCATTCTTTTTTAGAATTATTACTTATTGTATGTTTTCTGAAGTTAAATAAATAAATAAAGCAAATGCATTGTCGGTATCATGAAGCAAGGGGTTTCAGGAAGCTTTACTATACTGTGCGTTATATGGAAAGGTTTGCGGTAACACCATGTAATGACTATCTCTAAATGAGTTGGGGTGGTTGAGTTGAAACCAACGGTTCTTTTCAGAACCACCCCAACTCATTTTGAGATAGTCATTACATGGTGTTACCGCAAACCTTTCCATATCGTATTTCCACCATGTAAAGTTTCAAATCCTACTTATACTGTGTTTTTGCAACTTGTGTTTTTGTGGGTGCAGTTATGTGTTTTTTTCTATGTGTGAGCTTGTATAGTGACATCCAAACCAAGAACTTACAACAAAAGGGACATTAGGTTCACGATTGCTATCACAAAGGAAAACAAAGAGTTGAACAAAGGAGGGTCCACGATCGGAGATCATTACACAATTGTACTGCACTAGCCTTTTGCTTCCTTTTACTCGATTGATTTTTATATATTAATGTCCTTTTAATGATAGTTTGGGTTTTTTAAGCAGGTGATATTGTTGCAATTCACTTGGTCATTACAATTTTGAAGAAACCATTCCTTTATCAATCAATATTTACTATTGCAACATATGTAAAACAAAATGTCTTTGGTAAAAACAATCAAACCAGTTAAACCACCTGTTCTTCTCAGAACCACCACTACTCAAAACGAATTTTACTCTTGCTGTCACCGCAAATCTCACCTGATAGTACTCCCACCATGCAAAGTTTTAAATCCTACAAAACAATCCCATTGAGGACAAAAAACCCGATCCTAATCAAATTGTGTGGTTTTGTTTTGTTTTGTTGTTGTTGTTGTTTTTTTTTTAGGTTTTTTTTTTTTTTTTTTTTTTGGGGGGGGGGGGGGGTTTGGGGGTTATGTGTGTTTTTTGTGTTTTGGGTTTTTTTGTGGGGGTTTTGTGTTGTCAGCTTTGTTTGTTGTTTGTCATTCGTTTCTTGTTCTGTTGATCGTTTGTTTGTCTGGTAGTGCTTGTGGAAAGTAACCAGCTAGTTGTTGATTCTGCCCATTTGTATTCCTCAAAGAGTAACTGTCTTTGTTTTGTTTTTCTTCTTCTTTTTCTCTCTTTTGTTCTTCTTCTTGTTTTCGTTTTTCTGTTGTTATATTTTAATAGTACAATTTCACTAATGGAATGTAATTGTAAATTGGGTTTTTTAAAATTTAAGTTGTACCTTGTTTTATCCTGTAAAATTAATATGGATATTATAATGAAAATGAAATATTGGCACGAGATAAACGATGTGTAATGAACCGAATCGCATCATCGTCTGCCAGACATATTTATGGCGTCAAATGTATACGCACTTATAAAGTTACCTACCGGTAACCATACTTTGTCTAAATGTTCTACATGGCCACCAAAAAAAAAAAAAAAAAAAAAAAAACATTAATTAAAAATACAAACAGGGTGGTTTAGAAATATCGCTTTTCATATCAATATAATTATTTATGGCGTCAAATGTATACGCACTTATCAAGTTACTACCTACCGGTAACCATGTCTAAAATGTTCTACATGACCAAACAAAAACAAAAAAACATTAAAAAGACAAACAGGGTGGTTTAGAAATATCGTTTTTCATATCAATGTGATGCCACGTCTGTCACTGAATACACACATCAAATCATCGGGTTGCATAAACCATTCGTCCTGAACCCATAGAATTATTTTTTGGGGGGTTTAATTTAAAGCCACAGATCTGTAGTTACGACATCCAAACCCAAGTACAAATTTTCTTTTACTCTTTTTTGTTGAATCCTTCAATGATTCTTTTTCCAATGTGACAGTTTCTTCTCGGGTACCGCTGGTCCATCGCCGAGGCTAGTATTCTTGAGACAGGGGGCGGGGAGGGCGTTCAGATCGTTGGGGAACCGAGGACTGATGATTCTGGAGAATTCACCCACAAGATCCTATATCTGGAAACGTAAGGAAACACCTTTTTTGCAGGGTTTATTGAAAGTTTGAATACCCGTTACATGATTGTTCCCTGTTATTGTTGTTGTTTGCTTGTTGTTCATGTTGTTGTACCAGAAGCGTGTCGTGGCCGAGTGGTCTAGCACACCGAAGTCAAGTTGTTGTGGCTGAGTAACCACATTTTTGGTTCAAATCTCGGTCCCGGCACGTGCGTCCTTGAGCAAGAAACTTGACTATAATTGCTCCTTGGCGTTTATGGATCCTGCCGAGTAACGAAGTAGAAGTAGAAGTGATATTGGTGTTTTTATTGTCCTCAGGAAAGCGCCACCAATCTTCAGCCTGATGGCCGAGGGTGTATTCAAAGTGCACGAGAAATCGTGGTTCACGCCAACTGGCGTCACCACCAGATACACAGTAAGTTTTCGTCCATTCTCGCGTTATCCCGCGAAGATTCAACGAGATTATTTTAAAATGGCGAGAATCTGATACTTGAAACTTTACTACACACTCGTTAATGAATGAGATATTCTAATAATATTTGACTTTTTGTTTTTGCTGCTTTAGGAAAGGAAGTTCATGGGGAGCGATTTCGGTCTGACGATAACTTCAAAATTTGTTGATGCCGACAACTGCCAAAGGGATGACGTAAGCATGACAAAGAATGACATATAATAGATTTGTATAGACCTTGTACATTGACGTCATCACGCTGCCATCTTAGTGGTTAAATGATGATAAAACAATGAAAAGCGCACATCTATGTACGCGCGGCGCTGAGAATGGACCAATGAGCAACCTTCTTTTGACCTCTAGCCGAGGGCGCCTTATTAAAATGACGTCATTAGGCATAAGGTCTATGTACAATAGGGCTCTGCAAGTTGAAGGCAGGATACACTTTTGGTAATTCGCCGTATTTTTGACCGCGTGAGGGCGTTTGTGGACCAATTTTTACGTGATGAAAAACAAGTAAACAAACAGGTTTTTGTCATTTTTGTTATTATTTATGTTTAGGTATTTCGTCAATGATGCAAGAAAACTACCTACAGGCAAATAAAATAAGATGAATCTGTAGTTGTTATGCAGTACATTCCTGAAGAAAGCGCCCTCATGCGGTCAAAAATATGGTCCATTGTCAAAGACAAGTATCCCCACTTAGTGTATCCCAACATATGCATAAAACAACAATTTAACAATTTAGGCTCAATCAGTCATCAAAGTTTGGAGAAAATAATGAAAGAAATAACACCCTTGTTGCATAGAATTGTTGCATAAAATTAACACCAAAGGGTGTTAAAATAACACCATTGTAATTGTGTTGGCAGAAATGATTGTTATTTTATCGCCCTATGTTGTAAATTTAAATTCTTTTTGGTATCTATATGTGACAAGGCCCTTGGTGTCAATTTTAACACCCCAGTGTTTGCAGTGTACTAGCATAAAAGTATTAGAGAACACAACCGGGTCCAAATTTATGGCTCTGTTTACTGCGGAATTCTGCGCTTACGGGGCGCCGTAAGCGCAGAATTCTTCAGTAAACAGAGGCATACATTTGGACCCTGTACTGTTTATGAGTACACTTCAAATACTGGGGTGTTAAATTGACATCATGGGTGTCGTCACGTATGTATACAACAGCAAAATCAACATTTACACCATAGGGTGTTAAAATAACACTAATTTCTTCAAAAACGATTACATTTGTATTATTTTAACACCATATGATGTTAATTTTGATTCTCTGTTCGGTATCTATATGTGACAACACCCATGGTGTCAATTTTAACACCCCAGTTTTGGTTGCAGTGTAGCAAACGGATGAACACGTTCTAAAGGGAGAATATACCTTTGGTAATTACTCCAAAAATTAATGGCCATAAAATCTTACTTGGTAAGAAGCACTGCAGCTGTTAATAATGTATACAATTTTCAGAAATGATTCACTTCTAAGGAATGTGCTTTTAGAGAAAGGGATGCAAAACAAACTTTGCAATCTGAGAAACGTTTCATGCAGAAACGTTTCTCATATTGTGTATTCCAATTACGGATTATTCTTCCTGCGTACAGTGGCAATAACCGCTCCAGATTTTCGGCGATATCTTAAAAATGCTACCTCCTTTTAAAATGAAATTTCCACACGTTGGTTTTATTGTATGAATCTACATTTAGATAGGATTTAACAATCGAACAGTTTCAAAAACTAAAGGTACTTTGTCTTTAAGGCTCTATGTTCTATGGTCAAAAACTGGAAACCCGGTGCACCTGCCCTGACTACACGCGGGATTGGAACAGTTTAAATTAAACACGTACAAACTGAGCTTTAAATAATAAACCGTTAAAAATCTATAATAAAAAAATACATTTCAACAAAAATCCCAATTAAATAGATCAACACAAATGCGACATGCAGATGCCACGTTTGACTTTCAATGTCTGTCTTTGACTGTCTTCAGGTTCTTGCAGAGAGCGGTTCAGCGGAGGTAGTACAAGTCGACTTCACTACGGATGTCCCATCAGAAGAGGTTTGTTATATAAAATAT
This sequence comes from Plazaster borealis, assembly GCA_021014325.1. Taxonomy (NCBI): domain Eukaryota; kingdom Metazoa; phylum Echinodermata; class Asteroidea; order Forcipulatida; family Labidiasteridae; genus Plazaster; species Plazaster borealis. The sequence continues at coordinate 11,805,352 of CM037467.1, forward strand.
ATATATATAATTGTTAAACAAATAAAAGGAAAAATAACCGATATTAAACAACTTGGAGTAAGGTGAAGGTACATCAACAGTTGGACACACCCATCACCAATTTCAATTTTCAACATTTATGATGAAGCTAATATTGCAGTCTTTGTTTATGTGTTATTATTATTTTTGTATCCATGGCAGCGAGAGTGGGACCCTACTCAATGTTCTTCAGATGAATTAAACCGGGGACCTTTGACCTCCGGCTGGGAGGTAAGTGTTTTGTTCTGTTAATATTTTTACTGCTTTAAGTATTATTATTATTATTATATATATATATAATTTCTCTGATGGAATCCTACAGATAGCACATCGGTTTTGTATGATTCCGATCGAAGACAACCAACCAATTGAAATAATTGATTGATTAAAATGATTTATTGGTTGGTTGATTGATTGATTAATAGATTGATTGATTGATTGATTGATTGATTGATTGATTGATTGATCGATATGTACATTGAATAGGTTTACTTACCCGTTAATTTAATTTTCAATCGTAAAGCTTACCATTTCTTAACTCCTGAATCGATTTACATATTTTGGTTTGGTACCAATCGATCGATGGCTTGATGTGTTTATCGAATTATCGCTTGATTAAAGAAAAAGAAAAGGTTAAAACAAATTATCGACTGTTTTGATAACCGATATACTGTTTGTTTATTTGGGCAGAGTGACCAACCTCACATGTGTGTTTACACCTACGTAGAGGTTAAATTCGACTGGGATGTAATCCGAGATATACTCGAGTCACGGACCATGGGTGTGAGTTTAATCAATATATTGTTTAATTGATAAATTTAGATGTACCATTTCCACAAAACAATCGATTATCTATAACTAATTGTACGCCCTGCTTTTCATGTTGTCTGCGTGCGAACTGCGTAGGTCTTTGTAGTTGTAACTATCATTTGATCTAACAAATACTTAGTTACAGCAAGCCCTTCACGCCTGGGTCCAGTTTAATAGAGCTGGTTAAGCACAGAAAGTAGCTAAGCGCAACACCAATATGCTTAGTAGAATAAATAAGGTTACCGGACAAAAAACCATGCCACATGTACCATTTGTGACTGGTATCCTGCTCATTTTTGCTTCGCACAAAATCGTTAAGCAATATATTTTCTACTTAGCTAAGGCAGCTCCATGAAATTGGGACCAGGTTGTTTCTCGGTTGCTATGTACAGAAATCGAGCGCACTAAAGAACATTATTGACTGGAAGAATAGAGACCCTCGATGTATCACTGTTACGGGTGTGGTCTGTTTTTGCACACACAGCATTTCCTAACAAAGAGCACTCCGTCACTGCATCATTTGAAACATATATATTATTCTTAATTGTTTCTATTTCGGGCAGGCATACGAAGCACTTCTTAAGAAGTTCTACCGTAAGATGTTCTGCTGGGCTGACGAGTGGGCACTTCTCTCCGAGAAAGACGTGGAGAAAATGGAGACAGATACCCAGTCGGAACTTAACCGGGTGAGTTTCGTAGTAGTCACGTGATACCTAACTAATTATTACGTAACCAGGGCCCAATTTTGATTTTATTCAATTTATTTAATTCGTAACATAATAAAAGATAATTCGTTTCGATAGGCCTGACGTCATACCAACGTAACTACTGAAAACCGGACTTGACGAAATGACGGCCTACTTACGAACAACGTAACAGATTACGTAACCGGACTTGACGAAATTACAGTCTGCATACGAGCGTAACTGATCACATAACAATAGGCCTACTTCAGACCATACTACACTAGACTTGCGGGGGGGGGGCGGAAGGGGTTGTGCAATCATTTGCAATTGCGTTTTGGGTACACTCCATTTTTAAAAGAGGTGATTACCGTTTAATTAAAGAGCGGCTGGCCATTTTAAATATTACCTTGTTATGGCCGAATAGAAATCGTAGATACCGATTAATAACCACGAAATGACAGCCTACTTACGAACGTAAATGATTTTGTTCGTATCTAAAATAAGAAAAAAAAATCATTATTTTCATAGCATCAGTTAATTCCGATCGATAGGCCTGTCGTCATACCAACGTAACTACTGACGTGATGTAATGTAGACTTGACGTAATGACAGACTACGAGCGTAACAGATTACGTAAACCGGACTTGACGAAACGACGGCCTACTTACGGACGTCACAAATTACGTAACTGGACTTAGAAATGACGGTTTACTTACGAACGTAACAGATTACGTAATCAGACTTGACGAAATGACACCCTATACACACGAACGTAACAATACGACATAAATTTGCATTTTGATATCAATTTGTCACACAGACCATTTTCTTTTTGTTTACCCCATGCAAGTGTTTTTTCCTGAAACAATATTTCTGTTCCACAACAGATCCGCGACGAGGGAGAAGTGCGTGGACATCATGAAGGAGTAAGACCCGCTTACTAAACGATTTCGAAAATGGTGACGTCACAAGAATCCAAACCCAGAGCCTGTAAACTTACTTAAGGACTAATTCAGTTTCAATAGTAATGGTTTATAATCAACGAGGGTGGTTCACGTTATTAAATATTTTGAATAAAATCATAAATTATAAAGCACCCTTTCAAAGGGACTGTACGCAATTCGTAAATAATGACAAAAGGGCAGGGTTGACCCTCCTTTAAGATTGATCTATAATGTAATGAGTATTGTACATTTTTAACGATGCATACATGTTTTGTGCAACTCAATATAGCCAAAGCGAGGCCAGAAAGAAAATAGTCTGGTGCCGTTAAAAAAACAGGAAGTACAAACAGCTTTGTCATTGTTTAATACAGCAAATCTGACAAACATGGCCGCAGTTTGAGATCCTGTTAGAGAAAAGCAATGCGTCACACACGCGCGCATCTGTTGCACCATGCGCGCCCAAACATTTTCGCTACTTTCGGCCTGGGCCCAATTTCATTGAGATGCGTAAGCACAAAAACTAACTATGCACAACAAAATTGCATTTACCAGAACAGGGTTACAAGCCAAAATACCATGTCACGTGTACAATTTGTGACTGGTGTCCTTCTCATTTCTGCTAAGCAGAAAATTGTTGAGCAATATTTTCCGATTAAGCAGCTTTATGAAATTGGGCCCAGCTCCCCAGCCGGCAAACATTTTGTGTGTAATTTCACCAAAAAAGAATCACAAATTTCACCGTTCAAAGGTATTTCTTACGAGAGAAACTTATAATTCTAAGCAGGCCTCGAGTCTCTGACGATTATTATCTAAAAAGCCAATTCCGATTAGGAAACTTTTCTTGCATAAATCCTCATAACAAAACTAGTTCAATGCAACTCCTATGGGCTTCTGGTAATCTGTGGAGCCAGTTTGGGTGAAGTGGGCGTGGCTTACAGTGGAATTACGTCACACTTACGAACAAGACAGGGTTTTTTAACCGTGACCAACAAAATTCCTTTTTTCCACTTGTTTTTATATTAAGGTAGCAGAACATGAAACAATCAGTGTTCCAATGATATACTTGCGTTCTTATATAAGGCAACCGATTTATAATCTGCAACTGAATAGTGTTTTTCATGAACGGAGTGGTATTAGACACGTCAGAACTGGCTCCTCACATGTCACCATAATGTTACAAGTGTTTTATAAAAGATTATAACTGCGGGGTCTAAGCGTACGGTCCTTTTCAACATTGATTCGCTGATTTTTCGCTGGTAAAATGTGTACAGCTAGACTTGAGGGCGCACTTCACGATGGCCGGAGTTTAGCTCGTGCTTTTCAGTAAATACCAAATAAAAATAAAATTGCTAACAACATTTTGTTTATTTGGTTTTTAATTGGTGAAGCCTGTAGCATGTTTTTAATTTTGTTTATGTCTGTTAGGCCTAACCACATTATAAAAGAAAAGCAGAGATCAAATCAATGTAAATCACAAAGAAAGTTGTTTAATTGATTAGTTTAAATTGTCGGTGGAGGGAGTCAGTATTGTTTTGATTAATTCATATCAGGAATAAATGTCCATTATTGCATCAAATTTGATTGTGGAAGTTTGATATAATTGATCAGGCGAGACTAACTAAGCATTAGAATCACCTAATGGGTGGAAGACGCCATTAAAATAAATAATACCCCCATCACACAGGGGTCGATGGGGTCAAACAATGGAAACGTGCCTGTGCGCAGGCGCCAAGCAAAACTCTCAGCCAATGGCTTGCTCTGTCCCCTAGTGCCGGAGCCAAAGCCGCTGAGCTGGGCGTGTACGCATGCTCATCGAACCATTTCCCTATACCCAATGTCCACCGGTCACCTCCTCCTGAATTGACCTCTATCAATAAAAATGTAGCTCTATGTATAGAAATATATGACCACGTTGTTGACAAACAGCCGTTTCAAATAGGAGACTTTGGGACGGTAGGTGGCAGCAGACATCATGTAAAATTTCCGTTGAACACAGAGCATGTTCCGGACACTGGATGACATGTTGCTACGAGCCACGTATTGCGATGCTGATCGGGTAAAAGCCGACTCCCATGTTCGTTCTTTCTTTATACCATGATCATTTCTGGCGTATCTTCTTTGAATCACCCCTATAAGGTTCCTCTTGAATGAGAGTGGCAAAATGTCTCTCTGGTAGCCTCAGCACTTTGTTACACCAATGAGCCACGTATTGCGATGCTGACCGGATGCTGACCGGATGGCACCTCTCCATTGTACATAGGCTACCTATAGAGTGTGTCCTCTCTGTGTTCCATTATAAATTTACCTTAACGTTCCTCTTGAATGAGAGTGGCAAAATGTCTCCATGGGGCCCTCAGTACTTTGTTATGCACCAATGGGTTGACTCTCAGTAATGGCACGTGCAGACCAAACTTTACTCAGTAAATTTGCTGCATCCAAGCATCCCCGAAAGGGTACTTTCAAGACACATACTCGCCAGTGTGACATCATCATTTAATTTATTTAATTACACACCCAACAGCATAATTAGCGCAAATAACAGGATGAATAGGAAATGAGAAGAAAATGTTCAATTTTTATATGTGGGAGAAAAACACCGAAAATGTGGAAAGCCCAGGCAATCAGTACTGAAAACCAAATCCACATGCAAGGCTCCGGTGTGATGTGGGATTCGAATCAGGGGTCCTCAGAGGTGAAAGGCTGGAACTAAGAAACCACTGAACCAACCTGGTCTACATTGTATCAGCGCAAGCAAAATATTATTACGGATGACTGGTGCGGATGTGATTGTAAACCACATCCAGTCAAAGCCATAAATAGAAGGATAAAACATCGAGAATTAGCAATAAAGGCATACCATACCGGTCACTTAGTGTAAGTGCCCCCAAGACGAGGCAAACAGCTTTATTGCTTACGTTGATTAAAATATGCTTCAGACCATTCCTCCAGAGCCATGTCAGATTGTCAACAAACATGTCAGATTGTCAGATTGTCAATGCAAAAAGCATTTTACCTGCCGGACGGAGACTCATTCACTAAATGCATATTCCTCACGATTAGCTTTGAGAGAAGTGTTATTGACAGCTTAATAAGGCGGCCTTGAAGGGACATCGTACACTTATCTTGAAAATACAATCTAAGATGTCCCATAGAAGTCACCGTAAAGTGACAACCATGCAGGAATATTTATGTATATACATATTTTAGGGGCTTGTTAAAGGTATCGTACACGTTTGGTAATGACTCAAAATATATAGTAGCATAAAAACTTACTTGGTAACAAGCAACGGAGAGCTGTTGATAGTATAAAACATTGTAGGAAACGACTCCCTCTGAAGAATCGTAGTTTTTGAGAAAGAGGTAATTTCTCACGAAATCATTTTCTTGCACCTTCGATGACCAATTAAGCCCAAATTTTCACAGGCTTGTTATTTTATGCATATGTTGGGATACACCAGTGAGAACATTGGTCTTTGACAACTTCCAAACGTGTTCAGTGCCTTTAATAGGTATACTCTGACATGTAACACCAGCTAGCTCCTTTCTTTGGTCGCGCATATTAGTGTCAAGTGCAGTTCCGTGAAAATAAAAGAAACGCATACAGTGCCATTAATTGAGAACATTAAACACGTCATACCAATAGCTCACGAACTGTTTCTGGTTAATACAAACAATCCAATGTTGTCCGCAGCTCGCTAAAGGTGTTTCAGTCATTGACTTTTCAACAAGTCGCAAACGTAAAAACAGACACTTCTGGGTGATTTATGCAGTTTCATCCATGAACCACTTTTTGGCTTTCCAGTTTTGACTTTTGTATTAACCAATTTGGCCAAACATGCCCGTATAACGGTGCTGCCATCTTGCCTTTTCCCTAATCGACTCAAAAAATAGTCTGTCTTTTTATCTTTTTCCTTTTTATCTATTATGCAGTGTTGCTGTATAATAACATGGGGAACATGACAAAATGGTGGGAGACAAGTGTATTGCATGGTGTAGCTATATTATCATATTGCAAATTACAGTATTGCACTTGTTTCCCGCTCAACATATTCATGACAGCCTTATGACGTCATTGACTTCTCGAGATTCATGAGTCGTGTCTAGTGGGATGCGTTACCATGGTGACAAACCAAAAACAGACGTACACGTCCCGGTCGGCATCGCGGCCGTAGTAGATAGGAGTAATGCTGGAGGGTCACCCGTTGTAGTGATGCATGTTAATAATCAACAAAACTATTAAGTTATTAAGTAATAATTAAGTGGAGTCCCAATATCATAATTGCATAAAGAACAACACTCCGATGAAAAAGTCTTCAAGCCAATTTCAAAGCGAGATAAATATGAAAACAACAATTCAAGGACCTGGGATCTATCAATATTATCAGACTTACTTCTAGTTGACGTATAGATACATACATACATACATACACTACAAAAACTGGGGTGTTAAAATTTGCACCATGGGTGTTGTCACATATTGATACCGAAGAGAGAATCAACATTAATATAGGCCTATCATAGGGTGTTAGAATAACACCAATGTTTGCAAACACAATTAAATTTGTGTTATTTTAACACCCCTTAGATGTTAATTTTGATTCTTTCTTCGGTATTTATAATGTGACAACACCCATTGTGTCAATATTATAACACCCCAGTTTTTGCAGTGTACAATAGAGTTTAACCCATCCAGTAATTGGCCAGGTATCGGGCGGCATAAAGCCGAACTACAAACTTTGCTCATTCGCGTCTTAATTGCAAAGGTGTACCCTTTTTACTGATATAAAACACAATAATTTTCCACATCTTAATGGTTTGTATATTTAAATAGACGGTGCATAATTAGTTTGTAATGAAGGAGACAATTCACTTAGTCCTTGACACTGATACGAATTTCATGAAATGCTTATCTACATCTTGGGGTTCCTGAATAAGTGAGTTTTGAATTTATTGGTGATTTATCATCCTGCCTTTTGCAAAATGTAAACAAGAATTTTGATACGAAAAACATTTTCATGGGATATGTTTTTTTTTTATACTTCTTTTTGAATTCAAAGCAATTGAGATTTCACGCCGTTCTGATGATTACAGCAGATTAGTGCCAATAAGGCCAATCACACAGCACCGAGTCAAACATATCACGACGCTCGGCACTCACTCCCGAAGCCCTAATCAAACTGCAAACAGCACCTGACATTATAGTTTCGATCAAAAGAGAAACCCTGTAGCAGGTGCTGTTCCGAGTATGTCATCAACGATTTAATATTCTGGTGCGTCGAGGGACCCCGTATACAAAGATTCGAGTGCATGGACCAGCATTATAACGGTCGAAGAATTTGAAAGCGCTGCATAAGCACGTGGATGTTTGTATGGCTTTACGCTACTGCCCGTAGCAACCAATGATAAGGATCTATCCGTCCGTGCTCCCATCGAACTCATCTTGTGATTGTGGCATTCTGGACGTCTTCTCAGATCGACCTTTCGGCCTGCATCTTCAAGGCTGTACCGCTATAGTGGATAATCATACAACCATTCGGTCTGGATGACTATCTACAGGAAGTTCAGCTGCGATGGCAACCACACAGGGACGACTATAGGAAAACCACCAACAACGTATTTTTACAACGTGGCTTTGTATCCAGTTGCTAAATGCGCGGGAAACCTACAGTGTTGTGCTCTATCAGTTGTCTGGTCTTGCATGTTATTCACAACTTTAAACAGTTCGATACTGTCATGATGAAACACGAGCCTGTATCAACTCTGAAATACGATATACGTTGAGAGTATATCAGCGAACGACTTTCGATCGAAAAGAAAACTATAGTCTTGCGTAATAATTTGAAAGCCAATACTGACCAGTGGATCATCTCTCCAAACCATCATTACCTACAACCACGAGCAACGTTGAGCAAGAGTCTGCATTGCACCTGATTGTTTTCTTTACATGTACATGAGGTAAGTCAATTAGTTGTGTGTCGTTTTATATACGGGTGTTGGATGAAACTCGTTTGGTTTGCCCTTGCCGTTACTGCCGGTAATTTAACAGGTTTCCTCCCTCGGCTCTCTGACACCGGCACGCTCGATTGAAGGCATCCGAACTTTACACCGTCCCTTCTTTCTCGTATAGTGTCTCCGGCGGCAGAAACCTCGCCTCCTATTTTATATTTATGAAAAGCTATGAATTCATTGTAGAATGCGGGTGAGCGGTTCTCTGCGAGCATTCTTTACTTCTGGCTCATTAATTTATGGAAGAAATCACCCCATGGTGATAGTTTAAGAACACGTCGGAGAATAGCGCAGTTTTCTTGCATTGGTCTTGCCGCCTATACCTCCAACGCACTGCAAACATAAGTTGGTGAGTACGGTAGGATTGAATTGGGTTGGTAATTCTCGAAAGGAAAAATTGGTCTTTAAATATATATTTTAATTTATTACTTTGTTTATGTTTTTATTTATTTATTGATAGATATTACAACATCTTTATGCAGGATAAAAGATCAGCAAAAGCTGTTTTACATCAATGTCCTGTAGACAACAGACTAAACAAATCAACAACAACAGCAACAACAACAAAGAATAGAAAGGACAATATGATTAAAAGTACTACTATAAAGTACAGTTTCTTGTATAAACATTTTAAAATGGCAATGAAGGAGGAATTTTGAATAGAAGAAGAAATATTATTCCAAACTTTAGCACCGGCAAACTTAAAAGATTGTTTAAAACACAAGGCGTTGGGCTTATAGGGACAACAGCATTAAGAGAGTCTGCATTTCTAGTATTAAATACCATGCCTATTGAAGTAGGATAGGTATGGATCATTTTATTAGCAACCATAATCGGGTTGGATTCGTTATAAACTACATCATAAATTACAAAAAAAAAATCACATAAACTTTAAAACCAATAATCAACTTATTTTACAAAAATTGAAGCTGAGGTTAGAAAAAGAAAACGTTGATATACAAAAATGGCCAGTTATATTACAAGATAAATGGATTATTGACAGTCAAAAAGTACCTATGTCATTTACATTTACACCAGTATCAATCCTCCAAAGAAATATTTATATGTAATAACTAATCAAAATCGTGAAAATATCACTTGAAACCGAAACAAATCACCGTGTTTTTTTAAGATTGCCGCATTTGATATGGACTACACCGATCACGCACAAAATTGGTGCCAAACAGAAACCGTTTCTGTTTTGCGGTTATTTTCAAGCAACCAACAACCTAGACTTGATTCAAGTCCCGTTCTCGTGCAAGAGGTCTCCAAGCATATCGCGCCAACTAGCAAACAAGCCGTACAGAGCGCGCTCGCCGTCAAAATGTGGTCCCGAGAATGGGGCCCGCGTGCGGAACAGGTTGGGGAATGCAGACCATCACAAAACAATAGTTTTATGGCGACGGCACGGGATTGGGCCTTGAGTCAAGTCTACCAACCACCGAAATCAGCTGCTGCGTTTAGTATATGTTTTCAGATACAGTTTCGAGTATGACTTCATTTCACAGGGAAATATTGTTTCACAGAAGAAATTGTTCAAGTATGATCTGTATAATCAGTCAGCTTTCAGACTTAAAGGCACTGTACACGTTTGGTAATTACTCAAAATATATATTAGCATAAAAACTATACTTGGTAACGACCAACAGAGAGCTGTTGATAGTATAAAACATTGTGAGAAACGATTCCCTGTGAAGTAACGTAGTTTTTGAGAAAGAGGTAATTTCTCACTAAAATAATAAAAGACTTCTTGCAAGAAGCCTTTTATTCCTATCTGAAAGCACACAAATTTGTACAACAAGGGTGTTTTTTCTTTCATCACTTTCTTGCAACCTCGATGACCAATTGAGCCCAAATTTTCACAGGTTTGTTATTTTATGCATATGTTGGGATACAACAAGGACACTGGTCTTTGACAATTACCAAACGTGTTCAGTGCCTTTAAACATTCTGTTGGTTTTTGTATCCTTACCAATCCTGTATAATACCTTCTAAAAAATGTGTTCCCATCACTCGATGGAGGCAGACTCTGATGCCATACGCAAGCTGTGAGAGAGTATAGACATTGATCATGGATGTTCGTCTGTCGGGTATCCTGTATACACAGTGTCTATGGAAGTTAGATTACCCAATCACTGTACAGGCCCCAGGCTATTTCTCTTTTCTTTTCACCATGCCTTGATATGAATACACCAAGTTGAATGTGAAACAAAACAAAATCAAAGTGGCTATTCTGTTGATACGGTCCCTTAAGAATGTAGTTAGGGACCTTGTGAACTGTACAGATCTATATTATCTAAATTATAACCAAATCCTGAGTTGAGTTCATTGAGCAGTTGTCTGATGTTTGCTTTGTTTAAATCCTAAATAAACATGTAATATATTAATTGCTCGAACTCCATGCTGCAAGTCTTTAAAGGCAAAGTATATATACCTTTGGTTTTTGGAACCGTTTGATTGTTTATTCCTAATATAGATGTATAAAATAAAAATTAACCTGTGAAAATTTGATTTCAAAAGGTGGTAACTGTTTTGAGATATTGCCGAAAAACTTGAGCGGTTATGTCCACGCAGGAAGAATAATCCGTATTTGGAATACTCATCTGAGAAACGTTTCTGGCATGAAACGTTTCTCAGATCTAAATGTTTTTGAATCCTTCTCTCTATAAAACCACATTCCTTTTAAAGGGAATCGCTTCTCAAATTGCACTACATTTATCAACCGCTGCAGTGCTCCATACCAAGTAAGTTATTGTGGTCATTGATTTTTGGAGTAATTACCAAAGGTATATACCCTCCCTTTAATATGCGATGGGGTTATTGTTATAGGTACCGTTCTACATTGTAGATGTAGAACTGAAGATCGAATGAGGTCCGAGTTACACATTAGACCGGTCTTACTCGCACCATAGAGCAAGGGTCACACGAGGCAACTTACAGGCGAGCAGTTCCAGGCAATCTTCAATAAGGAAATTCATTCAAATGTCAGTGTTCTCATAGTTTTCCTGGCGATACCGGTAAGGTGAGTTACAGCTATAGAAGAATGTCTCCTGTGCTGCCAAAGTGTTCCTTTTGCATGCAGTGCAGTTGGCTGCCTCCAAGATGCCTGTACAAATTGCCCTGATTTTTGGCGGGCTCGCGCGCTAGTAATTAGTCGTGTCGTAAAAAGTTAGTCAATTGTCATGTAAAAAATACTTCCTGGTCACGTCTTATTTATATGCGACGATGCACATTTGGTCATTTTGACGTTGAGTAAATTAGTCCGTCATTCAAAGTAGCCTTTTAGCTATTTTTTCTTTCAGTGAATTACACGATTCGTATTGCATCGACTATAAGTTGTCATTCCCCTAAACAAAATCGGATATTTACTAATATTACTCTCATTACTATATTTATCTTCGCTCTGTCTGACGACTTTTTAACAATGATTGACCAAACAAAATTTTCAGTCTAATCCCGAGGAATATCACAACCTTACGAAATTTCATCAAAGCTGCTCAAGCAGCAAAAGCAGCAAATGACGCTAAACAGTTTTCTGCCAAAAAGTAAAAATGAGCAGGGTACCCGTCACAGATTGTACACTTTGTAATGATATTTTTGCTGGTAATCTTATTCTTGTAGTTATTCTTGGTTGTGCTTATCTCTTTTGTGCTTAAAGGCAGTGGACACTAATGGTGATTATTCAAAATAATTATTGGCATAAAACCTTACTTGGTAACGAGTAATGGGGAGCTGTTGATAGTATAAAACATTGTGAGAAACGGCTTCCTCTGAAGTAACGTATTTCGAGAAAGAAGTAATTTTCCACGAATGTGATTTCGATCTCGAAATCAAGCATCTGAAAGCACACAACTTTGTGTGACAAGGGTGTTTTTTCTTGCATTATTATCTCGCAACTTCGATGACCAATTGAGCTCAAGTTTTCACAGGTTTTTTATTTTGTGCATATGTTGAGATACACCAAGTGAGAAGACTGGTCGTTGACAAGTACCAATAGTGTCCAGTGTCTTAAGCAGCTCAATGAAATTGAGCCACGTTAGTTGACGTACAACAGTAATATGATTTAGGCCTACACTGCAAAAACTTGGGTGTTAAATTCACACCGTGGGTGTTGTCACATAGATACCAAAAAAGAATCAAAATTTACACCATAGGGTGTTAGAATAACACTAATTTCTGCAAAAAAACAATTATATTTATGTTAATTTGTTTTTTTCTCCTCGGTATCTATGACAACACCCATAGTGTCAATTTTAACACCCCAGTTTTTGCAGTGTACATCAAAATGGAAAATCTTTTCGATTTCAACCAATTTAATTCTGAGGCAACACACACACAATATAAATATACATTCTGACCGAATGCTATGAAACAGTATTTGAACCATTGGATATGATTTGCTGTGGTGTAAAATGGCATCTAGTTACGATTAACCTATCATCATTGGTGTTAGACGAATGGAAAGAGAAAATATTCAGCTTCAAGAAGCCGGGTATCCATAAAACTGCGCTACGCAGTACACGAGTTATACGGTAATTCAAGTTGCGTGAACCATGACAATTTGTAGGTTTTTGTAACTAACTGCTTAAAAGACTTGAGACGGAAAGTCAACTTGTTTAAATACAAAAAGGCAACTTGTTCCCTAACTACAAATAACTTATAACAGTTATACATTAAAGGGATTAAACAAAATGTCTTTATAAAAGTGTATGATCTAGAGAATGTGCTCGTAGCGAACTCGACATACTTCTTATTTCAGACGACACTTTCCAAGTGTAAAATTAAATTCGTGCGTAAACTGCCTACGGCTCTGAAAAATATCGAACAACGCAATTGAGCGTTGATAGTTCGGTTCTTACCGAGAAAAGGTCAGCAATTCGATTGTTTTTTACCTCTAAGGTATTGTTGAAGAACGAAGACAACCTTCGCTACTGTATTCACCAGAAAGACATTTGGAATGATGTCTGTGACACACGGATGGAGACAAAACATCCATCGGGTTGGGAGAGCGTTATGTTAAATAGCCGTTGACTTGCCGTTAGTTTGGGATGATAATTAATGCGTGTTATTGACACCATCGGATAGTTCCGGCTGTGCTTTTGGTGACACAAACACCAGTCATTGAAACATCTGCCATAGTATTCAATCCATATTCACCCCTGTTGTGCTAAACAGAATTAAGATACAAAAATCCATAATATTTCTCTTGTTGTTAATGTGAAAACGACCTTGAATTCTGAGCGAAGACAAAAAGACAAATTTAAATAGCGTGATTTTTATAGAATACGTGCATCCCCCCATCCGTTCTTTCCCCCCAATATCCGGCAGCATTCGCGTCAATAACAACTTGAAATGCGCGCCCCTGGTGACTGTCAATGAAATCCACAGTAAGGAGTTTGCAATGTATTATAGGTGTTTTTTTTTTGCATCAGCACTTGTACACAATTTCTTACAAGACATTATAAAACACCGTAAAGTTCACTTAACGCTTTATAGTATTATCCCAAGTAATTCCATTAACACTGTAATTCATTTCCGATCAAACGCAAAGTACAGAGTACGGAGCTCCAGAAGTGCCATACCATTTTAATCTTCGGCGTTTGACGACTTACTGAAACTTTAGAAGAGTCGATTTAACGTGATAATTTGTGTCGTGGACGACTAACTGAAACTTAATAAGTCGACTTATTGTGATTATTTATATCATGGGACGACATACTGAAACATTAGAAGAGTCGACTTAACGTGATAATTTATATCATGGGACGACTTGCTGAAACTTTATAGGAGTCGACTAAACCATCTTAGTTTGAGAAAAATGTCTTGGTGAGATAAGTTATCACGGTAAGTCGTCGTCTAAGTTTCAGTAAGTCGACTTGGTGACATAAAGTATTATCAGAACAACTCGACTTACTCCATACAAGAAGTCGAATTCTGAAGGGAAAAAAAAGAAGAAGAAGTAAACTATCAAATTATTTGCAAGAGTTCTCTTTCTTACTTTCTAATGGCGTGTCATGGCCGAGCAGATAAGAGCACCGGACTCAAGCTATGGTGTTTCTGATCAGCACTTGGTGTCCTTAAGCAAGACACTTAACCATTTTGACTGCGTCCTTCGGATGGGACGTAAAGCCGTAGGTCCCGTGTGTTGTATTAATGTATGAAAAGAACCCAGTGCACTTAATATCGTAAAGGGGTTCGCCCCGGTGTTACTGGTTTGGTTGGCTGCATGTTGCGCCACAGCACCTTGTAAACCACATTCATGCTATGTAAAGGAAAAAGGTCTCATACTTCAAAACGTCAGCTCCACATATACCTTGCAGGAAAAATACTGAATGTTGGAGCGCCATGATTGTCACTGAGTAACGGATTTAAGCGCTATATAAGAAGCCACTGTTATTATATAACGTGTGTAAATGGTAAACGGCACGGGGCTTTAGACGCCAGGGCCGCCAGCATATTAAGCGAATATTATTGTTTTACGAACACAACGCGTGTGTCCTTCGAACTCCAGAGGCCCCGGGGGCCCATTAGCGTTTGATATGAACACATCTTTGAATCGGAATGCATCTCAAAATTAATTAGGTATTCATTAATATAATTGGTTTCTCGTGGTGATTGAGCACTTGGGGGATCTCGTTGGTTTCCATGACAACATAATGTCAGTATTTTTCAATAACATCACAGTTCCTTATGGTCTATGCTACGTGTAAGAGCAAAATGTGTTGTGGTTCGTGATTCGT
The DNA here is from genome assembly GCA_021014325.1 of Plazaster borealis. Classification (NCBI taxonomy): domain Eukaryota; kingdom Metazoa; phylum Echinodermata; class Asteroidea; order Forcipulatida; family Labidiasteridae; genus Plazaster; species Plazaster borealis. The sequence goes on from CM037467.1 coordinate 11,820,556, forward strand.
TTTTTAAAAGATCCGCCAGCTTAGGTTTGTACGCATACTGGTTCCTTTTCTTTCTGGGCTAAAAGTTATCACAGACAGACGAGAAACGTATTATTCAATTTGATATAATATAGGCCTGTCTCAACCTCGTCCCCATGGTGTGTCGAGCAGTACGAGGTTGACCGCTCTCTCACCCTGGCATTGGATCATTTGCATATCCAAAATTTTTGGATACGTATGCAAATTAGAATAGTCTGGCTGTGAACATGGTGAATGCTGAATGAGTACAACTTAACATGTTTACGTTAGACTTTTGTACACCAGTCGTGGTCCAATCAGGGTCCAAGTGAGGAGTTTCCCTCCCAGGGTTTACTATTGTAAACATGGTTGGAAATAAAGTAAACTATGGGGACGAGGTTGGGCCTGTCTGGTTTTCAATGAAGGTCCATTCCTTGGGGCCGAATTCACAAAGAGCTGAGATTGATCTAAAGCTCTTAATGATTAAAAAGCAAAAATGTGATGTCACAAAACAAATCACTATGGTGATACTTCCTTATGAATCTTACTGCTTTGTCAAGGAGCAAGGATCACACGAGGCAATTTACAGGCGAGCAGTTCCAGGCAATCTTCAATAAGGAAATTCATTCAAATTTCAGTGTTCTCGTAGTTTTCCTGGCGATATCGGTCAGGTGAGTTACAGTTAGAGGAATGGACCCCACAAAGTTTTTCTTTCGTTCAACTTGGACCCCACACGGGGAATTTTTCAGAAAGGGAATAGAGCAACAATGAACCCCATGAACCGTAAGGTTGACTGGTTTCGTAGCACATGTCAGCAAAAAGAGAAGGCTGTGAGATGTGCCCAATCCTGGCCAAACATTAATTTGAAGAGTAGATGATGGACTCCAAAGAAGAAGCAGAAGCGGTTCTAGTAACGTGTGTAATGTGCACGTGTACCACCTCGACATGGCGTGCTATAAAATAGTGACGTCATCTGAGAAGGGTCTTTTGGAATCAAAGTGACGCGTAGAGTATGCATGTATTGATCGCGTATTTTGTAAACAATCATGCGCGCTTGTTAAGCTAAACACTGTCTCACTAAGTAGGGTACTGCACTGCCTATGGGTCCATCCTATGCCATTAAAGCTGTCATGAATCTTCATGGCGTAGCCTATTACTTTCAGTAACTGTTGACGCTGTGATTAAAAAAAACCTCCCGGTTTTTCCATTTCCAGGACTCTATAAGTGCTGAAGATTCAACAAGAGCTGAGAATTAACCTGTGTGGATGGAAACAGAACTTGGTAGCGGTGAAACGACTGAGGCGAAGAACACCATGGCCCGCCTCGTCGGCTTCACGGCTTATTTTACGGGGACCGTGGAGCCCCTGGAACGGTGGGTCGCGACGAAGCCGTTCCCGCTGCGATTCCTGAACGCGTGCTGCCGAGCGTTCGGCCAGCCCATCTTCTTGAACAACCCAATCAGCGGGGTCATCGTCATGATATCTTTGTTCGTCCAGAACCCCTGGCAGGCATTGTGTGGTGTCTTAGGACTCGTAGTGGCCCAGCTGACTGCCATTGCGATGAGACAACCGAGAGGGGGCGTGGATAGCGGTGGGGTGGCGTTTCAGGGCCTGCTGACGGGGCTGGTCATACCGGCGTTGACCGGTCTGCTCGACTGGCAGGCCATACTCCTGCTGCCGGTCATCGTATTCTCTATATTCAGGTTGGTGTGTTTGTATTATTTTGTGCTCGTTTGTTTGATTTGTTTTTTTTTGTCGTTCGTTGGTTCGCTCTTTTGGCAGGGGGGGGGGGGCGGGTAGCCCAGGTTAGAATCCTCCGTTGCATACAAGTGCAATGCAACTGACACTGACGTCCTACCACCGGGGCAAGGGGACCGGGGGGGGGTCATGGGAATAGTCCTTCACCAGACAACCCCTTGCATGCCTTGCCATCGTTGAGGGCTGAGGTCAAACAATAATAATGTTTTATTCAGGCATATCACAATACATACATAAAATATACACACTTTGAAGAAAAACAAAATTATACCCCTCCCAACGTCAGCTAAAAATGCAAATAAACGAAGAAATTTACGATACAAATTTACGAAAAGAAGAAGGGGGAAAAAAAACCACACACACAAAGAACACACAAATTTGACAAACAAAAAACCCAGGGACAACAGACAAAATAATAGATAAGCTGCCTATAGGAGAAAGACAAAAGTGAAATAAAGTACTATCACCAAAGGGGTGTGTCACTCCGAGCGTAGTGTACAAGGGAGGTGTGTCCGAGAGGTGTGTACAGTCATTTATAACCATCACCAGCCAGAGCGTTTAAGACCACCGAACTAAGCACTGGTGTTTCTGATCAGCAGAGTGTGGGTTTGAGACCCGGTCTTGACACTTGTGTCCTTAAGCAAGACACTTAACCATTATTGCTTCGGCCTGTGGATGGGACGTAAAGCTGTACGTGTGTTGCTTTATATAGAAACTATCAATGCACGTAAAAGACCCCAGTACACATTTATCGCTAAGGAGAAGGGGTTCGCCCCGGTGCGTTTATCAAATCAATCATGATTTGAAGGCTGCACTCAAAAGGAAGAAGAAGAAGGAGGTCTTTCTGTATCCGTTAGTGTAAACGAACGTCAATGCCGCAATATAACCCATTTTACATCTAATTTTACCATCGAATCGCTCAGCAACAGTTTCCCCGGGCCTGCTCGGCAATATTCGTTAGTTAAAACGTACGTCATGTCGAGATATATTTACGGTTTACATCTAATTGCCTTTTTATTTTTATAAACAGTCAGCCCCAATCCAGCGCACTGCACCTGCCGCACTCCATTGAATATCAATAACAAATAAATGTACAAATTTGACTTTAATTTAATCCAATTACGCGAATGGTGACCTCACCAAGCTTTTAGACTTAATTCAATTCGCGAGAAACTCATCTGCCTGAATCTCAAATACTCAAATAGGCATTACTGTAAAAAAAAAAAAAAAAAAAAAAAACTATAAAAAAACCGATTGGAATTATGGACTGCAATTTAAAATCTTGCTCACGGGGCTAAAGCACAAGCACATGATTAGCAGAAAAAACAATCCTTTGCTTTGCAAACGTACATTTGACTTTAATTTAATCCAATTACGCGAATGGTGACCTTACAAAGCTTTTAGACTTAATTCAATTCGCGAGAAACTCATCTGTCTGAATCTCAAATACTCAAATAGGCATTACTGTTATAAATAAAAAACTAAAAAAACTATAACAAAAAACGACTGGAATTGGATTGCAATTTGAAATCTTGCTCACTGGGCTAAAGGCAAAGCACAAGCAAATGATTAGCAGAGAAAACAATCCTTTGCTTAGAAATTATACAGTTTACCAGCCAAACATGTAAGGTTTAATGTTTGTGACTGATACCCTGTTTAATTTGCCTAGCGTAACAATTTGCTAAGCATCATTTTCTGCTCCGTGAAATTATAGGCTCATATTACAGATTACCTGCCTGGGGACCAGTCACGATGCCATTTTAATACAGCATTGTGGCTGGTAACCCATGTCAGCTATTAAGAAAAGGTTCTTTATCCAGCAATCCTATTTTGGTCTCCCTGAAAATGAAAATGATGGCTGTTTGAAAGAGAAAACGTACTTCAAGACTGTTTACGGTGTACGGTATAAATTATTCATTATTAGTAAAATCAGGTACTTGGCTAGACCATGGGTCTTATATTTCTCTATGGTTAGACTACACTTAGATCCCTGTGCTACTGAATTAAGAGTCCGCAGGCTCCATTCAGGTGCCGCATATACTTGTCTTGAAAACCAAATCCGCACTGCCTAATAAGCCGAGACAGTGTACTTACTTAAAGGCATGAACACGTTTGGTAAATGTGAAAGACCAGTGTTCTCACTTGGTATATCCCAACATATGCATAAAATAACAAGCCTGTGAAAATTTAGGCTCAATTGGTCATCGAAGTTGCAAGAAAATGTTGAAAGAAAATACACCCTTGTTGTACAAATGTGTGTGCTTTCAGATAGGAATAAAAGGCTTCTTGCAAGAGGTCTTTTATTATTTTAGTGAGAAATTGCCTCTTTCTCAAAAACTACGTTACTTCAGAGGGAGTCGTTTCTCACAATGTTTTATACTATCAGCAGCTCTCTGTTGCTCGTTACCAAGTCAATTTTTATGTTAATATATATTTTGAGTAATTACCAAACGTGTACAGTGCCTTTAAGTGCCATATGGCGCACACACAGAAGCACTGTGCCAAAGGCCACGCACTACGCGACTACCGTTGCCTGGTTCACTCAATAATAAACAGTGACAACAAGTAAGTCCCATCTCCTTAAAGGTGAAACACTCTTTTTCATATACAGCCTCGGTTTGGCCGCACGTAAACTTGTACGGAAGGAAAACCGATTGCGGGTTGCACGCACCACGTTTGGGACAACGAAACCCACACGAAGTTCCCGTTCATCAAAGAGTGATAGAACGGGAATTGTGTGCGCTTAAACATTGTTTGTTTGTTGGGAGTGGGGGTTTGTTGTTAGTTTGTTGTTCGTTTGTTGGGGTGTTTGTTTGTTTGCTTGGTTGTTGGTTTTTTTTGTTTTTTTTTTTTGGGGGGGGGTTTGCTTGCTTGTTTTTAATAGATATGGACTATAAGTCTCGCACGAAACTATAATTTTGTGGAACCTTACTTGTCCTTAAAAACCTTTTTAAAGGTTTCTTGTAAACCTTCAACAGGCAGAACAATATTAGATTTCTGCGTGCTAAAGCAACAGCTATCCTTATAACATCAAGAGAAAACGAGACGATCCATGGTTGGAGCAAATTTATCTTAATTTCTTTGCATTTCCTAATGGACTGTAATCGTATTACCGCTGCGGTTGTACCTAAATGCGCGTACTCGCGCTGCCTCAATTTAAAATAAAGAAATAAAATATTATTTTGATATATTTTGGTAATGAAACCAAGGATTCCTTAGTGATTAAGTGATCTTAACAACAACAACAATAACAACAACAACAACAACAACAACAACAACAACAACAACAACAACAACAACAACAGGGAGCAGCAACAGCAACAGCAACAGCAACAGCAACAGCAACAGCAACAACAACAGCAACAGCAACAGCAACAGCAACAGCAACAGCAACGGCAACAGCAACAGCAACAGCAACAACAACAGCAACAACAACAACAACAACAACAACAACAACATCAACAACAAAGACACGACTTTACTTTGGAATATTCCAAGTTCGTTGGTTTCCAAAGATGGAGACCACTCATGCTTCTCGGAATAAATGGTACCCTGCAATCATGTGAGCTGTCAAATATAAACAATGTGGTCACCAACTTTGGGTTTTACAAATTGGCATGTAGAGTTTTGAAAATCATCGTCTGGGTTTTTGTTTTCACTGGGTAAATAATTGTGAATACTTTTGGTGGAACAAAGAAAAATTGACTAGAGCAGAAGTTGAACCTGTGACCTCTGGATTAACGTGCTGGCGGCGCTCTATACCAACTGAGCTATCTGAGTCCTAATGTTAGATATTTGTATGTAATCTTCTTCTTTTTCCTGGATCATTAAAATAGAGAACCTTTAACAAAAGATAGCACGGGAAGTTCTCGGTTTACCTTTGTCTACAAATCCATTTTGGCCTGTTTGATTTCACAATTTATGATTTTGAAATATTATTACCGCTCCTACAGTGACACTGTTGTCAGTGGGTGCAATAATATTGATACTTTTACTTCCATCTCCCGCCACAGCGTATTCCTCTCCAGTGCCCTCGGCAATCTCCTTGGTCAGTGGGGCTTACCGGCCTTCAACCTACCCTTCAACGTTGCCACGTTTCTCTTCGTGGCTGCTTCTGGCCCCGCGCATCCGTACTTTCGCCCCGTACCACCGGGACCCCAAGAGGAGATGCTGACGGTGCCCAATGCTACAGATCAACCGATCAACTGGCTCATGGTTGGTAATTTTAACTTTATGTAAATATTACTGTTTGAGGCAGTGTGTGTAGAGTCTATGCAAGTCGCTCGCGCGTATTCGAACTTCCGGGACCAAGTTGGTTCCCTGGGACCAATTTGGTCCCCAACCATAATGACTTTTACGTGTGCGTGGTACATGTTTTACTACACGGGAAAGCGCGGCATAGATTGGTTCGATGTCACATGACGTCTTTACGTATTGGCGAATATGTCACTGAAAGCATAAATCACGTCTCGCCAGAGACACAAATCCCCTTTACCCAACAACGATCTCTTCTTTCAATTTCCTTAGAGCGAACATTAGCGGACTGATTCACCGGAAGACGCAGGCTCGCTTTCCCCGTACTTTAATTACACCGGGGTTTTTCCACTCTTAATGAAGGGATATATTCAGGTTTTAGATGAATCAAAAAATGTCGAGCAATTTCTGTGGTTGACAAGAAAGAATGATTGGATTTTTGTTTTCCTCACACAAAAATATTTCCAATTTTTTCTTCATGAACGTACAATGCCGAAAACGCGTTTTTGTTGGAATTGTGGAGGTCGTAGTAAATTCAGTCATTTTACATTGGATGTTGTACAACCTCGCGTACGGAAACAAGAACAATGGCCACCACACAATGTACAAATCCGCAGAATTGGTCTTGGTTTCTGTATGCGATTGTGATTCAAAGTACTCTGTGATTATAATTTCTTGTTTATCATAATATAATAAAGGGGGCAAACTATGTTGCGTCGAGCCCATGCTGTATTAAATAGGGGAAAGACGACCGTACGACTGTTCAATATTTAATAGACGCAATCCTGCCATAAAGGGAAAGTATACCTTTGGTTTTTTGGAACCGTTTATTTATTTTTTATTCTATATATAAATGTAGATAATAAAACAATAAATCTAACCTGTGAAAAATTCATTTTAAAAGGTGGTCGCGTTCTGAGATATTGCCGAAATTCCGGAGCGGTTCCACGCAAGAAAGATAATCCGTAATTAGAATACACAATCTGAGAAACGTTTCTGACAGAAACGCTTCTCATATTCAATTTGTTGGACAAAAACTGATATCTTTTTCCATAACCACAAAAGGTATACGTTTCCCTTTAAAGCCACAAAGACCTACTTTTTAATCTCGTATAATCTCACAAAATCTCCCTGGTTTTGATGTAGCAGATTGCCTCATTATTAGATAAAAGGTCAATATTTGTTTTATTTTTGTCGTGTGTAACCATCATTAATCAAGCATGACAATTAGATTTCAATGGTTAAATCTTCCTTTTTTCATTAAAGCAGAATAAATATTTACATGAGACCCGCTATGGAGAAGTTATTGACCATGTAACTGTAGGCCAGCCCTACACAGTCCCAAAGGGTCAAACAAACATCGCAAAATATCTATCTGTGTTTACTATTCCGGTAATTTCAGCCCAAGATTTTCGTGTCGAACCTACATGCATCATGTGCCTTCATTTTATCTGTAATGGGGGGGGGGTGTGAAATATTGACATAAAAATTTAATTAGTCTTAAAGGGGCACGTTGCCTTTGGATTTGGGCACTTTAGGCTATACAAAGCGTTTGTTTTGAAATGAATTTATGGTTGGAAAGATATTTTAAAAGTAGAATATAATCACTGAAATGGTGTGCTTTTTGTGTAATTTCATGACAGAATACAGTCCGCTATCAAAACCAAATTTTGGGCTCCAAAATGGCGGACAGTATGTTCCTCTGGTTATATTATTTCACTGAGGCAAATGTATGTTTGTTTAATCACTACTAACTAATTATAACACACTGTGGGTGTTTTATGTGCACGAACAACTCTTAAAAAGGATAAGGAGCAAGTTCCAAACAGCAACATTTGGAGAGATTTGAAGGCAGTGTGCCCCTTTAAAGTGAGGTGTGTTATAGTTTTTAAAGGTCAAGCAATTTACCCTAGCTGGAGAAAATTTAAATGTGACCGGGCGTCCGAATTAATGGCTGTTGGAACTGAACCGACTTGATCGAAGCTGAAACTTACTTCTTCAATCGTTGCAGCCATCCGTAGCCGGAGCCAAAGTTGCTGGACTTGGCTGCGACTTTGATTTTTAAAATAATCATACGATCCAGCCTCTCGCTACCATGGGCAGCGCGCCGTATCGATACATCTCGTCATCCCACCAACCCCTGGAAGGGAAGCACTGAAAATCAAGGCATTCTGGGAAAGACAAAAAATAGCACGGAGAGATCGTACACCACTGGGAACGAGGTTGCATACGATCAGAGTCCAATTTTAGAGTTGAAACGTGCAGTTAAAATCACTTTTTGGATTTCGCGTGTTGTTGTTATTGAATACGGTGTTTTCTGCAGGCACACGCTTCCCTTGTTCTATGCCGGCCAATTTCCATAGGCTAGCTATAGGTATAAATATTGACTTAAATTCGTTCGCAGGATCCTGTCCAGTTCCCTGAACTATATATGCAAGCCGAGCTGAAATTATGGCCCGGGTATTAATTTGAAAATTACCGTGACGTCTGTGCGCGAGCTGCGCTGAATCGGGAAGTCATTTACGGATTCCATTTTGGCGACTGCCGAGTCGGGAACAAACAGATTTATTATCCGAAGTCGTTAGGCCTACTGAGTGATGCCAACGTTCAACACTGAACAAGGAAAGAGTTCGCATGGCAGGTGAAATGCTGTCATTAGATATAAATAGAAAGAAGAAAAACAAACAAGGAAAGGAGAAACAAACTATATAGGGGCGCGGGGAAGCCGAAGAAGAAAAACAAAACGTAGCAGACAAATTCCCGTTGTTATATCTTTTAACAGCATCCGCTATATAACTTCAGTGTCAACATGCAGACTGTTAGTGATTGAGGCAGAATAAAGTCGAAACGCCAAGAAAAACTATCTCTTGAAGTAAAATTATCCTAGACTCTTCATTTTCATTGTCACACGCTGAGCAATTCAAGTATTTCTTCATGTCCAAAGCTCATCTATTTCCTTCAAATTTCCTCCTTTCATATGACTAAGTAATAATGATGGGGCGTTTGTATCTTATAACCAACAACAGGGCTTTTGAAATACTGCCAAAGCGACTTTCGTTAATAATGGTTTTATTTATAAATATAAATTACAAATTTAATATTTTCCTGTCATCATACCGACAAACATGATGCCTGGAGTGATAAATCAGTTAGAGGCACTGGTGCCAGGTAACGCCTGAAACCTTGTGAGAAGCAAATGAAGTTCTCTCTTATGATGAGTCATTGCTTCAGTGTTCATGAAAAAAGGCGTTATTAAAGGCACTGAACACGTTTGGAAATTGTCAAAGACCAGTGTTCTCACTTGGTGTATCCCAACATATGCATAAAATAACAAGCCTGTAAAAATTTGGGCTCAATTGGTCATCGAAGTTGCAAGAAAATGATGAAAGAAAAAACACCCTTGTTGTACAAATTTGTGCTGCTTTCAGATATAGGAATAAAAACTTCTTGTAAGAAGTTTTTATTATTTTAGTGAGAAATTACCTCTTTCTCAAAAACTACGTTACTTCAGAGGGAGTCGTTTCCCAATGTTTTATACTATCAACAGCTCTCCGTTGCTTGTTACCAAGTAAGTTGTTATGCTAATATTTGTTTTGAGACTCATTACCAAACATGTACGATACCTTTAATAACAACATGGAAAGGCCTAAAATTGTACACGAAAATAATACGAGCATGAACCTCCAAGATTCCTGGTGCAGGGACGATAGAGGGTTGACGTCATCCACTCTTCCATCTTCTGATGAAGACTAAAGCTGTAACCAGTCGAAACGTCATAGAAGACCGTTTTAAGTAACGGGTATCCCCACTCTTGTTAATCTCTTGATGAAGACTAAAAGTAGACAAATATCCCCACGAAGATGAAGACTAAATTAAAGCTATAGTCGAAACGTCAAGAAGACCGTTTTAGTAACAGGTATCGCACAGTTTTGTTAGTCTCTTGGTGAAGACTATAGACAAGTCAAAACAACATGAGGGTTGGCATTATCCCCACGCTCTTCCGTCTTGTGTGGTGAAGGCTAAAGCCATAGCTATAGTCGAAACGTCAAGCAGACCGTTTTAAGTATCCCCGTCATGAAGATTAGAGTACACAAGTCGACACGACTAAGGGGTTGACGTTATCCCCGGGCTCTTTCGTCTGTTGATGAAGACTTAAGCTAACTTGTCGAAACGTCAAGAAAATCGTTTTAAATATCCCTGTGATGAAGACTACATAAGTTGATACGACTAATCCCCAGGCTCTTTCGTCTTTTGATGCAGACTTAAGCTATAGAACTAGTCGAAACGTCAAGAAGATCGTTTTAAGTAACACTACAGTATCCCCCACCCGTGTTAGTCTGTTGATGAAGACTGGATTAGAAAAGCCGAAACGTCGAAATGAACGTTATATGTAAGAGTAACACCACACCCTTCAGTCTCTAAAATACGGAGACTAGATCATGCTTGATTGGGACATCACATGAACATAAATACAGTTCCCGGAACACGAATCCGATAGTTCACACAAAACAATTATACAGTGACATTATACTGAGATTGTGTCACGCAAATCCAAATACACGGCAAAGTGGCACGGACCAATTGGATGGCTGTTCAATCTTGAAACAAAACGTTGATTTCTAGTACGACAGGTACGACAGGTACGACAGGTAACGGTGCATTTGATGATACAAGCATGGCATTTGGCACACAGTCTGAGCATGTCAAAAGAGAGATGTTCGGCTTAATGCAATTGCAGTTTGTCCTTGGGAAAAAAATATATTAAGTAGAATAACAAGTAATGGCAGCCATTTCGAAAATTGCTTGTCATTCTACGTAATATATATATCTTGTTTAGGGCAATTTTGCAAGCGCCCATTATAGCCAAATTCAATTCAATACAATTCAATACGACATTTATTTCACATTGACATCCCCAATGACATTAATAATACAATTTGTGTAAGGAAAACTTAAATAGTAGTTTGTACCAAAAAATAAGTTTAACATGATTACAGCAGTAAGTAAGCATATAAACAATTTCACGTGAATAGCACTTTTGACTGTAAACAAAAATACATTATTATGATGTCAACATGTAGGAATCAAGGTGAAGCATAGCTTTTGTACCTTTCCCTAGAAAATATCTTTCTCATGACATACTCTGACTGAACCAAACTCCAATCTTCAAAGGCACAATTCCCCCACATATTTCCCTTATCTGCCCCACTAGTCTAAGAGATGTTTCAAAAGAACTTAAATAAATATAAAGCTAGTAGCTTGCTCTTCTTCCTGTGCGATTTACAATCTCATCTAGTGTCTGAAATCGCCTTCATTCATACGTATGACCTTCATGACTCTGCAATGGCAATCCTTATTTCAAATCGAAAACCATTTATAGCTATAAAAACAAAACCATATACAGGTTAAGCAAACAAAACAATATATAACGGCTGTCCAACTAGGGAAATGGATTTTGATGTAGGCCCTATTTATAGTAATTAGTCAATCTGGACGCCTATTTAGATGCTTCCATGATTATAATAAAACGAAGAAATAGAGCAACCCTGATTTTATTTTTAGCCTTCGCATAAGAACTCAAAAAGAGGTAAACAATTAATATTGCTGTAGGCCCAATTCCTTTCTTTGTGATGTTCAAGGTAGAATAATTCATTTTTAGAGAAACGAACGCCATGACAATCCCCCGTCTAGAAATTTTCCTGAATTCCTCACAAAGGGTCGGACCTATTGTAGGTTTCAGGTCGGCGAGATGTTTTGTAAAACTTGGGGTGAGCACAGATTAGGGCCCAATTTCATAGAGCTGCTTAATTAAGCACAAAAAGTAGCTGAGCACAACAAAATTGTGCTTACCAGAATAAGGTTACCAGCCACACTACCATGTCACATGTACAATTTGTGACTGGTATCCTGCTTATTTCTGCTTAGCAGGAAATTATTAAGCAATATCTTCTGCTTATAAGCAGCTCTATGAAATTGGGCCCAGCTTTTACCGGTACTAAAGGCCGGTTCATACTCGCTGCGTTTTCACTGCGTACGCAGCACGCGTACTTATTTATCAAAATGCGCAGTGCGTAGTCATATTGTGCTTCTGCGTCCGAATAAAAATTTAAAACAAAAGCTAAGTCGTACATATTAAATTTGCGTTCGCGTGCGGAAACGCAAGCGTCAATGTGGGTTCATACATCCTCGTGCAGGGCAAGGATTATTTCATAAATAAATTGATTGATTTATCTTTGCATTCCTTCCAATCTTTACATCAGAATTTCCCAATTTCCTTCCATGAAGTCAATGGCCCTCTGTACATCTCGGTTTTCTTTCAAACGTGCGTTATACAGATTCGTAAATAGGTGCACGGTTTTCATCTTCTATTCAGGTTCTTATCATTCACTGACACTGCATAATACGCATCCGACAAAATCTTAAATTACTATGTAAACCCAGGTCCACATTGTATAAAAAAAAAACGGTATTAAGATGGTACAATCGATTGTAATATTGTACCAAGTCACGTGGACACAATTTCCTTCTTGTGTTATCGAGAAAAGGGGAAGGGCGAAAATCAAAAAGGAAAAAAAACACATTACGCGTGATTGAACATAAAATCCGCTATACTTTTTCTTTATTTATTATATCTCTAGTTTTTCTAAAACGCAATTCCCGAAACGCAATCAAGTAAAGCCTTGAAACTGGCATGCAGGCTAGCAAACAATAACATGATAGAGACGACGAAGGCTATAACCGGTGCATATTATCATTAATAATATTTCATATTTTAAGAGGTATTGTCTGAGAAACAGAAGCAATCTTTGTTATTAATGGGTCAAAGGTCTATTACCAAACTTCAATAAGTTGTTTAAAACCTTCCGAGCAGCCACTGAGCGTAGGCGGGAGGACCAGCTTCATACTTTGTTTATTAACTACAAAATGTGTGGATCAATTCCGCTGGTTTTTTCTTAACTACCTTTGAACACTTCTCTTTCATATACTGTAGTGATTTCTTGGTGAGTGAACTCAGATGTTGACAAATAGTGTGGAAAAGCTGGGTCCCATTATAACGTATACACAAAAAATCCTTTTGAGTGCACAAAAAAATAATAATCCTTTCGAAATGTACTATTTTTTGAAAATCAGTAGTGAACCAATGTGTAAATGTCCAGAATGCTTCAATCTTTAGTGTGTGGGTCCAGGGAACATTTATTCATCTGTTCAGACCATTAGAATAAGAATTGTGCCCCCAACACAGTTAATTACCCATGCCTCTCGTGCGCTCCCCGGGGATCCAGACATGTAATTTTATTTTCCCGTGGCTGCTCGGAGGGTTTTAATACGTGAGCCGAATAGACCTTATGCATTGACGTCATCCAGCCGCCATCTTAGAGGTAAAACGATGACGAAACAATCGAAACGCACAGATTTGTACGCGCGGCGCACAGGATTGGCCAATGAACAACCTCCTTTTGACCTCTAGACGAGGGCGCCCTACTGTTATGACATCATGTGCATAAGGTCTATTGCGAAACGGACGCTGTAATTGGTTTCTGAAAAGGACGTGTTCGAATTGGCAGTTGCAATGGTTACGGCTACGGCTACGGCTGGATCACCGCGTCATCATGCATTGAAGTATAGGGTATCCTTAGCAACACCCTTAGCAACAGTCGTAGCCGTAGCCGTATGTAGCCGCCAATTCGGATACGGCCTGAATCTGGGCGGGTGCTGTCAGTTTAAGCAAAAGGTTTAGTAGCAAATAAATAAATAAATTAATTAATTTGAGTGTGGTAAGTTTTTTATCATCACTGCTTATTTATCTTGTGGCAGTAATATAAACGTTTTTAAAAGTTTATATTTTGACAGATTTTAATTTGTGAAGTGGTATTGCAATACTTTTCTTAATTAACAAAACTTAGTAAATGGTTCCTTATAAATTGGGAACAATCATTCCAAAAAACACCGCATCAAAATTAAAAGATTACAATGATGGAATCGAAAGAAAAACAATTTACCAGTCATTATGCGGTGATTATAAGTTTAGGCGGCTACTCATCAATTTCAAATAAACATTTTTAAATTCTTTTGCATCCCCAAACTCTTACTGTGCAACGTAGTGCACGTTTTCCCTCAATATTAAATGAATTCCTTACTTACCAATGAGTTAATAAGTATAAAGGTATCAACTCCTTATTGATTTGTCATTTAAAATTAAATACAATTTCTAGAAAATGACAAGTGAGGAACGCACAATAGCTGCCTTTTAAGTTTGAGCAGGCGCACACGAATCGTTTTAAGTGCATTTTTATTTCATTTTTATTTATTTTTTAATCCGCAGGACAAATTTTCCCCCTTTTTTGCTTTACAACTGAAATTACACAACAGCTGTCATTCGCAACACGAGCAGAACTAATCGAATCTCCTTGAATTTGCGCACCTCAACAGAAGTCGCTTTCCTTCGACTCAATTTAACAGTTATAATTTCAAGGTCTGAACGGAGAGAAAAAGCTTTTTAAAAGTGGTGTGTCACATTTGTTCATGGATCGAGTAGCGAGACGGCAATTTCAGCAGGTTTCCGTTTCTTGGTCGAATGTAAATATTGTTTACATAAAGGGTATATAAACCTAGTAGAGTTACAAAATGACATCTGCTTTCGAGTAGGCAGGTGTTTAAGGTAAATTTGGTGTTTAAATTCCAAAAATGGATCAAGCAATTATTTTGCTTTAATTCAACATCATTCAAGGGGAACTGCCGTCATCATGACCATAGCATTCATGTGACAGAGGAAAAGAGCCTTTCCCATGAAAATATGCTATCTACATTTACTGTGACGTCACACTTTGCTTTACACTAAATCAATAATTAACATATTGTGATCAATCATAGGTTTTGGGGACTTCGCATCCGAGAAGTTGAAAACAAACTTCGCGATAACAAGAACTTCTTTTTTTCCAAATTACAGTCCGATTAACTGAAACACAAAAGTTGCTCCAAGCTGCTTTTACACAAAATGGCATGTGCTTGACATGCAAAAGAAATGTCACGGCCTCGAGTTGCGACAACAACATGGATTTCTCAACGGCTCTTTTTTTCACTTTCTAGTCAGCGTTTTCATGTCTGTTATGTATTTTTTTCCTCTGTGTTGTTTGCAGGTACTGGGCACAATTCCGGTGGGCATTGGGCAGTGTTACGGGTGTGACAAACTCGCAACGGGATGCCTGATGGCATTGGCCATGCTGATCTGCTCCCCTACCGTATTCCTACACGGGGTGATCGGGTCAATACTCGGCACCCTAACCGGTAAGGTATAAACCACCACCCAGTCAGGGTAACTGTTACCCAAAATATTGTACTTTTATCCTAATCGGACTCTCCTAACGAGAATATCAATGGCCCAAATATTGACAGTCTTCCAAACTAGCCCAAATGGGCAATAATTCCAACTAGCCTTTCGTCAAGGCACTCGTGGCTTTGTTTTGTTTGTTAGGTTGAAATATTCATAGATTCAAACATTCATTTTTAAATTGTTTACGCAAATAAGTAAAGTTCTAAAGAGGTTACCGAAATCAATGTATAATAAGTTAATGTATGCTAAACCCAATTGCTTGTGATTGGTTTGGAATGTTGCTACCCCGGAAGAAATGTATAATAATGTGGTGAACTGTTAATTGAACTGTTGTCATTGAACTGTTGTTATTTCTCCTGTAATAACATTTTGCTAACAAGTTGAAAAAGGGCCCTCGTGGCTTCGCCAATCGCGCGTGTTTGGTCTCCGGTTCCAGTCGCTTCGCAGCTACACAGCTGCTTAAGCCAAGAAGGCCTCGATGAAAGGCTATATTGATTACGCTCTCCACTCCCAACATGGTTTCAATATCACCCCAAATTAAAAAGCCCTTTGACAAATAAGACTCAATTTGTCGTCATCCAAACTACCCCATTTGGAATTTATTTTACCATGATTTTGTGTCCCTTTTTATTTTTACAGGATTAGCCATGGCCGCGCCGCATGCAGATATCTACGCCGGCCTGTGGGGCTACAACTCGGTACTCACATGCGC
This sequence comes from Plazaster borealis, assembly GCA_021014325.1. NCBI lineage: Eukaryota > Metazoa > Echinodermata > Asteroidea > Forcipulatida > Labidiasteridae > Plazaster > Plazaster borealis. The sequence goes on from CM037467.1 coordinate 11,836,607, forward strand.
GTCGGTCGGTGGGTTCTTCTTCGTATTAACATGGCAATCACATTTGGTGGCTCTATTTTCGGGTGAGTGGGAATTCTGTAATACCATTTTAATTTCGAATGAGGTCAGAATGTGACTTTAAAGCTTGCCGATAGGGGAAACAATCTAAAGCAAGAATGGTTTCTAGTATATTGATGAACTTGTAAATAATTATGAGACATGAACATGTAAAAAATTATGCGACACATTGAGCGACAGTAAAGTTTGCGTGAATCTATTTTTTTGTTTACGAAATTGTCTTCGTCTGTTTTACGGGACCGATTCTGCCGTTAACATACCAGGGTAAAACAGCTATCGGTCCATTACAATATGTTTTAAAATCTTCGCAGTTATTCGTGATCGTTGTTGTGTTTTGCTCTCTTGTCTGTCCGTTTGTCTGCCTGTCCGTCTGCCTGCCTGCCTTGTCTTATCTTATATGGCAGCCCCCAACTCAAGCAAATACCCGCAGGGGCTTGCCCCCATTTCAACCGATTTCCGTCTTGTTCCGCCTGCTCTGACATCTCCCCACAGCGTACTCTGATTGTGAAATGGAAAGACCTTTATAAATTGAATTGAAATTGAATTTATGTTGAGATGCAGGTCTGGTGCTCTGTTTTTCAAAGGGCAAGGACACCATTGCGTTTCCTCTAAAAGGTACCTCTGAGGAACTTGTAAATTTCTACGGAACATTTCAAGGGACATCAAGGCAATGACCAGGGGCAACAGGGGCATTTGCCTCCATTAAAGTATCAGGCATGTGGACGATTCTAATACTCTGAACTCACATTTTCCTCCTCCTCTATTTCACAGCGATATTCGCCGCAGCTGTTAAAGGTGCAATGTCGGCTGTTCTCAAACCAGCGGGGCTGCCAGACATCGCGTTCCCGTTCTGCATTGCGGCGGGACTGTTTCTCCTCGTGACAAGCGAGAGTAAACTGCTCATGCGCGTCCCCATGGACAAGATCACGTGGCCGGAGGACCACAGGAGAAAGTTTAAGCCTGGGGGCGTGGCTGATGTCCCAGACGTGGAGGCGTTAGAAGGCACCTGAGGCCAGACTTATTCTGCCGAACTGTTTAAATATTGAACGAGAGGTGATTTTTTTTTTTACTGTTCTCCGGCCCTTTTTGATAAAGGAGGTGGATCCTTCGAAATATATTTTCAGAGAAACTTACAAAAATATTGAACATCCCGTCCGAGGGCCTCTTATATTTCTGCTCGCTATTGTTCCGTTTGTTTTTATATTTTGGCAACCTCTGTTGGTTTTGGTCAAGAACTGGTCAAGAACTGGCTTCCAAGGTTTTGCATCAGTTACTAAAGAATCAGTGGACGATGTCATCTCTGAGTAAAAAGTACAAGCGATCGAGATCGTATTAACCGAAACAACAAGAAATCGAGGATCTCCGCCCGAACAAAGAAGCTCTTAAAACAAAAAAAACAAAAGAAACAGCGACTAAGTACTTCAGCTCAGAAAAACAAACAAAACCTAATTTAAACTGAGACTGAAACTCCCACGGAAAAAGCAGGTTACCGAGAACCCATTGTCCTTTTTAGTTGATAAACGGTGCTCGAAGCCACAGGCATTACAGGTCAACGTTACAACTGGCAGCATGCGTGTACGATTTGAACTTCAACCGTTAATATACTCCCGGGCGTTGTGATCGGATAGCGCAATCACGAACGAGATCTACAAATAAAACATGGAGATACCACACGGGTCGTGCTTCCGCGAGAAAGAACAAGAGACTGAATCGACTATGGTCCACTATTCCATCATATTTATTGAATTAATTTTAGGTAACTTGTATATCCTGCTTTTCAGAAAAAAAGAGGTATAGTTTTTAACGAGAAATAAGCTACTGTCGGCAGTTAAAGTACAAATTGAAACCGTGGCCAGTCAACCTTCCTACTGTCGGACCATACAACACCATCCAATGTTGTGTTGAATGATAGATACCAGCCGGCAAGATAATGTAATTATTATGACAAACAAAAATATCGATATTTCACCATTTTTGGAGAGCTGACCTAGAACAAATTTCATCAACAAGACTTTGTGTTGATTGAAGTACATCTATTCCGAAGTTCAGAACTTTGGAGAGAAATTATCATTTTTTTTTTTTTTTACAGATTTATACTAAGTTTAAGATGATTTGAGGAATGGTTTGAAAATTTTGAGGAGATTCTTCAAAAATAACTATGCCTGAACCCCCCCCCCCATCTCTCCCCACCCCCTCCTCTCCATTTCTTTGGAAAAGAAATTGTCTGTAGTATGGAGTAAGTTTGTATCACCTTTTTGAGAGCACAACGAAATTTGTAATAATTTTGTTTCTTGTTTTTCGTTAAACCATCCATTGAATGTCATGGGGGAAATTTGGGACGCTTTGCGGCAGAAGGCATACAAGGCATTTTTTTTCATTCTTCACATAATTTCAGAGCATGCGCGTATTTCTGAGAACAATGGATATGTACACCTGGTAAGTCTGCTACCACCTAGCGTTCCCGAACGTCTCCCATTGTCTTTATATCAACTCAGGTTTATAAAGAAATGTAAGTTCTGATTATATAAATAATAAAAGACACTGGAATATTTTTAACGGTTTATCACTGAGTAGCAGGTTTGGGAAAGTACAAGTACAAAATGCTAGAAGCTCTGGGAGTTGGAAAAACCATTAGGGAGGAATGCAACATTAAACAGGCGGTAACTCGAGGTTGGCCTTGAGGTTTTTCCTGGTTATCCAGGGTTCAACCTCGAGTTACCTCGAGTTACCGCCTGTTTAGTGTTGCATTAACTTCTCCCTTATCATTTCACCTACAAACAGCCTGCACTACACCTTATTAATGTAGTTTTTATAGTAGAAAGTGACTGTTATAACAATATTTTGCCAGTAAAATTTTATGTCTGACAAAAAAGGTCAGTTTATATGTTGAACATTGCCAAATAAATTGTTTCTCTTGTAAATAACTGTTTGACATGATCTAATCATTTATTCGCCTGTGCGAGTGCTGGAATCTTTGGCCCCTCGTCCCCAACTCCCGCACTACTTTGTCACCGCCCCCTTTACTTATTCTGTCAAAAATAGATTAAAAACCCTATTACCGGTATACTCACCTGCCAAACTGGCCCGTGCCACAAAATGCCACGGGAGACTGTGGAGACTAAGTCCACAGTACACAAGCCATGGGGTTTCCTGATAATACCAGCTGTACAAACAGAAAAAACCTGTGCACCCAATGCTAGCCTGGAAGGTGTGGTAGTTTGGGGCATTCTGTGCTACCAGTGTATAGGAGGATTATTTTGTCATCATTCACTTAGGGTAACTACCAATACGTTGTTCCAATTCAAGGATAGAGGTTAGGCGCGACTTGTGAAGGAGAATTCTTTCACCTTTCTGAAGGTCAAAGGTTACTGTTGAGATGTTGCACATGACTTTTGACCTTTGTGAAGGTCAAATATGATTTCTAGTGCATGGTGACGTTTCTTAGGGTTAAAGGTTACTGGGTTGTTTAAGACTGTTTCTTGGGATTTGGTGACCTTTTTAAATGTCAAAGGTCAATGCTTTTACGATGTGACTTGTTGACCTTACAAGAGGTCACAGGTTATGGTTGCGGTTAAGATGCTTCTTGTGGCTTGGTCACCTGCCCCTCGGCTTGCTTTGGATCTTCTGGTTTCATTGCTGGGAAGAACAACACCTCCTACAGTGGACAGTGTAAACATAACAATTAAAAACTTGTATACTATGACCTTTGGAAAGGTCCGTCCAGAGAGAGCGATAACAATATGCAATCATCAAGTATCAACATTTGAGATTTGATTCTTATGGAAACATGGTAAATATTTAATCTCTAGAATTCAGAACTATTCCTTGACAACTGTTAAACAAATGCTACTCTGAATGTATACTACACTGAAGCCTTAAGTTACATGTATTAAACATTTCAAATTTACTTCATTTCGTGGGTAAAGTTTTGAAAAAGTTCATATTCAACTGAGAAAAAGAAGCATATCGACAATGAAGAGGAAATCACCAATAGTACAAACAATTGTCATAAATAAAAACAATGGGCTTGATATCTGACACATTTATTTGGTTATGGTTTCCACAAGATCTGAATTATTGGGTTAATATCATCAAAATAGATACACCAAATAACAAATAATTATTATCATACAGTTTTTCATGTTGACAAAATAAGAATTCACATTTGACAACAAATGTACACAAAATAAATGCAAGATACAAAATGCTCATATCAACAAATATGAAATCACATCAGCAAATGTATACACAATAAATGCAATAAATGTTCAATCACAAATTGAAATAAATGCAAGCTACAAAATATTAATGCAGACAAATATGAAATCACATCAGAAAAATGCACTCAAATAAATTATGCAAGAAACACATACAAAGATACACAGCAATGGGGAAAAATACAAAGTTCATTGCTAAATACACAATGCAAGAATATGAATTCATAAAACAGAAGATAGCCTAGTGAAACATGAAAATGTAACATCAATAAAGATAACCACGACAACAGTACAAACTCATATAATGATGAAATCTTGGATTTGGTGAAAATTGAGAGTTTTTGGCCTTTTCTAAACATCGGCTTAGGCTCCGCCTCTGGCTCCGTTTGATGTTGGAAACATTACAACTTTCTATCATGAACAAAGGCATCATGCTCTGCATTGCGCAACACACAAAAGACACAGCAACACAAATGTCGGAAACCTGTTTGCAATTTATAATAGGAATTCCTACATGTTGGAACTTTGTTGGACTTTTGTGAGCACAGTTGGGGTGTCGATTGGTCAAGGCATTAAAAGGCGGAGCCTAATGGGTCAGGCGATGTACACAAAAGAAAACTACCCAATGTGTCTGCTGCCCTCTTGTGCCTAAGGACAGCTAATTGACCGTCTTCAGAAGATGGCAACAGACTATGAATGACACTAGTTTCTTACCTTGATGTTGTTAGAGTCTGTGAGGAACATGGTCAGACGGTCGATCCCCATACCCCAGCCTCCGGTGGGTGGGAGACCGTACTCTAAGGCCACGCAGAAGTTTTCGTCGATCTTCTGGGCCTCGTCATCTCCTGCGTCCCGATCCTACCAAAACATCAGAGATCAAATCATGAGGAAATTTACAAGGCATTTAAAGGGATTGTTCACGTTTTGTAATTGGAACCCACTGATGCTTGGTTTATATTAAAGGGTCTGTATACATTTGGTAACGACTATGAACATTAATGGCAATAAAAACTTACCTGGTAAGAAGTACAGCAGTTTCAGATAGTATAATGCATTTTGAGAAACCTTTCACTTAGAAGGACTGCGGTGATGGAAAAAGATATCACTTTTTGTCCCCAAAAATTTGAATCTGAGAAGCGTTTCTCAGATTGTGTATTCCAATTGCAGATTATTCTTCCTGCGTGGACATAACTGCTCCAGATTTTCGGCAATATCTCAAAAATGCTACCACCTTTTGAAATGAAATTTTCACAGGTTAGTTTAATTGTATATATCTACAACTATATAGGATTGAAACAAACAGTGGGTTCCAATATTACCAAACGTATACAATCCCTTTGATATAAATCAAGTATCGAACCATCTTGTATTTCTACAAGACCTGCTCATCAGGCTTAGCATTCCTGGAAACCATCTCAACTCCTTTGGAGTATGCAGCACCTGCAATCAAATGGGCACATGAGTGATGAGAAGCAATTATAGTTGATTGTCTTGCTCAAGGACACAAGTGTCATGACCAGGATTCGAACCCACACTGTGATGACTCAGCAATTGGAACTAGAGTCCCATGCCCTAGACCACTCAGCCACAGCTAGATAATGTCACTGACTCTTCCCAAAATTAATTGGATAAATCCAGGCAGCTTCAAAGGAAAAATACAAATTGCAGAGGGAGGGGTGGGGGAGGGGTGTTGGGATGGGGAGTCATGAATACCTTTGCTTGCAGGGCAAATCGCTCTCGTTGGACTACAGGGTCGTTCAACTCTGTGTAGGCGTTGCATATCTCTTTCTGCATGACGAATAACTCAAACCGTTCGGTTAAACCCTTTCTTGAACGATGCCTGGATGGAGAGAAATTCAAATAAATGGAGAAAATAACGATCATATCTTTTGGGCAAAATACCATCAAAGTCGGTGTGCACAGCAGACAATTATGAGCTAGGGAAAGTTTTTGTACAGCATTTGGGTTTTTTGAAGAATACTTTAACTTGCATCAGACTCTAACATTTAACAAACACACCATCCAACTAAAAAGTGAAAAATTTCAATAAATTCAGGTCATGGTTTTTATTAAAACAATGTTGATATTCTGTCAACAGTTTGGGGAGCATTCATAATTAGGCTCTTAATATACAATTGCAAAAATTTAAACATTGATGATAAGTGGGGTCTTCAGACCCTGGGTTCCTTTTACATGCACTACCAATGCTAGTACACAGGACATACAGCTTAATGTCCAAACCAAAGGACAAACCAACTATGGTAAAGTATCTTGCTCAAGGGCACCAAAGCATCGACCGGGACTTGAAGCCAAACTCTGCTGGTCAGAAACACCAGAGCTCGAGTCCGGTGCTCTTTAACCGCTCGCCCATGACTCCCCACAAATGAGAGGATGACCAAAACGATGATGGAAAAGCGAAACCAGCAAGTGGCAAAAAAAGAAAAAAAAACAGCATGAGGCATTTACCACTTAGACAGAGGGCTCATTATTTCCGGATGGTCGATGATGAACGTCGGGTTGATGCACTGCACCTCCAGAAACTCACCGACGAGCTGCGAGCAAGAGGAAAGAGTTACAAGAATTATTGAGAGGTAAGGGGTCTTGTCAAAATTAATCCGGGACAGGTAATCGGATAATAATTCTCGATGTCAAATTTTTGTTGGATCTGTCGGACTGTATTTCTATGAGAGATATGGGTTTACTTGCTGAAAAGCACACAGTTCTTCGATGCGCTAAAGACAAGCCCAATGCCAATGCAACCCGCTGCGCGCTCGGCGGTTTGAATGGCTGATTAAATGTAGTATTAACAAACATGCTGTTTTGGAGCAATCTGGATGGTTTTGGAGGTCTTACATTTAACTATTTAACTATGTGAAGGGTGATTTTTTAGTGAGACATATAGAGACCCCCTGCTTGTTTTCCAATAGATAGCAATCTCAGTCTCTGCGGTTTGTAAACAAATGTAACCCCAGGCACTATGAACTTCTCCCATGTTTTCTCCGACACCTAATTAACATCGGGTAAAAAAAACCTTGTCCTGGACGGTACTCATCCACTGGCTGTCCTGGACTAATTTTGACAAGGTCCCTAAAGGCAAGGAGGGTGATGGCGATCAGGGATCCTCACAAGTTTTTAGAAACTTTTTGATTCTAGGGACTCCTTAAGATGTCAAATCCAGTTGAAGTTAGACGCCATTACAAAGATAAACCCTCGGTAAAACAGAATCTTACCTTGTCAAGGAGTCGAGCAGCAGTACGAGGAGAGGAGCACTCCACACCCTTCTTGACACAAATGTCATCAAAGAACTTCTGGGAAGCTATGGATAAGAAATAAAAACAACTTGATAAATGAGGGTTTTTGTTTTTTACATTTGGACATCACAAAAATGGTTTTGCATTCCTTCAAAATCCTACAGTTCTCAAAAAAAAAATATTCAATTTGTTTAACAATTAGAATTTAAACTGTACCCCCTTTATGCTATTTACTAAGATTAATCTGTGCTTAACCATTTTTATCTTCTGCTCAATAGTGTTATCAAGTAATAAACCACAAGGGAAACTGACTGGGTAAATTTAACTCAATTTGGAGTGAACAAAGAAAAAAATTACTAGAACAGGGTTTGAACCTGTGACCTCCAGATTAACATGCCGCCCCTCTACCAACTGAGCTATACAGCCCTAATGTTGGCGGTCTCTCTATTTTGACAATATCTTTGTTTTGGGACGGTGCCAGTCTAAAGTCATTCAACCTTTATAACCAGGGATCACACCCAAGTTTACAATGCAACCTGGCTTAATATTTTTGTGAAATTGGGAGCAAGATTTCTGTTTACAAATAAAATTTGCTCAGCAGAAAAATTTGATCACAAAACTTTCTGCTCAACAGCTTGTGAACTTTGACCCAGGGCTTAACTTCACCAACCTTGTGTATCCAGCTGGTCCATAGGGGGGAACTTCACTTGAAGTATTTTCTGCAGGTCATCTATCATGTGTATTCTCCTGAATGGTGGGGTGAAGTCAATCTCTTTCGCCTCTCCCTCTGGGCCATCAGGATGGTAGGTGACCTTTAAGGAGCCTCCGGTGATACACTTCACCATTCCTATGAAGAACAAACGAAATGCAGTAAAAAACATGTGAAAGTTTTGCTTGTGTACCTGTTCCTTCCCAACTTTAGAATCGTCTTAACTATAGTTGGGACAATAGACACAATCGACGACCGGAGTCACGTGACTCATAGTGGGTATACAATGTAAACAAACCAAGCAGCCACGCCCAGTGTGCGTGGTCAAGCATGGCTGCTTCTGCACCTTAAGCGTAAGCACTTGGAAGCAGCCATGCTTTTCCATGCACACTGCGCGTTGCTTGCTTGGTTTGTTTACATTGTATACCCACTATGAGTCACGTGACTCCGGTCACCGATTGCGTCTATTCTACAGTTGGGAACGAACACACTCGCCTTCCGCCGTTCAAGGCTTTCAAAGCAGTTAATGTTCTTACCTGTTAAGAGCTTTTCCGTTATCTCCATGAGGTCATTGTAGTCGGCATACGCCATGTAGAACTCACAGGTCGTGAACTCTGGGTTGTGGGTCAGGTCAATCCCCTCGTTACGGAACTGGCGACCGATTTCATACACACGCTGGATTCCTCCGACTACCAGCATCTTTACAAACAAATTGGAAAGCAATGATGAAGATTTTTATTAAAAACAATCTCTAATATATTGAAACATATCTCAATATTTCTGACAATTTCTTTGGAAGTAAGTTGAACTGGGCACAGGTAAGTATCAAGAAAAATGCAATTTCTCAAACATTCTTCAGCATTACATTAAGGCAGAGTAAAAAAATAAAATAACAAGTTTAGTGTCAGGGTTCCTGAAAAAAGGAAGCAGGAGGGGCTTTTATTTTATATATATATTTTTTTTCAAGATGGCCGCCATTCTTTTACAAATTTCAAACAACCATTGTTTTTTCCACTGTTCAATGCACAATAACGAAATAAACATGTTAGACAAGACATTGAACATGTTTACAGTGGTTTTATTTGATAGTTTGTTCAGTAATAAAATCCCTGCTGTAGCTCACTTTCAGAAGCAAAAATAACATAACAAAACAGTTAAATTTATAAGGCGCTAATTCCATCAAGATCATACCGCACACCACATCACATAGAATTTAACATGGATAGAGGCGAATCTTAAAGGTATCGTACACGTTTGGTAATGACTCAAAACAAATATTAGCATAAAAACTTACTTAGTAACAAGCAACGGAGAGCTGTTGATAGTAAAAAACATTGTAGGAAACGACTCCCTCTGAAGTAACGTAGTTTTTGAGAAAGAGGTAATTTCTCACTAAAATAATAAAAACTTCTTGCAAGAAGTTTTTATTCCTAATCTGAAAGCACACAAATTTGTACAAGGGTGTTTTTTCTTTCATCATTTTCTTGCAACTTCGATGACCAATTGAGCACAAATTTTCACAGGCTTGTTATTTTATGCATATGTCGGGATACACCAAGTGAGAACACTGGTCTTTGACAATTTCCAAACGTGTTCAGTGCCTTTAATGACAGGAGGAACATTGTTCCAAACCATTGGTCCAGCAACATCTAAAACTGAACATTTCTTCACTGTCTCCTATTCATCATGTTACTGGTGCTAATTGCGTTGCTGGATGTGGTGAAATAAAGTTTTAAAAATGTAAAATATTTCGGACATTTCCTCCAATCCTTTACCTTGTGATATAACTCTGGGGCCACTCTCATGAACAGGTCCATGTCCAGGTCATTGTGATGAGTGACGAAGGGCTTAGCGGTGGCCCCTCCTGCTACCATATTCATCATCGGGGTTTCAACCTAGACGAGATCAAAGGTCAAGATTCAGGGATGATCAAAGTCAAGATTGAGGGAAGATCAGAGTCGAGAATGAGGGAAGATCAAAGTCAAGATTCAGGGAAGGTCAAAGTCAAGATTCAGGGAAGATCAAAGTCAAGATTGAGGGAAGATCAAAGTCAAGATTCAGGGAAGATCAAAGTCGAGATTCAGGGAAGATCAAAGTCAAGATTCAGGGAAGAACCAAGTCAAGATTCAGGGAAGATCAAAATCAAGATTCAGGGAAGATCAAAGTCAAGATTCAGGGAAGGTCAAAGTCAAGATTCAGGGAAGGTCAAAGTCAAGATTCAGGGAAGATCAAAGTCAAGATTCAGGGAAAAGTCATCTAAAGTATCATAAATTTGGCTTCATAAATTTCAAGGAGCTTTTGGGAACAGTATCCTCAGCACTAGAGAAGTAGATAAAAAGAGCAGGATTTTTTCATTTTTATAGAGAACATAAAATAATTCTGATAAATGCCTGAAATTTCTCATCCATACAAGACAAAATACGTTAATTGGCCCTGCCAATACACAGTTCGAAAATTGGGCTGATTTGAATCGGCCTGGGACACTGCTTGGGTTAATCGTGTCGAGTCAGGTGCCCTGTATACACAATAATAAAGAAAGCTCTAATTTCCATTTCTCTGAAGGGACCAGACTATTCAGTCCTTCCAACCTCGGTTTGGTTTAAATTGAATTGAATGGTAGGCAAGAACAAGATGGTTGCATCGAAGATGCTATTTGACAGATACCTCCAAGAAGCCGAGGTCGTCCAGAAACTTGCGCACATATGCGATGATCTTTGCCCTGACGACGAACTTCTGTTGTACATATTCGTTCATGATGAGATCGAGATACCGTTGCCTGAAACGCGTCTCCTACGAATGAAATGAAAATCACAATCACCAAATTGAAAGAAAAAAAAATCTTAATTTGTTAAATACTCAGTTTTGTAAAGCTGCAAAACAACATTTCGTACAGAAAAAGTTTGCTCAACCCGTTTACCCTGGGCACACTTGCTTACAGGTGACCTCAATCCTCCAATATCACCTCTCCTATGTCATTTCACACCAACGTGTTTGGCTTGGATGAGATTGGAATGCCTGAACTAGTGATAAGCAATTGTTATTTGGGCCTCAGTCCTTCTGAATTTTGAGAGGGTTACAGTTAATGGAGTACGGTTACTGACTACAAATCACAAGTAACTGGTCCCCTGAACACCAACTGGTTAACTGCATCATTATTCAAGATTTGCCATTAGTTTTCAAACAGTTTTAATTACAAGATTCCTGAAACTGGAGACTTTGAAACCCTAGGTGGCAGCAGACATACTAGATCTATTTCCGTTGATCGACATTTCCATGAGCTTGCGCAAATTTCCGAGAACGATGGATTTACCCGGTAAGTCTACTGCCATCTAGCATCCAAGGGATGCTGCGTGCCATCCTAAAAAATCTACCATCTGGACGGTTACAGGTTCACATTCTACTGAGGGATGATGACACTCACCTTATCCTTAAGACCAAAGTGTAGATGAGGTAGCATATGAAGGCAAGGTGAGAGCAGCGTCATCTCGGACGGAACAATACTCAGCTCTCCTTTCTTTGTCTTTCCTATAAAAAAAAAGTAGATCCCAAAAAAGTGTTAAAAGTATATGAAGCTGCTATATTCATCACTTTGAAAACCCTTAACCTCCCAATCAAAATCTAACCAGGGGCAAAAAAAAGGGCCTGTGAAGTTAGACTCTATTATCTAATATAATTTCCCCATTACTTTGACTTTGAGTTTTACCTGGGTTACCCTTGACGCCTATAATGTCTCCTCGTCGAATCTTGTCATTTGCCTTGAAGAATTCTTCTTCAGAAGAGAATTTGCTAAAGGTGGAAAAGTACAAACAAAATTACTAAACACGCAAAACTTGCAATATTGAACTTTTATAAAGAGAAGCTTAACTCAAACTTTATAATATGAAAAAAGCTCTTTCACTAACAGCAATTTTAGCTAAAAGCCATTTTGGCTAACACCCATTTTAGCTTACACCCTTTAACTAACAAACTAACACCTATTTGTTTTGTTTTTTAAACTTTGCATTGGCCGCACCCCTTTCCTCCCCCCAACCAACCAGCTAATGCCCTGCTTAAAGGGCAACGACTTACGATGCATTTGACATGACTTGCAGCTTCTTCCCTTCAGCTCTGAGATCATAGAAGATCAATTTAGCTCCTGACGCCCTCTTGGCGTGGACACGACCTGAAGAACAACCCAACAAAATGACGGAAGAGTTTTAAACTAAAAGTCTTTAATTCTGAAAGGCGAATCTTGCCTGTAAGACACCACAGTAAACAGGTGTGTATTCTATCTCTATCCCCACACAAAGTGTCAAGGTTAAATAAAGACTTCAGAAACAAAAATGAATATATGAGGAGCTGACCACAAAAAAATGAAATGCCATTTGATTGGCTGAACTCTGATTGCTATAATATGAATAATGTTATCTGTTGCATTAGAACAACCAAGTTGTATGAGCATGATACAAGATATTGGTTTTGAGGCATTGCATTATCAATGTATATTCCGTTTGCGGTAACACCATGTGTATATATCTACTTTGCTGTGTAGATTTGAGAACTTCTCTTGCTTTTATTCTACTGCCGCAAAGTAGATTTTAGAATTCGGGAGACTACTTTAGTTCTGAAAAAAAAAGTCGTGCTTATTAACTACTACCCGAGTGGGAGGTAGGAAATCGGCCAGGACAAGATACAAGACTTCCGGATAAAAGATTGTCAAGTACTGAAGAGTCAGTTCCCACAATGTGACCGTGTGATCCAATTTCAAACACATGAGCCAAAATTTCACACCCTGCTTAAGCAAACAATTAAGTTTAACAATTTTCTGCAAAGCAAAAATGAGCAGGATATCATTCACAGATGGTACGTGTGACGTGATCTTTTGGCTGACAACCTTATTTTAGTAAGCATAAATTTGTTGTTCTTAGCTACTTTTTGTGCTTAAGCAGCTCTATAAAATTTGGGCCTTGTATAATCTCAAATTATTGCTTAAAAATATTTTTGCTTTGCGAAAATTTACAGGGAAACCGGTCACACGCATTGTACATTGCACAGTTTTTCGGTTGGTAACCCATTTCTGCTTAGCAAATCTTTTATGTGTTTAGCAAATTCTGGACTTACCTGATAATGAATTCACATCGCTGTCTAATATCTGACCAGCCTCTAAATAGTTATATTTCTGGATGAACTCCGACAACGATGTGGAGACGTGGTACTTGTGAGGGTACGGCGACTCGTCCGCAGACTTGAGGTTGCTAATCATCTGAGTCCGAATCTTGAAGTATTCCTGGAAGGGTAAAAATTAAAATTATGGTTTATCACGTAAGGGGGAACCTTTTGTGTATTGAGAATTTTTGTTAACCAATTACGTACTGTGTTTCTTTGGAACTCCTTGCCTGGTGCATGTTTCCCTCCATCCTACAATCTAGACTGTTTTAAGAGGAATATCAATTCCTACCTCCAGCTCCCCTGAGTTTTTTTCATATTAAATGTTTTCTTCTTGTAGCCCCTTACCAAGAGTGGCTTTTAGCCTTGTTTGGGGCAAATTTGCAAAACAAAAGAATTTTTAAAAATTACATCATTGCATTCTGGGGAAAGGTTTGTGATAACATGATGGAAATAATCTCTCTTATGAGTTGTTATGGATCTTGGTTGTCTTTTGTCTTGAAGATCTGTACTCATTAACCGTCCTACTATCAGCATGTTTCTCGAGACAACCAACCTACACCTCACTATGCCACAACAGTGGTACTTTGAGGCACACTATGCTGAATGTAGGCACTTGTCTTTTTTGTACTTATTACTTACCCGAGGGTCGAGTGTTTCTTCATCAATAGCGGCTGCCTTGGGAGCCTTCGTAGCCCCATCTTTAGTTTCCTTCTCGGCCAAGACCTTTGCCTTTTCTTCCTTCTCCTCAGCCTTCTTGGCCGCCTTGGCCCGCCTCTTCAGCTCACTTAACCAAAAAGTCCCAGATAAAAAATGGTTATTACATTATTTAGAAGGCTGGAAAGGCTAGATTTTACCGTCTTCTAAAATAAAAATGTGTTGCAGCTGAGAGGAACGAAGGCAAAAACCATCCATTAACTCTTTCGCCATGTTCACGCGCCGACCGATCGCTAGCGACCGGTTTAAATCCCTTCAGAAAAATAGTTGTAAAACGAAAAATAAAAATCGCACGGCCACACAGTTTTCAGAATGGGAAAGAGGACTCTTGAGTGTGCTATTGTGACCTCTTTTTTTTGGGGGGGTCACTATTTGCAAAAAAAGAGTGAACAATTAATGTGTCCATTTAATCAATTTATCACTAAAATAAATGGTGCATGAAAGGGTTAAAATGTTCCCTTTTTTTGTGTTTTTGTTTGAGTCTTTCCTTTTTTTAAATTTTTTTTTATCAACCCTTTTTTTTCTTTCTTGTGTTTGTTATTCGCCTTTTGCAAAGAAGTTCTTAGAAACATTTGAATGCCAAGGGTGGGGGACAAGGGATGCCAAAACAAAAGCTTAGTATGAAACTTTGGAATGAGCCAACTTTTCCACTAACCTTCCATTTTGGGATCCACTGCTTATGGGGCAGTATGAATTAACCGCCACCCTCTTTCCCTCCAGGCCCCTTCTTGACAGAATCAGACACCCGGGTGATGACCCCGAGCTGGCAAGAGTTCGGCACAAGAGGGCGCCATATTTCAAACTTGCGCAAAACATGGGAACTGCTATCGATCGAGAGCAGCCCCTTGGTGATGTGTTTTTAACTTGTCATAGATGGAAGGGATTTGCCTTTGTTCATTGCCTGCCCAGCTGCAAACTGTTTTCATAAAAAAAGAAGCGGGAAAAAAAATTACAAGAACACGTATGTTGGAATTTATCTGTGTACCCTGTACTATTTTTGTATCAAGTAATAAACCACAAGGGAAGCTACAGTGTTTTTAAAATTTACCCTAATAACAGTCAAAATTAACACAAATACACAGTTGAGTTAACACGGTTATATTTGTTGACAACTTTTCATACAATTTATTTCCTTTTTTTCTTCACTTCTCTGAACTTAGTCTATTGATTGGGCGCCTCCGCAATCGGAGGAGTCACGGTCACTCCCAGAAGAGTAGTCGGAAATGTATGATGTAATGTCACGGTATAAGAGTAAATAAAGTGAATGTGGGGTATTTTGTGACTGATGTGTGTGTATGGAAGGTGTGGGCAATGGAGGATGCCGGGCGGACGCGGGGTGTGGGGTGAGGCGATGGAGCGATGAGGGCGTATTGTGCGCGTGGGAAGCGTGCGGGGAGCGGAGGCGCGGGGGATGCGGGGGCGCGGGGGCGGAGGAAGCTGGCGGCGCGGAGAGGCGTTTTTAGGAAGTGTAATAGCCGGTAGTGGGCGCGTGAGGGCAGCGTTGAAGAACAGGGTGCGTGAGGAGGGGGAGGCGAGGGAGCGGGGAAGTGCGGGGGGGAACGTGTGGGGGCGCGCCGAGGAAGACGGGTGGTGAGCCGGTGCAAGGCCCGAGAGCGCATGATGCGATCGTGATGCGATCGTGCGCGACGGCGGGTGGAGACGCGGGGGCGGCAATGACCGGCGGAGGGCGGAGGCGCGATAGAGGAGGGCGCCGGAAGACGTACTAGCCGAAGCAGCGCGTGAGAGGAGATGATGCGAGCGAGAGGCGCGGAGACGTGGGAGGCGCGGAGACGTGGTGTGGGGGGCTTTTGAGAGAGACGTTTTGCAAGATGACGTAGCCGGGGCATGATGCGATCGTGAAGACGTGTGTGTGATGGCATGATGCGATCGTGAAGTCGGGGGCATGCATACTCTAAATAATATAATATATATAATAATAAAATTTTCTTTTTTCTCTCCCTTCTTTCCTCTAATGGGGTCATGTATATAATAAATATATTTTTTATATAATCAATATTATTTTTCTTTCTTTCTCTTGATCTTCCCTAATCTAATGATGTATTACGGCAATATTAATATTATTTACATGTATTAATGGCTTTCTTTCCTTCTTGAAATCTTCCTCTCCTGGGGTCATGTATTGCCTAATATTAATATTATTTATATGGAAATATTTTATTTATTTTATGGAAATAATTCTTTTCTTGGCCTGATAATATTAACATATATTAATATTATTATATATATATATTAATATATTTAATTCTTTCTTTGATTCCCTTCTTGAAATGATAATGTCATACAATATTAATATTATTTATTATTAATATTTTATATATATTTCTTTTCTTGGGCTTTATTTCTTAAATAATGTCATGTGGGGTCATATATGTATTATATTATTAATATTTATTTTATTTTTATTTCCCTTCTTTAAAATGAAAAAATTAAAATAAAATGAACAGCACATTGTGCATTAGCATAATGAGGGCGCATGCGCTGCATCTTTCAGAGTGCCCCCTAGGGTTAAATATTTATAATTAGCAACAGAGCGCGCTCGACTCGCGTACGTAGGAAGCTGAGGCTGCTAGGCCTACTGTGTGTGTATGAACGTGACCGCGACTCCGTCTCCGCGGAGGCGCAGTCATAGCTTCGAAGTGTACCTGCATTCTATAGTTGTGCCTATTGATTATAAATGGTTGAATTAAAGTGACTGAAACTGAAAGATGTTAACAATGAAAAACAAGGAATGGTAACATTAACAAACATATACTGAAACTTCTGCTGTCTGTAAATCCCCAAATTGTTAAATAGTAACTATTCGGGGATTTACAGACAAAATGATGCAATCTCGATGTAATCGTGTCCCCCACACATCCACACACAAAAACTCAGCAAGGCAGTTAACGAAATGATTTACTCTCCAACTGAAATTTTCCTATTGCAAGAAAATTAAGCTTTTAAAAACACACTATCTTGCAAACAACACATTACTTTCTTATTCCCTTAATTTTCAACAAATTATTGTTCTGAATTTTATCACAAAATAACAAAAACTAACGCACCTCTTGCTCAGCTTCTCACCACTGTCTGCCATAGTTCACGTGTAATGGTGACCTTGAAGGGCGCCCTCCAGCGGCTACCGATTTTGTAAAAAATAACGCTCTCTGCTAACTTCCCAGTAAAATGATTATTGGCTCGACCCCCTGTACATTATACACGTGATGAAAGACCGATTGGGGGAGGAGTAAACTTTACACAAATTAATGGGGGTGGGAGGGGCGTGTAAGAGTTTGATGAATGGGAAGAAGTTTTAAAACGTTCACTTATTTTGTTAAAAGAAATATATAATGTATAATTTCATAAAGGTTGAATACATCCTTGTCTAAATTATCACCCAATTAAAAATACTAAACAGAAAAAAACACTGCAATAATTTTCAAAGTCACTCATTTTATTTACAATATTAACATTATTGTGGCAATTAATTATAGTTAATTAGTTTCTTTGCCCATACAACATATTCCCATAGACTTTGAGATTTTTCCATTGGAAGTGTCCTTTGCAAAATGAAAAACGACTTTGCCCTCTCAAAGATTTATTTATTTATTTATTTTTTATTTATTTAAACCATATTTAACGAGGGTGACCCATCCAGCAAGGCTGATCATTTGGGGCCCTCAAGATGAAATTCTAACTTTTGGGCTTTACTAAAATAATGTTAACTTCAGTTTTGGGGGCATTGGTGCCCCTTCAAAATATTCCCATGGAATTCGAGATTTTTCTATTGGAAGTTCCTTTTGCAAAATGAAAATGTCCTTGCCCTCTCAAAGATGAAATTCAAAGTCTTGGCTTTCTAAAATAATGTTAACTTCAGTTTTTTGGCTTTGATGCCCCTTCAAAAGTTTCCCATTGATCTGAAAGATTTTCCAATGGAAGTGCCCTTTGCAAAATGAACTTGCCCTCTCAAAGATGACATAGTTATAAAATTAACAGGCTTTTTTTAAGATGTTTGAGCTTTTGTTTTTTGCTTTCCCAGTTTTTCTTTCTTAAGGAAGAGGTTGGTCTGGAGTTGTGCTATGCTGTTCTTGATTTCTAAGATGGTCGCCGCGTCTCCCTGTTTCTCAGCGAGAGACAAAGCCTTCTTGTAGTGAGTCTCTGCTTCCTCAAATTCCTCTGGAGAAAAGAAAAAAGAGGAGGTTGGCGTTAGATGATGAGATAAGCTCTGGACAAAACATCAGGGATGGAAAAGATTGATAAACAAACTTCAAACATGAAATTGCTGTAGTCCAAGAAACTTTTAATTCTGGAGAATTTTCCAAATATTTGCCAAAAAGCATATATTATTAACAATCAATAGGTTTTTCGTTTTAAGAGGGCCTACTTTAGTTTTTTACATGATAGTTAACCCTCCAACTGTCTGACCACTCAATATCATCCACTGTGGTTTTGAATAATAGATGCACTATGCCAGCCTGCAATGCAATGTCATGTGGTGCATCAACACAGTACACAGTCAACCCTCCTACTGTCTCACCACTCAATAACATCCACTGTGGTTTTGAATGGCAGCCTGCAAAATTATATCATGCGGTGAATGCATCTACGGAGTATGAACATGAAATTCATTCCCTTGGCAGACACAATCATCTAGCCACA
Organism: Plazaster borealis; assembly: GCA_021014325.1. NCBI lineage: Eukaryota > Metazoa > Echinodermata > Asteroidea > Forcipulatida > Labidiasteridae > Plazaster > Plazaster borealis. The sequence goes on from CM037467.1 coordinate 11,855,362, forward strand.
GCGAAAGCCGATGTCAGCCATGGCCGAAGTTTGTTGTACTTTACCTGTGTGCATTTTCACTGATGCCAGGTTGCAGAGTACCAATGGAAGGTCATGAGGTGACCTCTGCTCAGCGATGACGAGAGCTTGTTGTATCGTCTCAATGGCTTCAGTGTACCTCCCTCCCAGGTCGTAAACTGTGCCCAGGTCATTCATCAGGACAACAGTCTGAAAATTGGAATAAACAAATTTGATAAATATTTGCATACAGATAATAAAAACATTGTAAGAGAGGGGGGGCACTAAAAAGGGACTGCAATGGCTAATAAAATTTAATTGCAATCGGGGTCAAAATGAAAAAGAAATACAACTTGTTCAAGTTTCATATTCCAGGCTTTTGCAGATTCCATTTTCGGGATTTTATCTTGCAGTGAGCTGATTTGTTCTATGCTTGTGTCGTACATTTTTGGGTATCTGATTTTTATTTTTATTAGCAATGTATGAATTTAAGAATTTAATTTTGTGGTGCAGACCAGTGGGGGTCCACAGAGGTGAAAGGCTTGGAAAGAAACCACTGAACAAACCTGATCCCCATTGTTGTTTGTTGCTATTTTTTAGGGTTTTGAATTTTGGTTTTTAAGTGGGAGAGGGACACGACTTCCAAGATTATTATATTTGTCAAAACCTTACGTCCTAAAGTGCTTTTTAAAAAGGATCACTTTATTTCAGCCCCACAATAAACCAATCCCACCTGAGGATGTGGTGCGCCATCAACCTCCAAGTCCTTCTGACATATGACCAAGGCACGCTTGTACATCTCAGTCGACTCCTCCAGCCTCCCATGAGCAGCCAGTGACCTTGCGTAGGAGTCAAGACACATGCCGAGGAGCGACAGGAGATTCTGTCTCGTCTCATTGTCCTTGGTTTGCTCTAGCTTCTTCTCTGTCATCGTGATGCACCAACTAAAGCCTTGTTCCGAGTCGGTGTACCTGAACAAAAAATATATAAATACAAAAATTGGTGCAAACGCACAATCACTTCCAGTGTTTGTACAAAAATAAAAAGTTCTGGAAAGTATGTACAGGTTTCCTCTTGGTCTTAGAGTTGGAATGCACTGAACTTCCTATTGACACATTTTAGAGGATTTACAGATTCTACATCACCATAAAGGACTAGGGTAGTGTGCCTGGGTCTCCCCTTGGTCTAGAGGATGAACCCCCCTGAACCTCATGGGCGTTACATTTCAGAGGCTTTACAGACTCTCTATCTACATCACCACAAATAAAGAACTAGGTTAGTTGGTTTTTGGTCTCCCCTTGGTCTAGAGGGTGAAGCCCCCTGAACCTCCTGGCTGTTACATTTTGGAGAATTTACAGACTCTCTATTCTGGTAAGCATAATTTTGTTGTGCTTAGCATCTTTTTGTGCTTAAGAAGCTCTATGAAATAGGGCCCTGGTTGTAAAATCGTAATGGGGAGGCATGTCTGCAGTCACCATCATCCCTAAGGCTTAATTTCACAGGGTAGTGGGTTTTTGTTCTGCTTAAGGCAGAAAATATTGCTTAACATCTTGCTGCTAAGCAAAACTAAGCAGGATACCAATTACATTTTGTACATGTGTACAATGGTATTTTAGCTGGTAAGCTTATTCTGGTAAGCATGATTTGGGATTAGGTTTTACCTCCTCATCCTGTCATACATTCTGGCAAGTTTGAGGGAGATCTCGATGACTGCGCTGTCGTCTTGCGCCGTCCCGAAGGAGATCATTCTCTTCAGGGTCTCCTTGAAGAGAGCTTCTGCCTTCGTGAGGTTTCCGTGCCTCATGGACAGATTGGCCATCTTCAATATACAAATAAAATAACTCTAATTAAAGTGCTTTTCAGTTGTCATTTTCAACTGGAAAATATCATCCATCAAAAGACGTGGCATAACAATAGAATGTATAAAGTTCAGGATTAAAATCATAGAGAACTGAAAGCATCTGACAAAACTTGCTTTAATAAAAAGCCTGGGGGTTAACTAAAACAAAACTTAAGACAAAATCTAAACAAGGGCTTGAATCTTACAATGGACCACCGGCCTGAGGCCAGTGATTTCAGTGTCGGGCCAGTAACTTCAAGATAGGAAAAATCAGGTGGTATTGTTTTATTTTCAATTCAACATCTTTATCTCAAAAGAATGATTTTCAAATGTTGAATTTGAGTCTCACAAAAACCTTTCAATCCTGCTGAGTATCACCCATAAAACAGAAGAGATAAATTTTATCTTACTGTTTGTTCAAATAAAACAGTTTAGATGATAAAACTGTGTTCTCACTTTGATTCTAGTCTCTTCTCATTTTGATTCTGGTCTTGGAAATAAAATGCAAGTCCAGTAAAGATTTAAAGCTACAAGTCCTGCGGTCTTGTGGATTTTCCCCAAAAATTTTAGCCCTGAAAACATATACAGCATTTGAACTCGGAGCTTCATATAAACGCTTGAACAGGTCTTACTACATTCACCAAATTGATTCTAATCATAACTGTATGTCCTCATTGAACTTGTTTTACTTTATAGTAGACTTCTTTAGACGTCCCTACAACAAAAGATCAAGAATCCTTATGGGGGGATGTGGGCTTGCTGGAGAGGGGTATTGTACCTGATCAAAAATGTATGTGATGCCATCTTGATGTTTTTGATCCTGCGCCAACTTGAGAGCCTCATGTAAGAGTTCTTCAGCTTCAGCAAGATTTCCTTTTCCTTCAGCCAACTGTTTATAAGAATTAAGACAAGAATCAATATTAAATGAAAATTTGATGATTAAAGTGACTCTTTAAACTTGTTTTCGGTCGGCATTCAAATTTGTTTCTTTAATTGCAACGGCTTTCTGACACCCAATGGGTACCTGCGAGGGTAGAGATTGTTGATGTACATGTTTTTGATTGGCGACTTAACTTGGCTGCTAGTGCTGCATACATCTAGGAGTTGAGAATGTTTCATGAATGCATTATAGGCACTGTACACGTTTGGTAATTACTCAAAATATATATTAGCATAAAAACTTACTTGGTAACGAGCAACAGAGAGCTGTTGATAGTATAAAACATTGTGAGTGACGAATCCCTCTGAAGTAAAGTAGTTTTTGAGATAGAGGTAATTTCTCACTAAAATATTAAAAGACTTCAGCAAGCCTTTTGTTCTATCTGAAAGCACACAAATTTGTACAACAAAGGAGTTTTTTCTTTCATCATTTTTCTTGCAACTTCGATGACCAATAATTGAGCCAAAATTTTCAAAGGCTTGTTATTTTATGCATATGTTGGGATACACCAAGTGAGAACACTGGTCTTTGACAATTACCAAACGTGTTCAATGACTTTAATGCCCAATGAACAGAGGGAGCACAAGTGTAAAGGGCTACAATGTAATTGTTGGCTTAAAGGCACCTACAAAATGTCTCTAATTATTATTATTTTTATCCTGTTAAGTTTTGGTTCTCAAAGTAACTTGCAGTAAATCTCACCCAAGACTTCGCGATGAGAGTTTCCATGGTGTCGGGATCTGGGTCTTTCTTCACAAAACTGAACCCCAGGACAAACGCACAACACATCAAACCTATTGAAGTAAAAAACATAAACAATTTACAGAAGGAAATAAAAATTGTGCCACAAATAAAGAAGTAAAAGTTTACACAAGTTTTGTTCAGTTTATACTCATTAAATATTCATAAATTTACATTTTTTAAGCAGTTTGAAGGTACATGTATGTTGTTAAAAATTTGGGAAATTGTCTGAGCTTCTGACTGAAGTGGATACCCTCCAAGAATGGCGCCCAAAGGAAGCGGTTAAATGCATGAGGGTACAACTGCAGATTCTCCATAAAGTTAGACGGATTTGTATTGAGTCACTGGAGCAACTTAAGTTTTCCTCGCCACAATTAAGAAGTAGGTGTGAATACTGTACAGTAAACTTTGTGGGCAATTTCAGGCATAAAAATGCCTGCTTTAAGTTGAAGCCCATCAATTTCCCTGGTCAGACGTTGTTGTAGGGCCAAAAAATAGAGGGGTTTCAGAGCATTGGCAGTAAAACAGCTACATTGTCAAAAGCTGTGCCAGTGCCAAAGTGGGCAGGGTTTGCCTTTAACTTTTTCAGGGGCAAGTTAGCTTGTCGGTTCACTAGTCCGTCAGCTTTTTGCACTTGTCCATATTTCATATGAAATATAAATAGGGATGCTTTTCAACACTAGACTAGCCAGCAGGACCACTTGGAGTGAATTTTGACTGGTCCTCAGGTGTTTTTTTACTAGCATTGGCCAGCAGGCCACTGTTACTGTTAGTGTTAATGTTAATTGTTATTAATAGAGAATGCTGGTGGGTATGATGGAGGTAGAAATAACTCTCTGAATAAAAATTGGATGTTAATACATGATATTTATAGGCTACTTAATACTTTACTTACATGCAAAACCAGCGTAATATGTCGGTTCATAAATGGGCCTCCTATTTTCAAGAACAAAGGGTGGAAGCATCCAATTATTATCGTTTCCAATTTGCGACGTCGTGGAGTTATCTTGATAAGCTCTGAAATTCTTTTTACTCGCTGGTCCCCATCCACTCTCCACACGTCTGCGGTAAAATTCTGGGTTGCTTTGCTGTTGCTGCTGACCTTCAAGAACATCGGACTCGTTAACTGCCATGTCATAAAGTGATGGAGGTGTTCGATAAAAGACGTCTCCGCCTGATGCCGATAGCGTCGGCACCCTGGGGCCGGAAACTTGATTTGCAAGAAGAGAACTTTTTTTCTGGCATGTCTGGACTTGGTCATCAAATTCATATTGCTGTCGTGTTTTGACCGTCTTCTTGTTCGTTGCAGCATTTGCGCTGTCAGTGTCAGGATCTGTGTGCTTCTGCTTACCGGCGGCCGCGGTGGGGAGGTCGGATTTTTTTGACTCGGCGGTCATGGCGGTTTCTGTTTTGTCAGTACAAAAATGTTTTGCCCAAATCTCTCTTCTTGATGCGACGGAAACATGATTTATATGCGGTATACTGTTGTACTTACTACAATACGTCATGTATGACATCCGTGATGCCAAACACATCCCACATGACAGCTTTTTCGGGATTAATAGAAGCGGTAACAGTCGAACGGAAACCTGATTGGGCGCCGCCATGTTTAGTTGGTGAAAATAAACCTCTTGAGGGCGCACTTTAAAATTAACGGTGTTGATTCAACCTCGTTCTCTCAGTTTAACACAGTCCATGTTTGAGAAACGCCCCCAAATAGACCAAATAGTATAGAAAAATAACAACCGTGGGAACGGTACTGATAATTGGTCTTGTTCATAGACTTATATGAACATATTGGGAGACATTGGTAAACAAGCACCAGACTATATATGCACATAACAACAAGACAATTGATCAACAAGAGCTAGAGTTGGCGTCTGCTCCTGAGTCCTGGTAAATTCCGCACAAACAGAGTAGTATTTTCCCCAAGATTAATCCGTTATGAATGGATTATCATCGTTGCAGGCATTACAAACTATATGTAAGTACGTCAACTGAAACATTTCTTATTTTGGAGTAAAGCTTTGTTGATACAATTAGATTACAAATGTAAAGTCAAAGTCACTGTCTCTGTCTGTGTCTCGTCTGTCGCCTGTCGTCAGAGTGTCACCATGAATCCTTCCTCAAATCAATGCTGTCACTCACTCATGTGTTCAAGACAATGATCGCAATATCTCATTAATGTTTTTCTTAAATAACAGGTTGCTCTGTGAGTTCATTTCTCGGTCCAAACACAAGGTAAAACCAAGTTGTTTCAACATCCCTTTCTTTGCCTTCTTTAAAATAAAATAAAAAGAATGTGTATATATTTTTGTTTATATACTATAACACAATGGTAATGACATTGTAATTGTATGTGTGTAAGTGTCATTAAGTGACCTTGGTAAACCGATTTCATTTTCTACCTACATGATCAACATGATTGTGGTACATGTATACATGTGTACATCACTATGTACAATTTCCAACTACAGTTTTTGTATTTTCATTAAGAAATGTTATTCTTGTTTAGTATGAAGTGTATTCTTGGAGATGGTGGCGAGGATGGTCATCTTGTGTCAAGCTGCTGTGAGCTCATGTGTCATCTTGACATTGAGGTATGTCCTTCTAAGTTCTAGTTCTACAATTGTTGTTCTTCTTCTTCCTTTTGAGTGCAGCTTTCAAATCATGATTGAAGATAAACAATACAAATAATTTGTGTAACTTACTCACTGACTGACCTTAATCATTTTTCTGTCTCAGCATCCAGTTGGCCACTTGGCGATGGAGGCGTGCACTTCACATCATAAGATGCACGGCACAGGGACGACAACCTTGATGACGATGGCTGGATTCTGGGCGGCGGAAATTCAGTTACTCCTTACTCAAGTACGGAACATTGTTGAATTATGTAAATTTAATAAGGTTGAACTGACTGGTGGAACTCATTTAGGCTATTCGTCTGTTAACAGTCATTGTGACAAGTAAAAGAAACAGTTTATCAGAATGGGAAGTGAATGATCTTGAAAAGTGAGCAAAAAGAAAGTGTTTAGAAGAGTTGAACTTGAAGTTGAGTCATTTACAATCTTTTAAATTGTCAGTTAATTTTGTTTGTAATTCTTGTCTTTGGTCAGGGTGTTCCAATTTCAACGATCATCAGGTATGGAGACGAATGTCTGGAGCAGTGTCTAGAAGCCTTGGAGACAATTACCGTACCTTGCACTAATCTCACAGTTCCCAAGACTCAAACATCCTTGAATGAGGCTCCACTCGCTTGTATTGAAGAGAGCCACAAAACATGCACAGGAGGAGATCTCCCGTTCAGTACGAGTGATACACCATACTTGCCTTCTCAAAAGGCTCACTCGGAGAGGCTCACTCAGAGTTGTGATTTCATCCAAGACATGGGTTTCCAAAAACGTAAACTCCACAGTTCTACCACAGATCACTTTACAGTTCAACAACAACATGCTGTACAATATCCTTCCGACAGATTCAACTCGACAGTTAATCTAAAAGTAGAATGTTTTGCTGATAGACCGGGAGCATCCTTTCCCGAAAATGAGACGAAAAATTTAGACAGTTCCCAGAAGATGTGCCAACAAAGTATTGGTGAGCAATCCGGCATATTACAACTTTCTCCTTCAGAGGATGAGGATGGGTTTGAGGAAGTCCAGTTCAGTATCTCAGTCTCTCAACAACCAGCATTTCTTGGACAGATAAAAGCAAAGTCTAAAGCAGATGCTCCAGTGGAAATGGATGATAATGAAGATGAAGTGTCTTGGTTCTTTGATACAGAAGATGAAAGATCTGAGTATACGTTGGAGAAGCATCTGTCAGATTTGGAATTGTTGTCCACAGGTCGTCCTGAGAGTCTTAGTCTTGATTTTTTAACAGACACTCGCCTTAATTTCGTTGACTCCAAAGACAGATCTGCAAGACAAAATTCTTCCTTAGTTGGGATAACTACAAATGAACAGGTGGATGAGATTGTTCAACTCTGTGCAGAAGTCGGTGGAGGAACAAGCGATGAGGAAAGTGATGAGTTTGATTCATGTTTTCCACCAGAAGATGAAAACGACGCTTCTTCAAGAGATTCCATTATGACAAAGAGCGAGGGGGTTATCGATAATCACCAAACAAGAAAACCGAGTGCAATTCACGAATCTATTCATAAGCTTTTGCTAGCCAAACAGAACAAAATCGCAACAGAGAGAACGGCCAAAGTCCAAAACAACAGTAGACACTTCAGAACTTTTGAAACTGTGACCGATCAGAATTCATCTGGCAGTGAGGTTACAAACAGATTCCATGGCAATGACTCTGCACTAGAAAGTGAGAAAGTCCCAGAGCAGGTTGAGCACTTGCAAATTCCAGCCAAACAGCTGACTGCATCCGGTAACCATGGATACCTTCCAACAAATTCACATGATACCATTCAATGTGATGTTGCCTTGGAAACCACAGCTCCTCAAGAAACAAAGATGCCAGATGCGGTACAAGATCTATTAAAAGCCAAACAGAAAAAGGCAGCAGCAATGAGACTAACCAATGTGCAAAATAGAAGCAGACATTTTACTGTGACCTCGGATCAAGGTCATGACCCTGAAATGACCTTGTCTGTGTCACCAGGGGTCAAAGAGCCTTTGTTAAGAAACAATTTTCCTGAGGAGAAGATGCGTTTTCTTTCACAGGAGCAAAATGGGGTAGATATACCCCCATCAAGGCCACATTTTCCACCAAATCTTGATGGAATAGCAGAGCCTGATATGTTGAATCTTGGGTAAGCATAGAAAAGTTGTGCAACAAAAGCAACATTTGATTTCATGAGGAAAAGATAGGTGTCTTCCGATTCTATGGACCTCTGTTCCTAGGAGGACAGGTTGCAGGTGTCCCTCAATAGAAGAGATGACCCCCCTCCCCAACCCGTCCACCAGTGTTCATATTCAACCCTGCATTTGTGCATTTCTGAACACTAATTCAATTGTTATTACTCAATAGGCTAAGGCTTGGTCCACATCAAATGACTCCGGCTACGGCTATGGTCTTTGGCTGAGTGACAATGTTGAGGAATAGGACCTCTCAGCGATCCGGACATAGCCACAGCCAAAGCCATCAATTCGGACACAGTCTATCATCCAGATGAAACCATCTTGGTTTTGTATCCATATATCAATGGAGACCAAACCGAGGCTTGATCTAAAATAGTCAGATCCCTTTTCGATATAATGAGAATCTGTATTCATTGTTGCATTTTGTGCATTGGGAACAAAAATGCTGGTACTTTGTATGCATCCTCTGATTCAGGTTTGGACTGAGTCATGGAACTGATATGGAGATGAAGATCGTCATGGAAGCTTTTCAAATGCAGGCAGCTCATCATCGACTGAGCAACACTGAGATGTACGTGTTGGTATCACCCCCCCCCCTCCTCCCCCTTCTCAATAGAAATAAAGTAAAGGATGGACATCCCTTGCAAGGGCTTTTTCGGACATTGTTTCTCATTCAGTTTATTATTATTTTATTATTTGTATCTTTCTGGTCATGAAACCGGTCAAAAGCGCGACTACCACTGTAACCCGTAAACTGTAAACCTATTGGTTTTTAAACACTTTTGGCAAATTTTAGGACAAAAAAACAACAACAGAAAACCCATATGATATAACCCATTTGGCAGTGAAACCTTTTGCTTCATGTATGTTGTTTTGTTTTGGGGTTTTTTGACATTGTTTATCTCTGATATTCCTGCAGGATATTTGACTTGAATCGAATCAGCGTGTGTACTATTCCAGGACCTGCAGCATCAGAGTCCCATTTAGAGTCAGGTGTGTTAGTGAAAACAGATAATCTTCAGTTGCCGTCGATAACAGCAGCTTCAACGGAAGGGTCTCTCCGAGCTCTGGTATGTACAAAGTAGGAGGTCAGGTTGGCTTCATGGTATCTTGCCCTGCTTTTACCTCTGTGGACCCCGGTTTGGACCCCCCCCCACCTCAAACTGGAGATTGTATGTAAACTGGGTTTCCAGTCTTTACCCAATGATGTGGGTTTTCCTGTTTGGGTTTTTCTCCCACATCTAAAACTGAGCATTTGTAATTCTTCATCGTATTCTCCACACAGGTATCTTCAGGACTATGGGTTCCTGTGCTAGTCGCTTTGCAGGTCGCATGATTTCATGACCAGAAATATTTTTGAAAATGTTGATTTGCAAATTATCCTAAATCAAATTCCACCGGCAAGTTTTGGTTGATTTTGAAAGACTCTCGACTATAAACCAACTAAGTTTTTACCTTTCGTACGAGGTCAGGCAGAAAGGTTTTGTGACATGCTGCAGGTGCTGTTGGATTGAAGAAGGTTTCTACAAAAGATGCCACAAAGAAAGTTAGGTTGTCTTTCCTCATAAACCTTCTTTTGTTTTATCCTCAGATCGTTAACGGAGATGCCACACCCAACTTCCGACATAAAGGTTTCAAGACTAAAACCACAAAGGTTAAGGTATTCACTGAGGGGACCCAACCATCAGTAAATCAAGAGAAATCTTGGCTAAGAGCTGTCATAAAGGTGTTACAGGAGGTAATATTTGAGTAACTCCTTTTAATAATAATAATAATATTACTGAGTTCTTATAGAACTCTTTATCACACCCGATGGGTGTATCAAAGTGCTCAGTATTGGTTTAGAAGGTGCTGTGGCGCAATATGCTGCTGATCAAACCAGGAACACGGGGCCAAACCCCTTTTCTTTTACGATAAGTGCACTGGGTTCTTTTACTTGCATTACACAACACAAGGGACCTACGGCTTTACGTTTTATCCGAAGGACGCAGCAATAATGGTTAAGTGTCTTGCTTAAGGACACAAGTGTCACAACTGGGACTCAAACCCACACTGTGCTGCTCAGAGACACCGGAGTTTGTGTCCGGTGTTCTTATCCGCTCGGCCACAACACTCCTTTTCCAATTTCTTAGATCTGTGAGTTAAAAGAAAGAAGAAATTTCAAAGATGAAAACAAATCTTGGGCTGATGTTTGTTAATATTGTTCATTGGATTTTGTACATTTCAAAATTTCGTCTCGACAGTTGAACATCAAACTGATTGTCCTCAAGGGTCACTCGGACGAAGACCTCTTGGACTACTGTCTCGCCTTGAAGGTCGTCGTACTCCAAGATGTTCCCTACAAGACCCTACAGGCATTGGGTGAAGCTTGCTCAGTTCCAATCCTCAAGTACATCGGTGATGCTACGATGAGCGACGTTGCGTGTGGTTTAACTATTGCAGGCATGGAGTCGGGGTGGGCGGACGGGGCCAGAGTGTTGTCAAACGCACTCCAGAGGGCTGTATACGCAAGGATACTCAAAAAAGGAAAGTTACTGCAGGTACGTTATCTCATATCGTTTGTCTCAAATTCAAAATGTAATTTCAAATACAGACAACTCAAAGTTATTTTCTGACTTGTATTTGTCGACAGACTGGAGTGCTGAGTAACCCTGTCGTAAGTCTTGTCGCGGCCTCGGAGGTTAGATTCTGGAAGAGTGCACACAGGCTCAAGGACGTGCTGCAATCCGGCCGGTGCCTCCCTGGAGCTGGTGTCCCTGAACGGACAGCGATGAGGCGACTGCTGAAACTGAAAGGTACATGGTTGGTTTAATGCACTGTGGCAAAGAACTGAAATAATATCACTTGAGAAAAGACTGTATGACTTCCAACCTAAAGGACCTATGGTTTAAATGCAAAAAATAGTTAATGGCCTGACGTTTCGACCCTAGCAGAGTCTTTCTCGAAAGGCTAAATGACTCTGCTAGGGTCGAAACGTCAGGCCATTAACTATTCTTTGCAATCTTGAATGGTGTGAAGCTTTTTAGTTATAACACAAAACAAATGTGCCTGAGAAATGTGATTTTGAACACTCCATGAACTTTATTTTTACCATTGTAGGTTCAATGATTTTCCGTTTCAGAGGGTTGTAGGTCCCGTGACTACAAGTCAATTGATTTCAATTTGGATTGGAAATGTGCTGTCAGTAATGAAACTGAAATCTGTAAACAGAGTGTTTTTGATCTGGAGCCATTTGACGATTTGTTGTGAGGAGAGAGGTTCCCTGAAATGGATAATCATTGGCTCAACCATTTGGCAGCCAATGGCAGTTGCTTTATTTAACTGTCAGGTGAGGAATGCCGTGACACCATGTTTAAAATTTCTCTCTTCCTCCTGAAGACGATCTGGTTATACTGACCAAAACGTAGAGTTGTCAAACCACCAGTTCTTCTCAGAACCACTACTACTCAAAAGAGATTTTACACATGGTGTCACTGCAAACCTCACCTGATTGTACTCCAAGTACACAAAGTTTCAAATCCTATTTATTTCAGTGAAAAAAAAAGACATTTGTATCATAAGAAAGAACTTTGTAATTTTGTCAAAAATTTTAAATACTTTCAAAAATGCTCTGCTTATCTTTCTTTCAGACAAAGGTCTTCAGTCTGATCACAATACCAGTATGTCTTGCTATCGAGAACCCATCACATCGGCCTTCTCAAATGGATTTGTGGCCTATGAGGTTCAGATTTTGAAAAACATGGGGAGAGTAACTGACTTATCCCATGAAAAATCTCGTATACTGCATGGAATTCAAGGAGACAGCTCGGAACCAGTTTATACTGGTTCCATCCAGTCAGATCCACATCAGCAAAGAGAACCTGGAATCCCTGTGTCTGAATGCACATCAAACTCAGATGAAACGTTTCAGGGGTATGAACTGGATCAAACCGGTTCTAGCCAGTCTGATCTAGAACTAGCTGGACTTGATGATATCATCACTCATAGAAGCAGCAAATATCGCATGACTCACGAGAACAACTCGCCATCATCAACAGGAATGGATTACTTAAACCATAAGACTCGCACTCAACAAAAGTTGCACAATAAACGCAATTTTAGGGAGAAGTTGGCAAATTTTGAGGGTAGGGAAGTTTATGATAGTTATTCGGCGAAGATAGCAGCGTGGGAAGGGGCCTGGTTGTTGTTGAAGACAGCCTTAAGAGTGGATGCTCATATTGTAACAGGCTTACAGGAATCTCACCAACACGGTTCATCAATCAACCGTTTCAACACGGGTAGATCGGTGATTTTATGAAGTGCACCTTTGGGACGGCTGAAGACTTTCTTGAGGGTAGAGTGCCCAGAGTGCCCAATAATTATACCAGAGTCTTATGTAGCGCACATTTCTACCATAAGGGTACTCAAGGCGCTTGAACAAAGAGCAACATTTTTAGGACAGGTTTGTTTGACATTGTTAAATTATTAGACCGATTTTTGTTTAGCAACTTATAAGGGTTTACAGGGTGCTGCAGCGCATTCAGCAGCCTCTGCCAGAGACACCGGGGCAAACCCCTTTTCTTAGCGATAAGTGTAACTGGGTTCTTTTTAGTGCACTACACAACGCACAGGGCCGATGGATTTACGTCCCATCCGAAGGACAAAACAATAGAGGTTAAGTGTATTGGCTTAAGGATACAAGTGTCAAGACCAGGACTCGAACCCACATTCTGCTGATCAGAGCTTGAGTCCGGTGCAATAGACCGCTCGGCCAGGACACGAGGGCCACGATATAGTCTACAGGGTTCAGAGAGGGGATTTGAAAGGAGTTGTCGAAAGGCCAATTTTTTGCAGTATAAATCAATACTTTATACAAATTCTTCAAATACAATGTGCTGACCAAGCATTCCCCCTGATATTATTGAAAGTTGAAATAAATAAATAAAAATTTTATGGAAGGTCAAATTTGTCTGTCTGGTTAGAAGTATAAATTATTTGTTTCCTAAGTGTTTTGGTTTTTTGGGGTACTGTACTTTTTTTATAGGTTTCACTGTTCTTATAATTTCAGCAAAAGTTTCTTCACAAAATAGTTTCTCAAATTTCAGTTGAAGTTGTTTTGATGAGAAATGGATAAAACATTATTTAGTTAAATTTTGTTGAAAGCTGAGGGGTACCTTGGTAAATAACGTTGAATGACCCGATTTTCCCCGAAAGAAATTTTAAATAATTTTGTTATCTAAATGAATTTTGACAGATGATGCTGTTTAAAAACAAAGAAACCTACAGACTTGCGCTTACCAGAGACAATTTACAAAGTATTTGTACAATTCAAACTTGTTTGTACATGGCTGATGGACGTGAGATAATGTGTTGATCCCAACAATTTGGATTTCTTATTTATTTATTTATTTATTTGTTTGTGCAAAGCCGCAAAATAACTTTAACAAATCTATAATAATAACTATTGCAAAATTAAATCGAAATTGTGGGGTAAAATCGGCAAAAAATCTGACCTAGAATTCTTTCCGTTCAAGAAATTAGAATAATTTAATCTGTGTACAGTATTTGATTGGTGGAAAGTGTAGAAAGCTGGTCTGACGGCTGTTTTATGCTCAGTAGTATCTTTTCACTGTATAATTCATGCAACAGCCGTATAACCAAGCTTTGGGCTAACGTAATGAGGGGTTGCACAAGATTGTTTCGCGAGCTCCGCTGGGCAACCCGGAAGTCGAATAGATTTCCCCGTAGAAACTCTCCGAGGATGATGGAAGAGGTAGCTTTGTTCCCCAAAATCGAGCCGTACGATACGGGCAGATTGCGAGTGGATGAAATCCACGAGTTGTACTACGAACAGAGCGGTAAACTGAACGGGAGCCCAGTGCTTTTCATGTAAGTCATGAAGTCATTGTTGTGAATTGAAGTGCAAGTCACTGAACAGGCTGAAGTGGTTTGTTTCTGTGTGTCCAAAAAAAAAAACACGGTCAATGGATGCCCCGGTCTTTAAGTGAACTTACTGACAACTGTTTCTGAAGCTCGCAAGCTTGAGGAAACCTGTAAACGTGCTTGCTATGTGAACCAGATCACCGGGGTTAACCCTACTCTTCCATGATGATAAAGTGTTCTGGGTTTCTTTACGGTACACTACCAATTCATTCCAATCCTATTCCTACTCTAGCATGCCTACCCCTAGTGTCTTTAGTGACTACACCGTACACAGGACCAGTCAGCCCAGTACAGCAGCACAAGCTGTACTGCTTAACGTCCCATCCGAAGGACAAAGCAATTATAATATTGTAAAGCAGCGTTCTCGCTTAACTGTAGTCCGCTGGCCAAGCAAATGCCACAAAATGCCAGTCTGAGGACCAGTCAAAATTCTCTCGAAGTTGTCCGGCTGGCTAGTTCAGTGTTGAAAAGCATCCCTATATAATATGAATTATGGACAAGTGCAAAAGCTACACACCCACATTTACACACCCACTGTCCTGTCAAATCTTTCTAATCTAAGGAAGCAGCCATGGATGGATCAAATGGATGCACCATGGATACTTTTTTACAAGTTCTGCTTCCAATTTTGTTCTGTTATTACCTTGACTTTTCGTAGACATGGGGGACCAGGAGGTGGTACGAGTCCAACTGACCGATGTTTCTTTGACCCCAAGTTTTTCCGCATCGTACTCTTTGATCAAAGAGGGTCGGGGAAATCAACGCCCCCAGCAGAGCTCGAGGCAAGTGCGAGAAAAAAAAGTATTATTTTAAAATAACACACATGGGTAGGTGCTTCTATGTCCATCAAGCATCAGTGCCTTTTATTCCCTGTACTTCGAGCAAGGGCATTCCTGAAACCAGCTCAACTCCTTGGGAGTATGCAGCCCCGGTGGGCAATTAGGCTGTTCTACAATGAAAGAAGCTAGGCATTCAAAATATCTTTCATACCCATGCAGGTGTCTGTTTATTCTGAAATCTGAAATCTTGGACCTTGAAATTACAGTGTATGCTGAGAACATGGCCCCTAGCTATAGACCTTTATCATGGTGCAGCCATCTTGATTTCTCCCATTCAAATCAATAACCAAACCAAGGCTGGAAGGAAAAATAGTCTGGTTCCTTTTTGACAAAGAATATTAGCATCCATTACTGTTGTTGGACACAGTGAGCATGACCAAGATGGTGGCAGCATGATATAAAAGTCTATTGTCGGTCTTGGCTTTTATGCCTCAAGACTTAAAAATATTTCCATAATCTTGAAGAATTTACAATAATGGCTTGCAAAATGGCTCGAAAATCTAGGCGTGTTCATAATTTCTTTCAACATTTTGTCTTTTTAGAACAACACTTCCTGGCACAATGTTGACGATATCGAAAAGCTCAGAGAACACCTCAAAATCAAGAAGTGGATGCTGTTTGGGGGAAGCTGGGGGTCAACCCTTGCCCTCCTGTATGCCGAGACGCACCCACAGAGGGTTCAATCCATCGTGCTCAGGGGTATCTTCACGATAAGGCAGTAAGTATGTAGACGCCACATTGAGGGACAGACCTCAGAGTGATTGATTTTAGTTAGCATAGTGTTTGGGTTATGGTTTTTCTTTCCCATCCGTTGCTGGAGGCTAGTCAATTTGGATCTACTGGAGAGAGCTGTTTTGTAAAAGGTGTGAAGAGTCATTTTTCAGGGAGAGGGTTGGTTTGGGGTGGCCACTATGCCATTACATGGTGTTAATTTTGCTGGGCTCTTGGGAATGGACCTTTCCGGTGGTCAATGTTGCCTCGTGAACCGGTTCCGCAGTGACACGGCGCCTTGCCGCAGCAATCTAGCAACAGTAACAGAGATTGGTGGAATGTCTCGATAAATCTGTTCTTCAGTCTTGTGCTCACGCCACGAGATGTTCTGCACCCTCTTAAGAAGCCTGGTGTATGTACCCTCAAGCCGATCTTGAAGCTCTTTCTTCATAGTCCAGGTTTCAGCTCCATATAAGAGGATGCTCTCTACACATGCTCTGAGGAAGACCAGCCTTGTTGACTTTGCTATGTTTGATTGCAGATGTTATGAAGCTTGTTACAGGCTCTAAAATTATGCACTCGGACACCACTTGACTGCAGAACTTGTTCAGTTGTAGACTTGGTTTCAAGTCTGAGCTTGCGGTTATTTCTCTGCATCAGCCACGCAGAATTCCCCCGCAGATTTGCTATCACGCGCTCTAACTCGCAATCTCAGACTTGACCCTCTTGTGTATACGGGATATTCATTTATTCACTACTGACATTTACATAACAACACTATGCCAGAGAGATGACCAATCAGGAGACCACAAAACTCCCGTTGGCTGCGTCCATTCCAAATAGGATGAAATCGCTTCAGCATTTTCTGTAAAATCGAGCCATTGCTTTTATTTTATAGTGCTTTGTATGTACAGTACGCTATATATAATTTATACATAAAATAACACAAGATTTAATCTCAAAATGTTGAAAAATAAACTTGACAAACAACCTGATCCTTACTAGACGAAAAATTATGATACCTTTGATTTGAATGGTTTCGTCCAAAGATTTTCCCAACGTTTTTTTACGTATTTTGAATAAAATAACTAGAATCACTTTGTTTTTTTGTGTTTCCAAACTGTAAGTTGCATCACCGAGAAGAGACAGATTAGTTACACGTGCATCAATGTTGTATTTCCTACTATTATCCCGTGGTATAAAACGGTTAAGTTTGAATGTGCATTTTATTAAGGGCCTCGGAGATTCTGACCAATCAGAGTGTTCCGTCCACTTTTGGACTAATTCGCCATAGGGTGTGTACAAACCGACAAACAATGTTCCCAAGTCTGTGATTGTAGGTTCAAGACGGAGGTTTATCCACAAGAGGGCGCTGTTTCAGCCAATAATGTATCGGCTATCAGGACGACTAAAAACCATGATCACAGACTTGGAACCAAGTCTAGTTCAGTTGTGGTAGTGGGCTCAGGGGGGCATCTCAAGCCCTGAAAAAAAATTATAAACCTGTAAATCTTTTTGATGAGTCGATTTTCTTCTTTCATCAGAAAAGAGATTAACTGGTTGTATAATGAAGGAGGAGCTAGCAACATTTGGCCAGAATATTGGGAGTCCTACATCTCGGTGATTCCTGAGGTAGGGCCTATAATTATTTTAGAATCTATTTGAAATTAATGCTTTTATTTTTTTGACTTTGAGAAAGACTCGGGGTCAAAACTTGAGACCGTTTACAATTTCCTTATGTTTCCTTCACCCTTAAAACACAGAAGATGTAAAGCAGGAAATGAAATTACCAGCAATTATATGAGGAAATAAAATTTGAAGACCCCGCCCCCTGCACCCTCCCCCCAAAAAAAAACAACAACAAAAAACAAAAAAAACATTGCCCACTTCGAAAGTGAAAAAAGCATCAGCATGAATGTGCACAAAATCCCTGACAAAACAAACCACTTTTAGTTGTCTTCACTGGAAATAGAAAACAAAACAAAAATGTTCATAAGTTGGTTTGATGGTTAGTTTATTGAAAAATTAATCTAATTTTGGGTTGAACAAAGAAAAGTTGACAAGGGCGGGACTTGAACCTGCGACCTCCAGATTAAACGTGCCAGCGCTCTACCAATTGAGCTATGTAGCCCTAATGTTGGCGGTCTCCCTATTTTGTCAATATCTTTATTCAGGGGAGGTGGGGGGGGGTGCCAGCCAGAAACCAAATGAATATACATACTCTTCCAAAAACATGTGCTCCCTCTTTACCTTGAAGAAGATCAACCTTTATGACAGCTGTTGATTTTGGTTGATCTTTTATTTTGATTTCATTTTTCCCATTTTTTAGGAAGAAAGGGGAGACCTCGTCAAGGCCTATCACAAAAGACTGACCGGCGGCGATATGGAGGAGAAGCTTAAATGTGCCAGGGCCTGGAGTCAGTGGGAATGTTCAACTTCCAAGCTCATCCCAGATGAAGAGGCAAGCATTAAGGTGTCCAACGACCTCTGGGTGATGCAGTTTGCGAGGATAGAGTGGTAAGATGTGTGTGGACCTCTCTTTGTTGAGGAATTTCCTCAATCCTTAAATGGAATGTAAGATCATTGCATTCCCAAACATTAGGATCCTGTTTGGCTTCTGGTACATGCCTTTTTGCTTGGTAGACAACGGCCTACTCAAAGTTTTGATGTTGTCAGAGTGTGTGTGTTCGAGTTTAGGTCAAGACACTTGAGCAAAACGCTTGATAACTGCAATGTCCTTCGGATGGGACGTAAAGGAACCCAGTACACTTCTCCTTGAGAAGAGGTTCGCCCCGGTGTTTCTGGCATGGTTGGTTCCAGATTGCAGATTGTAAAAGAAACCAGTACACTTCTCCTTAAAGGGGAGGGGGTTTGCCCCGGTGTTTCTGGCATGGTTGGCTGCAGATTGCACCTTGTTAAAACCCTTTACAAGGTGCTACATAAATTGGGTCTCATAACTCAAGCTGTTAGACTCCCCAGAGGTTGACAAAGAAATAAATAGTTTTTTTCTTTTTTCTTGTTCCCCTCTTGTTAAGTCACTACATGATTAATAGGGGTTTCCTCGAAGGTGACAACTACATTCTGGACAACGCCCACAAGATCAAAGACATCCCTTGTAGTATAGTGCAGGGACGTTATGATGTCATCTGCCCGCCGGTTACTGCATGGGAATTACATAAGGTACGTTTTCATTTTGGTTTTGGATGGACAGATTTATTTGGGCGTTTCAGCACACAAACTGTCGGGCTATGTTGACATGCCTGAACACATTTCATTTTATTTATTAATTCTGGTTGTGAAGCCAAGGATTCTCAGAAAAGAGAACTTAATCACTACACTAGCCAAGAACCCAATGGAGAGAATACAAAGAAGGAAGTTTCAGTTATAGATGTGGGAGAAAATTAAGAATTATTCCAGGGAAACCCACGCACTCAGCTAGGGACTGAAAACCCAATCCATATAGTGCCCCTGGCTGTAACGTCTTGAAAACTGAGTAATGTATATAGCCTACCATATACCTTCAATATTCAATTCTCTTCTTCTGTTTTTTTTTCTTCTTCAGAAACTGCCAAAGTCAGAGATTCATTTCGTCATAGCAGGTCACTTCTCCAAGGATCCTCAAATTCAATCACTGCTAATGAAGTCTGTCGAGAAATTCAAAACACTCTGAGAGGGAAAACAAAAAAAAGGAGAGGAAAGAAAAATACAAAATGTGACAACCTTCTGGGAGCTTTAAAAAGTATCAGGGAATGTAAAAAGGAATGTAAATTAAAATGCTTTCTAAAAAAAATTAATAAAAAAAGAAAAACAAAAATACACTTATGGGAAGTGGCTGTGGCTGTGGCTGCAGGCTGGTGGCTTCACTTGCATACATATGAAGCTGAAGCCATAGCCAGGGCTGCTATGACTGCGGCCATTTTGATAGCAGTTTCATGGAATGCACAGAAAATACAATCAGGAGAACGCTGTGCTTGAACTTCATCTGTGGCTGCTGTGTACGCTATTGTGCTTTACCAGAATAAGGTTACCAGCCAAAATACCATTCCACGTGTACTGTCTGTGACTGCGGTTTCCTGCTAATTTTTGCTAAGCAGATAATTAGATTAAACACAATTTTCTGCTTAAAAGGTAGGGTATATTTTTGGTAATTGTCCAAAGACCAGTATCCTCACTTGGTGTATCCCAACATTATGCATAAAAAACATACCTTTGGCAATTTTGGGCTCAATTGGTCATCGAAGTTGCAAAAAACTAATTAAAGAAAAAAGCAGCCTTGTTGCATAGAATTATATGCTTTCAAAATGTGTGCCTCATGCCTGAAGCCTTTCTCAGATTCATATTTTGGGGTGAAAAATTACCTCTTTCTCTCTAAAACTCACAATGTTTTAAATTATAAACAGCTCTCTTGTGCTCATGAGATAAACGACAGAGGGCGCTATTGTTGAAACAGACTACCTCCAATGATAATGTTTTGTAAAATCAACTGTTTAAATATTTTTTTAACGTAATGGAGTTTACGATATTGGAGGAGGCACAAAGATCATACATTAATGTTTATAGTGAATGTGGGCGGAACGATTATGAAACTGATCGTGAAGACAAATGTTTTTTTCAAAGCATGGAGATAGGAACTTTTTGCGATATTCGACTGTGGCCACCCAGCATGGGTGGCACATCGCCACAGAAATTTTAAGTAATTTTGAAGATTATACTTTTTCAATTTCACTTTTCAGACAGAATTATATTTACATTGATCACGCAGAAATACTTAAGTATTGGAGAACTCCAGAGCTAATGCAATGCATTGTTTTTATGATGTCTTAATATTCAGTTTAAAATAAATCTTAACATAAAAATGATTTCTTTTACAACATGAGCATTGTTCAATATGCAGCGGCGGTGCCAAACCATCAGGGGGGGGTCAACCAAGCATTTTTAATGTAGTTCTGTACTGCTTTATATTTGCTTACCACAATGACAGACTTACACCAGCGTTGAGCTGGGGTTACGCGAACATAACTGTATTAATTTTGGAGCAATGGTTCGGGCTTCAATTCAATTTCGGACATCAGGGAAAAAGAGTTGGGGTGGCAAAGAAGGTAACTTTTTTTTTTCTTTTTTTTTGCAACTATAGGCCTACATCCGCAATATTTGTCAAAAATCTTCAAAAACATGCAGTTTCCTACACATGCTCTATAGGTGGCAACATCTCATTGAATGAAAAGTAAATATTATTTACGCACGTAAGTTATACCTAATACTGTTTCACCATCTGTCTAAAACCTAAAGTAGACTTTTGCCCTAAATTTCTGGGGCTATGTATCGAATCATTCATTTTATGCCTTGTTCAATCCCATGAGGGCAGTAGGGGGGCACTGCCTTCTCTGGTTGCGCCACTGAATAGAGATTATGCATGTTTGCCAAAATTGGTTCTGCCCCATTTCAAATGTCACATAATGTTGACAAGACATGAATGTTGATAGACGGCCCATTAAGTTTCCCGTAGGGGCTCGAAAGTAGGTCATCACCTGGATCGAACATGTAAAACATGAAAAGAACATGAAGCATTTTGTTGGAGCCTGCAGGTGGATTCTCGATCATGTGGCTGTATAGTTGAAGAAGGCTGGGATATACACTTAGACACGAGGCACCAAATTCACACAACTAAAACAACTTTAAGAAATGAATAGTAAATATGCACTCTAATAACTGACGGGTCAGAATTGACCCGGATGCGGGTTCCGTGTGAACCATTTCTGGGTCAGGTTGATCAGGACTTTGTGTAAAAAAAAAAGCCAAAATTGCTCAAACTGACGCAGAATAAGAGTTAAAATCCCCCCAAAAATTAAACCACTTTCCGAGTATAGCCTGACCCAGAGCTGTGTATTGAGAGAGTTGCGGCAACTTGCCATTTTCTGTCCCCCAAAAAAATACCGCCGCGTGTGCGCACAGGGTGCCAGACAGGACTGGACATTGGGTTGTGGTACATTTGGACCGAAAATGGCATCCAGTACTACCACGTGGCCAATAAAAATTGGTCCCTCTATGTCGCAACTCTTCCAACAGCTCTACCCTGACCCACAGATGGGTCTGGGCCCCTGGGACACGGAATCCGGTTTTGTGTGTGGGGGAGGTTTTTTTAGAGTGTGTGGTAAAAACAAAGGGGGAAGTGGCTTTCAAAGTTTATGATTTGTTTTGATTCGATGCTGACTCGCATAGAAATTGTTATGACGCGACGAATTAAGTGTTTTTCTTTCTTTCAAATGAAATGGCTCGGTCAATAGGCGCACGACCAGCAGGGGGCAGGAGAAACTGACCTCAAATCGGGCAAAACAGTGGGGGAAACTCTGGCACAGCAAGACGAAAAAAATGGACAACACTTTTAACCGATATTGGAAATTGGTACTTCGGGTAACTCAACCCCTCTGTCCCCACATACTCCCATGCAAAAGAGTAGCCTTTGAACATTGGGATTGTTAACAAACAGTGAATATTTCTTTACAAATCGAAATGTAGAAATTAATTTCGATAATATTTCCCCATAATGTTAGCTTTGGTGCTCACGTATCGAAACGTGACCTATAACCCCGAGTTCGCCATCGTGCACGTACTGGTTAAGAGTTCACCGTTACTACGGTAACGTTACCTTGACCTGAAGAGTCCCCAAATTTAACCGATGACGCTAGACAGAACCACCTGTGCTTTACCGTAGGGAGCCATTATGGATTTTGTTCTGAGCCGAACTAGATTTCATCATGACTATCTTTTCATTGAATACAACCGCAACTAGAGAGAAAGAGAGGTGGGGTGGGGTGGGGTGGGGTGGGGTGGGGGCTTTATACCGGGTCTGCTTCTACCTCACCTTCCCCCATCCAAGCCTCGTGCCCCTCCCCACCAGCAAGTCCCAGTGTTGCGAGCCGCCAAGAAAACTACACCATTCTGCCGACTCCACTGTAAATAAAACTAGTGTTGCGGGAAGCATACCTAAAATCCATGATCATCAAGAATATTAAGTCCAATGTTTGTCTTGTTCCTTTATGGTTACAATAAATATGAGTGTCGTGAAAACTTTTAAAAAGGAAATTTCCTTTAGTCCCATTTCGCCTTGTTTTGTTTGCAATGGATGGAAATTTGCAATGGATGCGTAAAAAACAAAATGGCCGCATGTTCTGAGATAATCGCCGGCAATCTTTAAATTGCGAAATCATCACACGAACTCACGTCGTTCTCACCATCCAATTATGTTTGCCCGCACGCCGAATCGTTTGAAAGTAAACTATGATGACAGCAAAGTAAAGCCCGCGCATTAGCAGAAAGTGTGGTGGGAAAAACTTGTTCCTCACACAGAGAATAAACAGCATCTTGTTTGGCAATAATGAGGAATAAATCAATTTCATGAAGGTCATCCGAAGTTAGCGGTAAAGAGTGTTTTGGCCACACTCGCACACAGATAATGTAGTTTCAAGATTTCCTTGGCAACCAAATCGACACAGATGGTTTTAAAGAAACACGTAAAGAAACAAGCATGTAGGCCTAACATTAATAAACTTGTCAATATTGTGACCCGCGAGTTTTTAGAGAGTGTAAAGGGAGTAAGATTTCGTCAAAAAATAAAATTTTGTGTTTTGGGGCAACTACAAATTACTGGAAGGAGAAATTGACAGTTTATCCAAATTGAGAAATGGATTCTTTACACTCTCATGTTAAAACTTTCATCTATGGTTTAATCTCCTTATCTTAACATTCTGCCCCTTTAGCCTTGTAGTGCGATTTAAAAAACGTAAGGCCATAATATCACAATTAGACAACATTTCACATTCTTCCGTAACATGAAATAGGCCACCTGTATTAACTTGTTTTCCTTGGGGAAACAAACTTGGCTACAATCAAGATTGTTTTTCTCCAAAGAATGCACCTTTGAAGGTTTGCCAAATTGGCTGCCAATTCCGCCATAAAGGACCCCCAAAATAACTCCAGAATCTTATAAATTGTTTTAATAGAGCGACTGTAATGTATCTCATGTGGAGACGTGACATGACCCTGCTGTCGAACGGGACAACAAAACATAAGACCGTTTAGTCCTGCCAGAAAGATAAATTTGGCCTACATGAAAGAGCTTAATAGTGATCCTTCTTAGCAGGTGGTGGTTCAAGATGCCCATTATTTGAACGAGGTTCAATTTACTGACAATTTGTTTCTGGGTTGAGTGTTGAGCGGAGACCTTCGTCTTGTCAATCAGTACGTTCTTGAGACATGCAGACACAACAATAAAAAGCCTCAGTTTTTACCTAGCCCTGAAAATTCTAGAGAGTATACCAGGGTCTTGGGAATAAAAATTGAATTTTTCATGTTTAATGTCCTGACTGGTTGGATTGGGAAAAAAATGTACTGTTTTGTAATGGTCAATACCATTACGGATATTCGGTTTTATACTTCATAAAAATCTGGGTGCTCCTACCACAGAAGGCCAGTCTTTCTACGAGGACGACATCCCAATTCATACTGTATATATAAAGTGTTTCATCGATCATTATTAGCATGTATTGATGGGTTTAACCAAACAGTACATGAACAAATGAATGGAAACAAACAAAGAAACAAACAAACAAGTTGGACAGAGAGAAATTGACTAAATTATAGAGTTTTTTTATTTTCATAATCACACAGAATAACGATCGATAATCAAATCAAAGTAATGGGATTGCCAGATTTGAAATAAAAGTACAAGAGACCAGCCAAGAATGCAGTGGGTTCCATCCTTCATCAAAAGCACCTATCCCCCAAGTAACATTGCTTAGGTACTTGGGTCTCCAATGAGTCAATCGATGGGGCCAACCGAAAGGTTGCCACCCCCCCCCCCAAAAAAAAGGTGCCTAATGTGCCCCCGGGACTGCCCCAGTTGTAGCAACAAAATGGAGCAAAACACTTGATGGCACTGTATTATTCAACTCTGTGCCAAACCCTTACCGAGATGGGACACAAATTCCAAGCATTTCCAACTTCTGATTATTTTTATAAATAATCTTTTCAGCACGCCTGCTTGGTGACGCGCCCACGAGATTCTGTTTTCTTAGTATTCTCCGCGGTGTTTGTAAGAGTCGCTTTTAGTTACGTCATTCGTTTCTCGGGATGTAATGTTCACGTTGTTTTCCGTTTGGTTTGGGGGTCAATCTCGAGGTCATTGTACCACTTCCGGTTTTGGTATGGACAAAACATCCGGTTATCTCCACTAACGTCACTGCGTTTCCCTTCTCCAACCAATAGAAACCGTGTCCAACGCACGGCAATGGTTTGTAAAAAAGCAAAAACATTACGTCGGTGTATTTTAGGTCATTCGCTGAATCAAACGCGCACCAAATCAAAGTTTGCTAAACTGGAAGATTATTTACCTTTAACAAACGACAATTATTAGCAATTTCTTCCAATCATCCAGTTATTTTGTCCCTGATAATATTTCGTTAAAAAGTACTTTGCGGGAAAATATATCAATGCAACCACAGGCGTCTCGAGGCCAACCAAAGAAGAGATCATAATTCAAAATTCCTTGTACCACCGGGGGAAAAAAGCATAACCCCTGAACTCACGAACAATATAACCACAAAAACACCACAAATAAACATACGAGCATATACTTCTGAAGATTAATTTCCAGAGAGGTCTCTATTAAGTAAGAGTCAGCGACCGCAGACTATTGTGGCTTAAAAACGGAACTGTTTTCCATTCGTTATACCACGCCAAGAAGAAGATAAAAAAAAGTAAGACACTTTGATCTCATCACCAGGCATTGGCGGGGTCTAGTAGGGAAAAAAAGCTTGGCAGGGGCCATTTGTGGTACTCCGGTGGGGCTCCTCAGCCTAATGAAACCCAGCCATACAACAAGAACCAGATTGGCCATCATGGCTCACGCAGTCACCAGGACCTCCGGGTCTCTTCTTCTCCAAGCGACGCTTCTCTTCTTGGTTGTACCGACGTTTCTCGACGCCAGCTCGTACCCGAAAAAGGTGAGCATTTTAGGTGCCAATCTTGTTCATGCTGAGTTTATTTTCAGGGAATTTAGGTGTGAACTTAAGGTTGTTATTATTACCTTTTTGCAAATTTGCAATTGCGATGTGTACGATATATCTCAGTCGAGAACCATCGCTGTGTTTATTTTTTTTATCGGTAACGAAATACCTTGAATGCAGAAAGGGTATGCCAATAGGTCAACCAAGTATAAATTATATCGGGGGGGGGGGGGTATTCGAGGGAGAGAACAATAAAAGGTGGGTAGGCGTAATAATGTTTAAATTTCCACCATAAAAAAAGATGGCAGATGCGATGACATGATGAGATTCGCGATCTTTGTTTTCGATGTCACATTATTGCAATTCTCGGCCAAAACTCGCGAGAGTTATGCGTAACAACTCAGATCTACATTGTATAGGAGAAACTTAACATTCATGCAAACAAAAACAACTTATAATACATAAACAATGTTTTGCTGTTCAAGCAATTCATTGTTTGCGGATATCAGTCACGTGTAACACGATGGTGAAATAATAAATTAGACGCGTTTTGGCAGCCATCTTTGTCGCGTCTCTTGTGTTCAACGAATTGATTCTAACGATACAAAATAAGGAGCCCCAGACTATAGTATTTATCTTCCGACCTCAAGGAGGTCAGATTGAGTTTTGAAAAGAAAAAAAAATTAAACTTGATTTTGAGAAGAATATTTAAAAAAATATTGTTCCTTTTCTTTAAAGAGTGCGTTTATCAGAGAAGTTAAAACAATAAATAAACAAAACAAATGGCATTTAATGTCAACCAACACAGTTGAAATCAAAGCCTGTATATTGCCCATCTATTTCATTTAATTTCTTTGCCAATTACAATAATTCGATAAGCCTAAGGTTTTTATGGGCAGCACAAAACACAAGTAATTATTGCATTCTTAAACATGCATTTTAAGTGAACCTAACGAAGTTAACACATTGCTTTGTGGTAATTCCGCGAACATTAGTGTCATAGAAAACAACTTTTTACAACCCCTTCACATAACAAGTTTTTGGTTTTGTTGTTTAAGGTTTGTGTTGTGAAAGTTTGACGGAGTAATTCAAAATGGCTTCCTTCTTATAGCTACAATACGTCACGTTCGTATACTAACAGTGTCGTCCTCCAAATTCTGTATTATTTTTTTTATGTGGTTCCAGTTTTAGATTTTGTTTGTAATACTCAGACTTGTTGTACGTGTTATCTATTTTTAATCTAATTCTTAATAATAATTTAATGTCACCCAGCACATTGGAAACCCTTTGAGTGTTTATTGCGTTAACACATGTTTCCAATTTCCTAAATCGGGAAAAAAACCTCTAACTCAATAAACCCAATCTGAACTACTTAAATTAGTTTGGAAAGTATCCATGATTGAATTTGCATACTTTGGGTGTCCCTTTCCACCCCGATCCGGTGGCAAAACAAGGCCGTTTAGTGTTAAGGTACGGCCGGCTTAAGTTTGTCTGCTGAAATATCCCACACGGACGGCTGATCTGTTAAACTCGTTCTTCACGACGTGCAGGTGAGACTTGGGTCAAACAAAATCGTCACCTGCCACGTCAAACTCCCTGTCATCGTCCGCGGCAAAGCTATGCTGAGCTTTACAGTAAAACAAAATAGTTGTTTTTCCTTGTCTCGAGGGCAAACGAAGATTGTTAGTGGGGAAGAACGTTAAAATGACATTCGTAAAGGTTGTTTTCATCAAACGGCAAAGGTCAGATTTTACACCAGACACAAAAACCATCATCAGAGAAGTGCACAATTTGTGTGTTCTTTCATTAATCGTCATAATAGCTAGCTTTTTATAGCACTCGTACGTACCACAGTGCTTTACAAGAAACAGTATTAAGCGAAGCAAATACTACAAGACACAATGGGAAAAGTTTACACTGCGAACCGTCTACACTCAAAACAAAATTCCCTGGTCAGATTGGACCCAGTTCCGCGTTCCAGGTAGCCTGACCAATTTCTGGGTCAATGTGACCCGAAATCTGTGTCAAAATTACCCCCCAAATTTGTCAAACTGACGCGAGAATCCGAGCTAAAATTTCATTTTTTTTAAACCAGTGTCCGAGTCAGCCTGACACAAAAATGTGGGCCAAGCCCCCTGGGACCCGGTATCCGGGATAAGGGTCGCTTCTGACCGGGAGTGTAGATGGGTATTGTGTATACACAAATAATTTCTCAGTGGTAAAAATTGAAAGTATATTCAACGTTGTTTGTTATAACGAGACAGTAGATAAAACATAGCTGTGTGAATGTTTGCAGCCGCCATCTTGTTCTTCCACTTCCAGAAAAGTCCAAAACGCAATAAAATCTATTACCCCTATTTTACAAAAGTCGATTGTTGTTTCTGCAGCATGGTAATGTTAAGGTCTCTAACCTAAGGATTGTGTGATATTACACTTCACTTTTGGGAAGATGATTTTACCGGTTGCTATTTTGTTTACGCGTTATAATATGACTAAATTAATATCTTGTTTGGGTAAATAAGATTATATTTTTGATTACGATGAGTGACAAAATGGCGGTAAATTTCGGCATTTTTATCTTGGTCGAGCGGCCTTCACGTTTAAGTCAATTAAAATCAATGTAGTCAAACCGTAGTCGGGACCCTTTTTGATTACAATGTTAATGGTTGTTATCGCAGACAGGAAACATGACAAAGATGGTGCCTTAAAAGATGAAATTATGGTCACTTTCGAAACCATTGCTTAGTCTTTGGCTCCGGCTTAGGGCACCAGCTGCCTGAATGTAGTCAAACCGCAGTCGGCCCCTTTTTCGATTACAATGCCATTGGTTGTTATCGCAGACATGAAACATTACAAAGATGGTGCCTTAAAAGATTAATAATGGTCACTTTCGAAACCACGGCTCAGACTTTGGCTCCGGCTTGGGGCACCGGCTGCCTGAATGTAGTCAAACCATAGTCGGGCCCCTTATTGATTACAACGTCAACGGTTGTTATCGCAGACAGGAAACTTGACAAAGATGGTGCCTTAAAAAAGATGAAATAATGGTCACTTTCGAAACCACGGCTAAGTCTTTGGCTCCAGAGCCCAAGCCCAAGCCGGAGCCCTGTGCCGTAAAGGAACGATACTCCGACGTATAGAATCTTCTTGATGAAGCCTGGCAGTTCTCTTTTTATCTCCCCAGGTTCATGACTTATTTGAAGCACATCGTGATCGACATCGTAGGGATGTGGACAGGGAGCCCAAATCGTGGAGATACACAAGGCATGCTATAGACGTCTTGAAGGCAGACTTAAACAACAATGATTTGTACTGTAAGTTGCATTGATCGTTTTCTGATCTCCAGAAATTAAATATTATAGTCTGTGCATCAGGAGTAGAAATCCAAATCGCTGCACCTTCATGTCTTCGGAAAACAGTTTTTATACGGAACTCTTGAGATGCCATTCGACTTGTCGAGCATGAAACAAAATGTAAGATTATGAAAAAATGTATGATGGCACGTCCAGAGCTCCGTATTTGTTACTTGGGTCTTTTCACACGAGGCGTCTTTTTAGAAAGCAGCTTTGAGCAAACCATTTCTAACTGTTGTTAACTATTTCCAGCTTGCATGTTTGATAGACAGAACCACGCCATTTTGTATTTATTTATTTATTTTATTCTGGTTGTTGAATCCAAGGAATCTTAGATTCTCAGAAAAAGCGAACTTACTGGCCAAGAACCCTGGAGAGAAGGCAAGGAAGGAAGCTTCAGTTTGAGATGTGAGAGGAAAACCCAAGAGAATTATTCCAGGGAAAACCCACGCACACCCAGGGACTGAAAACCCAAATGCACTTAGTGCCCCCGAAGGGATTAAAAGTGGGGTCTCAGAGGTGGAGGGCAAGGACCACTTCGCCAACCTGACCACCTTGTATTCTTTTTGACAGTCTTATAATTGTCTTTTTTGTAGTCTTATAATTGCAAGGATGCGAAATTCCTCCAGGGATATCTACCTGACACGGTAGCAGACTATGACTTTTTAAAACCCCTTTTCCCTCTTTTGTATAGTTTGCAGAGGTGATCCCTTCCGGGGTGTCCAGTGTCCGGAGGAACCCTTCTGCAGTGCATGGGATCAGATCTGTGACGGGGAGCAACTCTGCGCTCTCGAGACGCGAGAACAGTGTC
This sequence comes from Plazaster borealis, assembly GCA_021014325.1. Classification (NCBI taxonomy): domain Eukaryota; kingdom Metazoa; phylum Echinodermata; class Asteroidea; order Forcipulatida; family Labidiasteridae; genus Plazaster; species Plazaster borealis. The sequence continues at coordinate 11,885,334 of CM037467.1, forward strand.
TGAACCGTTCGGTTTCGTCTTACGGCCGGTTGGACTCTCGGCTCTGTGATGGTGATGAGAACCCGAAATGGTGCCATTGGAAATACCAAGCCCCTGTCAGTGAGTATAAGAAAGAGAAACAAACCTTGAAGAGAGAGAGAGCGAGAACATTCAATGGTTTGTATTGCACAGACAGCCATATGTTGTACTTCGATGGGATGGGAAACCTTTACGGCCTAGCATACAGTATGGTTTTCAAGCTATGTCGGTTCAGATGACCAGGCCGGGCACGAAGCATATCTCTTAAAATGAAGACAATTTCACGACAATTGCCTTGTCCTTTGTGGTTCGAACTTTAAGCCGTTGGTCCCGTTTATGATGTGAAAGAAAGCGCATGAAGACGAACCCAGAGCACTTATTGTGCAGGAAAGTTCACTTGTTGCGTTTCAAGTTCACTCCCCATTGAGTAGATGTTTTCTCAGGCTTCAGAGCTATGTTTGCTCTTGAGGCGTCTTTGGTTTCATTTTATACCATAACTTTATGATTATAAACTATAGTATAACAACATCCTGTACGTCTTTCCCTCTAAGGATGTGGCGAAGACGTCTACCTAAGCCCCAGGAAAAAGAAGATCCGAATCCAGTCACCCAGGTACCCCGATAATTATCCCAACGACTACTTCTGCTTCTGGACCGTCGCGGTACCGGAAGGTCACACAATCGCCGTGAATTTCATGCGGTTCGACACCGAGCCGAACTACGATCTCCTCTCCCTCGGTACAGGGTACAATCGCGAGAGCACCCGGACGATCATCATCTTCAAGCACAGCGGGAAGAAGTATCCACAACCGTCGCAGTTCGATGTGAACAGTAATGTCGTGTGGATTACGTTCAAGTCCGACGACTGGGAGAGCAGTAAGGGTTTCGTGATCGAATTCACTGACAGGGAGAAAAAGGGTGAGTGCGAAAATTTTATTTCAAACCCTTAAATGTACTGTACACTTTTGGTAACAGCTCAAAATCAGTGTCCACATTTTGTGTGATTCAACATATGCATGAACAAACAAACCTGTTTGAGCTCAATTGGTCATCGAGATCACGAGAAAATAGTGAAAAGAGACCTGATGTGTTTTCTGTTAGGTTTTTTTTCTTCAAAATATCGCGCATGATAAAAACTATTGTTTTACTCATTTCTCAGAAACGATAGCATTTTAGGCAGAAATATTTTAAGGAACCCTTTCAACCATTACTTACATGTAAGTTATGTGTGAATCTGTGAACAGTTGTGTTTTTCGATCTTCCAGTAGTGTACAGGGCCTTTAAGTGAGGGCTGGAACACCAAGTCGTAGTACTTGTTATTTATTTCACTGTTTTCTCCAAATTGCAATGCCCTGGGGGAGTCAAAAGCATTGATATCCCACACCTCTAATAAGAGGGCCAGGTCTCCGAGTTGTAAAGTTTTCTTTTGATGGGCTGAAATTTGTTTCACTCATACTTAGTGCACACAATTTTACAGACATACAGACCTACCCAGATCTTAAAGTTTGGTCCATGAACCCACCAAACTCGACCTTTGTAGCACAGCACCCCCCGTACTTTCTTCATAGAAACATGACATTTTGCAGCTGACCTGTTATTATTTTTCTGGATTTTTCTTTTCTTTCCAGAGTTTGGAGTGTTGGGAGTCAATCCATTCAACTCCGAGCCCAACAAAGGTAAGGAAAAGCAAAGCACTGACCTTGAACAGAAAAATAAGTTTAAAAACCAAATGCGATACAAAAAAGGGCTACAGTGTCGATGGATTCGTGACGTGCCACAAAAGGTCAGAATTGCTCACAATATGATCACATGTTGGGTGACATGTAACTAGTGCGTAAAGCGCTCGCTTACCACCACTGTGGCCCTGGTTCGATTTCTGGCTATATAGGGCTATTTTGTGCATTTGGTACTCTCCAAACACTTTCGATCTCTGGCTGTGTGCTCTGTGGTCAAATGGGTCGATGTGGCTGGCTGTCAAAGGCACCATTGCATGCCTGGGGCTCGAACACGTTGTAGCCTAGCCGCGTACTTCATTTGCAATTTATTCAGCTTCTCAGAATTGGTTTACCTTCCCTATGGAGTTCGAACTAAAGAGGGCGAACAGAACCATGTGACACGGCCCGACAAGAAGCACTTTTGGCCATTGAGGAAATGATGCTGACCCTTCGTATAAAACAGGTCACGCACCAGTTCACACAACCAACATTTTGTAAGTGGACATCTGTATGTAATTTACCCATAGGGATTCGTGCCCATAAGGTTGGACAGTGCGGTTACGTATGTCTGTACGAGTGCTCCCTGTAGTTTTGACTCTAAAACCTTCAATCACTGCGCATTACTGATATTGCATTCCCCTTGATTTAAGATTCAATTGACAAGGCTTATGGAATATAAAGTATTCTGTTGTAAATTAATTCTGCTGTATTCTGTTGTATAATTCTGCTTGTGAATGTTGACAGAGTGTGGAGGGAAAATCTTAATGCCGGCTGAAGGGGAGACTAAGTTGTACTCACCCGGATGGCCCGACTACTACGGCAACCACATGGAATGTGAATGGGTCGTGTCAATCGCTGAGGGCCTACGTATACGAATCCATTTCGAGCGTGTGAGTATACCATTCAATAGACCTTTAGTACCGATGACGTCACAGTTTGTTTACCACTTTGTAGAAGGATCGGAGACCGTTGTGTCTTAGCTCAACTGTCGGAAATGTTACATACAGCCCTTAAGCAACGCAGTAAACAAACCGTGTCGTCATCAGTACAGGGTTCTTTTCGAGTGTTTGGTTTCTTTTTAGTGGGGCAGGTAGGACAAATATTGTGGGAAATTTGTCCTTTGTTTATTTTGAAGGCAGTGTGCAGCAAAATTAGCCCAGCGTAGCCGGGAGACCGAGCCTAAGCCGAGGTTCGGGATAAAACCACAGGGTTAACAGTTTCCAAGCCCTCTTCTAAACGAGGGCGCTGTTCACTTGATAACCATTCCCTAAACAAACATTTCTTGATATCTCAATGTAGTTTGACGTGGAGGAGGAAGAGGATTATCTCAGCTTGGGCAACGGGGTCAGCAGCAAACGAGCTCCGATCCTATATAAATACAGCAGTCGCACCAAACCGTCTGACATCATCTCTAGGGGATCGGACGTTTGGTTCAAGTTCGTCTCCAGCGTGGCGGTTTCACGGCGGGGTTTCGAGATCGTTCTCACCGAGCAACCCACGAACGGTAAGCGTTAAGTGTGTGACTGTTGTAGCCACTCTAGGTACAAGAAACATACATTTATACCTTGGTGGCCTGTACACTATATTATACACTAATGGTAATCCGCACTGAACTATAATGATACACCCTTGCATTGGAATGGCTGCCATCGCCGAGGTCAAACAATGGAAACGTGCACACGCGCAACACACAACTCTCAACCAATGATAGGTCTTCATTGACATCATCGGTGAGGGTGCTGTTTGGGTCTTGTGACGTCACATGCAAGGGGTCTATTATGGTGTTGAGGTTAAATGATCCCAACTCGTCCCTGTACCGTGTTCACTTCAAGTTGATTTAAAAGCTATGATTTCCATTATAAACGCACATCATAAAATAAATAAAAAGGGAAATATGAGAGTCAGGCAAACAGTTCCAGACAATTTTAAAGAAGGTCTCGACATTCACATTTTTCAATGTTTCAATTAATGTTCTTGGGCACAACCGCACAATGTTCTGCTACCAAAATGCTTCTCTTGCATACAGTGCAGTTTTGGTTGTTTGGATGCTATAAACGTTGCTTCGCGTGTCAAGTATATTCTAAAGATGTACTTGATTTGGTAAACGTAAAGACAAGATTACTGTTTGGGTTGTATCTCTTCCTTTCTGTCAACTCAGAATTTCACTTTTGAAGGTAAAAACTAAAGAAAAACTATCGTTTGCAAGGTTGATATTTTGGTTGGTACGACAAACTGGTTGATCCGGGTTCTCTTGTTCTCCTGTTTTTCTCTTCTTCTTCAAGAATGTGGAGGCATTTTCACGGTGCCCACCACCGGGAAACTGAGCATCGCTTCACCGGACTTCCCCAACGACTACCCGACGCAGACAGACTGCCTTTGGCAGTTCCGCTCCGCCTCGGAGCGGCGGATCCACATCGGCTTCACGGAGTTCGAGACGGAGTACGGCTACGACAAGGTCCAGATCGGCAACGGATTCGAGCCGAACGTTAACATGACGAACCTGGTCCTGCAGCACAGCGGAGATAACATGCTCGGGATAGAGGGCATGCTCGCCTTCCAGTCTACCGGTCCCGTGGCTTGGCTCTCCTTCAAGACGGACGAGTACAACCAGCGGAAAGGGTTCCGGTTTAATGTTTACAGCGAGGAGGCATCCCCGTGGTGAGTTAAATCTGTTGGATTCTTGAGACTGGCAACGGAACCAAAGTTGAAGCCTGTTTTTGTAATGTAGGTGCCTTCCCCCTATTCGCCCCGCTGACTCGTAGGCTACATTGTGGGGGTGATTCTTAAGTACAGACATGGGTTTTTTCCTGCATTGTGGGGTTAAGCCCACCATATTTTTTTTAAAGAGACATAGGCACTGGTCTTACATTCTCAATGGTTTCATTGGATAGACAAATGCATTCAATGACGCATTACCAGACTGATAGAGACACACAATGAGTGGAACATATCCAAGGTCAAAGGTACATCTGGCAGGTAACCGCCAGGTTCCAAAGGCCGGTATTTGACGTTATTCACGAGCCTCGAAGTGTGACGACAGATGTTCGGGCTGAGAGTGACCCGGCCAAAACCGTAGCCATAGTACGGAAAACAAATATTTACCGCTCATAAATGTGGTCCAGTTACTTTTTTCTCCGTATATAAACATAATTGGGAAACATTTTCATTTCTCTACATCAATGACAATGCAAAGGTGATTAAACGAGATCTTCTCTGTTCTCATCTTACTCCATTTACAGGATTGTGGCATCTTCGATCACAGAATCTTCGCACGACTCGGTGGACGACTCCGACGTGACTATGCCCTCAGAGGACAACCTCGATCTCCAACTTCATGATCAAGAGGTCGACCCCGAACCAAACACCCCGGCACCAACACCACCGAGGAAAAATGGAAAGAAGCCAAAGAAGCCCAAAAAGCCGAAGAAGACCACTGCCGTGCCGACCACCGAAGTGCCGACCACAACGACGAAGAAGCCCACGACGACCCAGCCTCCGACAACGACGGTCACCACACAGCCTCCTACAACGACGCCTAAGACCACGACTGTCGCTACAACCGTCAAAGAGGAGCCCTTCTACGAGTCGGACAGCATGAGCGAGAGCTCCGACTACGAGAGCAAATTCTCCATCTCGTCCTCGGAATAGGCCTAGCTCATTGTAGCCATCTTTTAGTCTTGTTCCCTGTATATATGCAACAACAACAAAACACCAGAAGTGTACTCACCTAGTAGTACAACAGCCATTTCTCAGTTAGGGGCCAGACTAATTTCTAGCCGTCTAGCCTCGCTTTGGTTACAGTAATATGAATCGAAGAAAACAAGATGACATATTTTGTATTAAAGGTATTCAGGCGATTGCACATGCCTCCACAGAAGCAATTATGTCACAAGCCTAGTTTGCATTTTGGTCACGTGTCAAATTCTTAAGACATCAGTCATTACAAATCAGTCAATACAAAATGGAGTCTGAAGACTCCAAAATTTTCCCAAAAATTATGCAAACGTTTATCGATATTGATGTTGATATCTGGATTGTCTTAAAGATGGTCTCGAGAAGTAAAATCGTTTCTTATTGTTTTCGAGTTTCAAACAGTGGACATGCTCATTGCATTTCGGTTTGACTTCGGTTTCGGTTTCGGATATTTCCGTGACACTTCGGCTGATTTTTGAGAAAGACAAACTATGTGTAATCGTCCATGATTGTGACTGAATAAAGGACAATAAGACATCATTTATCAATGGTGTATCCCAATACTTACTTCCTTTTCTGTAGAAGTTACGTTAATTTACAGTATTGCCTAAATTTTGCCTTGTTTAATAATATTATTTTACGTAGATTTTATATAGACATTAATTTAGTAATGGGGTTGTGAAAAGTTAAAATTACATACTTTTTGTTCGGACGCATAATAAGCAGTACTTTGTATTTTATGAACAAGCTCATGGAAAAAAAGTACTTTCAGAATCATTATCGTGTAGAGAATACAATTTTGTGAAAAATTACATGATTTTCTATCCCAACAAATAAGGGCGCTGTTATTTGGATTAGAGGGGTAAGTTGTTTACTTGACAGCAAACTAATAACACCACAAATGAACAGAAATTAATAAGTAACCTCTAGTTGTAAAGAACACACGGTTTTTAAATAATCTTTTTTAAGTTAAATAATTTATATTACAGGTCATTTTCTATGCGTTAATAAATTCGAACAAAGACCATTTTTCTCAAAGACGCAGCGAGCGAAACAAATGCTTAAAGCAAATTGCTTGGTAACAGAGATTAACAGGAAACCAGTTAAAAACGATTTGTACAGCGTTTACATTTTGGCTGGTTACCTTTGAAAATAGCAACAATGTTTGACCCCCAAAAGGGCGCCACTTTAATATTCTTCATAGCCACGACGCACTTGACGTCACGCTGTTTTGTCTTTGTTGTATACTGTGTCGATTTTGAATCTTTACCACGATTATGTTTACTCGTTTTAAATCAAGTTTATTCAAGTATTTAGAAAAATCGACTATAATGTCCACTTATTAAACACTAAAGTAAAACATAAATAACAAATTCCTAAATGTAAAGTAGAGCTCTAGAATCGTCAATAAACTTTCTCTTTTGTGCGCATGTTAAAACGAATTAAAAATTTGTGTTTATTTAATTTTATTCCGAACTATGCTTTAAGGAGACACTGTCATTGGCATTGCCATTTTCATTGTCAAGTTCCCTATGTGAGCTCTGATAATGAAAGTGGGATTTGATATTTCTTAACAAGGGACCAGGCTATCTTCTCCTTCGCCTCGGTTCCGTTACTGCATTATAGTGTGTTGAAGAAAAGCAAAAATACAAAAGCAAGAAAGCAAAATGGCGACGCAGTGACCTCCGCGATCCCACTATACAAATGTTGGGTAGTTCAGTTTAATTTTCAAATCAATTTATATTCCCACTTCACCCTTAGGCCTATGGTTGTGATAAAACACCCAAAGAAAAACAACGTTATTTAACAACAAATATGTACAATATATACACAACTAAACTAGGCAACGTTTGCTTATGAACCCCTTGCAGGGGCTGCTTTCTGAGTGGTCTGCCATTTTGGGAGTTAAAAATGCATGTAAAGATGGTGAGCGTGTGACACAGAAACAGATGAAGAAACTGCACTCCCCAAATTGCGCAACGATGACTTATTGTGGTGATGACGTCGGATTAACCACAGAGAAAGGGTTAACCAAGCAGAGATAGCTTTGTAAAAACATATCGGAACTTGTTAAGTATTAGTGCATCACCCAATGTTAAAAAGTGATGAACATCCATTATGTTGCCTTTGGCGAAAAAGCAAGGATCAGGAATGGTTGGGTCCGCCGTTTCTTGTCTATAAATTATTCGTGTCAAAATAAATTTGTCTCGCAACACGCTTCGTTCTCACAAATTGAGTTGACCTATATTCTGATATGATCTTAGGCCAAGTAACAAAAATAACGAGCTTCTCGTCCGGACTTTTCAAATAAAAAGGAGGAGGCACGGCTTTACTATTAATTAGTTGTTTTCAATTTTTTTGCATTTCTTTTCCAAGATGGCCGCCATGCTAAATATGGCTGGCCAAGGTATATTTATTCACAGATATTGTGCTATTTGAGTATACTGATGCAATGGATGACAATTTAAATGATTTGTATCATTTTAGTCCACTTGCTAAGCAAGTTTCAAAATTCAGAAGCGGCTGTTGTATTGCAAAGGTGAAAAAAGAGTCTAGACAAATTCTTAATAAACCAAGGAACTTCGGCCAAAAAGGAGGCGGGCTGGGACGAGAAACTCGTTACTGTTGTTATTTGGCCTTATTCAAAGGCTAAACTAGATCGCTCAAGGTTATAGGTATAACTTATAAGGTTTTTTTTCCCCAAGTGAAATGCAATAAATAGAGACGACCCTGAGCGTAATTTCAAATTTTAAAGAAGTAGTTGTTGTGCATGTGTGTGGCTCAATAAATTTACCGGTCGGCCATTTTGAATTTCCTTTCAGCAAACCTAAGTGTAACCAAAAATGCATCTGGACCATCATTGTGAAACATATACAGCGTAAAATGTTCACAACTAATACTCAATCGTTTCAAGCAATTATAATGATTTCTTATTACCATAGCAAAATAATACTTCAAAGTATTACTTTAGATACACAATTTTCAGGTGGGAAATTGTCAAGCAAAATCTTATTGAAACTACAGTGATGTGCGAACAGGTAAATAGGTCAACTTACTGTCAGTCCGGACACACTGTCCCGTCCATAGAAATCTCGCCACGCCGAAAACCTGCTTCTCACTGTTGGTGACCAATTTCACCCTTGGGGCAATTATTTCAGTTTTAAAAGCTCAGACAACCTCGGCATAAATCTATCTTCGATTCTGCTTGTAATATCGTGAATCTCAGGTAAAAAGGGGCAAAGTGGCTGATGGGCAGAATGGCCTTCTCGGCCGGTCATGGTGGCCCTCCCTGGACAACAGCTTGGAATGTGTCTCTATCTATCTACTTTTCTACCTGGCAACAATCATATATTGGACTGACTATAATGGCCGATGGTCATACATAAAAGATGTGTTAATTAACTTGAAACTGTCCTGGCCTGGCCTGGACCAGTGTAATACTTAACCTAAGACATCAATGAAATACCTGATAAGAAATAACAATGGAATGAATAAATATCTACACTCCAGTGAACTAGTGCCAACCTTAAAGGAACTAAAAATAAGAATAGCCGGAGATTAAATGCCCTTTGCTGTGACCATACACTACATGGACTGACAACGAGGTCACTGGTGCACATCATACCTTGAGGGACCGTAAGTGATCAAAAGAGGGTCCTTAGGCCGAAGACCACTTACAGGCCCGAGGGTGTGTGGAGGTGGGGTAGATGTGCACTATAGTGACCGAATTATGCCAGTCCATATTATATGTTTTTGTAAACACACTCAGTCCAAAGCAGGAATTTTTTTATATTTTTTTAATTCAATAATGAACTCATGAGTGAGTCTACAATAAGCAAGTTAACAATTTATTCTCCTTTCATTTCAAGTAGATTCAGTTTTTTAACTTGCTGTTCACTGTCCACATCATGAGAGGGCGCCATAACCAGTCAAAAATTGAGCATAGGCCCGGGAACTATTTCCTGGACGCACGCGTGATTGACGCGCGCGTCTAGTTCAAAGTGGTACAAATTTCCTTAGCTTTTTTTTGAGATTATGGTGGACAAAATAGGAGTGGGTTTTAGGTGTGTGAAACCAGATTGATACCCAAACCAAACAGTGACTTCGTAATGTGTCCTTCATATCTCAAAATGGATTTTGCGCAAGCCTATATTATGAAGTAACTATAACAAGTAAACTTACGGGTACAATTACCATGTGTAAAATCTCGTTTGGAGGTCTCTGAAAAGAGCCAGTGTGGTCTCACCGGCTCTTTTGTGGTGGTTCTAATGCTCTAAACGCTCTCACGAGAAGTGCTTCACAATTATTTCCACACAATAATAAGCTTCACTCGGAATAACAGTTTGAAAAATAATTCAGTTAATTTCAACCGTTTCTGCAAGTCCACACGTTTCTAATTAGTTTATTACCAAAGCGATAATTGCAGAGCTGTTCGGCACACAATGTTATAATAAAAATATGATTATTGGGAAATATTCACCCCACACCGAGAGGTGCCCTTTGGTAATTCAACTGTCACACGTCACAATATGACTACGTGACAACAGGTGTCGCCCCGGGTTGTTAAAGGAAGGGTCGAGTTCCCTGTAGTCTAAACACAATTAGGCGTCCTGATTCTCGTCAATCCAAAGGGGTGTCACATATTGTTCTCCAAACCTCGATGTGGAGAAAACAAAATGGCAAAAACAAAGTTGTAAATTCTTCCGTTGGTGCGATTGAGTTTCAATCGTGGCGCGGCCATCTTGTTTCCTTCCACCATTGAAAAACAGTGCAACTATAAACATGAGACTGGAGAGGTGAAACAGTCGGAGTTTCTCTATTTGCATTAGTAAAATCAATCATTCAGTATAATACTGTTACAAAAAGGTTACACGACAGAGACGATGAAAGCCAGGGTTTTTTTCGGATTCTCAGAAGCTAAAGATTATCTAGTTTTAGAATAAATATAAAATTAAGTCTATGGCAACTTTGTCTCACGTCCCATTTTTTTTTTCATTCTTTTTTTTTTTTACATGAATGAAACGGCGCCCGGTATATTGTTTTGACAACAGTATAGTTCCCAATTGAATTGATTTGTTCTATCATTATGTTGTTTACAAAAAAGATAAATTCTGCGAAAGAGTGACGCAGCCCTCCCTTTAACCTTCAAGAAAGGGAAAAAATCTACGATTATGAGGTAACAAGTTCGAACCCTGCAGGGTGACAGTTCATGGCAAGTCAGCCTTCGGTAATTTGACTGTAGCGGAACCCAGCCGGCGGGCGCCCCGTGATTGGTCGCGCAAGCCCCCGGAAGGTCTCCCCTCCGGTGCACTCTGATTGATTCTCCATATTGGCATCCAACCTGTTGGAAACTTTGTAATTCTTTCCTTGACGATTCGCCGCTGTGCTTAAAAAACAATACCCCCTTATTTTAACAAATCAAAGTTACAACATTCAGTCCTGCCTTATGGTAAGGTTGGATTAAACACAATCGATGATTGAAGAACCGAAGAGTTGGCGGATTTCAAGTGAGATTTTTTTTTTCGTGGAGGGATCGTAAAAGAGGGCAGTAACCTCGGTCATATTCACTCCACAGACCATAAATCTCTCCGAGAAAATAACAGCTTGCCAACTTTCCCATTAGGTTTCTCATGTGCCTAGTCTAGGGGTGAACCGGGGTGTGTTAGTGTGTGGGGAAACAGGAGGGTCTGTGTTTTCTGTGGCTATTTCTTGCTGACGCGTCACATCACAGCTTTTGGTAACGGACTGTTTTTCGCAACCAGAGCTTGCTCTCGTCTGTGCACGACGCGAGGTCCGCTTTGGCGTGTAAGGGCTCCACCAAGGTTTGTGGATAATTTTCTTTCTCGAGTTCCCCAAGATGGGTCTCCAAATTTGGATCTCACTTTTGGTCGTTTTCGTTGGGATTTCATCCACCCAGGCAAAGCCCATGACACTATTCGGAGATGATGCCGAGGTAAGTCTGACAAAATAAAGTTTCTTTTTTGTGTGTTGGTGTGTGTGTGTGAGTGTTTTGTCAGCGTTGACAAGAGTTGAGTGGCGGTTAAAACTATGCCGAGAGAATTGTCAAAAAGACGGCCTGGCTGACCTTGGCTTGGCCTCGCTTGATATTGAATGGGGATAAAACTCCACTTTGGGCAATCTTTCATTGGGAAATGTAGTCTTCAAAAGACCATCAATACATGTCAGAGAATGAATTCTCGATGGAGAACTCATGGGACTGACACGCAATAGCGTCCGAGGAAGTGTGTGGTGTGACGGTCGGGTGAGACTCGGTGCTAGGAAATTTAGTCTACGTTAGCTAAAATAATATACTAGCCCTCGTCTTGTCCAACATGTCTGGTTTCAAACATGGCCTTTCTTCCATGGTTTCGACAACCTTTGTGCAGACTTATACGAAGTACGGCTTCATCGCTCTGATAGAAACTTACTGGGGCCTTTTAAAACCAATCATGGAACAATGTTCACCTATACATTTTGTCACATGAAATATGAAAATCAAATATTCAATGATCTATTGATCTATTGATCATCGTGCCGGGTAGATTACTTGAAAACTTGGTTCTTTCAGTGAGCTTGAGGGAATTAGAGAATTGTAAACAACGAAGACAATACAAAATATTGACCTTTATTTGAACTGTAACATTTGACTTTTGAATAAAGTGGGTTAAATTTACCACTTTTCAAGATAAATTTGGAGACAGTTTTTTGAATAATGTAAAATAATCCCATTATTTCATAACGCTGTTTAGCTAAATAATTCCTTGCTAAACAAAAACTGTGTGTGTGTGTGTGTGTTCTTACACATGCCGACTTATGGGGTACTTGTAACAATGGAACAATGGACCTCACAAGGTAATAACAATGGAACAATTGGGCTCCACAAGGGGATTCTTTAGAAAAGGGAATAATAGAACAACAATAGCAGTACCCCACAAACCGGATTTGTAAGGTTGTGTGTGTGTGTGAGTGGTTCACTGCTAATTATTACATGACAAATAAAGTTGGTAAGCATATTTTTGTTCTGCTTAGCAGCTAATATTTAACCCTTTCTCGCAAGAAATGTATATAAAGTTTGTTTGTACCGACGACTTGGTTTTGTCTAAAAACATTTAACGAATACTGCTGACTTCGCTTGAGCTATAAATAACATTAGCGTCTTACTGAAGGTTAAGTTTCTGGGATCTTTGAGGACAAGAACACGTGTTTTTGAAGTTAAAGAGGCAGTCTGGGTCTTTTAAAAACAATAAATATAAGATATACATTAAATAAATAAATAAATACTCCCAATGTAATCGTGTTGGCGGAAATTCGTGTTATTTTAACACCCCGGTTTTTGCAGTGAGAGCATATCAGACCAATTTTCTGACTTTGGCAGTCATGGGCGTATATTGTTATATAATTTTTGAAACTAAAAATACATGTTTATTTTGTCTACATTCACTCACCAATTCCTTTGTTAGTTTAGACAAATAATTAAATATGAGTAGGCCTAGGCTACAGCTATTTAACGAATTTTGTAAAAATTTTAAATTATTATCAAAGGTATTTTAAAACTTCTATGTTTTTTATTTTAGGGTTGTTGTGAAATATGTACAGACCCCTGAGCAGGGGAGCCATGCTGCACCTTAACGTTGTAATCAATATTGTTGTTGTTGTTGTTGTTGTTGTTGTTGTTTTTGTTGTTGTCGTTTTGGGGCGTTTTTTCGTCAATGTGCCCTAGGGTATCCATGTTTGAACGCATCGCGCACGAACACTATTGACATTTGGGTTGTGAGTAGGCATAGCACATTGCGTATATCCGTGGGCAGTGCGTTGAAGTAGTGCCACACAAGTAGCCCCTGTTAATATCCAACGCTATACAAGAAGTTACCTTTCTTTTATAAGATATAATAAGGAATTTTGGTGGGGGAAAAAAGTGAGTCATATTTTACCCATGATCAGTGCACCAGTTGGGGATCATTGCTACCCCACCGGTGCGAGTTGAGAAGGTCGACTACGTTCTTACGTCCCAGGTTACGGGGGGGGGGGGGGGGTATACATTTTCACGATGTCACCAGGTCAAGATCAAGACTTTCCCAGCGGTTTGAAGAACAGAATTTCCTGAAGAACACACCGCAATCGATAAATGGTTTTGGGGTTTAACTTCAGTGAACCGTAGGATTATATGTTCTAGTTCCTCGGTTTAAATGCCATAATGTAATTTGACGAGCGATTTTTTTTTTTTTGGGGGGGGGGTATTTTTCGTTTTTATTACTTTAGTTTTTCTTCTACAAATGTGTATCATCAGGCATACGATTTACAGTGCTAAAGACTTTTGAGAGTCACTTGGTTTCATTGCAAGAAAGATATAATAAGAGTGACATTATTAATAATAATAAAAACAACAACAACAACAACAGCAGCAGCAGCAATATAATAATAATAATAAATTTGAAAATAGTTACTCGGCCACTGAAATCATAATCTAATAAACTCTTTTTGGATTATAAAAACAAAACTCTGGTCAGGTCTTTAATTGATTCGGAATTAAATTTCGGCAGTCTGTTTGCTCGTCTGTTTGCCAGTCCAACCCAAACTTTTTATTCGACAATTTCATGTATATAATTTGTAACTCACATTTGTATAACTCAAATTGTGAACCTCTATTTATCCTAGTAACAGTAACTACATATTTATGTATTATCCTACTAGAATGCACTTTTTGATATCATTTTGAACAACGAAATATTAAGTAAAAATTCCCAAGAGATTTTTAATGTAAACATAAACGTTTTTTAAGCTTGCCTAGTCGTAATAAGTACAAGTTGGAAACTTTCCAGCTTGGTGCAACAGGTGTCAATTTCTGCGATTGTTCAATAAACTCAAAGTTCAGTCAACCCCAAAAGAAAAGTCTGAAAGGGTAAACAATATAATCTCATTTCCCAACCAGTAATTTTGTGCCACGCCGAAAAGCATTTTGTTGGTCCAAGAGAAGACGAAAAGAGAGAGACCTTTGTGATGAGGATGCGATTGTATCAAATTCAAAATGGCGTCTACTCAGTTCTGACGTCTTATTGAAAAACCTTGAAATTAGTTACGAAACTCTTGGCGTTTAAAACAGACCAACAACATGGAGAACGTATTGTGACATCAAACTTGTCCTTGAAGTTTGTCAAAGATGTTTCCAGCTGATGTTTTGACCAAGACAAACATTTTTAAGGTTAAAGAGTCTCTATTTTATGAAGGTTGTTTCAAAGCACCATAAGAAATTCCCAAATTAAATTGAAGGTTGTATACAGACACGCAAACTAACAGGGGTTGTGTAATCGCGTGATCAAAATAAGGTATATACTACAGTTTTGAAAAGTAAAAGGAACGTTTAATGACTACACATTTTTGCCTTGAAGTTCAAGATGTTCCCAGCTGATGTTTCGATCGGGAGCATGTTTGCGGGTTCGAAGGATCAAGGTGAAACTCAAACCTTCCAAATCGAAGGAGAAGTCTTAGAGATCGAGAAAGAGTTATGTTGAGGTTGTCATGTGCAATAACGAAGACTTAATTTGTCATTATTTGTAAATTTGCCGGCAGGGCTTTACGTATCCAACAGGTGTGTTGTTTGAAAGAGCAATGACACACCATTTCCCCATGGTAACGCTGGTGATCGAAGAACAAAATTGGGTGGTGTTGTAAAAACTCCCCGGTCAAAATTGATCCGGATTCCTGGTCCTGTAGGGGTCCGACCCATTTCCGGGTCAGTATGACCCGCAATTTTGGTGTCACACTGACCAAAAACTGTCGCAGAATTTCGAGTCAAAATCCACATGTAAAACTATTTTGACGGGTCAGCCTGACCAAGAAATGGATCAGGTGCCTTTTGGGATTCGGAACCCGGGTCAACTCTGACCCGGAAGTTCTGACCCGGAAGTTTTAAGAGTGTGTCAGGGTGTATCCATCTCGTTTTTCTGCCAATCAAATCGATGTAACCGAACTGAGGCAACTATAGGGCAAGGTAGTCTGAGCGTTTTTATAGGTATTGGGAGAATCGGCATTTATAGGTGCTCTTGAACGCTTGGGATCTAGACAAGGATAATAAAAGCTACTACAATTTCAACTTGAGGAAACCTGTACACAAGGTGCTTGCTATGTGAACCAGAAACACCAGGGTTAACCCTTACTCTTCCACGATAAGTGTTCTGTGTTCTTTTACGTGCACTACCAATCCTAGTTCACGGGTCCTACGGCATTATTGTGCCCCTTTAACCCCTCAGCCATGACACTGTCTTCTCACTGTCTTCTAATGGGGGACTTTTGGGACGCTAGGTGGCAGCAGACTTACCAGGTAAACCCATTGTTCTCGGTAACGTGCGCATGCTATCGTAAACAATGGAATTTACCTGGTAAGTCTGCTGCCACCTAGCGTTACAAAGTCACCCATTCAAATTGAGATTTTGTGTTATTACAAGAAAAAGGAAGGGCTGAGGAAAAAAGTGATTGTACTCAAAAGTAGTCTCATGCTTTTCTCACCAGGCGCGGCAGGACGTCGGGGACAACTTCTTGAAGAGAGAGCGTCGCCAGTCCGACGGATCGCTAACGACACAGAGACAGGCCAAATACCTGATCTCTATCTTGGAACAACTGATGGCCGATCTGAGCCTGAGCGGTGAGCTAATCATTAATTATCCCATGGCAATGTACCGAAGCTTAAAATGACCACCTGCGTTTCCATGTTTGTGAGCTAATTCGAGTATAGTGTTAGAAGATTTAGATCGTCTTTTCCAGTTCTCACACCAGAACAAAATAAGGGACATTCCAATTGTGTAGTGTTTGGTTAAACAAAGAGCCACGAACATTTAGGTTATTCTAGGGGGGGGGTCGGTTTTAAAGGCGGGTAGGGTCTTAGTTTGTTAAAGTAAACAATGAATGACCATAAAAACTTACTTGGTGAGAAGCACTTCAGCTGTTGATAGTATAAACTGTTTTGAGAAAGGCTCTTCCCTTCGAAGCAATATGGTTGGGATTCAACCAAAAAACATTTGAATCTGAGAAAAGATTCATGCATGAATCATTTTCTCAGATTTCTGAGGGTTGGCGTCCGTTCGCGAATGCTGCAGCCAAGGATGCGAGTTGGTACCCACTGTCACCTCGCTGAACGTGGATGGATTCGAATTTTCGTGTGAAAATACCGTGACAGTTTGTTGCTGTTTTCCATGCAAGTAGACACTGCATGATTTAGCTGAAACTTTCACTTGTAACTTTAATTGTATCTTTCTGTACACTTATAATTTTGCCTATAAAATTATCATTATGTTGACAAGAACCAATCTATGACCTAGCCTGAACATCTGACGTCACACTTCGAGGCTCGTGAATAAAGCCAGATACCGGCCTTGAGCGCCTGGCAGGATCCTGCCAGTTGATCTCAGTCAGTTCACACGTACATGTACACAATAGTGAGTAAAACCACATTACATGCATGTACACACATTGTGCACACTCTGCATGCAGACGACCGAAAGTGCAAGCTGAAAAACTACATGTTCATCACCTCGGACCAATCATAACACAGATATGGAAACCTTACGTCACTGCACGTTTATCCAATGAAATCATTGTATCCAATGAAATCATTGTAGGCCCCTATCAAATGAAATCATTTGGCCTGTAAGACCAGTGCCTGTCTTTATTCTTGCGGATAAAGACAGGGGACCAGTCTATCTATGACCCTTCCTTTAATTTTATAGCATGTGAGGGCGACATCAACAAGGGAATACAATGCGAAGAAGAAGCCCACTGTGTCCACTGGTCTGGAATATGCGACGGGGACCAGGTCTGTGGCATGGAGACCAAAGCTGGTTGCCTCAACCAGTCCTTGAACACTTACGGAGTCGAACAGGAGAGGCTGTGCAACGGAGACGAGAACAAAGACTGGTGCATACTGCCTGATTACGTGCCGCAGAGTAAGTACCGGTAGAAGTCTAGTTACGTGGCCCTTTTTCGAAACCACGGCTGGGGCTTGGTCTCAGGCTTGGGCTTCGTTCGCCATTGAAGCCCCCGTAAGCGCACGTTTTTTAATGACGGAGCGTTAGCCCGACCCCAAGGCACAAGCCATGGTTTCGAAAAGGGCGAATATCAAACCGCAGGGCTAGCAGGGAATCTAGTTTCCTACCTCTTATTTACACAAACGAAGCCGCATTTTACAACATTGTTTAGGGAACCTAACCAAAATGGCCACCACTTGATTATAGACCTTTCTATTGCAACGTCACAGGCCGAATTGTTTTCAACCAAGAATAGAAAACGATGGAAAGACATGCCATCAATGCAAAGAAAAAACAAATAGCCACAGTTTGTAACAATGTTACACAAATATTTACAAATATTGTTGAATTTGTTGGCAACAAAGCAACTAATCGTGGGATGTATTTTTTGTTTGTTAAGTTTGGTCACAACATCTGTTAACACGATTGAATGTTTTGCTAACATTCGGCCGTCCATGCCAACCAGGGCCCAATTTCAAAGAGCTGCTTAAGCAGGAAATTTTGCTTAACAATTTTCTGCTAAGCAAAAAGGAGCGGGATACCAGTCATAAATCGTACATGTGACATTGTATTTTGGCTGGTAACCTTATTCTGGTAAGCATAACTATTTTGTGCTTAGCTACTTTTTGTGCTTAAGCAGCTCTATGAAATTGGACCCAGGGTCTAGAAGAACCTAACATTTCACCATACGTTGTCAACTCCAGTTGAAATGATTTTGCCCAATTCGTTCCTACAGCCTGCGGTTCGACCATTGAGGTGCCGAAGGGTGGTAAAAACACCGCGTACTCTCCTCACTTCCCCACGTCCTACCCAAGCGACATCGCCTGCCAGTGGTCAATCAAAGCACCGGAGGGAACCCGCCTCAGCGTCAACGTCAAGAACTTCAACACAGAGGAAAACTACGATTTCATCAACCTCGGTCCCGGACTGAAAGAACAAGATGAAGGGGGCTCATATTACATATTCAAGCACAGTGGGCAGAAATTGCCCTCTGTTCCTGCCTTTAGGACCCCGGACAATGAGCTCTTCCTGACGTTCCAGACTGATATGTGGGTGACACACAAAGGGTTTGAGATTGAATTTGCTGATGTCGACACCTACGGTAATTTGTCTATGAGTTTTTGTTTCTTCACAAACCATAATTATTGTCTCCAATTCAAATGTATTATTATTATTAACTTTATTATTATTATAATATTTCTGGCAATGAAACTATTGATGCCTCATAAGTAAACTTAATCACTGTAGCTCGCAAGCCCGAGGGATTCTGTAAACAAGGGTGCTTGCTATGTGAACCAGAAACACCAGGGTTAACCCCTACTCTTCCACGATAAGCGTTTTGGGGTTCGTTTACGTGCACTGCCAACCCTAGTACATGGGACCTACAGCTTAATGTCCCATCCAAGGGACAAAGTAAGTATTGTGAAGTATCTTGCTCAAGGACACAAGAACCACGACTGGGACTCGAACCCACACACTGCTGATCAGAATCAACATAGCTTGAGTCCGGTGCTCTTAACCGCTCAAATCAGCAAAATGTAATGATTTCCTATTATATAATGAGTACCAAATTATGTTTTCCCCGACAGATCCTGGGGTAGACGTCGACAACGTGTTAGAAGACGAAGATTACAACACAAGTAAGTTTATATTCAAAAGACCCCCCTGCATAAACGTCACAGGACCCAAACAGCGCCCTCACCGAGGTTATTTAAAGCAGACCTATCATTGGCTGATGAGAGGTGTGCGTATGGCGCGTGTTGATGTGCACGTTTCCAATGTTTGACCTTACCTATGGAGGCCAATGCAAGGGGTCTGTACCCATATTAAACCTCAGTTTCAGGTCATCCGATTTATGCGTTGAATCTCGACAATATCCTTTCAACAGGTTGTTTTTTTTTCCCCGAGCCTTTTGGGAGTTTCTAATTTCTGGTTGCGTGTCTTTCTTTACATTCCTCAAAAAGCCTGTGGAGGTGAGTTCAGAATCAAGAGTGACGGCGAAGCAACGATTACCTCGCCAGGTTATCCCATGAACTACCCCAACAAATTCCAGTGCGACTGGACCTTCTCCATCGATGCCGGCGAACGAATTGGTGTGTCCTTTGAGACACTGGACCTCGAGCCCGGAGCGGACGTCCTCCAGATAGGCAAGGGGAGTAACCCTGGTTCCGGCATGGTCGCAGAACTGTCTGGCAACAAGAGACCGACCGAATCCATGTTGATCGAGTCCAGTAACATGTGGATGAGACTCAAGACTGATGCGAGTATCACGAGACTCGGCTTTAAGGCAACAGTCAGAGAACAACCCTACAACGGTGAGTTGTATTTAATACTAACCCAAGCATGTGGTTTCTCAGGATTTTTCCTCCTGATTTCAAGATGTTCTTTGAAAAAAATCCTTGAGCCTTCAAATTTTCCTGAAAGAGGTAAAGCAGTCAACAAAGTGGGGAAGAAAATACTCCACATTGTGTCCAAACCTGCAATCAAAGAATTGCACCTCATTTTGAAACACTTTGAATTCGTAGAAATACCTACAGGTTTATGTCTTTGTACCTGAAACTTTCTGATTGTTCACCTTTTTTGTGTGTGGACAGACTGCGGTGGTAACGTTCAGATTAGCCGCGACGGCTCCGCCGTTGTAGCCTCGCCCCAGTTCCCAGACGTCGGCTACCATCTCAACCACAACTGCCTCTGGAAGATCACCGGCGACTCAGAGCGGGGCTTGACCGCCCTCTTCAAGGACTTCAGCACCGAGAAGCAATGGGACACGGTGTCGATGGGATTCGGACCCGAGCCGGCCCGAGATGGCTCCAACTACGTCATCGAGAACTGGAGCGGGAACAAGCTGCCAACACCGAATGAGTTCACGACCGACGAGAACGAGATGTGGATACATTTCAAGACAGACGGCACCGTCATCGACCGTGGATGGAAGGTACAAATCTTCGACAGCAATGTCAAGTGTGAGTACACTCCCTTACACTATACTTACTTTAAAGGCACTGAACAAGTTTGGTAATTGTCAAAGACCAGTGTTCTCACTTGGTGTATCCCAACATTCATAAAATAACAAACCTGTAAGAATTTGGGCTCAATTGGTCATCGAAGTTGCAAGTATGATGAAAGAAAAAACACCCTTGTTGTACAAATTTGTGTGCTTTCAGATAGGAATAAAATGCTTCTTGCAAGAAGTCTTTTATTATTTTAGTGAGAAATTACCTCTTTCTCAAAAACTACATTACTTCAGAGGGAGTCGTTTCTCACAATGTTTTATACTATCAACAGCTCTCCGTTGCTCGTTACCAAGTCAGTTTTTATGCTAATATACATTTTGAGTAATTACCAAACATGTCCAGTGCCTTTAAATGCAGGGTATACTTTTGATAAAGCCTCACTTGTTGTATGCCAACATAATTATGCATAAAAAACAACCTGTGAAAATTTGGGCTCAATTGGTCATGGAAGTTGCAAGAAAATAATGAACGCCTGAATGTCGTATTAAGAGCTCAGAACAAGCCTAATGGAATTCTATCCGTTGTTAACCCATTTTTTTTAATGTCTTTCCTCTAATAGCTTCCAATACAACTGTAAAGCAGAGGGTCAAAATTAAGCCAGATAGAGGTAAGGATTGTTAATCACAACGTAAACCCAACCTCGTTCCCAGGGGTGATTGATCTCACCGCGACATTTGTTCGACCTCTTGCTCGCTCGTATCGATACGGCGCGCTGCCCATGGTAGAGATGCTGAATTATGCTGATGTTTGGAAGAGACAATAGTATGATTCTCTTTCTCCGTGTCCGTTTTTTTTTCCAACAAAACTCCATGAATAGAGAGAATACAATAAAATAAGTAGGAAAGTAAGCAAACTAAAAAAATCAGGACAACCCTGGCACTCAAGGACGGCCAGATCATCCAGAAAATTTTGTTAAAACGACCTGAGCAAGGGAAAGACTTCAGAATAATTACTGTTCTAGATCATTATCGCACTGCCACCATTTTGGTCATGTTCCTTGTATTCAATAAAATAAATGAATGCAAATATTCATTGTACAACAAGAAACCAGACTATTTTTCCTTTCAGCCTCGGTTCGGTTACATTGAATTGAATTGGGAAAAAAAATCAAGATGGCCGCACTATCATACAGGTCTATTGGGTACAGGGAGCGTGACCAAGATGGCAGCGGTGTTATAATGTAGTGTACCTCACCCCTGTATTATAGATTGTGGTGGCACTCTTCGTTTCGACCCCAGCATGGGAAAAGCAGTCCTCACCTCACCGGATTTCCCCTACAAATATCGCCCAATCCTCGATTGCCTGTGGTTTGTCGATATTCCCTACAACGGTGACGTCACCATCCGCTTTGACCAGTTCAACACCGAGAAACACCGGGACGTCCTCACTGTCGGCACGGGTACCAACCCCGATGACGAGTCGTCCGTCCTATTGGACGCAATCAGCGGTACGAAGAGACCGGAAGAGGTGAACACCGACAAGAAGAAGGTGTGGGTCAAGTTCTTGACCGATTTCCAGACGGAGTTCAACGGCTGGAAGATGGAGATTGTTGCTGTCCCAACTCAAGGTTTATAAGAAAGAGAAAAAAATATGTTGGCCTTCTTAGAAGCCTCCGTTTTTACTTTGGCCTTGTCTTGGTTGGGAGGGGGGAGGTTCGCGGGAGATTCAAAATGGTGGCGAAGCCCAGTCCGAAGTAGAAGTGACTCAACTTCGACAACAATGGCTTTGCACTGAGCATAAAAGCCTTGTGTTAATATTCGCTATACCTTTAATGGAAACCGAGAACAAAAAAATAAAAGGTCTCCAAAGGGGAATTCTAAAGACTGGGGTGCTCCACACGAAATTTGGTGTACAAAGTATATTGGAAGATGTTAAGTACAGGGACAAAGGAAAGGACAAAAGATGTCTCTACTGGGATGCATTTAAGAATGTGTGAAACACTATGTGGACTTTACACACGTCCTCACAGTGTTCTCTATTGTTGAAGAGTATATATTTTTGTTCAGTGCACATCGAGAAAGGAATGTCCACATTATGCAATACAGAGCTGTGTGTGTTATCTTCAAAATGGACTCTCCGATAACAAATAAAACCGAGTTATTCAATCCAAAGTGTTCGAAGAAAAATGCTTTACCTTTTGATGCGACTACTTTCCAGAGACCAATCCAAGAACTGACCCCGCGGTAGTACAGTTAATTACGATCCTATAAGCTAAAGTAGTAGTCCCAACCTATATCTATACCATCCGCCCAGGTAATAGTTAATAAGCAGGACAGTTCTTTTCAGACTGAGAAGTCTCCCGAACACCCGAACAATCTACTCCGCGGTAGTAGAATTAAGCAAGACAGTTCTCTAAGAACAAACTCTACCTGGCAAGTAGATACACACATGGTGTTACCGCAAACCAAATATATTGATACCTCACCATGCAATGCCTCAAATCCTATGGACTACTTTCCTCTTCTCTTTTTACAGAATGTGGTGGATATATAGAAGTACCTAGCAACGCATCTATATCTATAGCTTCACCTGGCTATCCCAACAGATACCTCGGCAATCAGAATTGCATCTACGCCATAGTGGGCCCCAACAACCGGCGTCTGCGCATCAGCGTGGCAGACTTTGAGTCTGAAAACTGGGGTGGCGTCCTCAGCATTGGGGAGGGGTAGGTCTCTTTGGTATCTATAGTCTGTCCTAAAATACGGAGCTCTGGATGAGCCATCTAACTTTCCATCTAATTTTTTATCACGGGAACTTGACTGGCTGAATGGCACCTCAAAAACTCCGTAGGAAGTTTTAACTTTTTGTATTTTTAGACAACGCATTGTCTATATCTAACCAACCGATTATCGATCGCAATCTGATTAGGAGTAAACAATAATGTGAAGTAAAGAATGTGATACCCGGTAAACATTGAGCAACGGTTGAACAAATTAGTGTAGGTGAGGCAGGAGATTCCCCCCACCCCCCCCCCCCTCTACGGCGAACTGTGTACAAACCTCCTCTGATAGCGCCCTCTTTTGAATCGTCCTCCTTCAGCCCATGTTAAATTCCCATAATTATTGGGGAAAGAATCTTCGGGGAGCAGATTTCCCTATGATATGGAACAAAACAACTCATGCTTCTTCTTCGTGTTGCCCCTTTTTAAACTTTTACCAAGTCGGCAATAGTGTTTTAAATTTCTAACATTGCCGAGAATTTTCGATATTATGATCGCTTGTTGTGATATCTCAAAACAGGTGCAGGAAGAAAGACTATGGTAGCGTTGTGATTGTGGACCGGCACAGCGGGTTCGGCCCGCCGCTGCACGCCGCCTTCATCCCCAGGACCAATGTCGCTTGGGTAAAGTGGAACACCGACTACGAAAGGCCGTACAAGGGATGGAAGATGATCATAAGTGACACAGGCTTAGTGGGCGGTAAGAATGGCTTCTCATTTGCATATTCACGATCACATGGCTAATCAAAGATGGCAACCGATGAGATTGTCTACAATTCACTTTTGAGATTGGAGAAAGGTTCAATAACTAGTGTTTTCTTTCTTCACATTTACCGCCCCAGGTTAAGTTGGAGGTAGGTATAACCCCTTGATTAGCCCTTCCCATAAAATATGCTAATCACATTCACGCATGCGTATAAACACTACTGGTTGGCAAACTCCAAAGAGTTGTGCACTAGGCAGACGCACTAACGCGTATGCGTCACGCCACCACAGCCCCATACAAAAAGGCGCGATCTTCCTTCATTGTGCCAGCCAGAAGTGTTAGTGTTAACTATTATTTCATGGGAAGGGTCTATTGCATAATCAAGATCGGATAAGTTATTCAAGATGGCTGGTCCAAGATGGCGAGTGAGATGCTACAACTCTCCTTAATATTGTAAGCTTCCTTTTCTTTTCATATCATTCCAGACCAGCCAACCGACGAGGGCGGTGACCCTATCCCATGTAACCAACCAGGCCCGACAACCCAGGCAACCACTCCAGCTCAACCCACGCAAGGCCCAACCGAGGCTAGCGGCAGCGGCTACCCTGACTGGTACGACGAGTATGGTGGCGGTGGTGAGCCCGGTGGTGAGCCAAATTTAACGGGGGTAGAAGATCATACACCTATGAAAGACGATTACTCCGTTTAAGATGATGTATGTCAAGGTAAGAGCTCAAGCAAACTGAATTTGTACGACCTCCCGATCTTAAGGATTCGAAAGAAGAAGACAAAAACCCTGATTTGGCTTCCAACTGCTACAAACGCAATTTTTTCGGAGTGCCACTTTCAACTGAAGAGGGTAATCTGTCAAGTTCCCTATGCCAATATTACGAATATGCTTCCCAAAAGTAACGATATTCAAATACATTAGAGGTGCCTGGCTATTAGACTTTTATCATCACCGCCAGTCTTGACGTTTGACATGTCACAAGACGTCTTCAGATAATATACTGACCACTTGTAAAAATGATTTCGTTTCAGATCGAGAGCTGTTTGCCAGGATACAACATACGATCACCGTTGGGCACGAGGTTGAGCCAAACACTCCTTCTCGGCATCGGCATGCAGCAACAACATCTTTGTTTTTCAGAGCAACAAGCATAAAATTCCTTTCTGTTTTTCTACAAGAGTGTTCCAAGCCATTATCCTACGATTATCTGATACATAAATACACAGTTTTAAGAATTGTTTTTTCGCATCTGTGAAATTGGGGGGGGGGGGTGTGCCTAGTCCCGATTCCACCTCAAAAAGTCGGTGCATTCAATGAGTAACCGACAGTTTTAAACTTATTGAAGCATAGGAGTCAATGTTTACAAACAGTAAACGTGTGACCAAACTTTTATACCGGTACGTGGTAATCGTACTTGCTGTTTTCTAAAATTCTGGGCATTCAGTTTGATGAAAAAAAATGTCAAATTCATGTTCGTACTAATTGTAAAAACAGTTCTAAAAACAAACAACTCAAGAGAATATTGATTAAACATTATTAGCTGCGTTTGTTTGAGAAACAAAGATTCAAACCGAGGTAAATGTTAAGTCTGTTTACTTCAATCAATGTACTTAGCAATTCTTGCCAATAAATATATTCTTTTTAAGTTGCCTTTTTTTCCTCTTTTCTAAAATCTTGAAGTTGCCAGTGTTCTCCTTTAAGAGTTTTGAAGATAATTATTTTGGCTGCGGTTTTGTTTTTATTATTCTTGTTATAATTTGTATTTCAATCTATGTTTTGACCTTCTACGTACGTCCCCCTTGAGCCTAGATTTAGTTACTTCCGTAGTCGCTAGAGTGTCCCCTTTTATAAATTTCATTTTTAGCAACCGACAATTCAAACTTTAAGCTAGTTTTAGAGGGCAAGTTATACACAATAATTATGGTTGAATTAGTATAAGCCATTTTGAGATATGGTGGACACATTACTATAACACTATTTGGTTTGGGTAAATATGTCTGTATCCACCCAAATCCTGCAGTGCAATCCTGAAGTGCCCACCATGTCTCAAAAAGGCTAATTGCCCGAGCAGCCACGGGAAATATTTTACATGCTGGATCCCCGGGGAGTGCACGAGAGGCACGGGTAAATAACTGTGTTTGGGAGGCACAATTCTTGTTCTAATGGTCTGAACAGATGAATAGATGTTCCCTGGACCCACACACTAAAGATTGAAGCATTCTGAATTTGTACACATTGGTTCACTACTAATTTTCTAAACATAGTACATTACGAAAGGATTAGGTTTTTGTGAACGCAATAGGATTTGTTGTGCACTTTATAATGGGATCCAGCTTTCCCACACTATTTGTCAACCTCTGGGTTCACTCACCCATAAATCACTACAGTATATGAAAGAGGGGTGTTTAAAGGTAGTTTTAAAAAAAAATCCACACATTTTGTAGTTATTAAACAAAGTATGAAGCTGGTCCTCGCGCCTGCTCCCCGTGGCTGCTCGAAAAGTTAAAATGATTCCTCTATTATAAAGCACGTCATTTTGCGTGTATTGTTCAGCGGAAAGCACCATGCATGAATCTTTCTATAAATATGCTTTTTATTTTCAAGGAAACTGCCTTAAAATAACAGTACTATGTACAATCGTTATGACCGTTAAGAAATTAAGCCCGCGATAACTTCACTTTTCAAACTTATCTTAAGCTCCTTTACTTTAAACAACAACAACAGTTTAAATTCTAGAGAAAATGTACTAAGCTTTGAGTCAGTCAGTTATTAAATAAAATCAAGTATTTACAAAACAAATTGTCGTTAAACTTGTTTCCTTCTCTATCTACACATAAACCTGAAATATATATATTTTTACTGGGTATGTTTTGCTTACTGTTTGGCACGGGTTGTCTTTATTAATTTACCTATAGTTTTCAAAAAAGTTCTCGTGGAATGAAAATGGTACTTTTCTCTGTCTTAAAGGTATCGTACACGTTTGGTAATGACTCAAAACAAATATTAGCATAAAAACTTACTTGGTAACAAGCAAAGGGGAGCTGTTGATAGTAAAAAACATTGTAGGAAACGACTCCCTCTGAAATAACGTAGTTTTTGAGAAAGAGGTAATTTCTCACTAAAGTAATAAAAACTTCTTGCAAGAAGTTTTTGTTCCTATCTGAAAGCACACAAATTTGTACAACAAGGGTGTTTTTTCTTTCATCATTTTCTTGCAACTTCGATGGCCAATTGAGCCCAAATTTTCACAGGCTTGTTAATTATGCATATGTTGGGATACACCAAGTGAGAACACTGGTCTTTGACAATTTCCAAACGTGTTCAGTGCCTTTAAAATCAGTAACTATATCGGCATTTTCCCTGATTTATCTTCACTTTGTCCAAAATGTCATATAAAGTATCGATCTCCAAACATCTCCACCATTTTTCACACTTTCGACGAGTGTGAAAAGGTCGGCCTGTATAACTACATGCAATGCCCGTGACTTCAAAAGACATCAACGTAAATTTAGCACGGGAGATACACCGGAACGTGAACCTACCAATTTATTAATTGGGCTTGTTTCTATATTGCGTCAGAACTTTGACTTTCTAGAGGTCTACACTGCCATAACTGGGGTCAAAATTGACACCATGGTAGTAATTGTGTTGGCAGAAATTAGCTAAGTGTTATTTAAACACCCTTTGATGTAAAATGTGGTTCTTTTTGGTATCTATGACAACACCCATGCTGTCGATTTCAACATTTTCAGTATTTTTATTTGTCCATTATTTAAATAAATACCAACTTAAAAAAAAAAAACACTGGGACGAAACCTTAGTTGAATGTTTAGAAAACCTCGAGTGATTGAGTTTATTTCCATTTTGAACTTTGCCCGTATTACACTGCCCTCTGGAGGTCATAAATGGGTATCCTCATCACGAGTGCTGATTAACTCAATCCCGGCATTCGACTGGCGTGGCGTCGAGAACGGTGACGTCACCGGTGTCGTCATGGGCGTGGCCGAAGGGAGGACGAGATGGCCGTCCACGTCTTTGGTTTTCTTGCAGGTCGGGCAGTGGCACATTCGGCAGCAGGACCGGAGCGTCTGGGCCCACTGTTTGCGGATGTCTCTGTAGCGAACGCAGTGGAATATGAAGATGAAGAAACCCTGGAAAGCCACACTGAGAACGAAAAGCATCTGGAGCGAGAAAGATACATTAAAAACAATTTAATTCTTACTAAAACCCCAAAACCATCGAAAAAACATTACTTTGAAGGGACTGTATACGTTTGGTAATTGGAAACCAATGTTTGTTTCAATCCTATATGTTGTATATGTTGTAGATAATATACCATAAAGCTAACCTGTGAAAATTTCGTTTCAAAAGGTGGTAGCGTTTTTGAGATATTGCCGAAAATCTGGAGCAGTTATGCCTTGAGTCTGGTGCTCTTAACTGCTCAGCCACTAGAAACGTCAAGGTGACTCTCGACCAAAACACTGCTTGAACCCACCTGTAAGATGAAGTACCAGACAGAGACGCTGTCAGATTCCGGCTCGGTGTACGTAATGGCAGCCGAGGCACCGAAACCCCAGCTGATGCCGAGGAGGACCAGCAACGCCACAGCACCCATCAGCTGGGTCAAAGGAGATCGCATTTCGTCTGGAATAAACGGCCACGAAAGAAAGCAAGTTCTTAGTTAATTTCATTTCATTATGTGTCATTTATCAATATTCTGATTGTGAAGCCAGGGACACTTTAAAAAATAAACTAAATAAATGTACTAGCCGAGAACACAATGGGGAAAGTACAAGAAGGACGCTTCGGTTTATATATAGGAGGAAAACCCTGGAGAATTATTCCAGGGAAAACCAACGCAATTAGGTTTATAGGGACTGAAAACAAAATCCACATAGTGCCACCGTCGGGATTCGAACAGGGGTCCTAGAGGTGGAAGATGAGGAAAGATACCACTACGCCATTTTCACCATTCTTCAGTTAAATATCTATTACCTATTTAATACAACTGATGAAACTATAATTGACCAGCCTCTTACTGTTGGCTTTTGCGATATTGAATGATATTTGCGATCTAATAAATTTGAATGATCTTATTTTGACAAGTGAATGTAAAACTGTTGAATTAATTAATACTCCTTTTTACTGATGAATGCTAATGTATTGTCAAGGCAAAATTTAGGCTCTGGCTACATTTTAAGGGCAGGGTTGTAGGCTCTAAAACCTCTCGGATCAGAATTGACCCACAATCCGGGTAGCAAGGAGAGGGGGCAGACCCATTTCTGGGTCAGTATGACCCGGAATCTTTGTCGAACAGACCTGAAACTGTGTCAATCTGACGCAGATTTCGAGTCAAAAAGAACCATTTTAAAATAGTTTCCGGGTCAGCCTGACCCAGAAAGTGGTCAGGACCCCATGGGATACGGAATCTGGATCAATTTTGACCCGGGCGTTTTCTAGAGTGAAGGGTCGGGCTAAATTGAATCACGGGCTACACCCGGGTGGCGCACACTCGTCACTCGCCACTCGTCCCTCGTCCCTCGTCCCCGTAAAACCTACCTCTCGCATACATCTTGCAGATAATCCAAAGAACCATGACGAAGACGACGCTGTTACACACAACGATTGCGATCATTGGAGTGAGGAAAACAAAACAGAACGCCTGCTTCGATAACTGACACCTACAATGGAATGAGGTCAAACATGTAATTGTTAATCATCAAAGGATTATGAAACTTTTTTCAGCTGGACATAAAATCTTGTTTGCGGTAACACTATGTACATGAAAAACTCTCTTATGAGTTGTGGTGGTTTTGAAAAGAACCTATAGTGTAACAACTCGACGTTTCAATCAGTTTGTGGTGATCGTCTCCAGGAGAAAGCTGGTAAAAACAACATTTTTGAGTAGATATTTGAAACCAGTGCCAATCCATATATGGGTTCAATACTCACACAAATTCACAGTCTTTGTAAGTGCCGTCGTAAATCTCAAAGTTGAATGCCAACGGTAACCCGATGAGAAGCGATGGTAAACCTAGAGTTTGCGAAAAAGATGGCAACGTGTCGCTTATTCACATTCAAAATGAAGCACTGTTTAACAGTAGTTTCAATCATCGTTTTGCTCCGGCATTGGAACATTGAAATTACTAAAAAAGGTAGAACTATATTGCTAAGTTTCTTACAAAATAGAACTATATTAGTTCTAAGTTTTTTGTTTTTTTTAATTAAGCATAAGTAATACCAGACATAATACCATGGTGTGTGTACCATTTGTGGAAGCATGGTTCTCCGTTTATTTTCCTGTTTCAGCAGAAACATGTATTCTTAAGAAGACATATGACATCACGGACCTGCTTAACTATATCTGCTTCTAGGGCAACACATATACACTATGCTTGATACCAGTTAACTTCACTCTAAAAATTCCTAGATCAGAATTGACCCGGAGTCTCCGAGAGGGCCTGACTCATTTCTGGGTCAGGCTGGAAACAGACTGAAACCAGAAAAAAAACTGGGATTGGATTTTAATTCGAATTGTTTAGGGTGCAAAGTTTTTACAGTGCGAAGTAGTTGTCACATCTCCCCGCCAATAGAGGGTGGTATATTCCATCATGACAGATTAAACAGTAAAGTAGAAGTTACAGAGGTCTCCTCATTCCTCATCCTTTTAAGGCCCCATGCCAACATAGTGGCAGCGGTGGGATTCGAACCCACGCCATCGTAATGACTGGTGACTTTTAAGGCCACATGCCAACATTAGTCTTACCCCAAGCCACGACACCGCATTTCAGCACAAAGTGCCTGGTGTGTGTGCCAAACACCCTGATCAGAACGATGTACATGTGCACAGCCTCCACGCCGTTCCACATGAGCGATACCAAGATGAAGTAGAGCCGTAGGATGTTGGCCATACGGCACCCGATGGTGGTATTGGAGAAGAGCGTCGACGCTAAGAGGATGATGATGAGGAGTATGATGGACACGCACATGTTGATTAAGATCAGGGTGGGTCTGCCCCGGCGGACTTTGCTGCGTTTCGAAAAGAAAAAGAAGATGATTTTTTAATATTCCGGACAAACTCATGGTGGCGCCCTATATTGTCCCGGCTTGGGATTATTACTAATTTTGTGCTTTGGAAGATCTTTACAACATTTTCTACAGTGGTTACGGCTAGATCACTGTATTTGCCTATTCTTCAAATTGTAGTTTGCCAACACCACAACAATGTAACAGCGCCACCAGGAGCCTTACATTTTTTTATTTGAAATAACATACAGGTCATAGGTCATCTTTGCCAGTGGAAAGGCTCAAAGTTCAGCCACAGCCACACAGTTGTTCAATTCAGACATAGCTGACAGAACTTTTTGGACGCAAAAGTGATATTACATCATAATTCTCTTCATTAGGGATCGAGGTTACTTACGGGAACACAGTGTACGTCATCAAGACGAGAACAAGGCTGACGAGGGAGATGTAATACCCAATATAACAGAGAGCCGCCAACGTCATGTAGTAAGGAAAACTCTGTAAACAATAATCGCCATAATCATTCAAAATTAATATAATCATAATAAATAGCATATTTGTAGAAACAAAAATGAAGATCTATTTTTCACTGCTGCGGCAACGTCAAGCAATTCATCGGTAATCGATAACAATACATTTGCATTAATAATATGAAATATTATTTATCAACCTCAAAACTTTCACTTTCCTCAAAACTTGGACGTACAATAAAACTTACCATAAATTCAAAGATGTCTTTTGGAACCTCCTGAGTTGTCTGTAACAAATACAGAAATCAAAATACTTCACGTTTAATGAAATAGTTTAATGAAAAAGTTTAAAACAGTTTAATACTGTAATGGTAATGTTGTGCAAGAACCATTTATACAACTTGTACGTAAAGTGTTCCCGTAAGCCGAATGCACATCGAAACCACACCCTGACAAAACAAAAATGTGAATTTAAGCAATTTTACCTGAGGTGGAACTGGTGTGGGTATAATATTCACGATTAGACCCAGAAGATCGAGGACTTTGCAGATACAATCCGTTTGCTTTGAGTCGGTGAAGTTCAGAGTGCAGGATGAAGAATCCCACTCTAAATCGACTGTAATGAGACAAACATGTAAATAAAATATATAACTATTAAACAAATGCATTTTCTCTCATTGTCATTATTTTGAATCCATAACAGTGTCCTCATTGAACATCAATCATTTGTCATTCCATGTATATACACTCATAATACACAACAGTGCTCGAAATTCTCATACCTTTTAAGACATACCATATGGCCATCGACGCCATATTGTACAACCATTGAAAACACGCGCGGAATTAATATATAATCATCACCTACAAAGGGATCAGACTTTTTCCCCACACAGCCTCGATTTGGTTACATTGCTTTGAATGGAAGACAACACAAAATGGCTGCCTCGGCGACTTACCTGTACGGAAACCTCCACGGATACCCTGGGTTTCGTTCCTGGAAAGACGGGCAGCTCCACACTGCAAGTCATCCCACGTAGACTGCGGACGGAATTCAAAGTAAAAAATAATAAAAACATTCCAATGTTTCATCGATGAAGTACTTTTAAAAATATTATGTTTTCGATGTTTGAAACTTTGCATGGTGTGGAAAGTAAGAAGAAACTATAACAAATAAAGTTGCGGTTACAACCAGGTTTAAATGTCTTTTGGGGGGAGTGTTGGCTCTGAAAAGAGACGATGTGGTCTAGACTGTTTGAACATACTCTCTGCTCGTCTTCGCATGCTTCTGAAGACGAGCAGAGTATACTGTTCGAAACGTCGAGACCTCACTTATCAGAGCCAACACTCCTCCCAAAAGAGATTTAAACACGGTTGTACCCGCAAGTTTACTATAGTTATAGTTACTTCTTATGCTTTCGAAAAATTACTTTTAAGAACCAACTTTTTCTCCCGCCAAATTACACCCCGCTATTCATTTATAACTCACTTTGAAAACAAGAGACTGACTAGTATACCTCATTGTGTTGAGAGTGGTAGAACGTAATCAAGAATGGCTCTTCCACCTGCTTGACTTCCACCCCATCTCTGTAGACCTTTGCGTACAGAAGTACGGTGTCCTCGAGAGGAATTCCACTCGTCAGGTCTCCCATGAAGAACTTGGTGTTGAAGTACACCGTGGCGGTGGTCCTGACAACCGGGATGGGGACGCTCATTGGCCTAATTTCGTCTGCGCCTTTGCCGTCCGGATCTCGAAGAAGACCTATATAAATGACGAAGGTTTATTCTATCAGACCCATTTTGCAAGACCTGCATTGGCTGACAGTGAAGAAGCGACTCGTCTACTAAACTCATGCTTCTAAACTGTCAAGGTTCTCAATTGACTCTCACCAAGTTATCTACCGGAACGTGATCTCATCTGCATCAAGGAATCTTCTCGTACCCTATATAAGATCAAACGCTGCTACCACCCAAGAAGGGGGAACCGTTAACACATGCGGCTATAGTGTTCATTCGCATACACAGCTCCGAACACACAACCGGCTCCCAACGCAATTTCAGGAATGCGAACTCACTAGATCTGTTCAAGAATTCACTAGTTAAAACCCATCTGCTTATAGCATGTGACTTTCAAACATTTCTCCTGCCAGTTGTTTCTCTTTATCTTGTGAAATGTTGTCATTCTGTTTTTTTGTATATAATGTTCATTAAATAAGTTGCATGCCTGTATAGCGCATTTGGATCTTGCGATGGACGGAAAACGGTTTTACAAGAATGATTTTTCATTTCATTTCATTTATTCTGGTTGTGAAGCCAAGGACTCTCAGAAAAGCGAACTTAATCACTGTAGTAGCCAAGAACCAAATAGAGAGAAGACAAAGAAGGAAGTTTCAGTTTTAGATGTGGGAGGAAACCCCAGAGAATTATTCCAGGGAAAACCCACGCAGTCAGGTAGGGACTGAAAACCAAATCCACATTTTGCCCCGGCGTGATTCGAACCGGGGTCCTAGAGGTGGAAGGTGAGGAAAAATACCACTACGCCAATCCGGCCACCGCTTGATTTATTATGCCTATTATTATTATTATCAAAATCTTAACCAAATTTTGTTTGCTATTTATCAAAAGATCGACATTGTGCCGAAGCTCATTAAAAGATTCGTTTTTACGTTAAACTCACCACTTAGCAAGTAGTACGGGAACCTAATCGTCGCCACTGTCTCAGCCTGGGACTCTGGCTTGAAGAAACTCAATTCAATCGGGAGCTGGAAGAAGTCTCGAGACGGCTCTTTAATGTCAATCATAATATTAGAGTAAGTGTGTTCCACACGTTTGCTGATGACGGGCAGTTTGACGTTGGCGGCGTAGATCTGGAGACTCCCTGCAATACTGTTGACGTCGACAACAAAAAAGTGGAGAATACCATAATGGGTGATTCACAATAGACCGTGCAAGTCTCGCGCTAATTCGACCATTTTTGGGACCACTTTAATTGGTCCCACGTAAATTGCTTTCAAGCGTGAAGGAAACAAACTTGCGCACTTTAACGGGTCCCAATTTGTTCGAATACGCGCGAGACTTAATTGCACGATCTTTAGAGTGCGTCATCAAGAGCCGTTTAAACTAACTCCTAAGTCTTCATGATCATTGGGTGGCTCGAACATCTGACTTCAAATTTCGAGGCTCGTGAATAATGCCAAAAAATCTGGCTATTAGGCCGTATCCGAAATGGCGGCTACAGCTAAGGCTACGATTATTATTACGACTGTTGCTAAGGATGTTGCTAAGGATGTCCTTTATACTTCAACGCATGATGACACGGAAATCTAGCCGTAGCCGTAGCTGTAGCCGCCAATTTGGACACGGCCTCATGTCCTGGTATAGTTACGTGCCAGATGTACCTTTGACCTTGGTTGGTAGTACTGTGTGTGTACTGTACACGCCAAAGGTACACACACAAGTAGTATCACTACCAGTCTGGTGTATGCGTCATTGCATGTATGTCTATCAAATAAAATATTTTATATTTAAGACCAGTGCCTGTCTAAGTTTATCCTTGTGGATATAGACAGGGCACCAGTCTAGAACTTCGGTCAAAGACAGTTTATTTTAACCCACCTGTAGGTGGCGCTCTGCAGAGTCTCCAGGACAACCTCGTCGATCTTCAGAATGTTGTCGGCCATCGCAACGAGCTCCTCGCCGACGTCACTTTTCAACTGATATACGTCATCAACACCGGAAGTGATGCAGAGATCGATGATGGACGCAGTCTGTTTGACGTCCTCCTTGGTCAGCTGGTCGGTGCGGGAGAGAAGTTCATTGGTCCGACGGAGCAGGACGATTATTGACGTCACGTTGACTTCTATATCATCAGCCTATCACAGCAAAGGATTTTAGTCAATATATGGATCACTGCATAGAGCAAAAGCAATCGTACAATGACCACTTTTACTAATAATCAACTACTCATATAGACAGCGGTCAAACCAGGGTATACACACAACTAAAAAAGAGCAATATTGGTGGTAGGGTTTCCGTTTCTGCCCACCACAACAACAACAACAACAACAACAACAACAACAACAACAACAACAACAACAACAACAACAACTACAACAACAACAACAACAGCAGCAGCAGCAGCAGCAACAACAACAACAACAACAACAACAACAGCAACAACTAAACATTTGCTCAACTAGAATGTTAGGCAGCACTTGACAAGGAAATAATTACTATCGGCACAACTTGAATTGAATATTTTATGTGGCACCTTTTTTTGCTTACAATATTTAATAGATAAGTATTGCACACTTCGTTGTAACCATACGGGGGATCGCTTACTCCCAAAATGGCTAGAGTTAGATTTATCACCGAGTGACGACGTCTGGTGATTTTGGGTGACAAGACGAGAGTTTCAAGACAAAATCTGAAAATGTTACCCTGTTCTTAAGCTCATCGATTAGATCAAGCAGAATGTCATCCAGTTCATTTGTTATCTCTGAATCCCATCGGCACAACGTTGTGTTGGTTTCACCCCAATATGATAACTCACTGCACGAGAACCTCGGTTTGGGCAGTAAATGTCTGCACTCCAGCGGCGGGTTACAGGAGCGGAAGGCTAGCCGGTAGTCGCTCCCGTTGTACGCTCGCCGGACGCCGTTGGGACACTGCGCACATGCGTAGTCTCCTGCCAGGGTGTTGTTCCATGTGAAGTTTCCTTTGAGGTCAGAGGTCGTGGATTCGAAGCAAACATCTAGGAGAAAAGTGAGGGGTGGCATATGTAGGGCATACAGAGAGGCATAATGTGAACAGACGTATGAAGCACAATTCCTCGTGATTGTGGCATCAGACGTATGAAGCCACAACCACGCACGTTTACATGGTTGTGGGAGGGAGGGGAGGGGATGTTCATCACCCTCACCCTCCCCACCCCCACAATCCTAACCCGAAACCCTACCCGTACCCCTAACCCTAACCCTAACCCGGCCTACCCCTAGCCCTACCCCTAGCCCTAATTCTATCCCTATCCCCTATCCTTCACCCAACCCCTCACCCTCACCCTCACCCCCTCCCCACCCTAACCCTCACTCTGACTGTCACGTGGTTGTGGCTCCATACGTCTGATGCCACAACCACGCAAACGTGCCGTGGTTATGGCTTCATACATGTGAAGCCACAACCACAGCCGTTGCAATGTGCGTGGTTGTGGCAAGGAATTGGGCTTCATACTTCTGATGCCACAACCATGCACAAACGTGCCGTGGTTGTGGCTTCATACATGTGAAGCCACAACCACAGCCGTTGCAATGTGCGTGGTTGTGGCAAGGAATTGGGCTTCATACGTCTGACGCCACAACCATGCACAAACGTGCCGTGGTTGTGGCTTCAATCAGCGGCGTAGCCACGGGTGGGCCGGGGGGGGCACGTGCCCCCCACAAATTTCCAGTGCCCCCCCCCCAGGTGCCCCCCATGAAAAATTTGCAATAGTGCCCACACAAAAAGAAAGTTAAAAGAATGAAAACAAAACATTACAAAACAAAATACATCTGCTATTTGTATAGGCCTTCATTTACAATAAAGTAAAACAAAACTTTATACGTATTGTTTAACTTATGCTGTGGGGATTGTCGCTATCATCACCGGAAGCGCGCGCGCCCACGTGTTCATCAATGCAATGCAGTGGAATGAACAGTTGGTGTGCTGCACGATACGCTGGTAAACGATAACCAACGGTTCACGTGTATAAACATAAGCCGTTGGTAATTGCCAGCGTTGCGCGCTGCAAACCATTGATTACCTACATGCTGGAGAGACCAAAAAGTCACTCAGTGCTACGCGCACGCGAAACGATGGTCCACATAAACCAATGTTTTGTACATGAACCGTTGGTTATCGTTACCAGCGATTACGGCGGTGGCCATATTGCTACCGGAAGGCGAGGATTCTGAAATACAGTGAGATTTTAACTTTTTTGAGGAGTGGATTTTCTGGACCCGCGCCGAGCTCACTGTGAGAACAAAAAACACGTAGAGAATAATTTTCGCGAGATCCGGTTTCAAAAGGGGAGAACTCCAGGTACATTTAAATGTGAAGCCGAAGGAAGGGCAACAAGTTTCTAATACTAATAGGATTTTGTACATGTCACTCGATGAGGTTTGTGGGGACGATAGCGGATCAAACCTCATAGTTCTAGGGCTAGGAGTACATGACCCCCACCACTGACACACCCATTCTCCCTGTGCCCCCCCCCACTTGGAAGCAATGCCCCCCACCTGTGCCCCTCCCCCCCCACCGAAAAATTCATAGCTACGCCGCTGGCTTCAATGTGAAGCCACAACCACAGCCGTTGCAATGTGCGTGGTTGTGGCAAGTAATTGGGCTTCATACATTGATGCCACAACCATGCGCAAACGTGCCGTGGTTGTGGCTTCATACATGTGAAGCCACAACCACAGCCGTTGCAATGTGCGCACGGCTGTTGCAATGTGCGTGGTTGTAGCAAGGAATTTGGCTTGATACGACTGATGCCACAACAAAACGTGAGGTGGTTGTGGCTTCATACATATGAAGCCACAACCACGGCCGTTGCAATGTGTATGGTTGTGGCAAGGAATTAGGCTTCATACGTCTGATGCAACAACCACGTAAACGTGCCGTGGTTGTGGCTTCATCCATATGAAGCTACAACCACGGCCGTTGCAATGTGCATGGTTGTGGCAATGAATTAGGCTTGATACGACTGATGCCACAACAAAACGTGCCGTGGTTGTGGCTTCATACATATGAAGCCACAACCACGGCCGTTGCAATGTGCAAGGTTGTGGCAAGGAATTGGGCTTCATACGTCTGATGCCACAACCACGCAAAACGTGCCGTGGTTGTGGCTTCATACATATGAAGCCACAACCACGGCCGTTGGCTTCATACGTCTGATGCCACAACCACGTAAAGGTGCCGTGGTTGTGGCTTCATACATAATGAATCCACAACCACAGCCGTTGCAATGTGCGTGGTTGTGACAAGGAATTGGACTTCATACGTCT
Organism: Plazaster borealis; assembly: GCA_021014325.1. Lineage (NCBI taxonomy): Eukaryota > Metazoa > Echinodermata > Asteroidea > Forcipulatida > Labidiasteridae > Plazaster > Plazaster borealis. The sequence continues at coordinate 11,923,763 of CM037467.1, forward strand.
GATGCCACAACCACGTAAAGGTGCCGTGGTTGTGGCTTCATACATATGAATCCACAACCACAGCCGTTGCAATGTGCGTGGTTGATACGCGCGAGACTTGCACACGCATGAAGCCGCAACCACGCACTTTTACGTGGTTGTGGTCATAAGGGTTCTTCCATGGTGAGAGGGAAGGGGAGGGGAGTGTTCATCACCCTCACCCTCCCCACCCCCACAATTGTCACTCCTAACCCTCACCCCTGGGCTTCATACGTCTGATGCCACAACCACGTAAACGTGACGTGGCTGTGGCTTCATCCATTAGAAGCTACAACCACGGCTGTTGCAATGTGCATGGTTGTGGCAAGGAATTGGGCTCCATACGTCTGATGCCACAACCACGTAAACGTGCCGTGGTTGTGGCTTCATCCATATGAAGCTACAACCACGTCCGTTGCAATGTGCATGGTTGTGGCAAGGAATTGGGCTCCATAAGAAGCCTAATTCCTTGCCACAACCACGCACATTGCAACGGCCGGGGTTGTGGGTTCATTATGTTTGAATCCACAACCACGCCACGTTTCCAGGCACATTTCAACGGCCGTGGTTGTGGCTTCACGGATGAAGCCACAACCACGGCACGTTAACGTGGTTGTGGCATCAGACGTATGAAGCCTAATGCCAACCACGTAAACGTGCCGTGGTTGTGGCTTCATCCAAATGAAGCCACAACCACGGCCGTTGCAATGTGCATGGTTGTGGCAAGGAATAAGGCTTCATACGTATGAAGCCACAACCACGACCGTTGCAATGTGCATGGTTGTGGCAAGGAATTAGGCTTCATACGTATGAAGCCTAATTCATTGCCACAACCATGCACATTGCAACGGCCGTGGTTGTAGCTTCATATGGATGAAGCCACAACCACGGCACGTTTACGTGGTTGTGGCATCAGGCGTATGAAGCCTAATTCCTTGCCACAACATGCACATTGCAACGGCCGTGGTTGTGGCTTCATTATGTATGAAGCCACAACCACGGCACGTTTCCATGCACATTGCAACGGCCGTGGTTGTGGCTTCATATGGATGAAGCCACAACCACGGCACATTTACGTGGTTGTGGCATCAGACGTATGAAGCCTAATGCCAACCACGTAAACGTGCCGTGGTTGTGGCTTAATACAAATGAATCCACAACCACGGCCGTTGCAAAGTGCAAGGTTGTGGGAAGGAAATTGGCGTAATAAGTAAGAAGCCACAACCACGGCCGGTGCAATGTGCTTGGTTGTGGCAAGGAATTAGGCTTTATACGTATGAAGCCACAACCACGGCCGTTGCAATGTGCATGGTTGTGGCAAGGAATTAGGCTTCATACGTATGAAGCCACAACCACGGCCGTTGCAATGTGCATGGTTGTGGCAAGGAATTAGGCTTCATACGTATGAAGCCTAATTCATTGCCACAACCTTGCACATTGCAACGGCCGTGGTTGTAGCTTCATATGGATGAAGCCACAACCACGGCACGTTTACGTGGTTGTGGCATCAGACGTATGAAGACTAATTCCTTGCCACAACCATGCACATTGAAACGGCCGTGGTTGTGGCTTCATTATGTATGAAGCCACAACCACGGCACGTAATGTGCAATGTGCATGGTTGTGGCAAGGAATTAGGCTTCATACGTATGAAGCCTAATTCATTGCCACAACCATGCACATTGCAACGACCGTGGTTGTAGCTTCATATGGATGAAGCCACAACCACGGCACGTTTACGTGGTTGTGGCATCAGACGTATGAAGACTAATTCCTAGCCACAACCATGCACATTGAAACGGCCGTGGTTGTGGCTTCATTATGTATGAAGCCACAACCACGGCACGTTTCCATGCACATTGCAACGGCCGTGGTTGTGGCTTCATATGTATGAAGCCACAACCACGGCATGTTTACGTGGTTGTGGCATCAGACGTATGAAGCCCAATTTCTTGCCACAACCACGCACACTGCAACGGCCGTGGTTGTGGCTTCATACGTATGAAACCTAATTCCTTGCCACAACCATGCACATTGCAACGGCCGTGGTTGTGGGCTTGGAATTAGGCTTCAGACGTATGAAGCCTAATTCCTTGCAAGAACCATGCACATTGCAACGGCCGTGGTTGTGGCTTCATATGTATGAAGCTACAACCCCCTCACGTTTTGTTGTGGCATCAGACGTGAAGCCCAATTCCTTGCCACAACCATGCACATTGCAACGGCCGTGGTTGTGGCTTCATTATGTATGAAGCCACAACCACGGCACGTTTCCATGCACATTGCAACGGCCGTGGTTGTGGCTTCATATGGATGAAGCCACAACCACGACACGTTTACGTGGTTGTGGCATCAGACGTATGAAGCCTAATGCCAACCACGTAAACGTGCCGTGGTTTTGGCTTCATCCAAATGAAGCCACAACCACGGCCGTTGCAATGTGCATGGTTGTGGCAAGGAATTAGGCTTCATACGTATGAAGCCACAACCACGGCCGTTGCAATGTGCATGGTTGTGGCAAGGAATTAGGCTTCATACGTATGAAGCCTAATTCATTGCCACAACCATGCACACTGCAACGGCCGTGGTTGTAGCGTCATATGGATGAAGCCACAACCACGGCACGTTTACGTGGTTGTGGTATCAGACGTATGAAGCCTAATTCCTTGCCACAACCATGTCCATTGCAACGGCCGTGGTTGTGGCTTCATATGTATGAAGCCACAACCACGGCATGTTTAGGTGGTTGTGGCATCACACGTATGAAGCCCAATTTCTTGTCACAGCCACGCACACTGCAACGGCCGTGGTTGTGGCTTCATACGTATGAAGCCTAATTCCTTGCCACAACCATGCACATTGCAACGGCCGTGGTTGTGGGCTTGCAATTAGGCTTCAGACGTATGAAGCCTAATTCCTTGCCACAACCATGCACATTGCAACGGCCGTGGTTGTGGCTTCATTATGTATAAAGCCACAACCACGGCACGTTTCTACGCACATTGCAACGGCCGTGGTTGTAGCTTCATATGGATGAAGCCACAACCACGGCACGTTTACGTGGTTGTGGCATCAGACGTATGAAGACTAATTCCTTGCCACAACCATGCACATTGAAACGGCCGTGGTTGTGGCTGCATTATGTATGAAGCCACAACCACGGCCGTTGCAGTGTGTGTGGTTGTGGCAAGGAATTGGGCTTCATACATCTGATGCCACAACCACGTAAACGTGCCGTGGTTGTGGCTTCATCTATATGAAGCCACAACCACGGCCTTTGCAATGTGCATGGTTGTGGCAAGAATTGGGCTTCATAAGAAGCCTAATTCCTTGCCACAACCACGCACATTGCAACGGCCGTGGTTGTGGCTTCATTATGTATGAATCCACAACCACGGCACGTTTCCATGCACATTGCAACGGCCGTGGTTGTGGCTTCATATGGATGAAGCCACAACCACGGCACGTTTACGTGGTTGTGGCATCAGGCGTATGAAGCCTAATTCCTTGACAACCATGCACATTGCAACGGCAGTGGTTGTGGCTTCATAAATTATGTATGAAGCTACAACCACCTCACGTTTTGTTGTGGCATCAGACGTATGAAGCCCAATTCCTTGCCACAACCATGCACATTGCAACGGCCGTGGTTGTGGCTACGGCACGTTTCCATGCACATTGCAACGGCCGTGGTTGTGGCTTCATATGTATGAAGCCACAACCACGGCATGTTTACGTGGTTGTGGCATCAGACGTATGAAGCCCATTTTCTTGCCACAACCACGCACACTGCAACGGCCGTGGTTGTGGCTTCATACGTATGAAACCTAATTCCTTGCCACAACCATGCACATTGCAACGGCCGTGGTTGTGGGTTTGGAATTAGGCTTCAGACGTATGAAGCCTAATTCCTTGCCACAACCATGCACATTGCAACGGCCGTGGTTGTGGCTTCATATGTATGAAGCTACAACCACCTCACGTTTTGTTGTGGCATCAGACGTATGAAGCCCAATTCCTTGCCACAACCATGCACATTGCAACGGCCGTGGTTGTGGCTTCATTATGTATGCAGCCACAACCACGGCACGTTTCCATGCACATTGCAACGGCCGTGCCACGGCGCGTTTTAATACGTGGTTGTGGCATCAGACGTATGAAGCCTAATGCCACAACCACGTAAACGTGCCGTAGTTGTGGCTTCATACATAATGAAGCCACAACCACGGCCGTTGCAATGTGCATGGTTTCCTTGCCTGATGCCACAACCATGCACAAACGTGCCGTGGTTGTGGCTTCATACATGTGAAGCCACAACCACAGCCGTTGCAATGTGCGTGGTTGTGGCAAGGAATTGGGCTTCAAACGTCTGATGCCACAACCACGCAAACGTGCCGTGGTTGTGGCTTCATACGTGTGAAGCCACAGCCGTTGCAATATGCGTGGTTGTGGCAAGGAATTGGGCTTCATACATCTGATGCCACAACCATGCGCAAACGTGCCGTGGTTGTGGCTTCATACATGTGAAGCCACAACCACAGCCGTTGCAATGTGCGTGGTTGTGGCAAGGCATTGGGCTTCATATGGATGATGCCACAACCACGCAAACGTGCCGTGGTTGTGGCTTCATACGTGTGAAGCCACAGCCGTTGCAATGTGCGTGGTTGTGGCAAGGAATTGGGCTTCATACGTCTGACGCCACAACCACGCAAACGTGCCGTGGTTGTGGCTTCACACGTGTGAAGCCACAACCGTTTCAATGTGCGTGGTTGTGGCAAGGAATTGGGCTTCATACATCTGATGCCACAACAACCACGTAAACGTGCCGTGGTTGTGGCTTCATACATTATAAAGCCACGACCACAGCCGTTGCAATGTGCGTGGTTGTGGCAAAGTCCCGTAACGAATGTGTACGTTTTCAAATTATTTTACTGACGGAGCCCAAGCCGGGATCTTAACCGAACTCGTGGTTTCAAAAAGGGCCATAGGTGAGCCAAGGAGGTAACAATAATAGCTGTTTGCAGAAAGCAGAATACACACTAAATCCTTTTGCAAATTTCTTATCACGCAGCAGAGGATTATTATAGTTGAACCGAAGCAAAACAAAATTCAAACATTCCCACCATCTTCTGGTTCATGTTATAGTTACAACACAGAACAATACAGTAGTTTAAAACGTGCGTGCAAATTGCAGTGGGCGCCGTGGCGTAACAATTTGGCCCCGTTCCAAAAACACAATTTATTTTATAATTACTGAGGGGTAAATACCATGATGTCACCCCTTATCATAAACAATCCCCCCCCCCTCTCCGCCCAAACAGTCCCCCGCGCTCTGCGATTGTTGACATAAACAGACAAGATTGCGATTAATCTAGTCAATGATTAACGGGGATTATTCAAAAGATCAGATCAACCGTTTTGATAATGACGTGGATTTCGGAGGCTGCCATTTTTGTTGCTTGTGAGGCAATACCTGACAAATATGATTAACGAAACAGTGGCTATGGCTACGGCTACAGATATGGTTGTGGCTTTGGCTGAAGCTAGATCGGTGCATCTCAATCACACATTATTTTCAGAAAATCTGCACAGATGCTGAAACGATTTCTCACAATCTGGGCCTATAATGTATAAAATAATCAGGGAAAACCCACGCAATCACAGAGAGGGACTGAAAACCCAATCAACAAACGACGCTCTGTATTTGAGGTGGGATTCGAACCGGGGTCCACAAAGGTGAAAGGCAGGGAATATACCACTATAAAGCCAACATGCATGGTCCCCTCTCTTTGTATCTGTTTTCCACTGTAAAACTGCAACGGTGAACTTGAGATTGAAAACAATGAAGAACAAAGTTAAAGGCACTGAACACGTTTGGTAATTGTCAAAGACCAGTGTTCTCACTTGGTGTATCCCAACATATGTATAAAATAACAAGCCTGTGGAAATTTGGGCTCAATTGCTCATCGAAGTTGCAAGAAAATGATGAAAGAAAAAACACCCTTGTTGTACAATGTGTGCTTTCAGATAGGAATAAAAACTTCTTGCAAGAAGTTTTTATTATTTTAGTGAGAATTTACCTCTTTCTCAAAAACTACGTTACTTCAGAGGGAGTCGTTTCGTGCAATGTTTTATACTATCAACAGCTCTCCGTTGCTTGTTATACGAGTAAGTTTTTGTGCTTATATTTGTTTTGAGTCATTACCAAACGTGTACGATACCTTTAAGAAGCTGTTTCGTCTTCCTTACCTTTTCGGCACACAAGGGGTAACCCTTCGTTCTCTTCCCGGACCTTCGCAATTTCCTCCGCGGGTGCGATTGTCGGCAGATCGAACTCCAGGCTGGAGTTCCACGGCAGGGGGAATGAGATATTCAACCCGGCCAGGATGTCACCGATGTCATTATGTCTCAAGTCTACCGGGAACAGTGTGGCTATCTCCATGGAATCTGTTTTGTTTCTCGGGAAGGTTTGAGCCCCTTCGACGGCAGACTGCGAGATCGAAGACACGGTACGTGCAAACAACACAACCAGGACTAATGTTATTTGAAATATTCCAGACATGTTTAATTGTTTGGGAAGGCTCCAGCGGGTTTACTTCGAAATAGATGATCGTTGTGCGTATTGAAGACTACGGTCTCCAGAAACGAAAAGAAATTTGAGACGTTTTGTTGTTCACTTTCGAAACAAATCAAAACACTACTATATGCGTCTCAAATAACTCCATAAATCTTGTTGTTTTTATTGTCAGGTCTCATCGATACACGATAACAAAGTAAAGTAAAGTTACTTCCACGCAAGTTAACATACGCCAAACTATAAATACTCAATCGCTTTGAATTTTGACACAATATGAAGAGAAGTTAAAATTCCAATTGCAAGTTTCAACAAATGATGATCAAGCCGCAGTTATGTCTTTCGTAATGACGACAGTTTTTTATGGCAATTTTCCTACGGGAGGCTCGTCCAATGCAAATTCCACCAGGAGTGCCTTGTCTCTCTAGAAGAACTAGCAGGTATCACCTCATAACGAACCAATTGCATATGGGTGTTGTGGCGTAACTCACAACGCGTAACGCCCCGAACCGTTCACAGTGCTCGCCTCGCAACCGAATCATGAACTTAATATTCCACAAAGGCGAACGTTTATCAAATTTTATGCAAAGGTGTTGTACGATCCTGAAAATTGTATTTTAGTCCGGCTTTTCGCTTCCAAATTGTTGACCAAACCAGCTACGTCGATTCAGCGCACTACGAAGTGGACTTTAGTGAGAACTCAATGACGACTAAACGGGTCTACGTTACGTACGCTACGTTACGTACGAGTGCAGTTCTAAGTGGCGTATACTGGTCAATACAACGCATGGGTTTCAACATAAACCATTTTTCCCAATCTTCTCATCGCGGTTTGTGGTGTTAACCCTCTATCCCACGGCAATCTAGCCACAGAATCAGGACGTTTGAATAAAGGATTAATGTTATCATAATTCCCTTTAATCGCGGACTACTTCGTAGCAAAGTCGAGATTAAATGTCTTTTTTTAGCCACACTAATATTATCTCCATTTGCTTTACCTTCCCCAAAAACAATAAAATAATACTTTGCTTAGTATTTGTTCCCATCAGTAAACACCAAGCGGCTTTCCGGCCTGATTGAGATGATTGAGTAAAACATGCATGGCTTGTCACATGTAAAGACGCGAACCCCCAGGGCTTGAGTAGCCTTATGTCAAGGCCTATGTGGCTGGAACCAGAGGCGACTGGGACCATAGAACACATGCTTCGCCGCTACATAACTATAAGGCCTTGGCGAAAGGCTAGGGCTTGAACCGAGTAGGATGGTTCTTTCCTCCATGCTTGAACTACTCGCTGGACCCACTGGCCAGAGTTCAGTGATTTTAATATACCATGCCCAATATGGGGCAGAGGGTATCCCCCCAATGTTCCCATACTTGAACGCACTATTTTCCTCTTATACAGTACCCCTCCCCCTGAAATCCTCTAAAGAATTCCTAAGATTCCAAGCACACAATGAAGACACAATAGAAGGGGGTGCCACCATGCCCCATATCGAGCACCAATGGATTTTAACACTGATCACCAAGTCTAGCAGAAGAGTGTCTTTCCATATACATGTATTAACATTTTTTTTACATTACTAATTTTAACACTGACTTTTTAATATTGACTCCATCCAAAACCTCTGGACATGTTGAAGGGACATTGAGAAAAAGAAAGAAAGATTATGACTTATTACAAGTCCCGTTTATGACTTTTATCTCATGAGATGACTTAGTACAAGTCATAATTATGCTTTCATATTTATGAACTTTAGCATAAGTCATAATAATGACTTCTATAATGTCAAAATTATGAGATGTAAAAGTCATAATTATGACTTTCTTTTTTCTCTCAGAATGTACCTTCAACTCTTCATGAAAAAAACCTCCTTGGCAAGTTGCGGTAAAAAGAACAATATTGAAGAAACAAAGGTGATAAAACAGAAAGAATAAAAACAAGTCATGGTCTTGTAAAAATTTATTTCGGTCCCGTGAAACTTCTGACCAACAAGACTTTTGGTCTCGTGAAGATTTTGAGCCCTGTAATAATTTCAGTCCCTATAAATAGACCCCCCAACCCCTTTAACCCTGTTCTTGAAGAACGAACAAAGATTTTTACTGTCTTTAAAATCGTACGTGCATCTCCACAGATCACACTTATACTACAAATACAAGCAAACAAACACAACAAAAATAGTTCATTGTTGATAGGAAAAAGCTATTTTATTCATCCAGTTGTGTATAATAAATGCATAAAATTACAGCATCATGGTATATTTAGATCAAGCCCCCAAAGAGCTTTTGGCTACGGCTCCGACCGCCATTTTGAACCAAGAGCCAGCCACACACTGGCTCAAATTATCACACTGGGTCCTACATCACCGAACTTAGAGCCTGCATGAGATAAAGCCGCAATATCGAAAATGCCCGTCATCCGACTATTGTTTGTTTTTTAAATCATGTGTCTATGACCAACTCAATACAGGCTAAGCACAAACAAAATTTTGCTTACCGAAAACAGGTTACCAGTTACAATACTATGTAAATACCAATTGATTATAGCAGGTTCCCTGCTGATTTGAAACCAGTAAGTAAATCTACTCAGCATGTTTCTTCTCTGAAAAACCAAAAACCAAAACACTGCTCCGTGTAAACTGGACCGAGGTTTGTACCAATCAAATCCAAGATGTGCAATTTAATTCGTACAAATAAATAATAAATATATTTAAATCTTACTTTTGACAAAAAAAAATACAAACAAAAAACAAGGAGTATATATAACTCCAGAAAAAACATGGCTGCCAGATTTGATTCATTTTGTGTCCAGCATTAATGTCACTGTTAATGTAAGCACAATGTGAACAGGGCCCAATCATAAAGATGTTGAGCACACATAAAAATTGCTTAGCACATAAAAAAGTGGCTTAGAAGGAACTGTTTACCAGCCAAGATAGTATGTTCTGTAAATTGATTGTGACTGGTTCTCTGTTGATTTTTGCTTAGCGGAGAAATTCGCTAAGCACCATTAATTATGAAATTGGGCCCACAGTTAATATTCGGATTATCGCCAATCAGTATTAAGCCTAACCAGTTCAGTTTTAAAACAGTATGTTGGACGCAAAATGGCGACCAAAATATCAAGTCATCCCTTTTATAAGTCCAAGTTGCACATGAATGTGTCTAATAAAAAATATACATTAAAGTAATTCCATAATTAATTGTTATCCACTTTCCTACATTTTGAGTCGAACCTTTCCCCACAATGTTCATGTCGGTGTGGCAGAAGATTCTGTCCCCATTACTGTGTTGATGTTACGTCTGATGATAGCGCCCTCTTTTGAATCAACTTCCTTCAGCACATGTTAGTACCGCGCCGTATGGGAACACAGGTGGACAAAGTCCCCTATGACCCGCATATGGAGCAATGCTAGCGCACACAAATAACGGTATAACGTAAAACACATTGTGGGCAATATAGAAATTTCAACTTGGATAGCAACAATATACCATCCATATATTATAAATTTAATGATTACTTATTACTGCTGGTTAATTTCTATAATTATTGATAAATTATTAGAAAATTCCACACAGTGGTTTTTCATATAAAAATCTCAAATCTAAGCGGGCTTTTTACCTCAGACAAAATGTCTTCAACGTCGACGAAAAACCTTTTTTAAATATATATAGTTCTGCAATCAAAAACAGTGGGTTGATTTGTAGAAATCTGTGACGAAATGATGAAGAAAATGTTCAGTTTTAGACGAAGAGACACAAACCCCAGACGGGAACCCCACCCCCCCCCCAAATAACGGTACCACCTTGCGACTTACACAATTTCATAATATGCAACATATTATGGCTCAAGTCTAAGGCGGGATTCGAACCAGCGTCAACAGACGGTGAAAGATAGGGAATACTACTGTATCTGATTTTTCTAAAGCTTAGTTTTGACAAAAACCTATACATTTTACTTCCAAGTCCTTGTTGTTTTTAAATACTTATTTCAACATGCACTGAATAAAATGAATAGAGGGGAATACTATAAAGGGTAACAAAATCATCTTACACTTTAAAATATTATATTTACAGTGTTAATTATTGTCTTTCCTTGAACAGGCCTGGAATTGGAGGCCAAATAGGCCATGGCCTCTGTTGCCCCATGTCGTGGTCTTGGTGCCCCCTTCAAAAGTTTCCCATAGACTTTCAGATTTTCCAATGGAAGTGCCCTTTGCAAAATGAAAATGGCCTTGCCCTCTCAAAGATGAAATTCCAGGCCTACTAAAAGAAAGAAAAAAATAATAATAATGGTTTTAAATTGGACACAATAAGTACCTACTTGTTACATTTTACATTAATAACAGGTAACCAAATTAAACATGAATGTTGACCATAAACTTACATGAGAAAGAAATACATTCAAACGAGACAAAGAAATTAGCTGTTGTCCTTTTACATTACCAAGTAACAACAATAATTCCTGAATAAATATAAAACAAGCTTTGCAATTTTTTTTTTTTACAAGAACAAACCGAGCAACATCAAACTTTGTAAAGCATCTTCTGGCGAAGCGAAACAAACAAACAAGTTTCGTCAAAGATCATATGAAAGATGCCTGTAAAAAAACAACATCAGACGATGTATCTTTTACAACCTGTAAAATAATAACTTCGGACTATATCTTTTACACACAAACTAACAAGTCTATCTGTTCACAGGGGAAAAAATGTTAGGCACACTGAGTTAAGAAATAACGTTTAAATGTTTCCATTGTTTTGATCTGTCGAAAAAGAAGTTTACATTTACAATAGATATCAAATAACTACCCATGTGACATTGGGAGGTGTAAAACGACAAGTACAGTTATTCATAGAAAATTATTTGTTTCTGTTTTGATCTTGTAGAAAATGCTTTAAACAAAAATATTACATGCAGATCTAGTTAAGTTACAACGCTGAAGAATAGAACTCCGGCGATAGCCAATGTCAAAGCTACAATTCGGACACGGCCCTATACTCTATCTAGTGTATAGCCAACCAAGCCAACAACCACAGCCAAGTCCAAGGGCTCCAAATACCAACTGGACCAAATGGCCAGTGGCCAGAGTCTAGCTATTATTAGCATTGCGCCAACAAACCCCCCAATGGAACAAGTCCTGTAGTCTAATGTTTTCACCAAACGCATATTTTTTGAAGATTTACCAAATGTAAACTGTTTTACTTCCAAACCTCCTCAAACACATCCAGGAAGTAGGGGGGGAAAAAAGAAGGAAATATTCAAGGTCTGGTAAATAAATAAATGTTTTGAGCTAAAAGAGTTGTGGACTAGGGAAGCCCTGTAAACCCTGTAAACGCCACTGACTTTGGAAATAGCCTAGTCACAGAGTTGAATGAACAACACACTTCTAGAAATCTATATGCTAACTGTACATCTTCTTTGATACTGCAAATATTATGCATGCTGTATTTCTGTTCAGAGCAAAAGAAATTCGGGTCTGGGTACAATTTCGACGAAAAGTGGGAAACTGTTTAAGACGCTGCCGTACCTAGTTTGCGATCTGTGGCTGGCCGTTGACGTATTTTGATGTGATCATGCCGTTTTCTTCGTTGATGACTGTTTCTTGTCCGTTTTCTCTAATCCTGAAAAGGAGAGGTCAAATAATTGTATGTGAGTTCAGAAATCCTTGTGACTTCAGAAAACCAGATGGGAACCTAAAGTTCCCTAGAATGTGAACTGTCTACAAAAAAGCGAGCCAAATTTTCCTGACGATCACTAGAGCAGACTAATCAAAGCGTTGAGACCAATAACTACTCACTCCGCAGCAGTGCAAAAAATTATGATCCATTATGGAAATTAGTAGTCCAAGCCGATTTTCCAACCAACCCCGAGGTAGTACTTAACAAGCATAGAAAATTCTTTCCAGAACTAACAAGTGCCCTTGAACTCCTAAATCTACGCCGCGGTAGTAAAATAACAGCAAGACAAGTTCTTACAAGAAGAAAAAAATCTACACAGCAAAGTAGATATACATTTATCACATGGTGTTACCGAAACCAAATAAATATTGATACCTCACCATGCAATGCCTTGAAAACCTCAAAGCCTAATTTTGTTCACTTTCGCAACCACGAAATTGGCCCAATTGGATTTTATGGAAGCCCAGTACAGAAAGCATGATTTTAAATTTCCTCTTTAAAAGAACCGCAGCAGTAGCCGAAGCTTGGTTTCGAAAAAGAAACCCAAGACATCCCATTCGACTATAAATTGCTGTACTGTTTTTTTCATGAGGGGGAACAAAATTGAATAAACTTACTTTGTCGTTTTTATCCTCTTGCCGTTGACAATTTTTGTTGACGTTGAGACACTTCGTACGTTGGACGGGCCACCTCCAAAAGATGACGAAGATGAAAATGATGCGAACCTGAGGTGGATAAGAGGGCAAGTAGATTCAAGCTCCTTATAATTATGTTTCACCGAACTAGCCAGTAGGGCCCAATTTCATAGAGCTGCTCAAGCAGAAAACATTGCTTAATAATTTGTCTGATAAGCACAAGGGAGCAGGAAACCAGTCATAAATTGTACATGTGACATTGTAATTTTGCTGGTAACCTTATTCTGGTAAGAATATCTATTTTGTGCTTAGCTATGTTTCGTGCTTAAGCAGCTGTATGAAAATTGTGCCCAGGTCTTTTCAGCTTTACACCCGTCTAGCAGGCATAAATTTAACCTAGCCCCTATGGTAATTGTGTGATATTTACTAAGCTTAATATTTACAAGTACACGGTAATATAAACACGTTTTATAGGCAGGTTGCTTGTTTTTTGTTTTGTTACCAAGACTAAAAGGACTTATTGATTAGTATGTTAGGCTAGTGACTAAATCATGTCTGGGTTTACCCTCTCATTATTTTTGCATTTCATTTAATTTATTTTGGTTGTGAAACCAAGGATTCTCAGAAAAGTGAAATTAATCACTGTACTAGCCAAGAACCCAATGGAGAGAAGACAAGGAAGGAAGTTTCAGTTTTTAGATGTAGGAGGGAAAACCCCAGAGAATTATTCCAGGGAAACCCACGCAATCAGGTAGGGACTGCAAATCCAATCCACATAGTGATTCCGGCGTGCTTCGAACTGGGGTCCTAGAGGTGGAAGGTGAGGAAAGATACCTCTACACCAACCCGACCTACCAAAGGCAGGCAGGCCTGATGCTTCAGTGTTGTACGGGCAGACAGTTTTTCACCGATAAAGAACATTTTCTCTGAGGAAAACGTGAAAATCTGACTGGAGCACTTCAAGGGGCACCGAGGCAATGACCAGGGGGGCATGGAGGCAATTTCCTCCATGAAGCATCAGGCCTGCAAAGTGACCAGGCAGTTTGGCCCTTTCACCAGTCAACCAGCATTCTTCCCCCATGGTCCAAATCATCATATAAATGTCACTCAGATTTCCATGGTTGACGGAATTGTTATAACGTAATAACTACAACGAGACGTTGTGCAGTGATAAAAGACTGAACTCTCTATAGTGCAGGAGGTGCATTTTATAAAAACTGATGACACAGACAATTCTTAAGGCCCTGGGCCCAAGTTCATAGAGCTGCTCAAGCACACATTACTCCGCTTACCACGAAAAGATTACCAGCCAATAATATTAGGTACATGTACAGCATGTATACAATGTGGTAGGACCCAAAGCAGGATTCAAACCCAATACCACCAAGTGTAAGGCAAGTAAAGCCCCCTACACTAAGATCATCCCCCAACCTTAATGCCTTCAAAAGAGTCAGATTAAAATTTTAAAAAGGGGTAATTCCTTTTCCAATGGAGATCAAAACGCCATTATTAAAATCCATACTTTATTTCATCGGAATGTTGAAATAATTTACAAATAACCATCTTACCCTGGTGATGCACCAAAACTACCGAAATCGCTGAACCCATCGTCAAAACTGGAGGTGAAGAAGTTACTGTGGGGACAAGCAGGGTGTGGGTTTGGTTATTGCATGCAAGACGGACAAGTCATTTCTCATCATGCATCAAGAGAAACAAGAGTCAAAAGGTCAAGGGTCAAATTGTACGGGAGGGGTGGAGAATGTTGGGCCGAATTTGCATCATTCATTGCAAATTTCAAAACCAAAGGCTTTGGCTACAACTATGGTCAGGCACATAGGGAGCTGAAAATCATTGGTTAGGCCCATCTCAGAAGTGGCTACAGGACCCCTTCCCATAGTAAACGCATTTCTCCATGGTAAATGCATCTCAAACCCATTACCTGGAGGCACAAGCCTCCTCTTTAATCGTATCGGTCGTTATTCGCACGTATCGGCCCACAATTCACTTGTATCAGCTCGATACACTAACTTGTACATGGGGAGCAAACTAACGACCTTAATCAGGGGTCAAGTTCGAGCAAGAACCAATGGTTAACTAGTGGTTGTTTAGTGACATACATGTACGTAGGGCATGCACACAGAATTTGAAGTACGAACGACTCTTGTCATGTTATGTCAACGCGACCAGCTCAACGTGCGTTATCATGTTCTGATAAGTGGTCTACCCTGCAATGTGCTATGAAAACGGCTATTGATAAACCAGCGATGCAACCATGCCCAGTAGGCTGGTTCCAAATAGTCGACTAGGGTAGTCCAACTATCATTGAATAGACAGAGTTCGGGCTAATGTAGTTGAACTATGGTCAACAATAGTCCTTGCGCGAACTTGGCCAGGGTACAGCCATCTTGGATTTTTCTTTTCATAATAATGCATTCAAATAGAGGCTAGAAGGGGAAAAATGGTCCGGCACCTTGTATGTAAAATTACAATCAGCCTTTTAAGATTGTTACTAAGGGAATCTGACAATTGTGCTGGCAGTGTGGTATAAATTTCCTCACGAGTAAGGATTAATGCTGGCCAAAATACAGTTTAAATTCTCAATAAACACGATTAATACCAGCCTCCTGCAAATGTTTATGGAAACCAAGGTTAGGCTTCCCGGTAAAAACAAAACAACAACAAAAGTACCAAGAAGTTATGAATGAAGAAGTGAAGTGTGCATGTGGTCAATAATGAAGATTTGTTAATTCACTACATTGTGAACATGCGTTGTTAGCCTGGGTTAGCGAACACATAAGTTCTTTCGAAATTGTACGTACAGTACCCAACTGATCACATTGGCAAAACTGCTTGCTGGTGTGCTTCCTAATGCTGGTTAAGCTGCAGCTACCAATGCATTTACTTTCCTTGAATCAAGATAAGGCAGAGTATTCCTAATGCTGGCAAAGCTGCAGCTGCTGATGTGCTTACTCTCTTTGAATAAAGATAAGGTATGGAATTCCTAATGCTGGTTAAGCTGCAGCTACCAATGCACTTACTCTCCTTGAATCAACATAAGGTGGAGTATTCCTAATGCTGGCAAAGCTGCAGCTACTGATGTGCTTACTCTCTCTGAACAAAGATAAGGTATGACATTCCTAATTCTGGTTAAGCTGCAGCTACCAATGCACTTACTCTCCTTGAAATCAGAATAAGGTAGAGTATTCCTAATGCTGGCAAAGCTGCAGCTACCAACAAGCGAAGGTACAGTATTGGTAATGCTGGCAAAGCTGCAGCTACCGATGTGGTTTCTCTTTTTGACTTATGATAAGGTATGGCATTCCTATTGCTGACAAAGCTGCAGCTACCAAAGTGTTTACTCTCTTTGAATCAAGATAAGGTAGAGTATGTTGGCAAAGCTGATACTACTGTCGTGCGTTCTGACTTTGAATCAGGACAAGATTTGGTGCTGGTAATGTTGCCAAAGGGGTTTTCATTTTCCTAAAGAAATCAAATTTGGTGCAGCATCTTGTAGCAAATTTGGTCAATAGTTAGTTCAAAATGCATTGCAAACCGGACACTGGTTGAACATAAAAACTATTGTAACTATTCTAACGCTACGGTTGTACTCTTCAAAATCCTCCAAAAAGGATGAGAGGTTAAAATCTGGGATGTGCCTCCAATTTTAATATTGTACACCTGCATTTCCATTGAGTTCTTTGATACAGTGCACACTTTGTGCCTGCCAACATTTGACCCCAGGTCTACATGTAGTTTTATGAATCCCATTATCAATGCACAGGCAAGGTGTTCGTTTGCACGTCTTACCCGCGGGGCTGAAAGAAACTCCATGGATCACCAAACGGGTTGAAGAAACTTGTCGTGGCGAGAGGACTGAAGAGGTGAAAAGGAGTGAATGGAGTGGAGGGAAAATACAGAGAAATAGGTGGAAAGGACAAGTGGAAATATTACCCAAACGAGGGATGCCGTAACTAGTGCACTCGTCAGTTTTTATGACTTTAGTTTACCTTGTATACATTACATGTACACTTTTGTTCCTTGTAGACATTACATGTACACTTTTGTTCCTTGTAGACATTACATGTACACTTTTGTTCCTTGTAGATTTTGTGACATTGTGGTCGAATAGAACATCAATAATATTAAACAAACACCAACATTTCGCACTGATTTTCAGTTCTGGGGCAGTGTCTCAAAAAGTGTCAACGAGATAGCGTCTTGAAAATTAATGATGAAATGGATTGATGTAGAGACAAACCATGTTTAGGAACGTCAACCTTCAGCCAATGACATCAAATGATTGTTCATGTTAAAAATAGATTTTGATCAGGAGTGAAAAATCCACAGAGCTAATTTATGGGTCAACTTCAGCATGTGAAATGGCAGCAACTCGTTAAAAGAGGGGCTCCAAAGTCAAATGCACTCATTTTCCAATAAATATAGAGCCTCATGAAAGTTGGGTTCAAATTACAAAATCTCTGTACGAAAATGTACAGACCGTATATTTGAAATGTGACGTCACTGAACGGTTTTATTTAAGGGGTGGATTTTGAAAAAAATTGCACTTGAGGGGTATCAGACGCAGTGGCATTTTACACCCTTTCACCGTGAGGTTAGAGACTTGTAGTTTAAATATAAAAAAAAATCAAAAGGACTCTATCTATCTAATTTGACCTTTGAGCCCCTCCGGAAATTCGCAAGAAAATTTATCTGAGACTAAAAAAAGGCAAGACTATTAAAGCTCTTTTCTTTGTAAGTTTTAAGTTTGATCTTCTCTCGGTATTAAAGATGGATTAGTACAAGTTTTCAGAGTTATATTGGATTTGATTGAATGGATCATGAAGTTGGTGTGAAATAAAACATCATGAGAAATGATAATGTGAATTAATCGGTTAAAAGCTGATTTGAAGGAATTATTTATCAAAAAGGATCAAAGTGAAGAAAATGTTGTAGAGGTTTCAAGCTAACAATTTAAAACTTGTTTAAAAAGCAGCTGTAAGAAAAAACAAGTTGCTTGAAAAAGATTTATCAAGCTTGTCCAAAAATGCCAACATAAGAGCAGACTCTAGTATACAAATCCTGATATAATTTGGGAGATCATATTTTAAATTTTTTTTCTTGTACTTGAATTCAAGATTCTACTCTTGTAAATTAGAAACCAGTTCCCGCTCACCATTTAACAGAAAATGTTATTTCAATTTTTTTGGGCGATTTGGAAACACTTGGTGGCAGCAGACAGGTACCAATTTACCAGAGCTGCGTATTTATAGAGTTGCGACATAGAGGGAACAGCTTTCTGTTGGTGGATGCCATTTTCGGTCCAAATGCAGCACAACCAAACAAGTAGTCTAGTATGACACAACCTCGTCCCCAAGGTGTGTCGAGCAGTACGAGGTTGACCGCTCTCTCACCCTGGTATTGGATCATATGCATATCCAAAACTTTTGGATACATATGCAAATTAGAATAGTCTGGCTGTGAACATGGTGAATACTGAATGAGTACAACTTTGTTTACTTTTGTACACCAGTCGTTGTCCAATCAGGGTCCAAGTAAAGAGTTTCCCTCCCAGGGTTTATTATTGTAAACATGGTTGGAAATAAAGTAAACCATGGGGATGAGGTTGAGTCTGGCACCCTTTGTGCGCACATGCGGGGCTGTTTTTTGGACCGAAAATTGCTTTTTATCGCAAGTTGTCGCAACTCTCTTTATACACAGCTCTGCTGTATGCATGTATGTGACTGATAATGTTCCATTGCTGACAATATTAAATGATTGTGCACATTTCTTTCTTCTAAAAACAACATATGCCACCAAAATGTCCCCAAAACTCTCCAGTTTTTCACCAAGTGGCGAGTAATTACTAATCCCAGAAGCAAAACTGATAAACGATTTTGTTGCCTGGCTGAAAACAGAGGAAAACTTTATCTGCTGCTTATGTGTTCTATGCAAAAAGAACTTTGCGCTGCTGCGATAAAAAAAACATGAAGAGAAGAGAAGGTATGTAGCCGAAGGAACGCTGTTGATCTGAGTCAACTGTCGTCCGAGGACACTTACCCATGGCCTGGAAAACCAGATCTTCCGAACGAGTCCTGGAAGAGCGTTCCATGACCCTGTGCATGCGGATGACCCATTCTTGAATCTGTGGCAACAAGATTTACATAAAAGTTAAAATTAGTTCATCATAAAGAAACTCAACACAACAAGACTGCAGAAAATTTGTTTTGAATGAACATAGTAGAATCTGTAACATATATTTTGTCAGGAATTGTTACATTTATAAGCCTAGATTTAAATATTTCGAAGCAAAGCAAGTTTTTAAACTTTCAATGTTACCTTATTGGAACCTTTATTAAAGCTTCTTTTTTTTGGAAGACAGTTGACCAAGTATTCAGAACCATTTAAATGCACGGTTGTGTATGGTGGCTCAACTGTACACAGAACTAGTTGTGTGTACAGTGTAGATGCATTCACCATATGATTTTATTGCAGGCTAGCATAGTTTATGTGTCATTTAAAACCACACTGAATAAATATTTAACGGACAGACAGTAGGAGGGTTGACTATGTACGATGTATAAATGCATTAACTACATGGTATTATATTGCAGGCTGGAATACGTGTTGTAGTTTATCCATCAGTGGCATCATTCGAAACCACAGTGGATGATATTGGGTAGTCAAATAGCAGGAGGGTTAACTGCGTACTGTGTAATCTATGCATTAACCACATGTCATAATGGCTTGCATATTGCATCTATCATTCAAAACCATATGGATGATATTGAACGATCAGACAGTAGGAGGGTTAAGATTAAGAAGACCAGAACTTACCTTCAAAGAAAGCTGCAAACGGGTCGCTGGTTCCGAAGAACTCTTTAAATATGTCGTCTGGATTTCTGAACGTGAAGTGGAAGTTGCCGCCAAAATCTCCAAAGTTGAAATCGAAGTCGTTGGGAGCCGATCCACCTATTGGAAGAATAAGGAGAAAACATAGCTCGGACTTGCTAGAAATCTTTCTCAAAACCCTGTGAATTTATTGAAAAACTCAGTTTTTTCAATTCATCACTGATTTCATGAAGAGCCATAATCGAGAAGTACATTTTACACTGTGCTTAGCTTAACCATTTCACGCACCAGTTATTTAAGTGATAAATTGATCATATGGACAAATTAATTTGTTAACTCGTTTTTTGCAAATGGTAACCCCCCAAAAAACAGTTCACAATAGCACCCTCACCAGTCCTCTTTCCCTTTCCAAAAACTGTGATATTTATTTTTCGTTTTACAACTATTTTTCTGAAGGAATTTAAACCGGTCGCTAGCGACCGGTCGGCGCGTGAAAGAGTTAAGTGACTAAGATAGTTTAGTTGGTAGAGTGCCGGCACGTTAATCTGGAGGTCGCAGGTTCAAGTCCTGCTCCAGTAGATTTTTTCTTTGTTTCTATGTTTCACTTACCTCCTCGTTTAAGACCATCAATGCCATATCTGTCGAAAATATCCCGCTTGGATTCTGTGGGGAAAAACAAAAGTTACCCAAGAGGGGGAAAAACATTACAAAGTTTGCCACTCAACTGGGTTCTGATGGCACAACCACTATACCACAGAGCACGACCATTAATACGAAAAAACAAACAAACAAACAAACACCCTACTAAACAAGCATGCTGTGAATGACAATACAGTATAACACACTCTTGGAACAAACTTGCAAAATTTGTCTTTATGGTCTCTGAAACAGTATTTTTCAAGTCATTTTGAAATCCTAACATCTATTATTTGACATATAAAGTGTTGTCTTACTGTCTGAGAGCACCTCGTATGCCTCAGCAACTTCTTTAAACCTCCTCTCTGCCTCATCTTTGTTGTTGGGGTTCTTGTCCGGATGCCATTTTAACGCTTTCTTTCTGTATCTGTAGATATTCAAAGGAAATTCAGGAAGAAAAATCGTCACTTTCACTTTAAGTAAAAATGATAGATTTAAACTATACCATCCTGCAATATGGTAACATGTGGTGCACCTGCACAGTACACAGTCGAGAGTCGACCCTCCTACTGTCTGACCATTCAATATCATCCACATGTCCACTGTGGAACGATAAACTATATCAGTCTGCAATGGTATCAGAGGTGGTGAATAAAGCACACAGTCTGGTGGTGCTGAATGATAAATAAACTACATGTTTGCCAGCATGCACAAATTAATATTATGCGGTAAATGCAGCTCTACACAATACACAGTTAACCCTCCTACTGTCTGACCATTCAATATAATCCATGTAAGCCACTGTGGTTTTGAATGATACATCAGATAAATTGCCAGCCTGCAATAATGGTATCATGTGGTGAATGCATCCACACATGTGTATGTGTACTGTGTACATGCATTCAAACTAACCCTGTACATACAGGGTTAGTTCTGTGCACACTTGTGCCAGCCTATACAACCCTTGCAGTTGAATGGTTTCAAAAGGTTGGTCAACTCGCTGAAAAATGTCACTAACAGAACAGACAGAGTCATTAATGTGATATGAGTGAACATTTTTTATCCTTTCATATCCCTCGGTGGGGAGTGAAAGTAGAAAATTTCAACAATAAGGCCCATTTTAAAGTATTCACATGTACACGTACCATGCCCGACATGGGGCAGATGGTATCCCCCCCAATGTTCCCATACTTTAACACACATTTTCTTCTTGTACAGAAATACCCCCCCTAAACAATTTCAAAAGAATTCCTGAGATTCCAAGCAAACAATAAATACACAATGGGGGTGGGGGGTACACCATGCCCCATATGGAGCACAGCATGAATGAATGTACATAATAGGCCTGGCAAATAAATTTTCTGTAAATTTGTTTTCTTGTGTGATTTACAATGCAATTTTGCGATCAGAGTTCTGGGCTTGATTTTACAAAGCCCTATGCCATCTTAAGATGAGTTGTCGATATTGATTGGTCTTGTGACATCACACTTTGCAGTTAAAAGACAGATTCGCACCTAAGATCAATCTAAGCTCTTTGTGAAATCGAACCCTGGGGACAATTTCACAAAGGGCTAAAGATTGATCTTAACTGCAAATCAATCGTAGTTGCTAAGCAAAGTGGGATGTAACAAATACAAATCACTATGGTGATACTGACAACTCATCTTTACGATGAATCTTAGTGCTTTGTGCCCTAGTCTGGCTCCGGCTTCAGGTTCTGCCCACCATTTTGAATGCGTTTCACATGCCATGAGTACATAGACTCCTTGAAAATTAGCCAAAGCCAGTCAGCTGAAACCCATGGTATGGTTCAACCGCAGCAGCCGCACTGGCTGGCTGAAATATTCACTCACATTTGTAACACAAACAAACCCTATCAGCCGTACAAATATACACACAGACAGACATTGACATTTTACTGGTGCATACTTATTCCGTTACTTGTCATAACTCATAATCCAGCACTATGTATTACACACAGTGCATGTTCACCCCACATAAATGCACTAACTCAATTGCTTATGTATGCCTTGCACAAAATATGAATGTATAAAACTTCCAAGAGAAAGCAGCTGGCAATATGTAGACACTTAGTAAACGTATTTATACAGCACAATCAGAAATCTAAATCATGTACTTACTAGTACAGCCGTGGACATACAGCAAACAGAATAATTAAGTTGATCTCTTCTGAAGGTGCCGTGGGACGGAATAACCAAGTTGACCAGAATAAGGTTACCAGCTACAATACCATGTCACGTGTACAATATGTGACTGGTATCCTGCTTGTTTTTGCTTAGCAGGACTGAGGGCCGTGGGCACAAATAACAATTGCTTATCACTGACTCAGGCATTCCAATCAGGGCCCAATTTCTTAGAGCTGCTAAAACACAAAAAGTAGCCAAGCACAACATAATTATGCTTACCAGATTAAGGTTACCGGCTACAATACCATGTCACGTGTACAATATGTGTCTGGTATCCTGCTTGTTTTTGCTTAGCAGAATATTGTTAAGCATCATCCTCTGTTTTGTAAAGCAGCTCTATGAAATTAAGCCCTGATCCAAGTCCAAGGAATTTGGTTTTGAGTGATATAGGAGAGGACGATAATTTGAGAATTGAGGTCACCTGCAGACAAAGGGGCCTAGGGAGTAAGCGTTTTAAGTGCTGTTTCGTTAACATGAATTTTACATAATATTGTTTTGTTTTATAAGGAAATTTAAACTGAACTCGTTTTTTTTGTATTACTTACTATAAACACGTAAAATGTCAGACAGGTCAAGATCCCATATTTTTACTTCTCCGAAATGCATCGCACGCCAACTATCACAAAGTGGCCCCACTTAAATGTTGTCTGGGAATTAATTCCAGACGAAAAGTGAGCATACTTCATTTTGAACGTCCCTCGGTGAATTCCATGCACTATTCCGCCCTCGACGTATCATTACTTACGCTTTTTTTATCTCGTCCACCGAGGAGCCCTTGGGAACGCCAAGGACACCATAGTAATCCACCATTCTGTCTGGATCTATGTGCTGCCAGAAGCACCTTCGAGCTTTCTAAATGGGTTGCTCAGTCACCTAATGCAGCAGGAAAAACAAACAATCATGATCAGATGGAAAGGTTCAAATGCTCCTACTCATCCGAGAAAGGAAGAGTTGCAAACGGTCGCAGGAGTGACTGTATCCCACCAATCAGGCCGCCCGACCCCCTCCCCCCCCCCTTCACAAACTGGTCAGGATAGGTCATGAATTGAAATTATAAAATCAGTGTTAATAATCAGGTGTATTGATTCAACAAATAAAAGAAAAATTCTGAATAGGATACCATGGTGATTTGGGGTTGAACATTAGAAGAAAAATTGACTAGAGTGGGACTTGAACCTGCAACCTCCAGATTACCATGCCGGTGTGGTAGGAGATTCTGTCCCCCGGAGATTGTGTCCCCCCCATACGGCGAACTATGTACAAATTTCTTCTGATAGCGCCCTCTTTTGAATCAACCTCCTCCAGCCCATATTAATTTTCCGTATGGGGGACAGAATCTCCGGGGGACAGATTTCCCTTGGACACCGGCGCTCCACCAACTGAGCTATCTAGCCCTAATGTTGGTGGTCTCCCTATTTTGTCAATGTCTTAGTTCAGGATGCCAGTCAGAAGCCATACAACATGTTGATCTAATTCATAGTGATACATGTACATGCCTCGTTCATACTGTCCACAGGGCTCAAAATTAACATTAGACTCCAGGCCAAAGGCCAGGGCAGTGATTTTAGCATTTGGCCAGTAAATTCATGACCGATCTACTCTGGCAGTCATGTGTTTTTCAATTGAATATTAACACCTCACCTTGTAATATGTTTAATAACAAAATTTTAAAAAATACCTTGCAATGTTCGCTATAAAATATCTCTAAATTCTGTTGAGAATTGAAGTATACTCACCCAGAGTTAAATCTTCTCTAAGTGCTTGTTTAAATAAAAACAGGTTTGTTTCTTAATGTGAAACTGTGATGGTAATTTTTTTTCTCCTTTGATTCCTCTAGTAATTCTAGTCCAGTAACCAAGTTGCGATAGCAATCATCACTTGAGCACACATTGTACATCTTGTACGTATAGCTCAGATCTTTTGTTTTTAAACTTTTGCTAAACTTTTGAAAGTTCAGCAAAAGAAATTAAGAGAAATGTGAACAAAACGTCCAGTGAATATCAGGGCTTGGATTATGGGGAAAATCCACAAGACCACGGGGCTTGTCTGCTTTTCACTCAAAATGTTTGCTGGAACAGAATTGTTTTTAAGAGACCAGAAGCAAAATGAGAACAAACATATTACAAAGTGAGGTATTCTTGTTCAATTGAAAAACACAAGACAAACAGACTTGTCTGGTCATGAGTTAACTGGCCCAACACTAAAACTACTGGCCTCAGGCCTGTGGTCCAGTGTAAAATTTGAGCCCTGAAAGTGCTGACCTTATGTACAAGACATGTTGTCTAGTGAAGATTTTCTAGTGAAGATTTTCTAGGAATTTCAAGCCCTGGCACTGCAGATAATACAAATGCTATCGCTGTAATGCTGTTTCTGTTTTTTAAATAGATTTTCTTTGACTCATAGCACAGTTATTTTGTAATACACCATACAATGTACGTAAGAAGCCTGTACTGTAATCACATGTGTACGTACATGTACGTCACACTACACCTTGTGTGCACCATGTTTTTTATGTTTAGAGGCTAAAAGGGACAACCACTGCATGTACTTCTAACCTTCAGGGTGAGTTTACCGCTGTATGTTATCACAAAAGAACATCACTTCTGACAAAACAGAAGAATTCCATTGTTTGCGTACAATACACATGGTCTATATTTTACCGCGCTGAGCATTGTGTAACCATCTATAGTTGCTGTGTTTACGGCAGCAGTCAACAGCTTTTAAAAGTCAAGAAAATGTCAGTTTTTGTTTACAATCTGGCATTTTGACAGAGAGCAAAGCAAGCATGAATTACAGAGATTATAGCAAGCATGAATTTCATAAAATTTAAACCGACCGTTTCAGAAAAGGTTACACGTTTACAAAAATAAACCATAAACGCACAGATTGGAACAGCAACATGTGTTGAAAAAAAACCTGTTGGAAACAGCTTACAATCCAAAATGGCCGGTGGTATACAATAACAAATGTTTGACCCTAGCAGAGTCTTTCTCAAAGGCTTAAATCGTTCAGCCTTTGAGAAAGACTCATCGTGTGTGAGGGTCAAAATGAAAGGCCGTAATCAGCCTTTGTGAATTGTTTTATTTTTAACAGCTGCATGATTTTGTTGCTTGGTAACAGGATGAGTTTTTGTTTTTAGATTGATGAAGTTAATTAATTTTTTTTAACATTGAGTGAAAGGAATACAGTGCAAAACTGTCATTTTGGGGGTAAAAAACACACATAACAACATGATACATGTACATTGTAAATTGTCTGACTCTTGCAGATGTGTCCACAGAGAGTGTATCTACATGTAGGCCTTGTAGGCCTATTGTAGGGCATGTAGGGGAGACAATTCAAATTCCAGATCTACCGACAGTAGGTACATGTAGCAGGCTTTATCAAAAAGGCATTTCCCCTTCCTCACCATCCCCCATCCCCAAAATGAGATTGCCTGGAGAATGACCAAAACTCTGGTTTTCCAACAGTCGCACAAGATTCGGATATAGGTTTCAAACAAAGTAAAGTACAATAGTAGAGTGCATGTAAACTCTTTAGGCAGTTATTTTTATCCTCATTAAGTGAAAGGAATACAGTGCAAAACTGTCAGGTTTTTGTCTGACTCCTTATTTCAATTTTTCAGTCAAATTTCAGCTTCCCCATTGATCTTGTTCATTTTGCCATTGATATTAGACATGTCACATGGATTGTGTTGACAGCCGTACTAGTCTTTGTCTACAGGCTACGTCCTATGACCATTGAGGGCAGCATTCTCCACATTCTATTTCTATGGCCCTTTTTTAGAAACCATGACATTGGCTTGGGTTCTGGCTTTGGTTCCGGCTTACTCTTCGTCTTCCTGTTTGAAGCCCCATAACCAAGTGCCTCAGTGTTTTCAAAATTGTACTATAACTGAATGAGCCTAAAGCCCAGTTCATACTTCCTGCGAATGCTTCGTGCGTCACAGCTCTGTTTTTCGCTGAGAATGTTTCGGAAGAGTTCAGCACAGGGCAACTCTTCCGAATTGTTCGTGGCAAATTTGTGACGTAAAATTTCGCATCGCATTCGCAGGAAGTATGAACCGGGCTTTATCCTCAGCAGTTTTTGCTGGGTTTTGAATCGTGTCTACAGGGCATTTGTACACAGGTACCAACAAACACAAGTTGCATTCACTCGGACCCTACATCTGCCAGCCAGATAATGTCAAAATGTTTAAAAAAGCGTTGTTGGGTCCAGTAACTCGGGACTATACTTATATGAACCAAACTGAGGCAGGTTGGGAAAACAGTCAGGTCCTTTTTTTTTTATAAAGAGTATTCAGTAATATATCAATATTGCAAACAGGGTACACAACGAAAATGGTAGCGGTGTGATAATGGCCCATTGGGAAGTGTCTGTTCAGAAGCTACTGACAGGAATGTACATTATTTAATGTGTCTTATAAACGATTAGTCTGTTATAATTTTTCCTAATCATATTTTGTCAAATCATGATAAATGCAATCCAGTGAACCTCCCTCAGCATAAGCTACCGAACGGGCCTAGACATGCAAATTGCAGGTACACACGCACGGATTGAGGGCTGATACGCATGAATTGCGAACCGATGCGCAAGAATTGTGTTCCGATACACATGAATGGGGGACTTTTGAGACGCTAGGTGGCAGCAGACTTACCAGGTAAATCCATTGTTCTCGGTAATGTGCGCATGCTCAGAACTACGTAAACAATGAAAATTTACCTGGTAAGTCTGCTGCCACCTAGTGTTCCAAAGTCCCCCATTGAGGGCGATATGCGCAAATTGCAGCCGATACACCAAAACATTTTCTTTTTGTTAATATTAAAAACAATTTTTACTTCAGATAAAATTCACAAAAGTCTTTAGATAAAACCATAGAAATTAACCAAGTAACAGTAACACCAGGTACTGTGTGAACAAAACATTCTGAGGACCTCTTTCAATTCAGCGCGCTTCATGCTTTGTAGGCCCAAATTTCCAAAATTTTGGTCCAGAATGCCCTCACAGTTTTGAAAAATCCTGGGGATGAAAGGAAATGCAACAGGAAATATTTCCGAGGGAGTGCAACTTGCAAGTCCTTCTTTTCTGAATAATGAGCAGTGATAACTATCGGTCAGTGTAAGATCATATCCTACCTCCTCCATATGCATGGAGGAAGGAAAAGACTACCTTCCTCCATGCTCCATGGATCATTTGACAATTTTCAATCTAACTAAGTAAACAAATCATCAATAAGATACAAACAAAACATTACAAAAATATTGTAAAAATCAAACAACTTAAGACTGGGAAAAATATATAGGAATAGGTGCTATACTACAGGAGATCTGACTGCCATCTTTTTCACTCATTACCACCACAAATGGTAATTCATATAAAAAATGGATGCTTGGCATGGTGAAAAGGGAAAGGTGACGGTACAGTACATTGTACAATGAACACTCAAAACCAACCCAAGGTAAACAGAACACTGGCAGAAAAGCAATGGGAATATTCCACGAACATCCGAGTAAATCGCTAGCCGAATTCGCAATGGAAACGTGACCCTAAATCGTAGAGGCCGCCGATGAACACAGCAAGAACAGTTCCAGAGACCGAGGATTGTTTGGAATGCGAGTGCATACCGTGCTCTCGGGTGCCCTGGGCCTTACCGGCCCAATAAAACACCAACAAAATCCACAGTACAGACAGGCTCGAGTTATTGAGCGCAAAGGAAATAATTTGTTAGAGAAAAAGCCGTGAAATGTTTTGATTGTTCATACCTGTTTAAGCTGTTTTTATCGATGGTGGGTTGATCACTGGTTGATATCGCAGGTATGTCGTCTTCTCTTTCGATTTGAGATTGCGAAAAGTCAGTTTGAAATGTATTTATGAGGGGAAACTACCAACCGGGACTTCACTAAAATACACAAATAGAAATTTCGCGATCGAATTGATCGTTAATGTTTTTGTGCGTGTGCAGAACGTGCATCATCTGCAGCTAGCTAGGCTCGAAGCAATGTGAACGTTCCATTTTTTATAGGGGTGGCAGGTGAACTAAATATTTCGAGTTATCTTGAAATTGTTTCCAAAGAATATCTTACACACTAAAAACCTTATAAACTACAAAAATGTTACATTTGGAATTTCAAATTGCACGATAATCACTGTAAGATATTTTAAATATTAAATTTTGATTCGTTTGTTGAAATGTGTCATGACCTATTTTTAATTGTGACGTCCAAGAGCCATGTATAATTGCCCATCTTAAAATAATGTCCACTTTCCGAATAGCTAGCTGGACGACAATTCTTTTTTGATTTGGATTCCGCGAGGCGCGTATCTCAGTCAGTCGATGTCACCACCTCACGGTTATTATTTTGATAAGGCCTGATGAGTTAAACTTCTTCTTTGTAACAAAAACAATTTGAGCGGTTTAAACATGCGACCTCCGGGTTTTACATGCAGCGGCGCTCCCCCGGCCCCAGTGAGTAAACTATTGCACTACGGTGTTGGCTGGCGGCTCTCATCGAGGGTTTGTCACTACATGCACTATGACCGCGTTTACACTTGATCCAGCAAGGAGGATCAAAGGAGGATCAGATCCTCCAAGGGCGATCAAGCTGATCGCTGACGCGTTCACACTTGATCCTGATCTCGCATTGATCCCCCTTTGCCCGGCGTGAGTGAGGTCAACTGAACAAGGTTCATTGATTATGCACACACATTTGCGTGCGTTGCCAGGTGGTGCCAGCATACACGTGACCGCGCCGAAAAAAATCACTAAATTAACATCCATGAAAGCAGTATGTTTACTTACCATTTGTGCGCTTTTCAACACTGCTTTTTTCGACCATTAATTCATGGTTTCTACCTCCACGATTGGATGTTACGTTCTGACGTTTCCCGACACGCACACGCAACTCAGCTTCGCTCTCGCAGCACAGCAACACGCCGTACCCCCCCCCTCATGAGTAAAGTATTGCGCGCGGAATCGTGCGACGGCGCGAACAGCAGCATGCGGGATCGAGTTGATGGATATGGGGGATGGCAGCGCTGATAACTAGTGCTTCGTGTGTCCATCCGCTACAAGTTCGACTCACGCATTTTTCATGTCTGATTTTTCCTATATATAATATTATATTTTAAATGGAGGATCAGTTTGTTTATTTGCGGTGTTGTTGCCATTAATTCTGCACAACTTTACCGCCGACAACTCGCCCGCGCCCCCACTCTATTCGAGACCGGATCAAATTGCTGATCCTCCGGGGTCTGATCCTCCGTTTTTGTTTTTGATTCTGTAGGATCATCAGGATCAGATCTCGCAATAAAGGGGGATCAAAAAGGAAAATCAGATCTGATCCTGACTTTCTGCGTTCACAGCTGTTGATTGATCGCTTGATCGCCCTTGCAGGATCTGATCCTCCGTTGATCGCCCTTGCCGGATCAAGTGTGAACGCGGTCTATATCTCAGTCTTATCTTTGTGTCCCGTTTATAAAACATCCAGTCGTGGAACATGGAAATTGCTGATTCGATTCAAAGCAAAAAGATACTCAATTGAGTCAGAAACGCCCAGTCCAGTCAATTCAAAGTTGTCCATCTTGTGGGAAAATGGGTCACTGGGTCACGAAGCCGCATAAACGACCTATTTAAGTTTTAGTTCAAAAGAGCCAACACAAAGTTTGTTGGGGTGGTGTTTGTTTATTTGTTTGTTTGTTGGGGTGTTTGTTTGCTTGTTGGGGTGTTTGTTTGTTTGTTTGTTTGGTTGGTTTATTTCCATTTGCACAACAACTTGAAAATACATAAAATAACAACAGTCATAATCTTGTAATGAAAAAGTGTAATAATTAAGTCACAAATGGCGGTAACATCCAGTGGAGTATGACTACGTTAGGTAGGGTGAGGCTATTTTTGGCCTGGGATAAATAAATGTGCCTTTAAGCTAAATCGCCGTATTTTTGACCGTGAGAGGGCGTTTGTGGACCAATTTTTACGTGATGAAAAAAAGTAAACAAGCGGGTTTTTTTATTTTTATTTTTTTATTATGTTTCTGTGTTTCGTGACTGATGTAAGAAAAGTACATACCGGCAATTACAATAAGATGAAACTGTAATTGTGATGCAAGACATTCCCTGAAGAAAGCGCCCCATGCGGTCAAATATGGTCAATTGGAAACTTGTTTCAGCGATCCATCTTTTACACATCTTTTCCCCATGCAGATCTGCATGGGGGAGTCTGTTTGTTACAGTCACGATGGGTCATCGGGAGATGCTGGATTTAATAATATTTTTATCAGAAAATATGCAAAGATTGACAAATTAAGACACCCAAAGTGGAGATACTTCAGATGAATAGCACTATGCAGGCTATACATTTATAACTTTCAAACTATAATCCCTCACAAACAAGTCCTATATGATTCCTAATAGGACAAATTCCTATATTAGAATTCTATCACAAGGATTCCTGCTGATGATTTCTATGGGTTTTTCGTAACTTCCTCGATTCCTATAATGGGATTCCTGTAGTTTTTGTGTGTTTTTTTGTGTGTGTTTTTTTTGTGTTGTTGTTGTTGTTGTTTTTTGTTTTTTTTTTTTTTTTTTGGGGGGGGGTTGTAAGGGATGGCTCCCCGCCCCAAAATGTTTACTTGAGGACGATTTATTGTGAACTTTTTGTGAACTTTTTGAAATGCTTATTTCGGTGGGGGAAAGGCAGTCCATGGACCGCTTATTATAGTATTCCTTTCGGAGGGGGGGGGGGCACAATCCACCATTGGGGTCATAAAACTGCATGCGAAAGGCCACTGTCTGGTATTAAAGCTTCGATTGGGGCCTTGGATACGGGCTAAATGAACACAACTCTGCATGTGCCGCCGAATAAACTGATATACAGAAACGTGATAATTAGACCTATCTCAGGAATTATTATAACAAGAAAATAAAAGTCTCATTGTCATAGCATTGATAGCCGTTTCAAAAACCACTCCGGCAGAATTTACAATTGGGCTTGCTAAAAAGAAAAGGTCTGGTGCAGTGAATTAACAACAGTCATAACCTAGACTTCTCAGAAAATATGCATATTACTGTGTTGCATGCACTTTCCCATAGCGCGCATACGCGACTCGACTGTTTGTGTGTATATTTAATATATCGCACAAAACAATTTACGTGCCTCGATCGAGCAGAAACTCAATCTTTAAATTGTTGTTTTCCTTCTAGTATTACTGATTTTTTGTTATATTTCAGATTGTTTGTATATCATCAACATGAATAAGTAATAGCTTCCGACATTTTGTGGCTACTAAGGAGTGATTTACGGTGTCTTTTTGAGGGGAACTTTCACGCAAGTTATTGCCGGTGTGACTTAATGACGAACGAGCCACCACCAGCTCACAGCTGAACGGTGTACCGTGCAATCGAACTTTACTACGGTTTGCAACAAGCCAGCCACGGTAGTGAATTAAAGTCCGAGAACCAATTCACAACATGGCAGCTGAAGTTGAAGTGAGTGGTTTTGAAGCAGCGGGGTCACAAGAAGACGTAAGTTCTCTTTTTAATGTCATTAGGCCTATTGTGGTTTATAAATTACTGATTGATTATAATAATCATGATCAGCATGATAAACTGATTTCTTCAGTGATTGTGGTTGTCGTCATACATTCATGGCCGTGGCCAAGCCAGAAAGAGCTCCTGACCCAAGCTCTGGTGTATCTGATCAGCAGAGTGTGGCTGTTCCGCTGTTCGAGTCCCGGTCGTGACACCAAGATTCGAAGTGTCCTTTAGATAGGACATTTAAGCCCTAGGTCCCGTGTTAGTACTAGGAAGGATTGGTAGAAGACTCATACATAACTAGCAGAGATTTAGTATTAAAATTACTGAATTTTTTTGTCCACTCAGCCATGGCAATTGTTTTTGGTAATCCCCTCAAAATTTAAATATTATTTTATTATTAAAAATTGACTCCTACATTTAAATAGAGAGTATTACTATATTAGTTTTTCTTTTTCTGATTTGTGGCGCCCAAGGTTTTTAAATAAAATGGAAATAAAGTCTGACATTGTAAATGGTCTGATTCCAATCTCGTGAGTGCGAAGTTACAATGACAATGTTGGGACAGAACCAGACTAAAATTTGTTAGGATGTTCAGTACAATCCCCGTAAAAAAGAAAAAGATTAAAACAAATAGACGGATATCAAAAATACATTAGCTAAAATATAGTAGTAGTAGTACATGTAGGCCTACTTTGTGTGTAACATAACAAAAAAACCTCACTGTATTGTGTGATGGACGTGTAGTACTGTTTCTCTAACTTAAATCTTGTTAAAATAAAAATAATAGTAAAACAGTAAATACAGACTTTAAAGGCACTGTGCACGTTTGGAAATTGCAAAAGACCAGTGTTCTCACTTGGTGTATCCTAACACCTGCATAAAATAACAAGCCTGTGAAAATTTGGGCTCAATTGATAATCGAAGTTGCAAGAAAATGATGAAAGAAAAAACACCCTTGTTGTACAAATGTGTTTGCTTTCAGATTGGAATAAAAGGCTTCTTGCAAGAAGTCTTTTATTATTTTAGTGAGAAATTACCTCTTTCTCAAAAACTACGTTACTTCAGAGGGAGTCATTTCTCACAATGTTATATACTATCAACAGCTCTCTATTGCTCGTTAGTCATTACCAAGTCAGTTTTTATGCTAGTATATATTTTGAGTAATTACCAAATGTGTACAGTGCCTTTAAAGGTAAAGGAGGTACAAGCAAAATCGAGAGAGCAGAATTCCGGTCAAGGATTTGGAATTTCCAACAAAGAACTTGAATTGATGTTAAATTTGCATGGAGATAAAGAATAATTGTTTTTTACCCATGTAATAGACCGTGCAAGTCTCGCGCGTATTCAAACATTTTTGGGCCACTTTGGTCCCACGTACGATGCTTTAACACGTAAAGGAAACAAACTCACACGCTTTAACGGGTCCCAATGTTCGAATACGCACGAGACTTGCACAGTCTATTGTAATGGGTACTTTCCCTCCAAAAAATCCACAGGCATATTACTTGGGTGAAAAATAATTGCAGTTATTTAGAGTCAAAGTTAAATTCATGTAATGTGTGACATCACATGTTTACAAAAGAGCCACAGACCCTAGACTTCCTGAAGGAAAGTTTTGTACATAGCTCAATGGAAGAAAATAAAAAAATCTAGCATATTATGGTGAGATTGCACTACAGTTTTTATCAACTATGTTGATATGAAGAAAGGCAAGTCTGCAAGATTTTTTCTGATTTCGGGATTTTTCACAGTATCTCTTTGTGCCTTCAAATTTTCTTGAAAGGGACAAACTTGCCATCACAGAGATGGAAAGACTTTCCTTTGTTTATGGTCAGATCTTCAGATCTAGAGATCTATTTGAAATGATGTAGAGTCTGTAAAACCTCTAAAGTGTAACATTCTGTACTCTGTGAGCTTTATTTCCACTAAGAGGAAAATGTATATAAATAAATTGAGGATTTTTCTTTTTCGTACAATCTCATCCTCGGGAAAATACGACCATCTCAAACCCTGTACAGCTGTAATTTGTATAGGCTAACTCTTCATGTGGAAACAAGGACACTAGTAGATTGTGCCTGGCAGTTTTTCCTCAAAATGTTGCATAGTTTGAGCTCTTTCACAACTCCCGAGATTTCCTTTGTAAGCTTACGGCCTAAGAGTGACCCTCAAATGGCCTCAATCAGTGAAATATGGTCAGAGTTTGAACCCAAGATCGGACCGAACGAGGATCCAAGCTGAATATAAACTCATGAAAGTCATAACAGCCATCTCATCATACACTTACTGCTTCTTCTTACGAAGAAAGCAGGTCAGTGATATTTCTACTGAATGAGGTGCCTAATTTAGTGGTGAGATAATGTATAGGTAAACATTCTCCTCCCCGAACCCATAGTTGCCAAAAGTAAATTTTAAGTTTTCAATTTGAAGATTGTTTTCCTCTTATTTTGCTTCAGTTTTTGTTCCTCCCACATTTAATATAATGCTTAACAATAAACTTGAAAAAAATGTTGATATTTGTTTTGAAATTTATGAGAAAGTGGCAAATCTTTGACTTAATACTGTCTAAACTGCAGCTACTGTACACTGGTTAATAATGCAGGTTGTTTTGATGAATATTCATGTATGGTAATGATTTACAGGTCAGTGACTGTTGTGTGTGTATGGTGAGAGGGCGGGCGTTGTGCACGTGCACATTATGCATAATCACTTGTGTATTCAGCTGTGTATATTTACAGTATGCTGTGTAATGTACACATGCGTATTGTGAATGTACATGTACGTCTATTGTATATCCTCTGTAATTGACATCTTGAACTATCAATACTAAATCAATTATGGGTTCTCCTTACAACTACAGGGACTTCAAGGGATGAAGGAATACAGACTCATTAAAGACACAGAGCTAAGATTTGAAGTGGAAAACAATGAGATTGTCCATGTTCAGGTGCTGTACTATTAATTTTAAATATTTTTTTAATGAAACTATGTCTAAGAAAAGTAGATTACTTTTATATTGTTAACCTCTTTGTTAAGCCATGGAGCTATAGTTTTCTTTAAAAAAGATTTTAAAATTTAAAAAAAAAACTTCATCGGATGTGTTGGAACTATACAAGTTACACTTCTGTTATAATTATTAATTTGGAAAAAATACTGACTAAATATAGAAACATCATTTTGACATCCTCTAGAAATCGTGTTTATTACATTTTGTTTACCCTGAAATTGTTTATTTTAATTTGTTCATTAAAGTATTATTCTTGTTACAGAGTAGAAAGAATATTAATTGAGAACAATTAAATGTGAGCATTAATTTAAGTTAATTTGATGGTTTTCAAATCCTCAAGAAAGTTTGTGTTTAAAGGCAGGATTTACTTTTGGTAATTGTCAAGGACCAGTACCGGTATGCAGAAATGTTTCTCAGAAATGTTTTTGAGTCCCTCTCTCTTAAACGATTCCTTTGGAGGAAATTTTTTCTCTCAAAATGTTATACATTATTAACAGCTGCAGTGCTTCTTACCAAGTAAGTTTTTGTGGTCAGTAGTGTTTTGAGTAATTACCAAAGGTATACCCTGCCTTTAAGGTTTTATAAATTACACCCTCTGTTTATTCTGTAAAATTTGATTCTTTTATTTCAGTTGAGGGAAGGTTTAGCAGAAGTCTTTGGCACCGAGCTCTTAAAGAATCGAACCTATAAGTTCACATCATTGTCCAAGGTGGCCGTCTACACGTGGCATGGTTGTCTTCTTCATATATCCTTTTTTATTGGGTTGCCATGGTAACCGGAGAATGAAAATGTGGAAATGGAATATTGGAAGAGGCAGAAGTTATATCAGCGCTCGAATTTGGGTGTGAAAATCCTCAAGACCACGGGGCTTGAAGCTCAAAATGTTGACTGGACCAGAATTATTTTTTTTAACGTTTGAACTGTTTTAATTTGAACAAGCGCCAAGAGAAGATTTATCTCATTTGTACTGTGGGTAAGTATTCTTCACTACTTAACAGAATAGAAAGACATTTAGCAGACTGAAAGTGGACATTTGAACAGAAACACAAGACTACCGGACTTGTCCAGTCATGAGTTTAATTGTTTTTTAAGAAGACGTTAGATTCCTTAACCGTCCCATGCACTTGAAGGGTAAGACTGAGGTGGCGTACATTGCCAAAGATACCCCCATGACGACCTATCTGAACACACATGCAGCCCTGGAACAGATGAGACAGCAGGCCGAGCAAGAGGGCACTAGAGGGCCACGGGTAAGGTTTGATTTGAAGGGAATGTATACATTTGGTAATTGAAACCCACTGTTTGTTTCAATCCTATACAGTTGTAGATATATACCATAAAACTAACCTGTGAAAACTTCATTTCAAAAGGTGGCAGCGTTTTTGAGATATTGTCAAAATTCTGGAGCGGTTATGTCCACGCAGGAAGAATAATCTGCAATTGCAGTACACAATCTGAGAAACGTTACTGTCAGATTCAAATTTTGTTGGATAAAAAGTGATTTACTTTTGCACGGAGCATTTTCGTGCAAAATTGAGATACAACATTTTTGCAGTTATGCAACGAAATGTAAATGTTTGATGTTTACGTCTTCTCCCCTGACTTTATTTTGTAGGTAATGATTGTAGGTCCGACAGATGTTGGTAAAAGTACGCTCTGTCGTCTGTTACTGAACTACGCTGTTCGAGTTGGAAGGAGGCCGACATTTGTTGATATTGATGTTGGACAGGTAAAGCTAACACTTGTCGTGGCTGAGTGGTTAAGA
The DNA here is from genome assembly GCA_021014325.1 of Plazaster borealis. Lineage (NCBI taxonomy): Eukaryota > Metazoa > Echinodermata > Asteroidea > Forcipulatida > Labidiasteridae > Plazaster > Plazaster borealis. The sequence continues at coordinate 11,960,661 of CM037467.1, forward strand.
GCACTGGACTCAGGCTCTGGTGTTTCTTGTCAGCAGAGTGTGGGTTCGAGTCGCAGCCGTGGCATTTGTGTCCTTGAGCAAGATACTGTACTTTAATTGCTTTGTCCTTCAGACATTAAGCCGCAGGTCAAATGTACTAGGATTGGTAATGCACATAAAAGAACCCAGAACACTTATCTTAGAAGAGTAGGGGTTAACCCGGTGTTTCTGGTTTTCAGAGCAAGCACCCTTTTACAGGTTTCCTCAGGCTTGTGAGTTACAGTGATTAAGTTCACTTATGAGGCATCCTCGGTTTTATTACCAGAAATAATATATGATCATAACCAAAGATATTGATATGACTATTGTTGGAGGTCATTCACTTCAAAGTGATCTCCAACAGCACAATTAGTGCCAATTACTAGATGAATATGAAACATGAAAAATATTCAGTTTTAGATGTGGAAGAAAACCACAAAATAGGGAAAAACCCAAACACAATCCACATGCAAGGCTCCTGTCCGAGGTGAGATTCAAACCGGGGTCCACAGAGGTGAAAGACAGGGAAAGAAACCACTAAGCCAACCCTGGTATTTGCTCTGTGTAACATTCTTTGTTAGTTTATTGTAATTTTTTTGTCTTTTCTTATCAAAGGGTGTAATCTCAGTCCCGGGTACCATTGGTGCCCTGCTGATCGAGAGGCCAGCCGATGTTGAGGAGGGCTTCTCGTTAGCTGGTCCTCTTGTGTACCACTTCGGCGCGACGACCCCGGGTAATAACATGAAACTGTATACCTTACTGGTGTCCAATCTGGCTGGGGTGTTCAACAGGCGATGCAAAAACAACCAAAAAGGTACATGGTGTAGACTTTCTATTATGGTGTGGCCATTCTGTTAATGTCCTATTTGAATCACTGTCACCAAATCGAGGCTGGGTGGTAGGGGAAATGTTTGCCTCATTTTCATATTATGGGAGTAAGTTTCCCAGATTGCTTTTTGGGACACACTCAGAAAGTTTTGAATTATGATAGAAATCTATCAATTTTTAATTTTATTTTTAAAGCATGTTTTATAAGTCTGCCAAGTGCCAAACCAGAGCCCCACCTTTATCCATGCTAGGGTCCTCTTTACATGCCCCTTCCCCCTTCCTGCCTGTCCAAAGTGGCTGTTTTGACTACGGCTTTGGCTAGACTAGGGTCTTTTCCAAACCTAGCTTGGGCTCTGGCACTGGCTTGGGCTTCATCGCCAGTTTTGGAGCCATGTGAATTTTGCACGGTGCTTCCAACATCTAACGGAGTTCGCCGGAGCAGGGCCCCATTTTTAGTGAGCTGCTTGAGCAGAAAATGTTGCTTAACAATGTTCTGTGATGTAAAAATGAGCAGGACACCAGTCAAAGATGGCTCATAGGAAAATTGTATTTTGGCTGGTACCCTTGTTCTATTAAGCATAATTTTGCTTAGCAACTTATGCTTAAGCAGCTCTATGAAATCAGGCACTGAGGTCTGGGAAAAAAACAGTATCTGCCTTTCCTTCTTTGTTACTGCTGAAGCCAACAACAGCTAGAGCCCAATTCAAATCAAATTCTCATTACTTAAATGAACTCTGAACTCGATCCTGAGCTTTGACCTTTTTTATTTTCAGCAGGCGTGAGTGGCTGCATTATAAACACCTGTGGTTGGATCAAAGGAGATGGATATAAATGCATCACACATGCAGTCAAAGCTTTCGAAGGTAAGGTTTACCTCTGAAATGAGTCTTCATTCTCTCCACACTGAACTAGGCCATTAAAGTTTATAGCGTCATAGATTGGTTGGTGTCAACACAATGCTGATTTATGGGCAAAATTATCAAGAAAGATACAATAAAAGTCACGTGTAAAAGATTCAGCTGAATACAGTGTCTACTTGTTGAGAAATCAGCATCAGACTCTCAGGGTATTTTCATAGAGAACGTCAAATCCATCCAAGTTAAGCAAGGTGTTAGCGGAAACCACCGCATCTCTGGCGGCAGCATTCAGAAACGGACACTACCAAAGTTTGAATTTCCAAAACTCGCCTTTAGATGAGTTTTGGAAATGCAACATTTTTGTATTTCTAATCAACAGGGCATTTCAGACAAAATAATTTTATAAGATTCTTACTACCATTACCATCTTTATGAAAAGTGGGTTTCCGTCAGATAGAAAAAAGAAGAACAAAAATTATGACTCGTTCTCAAAGTTTTAGCCTGCCTTTAAAACCCCTAGAAATTACGCCCAAGATTGAATGTTCAAAAATGCCCTGTTGGATCAATTCTCATAACGCATTTGACAAGTAAAAAAAAAATGAACAAAAATGACTTCAAAATCTGTTGTTTTCAAGTAGATGGTGTTGAACCGCAAACCTTACGAGATAATGCGTAATTGATGTTAGTTATCTCTTATTCATCTTGCAGTTGATGTTATCATTGTGCTGGATCAGGAGAGATTGTACAATGAATTGGTGAGGGATATGCCCTCGTTCGTCAAGGTGGTGCTGCAGCAAAAATCAGGAGGGGTAAGTGGGGGCTCAATTTCACAAAAACAACAAGATTTCTCTTACGGAAGGGTCTCAAAAGTCGGGCACTATCTCGTTATGAGGGAAGTTCCTATAGGTATAGTTAGTGGACCCCCAGAACATTCTGCTGGACCATGACATTGTGCCGAACTATGGGAACAATCCTTTACAAGACTTACATATTGGGATTTTTAATGTTCCAATGGAATGCTCCGGCAGTCCAATGGACTGGTCCCTGTACTCCTGCTAGAATACTTAAAGCAAGAGCTGTGTATTGAGAAAGTTGCAACCACTTTAAATAGTGAAGTGCCTTGCTCAAGGACACAAGTGTCATGACCGGGATTCGAACCCACACCCCGATGACTTAGCCATCAGTGCACTAAACCACTCTGCTATACGGCAGTTACAGGTTGAATGGTTTCTGCTTGCATCCCCGAACAAAGATATTGAAAAAATAGGGAGACCGCCAACACTAGGGCTACAATAGCTCAGTTGGTAGAGCGCCGGCATGTTAATCTGGAGGTTACAAGTCCCGCTCCAGTCAATTTGTCATTGTTCAACCCCAAAATTAACTCGTCTTACAGGTGGTTGAAAGGACCAGGGCCTTCAGAACAAAAGTCCGAGACAGCAGGATCCGAGAGTATTTCTACGGGTTTGAGAAGTGCTTCTACCCTCACTCCTTCAATGTCAGATTCTCCGATGTGGAAATCTTCAAAATTGGTGGTAAGTTTGGTTTCCACGGTTACAGTTGTCCTTGCTTTCTTCAGTGGATATTTGACATTTGCTCACGTTAGGACATTTAGTTTTAGATCATCAAAGTAGACCAGGGGTCGATTTCACAAAACTCTTCCTAACTTAGGACTAGTCCTAGGCAATGCTTAAGAGATAGGACTAGTCTTAAGTTAAGACCAGTTACTGATCCTAACTTCAGATAAGACTAGTCTTATCTCTTTGTGAAATCGGCCCCAGGAGCAGATTGCACCAAGTGGTCTTAAACCGGTCTATATGTGCTATAGCCGGCTATCTTGAAATTTGACCCAGTTTTGAAGTTGAATACCCAGCTTTACCTGTGTATTTCACACACTCTATTTTTAACTTTTTTTTTGCAATTTAGTTTCCATTTTTTCCCGATTATGACCAAAACCCAATTTTTATTTGACACTTTCAGCTCCAGCCGTTCCTGACTCTTGTCTTCCCCTCGGTATGACGCCAGAGGACAATCAAACCAAACTTGTAGCCGTTCAACCAAGTAAGTCATCCCAAACGACTCAGGGCTCGAATTTTGGTGGAAAATCCACAAGACCGCAAGGTCTTGTAGCTCAAAATATTTACTGGATCAGGGCCCATTAAGCACAAAAAGGAGCTAAGCACAACAAAATTATGCCTACCAGAATAAGGTTACCAGCCAAACTAACATGTCACATTTACAATTTGTTACTGGTGTCCTACTCGTTTCTGCTCAGCAGAAAATTGTTAAGCAACATTTTATGCTGAAGCAGCTCTATGAAATTGGGCCCTGAATTTGTTTTACAGACCGGATTCAAAATGAGACAAAAACTTGCTGACATAGTATTCAGCGTGCATTCAACTGTTTTCATTTGAATAAATGCTAAGACATGTAAGAGAAGATTTATCACATTTGTTTATTTTAAGTATACTTTGTTTCTCAATAGAATTGAAAGTTATTTATTGGACCCAAAGTCAACACTTGAACATAATTTGTTTTGTTATTACACAGTGAGGTATTGTTATTCAATTGAAAAACACAAGAGAGTTGGACTTGTTTGGTCTTGAGTTAATTGGCCCGATGCTAATGTCACTGGCCTCGGGACTGCGGTCCAGGTTAAAATTCGAGCCTTGTATGTGCTAACTTGTTTTATGTATCCTCCCCTTTCCAACTGCCTATCATTACTGTATGAATCAGGCATGATATTCTTCCTACTTAAGTCTGATTATTTTTTTCCCTCCATAAATAAAAGTCTTCATCAAAAATGTGCTCTTTTTTTTCTCAGGCAGCGAACTGTCTCACCACATCCTGAGTGTCAGCCTAGCCAAGATAAGAGATGACGATCTCATCAAAACTAACGTCGCTGGCTTTATATGCGTGTAAGTATAAAAACCAAATATCAAATGTACATTTCCTAACTTAAAACGATGGCTCCATAATAGTTTTTGGAGTAGTACATTCATTATAAATCATCTTCTTTTCAAAATCATAACTTTTTGAAAATGTAACTTCAAATTTTTGGGGTAAAGGGGCTGTGTCATCAAGATGAAAGCAGGCCTGTTGCTGTACATGGAATTATGACCTTTCACCCAGTTACTGCAGGCGCGCGCCCTCCCTCCGTATCATATCTATGGAGAGCGCGTGCACGTGTGCTGTAACTGAGCGAGTTCGTAATTCCATGTACAGCAACAGGCCTGCTTTGATCATCACAACATTTAATTGAGGTTTAATTACGAGTGATTCACAATGCAGTGCGCCCTCTACAGTTTTTCCCAGGAAAGGTTTAATTTCGCAATTTTCATCAGAAAAAAGGTCAATAAGCTAGTGGTTGTTGCCCCGCCGTGCGACCACGATTGTTTACGTTTGTTCATGGTTTTGAATGCAGTCAGCGGCAAGACGGTACGGGAGTAATGTTTCCTTCACGAGACGGTTTGTTTTTCTCAAAAGATATTCCTCTTGCTCAAACCGTGTTGAAGGAATTGTGCCTTTCCAGAAGTTTGTGAAAATAATACACGCATACAGCACGCCATTATTTGCAGTTCTCCGTCTTTCCTTGCTTTCCCTTTCCGTGCAGAACGTACGTGGACATGGACCGCCGGGTCTTTACAGTGCTGTCCCCAGCCCCCAGGCCGTTACCTTGTCGGTATCTACTACTGAGTGACGTACAGTTTATGGACATTCATCAGTGAACTGGTCTGTATGCATTATTACAGAGTGAGTCTGGGGAGTGGATGGTCACTAATTGCCTCTAGCCATGCATGATGCGACTTACAACGACATGAATTTGTTAGAGCGCCCTCTGCCAAATTAAAGTGGATAAAAGCTGCGATGCTATCAACGACGTCTGAAGAGCGGGCTGGAGAGAATAGGGAGTCAAGCTTGACCCACTATTACCTCTAGCTATTCTATAGATGATGCGACCCATGACATCATTTGTTATAGCGCCCTCTGCCCAAATAAAGTTGATAAAGGCTGCATTGCTATTAGCCTGAACATCTGACGTCACACTTCGCGGCTCGTGAATAATGCCAGATACCTGCCTTGAGCGCCTGGCTCAATCCTGCCAGATGTACCTTTGACCTCGCATCCATTTCACACAGAGATTCAGTGAACAAAACAGCATTACAAGCATTGTACAAACATTATGCACACGCTGCATGCAGACGACTAAAAGTGCAAGCTGACAAACTACATCACCTCGGACCAATCATAACACAGATATGGAAAGCTTACATCACTGCTTGTTTATCCAATGAAATCTTTGTATCCAATGAAATTATTGGGCCTGTAAGACCAGTGCCTGTTTTTAGCCTTGCGGATAAAGACAGGGGACCAGTCTACATTGCTATCAATGCAGCTGAAGAGCAGGCTGGGAGAATAGGGAGTCAAGCTTGACCCACTATTACCTCTAGCTGTTCTAAAGATGATGCGACCCGTGACATCATTTGTTATAGCACCCTCTGCCTAAATAAAGTTGATAAAGGCTGCATTGTTATCAACGACATCTGAAGAGCAGGCTGGGAGAATAGGGAGTCAAGCTTGACCCACTATTACATTTAGTTATTCTATGGATGAAGCAATCTATGACATCATTTGTCATAGCGCCCTCTGCCTAAATAAAGTTGATAAAGGCTGCATTGCTATCAGCGTCATCTGAAGAGCGGACTAGGGGAATGTGGGGTCAGGCTTAATCCACTATTACCTATAGCTATTGTACAGATGATGTGACCCATGACATCATTTGGTTACCGCTACAGCGCCCTCTGCCTAGATACAGAGGGAAGAAGCTGCATTGCTGTCGAGGACAAGTGTAGAGAGGGGGCTGGTGTAAATGGGGAAATGTTTGGCTTGATAAGTCACTGTGCTTTGCCGTTAGCTATTCTAAATGTTCGCAGTGATGTATAATTTGTTGGCGTTGGTTTGTCTTAGTGCCTTGGCAGATGGACTTAGGCATCAGCTCCGCCCATCTTCTCAAACACATGCAAACTTTAGACATTAACTCAGCCGTATTTTGGGAGGCCGAATGAAGTGTCACCCCTATTCCAAGTGCCTATAACGTTTTCATTTACAAACCACCTTTTCAATGATGTACCATTTTTATTGGGAAACCTTGGTATCTTATTCTGTAATCGGCTTTGTAGGGGGGGTTGGAGCCGGGGATGGGGGGGACAAAAACCCAAGCTCTATTCAATGCACAAGGCCAGCCTGCTGCAGCTCTTCGATGTCAACGCTTTACCTCACCATGTATGGGCACATAGGCGTATGACCCAGGGGGAAGGATGGGGGGGGGCAACTGGCAAACCAGCGGGGAAACTTCTGGCACAGCAAGAAGAAGAAAAAATTGGGTAGAGAAAGCAACAAAACGTTTTCCCCGGTAATAGAAATTGGTACTTATGTTTTTATCTGTGTACAATTTCAGGGCAAATCATTTCCTCTGCCCCCTTAAAGGGTCTGTACACGGTTGGTAATGACTCTGAATATTAATGGCAATGAAAACTTATCTGGTAAGAAGTACAGCAGCTTTGGATAGTAAAGTGCATTTTGAGAGACTTTTCACTTCAAAGTACTGCGGTTATGGAAAAAGATATCACTTTTTATCCCTCAACAATTTGAATCTGAGAAGCGTTACTGCTTCTCAGACTGTGTAATCCAACTGCGGATTATTCTTCCTGCGTGGACATGACCGCTCCAGATTTTCGGCAATATCTCAAAAAATGCTACCACCTTTTGAAATGAAAATTTCACAGGTTAGTTTTATGGTATACATCTACAACTATACATGTATAGGATTGAAACAAAAGGTGGGTTCCATTTACCAAACGTATACAATCCCTTTAACCTCAGAGTCCCCATACACCCAAGTACCTTGGACACTGTATACGCATTCCTTAGCAGGAGGATTCTATCTGTGTATATATATAGGGACCATTATCCTTTTCTACTATTTTAAGTACAGCTTCAACTGTGTAGCTGTGTTCTATGAAACTTTTAAGTAAACTTTTTAAAGATTTCCAGTGAAAGTTTTCACGCTATGAAAGGTTTATTCACTATGTGAGATTTTTTTGGGACGCTAAGTGGCAGCAGATCTACCAGGTTTAATCCATTGTTTGTGAAAAGCGTGTGCATGTTCAGAATTATGAAAATCATGGACTTTAACCTGGTGTATCTGCACCTAGTGACCCAAAGTATCAAGTTGCCTCTTACCATAATTTTCCTTGTGAAACAAAAATATACTTTTCAACCATAAAATAAATAAAACAATATTTCTCTTCTATTTTGATGAACATTTTGAGAGAGAGAGAAAAAAAATAGTTTTTTAGGGAGGAAATTACTTTACTATGCAATCTCCCTTTATTTTATTGTATGGTTTAGTTGATAGGAAACAGGCAAGCCTGAACAAATCTCTTGTAATTATTTTTAAAATTTAATCATCATTACCTTTTATTCTCGTTTATTTTAAGTCAAAACAATCCATTGAAAACAATAAAAACAAAATGTGAAAAATACAGCTTTTGATCATTTTCAGTTGTGATTGTGCAAAGGTTGTCAACCCTCTCCATTTGCGGCCAATCCCACCCCACAAACTCCACATCCCCCACCCCACCCCCACAACACCACCCCCACCCACAACACCCGCCTTCGACAAATCCCACCTCCCACAAATCCCACCACCCACAAACCCCACCTCCCACAATCCACACCCCAAACAAACCACACCTCACACTTAAAGAAGTGTTAATAACCCCGTCACTACGAAATAAATGCCGTCAACACCTTACTGAGAACGTATGTAGATAACATGTAACAGGTGCTTTGCTGTGTAGCGCTGATGACGGTTTTTTTATGATGGGGAGACAATAACAAGCCCCAAACAATATCAAACTCTTGAACCAGGATCTCAACTAACCATAAATTGCAACCGCATAAGTTCACGCGCACAAACATTTCCTCGTTCACACTTTTGCAAAAGTTTGCACACGAAAATGTGGGTCATTCGGCTCAGAGAGACGTTGTAAAAACTTTGTAGATTGTTCATTGTTTGATGCACAAAACTGAAGTCACTCGTTCGCCTCCTGCATAGTGGTGTCCACTATCTATGAAGCTGGTTTCCATTCAGCTCACCACTGTAATCAGAGTTGATGTTTAAAAAGCGGATACATTTTTCATTTTACTCCATGCATTCCTACGATGTAAGTTGATTCGTGTCCTAATTGCCAGACAAACTTGGACACGTCCCTAATCGGTTCATTCGCGGTATCCCTGAGCGAGTACCCAATGTCTTTCAGCCAAGCTAGTGTCTCCACCAACCCACGCGTCACGTCCATGGCCTCCTTGCTGTAAGCGGCCTGGCCCAGCTTGACGTGGAGGTACTGTGGCGGGTTGGGGCCGGTGAGGATCTCCTCCGCGCCGGCCAAGACGGCTGATTCGAACCCCTGGGCGTCGATGTGAAGAGTCCAGATGCGCGTGTCTTCCTTGAGAACGTCTTGAAGACGGGTCATCTCTACTGAGTTCTCGTGAGGCTCACATCGATGCGAGTCGTCTCCACCTGTCCAAAAGAACACAATTTGACTAAGTGTGAATACAAGTGCAGATGAGGTGCAAGTTTATGAAACTGAGGTTTGCAGTAACACCGCGTCAATCTGCTTTGGAGGAAGGGTGTTAATACAACAAACCCGAGTTTATAAATTGATACCGTGCAAAGATTAAGGGATGCTGGTAGGTCTCTCGTAGGCAATGAGATGGTCTCCAAAGCAGGTTTTTTTCTTTCAAACTTATTGTTAAGTGAAAGAACCCTAGTGTCTCTACTAAGTACACTCCTAGAATTGTGAAGACAGCGCACACCTTGCAGTTGCAGTTATAGGAAAGCATGTCCATTTGACCCTATTCGGTGCTTTCCCTAATCCTGCGGGGAGAAATCCATATGCACCACAGTCAACCTTCATTATTTATTTAGAGCACGAAAAAGGTTCTGCAGTTATCAAGAGTACATTCTGAAGTCCTTAATTTCATTTCTTCGTTGTGTTTCTTTGATTAAAACCAACGACTTCCGCATTATACAGGGTGCCCAGTGTGTTGTGTATAGACCATAAAACTTGTTTCTAGCCATTTGTTATTGTTAAGAAAGTGGTATTGCTAAAGTGTGCTATCTTACCCGAGACAAGCCGACCGTCGCCCTGGTTGCTGGAACTCGCTGAGAAACAGGCTCTTCCGTTGAAGTTACCGACCGCCATGTTGTGTATGGTGAACCGGTCCGTGGACAACTGGTTTAGGAACACGCTCTCTTTGAGTAGGAAGGCATTACGTGTCATCGGCTCAAAGACGATCACTTTATGACCACAGGCTGATAGACCAAGAGCCAGAGTCCCTGAAATGATGGTGTCGACAAAAATATTAGAAATTGTTGAAATCCAAGCGAACAAAAACAATATAAAGCGCGGTTATTTTTGCATCAATCTTTGTATATTCGTTATAATTCGAATTTGATTTCCCTGGAAACTGATTTATTGCTTCCACTGATACCTCTAAATAGTATTATACATAATCGTTGTCTGGTATAGTTTTTTTAATTTTATTATAAAAAATTTTGTTTAATGATAATTCATAATTATTTAAATTATCATTTTATATATTATTATTATATCTAACACGTTTTTGGCTTTCTTTATGTATTACCAGCGTGTTCAAACAACATTTCTAGCTAACGTTATTGTTATTATTTTCTGATGAAATAGAATTAGCTGTTGCAAACTGCTTATCATCCAAAAGGACCTATGGTATATAAATGCAAAAAATAGTTAATGGCCTGACGTTTCGACCCTAGCAGAGTCTTTCTCGAAAAGGGTTATTATTTTTCTGGTAATGAAACCTCATAAGTGAACTTCGGCCAAATCACTGTAGCTCTCAAGGCTGAGTATAAGCCTGTAAACAAGGGTGCTTGTTGAGGCACTGGACACGTTTGGTAATTACTCAAAATATATATTAGCATACAAACTTGGTATAACGAGCAACGGAAAGCTCTTGATAGTATAAAACATTGTGAGAAACGGCTCCCTCTGAAGTAACGTAGTTTTTGAGAAAGAGGTAAATTTCTCACTAAAATATTTGAATCTGAGAAAGACTTCAGGCTTGAAGCCTTTCTCGGGCATCTGAAAGCACGCAAATTAAAGTGCAACAAGGGTGTTTTTTCTTTCATTATGTTCTTGCAACTTCAATAACCCATAGTTGAGCCCAACTTTTCACAGGTTTGTTATTTTATGCTTATTGTTGGGATACACCAAGTGAGAATACTGGTCTTTGACAATTACCAAACGTGTCCAGTGCCTTTAATGAACCAAAACATTGAGACAAGTCATCTCAACTGCATTGTAAGTACGCTAAAGACTTATTCATTGATTCGTTAGGGTTAGAATCAAGGTCTAACTTGTGTGTTTACTCACCGACGTAAGCGCCAATGTCGACAAAGAACGCATCACTGGGTGCCTTGTTCATCTCCTTGCACATGCGCACAATGAGCGGTTCCTGCCATCCACCTCTCTCGATCAAGCTGTGACTGATATCCGGGTCTCTCTCCGTAGGATGAAGGGATACGATGTAACTGGGAACACTGGATTAATGAATATTTTATGAATAATTTAGAATATGTAAATTGTTTAAATGATTTATTTATTTTATATTTTGTTTTCGGTAACACCATTGTAACTATACTTTGCTGTGTAGATTTATTTTTTATAAAACAAAATTCTTGGTACAATGAATTGTGGAGAATTCTCTTCTTTTTTACTTACTTATTTAATTTTAAAGGTAGGGTCATACTACGGGATTGACCTCGAAAGAGAGTGTCCGAAAGTATAGGCCTACTATAAAGATGGTAATGGTAGTAGGCATCCTGCGAAATTATTTCGTCTGATTAGAAGTCAATAAAAGTATGTCGAATAATTTGAATATCCAAAGACCGCCTTTAACTTTAATTATTTGGTTCCCTTGTGGACTATTACTCGATATAATAATGGTAAATGCATCTTTAAAAAACCTGTTAACACCACAAGATTAATTAGTGATTAATAAAGAATAATATTTACGATTTCATTTGAGTCCTTGCAATGACCACCGCACTCTCCTTCATAACCTCCCAATGTCTGCTCAGAAAAACCCTCAGAGTCTTCGGTACTTGAAACACTTTGTCCTTCTCTGGACATCTAGGGCATACTGACTCCGGACACTCCGGACATTGATGTTCCACAGGGAGCTGGAGAGTGGGTCGCCGTCTCCTCTCTTGCCCCGTGGATCGATGGATACCGAAGAAGGCTAACAGCACCACGGTGGCAAATACAGCACCCCCAAGGAACGCGGGGAGCGATTGGCGAAGCTCCCGGTAGCTTAAGGGGCGCCTTAAGAGCATGGTTGACGAAGAAGACCTGGTGTTCTCACCTCGGCAAGACGTTCTGCTCGGCATTGATCAGAGTTCAAGTGAGTTCACCATTGAGACCTTCCCAGACTTAATCTCTTTCATCTCCAGTTCATCAGTCATTGACAAGCCTAATTTGCTGAAACTTCACAACGGCAGAAATTGGTTGCCTCACTTCTCGACCATCATAGCAGTCTTTCCTCTAAAACTACAAGGCCAAATTTTAGATGGATGCAACGTAGTTCGTCTTCTGCAGCTACGTTTTCAGCCATAAGCTTTCAGACTCTAGTCTCTAGTCTCGACCGGGAAGTGAGACACAAGGCCTCAGTGGCTAAACTTATTTCAACCTGTCTTCTCAACGACATAAGCGGAGCCGAAGGTCGTCACTAACAGTGTTTGTAATGCCTCTATAGGCCTATAGACTGTGAGCAGCCGCTTCCCTTTGTGTTTTGTAATCAATAATTCTACCTCACCTGTAGGCAGTTGCATTAGAACGGCTTCACATTGATAGTAATGGTATAACAAATAATCGAAATGGCTATTAATATTCAAAGGGTTTGAACTAAGTCGATTACAAGTTGATTCGTTTACACTGGCCTGTGCTTATAGGCCTACCACTTGAGCTATCGATATTATCTTAATTCAGTTTGGTCAAAAATCTTATTTTTTCTTAGTGGGATTACTTTTCATATTAAATAATCCTTCCAGAAATGTTTTGCAGAGTACACAATCTAGAAAGCAAACACAAAAATATTTCCTCAGATCGCCGGTGGTAGGGCCGACATGGTGATAGAAACCACGTGTCGCTATTGTATTGTACGCCCTCTTGCGATCAACCTTAGAAAGGACAGTATTTCTTCAAGATGGCGGCCCCCACGGAAAGCGAAATGAGTGTCGCCTGCAACGACAACCCCGAAACGAAACATCCTCTGCACCTGAGCCCACGTGAATATCCAAGTGTAGTTGAGAGGTATTATACAGCTGGCTACATAGCAGGTAATGAACTTTTGGTTAGTTTTTTTAATAACAATAGAAGTAAACGCACTGACTGAACATTTCACGCCCCACGTTTTTTCGGCTCTCCTCTCTTGTAACGTGTGTGTGATGAACGTACGTAACGTACGTGTGTTATGTATTGTTTGTACGGCAACAAACACACAGCACTTTTCATTATTTTTTCTTGACAATGACATTAAAAATCATAGTACCTAATTCTTCTTGTTGGGCTGTTATATTTATGGCTCTATTTGTTTTGTTTTTCTGTGGGGGGGGGGGAATTTCCAAATCCGGCTGCCACTTTTTCACTCATTGTTACTAATAAAAGCAATGAATATTGACTGAGTATTGATATTTATCACTATCATCAGACTCAAAGCCAACATGTGAACATGAATGGGTTTTTTTTATTATTAAAGATATTCAGTAAAGTATTATTATTAATAATTATTCAACTGAAAAACACAAGACTGCCGGACTTGTCCGGTTTAGAGTATACTGTCCTAAAGCTAAAACCACTGGCCTTGGGCCTGCGGTCCAGTGTTAATTTTGAGTCCTGTGGTAGGCTTCATACTATAGCCTAGCACAGTAGCCCCACTTAAAAGCAAGATGCACCAGTGGTCAATCACAGCGCTAAACTCATTTGGCAGGACTGGAATTTCATCTTTGAGAGGGCTTGGCCATTTTCATTAAAATTGCAAAAAGTACTTCCATTGGAAAATCTTAAAGTCTATGGGAAACTTTTTAATGGGCACCCACTTAGGCCAAGACCAGGGGCAACAGAGGCAATGGCCTTACCACCTCCGTGTAATTCCAGGCCTGGTTGTTGAAATTGACACGTACGTAGGCCTAGTTAAACCTTAGTATTAGTTTACGTTGCAGTGCCAAGTGTTTTTGTGTTTCTACAGTATAGTAAGGGTACAAAAATTGTCCCCCAAAAATAATGAAAATGAAAATTGAAATAGATTGGGGTGTCGTTTTTTGTCAGTCTGGAGGGGATGCTAAGCTATTCTTGTTTTAAATCAGGCATTTGATTTCTCAGGATTTTTCCTGATTTCGGGATTTTCTCAACATCTTCTATTGTATAAACCTGGCTGTAGTTTTGTAGTTTTAGTAACGCACTGAGCAATAACTCCCTGAATTTGTATTATGTGGGATATTCTGGGTCAATAGTAAAGGGAAACGCAGGCCCGCAAGCCATTTTGAAAATTTATTTTCACATTTTTGTCAAATCTCTTCCCTGTATCATGCCTCAGCTTTTCACCACGGCTATGTGGATTTGAGACAAACAACAGTTTAGCAGCTGTTTCAAACTTTCAATTAAAAGTAGTCAAAACATTTTTAAAATACATGGCCAGGCTTGACATGAATTGTTGAGATGTTGTGCTGGCTCTGTGCTGGCCAATTGTGGACATGTCATCAGGCTTTACTCCTTACACTATATGAACAATAGAGGGCAGTATACATGTCTCTTGCATTTTCCTGTCACTTCTGAAGTGCTGTGTCCACACCCACCTAAACAGCCTAAACCTAAAAAACAAACGCAATCAGCTGATTTCGGTTGTTACAACCAACATTGAGGACAATGTGTTTACATGCCAAAAATTTTGCATGGTTTATCACAAATTATTCTTGACTCACACAACGGATTAAGCCTAAATTTTCGAAGGATTGTAATACTTCATGTACATGGTTGATCACACAAAACACGAGTGTTACTGTTAGCCAGAGGGGTGTCTGGGTGTCTTTTGGACACCCTGTTTTAAATTTGGACACCCTGTTTTATGTGTCATTTACATGTAAATGTATTGCGAGTGAACAATTTGGACACCCAGTTTTAAATTTTAAACTTTTACCAAATCCTGGCTAAAACCTTAGAATACTGTCTGCAACTATCTTGTCAGCTGTACCAATCCTGTATAATACCTTTATGATTTTGTGTTTCTTCCCTTTGAATTGTCCTTTGAACAATTTGAACAAAATTTGGCATGCATGAAGTCAGGCTTGTGGTTATTTTGTAAAAATGTGACGCCATATGTTTTTACTAACTCTAAGGTTACCTCTAATTCCTTCCTACTATTTATCCTGTTTTTAATGGAGACTTTTGGGGCCGCTAGATGGCAGCAGACTTAGGCCTACCATTGGTCACGAAAAATGTGCATGCTGAGAACAACGTATGGGTGCACCCCACTGAATAGGGTGAAAACAGAGCGTCGGCCTCATTAATAGTTTGTATTCTATATTAGACAGATTTGAGAGCCCAATAAAAAGGGGAAAGTGTAAACAAATTGCCTAATTGTGACCTGGGCGTTGTTGACTTCTAACTTGAGGTATTTTGGATGACATAGGCCCTGACAAAAATGGTCCTATTTGCCGAGAGGTGTAGGGACATTTTTCAAGATTGATGCTCGGACGTTTGGGAAATTACACTGCACTTTATTTGGAGGGAGAATAACTCTCCGGGCCTTGAGACTCCCCATATTAAATTGAGCAGAAGATACAAGTTTACGAGTCAATGGATAATTTTCCCTTTACTGTAAAAAGCTGTGAGACTTCTAAGTATTTTGGGTGTATTTTTGAATATTAAGCATTTTGCACTGTACGCTATGGGAGTTTATTTAGTGGCTGGCACCCGTATAACAACGGACTACCTGGCGGTAATTGGCATCTCTGCTGCCATCTAGCGTTCCAAAGGCTCCTATTAATTGTAAGGGTACCACGGGCCCACGTCTCACACAACATGGCTCCAACGATTACCAGAAACCGATGTTTGGGGAGTCATCTTTTCAACGAATCCCTGATTTGATAAAGTTGACACCTGATAACTTGCTTTAAGGCAAGACACAAAACCAATTTGTTGACAGTCAGTGGTTGACATTTCCATTGTAAACCTGTTGTAAACAACAACAACAACTTCAGCCAGAAATCAGATTTAAAAAAAGGCGAGTCTTGGTGTACATTTGCTCTATGGTTGAGTTGACCACCCACCTTGTTAAGATTTGTCGACATAATTGTGAATGTGCCCAGCTCATTATAACTGTACATAACATAGTGGGTACCACCAATTATTAACAATGCATTAAACGAACAATTATCACATCAAGCTCTCTGGATTGGGACCTCCCCATCTTGCAAACCTTGCAACCTCTCGATTTTGCGTGACAACTTTCAAGAGACGTTGAATTGTGGTATAGATTGAAAGCTTGATCACTCCATAGAAACAATTTTTTAACCTGCCATCACTGCCTGTTAAACCACTGACAGGTAAAGTGCATTAGGCCGGGACCTGTGAAAAGAGGCTTGCAAATTGCTTACGCCAACCCTTTCTTTCTTGAATTGTCAACTCTCAAACAGTTGTAAATGACAAGTAAAGCTGGATGTCTTGAGTCTGATGGACAGGGTGCCCCAAAAAGACATCGATACACAAAAGCCATCAATACACCTTTCTGGTTAACACTGTCGGGCCTGATATTGCGTTCCTGAAGGGCAAAGAAGGCTTTTTCTTTAGTAAGGGCCACCTCTATGATGAGAGGACATTTCTATGTGGAGCATTTCGCGGGCAAGGAAGGTTTTTTTCTTTTAGTAAAAGGCAGCCCTATTAAGATATCCATTTATATATTCCATTTAAACATCTTTTCACAGATATGAATGGCAACCCATGTGAAGACTTCTGCATCTTAAAACATTCAAACAAGTGAGTATATATAATATGGTGAAAGAACATCCTTCGTTTTTTGGAAGAGTTAATTTTTTCACCCATCTACAATCCCGGCCAATCCCGGACAACCCTCCCGTCCCTCAGGGAGATTTTTCAAATTGTTTAACCCCAGCTGGGGCGCAGACTAGTGCGCAATGATAGCCAACATTGAACGGGGGCCGGTGGACTCAACGAGATGGTCGGGATTGCAGATCTGCTAATTCTCCCTGATTCTGCAGAAGGTTCCCTGAAAATAAACCAATCTTTCCATGTTTTGATGAACAAATTTGAAAAATATTCCTGATTATGGAAAACCTTTTCCCTATTATCAAGTTGAATATATTCTAAATATCTTCGTGACTTGTACAAAATCTCCCTGATTTCAAGATGTAAAATGTTGGCAGATCTGGCATTCTAATTTTCAATAAACGGAATTTTATCTTTGAGAGGGCAAAGCCATTTTTATTTTGCAAAGGGCACTTCAAATAAGAACAATAAATTCAATTCAATTCAATTCAAGAATACATTTATTTCCATACTCTCATAAAAGAATAACAACAGTTACATGTATTACGGAGTAAAGCAAAACATATCTTTAAGTAAGAGTAAACATAAATAAATAAATAGAGTACGGGGCCGTTTTGGTAAGCATGAGCTTGTAAAAAACAGCCAGACAGACAAGAAAACAAGACAACCAGACAGACAGACAAACAGACAAAAGGACAGATGAACATAATACATGATGCAACGAATTCGTAATAAAAGCGACAAGATGGCAGAACAGTTTAAGCTGAAAGTAAATAAGACAAGTATTGAAGAGATGGATGTGGTTCAATTACATAGGATGGGAAGCTAAGATACATAATGGGAGATAAATAATCATTTTAATAGCAACATCTCGATAACACATGTAACCCTTTGCAGAATCTGCCTAGTGACAGTGGCGAAAGGTCACCCTATTCTACAGCCAAACAAAGAGATAGTAAAAGTGGATTTCCAAGTTAGCACAAACACCGATAGAATGCAAAACAAAGTGTCCGGCAAAAGAAAGAAGGTAAAAGTTCTTCTCCCTGTGTTTCTGTTGTTGTTGATTTCATCCTTGACTAATTTTCACTCGCTGTTTGTGTGCTTGTTTAAATATTATCCAACATGGCCTTTCAGGGGGAATGAGCTAGTTTTGAGCTGTAGTCTCTGTTTAAAGGGATTGTATACGTTTGGTAATTGGAACCCACTGTTTGTTTCAATCCTATATAGTTGTAGATATATACCATAAAACTTATCTGTGAAAATCTTATTGCAAAAGTGGTAGCGTTTTTGAGATATTGCCGAAAATCTGGAGCGGTTATGTCCACGCAGGAAGAACAATCAGCAATTGGAAAACAGAATCTGAGAAACGTTTCATTTACATATGTAACTTTTTGTGATCTACTTTCTTTGGTTTCATACTGTGGAATAAATAAACCTGATGCATAAGTGCATTGTCGAAGAATATAATCACGAGGTAATATATGTACTATTCCATTTCAATGGAGTGCAATGGAAAATCCAAATTTCAACAACGTGGACGACTCCATGTGGACACC
The DNA here is from genome assembly GCA_021014325.1 of Plazaster borealis. Taxonomy (NCBI): domain Eukaryota; kingdom Metazoa; phylum Echinodermata; class Asteroidea; order Forcipulatida; family Labidiasteridae; genus Plazaster; species Plazaster borealis. The sequence goes on from CM037467.1 coordinate 11,979,081, forward strand.
AACCTTGTCCGCCGTCAAACAACTGCGCCTAACAATGAAACAAACGGGCGGGAACGATTATTTTGGAAACGACGCTGCGAATGGTCCAATAATTATTAATATCGGACTCCGATTCATATCTATATTGGACTCCATATTAGACTCGAGTGTTGCGGCAGTATACATGGCAAAATAAAGGATGACACGTGACGCGTGTTCAACCAATCAAATGCCAAGTGTCGCGGAATTATCCATGGCAACATCAAGGATAACACGTGACGCGTGTTCAACCAATCAAACGCCAAGGATCTATATGTATTGTATATAAAGTAATTCATGAACAGTAAACATCAAATATTAAGTAATGTATGCAGAGAACCATGGGAAACAAGATTAAATTGTTATGGCATACTGGCAGTGGTTATCTTATTTCAAGGACTATAGCCAGCGGGGACTAGTTAGCTTGTAATTTCACTATAGTCTGCCAGCTCCTAGTTCATTATTTCACCGCTATAGTCCAAGCACTTCGAAACAACAAATTCCCTTATTTACTTTATAGCTCATCAAAGTTCTTTACCCACTGACCGACCTCCCCCTCCCAATCCGAAGTGTTCAGATTGCCGACACGACTCATTTGACTTGATTGGATTTTGATCGGTTTGGAAATCCCTGACTGACTGTGTAAACCCACTCATGATGAGCTGGTAATCTACATGGTTTTAAGGAGTCCAACCCCAGTGTTTGTTCTCTCGTTCGAGAGAAACTTATCCCAGTATACCCATTTATCACCTTAAGTTATCCCAGTCAAGGGAGTCCAACCCATGTGTTTGTTCTCTCGTTCGAGAGAAACTTATCCCAGTATACCCATTTATCACCTTAAGTTATCCCAGTCAAGGGAGTCCAACCCATGTGTTTGTTCTCTCGTTCGAGAGAAACTTATCCCAGTATACCCATTTATCACCTTAAGTTATCCCAGTCAAGTACCACAGAGCAAGATAGAATCTCTGCAGCTAATAGAGACGATGTGTGCCATGTATAGGTACATTGGATACAACCTCCTTTTTGAATTTCTCTGTTTATATTATCATTATTATTGTTATTTATTTGACCAAGACAAACCATACAAAAATTACAGAGAAACAAGTACATGAAGATGAATAAAGAAGTAAATCAAACAAAACAATAGATTTAACAACAGTATAACATAAATATAAGTAAGTAAGCCCTAGATAAATAATTACAAGTAATAAAAAGTAGGAGAAAAAATAAAGTAAAGGAAATAATAGAAACAAATAGTAAAGGTGCTTTGCAGAGTCATGTACGTTTCTTTGTAAAATAAAAGAAGAAAATGCAGTTTAAAGTCATTGCCATAACTAATGCCCTCGTCATAATTAAAAGCCCCACACACAATTTGAAGGCCTTAATAATTAAAAAATTCCCATTGCGACCATTATTTGAAACCCTTATTATTATTTGAAACCCCAGCCATAATGAAAGCCATAGCCATAAATTCAAGCCCAAGCCATAAATTCAAGCCCCAGCCATAAATTTGAGCCGTAGCCATAATTTAAAGCTCAAGCCATAAATGGAAGCCCCATTAGCAACTCCATTCTTGAAGTCCTTGCCATTTATATTTGAAACCCTACCCATAATCTTGGCCATATAACTTAAAGCCCTAGCCGTAATTTGAAGCCCAAGCCATAAGTTGAAGCCCTATTGCCATTATTTGAAGCCCTGGCCATAATTGGCACAGCCTTAAAAAGTTCATATAAAGTTCGCAATCACTCTAGATAATGCTGTGTCCTTCATTTGTCTTCCCTTTCTAGGCCGGGCCTTGAACACGGCATCTTGTAGGTCTCAAACGCACAGTTCACCAACCGCATTACAATCGGACTATCTTGTTTACCTCCTTGGTCAGTCCAAAGATTTAGGTCCTTTACTTTTTCTTTGTCTTCAATCAGTAATTTAAAAGCGGTCACACAGTTTCCCCCCACATGTATCGTGATAAGAATTACATTTCACAAATAAATTTTGCCCATTTGAAACGCCCCGATCAAGACGGTGAAACCCCGCCCCCGTATCACCCTCTCGTCGGAAACCCCCCAATTCTCCATTTAATTGACTCCTTACAGCTTTTCGCGTCCGAGTTTACAGATAACCTCAGCAAAGTGCTCATGCAACGCACCCGATACTGTGTCCCCCCCCCCCCGAAGTGATGACGTCAACAGTTTGTTTGTATTTGTATTAATGACAACGTGTGAAATGTCGATGCCAGAGACACCCGTATCCTGTCCTTCGCACGTTTTCTTTTTGAAATGAGCGTCACCACTTTTTAAGGACAAGTTGTTTAATCCCATATCTGTCTTTCAAATCACGTCTACCACGCTTACCGCGTCGCCCCCTTACAATATCCTCTTTCGAACCGCAACATCTCCGCGCACCAGTTCAATTTCTTTGAGTGGTCTTGCATACTGTCCGTTAACAGTATACGTGGGAGTATCACATCAATACATACCCATTTCACCACCCGGTAACATTTCTCCTTTTCCGCCTTCAAAATGGAGCGCTAGAAACACGGGATCGACCTCAACGTGGGTGTAAAAGCTCAATATTTACCGTCACTCGAAATGAATTTCCTATAACGCCCTCCTATAGTATACTTGTCGCCGTTAACCGGCGTTTTTAACCCCCCGCGTGTTTGTCGTCAGTTGGTTCTGCTCGTGAATATACAACCTCGTCCGGGGCGATCACATACTTTATAGGGCACGGAGTCAAACCTCCGAAATCGATTTGATTGTTGTAAAATGTGTTTCGAGACATGCCTTCGTGGCACGGTTGAATTGATGCTCACCATCGTTGGCTCGTACCTTGAGATCCAAAGAAGGTGCTGAGAAACCGGTAATTCAATCAAAATTAGTTATTTATTTTTTGTATTGAATGGTCAGTCGACCATAGCGCTTCATACGCAGTGTTCCTAATCGCCCGTTATTTTTGTTTACAGGCAATGTGGAGCTATGTTCGATTTGTATAAAGACCCATTTATTTACAAAACATCATGTAACGGTTTACAAGGTGCTGTGGCGCAATCTGCAGCCAACCTTACCAGAAAACACCACCGGGTGAACCCCTTCACTTAACGGCAAGTGTACTGAGGTTCTACACGAGACCTACGGCCTTATACGTCACATCCAAAAGACAAAACAATAATGGTTAAGTGTCAAGACCGGGACTCGAACCCACACTCTGCTGATCAGAAACACCCTGTGCTCTTAACCACTCGGCCACGACACGCCTTACTTGTGGTAGGTGTACAAATTGTGCGCCCCCCCCCCCGCAATAACAAAAAAAGGTTGTCCCGAATGCAAGAAGTTTAGCTAAAATGAAACCCTATATAGGTTGATCAAAATGTTTTTTTAATGAAATTGAAGAAAAAAAATTGCTAAAATTGACCGGGAAAACCTGTTAATGGAATAGAAAGATGAACAATTTCACAAGTTCGTTTGAAACAATGCATAATAATTATTGTTAGGGTGAACATTAAATGACTTGGGCCCGGTGTAGATTTACAATTTGTTCTGCTGTATATATCCATCACTTCGCAATCTAGACAAATTATTATTGTGAACAATCACACGATTTCACCTTGTGTGATTATGAAATAATTTGTTTGTGTCTGGGAGGTATCGAAATCTTCCCTGTCAATCAACGACGACAACAATGGGAACGTCGACGGCCCAGCAATTGTCAATGCTTTTTTTTATGGATTGATCAGATTTAATGTCTATACTCATCATGTTTGCTCAAAATGTTACCTTACCGAAAAGAAAAAAATACTTCGTTTGAAATCAGTCTCGCCATCGCAAATCTGCCAGCGTCATCAAAAGTGTCAAGAACAGTAACAAAAGGTTTATTACTTGATACTTGATACTTAAAGCATGCTTAAAGGCACTGTATCCCAACATATGCATAAAATAACAAGCCTGTGAACATTTGGGCTCAATTGGTCATCGAAGTTGCAAGAAAATGATGAAAGAAAAAACACCCTTGTTGTACAAATTTGTGTGCTTTCAGATATAGGAATAAAAACTTCTTGCAAGAAGTCTTTTATTATATTAGTGAGAAATTACCTCTTTCTCAAAAACTACGTTACTTCAGAGGGAGTCGTTTCCTACAATGTTTTATACTATCAACAGCTCTCTGTTGCTCGTTATCAAGTCAGTTTTTATGCTAATATATGTTTTGAGTAATTACCAAACGTGTACAGTGCCTTTAAAACACAAAGTCGCATCCCCTTAATATCGTAAACAATTGGGTGTGATCCGTGGTTATAAGGCAGTTTCATGTTGTTCATTGTATAGCGTCTGACTGGCACCCCAATGCAAATATATTGACAAAATAGGGAGACCGCCACGTTAGGACTAGGTAGCTCAGTTGGTAGAGCGCCGGAACGTTAATCCGGGGGTCGCAGGTTTAAATCCCGTTCTTGTCAATTTTGTCTATGGTCACCCCAAAATTGAATTAGATTTACCCAGTCAGTTTCCCTTGTGGTTTATTAGGCCCTACATGAAAATAAATAATAATAAAGGTTTATGCCAAAAACTTCCCTTGTCATCATTTATCAATGTGTTCTCCTTTACACGGCTTGATTACCAAGTGTTTGATTGTTATTATTATTTTGAAATAAACAATCGTTTACTTTCCATCCACCTTTGGCTCTGTCACTACTCGCCCGTACGGTCCTGCAGAAGTCCCGTGCTGAAAACCGCGGTTTCAAATTCGCTGATTGAGACTTAGCCGTAGCCGCAGCCGTAGCCATGATCTAAAAAAAAGGCCGTCTGTGTCTGCTGCAGCCATGAGTCGACAGCCACAGCCACAGGTTCGGACGCGGTTTTCTCCATCGTCATCAGTGACGTCATCAGTGACGTCATCTTCAGAAGGAAAAAAAAGAAGAAAGTTGAGAGGATGTTTATATTGCGAGTTGATGAAGTCTGACGCAATAGTGCCTATATAGCAGTCGTGTTTTTTCTTTCTCTGAGACATCGAGTGGACAGAGTGGCACTGCAGAAATGAGGGTGTTTAAAATGACACCATGGGTGTTGTCATATATAGATACCGAGAACAGAATCAAAGTTTACACCCTGGGGTCGTCAAAATGACATTCACTTCTGCCAACACAATACATTGGTGTTATTTTAACATCCTATGATGCTAATGTTGATTCTCTCTTGGGTATCAATATGTGACAACACCCATGGTGTCAATTTTAACACCCCAGGTTTTGCAGAGGTCTTTGATGCGAAGGTATTTAATGGATTCCTGCTCCGGAGGTTATGTATACCATACCCGATATGTGATAGAGGATGTCCCCCCCCCCCCCCAAATCAGTGCTGAGAAATGTCAGACTATTATCTGCATTCAGACTTTCTTATGTCTGCCTCGTGTAGAGGATGTCCCCCCCCCAAAAAAAAAACAAATCATTGCTGAGAAATTTCAGACTATTATCTGCATTCAGATTTTCTTATGTCTGCCTCGTGAAAAAAGGTAGTTGTTATTTTCTGCGTATAAAAAAAGTCCTACTCTGTTATCTGCTTCTTTTGTGGTGAGTATCCCTGTTTTCAAAAGCTCCTTGAAATCTATAACTATCAACAGGCGGACATTTCATCGATACAACAAACCTAAAATTTAGAGCATCGTTTCAGACATTTTAGTAAGCGATGACTCTCGCCCATGCCAAATATTCCCATATACTTTAACACCATATTTACCTTCCCTCCCTAAAATCCTCTGAAGAATTGCTAAGATTCATAGAACACAATGGAAACAAAATAGGAGGGGGGTACACCATGCCATATCGAGCACCAAATGTTTGTCTCGAAAGAGAGTAATGACGCACTATACTTGAAGTTGTTTCGGGTCACCCTAATGTACCCCATGCCTTTTCATGTGGTGTAATGTTCAGTATTTGATCTATACAATGTAATACCTACTGACAATGGCATATTTACGCAATTGCGTAAGATTATATGTTCAGCTGGGAAAACAAGGTACATCATCATTACGGGAATTAGGGAAGACAGACGCCTTCAACAAACGCCATAACATGCTTTTGGGGTTACAGCAATTCACCTAGTTTCGAGATGTAAAGGTCACGGAGTTAAACTGTACAATAAGAACAGTCTGTTTGAAAGGAACATTTCATTTCTTGAAATGAATTCGAGTGAAATTTTCGCTTACGTCTACAATAAAATGGCGTGTACGGGACGTATGACTTTACTTGTATGATGAAATTGTTTTTTTCAGGTTATATTTATTGATTACAAAATATACATGTGTGTTTGTGTGGGTGTCAAATATCAAACAATTTATATGAAAGGAACTACATGAGGACTGCCCGGATAGGGTGTCGCGTGGAAAACCATGCAGTTGCCTATACGGCAGTGTAACATGAGTAACAGTATAATTGCATGAAATATAATGCAACATGGGTAACCGTGGCGTTGACTGTGTAACACGAGTAACCGTATAATTGCGTGTAAGGACATGTAACGTGGGAACCATGCAGTTGTCTTAAGGCAGTGTAACACGAGTAACCGTATAATTGTATGTATACAAGAATGAAACATGGGTAACCATGGCGTTGCCTGTGTAACACGAGTAACCGTATAATTGTATGTATACAAGAATGAAACATGGGTAACCATGGCGTTGCCTGTGTTACACGAGTAACCGTATAATTGTATGTATACAATTAATACTCATGGAAATTCTTATAGGATACGGTAATGTAACGTGAGTAAACATGGAGTTGTCCATTTGATAAAAGTAACCTGGTTAACATTGGAATTACCCGTTTGGGGACTGTAACGTGAACACTCATACAATTTTATGCAGGGTAAAGTGTGACGTGAGTTAACACGGAATCGCCCAATTGATAATGTAACATGGGTAACAACGGAATCGCCTGTGATGAGCTGTAACGTGAATACTCACGGATGTTCTTATGGGTATGTAACGCGAGTAACCATTCTACTGGGCTGGTTGTAACATTCTCGTTGATATTTTTGGACAGGGTGGTCAATGGCTGAACCAAACTGCACAGTTGTGTAAAGTTCTTTGCTCCGATGACAGCTCTTATACCATGTTCAGCTGTATCAATGCCAAACTCATCGAGGTCAACGGAACGCTGTTGGACCATCCAGAACTTATACAAAGCAAGGTGTGTATCTTTCTTCCCTTGTGTAGAGTCAACTACGGAGCTCTGGAAGTGCCATCCAACTTGTTGAGCTCCTGAGATAGCTTTACTGACGACATCACGAGATGATTTATCTCTGGATGACGACGTCTTGAAGGTAGAATGTCGTCTTCCAGATTATATTTTATCACCGTATGACAACAACCTGAATGTCTTCCCTGTACAATTTATTTTAGGGTCCTCGACATTTTCAGGACGTTATCGTGAAGTCGACACCCCACGTTCGTCATCCCGAGATAATTTAGCTCGGGAAGTTGACATCATACTTTCATGATGACGACATAAAATATATCGGGAAGACGACGTCTTACTTTAAGATGTCATCATCCAAAGATAGATCATCTCGGGATGTCGACATCCTACGTTTATAATTCCATCATCCCACAGTAAATGATCTCAGGATCTCAACATGTCAGATGGCACTTCCAGAGCTCCGTAGTAAACTCTTTGTTTTTATGAAGAACACCTTTAAAGGTAGGGTCATAGATTGGTTTTGGTCAACGTAGTGCTGATATAGGCCAAATTATGCATGAATCGTTTCTCAATTTCAAATGTTTTGGGGTGAAACGTTTTCCAAACCATGTTACTTTGAAGGGAATCCTTTCTCAAAATAGATTATATAACAGCTGCAGTGCTTCTCACCAAGTAAGTTTTTATGGTCATTATTTTTTGGAGTATTACCAATCTAAAACCCTACCTTTAAAAGTCACCACGAGATAAGTTCAGTGAAACCGATTCCCGTGTAACAAACAATTATAACAAATGTATATATATACAACTAAAAAACACTTTGCTTTAAATCACCCCTGTTTTTAAAAAGGTTTTGCAAATTCAGATTAACAAATGTTAATCCTTTTTAAAAATCCAACTTTGCTCCATACCACTTCCAGAATACATCATGAGATGTTTAAAATGTGAAAATCATTTTCAGATTATCGTCGAATCGTTTTATTACACCCACTACTGAAATTTTAATAAAATCAGCGTGGACTTTTTAAGTTGCTCGATTGTTAGTTTTGGGATAGGCCTTTGTTGTACAAGTGATGTTATTTTAGCTTGGGCTGGCTTCCTTTATATACTTTAAATGGCGTTAAAAAATCAGTTTCGGCTGTGGACAATGCAAAATATATAAGTGCACTTTGTCACGAACAATTGCTGTTTTGGGCCGTTGTGTCTGCCAATTTGAGGAAAATCTATATAGCATCTAACTCATGCAGTGCTTCCCTTCTGTATACGTGTTGTTTTCGTCCTTCTTTGTCCAACTTGTTTATTATTTCTAGAGTTTTGAACAAACCGTGAATGGATCAGCTGAACCGGCCTTAGTAGCCCCAATTAGCTCCGCTCAACCAGTGGGTTACCTAGAAGTTACCACATTCATGTGCCGTCCTTCAAAGCCGACCAACATTCCCCCTTCTGTTCTTTTTTCTTTTCTGTTTTGCCGACTCTGTATTTGTTGTTCACACAACTTGTTTTTGTTGTTTTCTCAATGAAAGTGTTGGTTGAAGCGTTTGTTCTCAACATTTGGCCAAAGATTGTTGTGTACTACACTGCAAAAACTGGGGTGTTAGAATTTTCCTCTTAGCCAAGTCCTTTTTTCAGCAAATGCGTTCTACGTTCTACATGGGACACCCATTATTTGTTGGTACATAGATTACATTTTTTTTAAATCAAATGCTTTTGTGAAATTTCAGCCCCTGGCTCATGAAGGGACCATTGTCTACAAGCTTTGCTTCTTAATTGATCCCTCTGCAGTATCACAATTTATTCTCATCTCTGTAATTTCATTTACATATGTAACCTTTTTTGATTTTCTTGGTGTAATACTGTGGAATAAATAAACCTGAAAAACCACGTGGTCATATAAAGCTACGGTCCGCAAACCGTGGATCGCGGCCAAAAAGTTGGTGGCGCCTAAAAATTAAGCCAGGTAAGCCTCCAAACGTTTTCGTAAGAGCACTATACATTCATCGTAAGAGCACTATACATTCATCGTAAAACTTGTGATCATTCCGAAAGAAACAAACTTGCCTCATCAAAAACATGGTATTTTTTCCCTTGTATGATCAGCTGAAAGCAATTGCTCATAAATATTGTAATAAAAATCATACTGCTCCAATACATAATCTACTCCTATTGAAATTAGCCTGGTTTAATGTCACCCCCTGCAGCAGGGGTTCAACCGGCCTGATGTTCGGGTCTCGGTTGAGTGCCTGACTTCCATTGGGTTGGGGGCCTAACAAGTTTGCGGACCGCTGATCAATGTATGTATAGCTTCATTTCAGGCCAACGAAAGTTTATTTCTAGTTTCTCGTCAGAGCATGGAACTTTGGCTCGCATGGAAACTATTAAATATACTATATCATAATAAAAATAATAACAAACAGTAATTATGCAATTCATATAGAATTAACAAACTGAGTCCCAAAGTCAACTGACTATATATTGTTTCTTCAAGTCCTTTTTTCCAATGGCTTGCGTCTAAAGGCCCTGTCACACACGGCAATTTACAGGCAACCAGTTCCAGGCAATCTCCAAGAAGAAAATACATTCATATTTCAGTTTTCTCAATATGTAGGCCTACTTGGGGATAGTGAGTTACAGCTAGAAGAATGTCTTTTGTGCTGCTGAAGTGTTCCTTTTGCATGCAGTGCAGTTGGTTGCCCCCAAGTTGCCTGAAAATTCTGCCCTGTGTGACATGGCCTTTACGTTACACAAAGGGCGACCATGTGCATGTGGTCATCGAACAATTTGCAGCTTCATATTGAAGATTCCAGAAAAAGCCGGCAGGCGGAAAACGACCAATACAGCCATAAAATCGGCCTGCAATGTGACCAGGGAAAACAAATAATGAATCATGAATAATTTCTCTCATACATTTTGAGTTGCGGGTCGACTAGAAACTATGAAATCAATTTCCATATAATATTTTCTGTTCATGAAAGTTTTATACATTGCGTAAAACGAACTGAAATAATACAGGCCTGTTGCCTCCAGGAGGCAACTCGACCTTTCTCTGCGCCATTTTTACCCTCCTATACCCGGCTGACAACCGCCCCCACACCTCCTTCTTAGTTGTTTCCGGCAATAACACATTAATCAAAACACAAGTCGAAAATTAGCGTCCGACTTCCGCTATAAAAAAAATCAATTTCAAAACTAGACATGCCGTCAGGCTTGTAAACAAAGTAAATTGGGATCACCGTTAACAACAACAAAATGGGTCGTCGACGGTTGGTCTTTGCGTTTTGGCAATGATGAAAGAGGATAAATATTGCTTCAGTCTCGTTAAAAGGCAAAATTATTTGATTTATTTTGATTTCTTTATATCATTATTGTTATAATTTATACATGGTTGATGAGTGATATGACGATTAAATGTTGTGTTGATTTATGCACTTCTGTCGTTATCATGGTGCAGTGTTTTGATTTGTTTTCCACATCCAAAGAAATGTGTCCCAAAGGGACAGCGAAGTCTTTCACATTAGTCTAACATCCGGGTGCCTTTGGGAACCTCTTGCGTGAGTTAACGTGGGGGAAACAAATCGCGCACTTTAACGGGACCCGTGAATACTCACGAGACTTGCACGGTCTGATAGAGGCTGGAAACGCAAAAGAAAAACGTCTGGTACCAAGTTATTAAATGGTAATTACTGCTAAATGCTCAGTGGGTTATATACACGTCGGGGAGCGTGACAGGGTTGTTCATTGAGGTGAATAACGTGAACCAGCCTGGCTATACCATGGGCAGCGCGCCGTATCAATACTTCTCGTCACTATGATCGAGCAAGGTATTCTGAGGGGAAAAATGGCGCGGCGAGATCGTACACCACTGGGAACGAGGTTGAACGTGAACCAATTTCTGAGCGATGAACACAAGTTGTGCTAAAGTCGCTTGGCGTCGCCTATGGTTCTGAACGCCCCCAACACACTGTAAAGGCATACTCAAATGGAGCTATACAAGAACTTGATGTTTCGATCAGTAATTTCTGGTGGTCTTCAAAGAAAAGCGACCACTCGGGATAAAAACATGGCAGAAAATATTGCATAACAATTTTGGTTCCTGATCAAAAGGTTAGCAGGGAACCAGTCATTTGCATTGTATTGCAGTGCATTATGGCTGGTAACATTAGGAAATATTGCGCTGATCGTTAAACGTTTGAGGTGTTTCATATTGGTGTCGTATCCGTATAGCCGCCCCATGTAGCCCAGCCTTTCATTCTCCTGTATACAGCAATTGGATACGATACATGTAAATTAAACTTCTGGTAGGGACCAATTTCATAGAGCTTCTTAAGCAGAAAATATTGCTTTACATTTCTTTGATAATCAGAAATAAGCAGGCTACCACTTATTGTGACATGGTAGTTCGGCTGCTGGTAACCTTATTCTGGGAAGCATAATTTTGCTGTGCTTAGCTACTTTTTGTGCTTAAGCAGCTGTGTGAAAATTGGCCCAGGTATGTGATGTACCACCGAAATCTTCTTAATACTGAAATGCAATTGTCTAATCCCATCACCAGCCCGGCACTGAGGGCTACATCGCCATCGTCCTCCCCAAGCTTGGTGGCTGTGATCAACAGATGGAGAAGCTTCTCACCCTGGACGAGTACGAGGCTGTCTTGAAAGCGAGGCTGGAGACAAGTGGAGGTAACAGCGGATCAGAGGGAGGGGACCTCCAGACTAAGGAATGAGGGTCAGTTGAGTAAAAGAGTATTGAGTGTTCAGTTCAGTTCACTGATTGAGATGATGAAGTTGGCTCGTGCAGGAGGTGGAGGCGGGGCTTATAGGGTGTAACGATCCTGTAACACCCATTGAGTGAGACTCAATTGCCGAAAACACTTATTTTGTTACAAAAATCATTGGCAAAATCGGTTGAATCTTGACTCAAAAGCCTTACCAAGATATTCCTGCAGGAAAGGTGTACGTCAACAACAATTTGACTTGGAAGCCAGCGGCTCAAAGCCAGAAAAATTGTCCACATCGCTTGTCACTTTGACAACAGTTTGTTGTTTTTGTTGTTGCTTTTGTTATCTGTCACGTTCCAATTTGGAGAATTTGCCAGTAATAATACATGTATTTATGAGTTTTATTGTATTAATTCCAATAAACGACCAACCCTTAAAAAGGGGGGGGGGGTAGCCAGGCCGAGCGCCGTGCCGGCCCAAGCACCGTGCCAGCTCGTTAGCAACGACTGACTAAACTTCCCCGAAACTAAGTATGTCAATAATCTGAGGAGAGGCCCTCACAGTCAAACAAAAAAACTGTGAGGGTGTGAAAAAAGCGGAAGGGTCAGGTAAAAATGTTCACCTGTTATTTTCCATTCGTTTCGTCAAGCAGTCGAGCGGACACCTTGTTTTGAACAACCCGCTAAACAAAAATATGAAAATGTGTTCGATTTGTTACACAATTATAATGCCCACAAGAGAATTTTGGGGCGACGTGACCTCGATGCACCGTGACCCCGCTTGTTTTTTTGTCACTAAAGCCCCCCGGGGGCCGAGTACACTTTGCTGGGGGCCACTGGGCTTCTCTCCACCCACAGCACGTTGGCAAAATAAACTACGTCAAGCCGCTATACGGCCTCGTATCTTTTTGAAATATTTACAACTTGCCTGATAAACTGGAGGGCAATTAAATTATGCCACAAAGGATGAAATTTCAACTGATACCGGTTACCGTGTGTAGTAATTTAGTTTATGTCCCTTAATATTTATTTGAGTAACGAGTCCCGATAAGGGGCAGCGCTTATACGTAAACTATAGACAGACTAAACGCACATTTTACACCATTCAAAATAATGGTGTGTTTTGTACTTAATAGGTAGGGTTATCGTGTGGTTTTTGTCAAACGTAATGCTGATTTATATGCAGAATTATTAAGAAAGATGCAATAAAAGTCACCTGTGAAGTTTCAGTTGAATACCCAGTGCTTACTTATTGCGAAAAAAATGCGAAAAACTGTCACTGTTTTTATATCCAGAACGTCGAATCCATCCACGTTTAGCTAGGTGACGATGGGTACCAACCGCTCTGAGGCCGTAATGAGGGCAGCATTGAAACGGGCACCACGGAAATTTCCATAAGCCGCCCGCAGGCAATCTTTGGCGATTCAAATTTCTCGGCATTCTTTCATTGATTTCTAATCAACGGGGCATTTCAGAGGACATAATTTTTCAGGATGCTTACCACCGTCACCATTTTCATAACAGGTAAGCTTTCGGATAGAAATTATGTAATTTCTTTTCGGGTTCATTACCAATGTATATGACTCTACCTTGTAACTCTCTCTCTCCAGTCGTGTTATCACAGAAAACATTAAACGTCGCTCGCAGTAATGTGTGTGCAAATCAGTGTGTTTAGTGTTACCTTTTTTATTATTTATTTGATCGATTGTTGCATTGACCAAACAGAAGTAGTAGTACGCTTGAGTTTAACAATCATATGAAAGTAAACACAGGTGTTACAATAATCAGCTAACGTATATATATAAAAACAAGAGGTGTTCCGGGCGGATTGCCCGAACACCTAAAAATCGCATCGCGCAAACAAGCCTTCAAAATCGCACGGGTGTTATTTTTTCACTTCGTCTCTATACTCTCCCAATTGTTGTACGGTATCGATATTATACGCCACCTGCAATTGAGCGTAAATGAACAACCCAGATACACAGGGGTTCCTTTTTTGCTACATTGTCCCCTTTTTACACAATAGCTGTTTACCGCCGCCTCGTATATTCTGAAAAGTCAGCAAAACACTCGACCCTGGATGGAGACGAAGAAGAAGGGGGAAAGAGCGTTAGCTGAACGGGTCAGTAAGTTTACAGCCTTGTCACCTAACAGCTCAAGTATAAACAAAAAAATGGAAAAACACACAAAATGGTATCTTGTTTGAGTTGGTGTTTCTGTACCTTGTGTGGCTGCAAAAATTTTAATGGATGTCAACTGAAAAGCACTGCAAAAAATACACCACCTCTTGCCAGTTTCTGCTGTTGCGTTCTTGCGACTCTTTAAAATAATGATTATTATTACAGTGAAATATCCTCACCCTAGTGAACAACAAGCTAGAGCAGAAGAAAAAGTGCATTGTACCGGGTAGAATAATATTAATTGAAGGTCATGTTGACGACAAGTTGATTTGCTTGCTTTGTCCATCAGCTGATTCATTGAAAAGTCGCCGTAAAAATGACAAAAGATTGTTATTTACGTTGTTCGTTTCAAAGCACATTCTATAGGTCGGAGTGTATATGCGTTTAATCGAAATGGCTGGCTTCGTAAACGAGAGTGGGTTGAATGTGAGGCTCACTCCGAAGATATCTATAAAACCGGGGTGTTAAAATTGACACCATGGGTGTTGTCACATAAAGATACCAAGAAAAGAATCAAAATTTACTGGATGTTTAAAAAACACTAATTTCTGCTAAAAACAATACATTGGTGTTATTTTAACACCATGTGATGTTATGTTTGATTATCTCCTCGGTATATATATGTGAGACCACCCATATTGTAAATGTTAACACCCAGTTTTTGCAGTGTACCAAATCCAATAATCACCCCAAAAATACTATGTAAAAATTACGGGATTGATAAAAAGAATAATAAAAGAGTGGTATATGAAAGCTAACTGATTATAAAGTTCATGCCAGTACCGGTCCTCCCCAGAAATAGTTCCGTCTGAAAACGCTGTCAACGTGGAGAGTAATCGAAACAATAAAACGCCGTTGGTTATTCCGATTGCAGCGATCAAAATAAGCACTTTATGTAAACGTCAGTCTTTGCTGACCATTTTAACCCGGTTCGCTGTATTTACACAAACGTTAACCACCACAGGCTGGCTGTCCTTTCTCTATGGTTTATAATGATGTGGGTAATTTATCTTGTAAGGTCGGGTTGTATTGCACCACGTACATGAACAAGCTTCCATGTGAGTTTGGTGGCTCTAAGAAGAAGCGGTGGTGATCGACGTTTCGAGTTGTATGTCCGTGTGGTCTTCAGATCTCAATATCACTGTCATCAGATCTCATAAAGAAACTGTTTTACCTTGTAGTCATTTGTACCGATGGCCTCTCAAACCAACGGTTGGCAAAACGTACGGTCGTTTAAAAAATACGGGTGGGTGTGGGTGGGGGGGGTCTGTAAATGATGATTGGTCCATGTCGCTCAATGACTTTTTATAATCTCTATGTTGATTATAATCGAATGGAGAGGGCAAGTGGTGAACATAAAAAAGCTTAACATAAAGTTCTAAGTCAGTGGGAGAAAGTCTTTGCAAATGAGGGGTGTGAGTGTGTCCACTTCTACAAGCTTTGTTCTCAATAGACGAAAAAACAACAACAACAACAACAACAACAAAATGAACAGCGAAACAACTGATGTAGTCTTTCATACCACGAAGGTTTTGCTATCTTTATTACGGAAATACAAATTAGGAGGGGAAAAAAGAAGAAAAAAAGGGAAAAACAACCGGTATGCCATCAGCACAAGCAACCAAGTTATTACATCTGAAAGACCTCGGATAGAAAAACAAAACAAAACTCATAAGTGGGCGTTGTCTGACGTGCACTGACAAAACCGTGGTGTCGGCATTACACCTGGGTGGTAGAATTACACCAAGGGTGTTAGAATTACACCAAGGGTGTTGGAATTACACCCTGAGTGTTAGAATTACACCCGGGTCTTAGAATTACACCCGGGTGGTAGAATAATTACACCCTGGGTGTTAGAATTACACCATGGGTGGTAGAATTACACCCTGGGTGTTAAAATTACACCATGGGTGGTAGAATTACACCCTGGGTGTTAGAATTACACCCGGGTGGTAGAATTACACCCGGTGGTAGAATAATTACACCCTGGGTGTTAGAATTACACCATGGGTGTTAAAATTACACCATGTATGGTATAATTACACCCTGGGTGTTAGAATTACACCTGTGTGTTAGAATTACACCCTGGGTATTATAATTACACCTGGGGTGTTAGAATTACACCAATGGTGTTAACTATTGTACTCAATAATGGGTGTTGTCCGTGCAAAATAATTGTGTGCCCTGACAAACCTATGGTGTCGGACTGAATACACGTCAGTGTTAGAATTACACCGAAGATGTTTACATACTGACACTTTATTAAGCAAACTGCACCAAACACTGCACTGATCGTGATTTAGGTTTCAACAGTGCACTTTTATTTCTAGTGTAACGCCAAAAAGAAGGAGAGAACAAAAAATTGTTGAAAAGGGTAACAAACCTTTTCATACTTCAAAAGTACATGTGAGACCTTGTTACCCTTTTGTACTTGTGTGGGGGTTATCACTGGCGTTGGTGACCCAATTTCGAGCACTGTGGGTTTTTTCTTTTCCACGGGCTGTCAAACTCGGAAGGTCAAGGGTAGGTGGTGATCAGAAACGTATTGCGATTTTATGATGATTTTTGTTTTCTTCTTTGGAATACACTAGCGTGTGTAGAAAATCAACATACACGTTGTTTTGGCTGTTTTAGCAACCACCAAAATTTGCTTTTACTTATTTTTCTTTTTTTGTTCGTTAATTATACTTTATACGAGCGTGACGTTACATCTGATACTGTACAAATGCGTCCACAAAAATACGAAATACATGTAAACATCGAATATTATGGTTTTTTGCATTGTATTCTATATTTAAGTATGCGATATTTTGGGTGTAAGCCTTTTTTAATGTAGAAGGAATGTGATACGACGGGGAAGGGGACCTTCGGCGCTCGGGTCGGCAGCCATTTTGTTGTTGTTATTTAACGCAAAATGAAGCTGGCATCGAACACACTACTTCCTGTCCTTCTTTGGCTATAGTGGTTTAAAGTGATAACAACTTACCATTATTGAATTTAAAACATGATATTGTGTTAAATGAAGAAAGCTTCGTGAGGAAAAAGGTGCATCATTTGAAATCAATTATTACCACAAACCACCGCAATAATTCACGCAAGCTGGCTTGACCTGGTCTTGAGTCGGGGGAATTGAACAACAATACACGTTAACATACTGTGATTTCTTCCTCCATACACCAAAGCATACCGGTACCTGTGTGAAGGGTCACCCACACATCTAATTAGCGTAATTAGCCTCCCCCATGGTTATGCTCCCATTGTTCCCCATTTTTTTATACACCAAGGGCAGAGCAAACCAAAGGGGGAACCTACATGTATGATTATGGTCACACTGTAGTCATCTGACACGTGACACCCAGCACATCAACACAAGGCAAAATCTCCATGCAGTGGTATTATTGCACAGCATGTACTCACAGGTCAATTAGAGGGTGAACGCACCTTCCGAGCCTATAGTGCAAACCTCAACCAATAACAACGAATGAGTGTCTAGTTGGAAGTGACGTAGAACCGTATGGAAGTTAACATACGTTATGAATATTCATTGTCTAGCTGGAGGTGAACGTAGAACCATGTGGACGTTAACAGAAATTATGAATATTCATTGTCTAGCTGGAGGTGACGTAGAACCGTATGGAAGTTAACAGAAATTATGAATATTCATTTGTGTGTGGAGGTTCTTCCACACAGAGTCGTGCCCCGCAGAGTTCAAACACTGCTTTCAAACAACTATCTTGAAATCAAATGATACACCTGTTGTAAACTTGTTATAATACGTGCCTAACCACTTTGCACGATACTGTTCTCTTATGAGTAATTCTGGTATACACTTTAAAAACTCACCGGTCAAAAATTGATCCGGATTCCGGGTCCCAGAGGCCTGACCCATTCCGGGTCAAGCTGACCCGGAACGTTGTTTTAAACATTGGATTGTAACTCGGATTCTGCGTCATTTTGACCCTTTCTGTGTCATTTTGACACAAACTCCGGGTCCGGAGTCACCCAGAATTGGGTCAGGCCCAACGGGACCCGGATCCGGCTCAATTCTGACCCGGAAGTTTTTAGAGTGTAGAGGCCAATTAGCGAATCGAGGAAATTAACACCGTAGGCCTACATTAATTAATTACTTGACGTTTAATTAACTGTACTTTTATTCAAATAGTGAAATATGCGTTAACATATTCGGCAATAACAGATTGCACAAAAATTGTTGGCCTTTAACTTCCTTGTTCATTTATGTATAGGTATATGTGTAAGAGGGTTATACACATGATGGGATGCGGCGGTTGTGTCATTTACCATTGAGATGCCGAAATTAATGAATGTTTACGAATTTATTATTTTTACTATTAACTTTTCCCCGATGCACTTGCAAAAGTCACAGTCTCAACCTTTTAAAAAACAACCTAAGTTACATATTTGAACGTTGATTATGTTGAGCAATCACTTCCGTAATTGTTACGGTGTTCGTAACAAGCTGCCCTTAAAATTTACGGGTAACGTAAAAACCCCAACAATAAACCGTATAAACGGAAACTAACCTGTAATACACCGCAGTAACCGTTTTTTAATGGAGACAGTATATCGAATTCCGTTAACTTTATATGAAATGTGATTCAAAGAGGATGCCCGTAAATTCTACGGATATTGTTACGCCCGCAGTTCGCCATACAAGTATACCGGTTAATCGCCGTAACTTATTACCGTTATCGCTACGTGAACAATACTAACACCCATTCAAACCATTTCCCCGTGTATTTTAGGGTTACGTCGAAGCTAGGCAGTGTCACTATGTGGACAGAGGAAATTGTTGCAAAGTGTATGAATAAGTGAACTCTCAGACGTACGTGGAAGGCAAATCTGACGGGCATGTTGGAGGCAAATTTAACGGACTTGTGTTTCTTACGTGTAAACGTAAAAAGGGGTACTGGTTCACGGGGATGTGAACCTTAAACTCATTCAAGTAGAAATAGTTCGCGCACAAAGCGGGTATGAAAGTCACACACTGTTTTTAACATTCTCGCGTAATGAAAGAACCTGCTTTGAAAAAAAGACACATCCGGAATACACTATGGTGTTAAATTGACACTTTTGAGATTGGATCGTGAACGCAGTTATGGTAACACTGAGTTCTTGGTGTAGTTTTAAACACCACGACAACATTAATTGTGTGCGCTTGCACATTGATTAGACCTTGATACCTTCTATAATAATTCGTGACCAAATGGTGCATTTTACACCAAATAAAAACAGTAATTTCTTTTGTTCGCTTTTACAGTGTAACAAAATGTGCTACACGTATAACTATTTGTCCACACAAAATACCAACTATACTGGGATACATTTTAAAAGCATACTCGCCCTTGTTAATATTGATGTGACTTTTACGAAACCACAATTGACGTCATGGTACACGTGACTACAGGGCAGCGCACTGATTGGGCAGATGGACCTGGAGCGTTGACGAAGTCACGCCGAACTTTAGTCAACCACTTGAATGTTCATGTACTTCTTATGGTTTATTTCAGCACTGTGTTTGCTGGGGTGTTGTAAAAGGGGCGTGGCATCGATAGGTCAAGTTTAAGACCACTTACGAACCGTAAGCCTTTTTTCTTGTCTTCTGTAAAATAATCTTATTCCTGCCAGCCAGCCGGGCTGAGACAGTAACATCCCCCACGGTTTGGTCATTGGAAAGAATCCCCCACACCCTGTAAAATCTCTGAACGCAAATAAAATAATAAAATATAGATTTGAATAGTATTTTTACGCTGACCCTGTTATTTAGTGTTCGTTGGAACCAGCTAACGAACATGAATTATACCTCACGAATACAGTGGTTGATTTGACCACCAACTCTCGTCTTCTCACTCTCTTTTACTCTTTATCACCACCCCCTCCCCCGTCCCGATAATCTTAATCTTAAGGGCCCCCCGGGTATTTTACCGTCTAAATAATCAGTGATTGCTGTACACCAGTTATATAAAGAGTGCAATCCTCGTGCGTGTTCGAACCTCGCGCGATTAATTAGGGCCTTTGCGAAACGACGGTTCGGTCGTGAGCTCCGTCAGTTATTTAGGCAACGTGCGCTTTCCTTACGTGACTTCAAATAGGCGGACAGAGCCGAAGCCAGAACCGAAGCCAGAACCGAAGTCAAAACCCAAGCCCAAGTTTCGCAAGGGCCTGTTTCCTTACGCGTCAAAGCAAAGAAAGTGCACAACTCAAGGTCTCCACGAGTACACGCAAAAACTTGCACAGTCTATTTATAACGTGGACCTATACTTTTACACACTCCCATTTTAACCGTTTGTGATGAAATGGCCAATGGGTCCCAATTTCATGCGGCTGCTCAACAACAACAAAACTTGCTTAGTGAGAGAACGATTTGCTCAGCACCTAGCCTAGATTCCTATATCAAGATTCTGCTAAGTTTTTGCTTCGGAGAGAAATGTGTCAAGCCTGCTGATGAGCAGCCCTGTCATATTGGTTACATGGGCAAAAGTTTAAAACGACGGTATTCCAGAAGTGCCATACCACTTATCCAGATAACGAGATCATGTTTATCTCGATGTCGACTTGTCCTGCTCTCGCCAAGTTGACTTACGGTAAACTAACATGTCGACATGTCCTGTTCTCGCCAAGTCGACTTACGGTAACTAACATGTCGACTTACTGTAACTAAGATGTCGACTTGTCTTGTTGACTTATCTCACTAAGAAAACTTATTGAAACCGAGTTGGTAAGTTGACTTTTTAGTTTTAGTTGGTGATCTTGGTGAGATAAATTAACAAGACTTATTCAACTTACAAAACAAGTCAAAGTTTGCACAAGGACCACTCTTGTCGACTAGAGGTCGATATTGCCTGGTACGCAACACGTGTTTTTGAGAATGAGTACCAGTTAATATCGGCCGCTAGTCGACAATAGTCCTTGTGCGAACTCGGCCCTAGTCGTCTTGTTGAGATATTGTATCTTTATCTGGATAAGTATGGCACTTCTGAAGCTCAGCATAAAAGAGCTGACGAGCTCACAAATTTACAGAGCACCTGTTTACATTGCTTAGAAAACACAGATTACCAGCTAAAATGATTTGTAATTCACAGTGAGTTTAGTGGTTCCCTGTACCCCCCCCCCACTCCCCCTTAAATTTGTTAAGCAATATTTTCTTATAACCAGTGTTATTTTTTGACTAATAGGGTACCATATTAGAAACTTTTAAGTCGACACTGCTAAAAAGCCAAAGATTTGCGGGTAACCATCAACAGACAACGTGAATCAAAGGGACATTTTGGCTGGTAGCCTGTGCCTGCAAAGCTAAAATACCCATAAATACTTAGTACATTTTTGGTGCTTAGCAACCAGATTAGCTTAACCATTGAGAGGGAATTTCTTCCCACACCTTATGGCAAGTTGTTATCACGAATAATCCATTAATTAAAAATGAGTATTATTTTCAGAAAAGTAAAATAAATAATACTGAAAATTGTATGAAAGGTTTCATGGCGGATGGCCATCTGCCGGACCTCGTGGACCTGCGCGTTACACAGAACCGAGACCTTCGCAACACTGGAGGCCATTGCGCATGGCCCTTGACCTCTGACCTTTAGTTTAGAGTTCGTTCTGTACCAGCAAACGAACATTAACGAGAAGAACCGACACCATACACCACTTCATCACACAAATCCAAATATTTGTCATCTGTAAAACCTAAACTGCTTTAATCTGTTTGTCTTTTTTGTTCGCGAGGAGAGAATACTTGGTGAATATTCAAAGTTGGCAGTAGCATCAAAACATGCGGATTCATCTAGTTATATAGGACGTTATTTTAATCAGAACAAAGTACTGCGTCAAAACAGGGAATTTTAAGTGTCAACTATAGGCTTTACCTTATCCCGACACCCCATTAGGATATTGCATACCCTTCCGCGTTGTGATAGTACTGCCACGAGTTGAACATCACATTGAAAAGGCCAAATTGTGGTGGAAGGCCCATTTAGGAACAGCTACACGACTCGACCTTCATATTGGTCAACAGGCTATATTTGATATCCTGTTTGTCGTCGAAGTAAAGCACAGTAAGTGGGGACATATGACTGGCGGAGCAGCACGGGCCCATGTAGCCTTCAGGGGGAGGGTTCACCAATGACATAATTTTGGTGTGGCTGTACTGCTGGAGTCGCATCCTCGGGCACAGTCCGGAGCAGTAGTTTGCCTCGTACGCCTTGGGCATGAGGATCCAGTCCCACTGGAAGTCGGCGAAGACGACGCGGAGAGGGTAACGGCAGCACCTCTCCTCGGGTTGGCTCTCTGAACAGATCAGCCCCGCGGCACGTCGGCTGCGTCGCCTCCTTGCGTCGTGTAACCGCAGCTGAATAAAGGGTTTCTGGTGGGAGAAAAATAGTGGGCGTAAAACTGAGTCAATAATATAATGCCTTTCTAATGACCAAGAACGCTGGTAAGTGGCAGCGATAGGTTGGAAATTATTGATTTGTAGGGCAGTCGGAGAAGGCATTCTAAAACTCCTATAATGATCCCGGATCCGGGTCCCGTGGGGCCTGACCCATTTCTGGGCAACATGACACGGAATCTGTGTCAAAATGAACCAGAAATGGGTCGAACTGACGCAGAATCCGAGTTAAGATTCCATTTTAAAACTTGTTTCCGGGTCAGCCTGACCCTGAAGTGGGTCAGACCCCCGGAATCCTGGTCAATTCCGACCGGAAGTTTTTTTCAGAGTTTGTGAGAAACATGTATTTATAGTGGAGGTACGATAGCTTTGAAACTGAGCACCTCCTGTGTATGATAATTTCCTTCCCTCTTGGCATTCTTATCATTTTCAGTTTGACATCCTGCTTTGCCTTTTTGTTGTCCATATTCTTTGCAATATGGCCACATGTTGCTGTAGTTATCAACCTCCTCTTAGTTAACAAGCCTGCGATTTGTCACTTTTTCTCTCTCCGTATTTCATGGTTTTTGTCACAGATCCCTCATGCCTTCACACTGTATTGAAAAGGCATCTTTCCCCTTTAGGGGTGATACATCCTCTGTGTTCTTCCCTACCTCTGCGTTCCAAAGCAATGATGGTAAAGCATCTTGCTCAAGGACACAAGTGCCATGACCGGGACTCGAACCCTCACTCTGCTGTTCAGAAACACCAGAGCTTGAGTCCAGTGCTCTTAACCGCTCGACACGTATACACTGGGACGATCAGAGATCTTCTCTTATCTAAAGATCAGATCAAGGGAAGTTTAACTATTACAATTTTGTACATTCCCATCCCCATAGTAACTATAAACCTGAAGATGGAATTTATCTTACCCTTGTTTCGTCTTCATCAGTCAGTCCAGTGATCACCACTGAGTTGCCTTCATCGTCATACACCTCGATTTTCAGCCCGGCATTGGTGCTGGGGCTAACAATCCATTCGGTGACCACGTCGGTCAGCTCGACGCTGTGCCACTCCCCGCGCCGGGTACTTAGACGAAGCTTCTCCTCCCGGACCGTGTCCAGCTTGATCAGCCCAGCCCGTCCCTTGTTGATCCGAACCACCCGGCTGATGCTCACCAGGCTCATGGTGGTCTGGACTACTCTTGCCCTCTGGACGTAGAAATACAGGGTAGCCTTGGAGACTATGTAGCCGTCAGTTTTGTCTTGCAGGTCGAAATAACATATGGTTGGGTCGTCGATACTGAGTTCTGGAGGTGCTGTTAAAAAAACAGATGGAAACAACCATTGATACGATTACTTGTTTGGTAGTATTGAGTTGTGCTGATGATGAGCAATAAATGAGCACGCATTGTCCATCAGCAACCTAAGTAGACGTGGCAGGTTTCCTGGAAGACTGGCATAAAAACTAAGCATTTTGAAGTTGTTTCTTGACGTAGCATTCCTGGTCTAAATGTATTCTGGGTCTCTCACCTCCTGTTGATCCCGGTTCGAATCCCACCTCAGACGAACCCTCGCACTTGTATGTTTCCTTGCCCCAATTTGTGGGTTTGTTATTTTTCCTTTGGCCTATACCTAAAGGCTTAGTATTTCTCTTTTTGTCTTTGACATTATAGGGTACAATGAGACCACCCAGTTGACGATCCATTGGGTTTTATTGCAAGAAAAGTTAACGGCAAAAAGTTAATAAATGAATTACCTGTGTATTTATCATTAATTAAGAATAAGTAACCTATGTAATAAACACTAATTGGAAAATTGATGGGACGAAGTTTACATCGGAATTTGTCATGGTCGTAGAAAATGTGCCTCAGTCCTACCGTGTCCAACATTTGACTTGTTTTTCAGTTACGCTGAAGCCGGTTTAAACCCCTCGAGTGACATATGTGACGTCAGGTTGCGTTTGTAACCAAGGACACCTGTTTATAATCGAGTCTATCAAACGGCATCAACAAATCAAACTTGTCAACATAAACAAAATCAAAATATTTAAAAGTGTTAAACATTACAGCAACAGCCCCGGAGGCAGAATTCCCTTTTCGTTTCCACCGAGAACAAAATGATAATAAATACTATTTGGCTCAATTCAATAACCCTGGAAAAGGTCCACGATACAAAACCTCCTCGAAAACACAATGTGGCTCAATCCCCAGGGAGCAGTTGTCATTGATTCCCATTTTGCTAAGGCGGGAACTATAATTACATGTCCCCCCTCCCTTCAAAAACAGACCTACTAATACTGATTGATGGGCCACGTCCAAAAGGAGTTCTAACCGCTGTTTACTCGTAGCTGAGCCTCTGTAAGGCTGTCTCAATAACGTCATGTTGAGCGTATACACATGCCATGGTTTCTATTGCAGTTGTTGGTAACGATATGCGTGTCCCGTCCCCCCCCCCTCCCACCCCGTCCCTCCACCTTCTCCCAAGAGAAAACAGAAAACCGTTACAGGCAAATGTGACATGATTTGACGTGTTTGTTTATTGGCGTTAAGATGGGGAGTTGATCAGTCGAGCGCCAGTGTGACTCAGCATGACTGACAACGCCTATTATATCCATAATGCACTCTCAATGCTTGTCGTGTACAAAGAGATGTCCATAATCCCCCACAATACCCATTTCAAAAGAGTAAAGAAAGAGGAGAAAACCTTTGAGTGTAATGAACAACGGCTGCCGTAACTAATTGATTAAATAATACCTGGTTTAATCGTTAGGACGTGTGTTTGTAAACTTGTTTTTCTACCAAATCCCAAAGCCGCGGTTTGTTTACGACAGTTGATCCTCCCAAGGCGAATGGCTGTTCTTTTCATTTCAACAGGGAAAACGGGCATAACACCTCATAAACGAATCTGTCGAACAAACCTGAAAGGGGGTTCCTGCACTTCCAGGCATTTTGTGGCTGTGTTGACGTGTTTATTTTGTAGGCCAGTTCATCAACAGGTACGGCCTGAAGCCTTAAATAATTGAAGCGCTTCGACACGCTTCACTGTTGATCGATCAACATCTTGTTACTTCAAAATGACGTTTCTTTGCCATTTGTTGTTTGTCCATCTAGAGATTTACAGCAAGTGGGTAGCCGTCAATAGGAGGGGATCCCTGCTAATAAAAATGACTAAGTTGCGGTTAAGTCTGGACGTTAGTGTCAATCACAAACCGCAAAACCACAAAAAAGCGCTTAAAAATTAACGGGACAGATCAAATTCCAGATATGTTTTATCTATAATGTCTCTTTGCCATTTGTTGTTTGTCCATCTAGAGATATACAGCAAGTGGGTAGCCGTCAAGAGAAGCAATAAAAATGACTAAGTTGTGGTTAAATCTGGACGTCCGTGTCAATCTCAAACCGCAAAACCACAAAACCAAACCGCTTACACATTTACAGGACAGAGTTCCAAAGATGTTTTTTTTTCTTCCTCCCCCCTCCCCCGGTTTTTACACTCTGTGATGATGTACGAATTTCGATAACTCTTCGCAGCCACTCCAGTTTGGCTGAGTGCCATACCGCAGAGACGCGTGGAAAGACAAGCGGCCCCAGTTCATTGTCATGATGTCTGGATGAGAGAATGCAACCCCCTCCTTCCCCTCTCCCTTGATTTGAAGGCTATTATTATTAATGAAGAAAATTCATTTCTCTGGCAAGGTCCTCCCTGCACTAAAGGGTTTTCGGTTGTGCAAAAGGAGTAGGCGGGTAATGACTTGAGATGTGGCAGTGAGGAAGCAGGGATTGGATTTGAAGTAGCCAAAGGTTTGAGGGCATGCTTCTCAGGGACATTTTGATCCCTGGAGAACCATTTACAGGTCCATAGGCATTATCCATTTCATATATATTATTTCTTTATAGGCAATTAAGTCTATAAAGACTTTTAAAAGGGCAGTGAAAGTAACCCCCCCCCCCGCAAAAAAATAAATAATTAAATAAATAAATACAAATTATATAACCCTATATAAATATATCTAATAATAATATTAATAATAATAATAATTATATTATATCATTATTATAAATAAATAAATTGTTATCCCAATTGGCGTTGGGGTAAAGAACACTTCATATCTATAATAACAAATAGAAAGAAAGAAAGAAAAGTTGTTTAATTGAGTTGGGGTTTTTATCATCTCGCTTTTATAAAGACAAATTATTTATGTCCGAAAATTCAAATTGTTGACCAAAGTTTTAAAATGGTTTTGCCCAAATATCGCACAGTGGACAATAAAATGATAATATTGAAAATATGGTTAAAGTTACTTGATAACACTGCCAATCGGTCGATCGATTATTGGTAAAAGGCTGTTTGACTTTTATCGATAATCAATATAGAGATCATGACTACCGGCACTCCTGAGTGTAAGAAGCTGCATGAAGAAACTTGCTAAGCAGTAATTTCTGCTAAACAGCTTGACGAAAAATTAAGCCCTGATGTTGTTTTCAAGCAAAACGCGACTACCCAACAAAGTTGATGGAATTTTCACAGGTTAGAATAATTGGAATAATGTGAAAAGTTAAAACTTTACATTCTAAATTTTAGTATGTCAGATTTTCGCTGTTTACATCACCTGAGAGATTTTAGTAAAAATCTCTCGGGTCAGAATTGGCCGAGATTCCGGGTCACAGGGTCCCTTGACCCAATTCCGGGCTGACCCGGCAAAAACAAAATGGTTTGAAGAAATGGGATTTTCAACTCGGGTTCTGCGTCACTTTTACCAATTTCTGGGTCATTTTGACACAGATTCCGAGTCATGCTGACCCAGAAATGGGTCAGAGTCCCACGGGACTCGGATCCGGGTAAATTCTGACCCGGTTCTTCCCAGTAAAAAAGTGAAAAAGTACACCTTTAAGTACGTATTGCATCAGTGTGATTGATAAAAGGCAGACGGCTATACATAAATATAATGTATCCTCTGATATCGTTGATCCCATAATGGACCTTGGTCCCTTGCTTGATGGACTCTTGCTTCAGTTACCAAACCCAGACAATTATTAACGAAACAAACACTTGTTGAAATCGGATGTTATCATGGCTATTTATTAAGGACATCTTGCATGCTCGGTGTCTGGTTTTGCCACCTTGTTTTTTTCTGAGGAAGCCATCTTGTGTCTGACACCCGATGTGCGAGAGCCGGGTACAAGATCGTTACGGTACCGGTAACCCCTTCTATTTGGGGGGCAGACTCGCTCTGATTTCATTGTACTGCAAAGTTAATTAGATCGACTGCGTTCACTTATTTTTACGTCTCAGAAACTAAAAGGGCCTGGAAATGTTCAAGATTTTCATAGAGCGGCCATCTTGCTTAGCTCTAATTATAACCCCATGTGACCAAACCAAGGCTGGAAGAAAAGAAAGTCAGGACCCATTATATGACAAGGTATTAAGAATTATAGGTGTCAGTGTGTACTCAGGAAACCCGTTAAGGCCGGTTGGTGTTTTCCACCATAAAGGTATCGTACACGTTTGGTAATGACTCAAAACAAATATTAGCATAAAAACTTACTTGGTAACAAGCAACGGAGAGCTGTTGATAGTATAAAACATTGTAGGAAACGACCCCCTTTGAAGTAACGTAGTTTTTGAGAAAGAGGTAATTTCTCACTAAAATAATAACAACTTCTTGCAAGAAGTTTTTTTCCTATCTGAAAGCACACAAATTTGTACAACAAGGGTGTTTTTTCTTTCATCATTTTCTTGCAACTTCGATGACCAATTGAGCCCAAATTTTCACAGGCTTGTTATTTTAAGCATATGTTGGGATACACCAAGTGAGAACACTGGTCTTTGACAATTTCCAAACGTGAACGATACCTTTAACCCGTAGTGTATCAACGCGTGATTGCGAAAAACGTTGAGAACAGATTCACAGTGTTCAATTTTGGCATGTGATATGAGATGTCTGTAATCAACACACTGTGCGAAAGTGTATTGCTCATACTGTAAACACGGATAGTATGTTGTTTCACTGCGTATGGCATAGACTCGCCAGTGTCTTGGACTGTTTCGGATTTATGATGTTGACCGAAGTTTACTCTCTTTTCTCTGTGATTTTATGCGATGTGAACAACAGCCCAATTATCTCCAGGTCTGGATGTTTTTAGTACAGTCTGTCTGGGTTTTTTTCACCCACGTAGAAGCTATTGACAGTTATTGACAGTTGTTTTAAATCAAGTTTGTCACTGGGCCGTGTCACTCGCAAAAGAGGGCTACTTCAACTCATAAACTAAATAGATATTGCCACATAAAAAGTATATACAAAAATATTGGTTAAGAAGATCCCTGGTAGATTGTTTGCTTGGGAATTAATCCTTCAAAAGATTTTTTTAAAAAATAGAAATATTTTATATATAAATAACATAAATAAACAAATAGACACATAAGTAAATAAATACATAAAAACATAAAAATAAAAATTTATAAAAACAAGCCATAACAAAATAAAAATAAGATAATACTATTTGATCTCCATTGCATTTTTCTCCTGAAGACAATCAGAGCATACTGATCGAAACGTCGATTTGTTAAACCTATTCAGAACCACCACACCTTATACTATAGAGATAGCTCCACGTACATGTTTATGGTGTTACCCCAAAAACCTCACAAGATTGACAATAAAAAACCACACAAAATAAATAAACACAATAAATTGCATCACCACTTCAGTAGGGTAACCTTTGGTATCGTCTGTGGTGTCTGAGAGAAATATTTGGATATTAGACTTGTTTTAGATTCCTGGCAAAAACAAACCCTCAACAACACAAACAAAAACAATATAAATATAGCCACCATGAACATTGCACTCTTTGGATACGTGTACGCATTGTAAACATGGATTGTGGATGATTTTTTTTAAAGCAGCTTTTTTGAATTCCCTTAAACCAATCCCATTCAAAAGATCAACAGAAGAAGACACTGAAAATTGAAATTTGCAATCAATACGGTACTCCCAATGCAGACATCCACTTTGCTTCCCTTTAACACTTTCTGCGTGGGTTGGGAGAAACAGAGAATATTGCAAGAGTCAGACGGCATCGGACGAGAGGTACATAATTATTAGTAGACTGGACCCGTGGGCGAGGACCAACCCCCCAAGTTTCCCCCATTAATCACAGTGCAAATAATATTTTCAAAAGCC
This sequence comes from Plazaster borealis, assembly GCA_021014325.1. Classification (NCBI taxonomy): domain Eukaryota; kingdom Metazoa; phylum Echinodermata; class Asteroidea; order Forcipulatida; family Labidiasteridae; genus Plazaster; species Plazaster borealis. Next base: position 12,008,740 of record CM037467.1, read on the forward strand.
CTGTGTTGAGGACGTCTTGACGCATCACGTTGCATTCGTTAACAACGGGGGGCCCCGGCATTTTTACACGGCTGGGGCTTCCGGTTGTCCACAGCTTATGAATTATGCATAGAGAAGGAGCTCATGAATAATGCATCGACGAGATACCTCGGGATTCCAGGGCAAGCGGCATAAATTCATCATCAATTTATGTTCTTAACATCATGTTCTTAATGTTCTTAACATTTTCATCTATCTGGAAAATAACAAAGGTGATTGCTTTGATTGCAATCATTCCATAACCCTTAAACTGCTACAAAATGGGAGAAACTTCGCACAGGTCGTTGTTTGCTTCTTACGTAAGATTTAAAAGAGTATTTAAGCAGAAAATACGGTTTGCGGCATAGCACCTTGTCGTTATTTCCCAAATGGTTTAACACCCCGAAAATAAAATTCCCGTTTAGAAAAGTAGAGTCCCGACTGGATTTTTCTGATAACAAATTATTACCTTTTAACTTTATTTATTTCCGTTTGCTTAGGGTGCATAAGATTCAAGTTATTATAATTTTGTAAGTGTGTGTGTGACAACACGTCGAGAAGCCTACATACCAAGTATAACATCAGTCACACGAACGCGATGCGGCGGAAACGCCCAGTCGCCATAGTTTTTATTCATGTACATGTCACGTCCAGGTCACATTAATGACTCAAATCGCACCAGATAAAAAAAGGAGCCCCCAGGAGCAATCCCACCCCAACAAAAAAGTGACTTGGTGAATATTAGAATTTGCCCCAGACATTGGCCCCGAGGCCGAGACAACAACAAAATGACACGGAAGGGTTTGGTCTAATATTTCAATAATCTCCATATTGTCCTGGGTGATTTAATACGGCCTGGCCTGGAATATTAAACAGGGACGCGCAACTCCACATTTAAAATGATTGTGAATATGGAAACTGAGGAACCGGCTGGCCAACTTAAGACAAAATATTTGGTTCAGATGAAAACGTGTTGATTGGATTTGTATATATTTTTATATTTTGAATTTTGCTGGCGACAAATTCGATTCCAGATAATTCCTCGAAAGTAATATTTGTCGTAGGTGGAGATCACTTTATTAATTGCTCTGAAGTGAACGACACCAGATGTATATATTCAGGATAGTTAGTTAGTTTGTTACTTAGTTATTAGTGAGTAAGATACTTAGTTAATTAGTTAGTTGAGTAGTTAGGTAGTTATATTATGAGTTAGTTAGTTAGGAAGGTACCGGTAGTTGGTTAGTTGGTCAGATAGTAAGTATAGGTAGTTAGTTATTTAGCTAGTTAGTTAGTTACTGAATTATTTAGTGAGTTAGTTAACTTAGTTAAAGTTAGTTGGTCAGTTAGTTGGTTGGCTTGTTAGTTATTTAGTCAGTTGGATAGTTTACTCAATTAGTTTGTAAAAATTGTGTTAATTGACTTAGTTATAGTTAGTAAAATAGTTCACTCAGTCAGTAAGTTAGTTAGTTGTGTTAGTTTTGTTACTTTAAGTTCACAAAAAATAACACTATATTAAACAGAAACGTCTCTGGCCAACCTCGAGAGAGTTTATTAACGTTTTTTTCTTTTCCGATAACCATCCCCCCAAAACCTCCAAAACCCGTTCGTTATTATTTTGAGCTGTGCCCACGCGCGTATGGATGGCTCGTAGAGTATCCGAACGCGGGTAAAGAATTCCAATCTAAAATTGCTAGACTAGTGGGCGAGATGTCTTATCAACATTGGAAACTGTTGGTATTTGACGACAACTGAATAGCAGAAGCGAAGAACCTGTTTAACAAACCACATATATGATATAAAACCGTGTACATTCTGATGTGTATGACCTATCGCATTGATGCATGATAGGACTATTGAATTGCACAAATGCAATTTAATTTGATGGCTGAGTGGCTATGATTTCGTAACAGAAATACAATGACAGTTCAATGGTTTGGTTTCTTTATATGGAGAGCTATTCTGAACAACTCTGCAGTGACTTCCCACAATAGTGAATAATATTTTAGGCAACAGATGTAGTGGCAGTTGCCCCCCATATACCCTTAGCAGGTTGGTTACCAATCCCTGCACAGTTGCACATCCCTGTAGCTGACCTCACAAACTCACTAATTAATAACTAATTTTTGTTTTAATAAAATATTCAATACTCATACCAACGCAAACAAACTGGACAAATTGCAGTTGTCTGAGAAACTTCGTTCAGCCAGCCTGTTCAGCTGTATGAACGGTTCACCCAAACGCATTAGTTCCGTGGCTCGTTAACTTAAAAAAAAAAAAAAAAAAACCCCCAAACCAGCTAGCCTCCCGAGACGAAATATAATGTTTGCAAAAAAGAAATAATTTTTTTATAATTTTATTTTAATTAGTGATATCTGCAGACCCTCAGAAGAATTTGTTTTTTCAAGAAGATATGAAAAGAAAATTGTGATCAGTGCAAACAGTGCATTTTCCTGTTGACGTCGGCAACAGCTATCCTAGACGAGGTACATGTAATTTGATATCATTAAACTACTTGAGCGAAAATCTTTTAACGGGGATACTATTTTAACTTGTTTATAGACCATGTGAACTTTGTTTACAATAAGTGTGACCTTGTGCATTCTTTGGGTATTCTGGCAGGCAACATACTACACAGGTCCTATGGGAAAGTTGACATTCTGTGTCATAATTTCCACATAAATCCAAGAATTATGAAAGTAAAAGCTGGACAAGTTTTGAGATGTGCCCCCTTTCATCATATCAAAAGTTGATAGGAATTAGACAGTGCAATCTCCATAAAATATAAGATTTTATGTTATATTCCATTAGTCTGTGTACAAATCGTGCCTATCGTCACAATTTTTTTTCGTAATTATCGATAAAAAAATTAGGCCACAACCTCAAGAATTTGAAAAACTAGCTTTGACGTAATTTGTGGGAGGTTGCTTTGTTATACCTCCGTGTTGCAACAGAGCAGCTATACAAAACGGAGCTCCCACAAATGACGTAACATGAGTGATGACGTATAACAGGGCTTTTCGCGAATCCTTCTGAAAAGCACGGAAAAGAGTGTTCAAAATGATTGTTTTTCCTACAATTAAAATCTGTTTACTCTCATGTGAACTCGGTTTCCTTATTGATTGAAAACATCTTAAATGAATTTCAGCAAAGATCACCTGCTGCCGTTTCCGTTCAAGCTGGTCTTTAAGCTCGTAGAGTTTTAAATGGAGTGTGTCCCTTTAATGTCGGTGAATACATTGTCATCGTTGTAGATGCTACTGTTGTACTGTACAGTTGTGCATTTGTTATGAAACAGGTTACAGTTGTCATGAAACAGTTAACAATTCCACCAAGTTGGTTGTAATGTTGACATGGGTGACCGGTTGTAATCCAATTTCAACAGTTTGTGATGTGTGTGGTTGCCTGAATGGGAATTAGTCCGAGCGGAACAGCTGTACTCTTTGGTCTTTATCGTTTTTAGTTCAGTTAGTTCTTAATAAAAAATTTAGTTGTGTAAATACTCTCGGTCCGTTGCCAGTGAACGGGGTGCTATACTTTAGCACAAAGCCCTTTCGAAGCAGGAACTATAATGTAAAAACCACGTTTGTGTTTGTACCAAGAAGTTTGGAATAAAACGGAATTCTACTAAAGTTTGTTGAAATACGGATACACCGGCAAGTCTCATAGTATAAAATATTTGTAAAAAACGACTTAACGGCCTGACGTTTCGAGCAGGGTCTTTCTCGAAGGCATAACAATAAATTTGACAAATGTCTTTGTCTAGTTTTCACAAAAACACACCGTACAAACAAAATTTGAAAATTCATTAAATTTAGCGGTCACATTTTAGTGAATACAACGACGGTAGGGTATTGTTTTGTCTTTGTTCGTCCTTGTTCATTGTTCGACTGCGGCAGTGGAAAATTTGGTGGTCTTCAAATGCGTTTCCATCGACATTTAGTGGGGAAGGTGGGGGAAATACTTTTGGGAATTGTGCCTTGTGAAAAATTACTTAGCAGAAACAGGATACCAGCCAAACTAAAATGTCATGTGTTGTGAATGGTTCCCTACTAAATTTGCTAAGCGCAATTTTCTGCCGAGCAGCTTTTTATCGGGGCACAGGTTAGGAAATCTAAATTTAGGTTAAATATTTGACACTGTTCCGATCGGATAGAAAGAGACGATCATCTATACCACCCCCGTTCTCTGGATCCTCTCCCACCCGCGCTGTATGTTATTAACCAATCAGACCAAAAAATAAAAAATACCCTGAGCCTGTTTTTATTTCCCCCGGGAGTCATTCCAGGGCACCAGCAGTTCATGCGGTGTGTATGGAGAGAAAAAAAAACCGGGCTTTCAAGACGGCGGCAACGTTATATAGGACACTTAAGTGAGGTGTGTCCCAGTTTCCTGCGCTTTCGCTACCCCTGTTCTATACTTATCCACTCGTCCCGTCAACCCCCCCCCCCCTCTTTTCCTCGAGTCTATTAAAAGCTCGTCTTTAAAAAAAGATAGGCCATCGGAGACGACTGTGGTAATCAGCAACCGCAATCTTCTCATTACCAGAGCAGCCAGCCGTTGAAATATGATACGTGAAAGGAATTATGGATGCAATTCGTTTTGCAATTTTTTGTCTTCTTCTTCTTTTTTTTTCTTTTCTAATAATCGGATAACCAATCTTTCCAGAGAGATTTAACTTTATTATGTCACGAATGTTCTTAGATTTTCCCCTCCTCCATTAAACAAGATAAGAATCACTGGTTGACTCCTTTGGAGTCACTATATATAATTAGGGAGCCGCTGTGACCGATCCAGAGTTTTGTGTTAAAAAAAGAAAATGGATGTGCAAAATCTCATTGAAACCTTATCAAACAGTTTAATTATGTAAGTGACAAGATAACCCCGATATAGTAGCATTCTTCACATTCAAGTTGGAATGTGAACTAAAAATGCTCTTTCTATCTGAACTTTTGGGCTGGTCTAGGGTTTCCGGTTATGGAGTTAAATGGCTCCCCACTACACATATCAACATGGCGCCGCTTAACGTAGAATTCTGCGCCCATGGTGCTCTGGAAAGCATGTGCTTATTATTGTCTGAACGCACGGGAGTCCGTAGTCTGCTAGCAGCACTGTGAAATTTGGCCCAGTTTTCTCATGAAGGTTAAAAGCTCATCGTAAAACCGTGGCGCAATATTCATGGCGCTCCGTACCACAGAGCTCTGCGCTCACGGCGCTCTCTTAATAAGCACGTGATTCGATGGCCCTTGGCCTGGGCTTGGGCTTGAGGTGCAGTCAGTTATTTAGAAAACGCGCGCTTTCCTTTACTGGGGCTTCACAGACACGGGCGTACGGAGCTCAAGCCCAAGACGTGGTTTAAAAAAAGGGCTGACGGGATGGGCCGTAAGCGCAGGATTCCACGGTAAAGCGAAACCGTAAAATTGGGCTTAGAGTGTCACTTTAACCAACGCACCAACCGTATCATCTCTTTGATGCATTACGAAGCAAAATAATCAACAATTTGTTCACGAGTTTCTCGGTAATTATACAACAGTTTAGATGGAAAAAGTTAGCTTTATAATATAGCTTTATAATAAAATCGTTACTGGTTTAAAAGAGGCAGTTTTGCACGCATTGTCTAAAATGTGTACCTTGACTGCAATCAACACTATGGCATTTATAGACAAATAAATGACGTCATACGCTCAAACTGCACCCTCACTTGAGCTCTAAATCACCATTGGCTGACAAAACCGACAGTTACGTTGCGCACGACATGCGCGCAATGCTAGTATCTGGGCCAATAGGCCCAATCTTAAATAGCTGCCCAACTGAGAATATTGCTGTCTGAATTGATTTACTTTGCGAAACTCATTGAGGACCAGTCATCATGCAATGTGAAGCACATAACGTTTTGGCTGGTAATCGGATTTCACTAAGACAAGAGTATTCCTTGCTTAGCTAATTAATTTATACCGGCCTCAGCACCGGCCTCAGCTATACGGCGGATTATGCGAGGAGTCTGCGAAGACTGTTGCTGTGTCACCATAAAAAGTCCGAATGGAGCGTCTATACAACAAAGATATTTCTACCCTCTCTTCTAGAGTAGACTTACTACAATTCACTTTAAACAAACAAACAACAAGTTGATAATTTGAAAATAATAAAACTAATAGTCTCAAACTCGACCCTTGAACCTGTCACTAATATCGCACATTGTGACAAACTTATCAGTGTATACGTTGTGCATATATGAACAATAAGTTGAAATGTCAATTTATTTATATTGTTGTTGTTGTTTTGGGTTCGTTTTGTCATCCTGTTATTAAAAATGTCATGGGGTGGGCTCAAATATATAATGTCCTAGAGATGATCCAATTACACACATGGTGGCTCACGCAATAGTTTATATACCTCATGAAACCGCACGATGAAACGCTTTTTTACAAGGTCGAGTTGGGCCGTTGAAAACTGGGTCAAAGCCTTGTAGTTTTGTACAGAGCGGGGGGGGGGGTGAACAAGAATTGCTCTTAACGGGATCAAAGTGAGATGTGACATACATACACAATATATTTATCAGCGCTCATTCACAGATCTAGGCACTTAATTTTATTTGGATGCTATTGGACATTGGCGTAACCGGGGGGTGGGCGCTTGCCTACCGCCCTCCCCGCTCAGATCCCTTCCCCCACCTCACCCCCCCCCCATGAGATTGAAGAAGAAAATAATGCACACATTTATGGTTCGATACATTACATAGGCCCCTCTCCCCGCTTGCACCCCCATAAGAATTTCTGGGTTTTCTGGGCTTCAACTTGAGACAGTCACAAATTCCGATGAGTTCAATGTGTTAAACTTTGACTTTGTATACGGCAATATCTGATACTATAAACCCAGTGAGGTTTCGGTCTATTAATTTTCTGTGAGTGGTTTTGCATCCGTTAACCTTTACAACATAGATGAAATGTGGAAAGATTGCTTGTTTTGGGGTTTTTAATTTGGGAAAACAAAAATAACGGAGACATGAATGGAATACTCACTAGGTTTAGCAAACGTGATAATCCTTTCGGTTGTAACCTCATAGTGTGGTGGTGTATCATACTCGTCCATGTTTGGCATTCGGAACTCTTGGTGTGCTGGGGAGTCACCCTGCATTGAGCTCATACCTGGGTCTCTGTCCAACAGGTGTTGCAAAGGTGGTATTTTGGGTATCGGCGAGGTGATGTTGGGTACAGTGCGTAGATCTAACTTCCTAAGTATGTTCTCTTTGATGGACTCGATGCGTAGAGCCCGCTGGTGGGCCCGCATCTCGCACGCCCCACACCGGAGCGGTTCGTGCTCAGTTCTGTTCACGGCAGGTTCTGTGCGAGTGTGGGCCCTCTCGGACGGGGACTCACCGAGAGCAATGTCTTCCATGGGTGGTTTTGTGGCGTCGGACCCTCTGGACCCCTTACCCTTGGACGTAGGGAGAGCGTGGGCCCTCTCGCTGCTGTCCGACAGACCGTACCGGCTGTTTCTGTTCGATGGTAGCTGTCTGGCTAGACAAGCCAGGTATAAAAGCTGAATCGTCACAGCGATTGGTAACAACACTTGTAAATGCTTCATGATGTTTTTAAAAGTCTTAGGATGCACCGACAAGTCCCGGACCAGGCAGCTAGGGGCAAGCTAGCGAGACAGCTGATCTCCACTGAGTTGGGAGGCTGAAGGGACGGTTCAAGGATTGCCTACGCACTTTTATACTTACTAAGCGCCCTCAAACAACACACACACACACGACCGAGCAAGCCCCGCGTATACCATCAGCTGATTCCTGCAAAACAAATTAACGTTCGAGGGCAACCGCCGTGCAATCCCCCCTTCAGATACGCGAGACAGACCGTTTGTCAATCAAATACGTCATGGGATTGTGCGACACCGCCCCCCGTGCCGTTCTGGCACTCGTCAGCCACTGAGCAAACACCGTGTAAGTGACGTACTTCAAAGGGGCCGATACGGTGACCATATCGGTGTCGTGCGCGCAACACACGTGCGTTGCATTCGTGTGTGTGTGTACAAGACTATAGCTAGAGCTGACAACTTTTATTCTAGTTCACCACTTCAATGCGGACTGGTGGTACCATACATATAGCAAGGAACAGACCCGGTCCGCAGTTAAACAAGCTCAACAAATACAACCATAGTTACTTCTGCAATTCCTTTCCAGAAGCATTCTCCCCGACTCTGATGCCAGCATGTCACAGTTTCGTACTATCTTTTGTTTTTAACCCCCATGCATATTCATGGTGACTCTTTTGTGGTATTGTTTGAGAGCGCCCGACGATTATAATATAGGGGACAACTTCAGCGTGTACTGCCTAAACACATTGCAAAGTAAAAACCATTGCTCTTTCGTAAAACTGCTCGCAACCACTACAGGGTTTTGTTGATTGCATTGTTACTAACAAACAGTGAAACCTACGCAAAGAGTACTCGAACCCGCGACCTTACATTTCACTTCAAAGTTCACAAACCGTGAGACCTTGTGACCTTTGTTTACAATAAGTGTGACCTTGTACATTCTTGGGCCTTTCTGGCGGGCAAGATACTGCACTGGTCATATGGGAAAGTTTACATTTTGTGTCATAATTTCCCCATAAATCCAAGAGTTATAAAAGTAACAGCTGAACAAGTTTGGAGATGTACCCACTTTCATTATATCAAAAGTTGAAAAAAATTAGACAGTGCAATCTCCATAAAATTAAGTTTTTATGGTTTCTTCCCATTGAGCTGTGTACAAATCGTGCCTGCAGGAAGTCCACGCTTGGTGGCTCTTTTGTAAACATGTGATGTCACAGGTCACATCGTCTATACGTTTGGTAATTGGAACCCACTGTTTGTTTTAATCCTAGTTGTAAATATATACCATAAAACTAACCTGTGGAAATTTCATTTCAAAGGGTCAAAAGGTGGTAGCGTTTTTGAGATATTGCCGAAAATCTGGAGCAGTTATGTCCACGCAGGAAGAATAATCTGCAATTGGAATACACAATCTGAGAAGCGTTACTGTGGTAACGCTTCTCAGATTCAAGTTTTTGGGGATAAAAAGTGATATCTCTTTCCATAACCGCAGTACTTCGAAGTGAAAAGTTTCTCAAAAAGCATTATACTATCCAAAGCTGATGTACTTCTTACCAAGTAAGTTTTTATTATTGCCATTAATTTTCAGAGTCATTCCAAACGTATACAGAACCTTTAAAGTGAAGTTGGCCGTAACATATCTACAGAAAAAAAACTTAGACAAAAAAACGTACCGTAGCCTATGTGATGCATTCATCCATGGCAACAATAGAAGAGAACCAAACTGCAATTTCAGAGAACCAAACTGCAATTTCAAAGAACTAAACTGCAATTTCAGTTCCGATAATGACACCTTTAAAACAATCAATCTTCATTTCTGGAACTTGCACACGCCCTTCCAGTTCTCCAAGAACCATAAATATATACATCCCCAAAGAAAAGGGAAAAAATCAAATGCCTTCGCAAATTTTTGTCAAATTGTCTTCACAGTAACAGTTCGTTGAACGTAGCCTTTGGTTTCTAGGCCATTCTCGAGTGTAGCTGCAATTAATTTCAAAGAAAAAGGTCACAGCTTCTAGATTGATAAATGATCGTTGAACGGTAGAATGGCATTTTTATTCTCCGTTTGTATCCAACAGTCATGCGCGTGACGTATGTGATGACGTTTATGCAAAGTCAACAAGTTTGAACTTGTACATAATTGTTCATGAAGTAGGAACAAAGTATTGCAAAAAGGGAGAAAGAAAGGAAAAAGAAGAAGATGCAAGCATTTAATTCAGTCACTTTTTTATTCATAATAATTGTTGTCCAACTTTGAAATAAGAAAATCACGATATATTTACATGCCCTTGAAGAGAAAGCCCATCGTGTTTTTAGTGGAACGATTACATTAATTCCCACCCGCTGTCTTTCAGAAGACATACCATGCAAGACAACTGTGAAAGTTCCATCAAATTATGTTGTCACGTTTTAGTGAAAAAAGCAGGGTTTGGTGCGTTTAGTCAGGGATTTGGTGTTGTTGATGTTGTTGTTGTTGTTGTTGTTGTTGTTGTTGTCGCTCAGTTGGTAGAGCGCCGGCACGTTAATCCGTTGGTTCAAATCCCGCTCTCGTCAATTTGTCTTTGTTCAACGCAAATCTTTAAAGAAACATTTCTGACGCGTGTGCCTTTTAATGATATTTCCTGCGCATGTTTTCATGTTTTGGTAATCCTTTTAACCGAAGCATAGCCAGGCATCACTTTGAGAAAGCACTGGATCAAGAAAGGTAAATAATATAGAAGAAACGGTTTTAGATGTGAGCATTTCTAATTCTTCGACGTCTTACTCACGTAATATACGGTCTTACTATCGAGCGTACTTTGATCTTACTACCAAGCGTACTTTTATATGCAATATATTCTTTAAAAGCTAAAAGTATCTTAGAAAAAAACCGATTTAGTAAGAGGAGAAATATCATGTTATGAGATTGAACAACCTCTTTATAGGTCATTTTTCTTGGTTTGTTGACATCTTTAATGGGAACTGGTGAAAATTGATGCAATTGGCGCGTCTCTGTTCCGTAGCTGTCTTAAAAGGGATGAACAATAATTTTAGCTTTAAAAGCTAAAAGTATCTTAGAAAGCTAAAAGTATCTTAGAAAAAAACCGATTTAGTAAGAGGAGAAATATCATGTTATGAGATTGAACAACCTCTTTATAGGTCATTTTTCTTGGTTTGTTGGCATCTTTAATGGGAACTGGTGAAAATTGATGCAATTGGCGCGTCTCTGTTCCGTAGCTGTCTTAAAAGGGATGAACAATAATGCAGGAGCTGACGTAAAAGCTAGACGTAATTAAGAACGTTAAGTTCTATGCAGCATATATACTCTATATATATGTGTGTGGGCTTAAGGAAGTGCTCTTTAGGATCTTTTACGCAATGGAATAAGGGACCCCACAAAGTTTTTCTTTGTTCAACTTGAACCCAACATAGGAGTTCTTTAGAAAGGGGAACAATAGAACAACAACAGCAGGACCCCACAAACCCGATCCATATGGGTTTGTTTGGTTGGATTTACTGCATTGTCAGTGCACTGCAAAACCTGGGGTGTTCCAATTGACACAATGGGTGTTGTCACATATAGATACCGAAGAGAGAATCAAAATTAACATCATAGGGTGTTAAAATAACACCATTGTAATTGTTTTTGGAGACATTAGTGTTATATTAACACCATATGGTGTAAATTTTGATTCCTTGTTTGTATCTATAATGTGAAAACACCCATGGTGTCAATTTAACACCCCAGTTTTTGCAGTCTGATGTTGTCTACCTTATTATATAGAGTACGTTTAATTAAAGGAACGTTACAGAACTGGTAATTAACATTTTCTTGAAGATCACAGATTTACGTAAAACTTCCACGGTCTAATGATGATGATAGTAGAAAACATCCCTAGAAATATTTCTGTCTGAAATGCCATATTTGATGAGAAATAAATAAAACTAATTTCCGATTGGAGTTTATCGCTCATGAGCGTTTTATTCACGCATTATATAACACATGCAAATGTGTAATCGGTTTTTCACTATTTTCTCGTGACCCAGATGGCCGATCGATCTCAAACTTCTACAGGTTTGTCAGTTTATGTATATGGTGGATTATATAAAGTGCTTACACTGTTTTGTTAGCAAAAAAAAATCTGTAATGTTCCTTTAAAGATCCGGTAAAGAAAAGGCCTGCTTAAGGAACCCGGAGGTTCGCTTAGATAATTCAAACACGCTCACAATCAAGATACTTCTTTGATATCAAAAAGCACTCCTTCGCTATAGTATTGAGGAAGTGTTGAGTTTCATCATACAACGCCCCGAGGATTCCACAAATGCATCTTGCAGAGCTGAAGAACATTCCACGTCAGCATCTTGTATGTTGACGATTTATTTCGTCAAAATCACAACCCCCGTACCACATCTAATAATTATCACCAACTCAATATAAGCCTTTTTGTAGATCACGAGATCTTTTAGGTCAACCATAAACTTGACTGTTTCATGCCCGACACTAACACACAAAGACCCCTTCATTTTCTTACAGGACCATCTTGTTTGTATTGATCCTGCCCCCAAACCCCCCCCCCTCTCTCATTCAACGCCCCCATAAAACATCGATCGGATGAGCAGTTATAGAAGTCGGCGGTTTGGCGCTCGAATTTAAGACGATGACACACTCGTTAATGCTTTTGGCGCGCCTCTCAAACACTCCGCATTCATTGGCAACATTTTGGGTAGAAGAAGTTAACTGCTCGTTATTCGTTCCAAATGTCCTAGTAAACTAAATAAAGATATTATATGACCTCGTCCCCACCCCTCCTAGATTTCCAAATGTCAGAAATGGCAGATGGCAAAAGCTTATAACATGAAACCCGCAAACCCTCACTGTTTGTAGGCCCTACTTCACTTTTACTTCACCATTTGAAATGTACAATGCCCAATATGTGGGCAGAGGGTACCCCCAATGTTCCCATACTTTAACACACTATTTTCCTCTCGTACAGAAGTTGCCCCCTTAAAATCCTCTAAAGAATTCTTGAGAATCACAGCACACAATGAAGACACATCAGGAGGGGGAGGGAGGTACAACATGCCACAAATCGAGCACCAATTATTTGAACGTACACGAAGCCCATAGCTTTACGCCACAAAGTACCCAGAAAGGACTCTCTGTGAAGTAGGTAATAAAGCACCCACGTTCATGAAGCATTTTTGTTTATCAACCCGGCTGTGAGTAACTGTAAAACCGCTCCGCCTTCTCAATAATTCGTAAATCTTATTTTTTTTTTAAAGCGTCATTCGGTTACGTCCGCTTGTCGTTTCGTAAGAAGAAAGTGCAGTAGTACAACTCGCGCCTTTTTGGTTTGCTTGCGTGAATCGCCAATAAATAAATGCACGCGGTTAATAATTACGTCACGCGGGGCAAAGTACGTTTAGTTGCAGAGTCATCAGACGGTCATACGCATTGGATGCACTCTCAAGATCAACCTTTGAGCCACTTCACGGCAATTTTGGCTGATCCACTTCAAGTTCTTCCCTACCATTTCAACATTATTATACAATTTCCTAAGACAGGAACATCATCTGTAATGATACCCCGAGTCTTTACAGCACACTGTGTGACAGACGAGTCTAGAGTGTCTTTTAGTGTCGTCACACTTACGTAATTATGTACGGGGCTCCAGATGTGTCATATCACTGATCCAGATAACGAGTACTTTTCTCGCCTTTTCTCACTGGAAATAAGATACTTTGTCCCGATCATCTTCTCGCCAAGACCAGAGCAAGTCTGAACCAAAGAAGTCGACTAACCACGATAATATAATCACAACATGATGACTTTTACTTAAACTAAGATGGTACTAGCCGATTCTTATTTTTTTTAGTAAAGTCGTATTGGCGAGAACTCCTTGCACTCCTGTAGCTCCGTACATAGAATATTATAATGCATCTTAAGTGATGGTCTTCTCCGTCATTTAATAATAGTACCGAGTTCAAAGTCCACTCTCTGGCAAATGTAATGTTACCTTGAGCTTGATCAACCACAGTACAGACCCAGTCAGCACACAAATGAGCTGCGCACAAAAAAATACTGTGGGAAAATGCTTATTAAGAGTTCTAGCTTTGTTGTTATTGGTTCCTCATTTTACTTTGATTAGCATGAAGGCCTATATACTGCATTGATATAAAGAGGTTTCTGAATTCAGTTCTTTGTCATCATTCGAGTGCGGAGCAGACGACCTGAAGATGTTCACATTGTGCTTCGATCTTCTGCTGAAGTTCTGATAGATTAGGGGTCAAGGATGTTTTCAGTATGCACCAAAGAACCTCTGTATCTTTGCCAGTGTTCACTGGCGATCTGGTTTTATATTCTCAGATATTCCTGATAGCATTGGGTTCCAGGAAGTTTTCAGTCTCACCCAAGAACTTCTGTATTTATGCCAGGTATATGTCAGGTATGTTCGATGGCGACCTGGTCTCCTATCTTCGGGCAGTTCTGAAAGCCTTGGGTTCAAAGAAGTTTTCAGCCTCACCTGAGAACCTCTGTGTTTATGTCAGAGATGTTCGCTGGGGACCTGGTCATCTATCTTCGGGCAGTTCTGAAAACTTTGGGTTCCATGAAGTTTTCAGTCTTATCTGAGAACCTCTGTGTTTATGCTAGGTATAGATGTTCGCTGGATGGTCTTCTATCTTTGGGCAGTTCTGAAAGCCTTGGGTTCCAAGATGTTTTCAGCCTCACCTGAGAACCTCTGTATTTATGTCAGAGATGTTCGCTGGCGACCTGGTCTTCTATCTTCGGGCAGTTCTGAAAGCCTTGCCTTGGGTTCCAAGAAGTTTTCAGTCTCACCTTAGAACCTCTGTATTTATGCCAGGTATAGATGTTCGCTGGCAACCTGGTCTTCTATCTTTGGGCAGTTCTGAAAGCCTTGGGTTCCAAGAAGTTTTCAGTCTCACCTTAGAACCTCTGTATTTATGCCAGGTATAGATGTTCGCTGGATGGTCTTCTATCTTTGGGCAGTTCTGAAAGCCTTGGCTTCCAAGATGTTTTCAGCCTCACCTGAGAACCTCTGTATTTATGTCAGAGATGTTCGCTGGCGACCTGGTCTTCTATCTTCGGACAGTTCTGAAAGCCTTGGGTTCCAAGATGTTTTCAGCCTCACCTGAGAACCTCTGTATTTATGCCAGGTATAGATGTTCGCTGGCAACCTGGTCTTCTATACTCTTGTAGTTCTGAAAGCCTTAGGTTCCAAGAAGTTTTCAGTCTCACCTTAGAACCTCTGTATTTATGCCAGGTATAGATGTTCGCTGGCAACCTGGTCTTCTATCCTCCGGTATTTCTGAAAGCCTTGGGTTCCAGGAAGTTTCAGTCTCACCTGAGAACCTCTGTATTTATGCTAGGTATAGATGTGCGCTGGTGACCTGGTCTTCTAATCACAGGTAATTCAATACATTGAGTTCCAGCAAGTCTTCTGCCACGCAATGAACATACAGTGCGTATCAGGCAGGACCATGAAAACCCCCTTCAGGAAGTCGATGGATGTAGCCCAAGATGATCCGGAGCTGTCGAGATCGTACATGGCTGATGAGTACTTTCGTGGTTTTCCGCAGTTCTTGTTAGAATTGCCAACTTGAAAGTCCGCGTAACTGGAAGTGCTCAAATTCCCAGACAAACGTGTGTCTTATAATTCTAGAGCGCAACTGTATACCGGAAAGTCACAGTTTTAAGTTTTGTTTTAAAATTGAAAACTAGAAACTATGAATTAAAATACTCTGTCCAAACCCTTAAAGTCATACCATTAACAAATTCCTGTGATTATTTTGAACATTGATGCATATCGTTGACGCAACATTGATTTCGGAGGTGGCCGATAATAACAATTCCATTTAACACTATCCGGTATTAGTCTATATATAAGAACGTGCAGAATTTAACCCCTATACCGGGTATCAAAAATGCACACTTCTCTTGAGTCCGGAGAAGCAATTAAGTCGAGTAGTTCGTGGAGACATTTGTCACATTTCTGCCCCTTTTCCTTTTGCTTAATTCTGAGTTGATATTTCATTACAAGATACCCATGTGAACGTATGACGCACGAAGGGAATGTCGATCAAGCTTGTTGTTTTGTTTGTGCCACTTCGGACGTGTGTTTTATTAGGGCATCACAATAGTCGGGTGATATAACTGAACGAAACTTTCGCGTCACAAATCCGGAAATCGGAAGAAGAAAAAGTCATATCGCCCGATGGGTCGTAAACAAGACAGGACATTCAAACCAATTGTGTGTCTACACTCTTTAAAGAAAAACCGGGTCAGAATCGACCCGGATCCGGGTCCCGTTGGGGCCTGACCCAGGTCTGGGTCAATATGACTCTGGAATCTGTGTCAAAATAACTAAATCCCATTTGTAATACTTTCCGGGTCAGCCTGACCAGGAGATGGGTCCGGCCCCCATGGGATTCGGAATCCGGGTCAAACCCTTTAGAGTGTTATGGGTACTATTTGGCTGTACAGGTCGGTGATTTATCCGGATTTTCGATTGTCAGGTTTTGTGCCATTATGTCTTCTTTGCCACTGTACCGTCGGGTGTCTTTAAACAAAAACCACTAAAGTTGCAAACCTGTGGGCAGACAAACGAAGAAACATCAAACGTTGTCGCTCATAGTTTTGACTATGAGTTTGAGGTGGTTAAAAGAGAATTTGTATAGTATAAATCAGGGACATAAGTTTGGTTCTGCCCCCGCTTTGACCTATTCTATTTTCAGGATTCCTTAGAAATTGTTTTGACTTGTTTGTTGACAAGTCAAACACCTTTGACTTTTAGTTAGACATGGTCGAGTTACCCGTGCCAAAGGCATCGCGGATATCCTCGCCAAAATATTGGGCAAATTAACTTTGCACTTCAAAGGATTTCATTTTTCTCAGGTATTTGATAATGTCTGTATCCTGCAATCGGTGATCGCGTAGGAGTGTCATGTAAAACGTGGTTACATGATATCATTTTCTTTCCATCTGATTTTTTTTAAATTTTTTTATTTTTATAAATATTCTGTAAAAGTTAGGCCTATCAGGAAGTCATATTTTTAAAGGAAAAGTACAAAATCAAAAACGGTGACAAAACATCGTAAGGAAGTTGTGTCCCTTGACTTTTTGTCATTTTCATTCAAACTTGATATTTTGGGTTATCGAACTGAAGGTCGATGAACCTTTTCTTCGATGTAACAAAATGACGAAAAAATAGGCATTTTTTGCTGACAGTATCTTTTACTGTGCAAGAGAGAATTGTTGTGATAGCTAACTTAAAATGTAAATGTTTTTACTTCCTATTTGCCTGAGATAATGTGACAAAAGCCCATTTGAAATTTTGCTCTGAAACGGCAACAGTGTTTTTTTTTTTTTCATCCAGTTTTAGGTCAGACTTTGAAATTGGACTAAATAACAGGCCGGTATAAATAGGCCATTTAATGTGAGCCATGCACGTGTAGATTACCGGATGCATTGTATACATTATGTTTACCCCTAACTGTCGCAGACTGATAAATAGCCGCAATGTTCGGTTGAAAAAAAAGGGGGGCTCCGTCTGAAACACGCGCATAAACGTCATTATCTGGCAAAGAATCTAGAACCAGTGACGGATGCACGGTTGGTTATTATAACCCTATATAAAGTCTTTTTTTGTAAATTAAAATAAAACCACGACTGGCTCAGAAATACTGTTAGGCCTACCGTGTGCAAAATACTTGTCATACTTTCATGCTTGTGTTGACCCCAAACCCAGCCCACTCCCATCCCACCATTTGTGATGCTTTTAGCGTTACGTGATGTGATGCGTGATATAGGCATTGTGCAATTATTCAAACATTTCAAATAAACTGCGTCAGAAATTCGGGATGGTTTATGAGAATTGATAAACTTCGGCTTGCTCGAGCATCCACTGTCTGTATAATTACTAAATCGCAGAGCTGTTCTTCAGTGGCGTAACCAGACAATATATTGGGGGGGGGGATGGGAGAGAAAACAGGGCTTTGATAGGTGGTGGGGTGCATGGGGGAATGGGTTGGGGTGTTGGGGGGGGGGGCTAAACCTATATACAGAACAGAAGGTTCCGGGGTGTGCCAATTGAAACATTCCATGCTTTATGAACGCTCCGTTTGCCGCCAACAGAGTTCCCATCCCTTTTATTTGTTACCGGGGACCGGGTGCTTGACTCCTCGAGGGCACCCCCCCCCCCCATTCCGGGTGCTCTATTTGTATACGTCTGTTGTAGTTTTTAAGTCCGGGCCTATACTGTTCTCTCTTATATCACTAACTTAGTTTCAGAAATCTCATCATTTCATGGTCGTTTGTAAACCGAAAATTGGTACATAGCTCACACTTACAGGTACGATCGTATACATGTTTGGTAATGACTCAAAACAAATATTAGCATAAAAACTTACTTGGTAACGAGCAACGGAGAGCTGTTGATAGTATAAAACATTGTAGGAAACGACTCCCTCTGAAGTAACGTAGTTTTTGAGAAAGAGGTAATTTCTCATTAAAATAATAAAAACTTCTTCCAAGAAGTTTTTATTCCTATCTGAAAGCACAAAAATTTGTACAACAATTAGGTTTTTTTTCTTTCATCATTTTCTTGCAACTTCGATGACCAATTGAGCCCAAATGTTCACAGGCTTGTTATTTTATGCATATGTTGGGATACACCAAGTGAGAATACTGGTCTTTGACAATTTCCAAACGTGTTCAGTGCCTTTAAAAGGAACAAGACTGCAGACTGCCGCATGTTGCTTTTCAGGTGGATCCAATCTAGTTGCAGTCAGTACTAGGTGTGCCGCTATTCGGCCATCTTTCCACTCCATCCAAATTACCAAACCGAGGGTGGAAATGTGATCTTTGCCTGGAAGAACCACTCGCTGTCCGCATCCTTGGTACCAGGAAACGCAGTGTAGTATCGGTGAGATATCAGCACCCACCACAGTCGAGTCTGGTACACAGTTAGTGTTGTCAACAGGATGGAAAACGCAAACCAAAATGGCGCCTTTGGGACACAAACTTGGTATCAAATTTTTAAATACCAGAAACTTAACCGCCTGGAGCGTCCGTTGTGAGAGTTTGTGGGTTTTTTTGTTATCATTTTAGTGCTACCTGAGTCTAGTGACGTTGCTGTTGTTGTTGTTGTTGTTTTTCGTGGGATCTTTTTCTAGAAATATCGGTAACAAAATAATGTGAATAGTTCGTTAGGCGTTCACGTTATAGAAATAATATGTTAGAAGTTGTGATAATGGCTCAGCTATCATGGCACTTTTGCACGCCGCAGTGTTTTTGATGTTGATTATAATATGCAGGGTTAATTGTTTAGGTGTTGTTGTTTTTTCTTTGTTGTTGTTTTTACTTTGTCTGGCCACATGGGCAAAGACAACTAAGAGCGGATTTATACATTTTCTTTTCTTAAACCGAGCATTTCAGACAACGACATCTCTGAAGAATATCATTTCCGGTCCGAAACCTGAAGTGCAAAAACCTACAGCTATATATTCCGATTCGACTCTGTACCTTGACTGTCCAGAACTATTTAAAATACGCTAATTTCGGTAAACTTTGCTTGGACTGTCAAAGTACACCACTTCGTGGACACGCAAGGAATGCACCGTGATTTGACAGCTGAGAGGGTACGGGACGCCAAACACATCCGGACCGCTTGACCTTGTAGCTGTTGCCCGTCGAACAATCTTCCGACATTGAACCGATCAAGGGTTTCCCGTGTAGGCTTGAAACCCATCAGCTGTTCGGGGAATTTCTATTATTTGGAAATCTGTCAACAAAATATATATAGATATATAATAATTGTTGCTGGACGCACGCCACATGCAATAATCCGGAAGTGACAACTCCGATTTCGAGTACATCTTATCAAAGGAAAGAAACTATTTTTTTGAAGATTATTTGATGGGCGTTTTCGAGGGCTCCTGCAATACGGTACGTAGAGGCATTCTAACTATTATATCCCTCAAATGATCGTGGCTTGGGAAAAAAGAGATTTGTCCAATACGCGTTTCTCATTCATTTTGTTGGTAGAACAAATATTGCTAATTAACTAAAATGCAACCTAAAACTGCCGGCAAAATTAAAACGACTCTTCACTTTTGCATTCTTTACAGTTTGATATTAAATATTTAGCATAGTGCACGGATTTTGTTTATTAGGTGTTTTACAGCCCGAACCGATATTTCTGTTGGGAATGTTCCAGTTGGCCAATATACTTCACTGTCGTGGAACTAATGATTTATTGGAACTATAAAGCCAGGTTGGCCTCGTGCCTTAAATATCAACTTAAAGAGGGGTTTCCTTTTCCACCTTTCGCCCACCACTCCGTCTTCCATTTATTAAGTTGTATCCTTATTTGTGGCGTGTCGTGGCCGAGCGGTTTAAGAGCACCGGACTCAAGCTCTGGTATTTCTGATCGGCAGACTGTGGGTTTGAGTCGCGGTGGTGGCACTTGTGTCCTTGAAAAAGACACTTTACCATAATTGCCTCGGATGGGACAGTAAGCCGTATGTGCCATTACAAGGATTGGTAATGCACGTAAAAGAACCCAGAACACGTATCGTGGAAGAGTAGGGGTTAACCCCGGTGTTTCTGGTTCACATAGCAAGCAACCTTGCTTACAGGTTTCCTCGGGCTTCGAGCTACAATGTTTAAGTTCACTTATGAGGCATCCTTGTTTTCATTATACCAGAAATTATATGATAACTTTTATTTCATAGCTCCACAGTTATGCCAATAGCATGACGCGTGTATGAAGCGCCATTTCTTCTCAATGAAGATTTGGGAGATGGTGAAACCATAGAGAAAGGACCCACATCTCTATGGTGAAACAAACTTCAATAAAAATGAGAAACAGGTGTCTCCAACGCATTCAAAATGTCTTCCTAATTGATATTGATCATTCTGTGCCAATAACAAGCTAATGCAAACTTCCAAGGTGTGACTTTGAAAGACACGTCTACACTCACCTCGTCCCACCGCAAACAGCCCCATAGATCACCCCCATTATAGGCATTTCCTGCTTTTCATGCCCCCCCCCCCCAAAAAAAAAAAAAAAAAAAAAAAAGGAAAAAAACAAGACGAACAAAATACTATAGAATGTTTTTTAAGCTACTTACAGAACCAGAAACCTGTGGAGATTTTGTATTTGTTTAGTTTTATTAAAATTAAACAAGGCATGAGGCTTATCTGGATTGGGCACATGTGTTTGGAATTGATGTTTCGGAGGCTTTAAAAAATGGTTTAGTCGAAAGATGCCACACTGTGCCTCAACTTTGACCCGATTTAAGCCGAAAGTGTTGCCTATAGCCAACTTCTTTGCTAAGTTACATGTTAGCGGGGCACCAGTTGCAACTTTGCATAATGGCACTCTGGCTGGCAACGTCTTCTGTGCTAAGCATTTGTTTGTGTGTTTACATGTCTTATGAAACTGGGCCACGGTTTAGTCTGATTGGCTAAACACCAACATTTCCGAACACCCGATCTCGATCTTCAACATTGAGATCTTCAAAATTGAGGTCTTCAAAATTGAGTTGTTAACCACCGGTTCTTCTCAGAACCACCACTGCTCACAAGAGAGATTTATTACATGGTGTCTTTGCAAACCTAGCTTAATTTGTATCTTAACCATGCAAAGTTTTCAAATCCTACTTATTGATTCAGTAAGTAATAATTTACTTTTCAGTCTGAGCATTGAGGAAATCTTACTCCATGGTCTGAGCCTGAACCTGGGCAGGAATGAACCCCATCTCAAGCCCACACACACTTTGCGTCCGATAAGTCAGAACTATTGCCTTGTTCCCTGAAGACTCAAAGTAAATTGTCAATAGTAAATCCATCGTCCCTGGGACACCAGTCTGTTATTGACCCCAGATGTGCTTTGAGATGACACCACTGGAAAAACTCACATGATTTCAAGGCGTCAAAAATCATTGCCATAAATTCGTAAGCCCCACAATGTTTTAATAATTATGGTGTAAATCCAAGACGGCCGCTTCCAAAGAAAACCCAAAATATTTTCCGAGATTAATTCAGAATTCCAGGTAACGATTGTACGTGACTTCGCAGAGTCAACCGTGGTGTTCCCCAACCCAGGGACAGGCCGCCTGCAATGTCAAGTGATATTACACCTGGCAATGATTTCAAAGTCTAGACGAAGTTAATTGTGCCGAAAGAGGACAATCCGTGGAGGTCGGAGGTCAAATTTGTTTCAATATCTACCAAATAATTCTCTTTCAACCCCCTTTTACCGTATAAAGGCTATAGAGCTGTTTTGTATCAAAGATCGTTTCGGGCTTAAGTCAGTTTGATCCCAAGTGATACTCGACAGGTCCAATGCCCTATATATTTTCAACCTATGTTTAAACCAAATTATTAAAGAGCGCCGAAGCCGCAAGATGGGGCCGCTTGAGCTCTTTTTATTGTTGGAACGTGCAAGATGCATGGGCGCCATTTTGGCAAGCAAAGGTTTTGTTATACCATTGATAGCTTTGGTCATTGTCTGTATGATCTAATGTTCCATCGAGAGAGTTGCTTACTGAAATGGCATCCAGTACACATTTTAGCCGGAGTTCCCACATCTTTCGTCTTCGGCGCCCATCTTTGGTTGAAACTAAGTTCACCATTCTGATGAAGGTGAACATTATTTCTTCTTGAGCACTCTTTAAAGCACGCCTGACATAGGCCTAGATTCAGCAGGTACCTGCGACATTGTTACGAGTCATGTTCAGCTAAAAAAAAAAAAATTGTAAGTTCTTCTTTTCTCTCCGAACAGCTTTAAAATCTGGCCCCCATTATTTAAGGCTGTAAGTAAGACAGATTTCAGTTTTCTATAACTATTTCAAGGGGCTGCTTAGCTCAGATTAAAGCTTAGCCTAAACTGATTTTAAGTTAGTGTAGGCCTACACTGTGCCCCGCTTAATATATTGCAGTGTTACACTGTGCCCCGCTAAATTTGACCTACAAGAGTAACAAGTTAAGCTTAGCCTAAACTGGTTTTAAGTTAGTGTAGGCCTACACTGTGCCGTGCTTAATATTGCAGTGTTACACTGCGCCCCGCTAAATTTGACTTACAAGAGTAACAAGTTATGCTTTGCCTAAACTGGTTTTTATACATTGTGACCCGCTAAATATTGCTTATAACAAGTTATGCTTTGTCTATAACTGGTTTAAACCAGTGTGCCCTGTTGCTATCGGGTTGTGCGTGGGATAAATCGGGTTCCAATTAATGGAAGCAATGTGTGACTTGTACTGTTTCGTCCTGATAATGAGTTGTTTTTTACTTAAGTCGCTGAAGCCAATAACATCATGTGAAGCAACTTGTTTGTGATTTGAATTGTTGTTGCAAAACACAATAATGTTGTTCTTATAATTATGCATAACCGGTTGCCAGCCAATAAACCATGCAATTAGTTTGTGACTATTTTTCAATCGTTGTACCATGTGAAGCTAAATCGTTTCAGACCTACCATCTTTTAGATATTTTTTTACTTATAATAAATTGTGCCTATGCTATATAACTGGCTCCATCCTTTAAACCATGTAAATTACTTGTGACTTGCCATACCTGATCAGCATACCTAATGCTAGGTATAAGAGATTGCACTTAATTTGGTTTCGCCTTTCAATGCAGTGGTAGCCGAGCATCATAAGCCGTTGAAGGCCGTTATTGCACACCGTAGCTCTGGTGCCTTACCTCTCATACAAACCGTGCCCACCCTCGTGGCAACCCCGAAGTATCCCCCGAAGGGAGTGGCAATTACTGTTAGGTTACTGAGTCAATGTCAGAGATTGAACCGGGAACTATAGGTTACCGTTACGGTGCACCAACGGACCTCCCCCAGGTATGCAGTCTCTTGCGGGTAGGCTTCCCCTCTGACTGACATGCTCATCAAAGAGCTATAATGCTCATGTGCCAGTAAACACACAATGTGAAAAAAGGTTGCGCAACAAACTCTACCGAAAATTGAACTGATTTATTGGTGCAGCTCTACCGGCAAAGACTAGGCTTTCCCAGGTACTTGTGAGTTGGGAAAATCTACGCGGCAACACGGATGCCAATAAAAAGTATGCCATCAATATTGTCAGATAAAAAAGATAACGTGACTCAAAAATGTAGGCCTGCACGCACCAAGTTTGCTTCGGGTCTCCTCGGTGTCAAGACGAGCAAATATTTTGAGTCCCTGCTTTTTTTAAAGTTCAGATGTTTGAGGCAAAATGATTCTCCCAGGGCACGGGAATCAGTTTGGATATTCAAGGATAAGTGAAAGTGGTTCCTGGTCTTTATACCGTAGCTGTTTTGCTAATTAGTTGTCTCTTAAATACTTATGGGGATATTTCAAGGAAGTTTGTTGTACCTCTGACAAATTGAGATAACAAAATTACCACAAACAAGAGAGTGTGTTTTTGTTTGCTATAAAAGAAAAAGTCCATCTGTTGTTGTCATCAAGAAGTTTAAAAAAAGCAATGAGGAAATGTTCTTTGTCCTTGGCGACAAAACAATAAATATCAGGAGTTATTTTAATCTTTTGTTCCTTGATATTGGGCTGAGGTTTTATGACCAGGCATTCCGTCTCGGCTTGGCGTTGTCTCTTTCGCTATGCCCAGTTACGGATGCCCAGTTACGGATGCCCAATTACGGATGCCCAGTTTGTCAAAGAACTCCACCATGATGAACAAAAATTGATAATTATTGCTGCGGGCGTTTTGGTCTTCATGCAAAAAGTAAATGCAAATTTCAGCATGGATGTCTTGATTTTGATACCAATCAATTGTCGAGTTGTACGTGCTAAGTGAAAGGGTGTTAACAAAATAATATCCACACCATTTCTTTACATTGTTTTCCCTGTAAGTTTATTTTAAATCAATACCAAATAAATAACACAATATTTTGTACATTAGATGGTGGTTCTACATTAACGCATTAACTCAGACACACTAACAAGGTTACATGTTTTTATACGAAAATCTATCTCTTTAAAGGGACTGTATACGTTTGGTAATGAATCTGGTAAGAAGTACAGCAGCTTTGGATAGTACAATGCATTTTTGAAAACTTTTCACTTCGAAATACTGCGGTTATGGAAAAATATATCACTTTTTATCACCCAAAATTTGAATCTGAGAAGCGTTACTGCAGTAACGTTTCTCAGATAGTGTATTCCAATTGCAGATTATTCTTCCTGCGTGGACATAACCGCTCCAGATTTTCGGCAATATCTCAAAAACGCCATTACCTTTTGAAATGAAATTTTCACAGGTTAGTTTTATGGTATACATCTACAACATTGAAATAAACCGTGGGTTCCAATTACCAAACGTACACAATCCCTTTAAGCGTTCATACACCCTTCAATGAGACACTGCTAGGATGTTTCTGCTTGTAATAGGTTAACAAAAGGTTAACCCTCCTACTCTAAGACCAATCAATATCACCCAATGTGGTTCTGAATAACAGATAAACTGTGCAAGCCTCCAATATGGTATCATGTGGTGAATGCATCAACACAGTAGCACAGTCAACCCTCCTACTGTCTGACCATTCAATATCATCCACTGTGGTTTTGAATGATAGTTAGTTCTATGCACGGTTGTGCACCATAAACAGCCTAGTTGAATGGTTTCAAATGGTTGGTAAACTCACTGACAAATGTTAAAAAAGAGTTGGGGAATAAAAGTTGCAATTGAATTTAATGTTTTATTCCATTTTTACAAACAATTTGAAAGTGGTGCAGCCACTTTGTTGTTCTTTTTGTTCAAAGTCGTTGAAACCAAATCGAGGCTGGAAGAGCAAATAGACCAATCCGTTCATGTGAAATTAGTACTAGCGCTGTTATTTGCATTGTGTTTACAAGGACCCTGACAAATGATGGTTGTGACTAATGTCATCTGGCTTGTCTGACCCATACATAGAAAACTAGGCTAATTTATATTACACTTAAAAAACAAAAGTGCCATTGCAAACAAATATGGTACATTAATCAATGTTCTAGTTTAGACCTACTAAAGTTATGTATGTACATACTGCTATTGACCCAACTGTCCTTGGCCCAATTTCATAGAGCTGCTTAAGCACAAAAAGTAGCTAAGCACAACAAAATTATGCTTAGCAGAATAAGGTAACCAGCCAAAATACCATTTCACATGCACCATTTGAGACTGTATCCTGCTTGTTTTTGCTTAGCAGGAAATTGTTAAGCAATATTTTCTGCTTAAGCAGCTCTATGAAATTGGGCCCTGACTTCATCATCACAATAATCTTGGTTGTGCCATTTTGGGAGTCAATGGGCATTTTTGCAAACCTGGGCTTGGGCACCTTGGCTTGGGCACCTTGGCTTGGGCTCCAGCTCTGGACTCCAGTTGATGTTGTAAACACTGTGCAAAATGCACACTGCTCCAACATTGATGGCAGAGCCCAATGCTCAAGCAGGAGCCAAATTTTTCAGATGGATAAATTTTACCAAGTGAGTCAGGGCTTTGGTTCTAAGTGAGAACAACAAATTATAATAATCCTAAAATATTTCTAAAATTTAAGCGGATGATTCAGTCGATGGCTCTGCTATTTCCAGTCCTTCCTTGCCTTGCTCTAGAATTGGTACAATGAGGTTATCCTTTGACATCAGGTTGTATTTGGTGACAAATGTGGTGAAACGCCGACAGAGATACGTCTCGTTCTGACAACAAAAAGTGGAGAAACATTTCATTAAAAAAAAAAAACCCCTCAATTCCAGGTTTTTTAACAGAGATACGTCTCGTTCTGACAAAAAAAAGGGGAGAAACATTTCATTAAAAAAAAAAACCCACCTCAACTCCAGGTTTTTTAACCCTCCTACTCTTGGTACATTTTCTATAGAGCTGACTGACTATTTGAAACTGTTCAACTGCATTGGGGGTGAGTGGCAGCAAGTTTGCCAACTACTGTTAAAATAACTTCAAAACAAAATTTTAAACAAACTAGTGTGCTTAAAGGAGAAACACTGATTTATGGTCGGCAAGTCCCTGAACTCTTTGTTGGGGATGCCCTTGTTCTGATTGAGCGCTTGATTTGCCAACTGAGGTTCAAAATACCGACTGAGAAAAGTTCTTGTGGGAAACCCCCCCCCCCTTCTCTCCACAACACCATGGTCACTACATCCCCATTTTGCAATATTGACAGCAAATACGGACAAATAGTTTTCAATTTTTTTTTACAGCATCACACTTATGAACACTATCTCAAGCCCCGGATTGACCTACCTCGTATTCGTCGAATAGCGTTCTATGATGGAAGTAAGCATGTGAGAATATCCGGTAAATTCTACGACATACGGACCCCAGTTTAGCCACCGATGACTCCTTGATGCTCACCCTGGGTAGAGACAACAATGGACAATTCTAAAGTGGTACTGCAAACAATATAATTGACATTTGAAATGCATCGGGGACAAACAGCGTTCTCCCTTAACAGTGGTCCGCTGGCCAAATGCCAGTTAAAACACCTGAGGACCAGTCAGAATTCTCTCCAAGTGGTCCAGCTGGCTAGTTCAGTGTTGACCTTTTGACTTCATTCAGAAAGTCACACTTTGCAATGTGATTTCTTAGTCACAAGATGAAAACAAATTCCTATTGGTGCATACTCCTAAATGCCTAAAAATCTCCCATATGCACACACACATGAAGTAACCCATGCCACACTTTCCTGTCATTGTATTTGTACGTGTGATCAATCAGTGCCATAGAATGCTACTGCAGAAATTGACCAAGGTTGAGGATTCCTTATCTCTTCCAACAGCGGCCCAAATTCCATTGCAATTGAGCACAGCTGGTGGTGTCTCCAGTTTACCACTCTCATTGAAGCACTTTGAGCTATGGCTCTACTCTCTACATACAGCATGGGTGTGCCTCAGAGTGCCACTGTTGTGGCATAGTGAGGTATGGGTTGGTTGTCTCGAGAAACAGGCTAATAATAGTAAGAGGGTTAAAGGAAATTTGAGTGCTTTCTCAACTCCACCTACCTGCTAGGGAAATATTTGTTGCTGTTTAGAAGGCAAGCTGCTCCGTCTAATGTATGTCTTGTGTAATCTATGGCTGGACACTATACACAAAAAAATGGGCAAAAGAGTTGGAATAATATTTTACAAAGAGTGCAATCTATCAAAATGTTTGTTTTTTTCATGGATCAAAATTTGTACCAAATGTTGAACCAATTCAATGTTGGTCATACACAATTTGTTTGGAAAAGGTCAGAGGTTTTTCAAGTTTCTCATGCACTAACAATCACTGACCCTTCAAAATCCAAAGTTCTGCATGTTTTGTTTGATTCTGTTGGACTGAGGACTGCACTAGTAACCTGATCATGCTTTACATGGGATCAGGCATACCATCATAATCAGAGTCCAACAGTTTGGGTGTCGAGTTACTGTATGGTGTTGGACTTAGGACTGCACTAGTAAACTGATTATGCTTTACATGGGATCAGACATACCACCACAATCAGAGTCCAACAGTTTGGGTGTTGAGTTACTGTATGGTGTTTAGTTTTTGTTAGAGTGAGGAAGGATCCTAGTAAATCACTCAAGGGAGTTTGGGTCGTGGGAAGGAGGGGGCTCTAAAATTTGAATTCTTAAATCTTACGTCCGCTATCACTTTCATCTGGGAATTCATTTACTTTTAAATTTATTAATTGATTCCTGGAAACCAAACACATGATGTTTGAGCTGTTGACCGAGTAAACTGACCTCTTTGGGTGTTTTATGCGCTGCACATAGGAATATCCATTGCTCAGTTGCCGTCATTTGAGTGCAGGTATCCGGGTTGCATTCAGTCTAATGAATGTTCAATAAAAACATTATGTAGAAATCATGAATATTCGGTGAGATGGGAAAGATGGGCAAGGCCTAATTTCATAGAGCTGCTTTTAAGCAGACAATATTGCTTAAAATGTTTCTGCTAAGCAAAGTTAAGCTGGAAACCAGTCACAAATGGTACAAATGACATGGGATTTTGATTGGTAACCTAATTCTGTTGTGCTTAGCTACTGCTGTGCTTAAGCAGCTCTTTGAAATTAGGCCCAGACTTTGGGATTGCAGTACATGTAAAGCTGATTCAATGGCCCTGGTCATTGCTTTCGAGCTCTTTGAAATGTTCCAGAATTTGTTTTAAATTTTTAAGGAAAATCTCCCGTGCCCTTACTAGAACAAAGCATCAGGCCTACAAGTAACATGCAATTAAAAAGAAACTTTTACAATTGACTTATATATTTCAAATAGCATTGGTTGGGTTTCTTTTCCTTCTTTGAATCAATTAGAAACATTACTGAAAATAAAACTTTGAAATTCCAAGAAGATGAGAGAAATTGGTAATTGAAAGAAAAGAAAGTCAACAGTGTATTCGTTTTATTTGACTTACCTGCAGTTTAACTGCAAGTCCATTCAACTCTAAGCAAAATTGTCTGCAAAAGGAAAAGGAATACACAACACATGGTGAAATGAGGTACAATTATTTTCACAAAAAAGTAACTTTTACTTTGGAATGATGAAACCAGTTTTCCAAATGTTCTCATGCAATCATCATGAAAGAGAGACATCTTCTCCTAAGTGAGGTTGCGCCCCATGTGGGCTCCCAGAGAATGGTTGAGCTAGCGGCGAGCTCCAGGTGATGGACACAGTACCCTGCAAGCTTGAGACGGCATTCACGGATCTTTTCTGCCACCTTTGGCATGCCAGCGTAGATTAATGATTATATGATCTACTGTGATTTCTCACCTTAAATGTTCATACTTCCACACTCCCTCATCCTGACCCTCTGGCGCTTCCAGAATGAAGTCGATATTCTTGATTTCATGACGAATATTCTGCTGAATGTACTGAAAACGAAAACAAAGCATACCTTCATAAAATGTATGACAAAGTGTAGATAGTTCCCGATAGACGCCATCTTTACGGGCAACTTTGGTTTTGGCTTTGAGCCGCATGAAGAGTTCTAACTTTGCTACGCTGTCAAGTGGTTCACCGAACAATCATGCAAGGAATTTGACTTAACTCCTGTGTGCCACACGTGGTATTTATGCATCAAGTAGTTAAATAAAATTACTAATTTGCTCGTAAAGATGGCCGACTTTACACTGTGATGTCAAGTTGGAACTACTGTCTGTTGGCACGGACAAGTAGAAAACTGAAAAGTCTGGAAGTCTGAAAAGATAAAGTTGTTAAGTCGATGTTTGACCTGGGCTCGATTTCACAAAACACTCAGATTCATTTTAAGGGGGATTTGTCTAATCGCCATGGTGATTTGTTTTGTGACATCTCACTTTACTTAGCAAATAAGATTGATGAACATCTTATTCTTAAGATCAACATTAGCTCTTTGTGAAATAAAGCCCTGGGCCCAATTTCATAGAGCTGCTGTTAAGCAGAAAATATTGCTAACAATTTTCTGCTTAGCAGAAATGAGCAGGATACCAGTCACAAATTATACACGTGACATTGTAGTTTGGCTAGTAACCTTAGTCTGGTAAGCATAATTTTGTTGTGCTTAGCTACTTTTTTTGCTTTTAAAAGCAACTCTATGAAATTTGGCCCTGGACTGTTGGAAATGCTCTTGCAGGAAGAGGGCAACTTCAAGTTCAAGTTGGGCAACTTGAAGCAGAGTAGACATGGAGTTGGGGGAGGGGGGTGGAGGTCTCACATACCTGTTGTACTGCCAAAGTGCTGTCCATCTCTTCGAATGACTGATCGACCCAGCTATGGAAGTCCTGTATGTAGAGAGAGGTTTGATGCAATTAATAGCAATGCAAGATAAGTGATGGAAACTCTGATGAGGTCTACCTAGTCAGGTTAGTATAGTAGTATAATAATTGGGTCTGTTTTCTGTCAGTTGAATATACAACTTCCTCCATGGTGGATGCATAATTAAGTGAACACTCCTCCACCCCCCCCACGACTTTTTTACTTGGCAGGAGTCCTTGAATGCAACGACATGAAACTCCCAAAATGGCAAGCGTGGCAGGCAGTAGCCACGTTTGACGGTGGTGCAAGGGAAGGAGTCAATTACATTAGTAACAAATTAGTTGACCCAAAAGCAAACATTGGCACAAATTGCATTTATTGGCAAAAATGGCACACTGTTGATTTGTTAACAAAAGAGAAGAACGGGCCATCAGGCCATGTGTACAGTATAGCGAGTATGAAGTTCCTACTTCGTTCCAAAATCGTCTATAGAACAAAGAACATGATGGTTACTATAATATTAATAAGCTACATAAGTAATGGAATAAATTAACACCTCAACATCCCCCCCCCCTTACAACAAAATAAACCGGAACTGAAATTCTGTGACATTTTGACAGGCAGTTGTGTTTGTAATTTTGTTGTTTATTTAAATTCTGAGATTAACCCACTTCAGATCCATTTAAGAGGATATGAAGTAAGAACATTATGGTTGACAAATTTCATGTTTACCTCCAATTTAACGCCCGGTCGAATCCTCCGAAGCACCAAATTTTCTGTCATCTCCGCTGTGTCAGCCATGACTATTTTACGCATTTTCCTCCTAGTAGTCTGGTCAACAATCCCTCAATGTTAAATCTTTTGTGCGTTGTCGAAAGACAGTTGCTAGACCCCATTCATCAGAAATGGCGCCCTCCATTGGTGACCTTTAATATGACGTGTCGTGCACAATAATCATGGCAGACCCAAACCAAAATGCTCCCCCTTTATTGCTGTTTTCTGCTAATGATAGTATAGCTCCAGACGTTTTGAGACCGGTTCCGGCGACAGCATCACTTTTTCCAACGGGTGAGTAATTTTGATGAATTTTGGTTGAGGTTTAGTACGAGAAATTTGTAGCTTTCTAAATACATTTGTGTTCCGTGTTTATTTATTGCAAACAACATGCGATTGCCCGCCGGTCGGTCGACTGCCGATACTGTGCATGATTTATGAAAGGATTGGGCGGGGCTGATTTTATTTGTTAGTTTGCTCGTGATATGGGAAGGGAATCATCCGTTTGTTGTTTTCGTCAATCATTTTTCACATTGTAAAGGTATTAACAAACAAATTTCCCCCAAAATAGGGTCAATACTCAATATGGTAGGAATTGAATAGGGTCATTCCATGTCAATTCAACAATTAGTACCACTGGAAAGAGCTTGAAACTGGAAAAGCTTGAAAAATCCTACAATTGAAGTCGAAAATTGATAAAGAAATTGAATTGATAAAGAAATCGCAATAGCGCTAAGCTTAATTAGCCATTCATTAACAGGCAGGCAATTTATTTTTGTGACCACTTTTATAACTTTTCGGCTCTTCGGTGCCCCGACCATACATTGGACCGGTCTCATACGAATCGGGTCAGCAGTCGGTCATTCGCCACCGGAGTAAGTCATTTTTCGCAACCATAAAAAAAGAAACTTTTAAATATTAAAGACAGAATAACAACATTAATATGTTTTTTTTACCTTTTAATTCAGTAGTTCAGTATTAGATATTAGTGCCCACAAAACTTGTATTTATTCATTTATTCAGCTACTGTAAAAACTATCGCCAATTCGAAAAAAAAAAACATGGCCAGAGGAGATTCTTCACGTCATCATCATCATTTTCCATGACGCCTCATCATCCGACAGCCAATCAGAATCAGAATGCGAAGGGTGTGCCCAGCGCGTGCGCAGTTAGCGGGCTTCACATACCTGACCTCGAAATATTTTTCAAAAAATTTCGTTTTTTTTATTATCGTTAGCTTAGATTTTAGCAACATTTTCAGAAAGATTTGGGATGGGCACTCTTACAGTTTTTTAGTTTTGATTATTTGAACATTGGCTAGCAAGGACAAAAACTTAAATGTATGCTATTTACATAAAACAAATTTTTTTTAATGAAATGAAATTTTACCAAACCATAGAAAATATGTAGTTTAGCCCAGACCTTAACACTTCCATTGCCCCATTTAATTTTTTTTGATGTATATATAATGAGAGTTGACACGAAAAAATGAGTTGACGGCGGTGGTTGACGCAAGTCGGCAGTTTGACGGCAAGTACCACATGTACAATGCATACTTTATCCCATGCCTTTTACAGTCACCTCACCTACACATGTACACTTTCATAACTTTTATTAGGAAGAGTGGAATACATTGAATAATTTTAAGTTTTGTCCTTTTCAAAAAAAAAAAAAAAAAAAAACTGTAAGCCCATCATCTTTCTGAAAATGAAAATGTTGCTTTAAAGCTACGATAATAAAAAAAATCGCATTTTTGAAAAAAACGATTTTCGCAAAATCGAGTCAAAAGGTCATATTTTCGTATTTTTTTTTGGTATATGGTATAATTTAAATTTTGTGTTATATCAAATAAGGGCCACTCAAGAGCTTTAAATGGAAATTTTAATATCTCAAAAAATAATTAACCAGGAATGACATAAAATTGTGACTCCATTTCTCAACTTCAACATCATTCATATCAATCAGTATGTCAGGTCCAAAAGCGTGTTGGAATGACATGAAATGACAATAATAATATAAGAAGGGGGGGCCGGGGGGTGACTTCTCGTCAAACCCTACCACAAAAAAAATTAACCAATACTTAGTCATGATCAAATATTAGTATTTTTGATCATAATGAGTTAAAAATCCGCAACTTTTCCTTGATAAAATAAAATAAAATAAAAACATTCAAAAGGAGAAGTGGAAGAAACCATCTATAAAGAAGAAATAGAGAAAAATATGCAGTCCCAAGGGCAAACAAGGACCTACATCAGCCATGTTAGCTCTGGTAGGACCTCATGATGCACTGCCACTCTGACTGAAGTCCTACCGGGGCTTGGACCTACAGAGTAATAGGCCTACGGTGCAGATGTTGAACACAGAAAACAGAGCTAGTGAAATAGTTTCAACAACAAAAATAGTTGCCCTAACTGATTCCAACAAACAGGGAAATGTAGAGCCAAAGGATAACAACAACACTTCATAATTCATTCCTTTTATTCTTCTCTTGTAGAAGATGGGGAGGCAGACAGCTTTCTCGGCCAGACAGCCGACGTGCCGTCAACCCAAGTGGTCCAACCCCAAATCCCATTTTTCAGTGTGCCTGCAGCTTCTTCAAGTGCCTCAGCAGATCCTTTCTCAACCATTGGCCAACCACCAACATCGAACCCAATCCAAGCGGGTAGTGCCTCAGCCGCATCCCCTTATGCCCCGTCAACCACTCACCAGTCTGTCGGTTTCTCCGGTCCCACTATCCCCCAATCTCCTCAGTACTTAAGCGGGCCACCGATGAGCACCCCAGGACCCCAAGTATCCGCACCGTCTGGGCCGTTGAATCCCAGTGGGCCCCCACCCACTGGACCTCCACAAGGGGGTCGGACATTTAGTTCTGGGTACGGCGTTAGAGGGCAGCACTACCATGCAGTAATCCATCCCATGGATGGCCCTTCTCAGCCACCAGGGCCACAAGTTCAACCAATGGTGAGTATTGAATATTCACAGTAAAGCAATCACTCTGGTTAACAGCTAAATGGGTAGCCCCATTGGGGAGGGGAAAATAAATTATAAACAAACTTTATTCACCATTATTGATCTTTGACAATTTTTTTAATTGTTTTTTATTTTAATAAGATTGTATTTTGGTCTCATTTTCTGTTGCATCTTGCCATTAAGAAGCCAATGTCATTTCCTGATTCCAAGTGGTGGCCATTTTGAAAAAAGCTGGCAACCATCTTGAAAAATAGCCCAGCCGGTTGTCTTGAAAAATGTGTCGGGCAGCCATTTAAAAAAAGAACAGGCCCTCCTTTTTTTTCAAAAACGCAGGACGCTATGTTTCTGGGTTTTTTGGCCGTAGTAATTTTACTGAGGCTGATATAGTAACCTACCAGGGCTACCATCTGGATCACACCTGAATCTGTGCCACCAATATTTGTTGTTCCTTGGCAGGCCTGGAAATACATGAAGGCCATGGCCTCTGTTGCCCCTGGTCTTGGCCATGGTGCCGCTTCACCTGGACTTAATGATTTTCCAATGGAAGTGCCCTTTGCAAAATGAAAATGGCCTTGCCCTCTCAAAGATGAAATTCCAGGCCTGTCTTATTTGTAGACGGGCAAAGCCATTTTTGTTAGTAGTAAAAATCAGTAAACAGCAATTCAGTTAAAAAATCTAAAATGTCTGAATTGTTTTTGAGGCACCAAGGTTCAGCATCTGCATGAAGAAAAATGTGCAGATAGGCTTGAGGTTAACTCCAAAAAAAATTGAGATTTTATTTTAAGTTTTTTTCTCAAATTTTGATCTTTTAATCAACACTGGTTTCTCATGCAAAACTTCTTGATAAGGTAAAGAATGAATTATGGTTTAGATAAAACCCAAATGGTACCATTTCCTTCAAAATCTCATTCAGGAAGTTGTGTGACTTTGTAGGATTTGGGCCTGCAGGCATGATTTATTTTTAAGTTATTTTGGGTTTTGAGTTGTCATTGAGTGGATAATTTTGGAGGGTTATCAGCAGAAGATCTACGAGTGGATTAAGGTTGTCAGTTCCAGATTTTGTTAATCTTTGTTAATCTTTGTCATTTACCCTTTAGTTTGATCCATCAATGCCACCCCCAATCTCAGCATCATCCCATCATCAGGGACAGCACCAGACCCCTACTAGACCCCAGCAGGGTGCCTTCACTCTCCCAGGGTCACCACCGCAGCACCAAGCCCTGGGAACCTCGGCTTACCAACCTATACGCCCTCACTGGTTCTACTGCAAGGAGTACGAGAGGGGAGAGATATGGTGTCCCTTCAGCATCATTGACTCCCTCAAGCTGGAGGAGGCTTTTCATGCCTGTAAGTCCGGCGAATGTTTGTCTGGTTTCTTGACCACCATCTGAAAAACACTGTGTTAAATGTGACGGTACACATGAGGCACCAGGCTAGTCTTGAACCGAGCCTCATTTTGATGTCATATGTTTACTGTACAAGAAACAAAACATGGCTTGTTTTTTGTAATGTTTGTTTCAATGAAAAAAATATATATTGAAACTTACAACCTGTTATTAAGGATTATGTTTAAACAAACTGAACCGGGAAAAAGAGGGTTAAAAATGCTTTCATTTCTAACAACTGTGCCCTCTGAACTCGTTCTTGTTCTCATAGATCAAACTAATCCAAATGAGGACATTATAATTTCCACCAATGGAGGGCGTTTTGACGTGAGCATGCAGCAGCGTATTCGCCAGCCCATCTACTGGGAAGAGAGTCCCTCTAGTGTCCGACGATGCACATGGTTCTACAAGAGTGACGGAGAGAACAGGTTCCTACCATATGAGGAAGGATTGGCGGATAGGCTTGAGGTAAACTACGCCCACTTTACACAAACTGGCTCCAACTATTACCAGAAGCCCAATGGCAATGCATTAGGGTTTTTCTATTTTTCTTTGAGGATTAATGTAAGAAATGGCGTGTCGTGGCCGAGCGGTTTAGTGCATCGGACTCAAGTTCTGGTTGCTGAGTCTTGACACTTGTGTCCTTGAGCAAGACACTTAGCTATAATTGCTTCTCATCACCCAGGGGTAAATGGGTACCTGTGAGGGCAGAGATGGTTCTTGTGATTGATTTAGCTTTGTGCACTACATATTTGGCAGCACAGGCTGTATACTCCCTAAGGAGCTGAGATGGTTTAAGGAATGAAACATATGGCCCAGTGACCAGGGGTAATAATGTTTGAAGCACAATGATCATTCTTTGGAATTACGCTATGTAAGAGTCGATATTATTATTAAATATTTAATTATTGGATTTGTCAAAAAGACCTGTCCAGGCATGATGCCTTCGTTTTTGAAAGAGCAAAAAGCACCAAGGCGTTTTTCTCCTTGGTAAAACTTAAAAGAGGAAAATGAGGAAATTATAAATGTCTATTGGAACATTTCAAGGGGCACCAAGGCAATGACCAGGGGAAAAGTGGAGATTGAATCCTCCATATCCCTACCCCTGGTTTGATTATCTCATAAATATTTATGACCTTTGAATATGTATGAGCTGTAAATCGATCTCCATTATTTCCCCCTGGCAGGAAGAATACAAGTCGGCCATCTTGAACAACGTGTGGCATAAGAGGCTAGAGTTCTCCGATGGGGAGACCATCGTCATGCATAACCCTAACGTCATTGTCCACTTCCGGCCGTCGTCCAAGCCGGATGACTTTGGAACGTCCCCCGATGGTCAGATGAGACCGAGGGTGGTCAAGAGGGGTATTGATGATATGGAGAATATTGACCAAGGTACACTTGCCCCCCCCCTAAAGAAGTTTTTAGAAATGGAAACTGAACTTTTCCCTAAAAAAAAAGAAGGATTGCACTCGAATGTATTTTTGAACGCTAGGTGGCAGCAGACTTATCAGGTAAATTTCCATTGTTTACGTAGCTCTGAGAACACATTACTGAGAACAATGGATTTACCTGGTAAGTCTGCTGCCACCTAGCATCCCAAAAGTCCCCCATTGGAAATTCAGCGTGCTTCGGCCAAACTTGCAAAATTTTGGTCCAAAGTGTCCCCGAGTTTTGATTAACCCTGTTGTCTTTTGTTATTTACCTTTTGACTGTATTTTTCTATTTTTTTAATGTATTTTGTTATTAGTGTAAACAAAAGAAAAATTTAATCCTTTAAAAATGACCATGTTTTCATTTTTACTTATCTGTCTCTCAGGTGAACCCAACAAAGTTGACCACCTGGTTTTTGTCATTCACGGTATCGGACCAGTTTGTGATCTACGCTTCAGAAGCATTGTTGAATGCGGTAAGAACAAAATAATTTCTCACTTCTGTCTGCAAAATGTCCCGAATATTCAAAGCAAAGAGGGGGTTAGGTCCCAGAATTGTGTAGTGGTTTTTTTTGAGGGCCTGAAAATATTTGTCACTTAGATACTTTGTGCAAAAATTTGTACAGACATACAGACCTACCCAGATCTGAATCCTCTGATTAAGTGGAGCCACCTGTTCTTTGTAGCAGGCTTCCAGATGTCCTGCTGACAGCCTGTGCTAGGTTCTATGGTTTCCAACACCCTACCACCTGCCAATCAAACTTTTTGTCTAACTGGGGTGCCAGTATATAATGGAACCTTCCCGCATTTGTGTAATTCCTGGGGTTACTCCCTCACTTAAAGGTTTTAAAAGTGTTTCACAGAATATAACCAGATTTTAGATTTTTTTTACAGTCAGTTTATGACAAGACCTTGGCTATAACTTGAAGATCTGAAACCTTTTTGTGTGTATTTCAGTGGATGATTTCCGCTCAGTTTCTCTCAGTCTTCTTCAGTCTCACTTCAAGCATGCTCAAGATGATGGGAGAATTGGACGTATTGAGTTCCTCCCAGTCTACTGGTATGATGCTCTGCATGGGGACGCAACAGGTGTTGACAGGTATAGGAATTTATCACCCTTTGCCCACCTTTGTCTTATGCCTAGTATTTGCAATTATATTTCAGGTTCTAATTGCCCTTTCATATAGAGGAAACAGACTATTGTGGTTGTGTCCTCCGAGCCTTGGTTTGGTTACATTGAGTTTCCTGTGTACCCAATTATAATTCAAGTTCAAATTGGCATTTGATAAAGAGGAACCAGACTATGTTGTCCTTCCAGCCTCTGTTTGGTAACATTAAGTTGAATGGATGAAAAACAGGATGGCTGCGCCATGATGAAGATCTGTTGTGGCAGTTGGATCTTGGCTCTTCTAGTATCCACCAAAATCCTTCAGTGTGGTAAATTTATACCCAACCTTTGGAATCTTGCCAAGCATGGAGTAATTAACCAGTCAAAGTCAAAGTGAACCATTCATAATACATATGCATAACATGGCATTTTGGCTGGTAACCCACTCTAATGTGATAAACCCGAAAGTCGTCCTCCTCTTCCAACAGACGTTTAAGACGCATCACGTTACCAAGCATCAGCCGGCTTCGTCGTTTCACCAACGACACCCTTCTAGATATTCTCTTCTACTCCAGCCCTACCTACTCCCAGAAGATTGCCGAGCAAGTCAACTCGGAGATCAACCATCTATATGAGATGTTCAAACACCGGAATCCACAGTTCCAGGGTCAAGTGTCTCTCGTCGGTCACAGTTTAGGTGAGCTCGGCTCTCTTTGTGTAATAAAAAGTGGGAAAAGCACGCCTCAGTTTTACAGAATAATTTAGAAACGAAATTCCTGTCTAA
Organism: Plazaster borealis; assembly: GCA_021014325.1. NCBI lineage: Eukaryota > Metazoa > Echinodermata > Asteroidea > Forcipulatida > Labidiasteridae > Plazaster > Plazaster borealis. The sequence continues at coordinate 12,047,521 of CM037467.1, forward strand.
AACTCTTTTGATGAGCACATGATGGAAAACAAAATATCTGGAAATAATCAGTCATATTTCTCTTGGGTAGTTTACTTGGATCCTTTTGTACTCTAAAACTAAAAATCCAACACCGCATGGTCACTCATCATCTTAACTGTTATACTCTGATTATGGTGGTTTGACTGGTCCCATGTAAAGCATAATTAGTTTACTAGTGCAGTCCTCAGTCCAACACCATTCCGTAACTCAACACCCAAACTGTTGGACTCTGATTATGGTGGTATGCCTGATCCCATGTAAAGCATAATTAGTTTACTAGTGCAGTCCTCAGTCCAACACCATTCAGTAACTCAACACCCAAACTGTTTGGACTCTGATTATAGTGGTATGCCTGATCCCATGTAAAGCATAAACAAGTTACTAGTACAGTCTTAAGTCCAACAGAATCAAACAAAAAATGCAGTTGGATTTTGATGGGTTGGCTTGAGGTGCTTCAGGTTATTAAATAAATATTTTTATTTAAACAATTCATGTGTTTTTGTCAATAGGTTCCTTGATTGCCTTTGATTTGCTGTCACACCAAGGAGATGCAATCCCCAACCTACCAATGACCGACTCCAATCCAGTTTCGCCTGACCAACCGCTGCCTCAGCCTCTTGACCAATCACAGCTGACAGCCAATCTGACCAATGAGGAGGTAGAGGAAGAGGTCATGACCCTAGAGAGTTCCTTCGCTCAGTTGGGTCTAACAGAGTTTTTGCCAAAGTTTCAGGAGGAGCGAGTTGACATGGACAGCTTGGTAAAGAAACTGATTCCATTGTTCATAAAATTGTCTAAACCTTACTCCTACCGTAGCCGATCGAATTCCAACACTAAGCAATTACAATTACTCAAGCTCAATGCTTGTGGTGAAAAGTAAGATTTCATGATTTACATTGTGTTAAAAGTGAGAAACAAACTAGTTTACAGATTAGAAGACAACCAGGTAAAACACTCATTTCAGGGGTGAGAAATTTCAGACTTTCACCTGAATTCAGAACTTTTTATGTCCGAATGGTGAAAAAAAGTAGCTGTTATTTTGTTCAAATGTGCAGAAAACATTCTTTCTGATCTACCTCCCTACTGCTGAGGATACTGTTCCTAAAAGCTCCTTGAATTCTATAACTCAAGGGGTTACCAAAAGGAGGAAAAAACATCATTTTAATAAACCGCCTAAAATGTGGATGTTAGTTTCAGACCTTTTGTCGGCAATGACTTTCACCCCTGCATCTTGAAAGAAGTTGTGGATCTGAGACGGACTGATGGGGATGATAAGTCTTGACGTTTTGAACAGCGTGCTCTGTTTGTGCCTCTGCTCATCTTATTCCCCTGAAGATGAACAGAAAACACACACTGCTCAAAACGTTGAGACTCATCTCGCCTCTGGTTCTTCTCAGAACCACCACTTTCTTTCAAGAAGAAATTATTACATGGCTGTTACTTGTGATGAAGTTGGAATGACAGGCTATTATGAAGAAAAAAAATTTAAGGGAGCCAGTTATTAAGGAAACTGACTCATTATGCTCCCTAAACTGTTCTCAGATAAAAACAATTTCTCTGGGTTTGTGATTTTTGTTCAGCTGATGTGTAGTAACTCAGACTTAAAGGAGATGGGACTACCGATGGGACCGAGAAAGAAACTTGGAGGTTTCTTGAGTGAACAAGCCACCAGAGAGGTACATAGTAAAACTTCAATATAACTGCAGTTTAAAATTGACTTTGTCATTTTCATCAGACTGAGTGTATTTAAAAGCTTCAACGGGGAGCATTTTATGTTATTTGTTTCTGTGAAGCCAAGGAATCATCAAACATACCAAGCCCTGTAGTCTGTAGGCAGGACAACAAATGAATAAAAAATGGAGAGGACTTTGAAGAAATGCTTAGGGAGTGTCTCAAAAGTGAGGCACGTTCCAGGCGCAAAGGAACGTTCCTGTAGGCATATGCCTGCAATCCAGTGGACTGCCAGAATGTTCCGCTGGACCGTGACATTGTGCCGCACTATAGGAACGATCCTACAGGAGAGAACATGCACATTAGCATTTTGGACATTCTAATGGAGCATTCCGGCGGTCCAACGGATCGGTCCATTTACGCCAACTGGAATACTGAACCGATCCAATTAGAACATTCCTACCGTTCAGACTTTTGAGATGTTCCCTTAGTCTTAAACATGGAAGGAAATCTCACCAAATCAAATGTTGGACTCTTGTCGAAGATGAGATTCAAACTATCGCTCACAAAGGTGAATAGGAAATACCACTTTGTTACCAGGCATTTCTGATAAAGGAAATACAATTTTGTTACCAGACAGACATCAGGGATAGAGAAGGTAGCACCACAGGTATTTAAGTCTTTGGATGTATTTTTTTCTTCTTCTTCTAATAGGAGAAGAGCAGAAAGGCCAAGGAGGAGCGGTTGCGAGCAGAGGCAGAGAGAGCGACACGTGAAGCCCTTGAGCAAGAGAGGCAGGAGGCCTTGTCGGCAGCAGCTCTGGACTTCTCTTCCCACTCTGTGCACGTTGATTATGAACCAGGATCAGAAGGTAAACATGGTTTTCACCATCTTGTCTTTCTTTCATGTGAATCTACTTAACCAAAGTGAGGCTGGGAGGCCAATATAGTCTGGTCCCTTTTTGAGAACTAGTACTCGATATTGCAGTTGCAGAACGGGAGCTTGACAAGACTGTATTAGCCTGAAAAGGGTCTGTAGACCAATTCATTGAAGTTCAATTTCATATGACCTTTTATTACCAGTATTTTCTGCCGTTACTGTAACACTTTGTTTTTCTTGCATAGGCATGCATAAAAGATGTCTCAGGGCTTGAAATCGGGAGAAAAAATCACTAGACTTATAGCGCAAAATTGTGTCTTTACAAGACCAGAATCAAAATGAGAAAAAAACAATCCACAAACTGTTTTCATTTGAACAATCACTAGAGAAGATTTATATCATTCTTATTTGTAAGTATACTTGAAAACTCATCAAATTCAAAGTCAACATTTGTTTTTTAAAGTTATTTATTCAATTTAAAAAACACAAGACCCTTGGACTTGTCCGGTCGTGAGTTTATTGTTTGGACGCTAAAATCACTGACCTCTGGCCTTCCGTCCAATGTAAATTTTGAGCTCTGTGTCTTATTGTCTGTTTGATCCTATACAGGTGTTGGTCAACCTCTCGTCAAGTACTCACAGCTCGATTTTAAGCCTCAGTGTTTCTTCGCCGTTGGGTCCCCCATCGGAATGTTCCTCACAGTCAGAGGGGTGAGCCGATTTGGGGAGGAGTACAAATTACCAACATGTGACGGATTCTTCAACATTTTCCACCCAGTAAGTTACCTTTCCTTAGAACTGATTTGTTTATGGGCAGTGGTACCTAGAAAGGTGAATAGGAGGGCAATCAAACACTGATTGTATTTATTATCACATTTTAGTCTTGACTAGACGATCCTCGGAGCTTGACATAGAAGTGCCAATGGAGGACTTTTGGGATGCTAGGTGGCAGCAGACTTACCAGGTAAATCTATTGTTCTCGGTAACGTGCTCAGAACTTCGTAAAAAATGGAAATTTACCTGGTAAGTCTGCTGCCACCTAGCGTTCCAAAGTCTTTCATTCCACTTTGCAGTTAACAACCTCACATGGTCTACATTTTTCTATCACTTTCTTCTCACCAACACCCACCCATACTTTCCTTTCCAGTTTGATCCAGTAGCCTACAGAATTGAGCCTTTAGTTCACCCTAGCATGGCGGATGTCAAACCTTTCTTGATGCCTCATCATAAAGGACGCAAACGATTTCACCTTGGTAAGTGAGATTTCTCCTTCTGTTCCAGAGATTTTCCTGTAGCTCATAGAAACCTTTGAAGGTGTGGAGATCCATCATTGCCTTTTCAACTGGAAGTTTGTTATTTTTGCAGAATTTTACTTTTTTCCCCGATATTTTGTTTGTGTTAAGTATACTTATTTCTGTGATTCCATCAAGTCCACGGAAAGAATACTGCATGAAAATAAAGTTTTTCGTCATAGCTAAAAATCCTAGACGGTACCTCCATAAGATGTTTTCCTTCCCACTCTGTATATCCCAGAACTCAAGGAGAGCTTGACAACTTTTGGCGCCGATCTCAAACGCAACCTGATTGATTCCATGAAGAAGACTTGGAACTCCATCCAAGAGTTTGCTCTTGCCCACCGCAGCGAGTCGGTGCCAGCCGTCACGCCGGAGGAGATGGAGGAGGTTGCCGAGAAGCTGAGTATGGAGGAGATGAAGAGACGGGAAAAGGAGAGGGAAGGGACGTCTGTGAGGGATCAAGGTGAGTTTGAGAAAGGCGATAGTATTCTTTGAGACAATGGCCGAGCGGTCTAGTGCATCGGATTCAAGTTCTACGATGTCAGGCCTGGAATTTCATCTTCGAGAGGGCAAGGCCATTTTAAGTTTGCAAAGGGCACTTCTATTGGAAAATCTTAAAGTCTATGGGAAACTTTTGAAGGGGCACCAAGGCCAAGATCAGGGGCAACAGAGACCATGGCCTCCGTAGCCTCTGTGTAATTCCAGGCTTGGGGTGTGAGGGTTTGAATCCCCGCACTATGCTGACAAGGCCATCAGAAATTGAGTCTGATGTGATAGACAGCTCATGTATTTTCTCAAAGAATCCTATTGCCTTGAATCCATGACATTTGTGTCCTTAAGGAAGACACATTTAACCATAAATTGCTTCTCTTAATCCAGGTGTATAAATGGGAACCTGCGAGGGCTGAAACGGTAGTATGTTGGAATAAAAAATAAAAAAACTTGAGGTTGTATTCTTCCTAGGAAGTTGAGAAAGTTTGTGGATCGGTTAAAAATTGCCTGATGAACAGGAATAATGTTGTAAAGCGCCTTGATCTAGCTACTAGCATACGTGAGCTTTCCCGGTCATGGGTTTGAATCCCAGTCATGACACTTGTGTCCTTGAGAAAAACGCTACCATAAGTTGCTTCTCTTAACCCAGGTGTATATATCGGAACGTGCAAGGACTGAGACAGTATAATGTGGGATTAACCCTGTGGTGATTATATAAGCAGCTTGGGGTTGTATGCTCCCAAAGAGTTGAGAAAGTTTGAGGATTGGTTTGTGGTGCATGCCTGATGAACAGGGAGGATGTTGTAAGGGGTCTTGATAATGGGCCTTGTAAAAAGAAACCGCATAATAGCGTCTTGTGATAAGACTAGCTTGGGTCAAGCTTTCACATCCATAACTCCAAACTGTTTATTTATTTATTTATTTCTGCAATCAACAGACTTTGAGCTGCGCCTTGGTCAGCTGAATAGCGGAAGAAGGATAGACTATGTCCTTCAAGAAGCACCACTTGAAAGCTTCAACGAATACCTCTTTGCACTGGGAAGCCACGCTTGCTACTGGTAAGATACCACCGGCCGATTCAACATTTTGAATCAACACATTTTTATATCCTTAAAGGCATCGTACACGTTTTGTAATGACTCTGATAATTAATGGCAATAAAAACTTACTTGGTAAGAAGTACAGCAGCTTTGGATATTATAATGCATTTTGAGACACTAGTCAGTTCGAAGTACTGGGGTTATGTAAAAATTTATCACTTTTTATCCCCCAAAACATTTGAATCTGAGAAGCGTACGCGTAACGCTTCTCAGAGTATTTATTCCAGTGCAGATTATTCTTCCTGCGTGGACATAACCGCTCCAGATTTTTGGCAATATCTCATAAACTCTACCACCTTTTGAAATGAAATTTTCACAGGGTAGTTTTATGGTATATATTTACAACTATATAGGTTTGAAACAAACAATAGGCTCCAATTACCAAATGTGTACGATGCCTTTAACGAGGTTGTAACTTTGTTAAATATTGTACAAACATTGAATGCATTTGAGTGAATTGTCAGAGGATATAATCATGAGGTGGGTGTACACCGTGTCTTTAAATGCATTTTGACTCCCAAAATGGGCAGACCATGGGCAGACAGGTGTGACGTCAGCGCAAGAGGTCAATATGCTTGAAAGTTCCTGCAACAGGTAGCGGTGCGGGCCTCTGCCATAAGATGCCAGCAGGGATAGGCCGATGTAATAAGTAACTATTAGTTCACTGTTGGCGGGACAGACGTATCCCCATACTTTTGTTTGGGCACTGGCCTGGTGACCAGTCTTTTTTCTTTGTCTTTTTCTTCCATTCGGTGCTTTTTAACATGTGTTCTGCGCCTTTGATCATTTTGTATGTAAGGGGCGCAATGTAAATTTTATATATTATTATTATTATTATTAAGAGTAGAAAACACAAAACTGGGGTCTCTGCCATAAGAGTAGAAAACACAAAACTGGGGACTGAGCTTACAATAAGTACAAACTATGAAAGTCTTGCGTGTATTCCAACATTGGGCCCCGTTAAAGTGGGTGATTTTGTTTCCGTCTCACATTAAAGGGGCTGTGTCGTCATGATCAAAGCAGGGATGTGGCTGTACATGGAATTATGAACTCTCACCCAGTTACATCAAGAACAGGCGCTCTCCTTAGATATCATATGGAGGGAGGGCGCTTTGATCATGATGAGGACACAGCCCCTTTAATGCAAGGATTATATGGGAACCCCAAAAATATTTGAAAATACAAAATATTAAATTTAACTTTTCAATTTATACAGGGACTCTGAGGACACTGTACTTCTTATACTCAAGGAGGTCTACGCCTTGCATGGAGTTTTTCCTCTTGTACACGGTCCAAAGCAGGACTCCACACCAGCAACCCCAGTCACGCCGTTAATTCTTTAGAAAGTTTCCTCATCAACGATAGTAGCATTCAATATCATCCACTGTGGTTTTGAATGATAGATAAACTAAGCCAGCCTGCAGTTTGATATCATGTGTACAGTACACAGTTAGTTCTGTGCACAGCTTGTGCCACCAAACACAACCCCTGCAATTGAATGGTTTCAAATGGCTAGCTAACTCGCTGGAAAATGTTAACCAGGTGTAAGAAGGTCAAGCAAGAATCTCTGGTGAGGAGCTTTAAGAAATTTGTTCCAGATCTTAATGCAGAAAGCTGTAAATAGTATCATGGAGATTGTTAAAAGCTTTGCCAAATTGTGTGGGCTGTCACAAGATTTTGAGCTACTTAAAGGGAAAGTATACCTTTGGTTTTTGGAACCGCTCGATTGTCTTAATCCGCTATATAAATGTAGATATACAATCAAACTACCTGTGAAAATTTCATTTCAAAAGGTGGTAGCGTTTTTGAGATATTGCCGAAAATCTGGAGCGGTTTTGTCCACGCAGGAAGAATAATTGGAATGCACATTTTGAAGATTCAAATTTGTTTTGTAGGGATAAAAACTGATATCTTTTTCCATAACCACATTACTTAGGAGTGAAATGGTTCTCAAAGTGCTTAAAACTATCGTAAGCTGCTGTACTTCTTACCAAGTAGGTTTTTTTGCCATTAATTTTGAGAGTGATTATCGAGCATATACCTTCCCTATATTAATAGTATGCAAATGAAACTACATTACTGTCCCTGTGCTGAATTTCATTGAGCTGATTAAGAGCACAAAAGTCAGCTAAGCACAAAACAATTTTGCTTACCAGACTAAAAAGGTTACCAGCCAAAATACCATGGCCCAATTTCATGAAGTTTACCAGTGAGAAACAATGTGTTAATAAGCAAAAGTGTATTTCAAAAATGATCAAGAAGACTGTTGGTCACTCATCTGGGCCCAGTTTCATTGCACTGCTTACCGTGGAATTCTGCGCTTACGCCATTGCTGCATCCCATAGAATTACACACGATACAGTGCGCATAAGCGCATAATTATTTGGTAAGCAGTGCCATGAAATTGGGCCCTGAATGTCTGTTTGCCTTTTGGTAAGTCGTGGTTACTGAAACTAAGCTAAGTGCCACTCCGTAATCGGAAAAGAAATATGCTTACAGGTTTTGTGAAATTAATTCCTGAGTCATAATATGAACTGTTTGTTACTGTTTCCTGCTTATACTTCTGAGCAGAATTGTTTAAAGCAACCCTGTATCTGCCTAGCTACAGGATGTACTATAAAAAATGCACTCATTATAAATGCCTACCAAAACTGCATATGAACAAGTAGTGTTTTTCTTAATACTCTTACTCATTGTAATAATATGACACAGGCAACATGGCAAGGTATCATCACATTAAAGAGAATTATGTGCTCTTTCCAACAGTATACAGTTTGTTGGGGGTTATGTTTATTTGCAAGGCTGTAAATAATTAATGTTTATTGTAATGCATCAGTAAGCGCTTCATGGGCTTAGGCAGGAACTGTGTTTATGGACTTTGACATTAATTGGCATAACCGGGTTGGGGGGCAGGTGCATGAACCACCCCCCGCTCAAAACCCTGTTCCCATCTTTCCTCCTCTTGTCCTCCTCTTGCCCCCCCCCCCCATGAGATCAAAAAGATGCCAAAATGAATGGTCCAACAACTTAAATAGCACCCCCCAAAAATATAAATAAATAATAATAATAATAAACAATAAAATAAAATATGTCTTTGCCCCCACTCGCACCCCCAAATTAAAATATATGTGTCCCTGCTTGCCCACCCCCCCCCCCCCCCCCCCCCCACCCAATGAAAAATTCTGGTTATGCTATTGGACTGTGACTAGTCAAGTGAGGTTTGAAGAAGCTCTATGAAATACTACAACCATCTCGAAAAGTTTCGAAACTTCCCGGGGTTGGACATTTACAATCGATGTTTCATTAGGTTCACCCTGGTTCTGTACTCTGTAACATTGTTTTGTCAGATAGTCTTTTTTTGTAAATAATATCTTATTTTTCATTTTTTTTTTTCACTTGTGGGTAACTTCAATCTTTTAGTTTGAATTGCAAAATAAGTTAAAAAGGGGTTTAAGGCGGGTGGGACATCATCAATTTGTTGGTTGTTTCTAGTTATTTATTTATTTATTTTGCAGGAATACTGAAAAATATCAAAACCATAAGGGGTGTCATTATAACAATTTTTCCTTAAAAAAACCTTCCTTAAGTTGACTTGAATGTTTCAGACCTTTTAAAAACTGTTTTGTTTACTTTTCCCATAGTTAGAGAGTGAAGCAAATATGTTGTATGAGTACCAATGTAAAGGTTGTAATAGGTGAGGATATATTTTTTTATCAAAGAAGTGAGGAGGGCGGGGCGGGTGGGATTGGGAAGGGGGTACTAGATATCAAACATTAATTGTATAAGAAATGTTGTAAGAACAGGATTATACCAATAACATAATCTTGTGAATGAATGAAATGTGGTTATCTTGCCAAGTTTACATCAAATTGAAGAAGGGAGTATTTCGAAAATCACACTTTTGATTTAAAACAAAATTTTAAAATAGATTTATTGTAATTGAATAGACTGAATTAACATGAATTTTCCGAGCCTCCTATTGAAATTACAGAACCATTTGGGTTGAAAGGATTTACTAAATAAACAATTTTTGTTTAATAGTGTTAATTTTGTGTTCCCTATAAAACTGACATTTTATTTCGGAAAGTGGAAATTTTGCATGAAAAAGAAAAATCCCTAAAGTTACTGTACATTGGTTATTCCCACAGTCGGGGTAAGGCTACCAATTTGTGTGATGCTTTGTAGTCGGGACGATCGTTCACTGTTCCACCACTATTGACCTCTATCACGGTGCAGCCATCTTGATTTTCTCCCATTCAAATCAATGTTAACCAGACCGAGGCTGGAAGGGCAAATAGTCTGGTTCCTTTTTGTACAATGACTATTAGCATCCATTACTGTTATTGAATACAAGGAACATGACCAAGGCAGCATGATAAAGGTCTATTATGTGTAGGCCCTAATCTGTATCTTGTTAGATAAGTTCAGGGGGCGGAGTTTTGTCAGATGACTTGTTAGTTTTTTGGTGTTTTTTTGTCAATTTGTCTCATTCTCGCTGTCAGTATTTTACTTTATAAGAAAACATGGTAAAATACTTAGTTGTTTTAAAACGTTACATTCATGTGCTCTATCTTGTATTATAAATAATAAAACACTGTATTGTATAACACATACCGTAGGCCTAAAGACCATTTCCTCTCTTGTTTATTACTATTAGTCTGCATTTGTTTCATTCCAACCGAACAAGTTCAATAAACCCATGCAGTATTATTGTGAAGATTTGTTTTATATAAAACTGCTAAGCCAATAATATAAATGTACTTGCTATAAAGCAAACAACAACATGCGAACCAGTCACAAACAACATCAATGTAACGGGTTTGGCTGGTAACCCCCTTCTGCTCAAACATAATTATATTAATTAGCCACTTGTGGGCATAGCAATAGGTAATTCATTAAACATGGGCCTGAAGTTAGCAGACGACAGATGACCACTTTCTCAAAAGTACATAATTCGGTGACGAAACTGGACTAAACCGGTTACAAGTGGATTTCAATCACGACACACAAACGTTCATAGCATGCACATGTGCGTTTATTTACATTGTGACAGACATGGCGGCGGAGTGTTTCAAAATGTTGGAGAGTTGGGTAAGTTTTCCCAAAAATTTCAGTCATGAAATTGCACGATAAATTAGTGAACTATAAGTGGGTCTTTTGATTATGTTTTCAAGCCCAAACTACCGAAATTTGAAATAGAATTTATGGATGTGAAAGTTTTAAAAACGGGCCTTGTGTTTTGCGATCTAAGCTGGTGAAGTGGTGAGAGGATTGTCTCTGAATGTGACATGTAGTTTAACACTGGTAATCTTTTCAGTAAATTCTAACTCAGTTTCCTTGCCTTCCCTGCCCAGTATTCTTAACAAGTTTCCTTGCCTTCCCTGCCCAGTATTCTTAACAAGTTTCCTTGCCTTCCCTGCCCAGTATTCTTAACAAGTTTCCTTGCCTTCCCTGCCCAGTATTCTTAACAAGTTTCCTTGCCTTCCCTGCCCAGTATTCTTAACAAGTTTCCTTGCCTTCCCTGTCCAGTATTCTTAACAAGTTTCCTTGCCTTCCCTGCCCAGCATTCTTAACAAGTTTCCTTGCCTTCCCTGCCCAGTATTCTTAACAAGTTTCCTTGCCTTCCCTGACCCAGTATTCTTAACAAGTTTCCTTGCCTTCCCTGACCCAGTATTCTTAACAAGTTTCCTTGCCTTCCCTGTCCAGTATTCTTAACAAGTGTTAATATTTGCTACTTCCACGACCTGTAGTGTTAGTGTGGTGTTAGGCACAACTTTGTGCAAAAAATGAGGCCCATCACACACACATTCTATTTTTTACATGCCTGTGGAGACATCTTTTGTTCTTTCCTTTGTCCCTGTAGTTAAGAACCTCCCATAGACTTTGTACACAAAATTCCTTGTGGAGCACCCAAGTCTTTAGAAATCCCCTATGGAGACCTTTTGTTTTCCCTTTTCTGTTTTGTTCTCGGTCTCCATAAGGTAGTGAATATGAAGGCACTTGTGTTTACAAATACATGAAATACCACACATTATCTGGAATTTCTGTCACGCGCTGAGAGAAGCACCATTTTCTTCAATAGTTTTTTTTCTTCTATAGGCCTAGCTAGTCGAAATGTGATGTTGATACATCCTTTTGTTCGTTCCGGCTGGGTTGTGTTTTACATGCAAATGTCGTTCTATTGTTCACCGGAATTGAGGGGAAATTGCATTCTAAGTTCAAACGTAATCTAATCTTAAAAACCATCTATCTCGCAGTGCTTCGGAAGTCCTAACGGGCTCTCCGCTCGTCATCACGGCACTCGTACGCCGGCCGTTGAAGCTGTCAGCCGGGCGGGAGATTTGGCCCGGGACCGCTGCGCACTGACGGGTGTTCCGTCCCGGTAGCTTATACGCGGTGAATCAAATTATAACACAGGACAACAAATGTTGTGTAAATGTAAGCCTTTTTCGTTTGGGAATTTCAAATTAAAAAGTGTACAATACAGTTTTCACCGAACAGGAAGCATTTTGATCAATGCAAATATTCGACGATATTGAGCTCATCGGGGGCAAATTTCTCTAAAATGTTCCCTTTGATTCTGAAGGGTTCAATTCAATTCAATTGATTTCAAGTGAGGGGCTCACCAAATTGTCCATACAATAGGCTTAAAAATAGGAAACGTATTTCTCTTTGCCTATTTTGTTTTCTTCTCTCGAATGGTCTCTTTACTTTATTTGTCAAGTTCACTACAAGAACATAGAAATAATATTTCTAGAGAGCACCCGTCCGACCACCCTTTTAAAATAATCGCATACTACTGTTGGTCATCAGGGGCCAAACCCATTATAAACTCGTTAATGTGTCTCTTGCATTGTGGATTTAGTTTATTTTAATTGACTTATGATGTATTGATGCAACCCTCGCTAATTCAAAATAGAAAAACCAGGTACTCCTGCCAAAACTCAAAACTTGGTTCATTTGCTTATCGTCAAACAGATAGCTTTCAAATAACACCTAAGCTCTAGCAGCATTTATAATAACATGTAAGACATCACATTGTTGTTATGCTGGCTTGTGTTTCGCACGTCTTCACTTTCAAGACAGTTTCCTGAGAAATGCTTGATTTGAGCACAGGATTCTTATAGCAAAATAACATTTTATATAGTATTTGTAGTACTACTGGAACGACAAACAAAAAGTCAAAACAAATAATAACCAAAATCAAAGTATTTTTTCGGGCAGAGAAAATGGATATCTCTGCCATTTAATAATATCTCTTTTCCTGATATAACAGTGGAAAGTGAATAACATTGTCTTGGCAAGAATAGAAAAAGCATTTCATTAGAAACAAAAGTACTCTCAAGTTCCTTTACAGGAGATCACGTGGAAAATAATATATACCTATAAAATAAATTAATAAATTTAAAAGATCATAGAAGTGGATCGTTAAGAAATTCACAACGAGTCAAATTAAAATAAAAAAATGGAAATAAATGTACTTTTAAAATTAAAAAGATGGCCCACTGAAAGATGGTGTAATATAACTGTTTACATACTACCATGATTATTAGAAAAACAAATCGAAATTAAAAGATCCAAGTGCAAGAAATACCAAATGCATTCTGTGAAGTTGACTTTGCAGTTTAATTTGGCCGCAATGCAGGAAGCAAAGTTGAATAATAATTGTGCGTAAAGATTTCCGTAAGCTAAAATATAACTCCCGAGTTCGAAGACTTAGTTTAATGGCCGATTTCAGAATTAAAAATGTCGTAGACTAAAAAAAACCCTATGAACAGAAATATTCTAATCAAGAGAAGTATACCGTTGAAAAAGCTATTATCAAAACAACATAATTTGTATGCAATGTACAGCCATTTTGCAGGCCTGGAATAACACGAAGGCCATCTGTCGCCCCTTTTCTTTGCCTACGGTGCCCCTTCAAAAGTTTTTCACTATTTTCTCTCGACTTGCACAACGGGTTAAGCCCAAATTTGCACAGGTTTGCTACTTCATGTATGGTGGTTGATCACACAAAAACATGAACACTGTCTGCGACTATTTTGTCAGCTCTACCAATCCTGTATAATTAATACCTTTAACCGCTAGACCAACGAGAAAATCTTGTGACGAGAGGCAAATTCGAATCCTGCATTTTCCTGTTGTTTATTCCCCGCGAGACTCGGAAAGCGCTAGGTATTCAGAGCTCATCACACATCGGTGTAATGGTAATATCAAAATAATTTATATTCGGTTTGCGGTAACACTATGTATTATATCAACTTTGCTGTGTAGTTCTTTGAAAACTTATCTATTCTACTTGTCTAAATAGTAACAAGTTCTCAAAGAACAAAATCTACACAGTAAAGAAGGTATACACATTGTTACCGCAAACCGAATAGACATTGATACCTCACCATGCAATGCCTAAAAATCAAAATAGTATTCTTTATCCCTGATGGGCTTATTACATCAATTGAACAATAGTCAGAGACATAGACTTAAAGGTATCGTACACGTTTGGTAATGACTCAAAACAAATATTAGCATACAACCTTACTTGATAACAAGCAACGGAGAGCTGTTGATAAAAACATTGTAGGAAACGACTCCCTCTGAAGTAACGTAGTTTTTGAGAAAGAGGTAATTTCTCACTAAAATAATACAAACTTCTTGCAAGAAGTTTTTATTCCTATCTGAAAGCACACAAATTTGTACAACAAGGGTGTTTTTTCTTTCATCATTTTCTTGCAACTTCGATGACCAATTGAGCCCAAATTTTCACAGGCTTGTTATTTTATGCATATGTTGGGATACACCAAGTGAGAACACTGGTCTTTGACAATTTCCAAACGTGTTCAGTGCCTTTAATGTGACAAGATACCCTCAAAAGATGGATGTTGTACGGAACTTAGTGTTGCGGTGAAGAATATAAATATGTTGGTTTTCTTGTTGTGTTTATGGCAAACCCAGACTCAATTAAAAAATACCCCAAACCTCAACCGAACATTAGCTTACAAACACCAACGTTCAACCTTCCCTAATAATACACACTAGCAGTCAGTAACAGAAAAAACATAGGCCCTACAATGTCCCTGTAACTTACATACGCAATTTGTTTAACGGATACAAATATTATAACATGTTTTTATACAATGCCAAAAGAAAATTCACAAAATCGCAGACAAAAGTGTGGAGCAAAATAATAAACTAATATAATAAACTATTATAAACAATATTAACACATTTCATTCACCCATTCCCCTTTGAATACCACATCAACATAACCACATTGTCAAAGACCTGTACAGTAATACCAAATTCTAGCTAGAAAACCTTTCACTAATTACAGTATAACACAAAATGACGGTACAGGTGTTTTTTTTATTTTACATACTGTGGGATGCTTGGCCTTGCTCTATGCTTGGATACAACTAGCAGTGACGGACACAGCACCCGACACTTCCCAATACCTCCACGGAAATATCCCGTCATCTAACCTTCCAACATGGCCCAATTTTACAATTGAAAAAGAAAACCTGCTTAACAAGTCTATTTGCTGAGCAAGAATATCTGATGGGCACATACAGTGTCCACCCGTGAATGGAAAAAAATTGTAAATCAAATTTGAAACGAAAATCAAACTACAGCGCACCATCTAGGTCCAACTTCAAGAATCTGGTTACCGCGGAATTCTGCGCTTGTTGCCCATAGAACTATGTGCTTTACAGGGCGCTGTAATGCGCATAATTTCGCGGTAAGCATGCAGAGCCATGAAATTGGACCCTGGTTGTAAGGCCGTATCCGAAGCTACAGCTGCGGCTACGGCTGTTGCTAAGGACGTCCTATACTTCAACGCGTGATGACAGTAGTGTGTATGAGAGCAAATCGCACGACAAGAGCGTAAGAAAACTCGTGCAAAAAAAGTTTTTGAAAGTCATTTTACATTCTGTATCAGATAGGCTAAGCCGTGAAGGAAGTTCATAATAGTTTGGTTAAAATTCAGAGAAATTGTGGAAATTTTGCAATTAATATATCGTGAAGTAAAAGTCGTACATGATATGAAACTCTGAAGACGTTTGGAGTGCATGTACTATGACGATAAGAGTGTTTTTTTCTCTCTCTCTAAAAGCCACTTAACTGCAGCTTATTAACTGAGATCAATATCTCTTTAAAAATAGGCATGATTCCAAGAACTATTATCTCCTCTCTATAAAAGTTAATCAAATTAAACTATCTGAAAATATGTTTATACGGTGTTGCAAATATCTAGTTAAACATTGCATGATATTTAAAGGTTTTGTTATTACATTATTGTTTAAAGGCAGTGGACACTATTGGTAATTACTCAAAATATTTTATATTTATAAAAATAACTTGCAACAGTAAGAGGGGGGAGTTGATAGATAAATGAAAAAATAAAAAGAAACCTCTGAAGTGGAGTAGGAGTAGAGAGAGAGAAAAAGATTTTTTCCACGAATTTGATTTCGAGACCTCAAAATTAGATGAGGTCCTGAAATCTGCATCTGAAAGCACAGAAGAACCTCGTGTGACAAGGTTTTTTTTTTTCATTGTTATCTCGCAACCTCGGTGACCAATTGAGCTCAAATTTTCACAGGCTTGTTATTTTATGCATATGTTGAGATACACCAAGTGAGAAGACTGGTCTTTGACAATTACCAATAGTGTCCACTGTCTTTAAGGAAGATCTAGAGTAAATTCAATCCCAACTTCTAGTTTTCACACCAGCAACTGACCTACAATTTGTTGTCGTGAAAACAATAAAGAAAGCGTTATGATGTTTTTTTCACATCGGAATTATAAGCAGGTGTTTTTTGTTTTGTTTTGTTTGTTTGTTTTGTGTTACTTTTTGAAGGGGGGGGGGTAAAATGTTATTTTCCAAACTTTTAACGGTTTTTCATACAAAAATATTCCTCTGGAGGACTCCGTACTGGTATGAACTATACTGTCATCAGAGAGCTTTCAAATTTAAACTTGTAAAAACACACACACACAACAATCAATAATTATTATCCATGCACTTTGCCTTTGAGGGGAGTGGTGGGATCGAAAGTAAAAATAATCAAATTAAGCCAACAGTTTTAACTTCAATTGACACACTTATAAACCCAGTAAAAAGTGAACAAAACTATGTACCTTTATCGACTGTACAGTGTCATAACTGAGAGTACAATACAAACTACATGTTTCATGAACATATTATACCACATTACACTGAGGTTATTATAAAAACCCGAAATGAGCTTCAGGAACAGTTTTATAATTACGGCAAAATGGAAAAGCATTTGTACATATACAGGCTTCTACATAGCATCCTTCATCGGATATGGTCCCAAAAGGGTTGTTATAAACAGTCACAGTACATCTTGCTTTTCTTCTTAAACGAGGCTGTCACCAAATCGAGGCTATCGCCAAACCGAGGCTGTTAACAGTCCGTTTACTTTCGTTTTGACTCTTCGTGGCAATGATACTTTCGCACTGGAATTTCATCAATATTTAAAAATACTCCTGTGTAACCATTTCTTTTTCTATAAAATGAAAAGTTTGTAATAGTTTCCGTCCTTTAAACTTCACAACTGAAGAGACACTGATCTACAACTGGCTCAAACAAACCATCCTGATTTTTATTTAATGACCCTTGAAACAATACCCCTTGTTTTCACTTCCAAATCCCTTGACTTGTTCGATATACCCACCCGAATAACCAAAGCAACTCTTTATAAAACCCCTATTAAAACGGTGAAGTTTGGGGCGGTCCTTTATCACGTCACCAGCACAGGTTGAGGCCGGGAGATGGTCACTTTTATCGGCTCTTGAACCTTGGCAACTTTCGGTGCCGATTCACCATTACTGGAAGCTGATGACGTCTTCGTGACGTCAATAGAAGTCCTCTTATTGCATGGAAGCGGTTCACAGATACGGTAAAGAAGCGGTAGGGGTCCCATCTTGAGACAAAACAAATTAAAAACAAAAAGTGTGAATCTCTTATACATTGATTTTGACTGGTTGACAACGAAACGAGGAAATCGAACGTAATGGCTTCTTACTTTGATATTGCAAGAGCCAATTAATATTGACTAATTAACTTACTCTTTTCCACGTGTAAATGTAGGCTAAATCCATTAGGGAGTAATCATCTCGAAGCACTTGGTCGCGGCCTTCTCTGTGCAAAATGTCAATCTGAAACAGTACAATTTCAACCCGATTACAATATTATCACGAGGTAACATCACCTGTATAAAATAATTGACACAGTGTAGCGGGTAAAAATGCAGGTGCATCCAAGTTTCGGTATATAAGTCAATAATTATGTTTTTGTCAACAGTATTTTTAATCCCTTCCTATTATTGGCGGTTTACCGCTGTTTAGGTTATTATTATTATTATTTGTATAAATATTATAAATACATTACATAAACAACATTTAGTATTTGTTGGTCTGTTGTTTATGTTGGCCATTGATGTAAAAACAGCTTTTGTTAATATTTTTATGCTGTATAAAGATGTTGCAATAAATAAACAAATAATAAACAATCCAAATAACCAGATAAACAAAATCATAATCAAACCGAAAAAGGAATTTTATCTCCCATGAAGTCAACCTATTCTGATAATGATTCAACCAATGTGTGAGTAAACTCAAGATGATGATTCTGCGCAGTACAGGGAGATGAATAGTATACACTTCAAGTATTCGAATAAATAATGATATATTGAACTTCAGTACAACTACCTTATAGCCTGGTGGTAAACCAAATTTATTTCGTAAAAACTTCTTCAAGTGGCCAACTTGCACAGCGGCTGGACATCTTAGATATCTGGCATCTATGTCCTGCAAGAGAAAGAAAAGTAATCGATTAATTAAAAAATAACATGGCTCAAGTTTTACACTGGACCTCAGGCCTGAGGCCAGTGGTTTTAGTGTCGGGCCAGTAAACGTATGACCCTACAAGTCCGATGGTCTTGTATTTTTCAATTGAACAACAATGCATGTACCTCACTGTGTAATATAACAGAAACAAATTATGTTCAAATGTTGACTTTGAGTCTCAAAAATACCTTTTATTTTGTTGAGTAATGAACTACACTTAACCACAGAGACAAAGAGATAAATCTTCTCTTTCATGTCTTAGTGCAAGTATTGCATGTTGCCAGGAATCAGGAAGTTTTTTTCTCATTTTTATTCTGGTCTTGTACACATTTCGGGTCCAGTAAACATGTTTAACTACAAGCCTGCGGTCTTGTGGATTTTTCTCCCTTATCCGAGCCCTGAATAATTTCACAAGGTTCGAAAATTAATTGGAGCCGAAGCAAAACCTATGTCTTTGCCGAGGTTGAACTATGGAGAGGTTTGCCACGATCAACAGTGAATACTAGGCTGCGTTACTAAACAAGATTGGGAAATTCATCAATTGTTATGGCTTAGGCTATCTCCGGGGGAATTTTAGGCTGAAGTTTCCAAACAACAGTTATTTTAGCGTCACACAACAGTCCGTTTCTGCAGTCTGTTGTTTGCATACACCATTAATTGATCTAAAACTAGATATCAAATCCTCGCCTTTTCTCCGGAAATCGCGTTGCCATTTATATCTGTTCCCATCTCATGGGAATTTCCGTCTCCGTTCAGTTGTCTTTTGTCACGTGTAGATGATGCCCTGCTTTGGTGATACTCGAGCGAGAGACTGATCATCTCATCTGTCGTGTAGATGATGATAGAGTCGTCACAAATCTTGGTCGGGTCTTCCGTGTTGCTCGAACTTGTTGACTCTTCGTTTTCTATATGCGAGAAACGATTCAACAATAAGTCATCCACCGAAATGGCCTCTCTCACGCTCAATTTGCATCTTGTTTTGTATTGATTATAAGGCTTGTCTTTTTACGGGGGAAAATCATGACAGGTGAGATGCAAATGGCTACATATATCAGATGGACCCCCTCCCCAGCCGGGTTAATAAACCGAGAGGGCTAGCTGACGAATAGAATATGACCAAAAGGTGACACCTGAAACTCTCATCTCAGTGGAAAATGGTTATTAACACATTGTATGCGACCATAACGTTGTATTATGCAGTATTGAATGTAGATTGGGTTTTTTCCTTCAAACATTACCTCATGTTTTAAAGGCACTGAACACGTTTGGTAATTGTCAAAGACCAGTGTTCTCACTTGGTGTATCCCAACATATGCATAAAATAACAAGCCTGTGAAAATTTGGGCTCAATTGGTCACAGAAGTTGCAAGAAAATGATGAAAGAAAAAACACCCTCGTTGTACAAATTTGTGTGCTTTCAGATAGGAATAAAAGGCTTCTTGCAAGAAGTCTTTTATTATTTTAGTGAGAAATTACCTCTTTCTCAAAACTACGTTACTTCAAATGGAGTCGTTTCTCACAATGTTTTATACTATCAACAGCTCTCTGTTGCTCGTTACCAAGTCAGTTTTTATGCTAATATATATTTTGAGTAATTACCAAACGTGTACAGTGCCTTTAAACAGATAAATCGGAAGTAATTTTTCCCAAACTTCGCTAATGGAGTCATTGATCAAATTAAACTAAAAAATTACCATGGGAACTGTTCTTCTTACCAGAATGTTGAATATGTGTGCGGTGAAATTCTCTTCTTCGGCGTATTTCATCCCTGTAAAGTCCGGGGACCATCTTGTAGACGAGTTTCTGTAGTGTTTTGTCAGGCCTAGAAAAAGAACATTCAATGTGTTCATGTGTGTATTTGTTTGACATTGTATTGGAAAGTACTATTTCAAAATCCTCTGAGTATTTTCTGTTTTTATTATGTTTTTCAAGGAGTATATCAAGGAACGAACCAATTATATACGGCAGGTGCTGAATATTCAAGAGGGTCCTTTAAATATTATTGATGACTGGATTTGTTTTCTTTTTCTTTTGATATTGTAGGTAGCAAACAAATTGTCAGACGGCAGCTTTCAGATTTTGCCATTCACGACTTATTTTGCCGATTTCCTTTTCTTTAAATATAAAGAGCTATAGCAGATGTTATTACCGATCCGACAATTTTGAAATATGGATGTTAACAATTTTGTACCACGTCTTCAATCAGTTAAGTGACGGGTGTCACTCGACAGGGATGCGGTTTCTTATCGAACAAATAAAAGATTAATCCACAAGGAAATCTTATTTTTATCTGTAAGATGACACATGTATGATGTTTCTGACCAAGTACAAGGCCGTGCATCGTTGGAAAGTTAACAGATCTTAAAAATGCAATGTCGCCACAAACCATTTTGTTGTTGTTGTTGGGGGTTTTTGTGGATAAAAGTACAAAAGAGAGGGGTCCATTAGATGACGTGTATGAAATGATCAGTCTTGAAATTGGTGATATTATATACATTAAGTAACTGACCTTATTTTCTGCATAGGTCTGGATTTATGTACCAAGACATCACATGTTGGGCACTGTTTGCTCTGTCTCAAGTAAGCTACAATGCACGCTCTGCAATCTACAAGGATATAAAGGTAAATTAAATCTAAGATCCTTGTTATGAAATAAACAACTAATTAACTTTCAGTTCGATGTCCAAATGTCTTCCCACGTAATACAAATAGTCAACAATAACAACAACAACAGCAACAACAAAAACAACAATGGGATAACGAGAATGTTGCACTTTAGTACTTAGTGACAGGTGCTTTCTGTAGGGTTGCACGATCTAAAACACATTTAAAGACTGAAAAGTCGTTTTTGTTCTGATCTTGAAAGCTGCAGGTACGTCTCTCTATAAGTTTAAGAATTAAAACTATAATATATGACCAATTGAAACCAGTAATAGATTAAACATCACTGACCCCGAATCGCTAAGACAGATTTTCAATATTCAAATATTCAAAGTTAAATTTCTCGCCGAATCATTTAACTTTATTCTTAAGAGGAAAAGGGTATTTCCACTACAACCCATGCCCTTCTCCACTCCAGCAATTAAGAAGGAACAACTAAAAGCGAAGGTGACATCAAATTGATATATTTGTGGGGAGTACCAGAGAATAAGGTCCCATCGTGAATGAAGTAACCCAATTTATAGGCACTTATACAGGGTGACAGTGCCCCCGTGCGGAACGACCAGTGACAGAATCGCCAGTCAAACAGGACATGGTGATTAACTCGCTTGATATCCCCCGTAATTAAATAATCTCACATCTTTTATTAATAGAGTTGAGGCTGATGTTGCCTGCAGTCACGGATTTGAAAACATTCTCCGAAGCGTTTATTCCTTCCATTTAAGCTGACGGTCGCGTGGCTAGGTTTCCCTTAACTAAAGTACAATCTACCTATAAAGCAATAATATTACTAGTAATACTTGTTGAAGGATGGAGTACAGCAAATAAACCGTCTATTTTTTCTTGAAAGATTAACGGAAATCAGAACAAACAAAAATTGTCCGGTTTCAATTGTACTCTCTCATCGCCTGCATATTTTATCAATTTCACAAATTAATCGTTAGACATTTTGATGCAATGTCTAAACAATCTTCAATCATCATGATAAACTATTTACTCTGCGTAAGAAAATCTTTAATCGGATTCTTTTCAACCTCAAGGCTGGAAATAGAACCTTTGGACACTACCTTAATGAAACTGATGAATAAGTAAACCGGAGCATTGACAAATAATTAACTTCAAAATTGTATTTGAATACAATTTCACTAAAAGTCGTCACACGGTATAATAGTGGAAAATCAACCCTCTTTAAATCAGTAAGTCTTCTATTAAACACAAAAGAACGCCTTAAGAAAAACCACAATAAAATAAAGTCATGTATACTGGTCATCTAGAGTTACAATCGAAACAACCTAATGTAGAATTATAAACCACAGGTTGAATGGAAGGCCTCTTTGAATGTGATACCCGGTAAACTTGCTTTCCACACGGCTTCATTATTGATAACACGGACTGCGAGGAGTCGATACTGTATATTATATTCCGGGTAGGATTTTTATTTGTGCGTGACCGCTAACTGGACTTCAGCGCTTCTGACGAATAGTGTCAAACAAAACTATAGATTATTTTTATTATTCTGTCAATTCGCGGCTGGTAAGTCGTCCTTTACAGATAAAAATAAATAATGCTAAATAAATTTAACAACAATCCCGATGGATGATAACAGACAATATAGTTTAGGGTACTTTTATATTATTGTTTGCTGGAAATATTTTAAGAAAAATTTCTTTTGAAAGAATGGGAACCCTTATAAGTCCTTTATCGTTGATTTTATCAAAAACACAAAAATTAACTTCATGGTAAAAAATGTTGGTGTATCACGAATAAAATAGTATCATGTTAAGTTATTTGAAATCATATTATGATGATTTCACAAGCTAAATATTATTTAATGTTTGAAAAAAAAAGCGACTGGAGTATTTAAAATAAAAACAACAGGTACTTACAACTGTGCATGCACTCAATAATGGTAGTTGCGTCTACGTAGTACCCACCGCACAGGATACAAACTATCAGTGGGTTTACATCGGCCATTTTCGGGCGGGGTGGTCGCTCGCCCATCGTGCTCGAAGGTAGCTCCGTGGTGACTGAGGGCACAAAGACAAAATCGAGTTTTTAATTTAAAAATCCTAGCTGTTTACGTGAACAAACTTGAAGCCAAAGGTTTCTATTACTATATCATAAGTATTTGGAAAAAAGTTAGTAGCCTCACGTTTCGACCCTATGCCTTTCTCAAATGCATATGACACAACACAAACACGCTGTGTCATTAGAAGCAGTCAAGTACAAAGACGTGAGAAGAAATCAGAACGCAGTTGAAATAAGCACACGACGAACAGTTGAAAGGGAGACAAAGGGGGAGGGGGTAGGAAGGGGGCTAGTCCACAAGGAGGGTGCAGGAACACAACAGATTATCAAAGCTGGGAACAGGGAGAAAAAAGGCAATTAATTAGCAAAAGAGACAGACTTAAATGGGGCCATTGAACAAAAGTCAATAATATCAATGTTGCGTTTTGAAGCACCCGTGCTGTTGCTGCGCATTGAGCCGCGAGTTCCTACGGCACAAACTCGATACTGTAAGATCCGGTAACATGTGTTTAGTGAGTTGTAAAGCTATCTCAATCATCCGTGATGAAATATACATTTCTAACATCCTGTTTTTATCATAAAATGATGAAGAAGAAAAACCACAGAGACAAACAATATTTAAACATATATTATGACGTTACGCTTTACAAATAAACGTGACGTCACTATTGGTTTGTAGTTTGTATATAAACACATTGTTTGATAAACAAACCATAGGCTACCATGATTATTTCTGGTAATAAAGTGCGTTTGTTTGTTTTGTTTTTTGGTGTTTTTTTATTTTTTATTTTTTTTATTCAACCCTTATTCCTTGTTTGACAGCTACTTTTGATACAGGAAAAATAACAAAAATATGCATCATCATATTTGTGTTATGAACATCTAGCTGAAAGCAAAATTGCTCATCACTTGGAATTAATTGTCATTTTTATCGTATTTCCGTTGAATGGACTCGAAGTCGGCAGTGCGTGGTCAGTCTACCGTGTAATCAGGAAAATTACACTGCATATGCTTTTAACATCTCCCTTGGGCTACGACATCATCATAATGCAGTTTTTCCCACTATTTACTATGGGGCAAAATAATGTAAGGATTCAGTGCATTAAGCTGGTTCTAATGACCCGGGTTATATGGAATGTCTATATGCAAACACGGGGAACTAGACAAAGATGGCCGCCAGTCAATGCAGATGTTACTCAACTGGGCTTGAGTAATGATTATGGTTTTTATAATCAGTATTGTTCCCCCATTTCATTGACGGTGTTCACACCAACGCAAAGCAATGACAATAGGGGGAAATGGATTAACTCTGGGAGGGGGGGCTCCCATCTCTCGATTTAGACAGTTTCAAATGGTTTGTTTTACTTAATGCAGTCTACCCTGCAAACACTTGGGTGTTAAAATTTACACCATGTGTGTTGTCACTTGTCACATATAAATACCGAACAGATAAAACTAACATCATATAGGGTGTTAAAAATAACACCAATGTAATTGTTTTTGCAGAAATTGGTATTATTTTAACACCCTATGGTGTAAATTTTGATTATTTTGTTGGTATCTATGTGTGACAACACCCACAGTGTCAAATTAACACCCCAGTTTTTGCAGTGTTTACTACATGCAATTAATATCCTAGCAAAACATAATGACCAAGAATGTTGAACCGGTGACTGCACTATGTTCCGATAACACCCTCGTGATCTACACGTTAGGGTTAGGTTTAGGTTAGGGTTGGGTTTAGGTTAGGGTTAGGGTTAAGTTTAAGGTTAAGGTTAGGATTAAGTTTAGGGTTACGATTATGAAAACAACATTAGGGTGTCGGAACATAAGTGTATAACTTAAACCAGTTCTGTGTATACGTTGTCGGTCAATCTTACTAACTTTTATTTCAATGTAGAATTGTGAATGCATAAAATAACCTAGTGTGAGCTTTCAATAGTATAATACCGTATTGGCAGCAACTCAAATTACATTACAACTATGTGGAAAATTGAAGAAAAAAAACGACCTGCATATTTTAGCTTTTTCCGTTAGCCAATACTGGCCAAACGACATACTGTCTCATGGTCATGCCCTCAGCGCAAATACTATTGTTAATACGATGCGATACCACGCACTGTAAAACAACTCAGTTCCAAGAACAGTTGATGACATCATTTACAGGCCAACCACATAGAAAATAAAGACCTCAAAGCTTAATTCATCTTTGAAATCAAAGCATCAATGTCTACATTCATGTATTACAGGGGCATAATGGCATGAAATGTTTCCATTCCAAACCGCAGAAACTAGCTTGTTGGAATGGCCTCATTACAGATTTTGTCAGTGAAGCCCAAAACGGTGTGTACCGTAACGTTACGGGGCAATGCTATACATTAAGCCGGTTAAAGTCAACATTAACGGAAAACATCCACCAACACGGTAAAAAGGAAAAATGGTTGTAAGTGGCAAACATAACTTTTTTTCTTTCTTTTTTTCTTTTAAAGAAGTGGTGGTTCCGTGAAGAACCAGTTTGGATAGCTCCCGATAGACGCCATCTTTGTGGGCAACTTATTTAGGTTTGGCTTTGAGCTGCGTCAAGCACTCAAACTTGTCCACGCAGCCAAGTGGTTAACCGACCCATCATACAATAACTCTCCAAGCCGAACGCATTATAGTGGTGAGTTAAAAAATAATTGATTTCCCTGTAAAGATAGCCGGTTTTAACTGAGTGACGTCAAGTGAGAACTATATCTTTTAGTGAACTCATGGAGGAAAGAAGTCGTTTAGAACACTGTAATAAAGTTGTCGTCAGCAACTTAATTCATTTCTAGTGTACAGTTTACAAATGTAGATAAAAACTACCATATTGTATGTAACGTGAGACAGGCATCAGGTGATTAGAAAGTAACGCGAGTACATTCAGGCCGATCCAGTCTGAAAGTTCAACGTCAGTCGAGCCGCTGTGTCAATAAACAGGTCTAATGATGAGTTACACAGGCTATAAGCTCCGACTGTTGTATATGCACTCAAGCAATAATACCATGCGGCCGTAAATTATTATACGCACTTCACAATGGGCAATCCCAATAACGAAGCTTTATATACGACAACGGTCGTGGTTGGATTCCATGTGTGCCATTATTATGATAGCAGTGATAATCGTTACACAAAGGGGCCTAGCCTATTTCCCAGGTTACCCCGGGTTCATGAATAATGATATGTATACATATTTTTACAAAAAGGCTGCTACACTGCAAAATCTGGGGTTTTAAAATTGACATCGACACCATGAGTGTTGTCACATATAGACTTAAGTGAGAATCAGAATTAACACAATAGGGTGTTAAAGTAACACCAATGTAAATTGCGTTGGCAGAAATTAGTGTTATTTTAACACCCTATGGTGTAAAGGTTGATTCTTATTTTTAAGGGACAGGAACATAAATTGTATTCCAATCAGTCGAAAGAAATGTGGCCGATCCAGTCTGAAAGTTCAACGTCAGTCGAGCCGCTGTGTCAATAAACAGGTCTAATAATGAACTTCAATATTTTTCTTGGACCAATATAATCATTTTTCTTTCACAGATAAAGATAATACATATAGGGAAAAAAAACCACTTAAATTTGAAAACATGAAACCGTAATTAAATTGATGAGAATTGAAGTTAGTAACTGTATCAATAAAATGTATAGTGCATCACTGGTTTCTGTGATTTGGTTGTCTTCTGATGAGAAAATGTGACATTTTCTCAACAGTATTTCAGATGGAAATAATTTCTTCGTGAAGGATAGGCACTGGTACCTCATCATGTAACATTTGTTTACAAAAAGAGTGGCCTATTATATTCAAGAGTTTTCCCTGGCAGGCAAGATACCACACTGGTCATATGGGAAATTTGGTGCCACAATTTCCACATAAATTCAAGAGTTATACAAAATAGCAGCCGAACATTTTTTGAAATGTGCCCCCTTTCTTCATATCAAAATTTGATAAAAATCAGGCAGTCATGCAATCTCCATAAAATATCAGATTTAATGTTTTCTTCCATTTGGCTGTCCTGCCTGCAGGAAGTGCAGGCTCTGTGGCTCTTTTGTATAACATGCGACGTCACAGGTCACATGATCTATTAGACAGACAACGGAAATAATTCCGAATACGCAAACATCTTCATGTTCCCCAAACGAAGAGTCGGGAACTAAATAGAGCATGGATGGATAGCCGACTATGATACTTGACACTGTCTTTTGAATGGCGCGCCGTTGTAGCTTTCTAACGTCTAACATTATCCTTCAAATGAAACTATTACTGCTGATCGTAAGTCCAATTTAGTGACAACAGTAAAAACACTCCGTAAACTCCCGGGCCCGAATTGACACAGATTCCAGGTTCCAGGGGACCTGACCCATTTCTGGGTCACGCTGACCTAGAAATTTGTTTCAAAATGGGATTTTAGCTCGGATTCTTTACGTCATCTTGACCCGTTTCTGCGTCATTTTGACACAGATTCCAGGTCACATTGACCCAGAAATGGGTCACGCCCCCTGTGACCCGAAACAAGGTCAATTCTGACCCGGGAGTTTTTAGAGTGTAGTCGGTGATTATTGGTAGGAAACATTGCATTGATTTCGAAGATAAGATGGAGAAAAGTCAATATTTCCTCCATTTAATTGCAAAAGGTTATTGGAGCAATTTTTTATAAATCTAAACAGAAATCTGTATATTATTATTAAATAAGAAAATAAGACAACATGGACATCAATTCTGGTTGACGTTTAATTAATAATTTGAAACTTGTTTTTGTTTTTTAAAGGAAAGATAACCACATCTGGGAGTGATGTCCATTTAGGGCATTGGTGGACAACAATCCACGTGACATATTATTTTAAAGCCTGATTTTAATATCGTTTTTGTTCGTGAACTAATCTGAACCCAAATCAAAACATTTGGATAACTGAGAGTTAATCACATTCCTTTAAGATATTTAGGTTTATTTTTATTGATTTGTTTATTTTTATTTTTTTGTACATTAAGTCATTTGAAAATCTTTAATCTGGGCTACATCGCACGCACTACAGTCCAACTGTTCATGATTTACAGCCAAAAGGATAGTTTGTGTAAACACGTGCTTGAGGAGTCGGCCACACGCGTTCGTCTTTCAACGAGTTCGCACGCCTATTTGCCTCTCCCTGCGTTTTCATTCGTGTCGTAACGCGCACTGAGAATTCCAATTGCCAAGTGATGAATAAAACAAAACTCACAACTCAAATGGACCGTTGTTTTCATTCGAATACACGCGAGGCGGAATATTGACAGTCTCAAATATGCGACGTTGGCCAGGCAATCATTCTGCTGTTGTGACTTGTGGTGGGAGAGTGGGGGTGTGGTTACGGAATGAAATTTTCTGCAGAGGAAAATACTTTTCGCATAAGGGGTGAAATACTATAGACCGTAATATAGAAATAACAACTAGAAATGAATGCGATACTTTTGTCATTTGAGGGAGTACTTTCAATTCCGGCAAGAGAGACCGTAAGTGGGTTGGAGGGGGTGTATTCTGGCCCGAAAGGAAGTGGAATGACGGAGAAGGAGTCAACCTTATTGTAATGATGAGGCAACACCAACGGAAGTCACGAGGTTTCCATTAAAATGGGCATGCGGGATCGATAACAAACCAGGCAAGCCATTCTCGACCCTATCAGAAGTTATTAATTTATACTGTTTAATTGTATCCGTTATGAGCAGAAGTAGTTGATTTGCATTAAAACAAATTCCCTCTGGACAAAGATCCTCGGACAATACCGACGTCATTTGTTACACGAGATGCAAAGTCATTCAGTAAATGTATGATTTTTTTAAAGCTCTTTGTGTGAACAAGATCTGTAGTTCCTTATACAAAACTTAACCTAGCCCCAATTCTGAAGCTAAATAAGCGGGAAAAACTTGCTCAGCAGATCTACTTGCTGAGCAAAGCAGTGTACACATTTTAAGCTATCTTTATTACACGACACTTGGGAAAGAAACCGTCTTTAGTAAGCAAGATTGTTCAGAAAATGAGTGTGCTCCCAATGAATTATGGGCACAGTGTTATGATAATAAAGGACAAAATCATTTTTTCTCCTCGTGTAACACACACATTTGAATGTATATATATAATCCACGTAATCACATCATTCCAGCAGGCGTATTTACTCGAGCAGATATTAAAACAGGTGCTTTTCCCTAATGATTATTTAAGTGATAATAATAAGAGGAGTTAGAGGGTATGATTTCTGCCCACAGTAATTCATAAAATGTGGCTCTGAGCCTTCAAGGCCAAGTTGGAGAGGGATTTAGCGCTGACGTGATATTACTGTCGACGGTTGTCCCGTCGCTCAACGGATTGCCCCGTGGGCAGGCTGACTCGCGGAACGCCAGGCGAGGAATCTACGCGTTCTCCCCCACGACAGTACACCCAGCGTCTCGCTCGGATAGCCACTATAAACGGGGTTTTGGGGTTGCCAGGGCACGCCACAGCTCGTTTCATCGACCAACGGACTCCAATGCAGTGTCAGAAATAACGGCTGTTTTGTGAAATGACCGTTATTGTGGAGATGCAATTTATAAAATAGCAATTATGTAGACGGACTTAACAAAGGTCTATCACACGGATTATTAACCACGCAGCGCAACGGCTCGTTGTAAAACAAAATAATAATTCATGTGATTAATTAACGTAAGAACGAGACAATTGATCTTAATAACAGTAAGGAAATGATTTCCTTTCACCACGAAGTAATTACCGTTGTGATATCGCAAATGCATTATTTTATTCCCTTCCGATAAAAGAAAAAACACAAACTAATAGAATATGACATCAATAATGGCGTGTAGTGACGTCAAACGTGTGAGAGATTTATTTCTGTTACTGCATGCTCAGCGTGCTCACATCTCTTTGGGAATCAATACAAACCGAGACAAATTAAAGCAATGTCTGTCATTTCTCTCTAGTTTCTCTCCATTTTGTGGAAAATAAACCCTATAACTTCTTCTCATATGTTTACCGGAACCATGACCGGTTCTCTACTTTTTGTGCCTTTCTCACTTGTTATAAGTTTTAAGGCCTTGAATTGTGAAATTAGAAACTTTTTGTAGTTCCTGCGGGCACAACTGAGTAAAACATATTTTGGGATGAGTTTTTGCATTTGTGTTTGTGTTCATATCGTCACCTATGATATAACTTCCGCTTAATATTGTAGTTTTTATCACTACCCCCTGAAAGAGAGGGTACACCTTTGGTAATTACTCCAAAAATGAATGACCATAAAAACTAACAGGTTAGCTTTATTGTTTATATCTACATTTATATAGGATCAAAACAACCGAACAGTTCTAAAAACTAAAGGATATACTTTTCATGGTCCATGGATTCTGAGTTGCTGAAAATAAGTTTAATAACGTGCCCTCATGTTCGGAAAATATAATGCCGGTGTGTGGTCTAATATAGGACTGCATTATTCTGTTTCGAAGCATGCGTCACATTGATAACACGAATTTTAACGAAGAGGGTAATATTGTGCAAGCCAAAAGGTAATTTAATATTTTATGAAAGCTTTGAACAAAGCTGTGCGTGATGATTTAACGAATCTGTCCGAACCCAAAATAAATAAATATTATAAAATTATTACTCTGATGGTTCAAGTTGGGCAATGCACTATCAGCTGGCATGAATATGTATGTTTACCTATTGTATACGTTGAAATGTTTTTTAATTTGCAAGTGAAATAGTAAATAGTCTCCCACCCACCCTTTTTTTTGGGGGGGGGGGTGTTTGGTTAATTGAATATTGATTATGTTTTAACTACATTCAATAAATTAATGTAACTCCATTCTTCTCGGGTCAATGCTCTTGCCAGCCTGGCAAGTGGTGTTTTTTTGCTAAGCTTAGCATCTAGTTTCCTTAGAAGTTGTTGCAATGTATAGTCACTGACTTATTTGACAAGCTGTTCAAAAACCTTTCAGGGAAATATCGTGCATTAAATAACATGGTCTGTTTATCTCAAGACGAGGAACCTGGGGTGGGGGGGGGATGTCTTCAGTGGCCCTTTGCTACACGGCAATGGGTGTACTCTCTATTACAAGGAGAGAATTAAGATGCACGCTCAGTGAGCCGCTCTGTGCACTCATTGTCAGAGAGGGTTAAAGTGGGATTAAATGATCATCCGCACCCCAAGATGTGTCAACGTGCATCATACGAGGCTGAAATCAGACTATATAGCTGAACCAGACTGTTGGGGAAAACAGGAAAATCGCCAGTGAACATTAGGTGTCGAGAGGGGGGGAATTCGTTTAAATAGTAAGAAGATCGGTTTAGGCACGGGGGAAGTTTTCTTCGTCCATGGTTTAGGGGTGCAGGGGTTGGAGGGCTGGTTCGATGCGTTCTTAAGAAGCCAAAGTTGGCAATGCGAGGTACAACATTCTCGGAAACTCATGACAAGTTATCTAGAATCTTGGTCAATGGAAGTTAAGGGGTGTTCCTGTGAAGACGAATTGTCTGAACTTGTTTAATCTTGCGACATTGTCATGTCTTAAGCATAACTGAAGGAGATGGATGTCACAGTCACAGCCTCATTCTTTCGAAATTCCTTTCTTATAGTTTTACTTTTGAATCGTGGGAAGTTGTCCGTCTGTTATGACATCAAAAGCCACTAAATCGAAGGGAATACAAACTTCCTTTTAAAAACACGCCAGGGAAAAAAATGTCCACTTCCAGCTTCCCATCTTGGGTGAAAATATTTATTTCTTAATAACAATATATGAAATATGGGATTTGAGGCATTGCATGGTGAGGTATCAATATATATTTGGTTTGCGGTAACACCATGAAATGTTTGATCGTTAGGCTAATGCTGATGTAATCTTGTTAAAAACAATCCTTGGGTTAGTTTTATATCATGGATCTTTAGGTTCATGAATGTGTGTACTCATCCGAAGACAGTGATCATCCTCGTCACTGAATAATGTATAGGGTTATTGGTGTTATTACTTCCAGAAGGATATCAAGACAACACATACATTCACATCCAGCGATTAAACCACATTGTAATAACATCCTCGTATGCAAAAAAAACCTCAACCCTATAATAACATCAAAATTGATGCGTGAATGAAAATTATAATGCGACAAATTTATAATCGTGAATTTGATTACGCTCCGCGAACCCACCACGTGAAACGCGCGGTGGCCGCTCTTGCAACACGCTAGCCCACCGGGACTGTGTCAAAGGAGAGTCGCTTTCCCCTTTCATGGTTGAGCATGAGCCAAACTGATCAAATTTCCAGGGGATATAAATATATGTTGTTTATTTATTTTACAAGGGA
The DNA here is from genome assembly GCA_021014325.1 of Plazaster borealis. Classification (NCBI taxonomy): domain Eukaryota; kingdom Metazoa; phylum Echinodermata; class Asteroidea; order Forcipulatida; family Labidiasteridae; genus Plazaster; species Plazaster borealis. The sequence goes on from CM037467.1 coordinate 12,079,880, forward strand.
GGGTAGACTAAAGCATGGAACATCAGTCTTCCATTTTGGGGACCATGATATAAGTATTATTTAAAACAAAATAACATTAACATTATAAAGGGTACTGTACAGTCTAATTGTACAGTTTAATTACCAAGAGATACTGGTATGTAAAATTGTAAGCTAAATAAAATGTTTAGCCTTCGAGAAAGACTCTGCTAGGGTCGAAACGTCAGGCCATTAACTATGTTTTGCTTTTTTATATTAAAAGAGGCACAGTGAATATTTGAGATGAAATCAGAAAACCTTGTCAACATTGTTGAATTAAGACAAGACGCCCCCCTATTTACGTTTCTCTGAAACTATCATGACGCATGAAAGCTTCAACCACACAATCATTGTTTTTGCCCTGACATAATCACAGAGTTTCACGGGTGTGATTCTAGACACCCTTCTACTAAATCAAAAGACCTTGCGTTCCCGACGCGATGTTTGTCATCCCTCTCTGTCTTGGAAACAGTGTATAGTGATTCACTGCTTTGTTGTTCGGCCCAGTTTCAAAAGGGTCCTAAAAGGGACGACAACTAAATTTCTGGACGAACAACTGGACGGCAACGGTTGTTTATCTCTTTTGAGCGCATAGTGCATAGCAGATCAAACACGCCTCATTAAACGTGTCCAACATCAACATTAAACGCTCACCGCCAAACCAAACACGGAAACGAAATGATTACAAAAAACATTCATACACTTTGTATAAGTTGCATTAACATTAATGATCGATGTTTAGGCTACACATGATTTATTTGATATATAAAGTTTAGAATTGTACAAATTAATGCTCTCTTTCAGGCATATAGGCCTACTCCTCAACGATTTCTTTTGATTTTAAAAATGCATTAATGTCACAGCTCCCGATATTTATTGTCATTATAAATCAAATGATATCATTTGAAATTCTGAAAACGTCAGATGTTTCCTTTTGGTATTCTTATTTTATATTTTATTAGTTATGCTTGTTATTAAAGACATCGTACACGTTTGGTAATTACTCAAAATATATACTAGCATAAAAACTTACTTGGTGACGAGCAACAGAGAGCTGTTGATAGTATAAAACATTGTGAGAAACGACTCCCTCTGAAGTAACGTAGGTTTTGAGAAAGAGGTAATTTCTCACTAAAATAATAAAAACTTCTTGCAAGAAGTTTTTATTATTCTATCTGAAAGCACACAAATTTGTACAACAAGGGTGTTTTTTTCTTTCATCATTTTCTTGCAACTGTGATGACCAATTAAGCCCAAATTTTCACGGGCTTGTTATTTTATGTATATGTTGGGATACACCAAGTGAGAACACTGGTCTTTGACAATTTCCAAACGTGTACGATGCCTTTAAGTTACATTTTCCCCATAATTTTATTTGGATGATTGAAACGATTTTATAAGATAGGCCTTTAAGAAGAGGCACTAACGAATTTTGTGAAATGCGGCTCTGCAAATATGCCTCAATCTAAGCATAGATAAAATAAGTCCCATCTTAAGGATTTCCTGATAGCCGAACAGGAGATCGACTGTAAACCGAGACGGACAACTTAATTTAAGAAGCTCCATAAGGCAGGTAAATAACGTTAGAACCAAGGTAGAATCCCTGCATGCTCTATAATGGTAGAATGACCGAACCGCACCAACACACTACAATTCGTTTAAAAACTATTACAACACAAACCAAACCCAAGAAAACAGGTTCTAAAACAATGTTCGAAATAAATAAGATTTTAGTTCCTGAATGGGTTACCCGCGGCATGCATAATTTGCAAAGGTCGAGGCATCAACAGCGCCGATCAACGCGTCGATTAAAACAAGTTGCATATTCGGAATAAGTTCATAATTTCTCGACTGATTGTTATTTCAAGAATATTTCACAAGTATTTGCCTCTGGAATATCGGAGGTAGGTGACCATAGAGTTTTAATCGAAAAAATATTTAAAGAAAAGCCGTAAAAATAATGTTAATTTGTATAAACAGATATTTTATCTGGTAAAATTTACCTTGTGTGTGACATCCCGAACGAACTCCGCAATCAAAATTGTTTAAAAAGAGGAAAATCAAAACGAAACGATTTCATGCACAAAAAGTGACATAAATATGACAAGAATTTGAGCCCAAATCCACAAAACGTCAGAAAGCAACGGAGTATGCAACACAAATATCATCACGCACCAATTTAGATTTCACACGTATCTACACCAATCCCAGAATGTATGATTCAAAAGCTCTGTCATTATTCGGTAAATTTACACCCGCAAAAATTCGTCAGGTCACCTTCCCTAGGACACGTCACACTTCAATAAGGCTCCATTTCGTTTGGTTACGAATACAAGATGGATTCTCTGGCTTCCTCATGGGTCCAGTAAGGCCGGAAAGAGCGATTTCAACGAAACTTGAATGAATGTCGCACCGCGCGATAACTCATTCCCCGATTCAGTGGCCATCTTGAATCTCACAACTCTCCGATTTCCCCATAAGAATGTCACCAGTTGTCGTCACTAATACACCCCTTCCCGACCACACCACAACAAACCCTTACGAAATCGAGTAGCATATCAAACATACATCATGTTTTACCTTAAATCCTTGGGCCTCCGGTGCGGGATTCCTCAAAAGCGCTGAAAAACAGACGATTTTTTAGACGTTGTCGCGATGATTCCTGTGTATATTGTATCTCCGTGCGCACAGCATACAACTGCACATACAAGGCCGTTGCAATAGCTATGCACTGTGATGTGAAGAGCTGTTACCCACGGTTCTCACAACACACACATAGGCGGACTGCAAAAACACATCCACCATACGTTCATCGTCCGTGGATGGGTATAGGGAAATGAATGGCGTTTGGTGATCACGTGACGTGAATTCCAGTCAATAGCTTGTGCATTTATCAGCGTGCGGCCCCCGTGTACATTAATATAACCCGGGATCCCTACGGCCCACCTTTAGCGGGTGAATCACTTTGCTCCGGGTGGACGCAGCTCGGTTCTCCGTCGTAACGGAGTAAACTGACATTGGAACTGACACCCGGGCGAGATCTGTCTCAGTTCGCGCTGGCTGCTGGGCGGGAAAAAGAAAGCTTAACAATTCTTGAAATCGCCCATAAAAGTTTGAGTGTACAGTTTTACTCCCCAGAAGTCTGTTTTCGTTATTTATTTGAACGAAAATGTGTTTGTGGGTTTAGTCTCGTTGAATGAGTATTGATTGATCCCTAAATCATACCAGGTGAACTTATTGTTTGTTTTACTGATTTAATTGCCCGATCAATATAGTGTTTCCAACAAGTTTCGGTTCGTCACTTTTGTTTGTGTGCTTGCTTTGTAACATGGCTTTATCGAAGTTGCGAGTTACAAAGGTCATTCCGAGCTTTCAAAGTGTCGGCTTTGTCAATCAAAAATACAAAGATCACATTGACAGCGAAGGCATGTTTCCCAAGCAGCACTTAAAAGTTATAAAATAATCGGTAAGTTGTTATCAAGCGAGGAAAGGCCTGTTTTCGTTTTGATGAAACAAGTGAAAGCTTATAAAAACAGTGTTTTATAAACACGAGCAAACCGTCCCAGGAAAAATAGCGATGGTAAAAGTGACATGATTAAGAAGGAAGACATTTCATGATTTCATTCAGAAATTCATCTTGTAATCAAGCTGCATTCGTAGTCACAACAAGGAACCGAATATGGCAGGAACCCGGAGTACAACGAATACAGGGTTATATGATAACTGGGGGCATTCAATGGAGTTTTAGTACTTGAAATATTATAATTTATCTTTAGAAGTAAAATGCGAAACAAATCACTATTGTCACTATTATGTCACCAAAAACGTGGATCAGAAAAATAACAACCACACAGTCGTTTGAGGGGAAAGTTTCCAATGCGATGACGAACAATAGATGTTCGCAATAACCGGTATGAATGGAACTTATCATACTGAATTCAACGATATCACAAAGCCATCATTGAATTGAATTGAATTGAAATGAAATGATTTATTAACAAAAACGTCAACTAGCAAGAGGCCGAAGTAAGACAATTTGTACAGATAAAAACAAGTATAGAAAGTAAACATTCTAACTCTCTTTCTATTTTAGATCTAGCAAAAACAACAACTGGTACACTTCAGAGTAAATGGACTTAAAGCGCCATGGAGAAAATCCACGAACAGGATGCAAATGCCCAAAGCAATAGAGCTGGATCCGTTTTTGTTTTAATCTAAATCCTTGTTCTATTTAGAGTAGAATTATGGGGCCACTTTGCACGAAATCGTCACCATGGCAATTGCCCATCGAATTCCACATGATCAAAGAATTGGCACAAAGTATAAGTTTATAAATGATGAGAAAATTTGACAACCTTTTTTGTAATTTTTAAACAATGGAAAGATTGTGTGTTAGCAAATTCCCGAAGACCCTGATTAGATCAAAGTTGGTTTCGTTTCATGAAGTAAATTTCCTGATAAGAAAAAAATTCAGTGCCAAAGAATTATTATGCAATATTTGTTCCGGGGTTGGGGTGGGGATGATTGTCAACCCTAAATGTAACGGCCCTTCTAAATGAGCAGATATTTTGTTTTCAGTGGATATTTTTATAGTTTAAATATTTCTCGAAATAATGTTTAATTATGGTGCCCTCCGAATCCATACTGTCAATGTATAACTCATTTATTGATATTCAAGTCTCATGACTTGAATATCAATATAAATTACATTCAATAATCTGATAAATCCTTCCAGCGGAATCAATATTGAGAGAAGTATTATTTTCAGATGTTATTGCAAGATTACGGCATGGTTCTGTTAAAATTTCTTGGGATCCTGCCAAAGTGTACATTTTGATGACCTGTTAAAGAGAAATTGTGCTTTAAAATTTAAATTTAAAAAAACTTGTCTTTCACCAAGGATGTAGTTTCTTGTGGCTGTGTTCAGTGCGATGTGAATTCAGAACCCTATACTCCAAAACGCTGCCTTTAACTATATATTGCACTGACTTATAAATCCTTGCGCAATGAAGGAAACATTACCATTCCAGGAATGAGTTGTCGTTGCCAATACGCCGTAGATTCGTTTGCAAGACCTCTAAATGATGTAATCACTTTTTGAACAGTCAATATCCAGATACAAGTCCGTGTAAGGGTTGTATTGTTTGCCCTAAATATATCTAAAAAGGCTAATGTATAGGCCTATTTGGAGATGTGTTGGACATTATAGGGGTGCACTGTTTGGTTTGGGTGTATACACTCAGACAAATCTACTCAAAATTCGTTTTAAGGGAAAGGTTTTACAGAGTAAGTTAATTTATCTCCTCTGCATGGTTTTCAATTGGGAGGGAACGCCAGATAAAACGAATAGTTAAATTCAATTCAAACCCACATTAATTTTCATAACAGTAAAATAAATCAAACAGAAGGGGGAGTAAATGGATGTTTGAAAGGAGGCATCTCCAAAGACGCCCAGTCTTCCTCTAACAGGCTATATATAGGCTTGTGGCGAGAAGCGTTTTACAGACTAATAAAACTCAGAACATAAAAAACAAGAACACAAGGACAGCTGGACACGCCCTCAACAAACCAAAGATGTCATCATATTCGGCGACCATGTTTGAGTGAAAACAACAAAAGTCTGTTAGTGTTTTGTCATGGATTTTGTTAACATTCTTACCTGCTTTTTTCGAGGGGGAACAAATGTAAGCAAAATAGTTTATTATTTAATAATCAGAGTATATTCAGAGTGGTGTATAAAATATGTGCGTAAATTAGCCATGTACTGTTTGCTACTAACGAAGGATTTTGTAAACATTCTTACCGGGCTATTTTCGAGAAGAAAAAAATATAGGCCTAGCAAAATAGTTTATGAATGAATAATCAAAGTATATTCAGAGTGGTGTATAAAATATGTAGGTAGAATAACCAAGTGCTGTTTACAACTAACGAAGCATACTCAATGATTTACTGATTTACCACAAACTGTCTGACTGCAAAACGAATCAAACCCCATACATTGTCATTGTAGATCCATCAATGTTATGAGTGCATTACAATAGATTGCTTTTTTTTCCCCCAGCGATAGGTTTGAATGATTTTCACCGCTAATGGTTATTTTTCTCTCGTTTCCAACAGCGGGAAGTACTGTGTGTATAGGCTACCAATCATTTACATTTTTATTTACATCACAAGCTTTTTGACCTTGAATAATGTTAGTTTCCTTTCCAATCAATATTTGTTTAAAGTAATTGAGATTCGAATGGGGTATACCATGCTGGATGTGTTGCAGAATGAGCCCCCCCCCCCCGTCCCCCTACCGAAACAGAAGTAACCCCGCCCCAACCCCGAAGTCTTCTAAGAACACAATGAAGACACAATAAGAGTGGGTTTATCATGCCACATATCGAGCACCGATTTTTTTGGGGGGACCACTTGTGTTCAAGTTATTCAAGTATGTTTTCATCTCGTTATTTACAACTGTGCATTTCCAATAAATGCACAATTTTGAAATTATAATCTTTGAAACCTAATGTTTAAATCTTTGAATGCCGAAAGCGTACTATATAATGGATCACAATTAATGTCTTTACAATACACGGAAAGCCGGTGAGAATGACGAATGGGACTTTTCAATCAATTAATTTATTTTCTTCAAAACATGATTTGCTATTTAACAGGTGTTATCCACCGCGCTGAAAATACCAACACAGAAGCCACGCATTACGAACTACCATTTATGATACTTGATAGGTTTACCGTACTTATGTCCAACTTTAACATGAGATAATGTGGAATATTCGTTAATTCTACCATATACAGAAGTTACTGCGGTAGAATTTTTCCCTTTAAAAGCCCCAGAACCATTCGTTAGTCTGAGAGAACATTATTTTCACGGGTTCATTCACAGCGCGTCCATCTATACGGTTTAGTTTCGAAGGGTGTCTATTTTAAGGTCAAGATCGCAAGCATGTCACACCGGTTTACGTTTCACGGGGGTCACGGGGTTCCGTTGCCTTATGGTTTAGCAACTGCGGTATAATTTTTCCCTTTAAAAGCCCCAGAACCATTCGTTAGTCTGAGAGAACAATATTTTCACGGGTTCATTCACAGCGCGTCCATTTTTCCTTTAAAAGCCCCAGAACCATTCGTTAGTCTGAGAGAACAATATTTTCACGGGTTCATTCACAGCGCGTCCATCTATACGGTTTAGTTTCGAAGGGTGTCTATTTTAAGGTCAAGATCGCAAGCATGTCACATCGGTTTACGTTTCACGGGGGTCACGGGGTTCCGTTGCCTTATGATTTAGCCCCCGGGGTATTTTAGAGCGTGTTCGGGTGCTTGCCTATTGGGGCATATTATGCCAAGCCGCTGTCAATGGCCCGGTTGATATCACTGTCGTCGGTGATGGAGTATTATTCTGTTGAAATTACTGGTTCAATGGCAGGAGATGATACCGGTGGTTCGTCCTTTTATGACTATATTATAATGTGTTCGGTTGGTGGAACATGCGCGAGCGAGCGAATGATAAAACCTTGATGAGCAAAATGCTAATTGCAAAAGGCATCACAGGCAATATTGATTTCGAGGCAATTTGGAGGCGACTAAACACAGAATAAGTACACTATACGGTACAGCCAAATAGACTTTTCGTAAAAAAGTGTCTTATTATCCCTATCTATAACCTGAACAAGTTAAACACACATGTAGGATTCAAGAATCGAGGACAAAGATGTTTGATCTCCTAGTATTTCACTTTTTATTTTTTATATATTTTGTTGTTGTTGAGACAACTGGATACAATTTATGCTTCCACACGTAACAACCTTTGTGTGATGAAACAAATCTGACACTAAACCTTGCCAATATTTGACTCTGCTCAAAATGCAAACCGGAGGACACACGGCCCTCGAAAGCGGTTTAATTCTTACTGACCGTCATATAGACTGTGAGGTGCAGAACATTTCACGTGACTTTTCAGGCCCGGAAGCAAGGACACTGAAGTCCGATTTCTCACTTCCACATTTTGATGTCGGCTCCCAGCGCACCTGCCAACCTTGATTAATAAGTGAAGATCGTCATCATTATCGATATGTCAGGAAATGTTTTTCTCTCAGCTCTTTTAAGTGCATTGTTTTGACAACGGACATTTCAGTCACTTCGTCAGTTAACAAAAGTTATTATAACTTGATGCAACTCAATATCGAATATAAATATAGAGATAGACGAATCACTTTTTTTGCATTTGCATGTCATGTGCTATTTTCCACGCCATTATACATGTACTCAGCTGCATAACGATCGGGCATACGCCATAGACCATTCATGGTCTTGATTTTCTCCAATCTGAACCAATGTAACCAAACCGAGGCTGGAAGAAAAAAATAGTGTGGTTCCTTTTGCAGTGCAATGAATATTAGCATTCATTACTGTTACTGTACAGGGAACATGACCAAGATGGTGGAAGTATGATAAAGGGCTATTGCGTTTTATCTCAATTAAAGCTGACACGTCGTGTAGTTAATGCGCCAAACTCATTGGTAGAAGAGGCCTGTGGTGAGTGGAAAACAAAATGGATGCATTAATAATTTATATGGACAGGGTTCTATATCCAGTAAAGGCCACTAATGATTAGCGTTCGTATTCATTTAAATTATATAGACCCTAATTAATTTGCGATTGAGTTAGCAGGCTCTACGCGCGGGACTTGCACAGTCTATTTCCAGATAATATACATTATATCGTTCATTTTAAAGGCATGCCCACGGAAATAATCTGAACAACTAAAATAAAAAAGCCTTACAAATCCTCTCAAACTCAGACATTTGTAATTTTTACTGAACGTTCCTGAACAATGTAGTGACGATAACAAAAATATCACTTTCTTAGTGTCAGTCGTGCAGCTCTTTGTTACGGTCGTGTTTCAGTTCAAAACAGTGTTTTAAAAGGGGTCAATGGGATTACGCAGAAGCTTTCGAATACTAGTCACTTTCATCTCATGGTTGGGTTTTTTTACGAAATAAAAAAACAAATCATTAACAAGCTTGACTTGTTTTTCGAACATATATATTTATATATTTTCAAGAAGGGGAGCGTAGTTGCGGTTTTTACCACAACAGATGAATTCAAGTGTGACACTAATTGTTATGCACGCCCTCGTTCTGTGGGACAGTGGGCGCGCTAAGTCACCCCCGGCCGCGGCGTAGGCATGGCTAGGGTTACCATCATGCCTCCAACGGTCAGGCCTGGTGTCCTCTATTAGTTAATCCCGATTTCATTTTTAGAAAAAGAAAAACGAAATTGAACATGAGGAGAAAACGTCTTGATCAAACCATTGGTCATGTGTTTGGGTTGGGTTTTTGCTGTGTTTGTTTAGGAAAATGATGCAATTATCAGAACTAGAACAATCATGTTTCATCTCATTGCTTTAACTGCCGCTGCAGTATTCGAACTGGGCCCAATCATGGATCTGCTTACCGTAGAACTATCTGCTCATAGAATTATGTGCTTCAGGCACCGTAAGCGCTTTGCACGATAAGCAGAGCCATGAAACTGGACCCAGACCTCTCATCACCGGGCACCATGGTCTATAGTGGTTAATATTAAGATATCTGCGAATGTGGGGGGCTCGGGGGTCATGGGTTCGACTCCCACCCAAGTAGTATGCTTGTGTGAGTTTTTTTCCAGCGCAACTCGTATAGCGCTGACTATGTGCTTATCATCGGTAAATAAACAAAAAATATCAAGAAAACATTCGAAAAGAGTTTTGAGTTTTAACAGAGAAGCATGTTGGGACTGGCACGTATTGTAGCAGTGAACAATAATAGGATAGGGACCTGTTTTGCTAGAACCGGTAAAGGCGGAAAGAAAGTTGCTTAGGCCAACAGAACACTATTACTTACCAGAAAAAAGTCTTCAGCTAGGTTATCCACGTGAAGTTGACTGGTAATAGCTATTATGTTGCCCTGATGCGAAACTGTTTTTTGTATTAACAACTATACTATAATGTCTTATACAACTTGTTGATGCATCAGTGGTTTTTTGCTATCACATTATTGGTATCCATCTTCCTTTAGTTTAAATAAGTATTTTTAACTCTTCCTTTGGTGTAAATGACCGTGTTTTGATGCAGGGTTATCTACTGTATGTATATAGTAATCGGTTGGTAAGCCTTTCCGCCCCCCCCCCCCCACGGGCTGAACCGTGTTTGTGCTTCGTGTTGGTAAAAACAGACAAATTTGCCACAATTTGGTTTTTGAATTAATCTGTTCATGATTATTAATGTGTTTTCTGTGAACGTGGTCGATTGACATCCTTCACAAACAGAGTCAAGCTGGTAGGAAAACAAAATATGAAGCCCGTAATTAATTCAATTGAGTTGCAGATGTTGTTTTGAACATGCATTATTACAAAATAGTAATTTAAAATAAATGTTACAGCATGCGCAATGATTTTCTCTATGCGTGTGGAACGTAAGCACTAAGAGTATCTCTCAGAGTATCTCAAAATAAACCTTCAAAAACATACATTTGCAGAGAAATTAGGAACCTAACTAACAATTATGCTCTGTCGATCTTATTATGAATAATTTATTATTAACGAAAAACACGTAAACAAATTGTTATAATTTTGTGGCTAACCTATTATTGAGATAAAATTTTATTTCTGATGGGTTGAAGCACGTCCAGCCACCCACAGGCTTCTGTGTTTGTTATTACTACCGGTAATACTTGATAGATTCTAGAGAGACGGGATGGTGGCGGTCGGTCTCAACGGTGCGGTGTGCTCTTGTCGTGATTGGGAGACTTCTGATGGTGTGGGGTGGCCTGGAACTCTCGTTTTGTCCAGAGGGAACCCTGTGTGGGCGGGAATTGTTTGTCGTAAGTAAGCTTTTCCTATAGGCTGTTTTTGCTCTTGTTTTGCTCTTGAAAAAGACGAAATTTTTCGTAAATGTTGGTGCCCACCCCCGCCCCCCCCCCCAAAAAAAGAGTAAATAAATAATGATTGTAAACAAAATAGATAAATAAATAAATTAGAAAAAATACATTAATTATTTATTTGATAGTGCTAGAATTCTTGGTATTCACATTCAGACGATGTAGTTTTACTTTTAATTGTTAAATTGCATAACATTATTTGGAATATTCGATATGAACTATCGATAAAGGGTATTAATGATCACGCTGATATTCTTCAAGTTTTCCTTTCCGTATGTTTTTGTACCCTCTGTTGTAAATTAATAGAAAAATAGTTAATGGCCTGACGTTTCGACCCTAGCAGAGTCTTTCTCGAAGGCTAAATGACAAGACAACACACATGAACAGGTATATAAGTGTAACAAAAGCATTCAAATAAATAGAGAATGATTGGTGGCAATAAACAGAGTTTAACTCCAATTGAAAAAGAAGAAAAAAAGAAAAAAAAGAACAGGCTTAAGAAATAAACACAAATTCGTGATAACACCTTTTTACTTGAAAACTCAAGCAAAAGATTGGTGTGCTTGTTTTATTAATGTTATAAAATACCTGACATGTAATCTGATTACAGAGCAAGCATAATTACATCGGACATGTTTACAAAGGCCCATCTCGTTGGAATAATTTTAAGAATGGAAATTTCCACTCTTTGAAGATAAACTAACATACAGTTTGCTGCGCAAGATCCATGGTTTAACAGAAAACAGACCAGACTTTGTTCGTTTTTTTTAAATTTTGTTTAATCCGAAATGATAATAACCGGATATTTTCCATGAAGAGTTTCAACCATTCTCGGAAATAAGCGCATCAATATTGCGCACAAAAGTGAAGTCACTTTGACAGTGTGTCTCACACAGAGGTGGCCGCATCATCAGCCAATGTCTTCATGACGTCTCAAGAAAGAAAGATAGGAAAAAACCTCATAGCTGCAGCGTCTACTGAACCTTCGGAGAAAATAAGAGTCACGTGACCCTCCTCGCCATACCATTTGCACTGTCTGGGTCGCTGAGCTATAGTTTGTGTGCTACGCGAGCCGTGTGCTGCAACAACTACCATCCATGCAGCCGGAGCTAGGCTCAGCACCGGACCTGCGCGTCGACAACCTTGCATGCCCGGCTAGCTGAGGACGAACCCTTCCCGTGGTTTCTCAACCGTGAGTACGAGTGTACCCCTCCGGTGCCCTACTTTCTCTTCCAGTAACAGGTAATGGTGGGGTCTTTTGTTGGGCAGTCAGTCAGTACTTCGAGACGTGATGTGAATTATAGACTGGTTGTTTAGTGGTGGGTGTGGGAGAGAGTTTTCCCATTCAGCGCGAAAGGCTGTCTGGCTTGTGTCGTCACAATCAAAGATGGCCGCTTGTGGCGGTTTAAGAAATGCATCAATTTGGATGAAGTTAAGATTTGTGTTAACGTTATTGCAGCAAGGAATAACTGTCTAAACTAATTTCAATACCGAGTTGTGGATTTACTGAACTGCGAAAAATGAAACCGTTACTGAAGTTTCAGTAATTCAGTTCAGTTCAGTTGACCAACATTGAACGTCACTATGATGCGCGTGTGTGAAAATAAATTGTAATAAAATAAATAAGTTAATAAAATGAAAACAAGCGAAACTGATAGTTTGTTTACCTATATTTATAAATGTGTTGCTTGCCGTTGAAATGTTTAATGTTTTCCGCACGCGTTAACAAGTGGTGTGTGACCATAGTTATTAAATAGGTGCATAAATAAATAATTGCTTGAGTTTTATTTTATTTCCGACAGATATTGCAGGCTATATTTCGTCACAATGCAACGTGGTGGACCTCAAATGAAACTCTAAAAAAAAATTACATGAAGTTCATTTTGATGTAAATAATCAAGCCTTAGACTGATTGCATAGGACTTTGCCCACTCGCTTAACCTAATCCCCGTACCCCCCCCCCCACACACACACAAAAACAACAACAACTGCAAAGTGTTAATTCAACAAAATATTCATGAAATAATAGGGTAAGGTCATCGAGTGAAGGCTAGTGCAGGGAATACCAAAGATTTTCCCGGAACTCAATATTGGAGTTTCGATAATGCCGCATCCCTGCTAATGTTGTCATGTTTTCTAAATAAACAAATAAATAAACAAATACAAACAGAAGCTGGTTATTGCTTACTCACTGTGAAGTTGATGTGAGTATTATTTAATGTGTGTATCCTTTTCTTTTTTGCGTATACTAATCCTGTATCTTTATTTTATTTGTAGGATTAACCTCTTCCTTGTTTGGAATTACCAGGGAAAGTTTAGGGAAAGAATGATTTGGATTTTGCTTAGACCTATATAAACAAAATCAAACAAACCAAGTTTTGTTTTAAAGTTCCGGTGCGGTTGTTATAAGACTTTTGAATATCCTATATTTTGTATTGGTCCCCCCCCCCTCCTGACTTCTAATTGTCCACATATTCTGAACATTAACTTTCTGAACATTAACTTTCTTACAATTTGCCTTTATCAAGGTGCGGCCATTTTCCTTTTCTTCTATTCGACCCAATGTAACCAAACCGAGGCTGCAAGGAAAAGACAGTCTGGTCCCGTTCATGATGTGTGATTTAGAACTGCCACTGTCACTGTTCTATGCATGGTGCCTGACACACATGATAATGGTCTATTGCGTCTATCATGTTGGCCTATCTTTGTTATCATGGGTTCAAGTTCATAAAGCTGTTAAGCGCTCACCAAATTTCTTTGCGAAGCAACAAATGAGTAGGACACCAGTTGCAACAATATACTTTATGGATTTTTGGCCGGTAGTCCGTTTCTGCTAAGCAATTTTTTTCTGTGCTTAGCAAATTTTTGTGTGTACATCCTTTAAGAAATTTGGCCCTAAGCATTATTTAAAATAATAGCAACAGATGGTAAATAAAATTATATAAATAGAAACAAAATGCATCTATAACAGACCAGTGACTTTGAGAAGCTCCTTTTAGTTAAAGATATTACAAAGTTAGGCATTATAATTGTATAATACAAGACAGGTGTATTTTAAGAGAAGTGGTTCTGCAATTTTAAGTCTTCCTTATTAGTTTTTATTTTGAAAACTTTCTGGAAATGAAACCACTGGATCCTCCAGCACTGTAACCAAGAGCAAGGAAGTAACAGAGAAGATGACGAATGCGCTTGATGTTTAGGTTTAGATGTGGGAGGGAAAACCCCGAAAATAGGGAAACCAATGTAATCAGGAAGGACTGAAAACCCAACCCACATGTGACGCAATGTGGGGAGGCAGGATTCGAACCGGGATCCACAGTCCACAGAGATGAAAGGCGGGCGGGGCAACACACTAAGCCAAACTGATACTTTTATTAAGTGGACTTCATTCACATAAAATAATTGTATTTGAGCTCCCCATGTGATACCCACAACACTCAGGTTAATTTTACGAAGCAATTTGAAGCGTAATTTAACACTTAATTTCCGTGTAAATTAAGCACGCGCTCAATTAATTTAAATTTGTAAACCAAATTATTTCTAGTATATGCTTTTTCACTTGTCGCGCTTTTGAAACGGTTAGGCAGATGAGGAACATACCCTTTGTCATAACCAGTGATTGGAGAAGTGGTTAGATTGTGTTGCACAAGAAGCAGGATTTGAAACTGCCCATGACGGAAATACAATCATTCTGATCAGATTTGAGGCTGGGTCATTTTGGTTGTGTTAGTTCAGACTGAACAACTTGACTTATAATGCAGTCTTCATAAAATAGGTGCCCCTCGTACTTGACGCATGGGGTGCTGTGCTCAAAAAGATTAAAAGCAAAATCCTTATATATATAGATGTGCCCCTCAAAAGCAGGGTATACTTTTGGTAATTGTCAAAGACCAGTATTTTCACTTGGTGTATCCCAACATATGCATAAAATAACAAACTTGGGAACATTTGGGCTCAATTGGTCACCGATTTGCAAGAAAATATGCATAGAATTGTGTGCTTTCAGATGCCTGAGAAAGGCTTCATGTCCGTAGCCTTTCTCAGATTCAAATTTGTTTGTTAAAAATTACCTCTTTCTCTAAAACTACATTTACTGAAAGGGGGTTGTTTCTAACAATGTTTTATAATATCAACAGCTCTCCAGTGCTCTTTACCAAGTAGTTTTTATGGTGATTAGTTTTGGAGTAATTACCAAAGGTAGGCCTATATATCCTCCCTTTAAGACGCTCGAGTGTTCTGCATGATCCTCTTCATCAATGTTTTCTATATTTTTATTCATTGATTTTAAATATTTCTGGTAATGAAAGCTGAAGCCACTAAGACTGTAACCCGTATAGCCTGTAGTGTTGTACTTGTGTTAAGAAGACGATGACAAAAATGTCCAGTAGGCCCTAGATGTGGGAGGAAAAACAACGACATCGGGAATCAACGGGCGATCAAACCCTATCAACGGGCGAGGCTTCCTATAGACGAGGTGAGTTTCGAACCGGGCTCTACGGAGGTGAAAGACCAACCTTAACCCGGCAAAGTTGTTCTGAGACTTAGAAACAGCTCACGAGTATCCGATCAGCTATCGTACACCCCTTTAGACTGATGTACTGAACGAAAATTATAATGTAATATTGCCCTACTCTTTTAAACTCAACCTGTGGTTTTTATGCGAGAAACCTTGATCTGTAAGATTTATTTATTTATTTGATTACACATCAACAGCACAACTCAACACCGCCAAAAACAATGGGGGGAAAACCCTAGCATAGGGACTGAAAACCCAATCCACATGCAAGGGTCCGGTCTGAGGAGGTGGGCTTCGAACCCGGTCCACAGAGGTGAAATGCAGGGGAAGGAACCACTGAGCTAACCTGATCAAAACACTGGGCTTACCGCGAACTACTGGCAGCGAACTTGATCATTTTATTAAACTATAAGATTTTCGTTTATACCGTGAATGAACTTTAATATTTAGAAAATAGGCATGAATAGTTATATATAGTCTGAAAGAATACAATTTAATATATTTCAAAAGTATACAAATCTCATTTTTTCTTCTATGTTTGGAGGAGGAGAATGATTAAGTCCATCATGAGATATCATCTTGAAGAAGTGTGTCTTTTTCAATGATGCTGGATCCGCTAAAGTGTTGAGCAGTATGGGATAACTTGTAACCTTTCCGAGAGGCAGGGCTAGTGCGACACTCGGCTCGCCAAGAGAAAACAAATCTTGTTGAAACTTTCCCAAGAAACTTTATTTACAGAAGACTAAGTAAAAGGAAACAATCATTTTAACAAAAATTATGTATATATAAAATGTTATGGTGGACTAATCTGTGCAGGTTGTTTCTTAAATTCCTTCGAAACGAAAATATATTAATATTTAAAATGTTTTCGTCATCAGTAATTCGGCACCGTTATAACCAGCAGCTAGAATGCTACTTCAGGTATATTCCATGATGGCTTTTTCTAAAATCATAATAAACTGAAAAGGCTCAAAATCACACTTTATCACACTTTATAAACCAACATCTTTATTGAATCAATGATGGCTTTTGAAGCATAGGTTATGGCTTGGTTTTAAAAAAAAAACTTGTAGTGTCTTAGATCAGTATTCTATAAATAAAATCCCTTTTTTCAGCCAACGTTGTTCGTGGACCGGTCCATGTACAATGTACGTCCTTGTTCATCCACTGTCCCTACAACTCGCGCTGCTCTGCTCTGCTGAACTGAGGAATTTAGTAATAGATCACGTGATTATCTCCGCCATTCACAGAAGGCCGACAGCAGTGCGTGTGCAGAGCCCATGTATTCACTCTGCCCTGTGTGTGTGTATAATACGCGGCATGCATTGCTGTCACGTCAATGTACCAGCCCTTGTGTTTCCATTGGATTCTACACTACGCAGTGCCTGTACACTGTCACGGGTACATTTAGCAATCTCCGTTGTCCAGAAGGAAAAAAACTCTGCGTTTTCTGCTTTTCCTGTCAAATCTCCGTATCTTTAAAGTCTCCGGCAAGGTAATTCATGATCTATATTATATAGACTGTTAGATTTCGTATGGTGTTGGTTTTGTGTGGAGAACTGGGTGAGTACGGGGTGATTTTTCATCTGCGTGGGTTGAGGTTTTCCGATCAACAAATTTCGTTTCAACAAGATGGCCGATCGCGTGGTTACTTAACGGGAAAAATTATCAGTCCCGAATTCACCGAATTAGCTTGGTTAGAGATTATGAGCTTCTCCACGGATGTTCGTTGGTGGTTTGTACACTGTCTACTAACGAATGCAAGGGCAGTTTTGTCTATTTCGGTCAAAATCGTAAGATTTGATTCATTTTCTGGGAACGGTGCAGCGGCTGAAATCATCACCTGTGGATACAGCGACTGTCAGCCGTTTTCCATACAATCGCCCACTGCAGTCGATCGTGGAAAGGTTGCCTCGCACCACGCGTGATTCCATGTTTATTGCTTTTACAATAGGTTCTGATCAGAGTTTGCCTTCCTGCAGTAATTGGAACACTACACATGTGTATTTTGCTAGTTTTCGTTGAAAACGATGGCAGGGAAAGTTTTATGTCGTTGACGATGGCCCAGATGATCCGACTGGGTCTATTTATCTTAAATATTGTAATAAGCTCCCTTACTTTAATGCCTGTAAACCCACATTGGCAAATAGATTATTGAATAAATGAAATATGGTCATGTAGCAACATATAATATCTTTGTCTCTGAGTGTTTATTTCATTCATAAAGTGCCCATTTATTATTTTATGAACTTGAATTATGTTGTGCGTCAATCGGTATACGACCCTCAAGAGACCATTCCCATTTCTCGTATTTATGGAAGTAGTGTCTCGGATTGTGGAACAAACGGCTGAAGGGTGAAAAGGCAATGCAAACCCTTGTCCTCTACAAAAAATGGATATTAACAACTTTTTAAAGCTTTGTTTTTTACGAATTTACTTAGTGAATATATAGGGGATCCACGCCCTGCTCTCGGCCTAAATTACTAAAACACATGGTGGAATAGGGCCTATGCCTTTACTTTGACTTACGCCTAATGGTTGGTCACATAAACACAGTAGGCCCCCAAAGTTATATTCTCGATATTCATGTACGCGTCATACTTTGTGATTTTGACAAAAGAGTCTTGATCGCGTCCCACCCTTTTCAAGTGATTTTTTTTTCAACAGGAGCTGAACAGTTTAAACCCCCGTTTACAACAAAGCCTAGGCCCATATCTTTCTTGTTTTTATACACTGCTAAAATCTGAGGGCAAGGGAGTATAGGGTCTTCTTCTTCTTTCGTGTGCTACAAGCGGGGTAGGCCCTAGACTTAGATCTGTGAGCCTGGTTTTGAGCAGCCAATCCTGTGTGGGAGCATCAACATCAGCCAAACCTTGGGCACCATTGGGTGGGTGGTGGAGACTGAGAGGGCACTCCCTTATGGTGTGGTCCGCCGTTTGTATAGGGTCAATATTAAGGGTAGTTTACTGACTGTTGAGACATTGAGGAGATAGCACACCCATGTAAGCCTTGCGGATGAAATTGCAATACAGACCTTACTTTTGCGATGTTACAGCCGTGAGTTTTGCTAGCCTTTGCTGGCAAAAGCACGGGCGCAGATTGTACAGTAATTTAATATTTAAAACAAGAATGCTACCAAATCACCCCATACCACTGATATATCAATTTTACTACCCAAAACAAAAGCAACACATTCTTCGTATAAGAACCAAGTGTAAATGTTTTATTAAAAACAGGTAATTCAGTGCTAACCCGTTTTGTTTTGTATCAGATGATTTTGTGATACTCGAGTCGAGGCCGCCAATGTGAAATACTGGTCAGTGTTTGTAAACAAAAGACAAGTCTATTGAAATATAATTTGTTGTTGAAGAAGCACACCCTTACCGGAAAGTTTTTGAATTACTTCTGTTATTCGTTTTGTAGCACTCGTTGACTTGCCCTGTCTTAGGATATAATAATTTGTTTTAAAAAAAGTGCCACAAAAGAGAATATTATAAAGATTACGTTTCATCTTAATCAAAAGAGTGGAAGTCTCCCGTGAAACACGAGATTGATTACCTCGTCAAGTTGAAATGTCAAATTTGTCTCCAAAATGCCTCTTTGAGGTATGTGTACAAGTTGTGATGAATAACACATCATGCTTAAAAATGTTCGGTTTAATTTATTATCAAGCAATGCCATTTGAAGCCGCCCCCACACAAAAAAAAAAAAAAAAAAAAAAACGACAACAACAAAACCAGAAGAAGCAACAACAACATATTGGGTATATACATCACACAATAAACCTTACCTATAACATAGATCCGCATTACAGTGATTATAAGTGACCGGAAAATAGCAAAGGCCTATTGCTTATATTACAGTAGTCTATAATTACTAATTAAAAATAATGTATTACTTTTGTATTGCGCCCTCTTCATCCGACGATGCTCGAAGGCGCCAATAAAACTTCTACAAAGGGATAACAAAATATTACATCAAAATTCCATAATTCGTTAAACCCTGAAAAAATTCATACAATGTACACGAAATCAAAATGCAGCATAAAATTCACACATTTTCCGAATCGGACATTACATAAGAAGGAGGTAAAAAGATAATAAATTTCACAATAAATTAAGAAGTTAATAAAAGTAGAGTAAAACTTGGCAAGTCTATCCCCTGGCACACATAGGGAAGTTCAGGATTCCTCATGATTTTTTTCTGATTTCAGGAATTTCTTTAAATCTCCTTGAGCCTTTCAATTTTCTTGAAAGAAGTAAAGCTGTCACTAAAGAGGGAGAACAAAATAGTCCCGTTGTGTCTAAGCTGTAGTTTTGTATTTCTGGTGATGCACAGAGACTGCAAACCTCCTGAATTGTATCATTGGGAGGGTCTGGGTCTAGAATAAGGGAGAACCACGACCTGCAAGACATTTTCAGGAATTTCACATTCATCAAATCCCATTCTGCACACTGCAGTGTTTCTTTTAAGAACGCTTTCCTTTGAGACAATCGAAACTATTGATGCATAAAAATGGTAATTAAAACAAGTTGTGTATGCGCCCATAAGATCTCTACTTACCTGTTATGTAAAATTTTAAAGATTAAACCGCGAAGTCTACCAACCAGTAATTTCAAAATTAGCTTAACTTCAAACGCGGTTTTTTCCAAATTGGCTGTAGGGGACTTTTTGGCACTTCGTGAAATTGCTGACGAATATATACCAAACCTAAGCTTAAGTTTTATCCCAATTATGTACCTGGCACTTATTCTTCGGCAAACGGGACAGACTTGCAAAATAATTCAAAGCCCATTCCCGAACATTAATTAATATATACTTATTTTGAAGGTTCTGGGCTATCACCAACGCAAATTTGACAATAAAAACGTTGGTTGCAGTCAATTTTCTGTGCGACGGTCTTCGAGGCTTTCTGGATCAAAACAATAAAAGACGAATCTAAAACCATGACAATTTTGCAGCCTGTAGACTTGATTGTTACAGTCTGTTTGTATGTTGATTTTTGTTTGTATTCTGACGAATTCTCACCAGTCAGTCTCAAAGCGCTTTGGGGATAGTTGTCTGCAAATTATGCGTCTTGTAAAGACCCACTTTACATGAAACTGACAGGATGTGTTGTCACTTGTGTACTTTGTTTTTATGTTTGAGATCTTTTCGTTTATTGTAATGAAATCTTGTGATGCTGTAACCGTTAAAATACAGATAAAATGGTGAAATGTATTCACTGAAGGTATATAAGGATGTACACAAAGACTTTTCTCGTCAGTCATCAGTTCACCTTATTTTGCTTTTTAAGATGTAAAATAAATGGAATTAATAATGTTTTGTTATACATTTTTTTTAAACGTGGGGCCTAGTGTGTTTTTATAGTGTGTAAATAATGTAGTGGTTTCATGGCAAACATTAAGTATGCGATGAAGATCGCCTCAGGCTTCATCTGACAATTCCATCAAGATGTTCGGGAAATAACCTCGCAATGTGACACGACTGTTTCACTGCAAGAAAAATTAGAAGTAATTTCAAGGGCATATGAAGCATGAATATTCATGTTATGTTAAATACATTATTTTGTACTGTACGTGTGTGTCAAGTCATTGGGAACTTGACTATTCATGGATGCTAATTTATGGTAATAGAGTTATACCATGTGCAGCAAATGTTCATCAAATCGACACGTCATTTAATGTTAAAGTCTGCATTTCATCCTATTGTGAATTATCATAACATGTGTCTTGAGTGACATTTAAATGGAGGATGTATTCAGTTTGAGGGGAAATGTACTAGGCCTATAGTACTGAAGTTGTATTACACTAAAGAAATTCCGGGTCAGAATTGATCCGGATCCGGGCTTCGGGTCAATGACCTGGATCAATCTGTGTCAAAATGTCCCAGAAATAGGTCAAACTGACGCAGAATCCGAGTTGAAATCCCATTTGTAACCACTCTGACCCAGTCTGGCCCAGATATGGCTCAGGTCCACCGGGACCCGGAATCCTGGGCCCAATTCCATAGAGCTGCTAAGCACAACAATTTGCTTAGCATGAAATTTCTTCCTTGACAAAAACAGGATTACCAACCAAATTTCCATGTGTTGCATATTGCTTGTTACTGGTATTCAGCTGTTGTTTGCTTATCCTGAAAATCACGTCGAAATTTGGCTGGTAATCCTGTTTTTATCAAGGAGGAAATTTCATGCTACGCAAATTGTTGTGCTTAGCAGCTCTATGAAATTGGGCCCAGGTCAATTCTGACCCGGGAGTTTTTAGAGTGTAGTCCTAGAATTGTCCCGGGAAAAAAAAGGGAGGACATAGGCCTCTTATGTAGACCTAGAAAAGGCTGGCATCAGATATGGAGCATGAAACCAAACGGTTTGATTGATCTAGTTTGCATGGCATATCACACAACATTACGTCGTTGTTATTGACATCGTCACCCTCCAAACCCCATTCCTTTCACCACACTTTCCCCGGTTAGGATTCTCGTGAATAACTGCTTATCTATGTCCAACGTTAAAAAAGAAAAAGGAAAAAAGAAGGAGGAAAAAACCCAAACGTTGTTATTGACGTCGTCACCCTCCAAACCCCATTCATTTCTCCCCACTTTCCCCTGTTAGGAATCTCGTGAATGACTGCTTATTTATGTCCAACGTTAAAAAAAGAAATGGGAAAAAAAGAAGGAGGACAACAAAAACAAGAACATAAACGAAAACAAACACAAAACACGAAAATGTGTAATACTGTGAATGGGGGTGGCGAGAGGTCAGTGTGTTGTTACTGCGAAAGAGACAGGAATGAATGTCGGGAAGGAGCACATTATTGCTTTTCCTGTTAATGTTCAGTATTAATCATCGTGCCGGATTGATTCCGGGAAAGTCCCTTTCCGCAAGGACGCCCCATTAAATGTGGAAAGCACGCCTCTCCCATTCGCGTGGACCATGACCCCAAATGGTGAAGTTTCATCCACAAAACACCCGGCCTTTTGCATGAACAATGTCAATACTGTACAGCAAAGGTCATGTATGAATTTCGGACAAGGATTGTATGCAGAAAATAATGCGAACCTCATACGTATGTTTGACTTTTTTTGCGCAGGGTTTCCATTTCGAACGAGAGGATCGTTTGCTTTTCATTGTTGTTATGAATTTTCTTATAACACTGTAGTTGCAATTTTGAAAAGGCAGTTGGCAAACTATAGGGAGAGGTTTGCAAGCGCCTGTATAGTTATCGAGAGAGTTGGGCTGGTTTTCTCGGAGTCATAATTAGATGTCTGAAACATACATTAAAAAACAATTATGTGTAATTTTCCCTTCCGAGTAAATATCTTCTCAACTCCTGAATAACACTCAACAAACAGCATAAATCATTGGCACAAATTCATTTTCCCTTTTTCACAACACAAGGAAATCGCTGTAAATATTAATTTAACAAAACTCGCTGTAAATTGTGTAGGGCTTTGTAAGTATCAGTTATAAACACAACACTGTGTTTTAGTATGACTTAAAATATCCCGCCATGTGTCTGCGCACCAGGCTCATTAGTTTCGTCGATTCCCTGTTTGTCGGCGCATATATGTTTGTGTCTTCCCACCCGGATGGATGTGAAATGATGCGTCTGTTGTCCCCATCAGTAATTCCCGCTCTAAACAAAACACAAACAAGTCTGTATCATTTATTCTGCTTTGCAGACTTGTTGGTTAACTATCCAACGATGCATCGGCCCACCCGGCTGAAGATCACTGACGTCAACCCGCACCTCATTTGCATATTATGTGGCGGGTATCTGATTGATGCGACAACGATGATAGAGTGTCTACACTCCTGTAAGTATGACATTCTATTGTTCCTCAAACTGTAATGAACATCACCTCAGAATTGCCTTATAATCATGTTACTGCTCGCGTCTGTTTTTCTCGAGATATTTTGTAAAACGTAAATATCTGTGATGCATTATTTTTTATATAATGCTTGGTTATGTAAGTTTAACTCTTGCGTTCCGCTTCTTTGTTGATAATTAACAGGGTAACACCTGTCGTAGCTTGTCAGATATTGATTGCTTGATTTTAATTAGTTTTGATTGATTGATTAATTTATTGAATGTATTGTTATTCCGTCCGTTGTATTGCTTTTCATCGATTGAATGTAAAATAGACACCGGCTGTGGGTATTAACTATTCAATAACTAGCGCACACAGGCAGTTTGACAGACGACTAGATCGATTCGAGTAATAATAACGGACTAATCAATCGATTGATCTTTTTTGATGGCTGTGTTGAAAGATTAATCAATTTACTTCTATTGATGATAAATTGATTAATTGAGTATTACATTGTCAAACTGGTTGACAGAATTGCAGACTGTCTGGTCCAAATTTAAAGGACAGTTGTATTTATTGACTTTACTAACGCCGGGTAATCAGTTGATTGGTTATAATCGATATTATCATATAATTATTACAAGAAAAAACGGCCCCACTGTTCATTTCTATTTTTCGAAATGTTAGAGCACACAACCCCAGTAGGTTATATATGTTTAGGTGATTGTGTATATTTCAAATATTGCATTGTGCTTTATCAATTTCCAGTAGTGTGTGTCTTGCATAATATTGTGTCTATTAGCATTTCAGTATTTTATCTGTATCAAGTTAGTGATGATTTAAGGTTTTATTTTATTGTAATCTTAATATTTAAACAAGCTCATGGTCATCGGGTGAGAAAATCAACATTATGATATTATGTTAATGTTTTTGCAGACTGTAGAGCGTGTATTGTCTCGTATCTGAGACAGAGCCGTCAATGTCCGATATGCGACACGGTAGTGCACAAGACACGACCACTGCTCAACATAAGGTGAGTGAGCTTTACACCTGCAATAGGCGGTTTTGACTGATTGATTGATTGATTAGTGGATAGATTGATTCATTAATTGATTTATTGATCTCTTTTACTTTTCAAAACTAATTCTCAAAAATTACCGTACATAAATACACAAACATAAGAGATTACGGATTGTTATTGCTGTATTGTTATACACTGCGCATTGATTTATTGATTGATTGATTGATTGATTGATTGATTTAATCATTTATTCATTGATTGATTGATTGATTCGTTGATAAATTGATCGATTGATTGATTGACTAATTATCCTACATTTATTTGTAGACAAAAACGAACATGTAAGAGATTATGGATTGATATTGTATTGTTATACTTTTCACATTGATTGATTGATTTTCTTGATTGATTTGTTGAAAGATTGATTCATCGATTGATTGATTGACCTTTTTGTTTACTTTTCAAAAACTAATACTAAACAATTACCGTACATAAATAGACAACAAAATGATATATTATGGATTGTTATTGTTGTATTGATAGACACACGTTGATTGATTTATCGAATTATTGACTTATTGACTGTGTTTGATATGAATGTACATGAATTGATGAATGTAACCGATGATTGAATAATTTGATTGCACATTGATTGATTGATTGATTGATTGATTGATTTATTGAATAATTAATTAATCGACTGATTGATTGATTCATTGACTGATTCTTTGATAGATTTATTGACCCTTTTTTATATTTCAAAACTAATACTTAAAGATTACCGTACATTAATAGACAAAAGCATAATATATTATGGATTGCTATTGTTGTATTGTTATGCATTGCACATTTATTGATTGCTTTCTTGGTTGATTTATCGACTTATTGATTTATTGACTGTGTTTGATATGAATGTACATGAATTGATAAATGTAACCGATGATTGAATAATTTGATTTTGCATAATTATTATTTTCCCCTCCTTTTCCTTCCCTGACACCGACTGCAATGTATAACTATATTTTGTGCATGACTAATCTATTGTTCTTCACCACAGCTCGCCTTTCTCCCCTCGTGAAAATAATAAACCAGATTCTTAAAAAAAAGTTTCTTCAAAAGTTGTTTTTTTGTAAATATTTTTCAGGTCTGATAAAACTCTACAGAATTTAGTCTATAAACTTGTTCCGAATCTTTTCAAAGGTAAGTGGCAAAATTTAATGTTTTATTAGATCAGTTGAATTGCGTTGTTTAAGTTCCATTGAGGCACATTGATCTATTTTCTTTCTTCAGCTTATGATAACATGTTGTTTAGGGAACTGTTTTCGGTACTGTTGGCTTAAACTTCATTTGCCCGTTTATGTCTTCAGGAAAAGAGAGTGGTGCCTGGCTGTGTTTTTCAATAGGCCTTGGTACTGATGACGTCAGGGTCTGTGTACCACTTTGCATAAGAATGGGAAACCATTGTGTCTCTGCACAGCTGTCGGAAATGAAGGACCCAGTTAAAAACACTTAAAGCAATGCGTTAAACTAACAACAGAGACGTCATCAGTACAGGGGTTTAATTGAAAACAGCAGGTTCACTTTTTAAATTGCATATTATTTCTTTTTGGCCTGACAGTTTACAACCTTGCGTTTGAGATTTGACGTATATTGAAAGTTTGGCGATTGTTTTATTTAATGTAGATGAAATGAAGAGAAGGCGGGAGTTCTATGCCAAGCATCCTCAAGCAAGTAAGTGTTACCGTCACAGCCCGATTAATAGCAATCTCACATTTTCCCCGGACATTTAATCCTCGAGCTGGGGCATGATGCAGGCCGTACCCCTTATTGTGTCTTCATCGTGTGCTTGGAATCTTAGGTATTTTTAAGAGGATTTTTGGGGGTACTTCTGTACAAGAGGAAAATCATGTATGGGAACATTGTGGAGGATACCCTGACCCTCTGACCCTTATCAGGCATTGTATCTCCGGATGTTTCCCTCCGTCCGTGCAGAGCTTGTGTCGTATCACCAACTTTAGATTTCCTACCCCAGGAGAGCATAATATAGGCCTAATTGCACCCTGTGTATCTGGTTCCATTGCCCGTCTCTTTAACTCGATGTACAAATTTGATAAATTAGTTTGCAGTTAAAAAGTAACAGACACATTTTGACAGAAAGTTGAGCTGTCTCCCTGACTTAATAATTAATTTCTTTCCGGTTTGATTCCGTAAGGTACCAGCATGCAGTCCCCCAACGCCCGTGAGGAAAGAGGCGAAGTGTGCGACGACTCTCTGGTCATCTACACGGAAGACGAATACATCAGCTTGTCCCTGGACTACTACTTTCCACAACCCCAGAAAGAGACACCGACCAAACCTCTAAATACCAACGGTGAGGGGAGCACTGCCTCGGGCAAACGCCCTAACGGAGATACCAACGGCTTACCTGGCGATGTGAGTATGAGACCCATCAAGGCACTGCTAAAAAAAAAGCTATTACAATAAAATTTACTTAGCGGCTAACATGATTGCATTACATACCAAGTGTGGACAAGGATCCGAGAGCAAAAGATGAAATGTGGGTTGGTTTTTTTTCAGACAAAAACAGTATCCACACAGTGTTTTTACTATAATTTTGTGTGTTTTTTCTTGAAAAGGAAGCATTTTCTTAATGCTGTTATACGTCTCGGAATGAAGTACATTATTTTGGGGATCGCCAGAGCAATAATCTGATTAATCAGCTCTCAAAACATGAAATGGAAATGGTTTAAGAATGTATTTTTCTTAACTACACACGATAACAATGGAATGCCTATCCTGACTGAGCGTATGTCATACCTCACAATATGGGTGGGGTGAGTGGGTGTGTCTACTCATTAAAATCGATGACTTTAACAAACGGAATCCGGGTGATTTGATAAAGCGATGACTAGTCCAAACAATAGACCTTTATCATGGTGCGGCCATCTTGATTTTCTCCCACTCAAATCAATGTATCCAAAACCAAGGCTGGAAGGAGAAATAGTCTGGTTCCTTTTTAATACAAGGAATATCAGCATTCATTACTGCTATTGGATACAAGGAGAATGACCAAGATGGTGGCAGCATGATAGTGGTCTATTGGAGAACACAGAGAAGTCCTTGATTTACGTAGTCGACAACTGGGCGTGTTTGTGGGCAAGCATTACGTACGAAGTGTGGACCTGAGAACAAAAGAAGTCCACACAAGGTAGGGTTTTGAAACACTATGTGGACTTACACACGTCCACACAGTGTTTTTTACAGTGTTGAAGAATATGTTTTTTCTTAAGTGTACAGAACAAAGGAATGTCCACATAGCGCATGTAACACAGAGCTATGGGCTTACGGAATGGCCCTTAAGGGGTATTTTACACAATGGAACATTGGACCCCACAAAGTTTTTCTTGTTCAACTTAAACCTCACAGAGGAATTCTTTAGAAAAGGGAATAATAGACCAACGAACCCGATCCGTAAGGTTGGGTGGACATATCCACCCATCCTTGTGGGGTCCAAAACACAACAGAACAATGGACCCCACAAGGGATTCTTTGTAAAACTTGTACCCCACAGGGGAATTCTTCAGAAAAGGGAATAATAGAACAACAATAGCAGGACCCAACAAACCCGATCCGTAAGGTTGTGTGTGTATATTTGTGCGTGTGTTTTCTACTTTTTAAACCCTGGTGCTTTAACAAAAGGATAATACGTACTCGTTTTCTTTGACAATGAAGAACAATAGGAAATCCTCGGTTGACACCCAAAAACAAGTATGCGTGCGTGGTTTTTTTTCTGGATTCAGTTATTGTCTAGCAAATAAATTCGTTTGCCAATTTTAAGTCCCGCTAGACGATAACTGAATGTGGCTTTGATCTATCAGAGTAAGCTGTGTGGTTTGTTCAATACCATGTCCAAAATGCTTAAAACTAACTGGACGCGCTTTAAAACAAAATAGATTCGGCTTCATTTTTAATCAATATTATCGGTGCTTTTTTGTTTGGATCAATAGGCCTATTAAGGGAATCTTTTAAAAAAACTTTAAAAAACCGAAAGTGAGTTTTGGCTTTAAAGTCAACAAAACAGGTGAAAGAAAGTGAGTTTTGGCTTTAAAGTCAACAAAACAGGTGAAAGTAACATGACAATAGTTGCAGATGTTTTTCGTGATCAATCAATTACGACTATGTATTGATGTGTCACAGGTTGTTGAGAAGAGATATCTACGATGTCCTGCAGCTGTCTGCATCAGTCACATTAAGAAGTTCATCCGGAATAAATTTGGCCTCTCTTCTGCCCACAGGGTAAAGAACCATTCAGATGATTTCTAACCCTCTTTCATAAATATAGTTGTGATGAAGCCGAGGGTGATGATAAAGACAATTGTTCTCTTTTGTGTTATCAGATATTGAAATGTATCTATTGTCTTTAGGTTCACTCTTTAATTTGCCGTTAGGACATTTTTTTCTTATTTTTTTCTCTCTTTCAATCAATTTTTGTATTTGTCAGCATCGGCAGTCTTGCTATAAATTAATTTTTCATATATTATTTTGTAAATGTTTTTGATATAAGATGCTTTCGTTATGATGCGTTCATAGTTTCAAAGTGTCCCTTGTGTTTTCAGTCTATGTGAGATCACAAGTTTACAAAAGAGCCACAGAGCCTGGACTTGTTTCAGGCACGATTTATAAACAGCTCAGTTTAGAAGAAAACACAAAATCTTACATTTTATGGAGATTGCACTGTCTGATTTTTATCAATTTTTGTCGTGAATAATTTGTATGGAAATTATGGCAAAGTGTACAATTATGGCCAGTGTGTTATCTTGTCTGCCAGAAAGACCCTATAGAATATACAAGGTCACTGTTTTTGTTTGTAAACAAAGGTTACACGGTCTATTGTGTTACAATTTAGATTATGTCTCCTTTTTCGTTGTTCATCCCTCTTGCCTTTTCTGACTGCATTGTACTTCTTTCTACTTGACTGCTTCTGTTATGCTTGTATGCTTGTTTGTCTGTGTTGCGTTGTGTTGTTAATTAGCCTTTGAAAAAGACTCTGCTAGGGTCGAAACGTAAGGCCATTAAACAAATTTGCAATTTACTTTATGGTTAAAAAACATGAGTTAAATTGAGATGAAATGAACATTTGTGTTACAGTATAGGTTTTTAGAGGACTCACTCGAAAAAGGCCTAGTTATAGAAAAAGCTTCAATACAATGTTTTGTACAAGTTATCTGTGGTAAATTGCTCTATTGGGTATATCATAAACATCAAAAACGTGTTGAAAATGATATATCCTACAACAATATTTTTGCTAATTAATACCTTTAAATTATATTGTTTTCTCTATACCTCGTTTTGTTTTGTATTTGTTTGCCTGTGTTTTTTTAAAGACCCCGATAGAAATAAGCCTTGTATAAACAGCTTTTCGTGTTATTATTGGCTTTGTAATCAGTTAACTTTGTTAATGTATCACTTTCTTTGGCAATTTTTATTTGCCAAAATAAATCAGTAAATTAATCTTGTATTTTTAGCGAAGTAACTATTTTTATATTAATTTTTAATTTAATTTTTAGGTTGAAGTAGTCCATCAGAACGGGGAGGACGAACCGCTTCGTAATGACTACACTCTGATGGACATAGCGTACATCTACACATGGCGAAGGGTGCGTAAAGAAAAAGAAATGATCATTTTCCTTCATACATTTCTCTTGAATATTGAATTTTCTATGAAGTATTTAACTCGTGATTGTAAACTTTCTCTTCACAGACAATAACTCATCGGGGTGATCTTGTTGAAATGTTTTAGCCCGTTCTCAGTACATAAACATGTACAATTTCTCATCATCTTGTTTTATATTTTGTTAAACTACGTTTATTGTTTATTGTCCTTGTTTTATTTGTTTTTATTACTGAGGGGAATTGACTTGTGTGAACAATTTAGAAATAGAAAAGTTACATTCTTAAAAATAGTTACATCAACTTATTTTTGGTCTTCCATAGAACGGTCCGCTACCCCTACTGTTTCGTGTGTTTGAGCCAGTATCTAAAAGACGCAAGCGAAGCCAGTCGCACACCTCGTCGTCCTCTGATTCTATAGCATTGAGGGACGTCGAGGAACCGATCATAACACAACCTAAGGATATCAGTACAAAGTCTAAAACGACATCACCACTTGTGTCGACGGAAGGGAGTTCGAAAGTGTCCAAATCGTTTGAAGATGTACGGAGCATTTTGGGAGCGCCAAAGGAGCCGTCGAAACCGACCAAGTCTCTAGCAGAAGGAACTACGCCGTCTGGTAAATCTCCACAGGATAGAAGTATGCCCTCGCCAAAAACAAGTTCGTCCCCGAGAACGGAACTCGTACCGGCTGCTGACAAACACAAAAAGTCTTCCACAATAACATTGAGTTCCAAGCCCTTTTCATCCCCTACTATCATAATTGTGTCGACAGCAAGGACGGCGGCTACGTCAGCGGAACAAGGTATCAGCGTTCCAAAGGTGGCGTTCAACGCAATGGCACCTTTGAGGCCGGTCATCTCGGTACCAAAGTCCACCGCAGTCTCTATAAAGACAGTGGGTGTGACGTCAGCCCCCAATATGGCATCGACAAAGGTGAGTACACCTGCCCCATCACCATCACATAGTGCGAGTCAACCAACTGTGCTGCTGACGACACCAAAATGGAAGGAGTTTCCGAGAGGGGAGAGGGCGGTCGTGTTGGTAAATAAAGAGGCTGTTGTTCCCAAGGCGATGGTTCAAATTAAAAGGACAGTTCCAGAGGGGAACAAATCCAACCTACCAACAGTGGAAAGAAGTATCGCAGCTGATCTACAGACAAAGGGAACGGGACACTCTCTGGGGCAAACGGTGAATGTGCAAGACCAAAATAAGAACACCATGCCCATAAAGGTCATTGCCCAACCCATAAACATCATTGCCCCGCCCATAAAGGTCATTGCCCAACCCGTAAAGGTAGTTGCCGCGCCCATAAAGGTAATTGCCCCACCCATAAAACCAAATGTCCCTCCTGTAACGGAAACTACCACTCTTACAGCGGCTAATGCCCCGCCCACGTTGGCTGATGCCACCCCCGAAAAGACTAATGCCCCGCCTGCAAGGACCGAGACCACACCTGCAAAGACTGACGTCACATATGTCAACATCCTGGCAATTAGAGAGAGTGATTCAACCCCAGCAAAGACTGATGCCACGCACACACATGCCGAGTCCACGCCCAAAAATGTTAATAGCACACAGGAAGAGCCAATGGATGTGTCCGTTTGTGACAATATCGTGATTGACAGACCCGTGTTGCTAACGTGATCTAGAAAATTACCATTCTCTTCATGAATATTCATGAATATGGTTATTATGCAGATATGCTTTTACTATTTTTAGAAAGGAAATAAAAATATGAATTTCGAATCGACAAAAAACGTCTTTAGATTGACCGTAAACAATTTTGAGAACAATCTCATTCAGTTTCCGATCAAGCATAAACAAACTCTACTTTTACAATTTTAATCATCGAAGTGGAAAGTCTTTGATGTTTAAAAAAAACAACAGGCCGAAAAAGGTCACATATGACTTTTGGGAGTCTTTTCAGCGGTTGTGAGTTGTTGCAATCAGAACGTATGTTTGGACGGATGAATATCGAAGCAAAAGTGTCTGGATTGACCAACATGAATATTGCTCAGTGATTGGGTATTATGAGCATCTGCTATTGAAGCAGGGTTCAAATAAGGATTCCATGGCTGTTTGTTATTTACTCAAGTCAGATTTCATATTATGATTATAAAAGGAGTTGTCCCAAGTTGTAATTTCAATATCCCCGTATTCCAATCATGCAGTTCAAGATTTACACATAACTAACATGGTATAAAGCTGTTCATGGTTGAAAACTTGCCTCGAAATGATTTAAGCAACTGAATTGCTTAAAGGCACTGGACACTATTGGTAATTACTCAAAATAATTGTTAGCATAAAAACTTACTTGGTAACGATCAATGGAGAGCTGTTGATAGTATAAAACATTGTGAGAAACGGCTCCCTCTGAAGTAACGTCGTTTTTGAGAAAAGAGTAATTTCTCAGTAAAATATTTGAATTCATTTCGAGACCTCACGCGTGAGGTCTCGAAATCACATCTGAAAGCACACAACTTCGTGTGACAAGGGTGTTTTTTCTTCCATTATTATCTCGCAACTTCGATGACCAATTGAGTTCAAATTTTCACAGGTTTGTTATTTTGTGCATATGTTGAGATACACCAAGTGAAAAGACTGGTCTTTGACAATTACCAAAGGTGTCCAGTGTCTTTAAGTTTTTTGAGAAATTAGTAAAACAGTTAGTTTTGATCTCGCGAGTCTAAAACCCAATGTTTGAAAACATTTTTGCTTCTCGTGATTCCGATGACCGATTGAGCTGAAACTTTCGCAAGTTTGTTTATGTCATATTTATGTTGGGTTACATAAAGTTACATAAAGCGATCTGACTTAATACTAAAACCAAAGAAAATAAAGTAGTTTAAACAATTTTGCTATGTGTGGAGTGTAATAAGTAGAACCCAATTTGTTCAACTTCCCTTCTGAAAAATTGTAAAAACATAATTCAATTTTTAAATAGTACCACACGCATTATTTGTGGAAGTAAATATTTAAAATTGGGTCATTTGTATGCTATAAGCTCAATGTATACGCAACCAATCCAACTTTGGTGCGGATGAAATTAAACTATACATGAACGAGTCATGTACATGTGTATATTTCACACACCTGTTGGGCTTTTTGTTATTGCTATATTACAAATATGTTATCATTGTTATTTTAAAATTTTAAACCAGCAAGCACTTTTGTTATCTGTTTTGCAATACCTAATCGTGTCGATTATTAAAATCCTTTAATAAATGATATTAGGCGATCCTTACACCAATGTATAAACGTCTTCACCAAAAACTAACGTCAACATTGCGCTATTAAACATTCTTATAAGTAACATTCTTTGGTTTAAAACTTCTATATCACCGCTCGTAATACCCTTTGCAGTGCAAGACACTGTAGGAAACGTACTGATGATGTCCTCAACGATTGCTAACCCTACCTACAGAGTAAAGCCACCAATCTTGTAAACTGTTTTGTCTGAAGTGCCCCATGTATTAGAAATCAATAAAGTATGAAGACAAATTTTAAAAGATCGTGTGCAGACGACTTCTGGAAGTTTCCGTGATGTACGTTTGAATGCTGCCCTCTATACGGCCAGAGATGCGGTTGGTACCCGCTGTCACCTCGATAAACGTAAATGGATTCGATGTTCTCGATGAAAATATCGTGACAGTTTGTTGCTGTTTTTTTTCAGAAAGTAGGATCTGTATTCAAATGAAACTTTCACAGGTGACTTTAATTGGATATTTCTTGATAATTATGCCCCTAAATCAGCATTACGTTGGACAAAAACCAAACGATGGCACTATCTTTAATTCTGGTTGCGTCCTCGATCAAAGCCACACTCATTCAATGTAAGCACGTACCGGTACACCCTGAATCATTCACTATCCCTTCTGAGAACGTTACATTGAGTATGCCGCGTAGTCATTGTTGAAGTAAATTCACAGTTGGATGACAGTCGCGTACGAAACCAATCCCAACTACGGTGAGGATGGAATTAAACTATATTATTGTGGCGTGTCGTGGCCGAGCGGTCTAGTTCACCGAACCAAGCTTTGGTGTTGTCAGCAGCAGAGTGTGGGTTCGAATCCCGGTCATGACACTTGTGCCCTTGAGCAAGGCACTTAACCATTATTGCTTCGTAAAAAGTTGGGAAGGTAGTGCATTCTGCTCCACCAGCCAGGCTCTTAGTTGATGATACCCATGCCTACATCCTTACGGACTGTGAAGGGGTTAACCCTGTTTCAGCCATATGAGTAGGTGGCAACGTGCCCCTGGTGACAGTTGATTTGGGTACAGCCCAAATCAGTTAAGTGTAGCCCTCACCTTGAAGTGGCCGTCCGGCCTTGTGAGTAAGGCGATATCTCATTTTAAAAAAAAATTGTTAAAGAGTCGCACAGAAAACCACACATGACACCTTTTGGATCTTTTGTTTATTTGCATGTATAATTTCGATGTAAATTAATTACAAGTAACAAGTACCTTATGTGCATTGTAATACGTAAGAGTGCCAGTAAAGAACATTAAATGATATCAAAAGAATCTTAAAAGTAAACGTATTATCCCATAAACCAACGTCGCGCTAAACAAAACGAATGAAACAAATCATGAATAACAAACATATAAAAAACGATCTTCTTTGGTAATATTCTATGTTCACTGCTGATAACATACCCCGTGCAGTGGTAGATGGTATATGCTTAACATCCAATAAAACAACTTATACAATAGTTTGACCAAACTACGAAAACCATACACATTATAATTAAAGTGTTTTACTTATTTCCTGCTAGAAATTAAAGAAATACAATTCATTCTATATGTGAAAATACAAAAAACAATCTTGGTACAAAAATAGTACTTTAAATGCTATACATTAAATGTATACAAATTACGAAGCAATGATTTACTGCAATTGCATACGTTCTACGAAGTGTTAAGATATTATTTGCCATTTAAAAGTATAATACAGCATATATTATTTGATGCATTGCATGGTGGGTATCAATGAATAGTAGGCTTGCGGTAACACCATGTGTATATCACACATGTCTCACACTCTTCAGTCTCCTGACGATGACTAGAGCAAGCTAGTCGAAACGTTGAGACCAATATTAAGAGCTCACTCCGCGGCAGTGAAGTTATTAACGAGAAGTCCCCCGATCCACTATGAGAAAGTAGTAGTCCCGACCGATTTCCTACCTCCCGCCCAGGTAGAAGTTAAGAAGCAGGACAGTTCTTTTCAGAACTTGGTAGCCCCCCGAATTCCGAAAAATCTACTCTGCAGCAGTAGAATAGTCTCCCGAATTCCGAAATCTACTCCGCGGCAGTAGAATAAAGCAAGACAAGTTCTCACAGAACAAAAATCTACACAGCAAAGTAGATATACACATGGCGTTACCGCAAGCCTAATATTGATAACTATAATACAGCACTGAAACAATAAATGCAACAGACCTGATCAAGCTCCGCCCACATGTTGTATTAACCAATAACAACCGCGAACAACACGCGCCAAAAAGTCCAGGAGTTTCGGCCAACGTAATTCCCCCTTCAGAGCCTAGAGTCACATGCTACCCACGTGGTTGCTTTCTGACAGGCAGTTGTTATGTAAGGGTTAATGGTTATATCATCAAATTACACAGTCCCACGGAAGAAAATATGTTTTAGGGGAAAAGGTAAGGCTGCATATACCGTTGCGAAATAAATACAAGTGACTGAAAATGTAAAGTGTCAAATAATTATACACGTAGTTCAAAATAAAACAAAATTAAACCAAAAAACAGAACCACACCACCAAAAATTGTCAACCAATTCTTTTTAAATATACAATTTGGAGCCTCTGCAAAACAGTGCAGGACCAAAAATAATACTGACTTCCATAAAGATGTTTAGCAAAAACTGTCGATAAGCATATAGTGTGCATGTCATTTCGTCTGGCAACCATTTCTACTTAGTACAAGCTTCATGAAATTGGTAGCGGCCATTTTGTGTGGGTTCCCAATATACCAAACGGTGTTATCATAATCCTGACCGCAATGAGAAAATGGGGATCTGTCTTTTTTTCCGTCAGGCGTTTCTGCGAAGCAGCCTTGTCCTTCTTAAACCCCTGACCTCTAATATGGAACAGTGTAGACAATGACACAACATAGCCCAATTTCAGAAAACATTGCCTAACAAATTCCTGCTGAGCAAAAATTAGCAGGATACCATTCACAAATGGTACATGTGGCATTGTATTTTGGCTGGTAACCTTATTCTGGTAAGCATTATTTTGTTGTACTTATAGCTTATTTTTGTGCTTAAAGCAAAAATTAGCAGGATACCATTCACAAATGGTACATGTGGCATTGTACTTTGGCTGGTAACCTTATTCTGGTAAGCATTATTTTGTGGTACGTATAGCTCTTTTTGTGCTTAAAGCAAAAAATTAGCAGGATACCATTCACAAATGGTACATGTGGCATTGTATTTTGGCTGGTAACCTTATTCAAGTAAGCTTTATTTTGTTGTGTACGTAGGCCTATAGCTTATTTTTGTGCTTAAGTAGCTCTACAAAATTGGGTTGATGCCCGTGTCTAAATACTAATAGCATTGGGGATATCTTTGGGGTTGCAGTACTCGTACGGGAACTCCCTGTGCATGTTCCTCTCGTCAATGATGCTCGAGATCCGTTTCAGATCCTTCCTAAACTCCTCTAAGGCAGCAATGGAGATGGGACAGAAGCCGTACTGCACCTCAAAGTCACCCAGGCTGTTTGTGGTCTTCTCGCTGAGCAGCCGCGTGACCGTCATGACGTCTACGGTGGTTTCCTTGTCAGGTAGATTGTCCAGAATGTCCTGTTCTGTGCGAGGATTCTGTCGAGAGAATAATCAAATTATTCAAGGTACTTCAATGAGCCAAATTTTAGATCATTGTACGGAAGTAAAGATATTGACAAAAGGACTGCTGAATAAAGTACCAGCCAAGCTTAATTTCGTTTATGAAGAAGGAAGAAGTATACGTGGAAGTAGACGGGTTGATGAAGATTAGAAATAAGGCGTTGTGCTAATCAAATTAACGTACACATACATGTCTCGTCAACGAGCATCACCACATAAGATGTTTGAAGTTGAACATTGCATGGCGTTTAAAATTAAGCAAGCATGAACTTTGGCACCTCGCATACAGCGTGTTATACGGAATAGTGACTTAACCTCGAATATGTTATCATTGTGGCTTACACAGAGTTCGTAGACAGCCATTGTGTCTGTGCTTGGAACGTCGGGAATTCTTTAGAGGATTTTAGTTTGTTTTACTTCTGTACAAGAGGAACAGTTTGTTAAAGGCACGGAACACGTTTGGTAATTGTCAACGACCAGTATTCTCACTTGGTGTATCCCAACATATGCATAAAATAACAAGCCTGTGAAAATTTGGGCTCAATTGGTCATCGAAGTTGCAAGAAAATGATGAAAGATGCTCTCAGATAGGAATAAAAGGCTTCTTGCAAGAAGTCTTTATTATTTTAGTGAGAAATTACCTCTTTCTCAAAAACTACGTTACTTCAGAGGGAGTCGTTTCCTACAATGTTTTATACTATCAACAGCTCTCCGTTGTTCGTTACCAAGTAAGTTTTTATGCTAATATATATTTTGAGTAATTACCAAACGTGTACGGGAACATTTACTATATATATATATATATATATATATGTATTTTTTTCTCTTGTTGGTGGGGAGGGGGGATACACCCTTTGCCCACATATAGGGCATGGTATACCATTTAGACATGTATAAGTTAAGATGTCAACCTGGTCGGCCTGATTTAGAAAATATCTATTTCGATTCGAAATGTATAGCGATAATTATAGTGAACCATCACTTTAGGTTTATTGTTGGTGTGCCTGATTTTGATCTGTTTCGATTTGAAATGGACAACGGGACCAGGAATCACGGAGCCTAAAGAACTATCTCCGTCATCAACTGATGGGCAGTACCTTATCTTTAGGCGGGTCCTTCTTCATCCCTGCAGGGTAGTGTGGTGGAAAAGCATAGTCATCATACTGGGAGAAGTTTGCCACGCCGTGTGAGACACTGCAGGTGAACATGATCGGGGTCACCGTATTGATGATGTCCTCAACGGTTGCAAACTTGCCGTCAGCAGGCATTCCCTAATACAAACAAAAACATCCCCAAACCATTTTACTTTCCCCGAGTGATCGAAATATAACAAAATACAAATAACAAAATTATTTGTAA
This sequence comes from Plazaster borealis, assembly GCA_021014325.1. Taxonomy (NCBI): domain Eukaryota; kingdom Metazoa; phylum Echinodermata; class Asteroidea; order Forcipulatida; family Labidiasteridae; genus Plazaster; species Plazaster borealis. The sequence goes on from CM037467.1 coordinate 12,118,058, forward strand.
CATGCAGTTTTTCTAATAACAATGGGTACAGAGTAATACGGAGCCCTGGAAGTGACATCCGACTTGTTGAGACACTGAGATAATTCTCTTTGGATGATGACACCATGAAGGTAAGATGACGACATCCCGAGATACCGTAACTCATCTCGGGATGATGAAGACAGTCATCTTGAAAGTAATGTCGTCTTCCCAAGGTGATTTATCTCGAGATATCGTCATCTTACGTGTATGATGTCATCATCCTATACGATAATTATCTCAGTGTCTCAAAAAGTCGGATGGCCCTTCCAGAGCTCCGTAGAGAAACGACGGTATCATCAAAATAATGCTTAGCAATGCTATCCCGTTCGTAAGCCTCATTGAACATTATACAACACACACGCACGCAAGTGTGTAAACACCTGCAATCGGAAAAATCCTATTGTCCCTCATTTGATTGTACCTGGCAACAGCTCCCAGTGGTTTTGTACACGCTCTTCAACTGGGGACCTTTCCCCAACCGGGACCCTACTGTCCTCTTTTGTTATAGGTCCCCGGATTGAATGTGTATACGTCATGTACCTACCCAGGGCCACAACACTAGCTCGGTCCGGCGTACATTGTCTACTAAAAACTAGTAAACACCACTTCTCAAACTGTGCAACATTGTTTAAATAAATTGCTCACATTTCTTCCTTTTCAGATGTAAATAACAAACTTTACAAATGTTGTAATTTATTTTTGAGTGTGTATGTAACGACCATTAAACTGGTTGTGATCGCTACCATTTTACAAAAGAAAGCTACGTTTATGACAATACATGTTACTAAAACGCACAGTTTACTAGCCCATACAGTATAGGCGACCTTACAAAAAGCTAAAGCGCAATGCATTCCTCTCTCGTATGCAACAACGGATCAAATGTCAAATGCCGAGGTCCATGTACAACATCCATCGTGTTGCAATGCCCGACACGTCTTCGCTCTTCTTGATTATCTTCGGAATACAGTCAGTATTGCTGACATAATAACAATCTCCCCCCCCCACCCTTCCTCCTCGTCCCTCATAGATTCCCCCACTGTCTACTGATCCCAATGCCTACCTGGATCTCCATCCCTCCTTGGTCTTGGGGTGTTGCCATCAAACGCCCCCATTCCAGGAGCTCATAATCTGCCTGAATCGTATCCGGAGTTACTGTAGGATAAGAAAAAACACGACCAGTCAACACGAAACCTCCACACAGTCTTCGCGATACGTCGTCTTCAGTTACATTTTTCAGAACGAAATTAAAATCTTCACTTTGCATTATGGCTGTGCTGTGCACAACCTTCATGGTACAATATTTGTGGCTACATCAGTGGAAGGAATTAACAAGGAAGTTCCACCAGTTCTGACCACATCACTCGTTCGCCTTATGGTTCCAACATACCATAATGGCCTTCCACGACACTTCTGACGTACTTCTCCATAGCTTCATACACAAGGATGGCATCATCGCGGTAGTGGTAATTTGGGAGGGCCTCCCTGTCGGCCACACCCCGCTCTTCCAGGTCCTTGGGCAGGGTGGCGTTGACGTCGAGGCGCCACCTTTTGAAGGCGCGTCCGATCAACGCAAACATTCCTTCCCGGCCGATGTTCATCGTCCTATCTACCCATCCATCCACAGAGATGAGCAGAGCTAAGCCGCGGCTGAGTTAAAAAAAGAATAAGATGAAGTTGTTAAAAACACCTTACAACCTTACTGCATTAACCAAATGTATACAAACCTACAAACTAAACAACCAATTTGTATGCTGTTCCAGTCAGTGAACTACATTGTCATCGATCTATAGGAATATCACTGTTGGCATTTTGTCCTTCCATACCACCCATACCACCAGAAAGTGGAATAACTTTTTTACTTCTGGGGTGCCCAGGCTTGGAACAACTTGCCGAAACATTTAAAATTTCTGCAGCCAACAGGTTTTAATCACTTTGTCAAACAACTCATTTCATTCCATAACGCAAGTTTACAACTAGATTTTTTGATCCACGCCATGAAGACTTCAAACTTCAGTCCTCAAATATTTACCTGTTAATGGCCATGAGAAAGAGAAAGTGCGGAGACAGAAGTCTGAAGATTGGGTGAGATGGAGAGAGGGAGACGTGCATCGCCACGGCAACCGACTCCATTGCAAGATGAGTCAAGCCGAGATGAGTGGCCGACTGGTGGTAGGAGGCGTCAGCGAAGTTGAACCACATCTTAGCCAGGAGCCAGGTGTATTCAGGATCACTGGGGACGAAGATCTGGGGACGAGCATGTACACAAATCAAATGTTATGAACACCATGTGCAATAGACTGTGCAAGTCTGGTGTGTTTACCAGTGGTAGAGCTGACAAAATAGTCACAGACAATGTACATGTTTTGTGTGATCAACCACATGAAATAACAAACCTGTGAAAATTTGGGCTTACTCCGTTGTGTGAGTCGGGAGAAAATAGTGAAAAAACAGTCACGATTTTCTACACGTCGACTAAGTTTTAAAACCGCATGGGGTAGTGAGAATGTTACATGCTTCTATACTTTGTTTAATGGCATGCCCCTTTCTCTGTTTGTTCCTTTTCTAAAACTCATTCCCCTTCTCCATTTATATCACTGGATCATTCATTCACATGTCGGCAAAGCAGACCGAAACGAATGGACACTGTGACAGTTTAACAACATTCCGCCTTGAGAAAAAGACTACAAAGAACCATAGAGGTGGAGAACCCTTTCTGCATGATAGAACGAACTTACGGGATTATCCGGTCCTTTCTCTTGCTGCAACTGTAGAGCAACTGGAACGAGGTTCTTGTCTTTGTTTACGAAGAAGAGGCCAATGGGCGATATAACCTGGGAGGGTGGAAACATTGTTGAGGTGAACTCCGCTTAAATGCATCTAAAAGTTTCTTGATGGAAGACTAATCCGCCACACACATTATTGTTCTGTACCGTACATCAGAACTTCTGGGTCAACAAGGTTTCTTTTACAAACTTTCGTATTATATTTTCCCCCTTCATTCTCTCATTTAATTTCTCAATATTGTTATTTTTGTTTTGTCCACGGCTTATGTCAGTACACCAAAGATGAGTTACTGATTTTGTTTTTATTGATAGCTCTTTACACGTGAGTACTCACCGGGGTTCCTGTTCTAACCGGTAGGTTCTGAAGGATTTCGTAGTCAACGTAGTAGAGTTTCTTCTTGTCGATAGCTTCTTGGATGGTCATTCCCTCTAGGAACGGGCCAACGATCTCATCGGTCACGCCAAACCTGAAAGATAATCAGTTATAAACAGTGTAAACTGCTTGCCCTATAACCGAGAGTAATGATAGAAAACCTTGACCCTAACCATCTCCAACCCCTCAAAATCGTATTGCTTGTTTTGTTCGATTCTGTTTGTTGAACTGAGGACACGCCCTGTGCTCAGGCATAACACCTGATCAGAGTCAAACAGTTTGGGTGTCGAGTTACTGAATACCGAAGTGGTGTTGGATTGAGGACTGCACCAGTTAGCTGATTATGCTTTTCATAGGATCAGGCACACCACCATAACCAGATTCCAACAGTTTGGGTAGTGAGGATGTTGTTGAACTGAGGACTGCACTAGTAAACTGATCATGCTTTACTTGGATGGGATCAGGCATTGCACCTGATCAGAGTCCAACAGCTTGGTGTAGATTAATTGTATGTTGTTGGATTTTGTTAGAGTAAGGAAGGATCCTAGTAAATAACTCAAGGGAGTTAATTTAATATATGGGGGGCTTTTCAAACCTTACTTCAGTACTCCCAAGTGAAGCTTTCTAAACTCACCATGCTTTTAACATACTTTGACGAGTTTTTTCTTCTTTAAGTTCACGAGTCTTCAACTAGCTAGGTTCAATAGTTCAATATAAATAATATATTTTGAGAACCAGTTTGTTCATGCACCGATGTTTCAGCTCTACCATCTGATGATTTAGGATCTGTTAAACATAGCCAAACATAATCTATCATCGACACGATGATATCGATTCAAGCAGCCATGTTAGAACGCAATCTGCCAAACGGCTTAGTTTATTATTATCACGTGCTTCCATGTTTTTGAACTCACAAACTTTACACGTGGTTGTATGAAACTGAGTAGACTCTGACTAATTCATTTGTAGAATGTTGCATCAACCCTTTAAAAATAGGATAATTAAGGGACGCATTCCAGGATTTCTCTTTTTTATTTCCAGTGTCGTTATACATACTTCTCGGGTATCTCTTTGAAGAGTCTGATCTGGGTCGGGTTGCATCGGATGAGTCGTTGCAGTCCAAACTCAACATCAGATTTCCACATTCTCATACCCTACAGATGAAGACAACAAATTGAAGGGGTTCTCAATGCAACGTAAAGATGAACTGGAGTAAAGCTTAGAATGAATGTAATGGAACGCCAACCCAATTGATACGACGAAAAGATTCGTCTATCATTTCCATTGAAGAGTATTAATGTGACATCGTTTTATTTTGTATTTAAGTATTTCAAATCTTTAGACATACAACGAATTGAACAGGGACCGTCTAGGAAATACAAAAGTATAAACCTGACATTGACAGATGTGTACAACTAGACCCTGCCAGCATAATATCATGTTCGATTATATACAGGGGGCACGCAAATTGGGGGTAAAGAAAAACATACTTCAAAGAGCATTGGTGACAAATATTTGAAGCAAATTATCAGTCGTTTACATTCCCTTTCTCTAGTATATTGGAATGAATCACATGCTTCTATGTAAAGGCAGTGTCAAAATTGGTTTCATTTGGCTTCGTAATAATAATAATCTTTGACGCGTGATAACTTGGCAATCATAATCACGGCCTTATAATGTCAACCAGTTTATCACAACTAGCGCCCTCGTGTGGTCGAGGAAAAAACCTATTGTTTCGAGTCTTACATCTGGTTTTTGAAAGACCCCGTGGTAGACGTTGGAGAGGTCTTCCAGATTGTGCCATTTTCCGGTGAACTTCTTTGAGATTTTGCTCTGGAGAATAAGGTTGGCCTTCCGCTTGGCAAGATCAAACTGCAGAGGGGAAAACAGATCAGACGTCTCTTAAAAATAAAGCAATATTTGTGTTCCGACGGAGTATTACAGAATCAGCTGTCCCAAGCTTAACAAATAAATTAGAAAAAAAACATTCAAATAAATTGTAAAAATTATTTTAAAACAAAAAGAAATAAAGAATAAAAAATAAACAAAAAAATAAAAAATAAAAAAAAAATAAAAAAAAATAAACGAATAAACAAACAAACAAACAAACAAACACCCAAACAAAAAATAACAAATTATATATCTCAAATCAATAACAATAAATTACTGCATGTCAGTCAGTGGTGCCACTTATTTGAGAATTGAGGCTTATTAAATTAATACTCACCACATACTCGAAGGAGAATTTTTCATCAGAAGGTAACTCTTCAACCTGAAATATACAAGAAAATGTCTTTAGAAGAGAAACGATTTCCTCAATGCTAGATACGTTTATTTTATTGTATTTGCAAACCGCAGTTTCTGTATAGATGATTAAAACAAAAGACAACCGGCCTCGACTGTTGTCGACTGTTTCCAAAATTGATTAAGGCAACTAGGGTATATTGTCCCACGAGGCATAAGGAAAACTCTCGTAGCGCAGAAACCATTTTGTTTCCACCACTGCCTATACGTTCCCGAAGAAAAATTATGTTAAAACTGAAACGTCAATTCCTTTTCTTCTTGGAGATTGCCTTGACCTGGTTACCTGCACTCTAAACATTTCAGGGTCAGAATTGACCCAGATCAGGTCCAATGTCGCCTGACCCATTTCAGGGTCAGTAATGAATCTGTGTCAAAAAAACAAATATGACCCAAAGTGGTTCAAACTGTCACCAGAATCCGAGTTAAAAATCCCATTTGTAACCACTTTCCGGGTCAGCCTGACTCAGCAATGGGTCAGGTCCCTATGGGATACGGAATCCGGGTCAATTCAGACCCGGAAGTTATTAGAGTGTGTGAATGACCTTGTGTGACGTAGCCCCAGCTTACAACCAACGTCAATCACCATTTTCAAATGATACACGGTCCCACTTTAATAGCATTACGTTCAGGGTCCAATTTCATGGCTCTGCTTACCGCAGAATTCTGCGCTTATGGCTCATAGAAACATACGCTTTTCAGGGAACCGTAAGTGCAGAATTCTGTGTTAAGCCAAGACATGCAATTTGGCCCTGCATGTTTGACTTGCATGAACCAAGTTTAAAAAGATCCATCGGGGGAAAACCCTATCATCTTTCCAGGAATTGTTTAATATTTGTAATCATAACCACGATAACGTGATTTAAAGGGATTGTATACGTTTGGTAATTGGAACCCACTGTTTGTTTCTATCCTACATTTTTTTCAAAAGATGGTAGCATATTTGAAATATTGCTGAAAATCTGGAGCGGTTATGTCCACGCAGGAAGAATGATCTGCAATTGGAATACACAATCTGAAAAACGTTACTGCAGTAACGCTTCTCAGATTCAAATTTGTGGGGATAAAATGTGATATACCTTTATCAATAATCGCAGTACTTCGAAATGAAAAGTTTCTCAAATTGCATTATACATTACTATCCAAAGCTGCTGTAGTTCTTACCAAGTAAGTTTGTATTGCCATTAATTTTCAGAGTCAGAACGTATACCACCACTGCATGGTAGAAACGTCACCTTTCCCCCTTTACTCATTATAGTTCAGTTCCGGTACCATGATTAGGCTTGCACGACCCAAGTTTAGCCACATCCGTCTATAGGGGAAACCCCGCATTTTACCATGTCCTGTTCAACGTTTTATTATCTGACACTCTGTAAAGTTGTAAAGCCCACTCTCTGCATGACTCTAATCCAAGTCAAGTTCAGTTACTGTGAAAAGTGGGCATAATACACACAGCGGAATGCGGAAATCGCTCGGCAGCAGACCTAACTTCTGTATAAGGAAGCTTTGGTTGGTAAAGTTATCCGCAGCATGGACAACATAGAAAGTCATGGGAACCGGTATTTTCTTGAAATTGAATGGGTAAATATAATAATACCAACATTTATAAAGCGCACTATTCACGCAGGCATGCTCTGTAAGGCGCTGAACCTAGTTATACGAAAACATGGCACTATTCAAAAGCTAAACAGGTACATATAAAGCAATTTTTTGCTATCTATTTGAGGATTTTCCTTTGTCCCTCTAACTTCAAGGCACTGAACTCGTTTGGAAATTGTCAAAGACCAGTGTTCTCACTTTCCCAACATATGCATAAAATAACAAGCCTGTGAAAATTTGGGCTCAATTGGTCATCGAAGTTGCAAGAAAATGATGAAAGAAAAAACACCCTTGTTGTACAAATTTGTGTGCTTTCAGATAGGAATAAAACTTCTTGCAAGAAGTTTTTATTATTTTCGTGAGAAATTACCTCTCTCTCAAAAACTACGTTACTTCAGAGGAAGTTGTTTCCTACAATGTTTTATACTATCAACAGCTCTCCGTTGCTTGTTACCAATATTTGTTTTGAGTCATTACCAAACGTGTACGATACCTTTAACACTTTTTATAGACTAAGCGCACAAAAAAATGTGCGGACATAAAAATACAAAGGATTCCAAAGTGAGGACAGCATTGTTCCTTTTGTGTTCCTTTGTTCTTCTGATAATACCATGACAATTGTATGGAAAAGTTAAATCACATTTACACTGAACGATACAGTCATCATGTATGTTTTCATCAATGATAGTTGAAGAGGGGCTCCTCCAAGGTCGAATTCAGTTTTGTGATGCACTCATTTTTCAATTAAGTGTCATTTTATGAAAGTGGAAAAAAGTTACAAATCTCTATACTCACGTTAACATGGTGTAATAATGTCTTTTTATTTGATACTCTTTCAGAGTGAAATTTTGAACATTACGTCATTACGTCAACAACGATTGGTCTGCACATTCCAAAGAGACATTTTTGCGTCAGAAAAAATATCAAATTTAATGCATTTTTGATTGAATATCATACAAATCCAGGAATTAACTAAAGAAGTTTCCTGTATAAAAACGTACAGGCCCATGTGAAATACGATGTCATCGGATGTTTTTGGATGTTAACAAAATTGCACTGGAAGGGTGTCGTGGCCGAGCGGATAAGAGCACCGAACTCAAACTCTGGTGTTTCTGTTCAGCTGAGTGTGGGTTCGAGTCCCGATTGTGACACTTGTGTCCCTGAGCAAGACACTTAACTATAATTGCTTCTCTCCACCCAGGGGTAAATGGGTACCTGTGAGGGCAGAGATGGTTCTTGTGATTGATTTAGCTTAGTAGCGCATATTTGTTGCACAGGCTGTATACTCCCCAGGGAGCTGAGATGGTTTAAGGAATGAAATAAATGGCCCAGTGACCAGGGGTAATAATGTTGGAAGCGCTTTGAGACACCCTTCGGGTGTGAAAAGCGCTAAATAAAAACGGGTTATTACTATTATTACATCATACACGATGGAATTTTACAGTTTTGACGTGAGGTAAGACTTGTAATTATTGTCTCAAACTTTTATACTGATTGATTGCACCACAAAACTGAGATCGACCATGGAGCCCGTATTCAATTTCAAGAAAAGTATATGTACGTGTTTGCTGGCTCTTATTTCGATTGACCAAATCGGAATAAGAATTGAAGTAGTCTTTGAGGCATCAATTTTCTTATCAATCAATTAATCACTCAACTCCTGCATTACTTTATCAATAGTCTAGCCTAGGTAGTCAGTTTTTAATGGATCGTGTGAACATGCTGTGTTTTTTGAAGGACTATACCAACAGTATTTGAACCATACGTTTGCTAAGGCCAACCTCTGTATCCAGTAGGCCTATATACGTCGTTGAAAAGTTCGAGGACATGGTGTCAAAAGATAACAAGTTGTTTGAAGGTATTGCACCCTGAAAGCTTACTGATTATGTGATTATGTAGTTCATACTAGAAATGAAGTCATACTCGAGAAAACTGTATCCGGAAGCCTTTAAAAAAACAAACCACGCAACGGCTGATTTCGGTTGTTCCAACCGAAATGAAGGACAATGATTTGTACATGCTGAAAATTGTGCATGTTCTTTTAAATACTATTTTCTACTGATTCACATAACGGATTAGGCCCGAAATTTCACAGGTTTTCATGTATAATGGTTGATCACACAAAATATGAACACTGCGACTATTTTGCCAGCTCTTATTATACCGATCCTGTATAACACCAACCTCGTCCCCAAGGTGTGTCGAGCAGTACGAGGTTGACCGCTGTCTCACCCTGGTATTGGATCATCCAAATTGTTTGGATACGTATCCAAATTAGAATAGTCTGGCTGTGAACATGGTGAATACTGAATGAGTACAACTTAACATGTTTACGTTAGACTTTTGTACACCAGTCGTTGTCCAATCAGGGTCCAAGTAAGGAGTTTCCCTCCCAGGGTTTACTATTGTAAACATGGTTGGAAATAAAGTAAACCGTGGGGACGAGGTTGGTATAATACCTATTGCTGGTTCGTGCACCGTAGTTTTATGCAAATAAACATATTTAATATTTGTAATTAATAATCGTGAACAACAATTAACAACTGTATACGTTATTATGATTTGTACCATAGGTTTTTTCTGGCCTATTTTAGCACACGGCTCGTTAGCATCCACTGGTCAAATAAGATCTTTCAATAGGTCGCAAAGATCGTTAAATTTCGCAAAAAATGCAGCGAGAGGCTGGTCAACCATTCAATTTCATCAAGTGTAAATACGTAGTCGAAATTCAGCTGAAGAAAGGTGAGAATGGAATGTCTATAAATGAAATAGAATGACTGAAAACGAACCCGAATGAGAAGAATGAAATCATGTGTGCACGAAACAAAATTTAATTGCAATTTGTTAAAAAATAAACCATTGCATGATCTTTGGGAAACATGCGTGAATTTGAAAGCGTGTTTAATTAAACTGAATTAAATTTTGCTGAAGTTGACCGGGACACCTATTGTTGAAACTGACCACCGTTTAATTTAATCCAGCGTGTCTTTTTGTGTGTTTCCGGTTTCAACCAAAGCGTCAGTGTCATTTTAAGAAAGGAAGTTCAAAAGCTGAAGAACACACTCAGGAAACCACTAGAAATAATAGCAAAGTTTACATTTTGAGTGCAGATAATCAGCCATCGGAACACCGTGGACCGGCGGTCTGAATTGTTTCAAGGCGACGTGTCGACCTTCGTATTGTTTAAAGGTATTGTACACTTTTGGTAACAGCTCAAAACCAGTGTCCACATTTTGTGTGATTCAACATATGCATGAACAAACAAACCTGTGAAAGTTTGAGCTCAATTGGTCATCGAGGTCACGAGAAAATAGTAAAAAGAAACCTAACGCCCCCTATAATATGTGTTTTCTGTTTTTTCAAAATATCGCGCGTAATAAAAACTATTGTTTTACTCATTTCTCAGAAACGATAGCATTTCAGGCAGAAATATTTTAAGGAACCCTTTCAACCATTACTTACTTTAAATCATGTAAGTTGTGTGTGAATCTGTGAACAGTTGTGTTTTTCGATCTTACCAATAGTGTACAGGGCCTTAAGGCACTGTTCACGTTTGGTAATTACTCAAAATATATATTAGCATAAAAACTGACTTGGTAACCAGCAAGCAGAGAGCTGTTGATAGTATAAAACATTGTGAGAAACGACTCCCTCTGAAGTAACGTAGTTTTTGAGAAAGAGGTAATTTCTCACTAAAATAATAAAAACTTCTTGCAAGAAGTTTTTATTCCTATATCTGAAAGCACACAAATTTGTACAACAAGGGTGTTTTTTCTTTTATCATTTTCTTGCAACTTCGTTGACCAATTGAGCCCAAATTTTCACAGGCTTGTCATTTTATGCATATGTTGGGATACACCAAATGAGAACACTGGTCTTTGACATTACCAAACGTGTACGATGCCTTTAAACGACTAAACCCAAAACTCAAGCAAAAAGCGCGCCAAAGAAACGAACGCAGTATAGCCTAACTGTAAGGATTGCGGTGCATGGTGGTCGATTATATTTCATGAAAAGGTGTGGGCCTATTATATAAATATTTGGATGGCGTCTTTGACACCCTTCTATAATAAAGAGACTTACACATGTCACAATCAAGTCATTACTGGAATGGATGCACGTGTAGTAGAGCAGCTTTGTGTTTATTTTGGTGTTTTTTGTTTTTTTTTTGAAGTGGGGGAGGGCGGAATGAGGAGGTAAATATGCATCAAGTTGGAAAGGGTAACTGCATTGATATTGTACCTTTAAAGGGAGGGTATACCTTTGGTAATTACTCCAAATATTAATTACCATAAAAACGTACTTGGTTAGAAGCACTGCAGCTGTTGATAATGTATAACATTTTGAGAAAAACGATTCCCTTCTAAGGAATGTGGTTTTAGAGAAAGCCGTTCAACAACATTTCAATCTGAGAAACAGATGTGTGTATTCCAATTCCGGATTATTCTTCCTGCGTGGACATAACCGCTCCGGATTTTTGGCGATATCTCAAAACGCTATACCACCCTTTGAAATGAAATTTCCACAGGATAGTTTTATTGTATATATCTAAATGTATATACGTTTTAATACAATAAAATCGGACGGTTCCAAAAACCACAGGTGTACTTTTCCTCCAAAGAATCCTAACGAGTAGGCCTATGGAATTAAACTAAGCCGTTATGAATACTGTAACAATGCCGTAACAATGGACCGATTCAAGCCAGCGCTTAGATTACCATCGCAAATTTTGAATGTAGTATATTGAGAACATTTTACAACAAAGTTCCAGGGTGCGTCAATGACACATTGACGTTCAGATGAAAGAAAGTAAAGACCACCGAATGACAGTTTGGGTTATGATGCTCTTTACCGATCGCAAGTAAAAGAAAAACATATAATTTCCGTCTGCATGAACCCACCATACTTGATAAATATTCAAAATGAAAGTGGGGCAAATTGTGTTTGTATTTCACCCAGATTCCTCGACAGGTAATTCGATCATTTCGATTCCGCTTGAAGCTCAAAAATTATCCAGAATTAAGTTTGGAAGCCGTCCAAGTTTAGTTTCGTCATGGTGGTTTCGCCTATTACCCATTACCGCGGAACTCTGCGCTTACGGCACCCTTTAAAGTACATAGTTCTATGAGCTGTAAGCTCAAAATTCCACGGTAAAATTGGGCCCTGATCCTCTATGCATATGCCTGCCCCTGAGCCATCCATGATTGAAGACAATAGACAGGAACTGTAGTCTCCATGCATGGTCAATCACTCAAGGACAGTGACAACAAATACGTTGTGTTTCCTGAAAACGACCAGGTCAATAATAGCCTGCAGTATTGACCCTTTATTCTTCCTACCTCCATGATTCAACATGCTTCATGACAGTACCAGTGGAGGTAATAGTCGATCAAAGCATAGAGCAAGGAACAGAGCTTACACAGGAGTGCCCTTATGGGGTATTTTACATAATAGAACTGGACCCCACGAAGAAAACTTAGACTTGGTTCCGAGACGGAACTCCCTGCATGATTTGCATCGCTCCATATCAATATATCGAAGTTCCATTACAAAATACTGATATGCTAGAATCACGAAATGCACCTTTAAAGGTATCGTACACGTTTGGTAATGGCTCAAAACAAATATTAGAATAAAAACTTACTTGGTAAAAAGCAACGGAGAGCTGTTGATAGTATAAAATATTGTAAGAAACGACTCCCTCTGAAGTAACGTTTAGTTTTGAGAAAGAGGTAATTTCTCACTAAAATAATTAAAACTTCTTGCAAGAAGTTTTTATTCCTATCTGAAAGCACACAAATTTGTACAACAAGGGTGTTTTTTCTTTCATCATTTTCTTGCAACTTCAATGACCAATTGAGTCCAAATTTTCACAGGCTTGTTATTTTATGCATTTGGGATACACCAAGTGAGAACACTGGTCTTTGACAATTACCAAACGTGTATACGATGCCTTTAAGTCGTATTGCTTGCAACTTGAGGAGCTTAGAACTAAAAGTCTGGAAATGGCTCATTAAAGTGCCTTATATGAGATACACGAGTTAAACAAAACCTGGGGAAATGTGATATAGTGTCCCCCACCCTTCAAAAAGTTGGGGGGGGGGGTGACCCATTTAATTGAAATATGATTTATACGGAATAATCCATACATAACAACTATAGAGAATGTTTGTCCCTCCGTCCACACTCAAAAATCTCCCCGGTCAGAGTTGACCTGGATTCCGGTTCCAAGAGGGGGCCTGACCCATTTCTGGGTCAGGCTGACCCATAAACTGGTCAAAAAAGGGAGAGATTTTGACAAGGGTTCTGCGTTAGTTTGACCCATTTCTGAGCACTTTGTGACACAGATCAGGGTCAAAATTCTGACCCGGAATAGGTGAGACACCCTAATCTGAATGAAGACACCTACCTGACAGGGAAGTCCTGCGTCTGGTGCTTGACTCTTGAATTGGTAAAGCTTACGAACCATCCCCATCTCTTCCTTGCGTTGTGTATCTTTGAGAGGATCATGCTGAGGCAAGAGGCTGTCGAACTGGTTGAAGATCAGCCTCTTCTTAGCCGGGATCCATCTGTGGACTGGAAACTGATACGGGCCCTTCTTCTCGCCCCCTTTCGGCGTCGCGTATATGTCGATCTTCTCCAGGTACCAGGCGTCGAACACCCCGTGGGCGTCACGCCACAACTCGATGCGCTGCACAGCCCCGAAGTCAGACGGCAGCTTGGCCTTAAACTCGTCGGTCTTCCCCCGTTCGAAGTCATCTCGGAAGAGCTTGTCGAGTTTGATTTCCTTTGAAGCGACTTCATTGGTGTTGTGTAGGATTATGAAGATGTTGGCGTCAGTACCAGCGCCCTTGCGATCACCTGTCTTGACGTAGATCTTATAATGGGTGTGTCCAGCAAGGTTGTCTTCTGACTCGGCTTCTTTCATCCCCACCGCAGGAGTAGGGCCACTGTCTTCAGCATCATCACCACTGCGGCAACATGTCAGTAAGCAAGCCATGTTGACAGTGTAATTCCACCAGCTAGCTTCCGTAAATACAGACTGGGTAGGGTGATCAACTCCCGCTACTCTATCACACGACCCGCACGTACACAACCCTTCTTGTCCCAACTTATGCTAAAGAAAGTGGTATTCGTTTCTAAGCGTTGTAGCATGTAATCCGCCGCACCACGCACACAGCTACCAACCAGTAGAGATTTCACGTGTTGCGGTATTGTTATATACTGACCTTGTCACTCTACCACCAGAGTGAACAGGAAGAAAGGTCGAATTTCCCCACCGTATTATCGTTGTTCCATGTAGGTTGTTCCATCCAGCATAACTTCCACCCGTGTTTACTGCTGGAACACGGTTGTCATTGTGCTAACGTAGGCTCACATACACACAATCGTGTGCGAGGAAGTGGCATAAATGCCGTCAGGTACGATGGGGTGCACAGTAATATTGATAGTGCTATCACGGTATAAGCATGTTTAAGTATTATATCACTGCCAAATTCGGATGTAATCTTTTTAACGATGTGTAGGCTGACCCAGAAAACCCCCAAATTGATAATCATCTCGCACCGAAACTTCACACGGATTGTTTGTCAACGCGTGGTTTCCAAGGGGAGCAAAGCTCGAAAGCAGAGTGCCAACATTTACTAAGTCAACCCCTAAACATTAATTTGTTTTAAAGCAACTTTCCTTATTGACTATGGTGTCTGACGGATACAGCATTTCATGTACATGTACTCTTTGGACCATCGCATCAGCTGGTTCTTTCTGATTACACCTCCATGATATAACCACATGGTAGAGGACCACTTTGCTTTCGAAAGCGTTTGTTCTATCCCTCTCCCCCCCCCCCCCCCCGTGAAATGTAAACACAGTGACACGGGTTCACTGGGACACTGTCTGACCATGGAGGCTGCTATGGTCTGACCGTCGAAAAGAAAGCGAACATTAATATTTCAATATTATTGCGTACGTTTTCATTTTCGACTATTGATTCCGTTGGATACCGGTGACACTCTGCTATGGCAAAATTGACTTAGATAATGTTTGTCTATAGAACAAAAAATAACAAGATATTATTAATAAGTTTATTTGTTTAATACAGACATTAGAACTCACCGGCTGTTGCTGTGTTTAAATATGACATGTTGGTCCTTGGAAAAAAAGTAGGAACATTCGACTAGCTTGCTTATCTTCAACATACTATCTGAGAGGTTGGAATCTTCTTCCAGATCACAGATAGAAGAAGAATGCCTCAAATATTTAAGGCCCAAGAGATGCATCGGTTGTGAGATTCTTAGTTTGGGGTTGTTTGTTTCTTCTAATGAAATCGATATTATTCCGTCTTGATTACGGGGTATCATAATGACCGGACATGAACGTTGAAGGAATGCCTGGCGTCTCGTCGCCACGAAGGGCGGATCAAAAGTTCATTCAAGAAAGCAAAAATTACGATTATCAAAATAATATCAGACAGAATTGTCTTTCGTAAATCTCATATGTCAGTTTATCCCACTGATCAATCGGTTCTTTGTTTCTAATGCCTGCAGGCCTTACAGAATGTCAATTTTGTTTAGATTCAAAATATTTCTGCCACGGAGGTTTTGGTAAGTATTTTGCGCTCTCGTAAAACATATTTGGAGGAAGTAGGCCTATAATAAGGGAACGGAACGCCTCTCTTTGTAACGAAATTTTCAATCTCCCTTTTCGTCTTGTCTCCCCGTGGCTAATTCATAACTTTATTTTATGTTTCATTTTAACAGCTGCTTATCCCTCTCTGTTTATAACCTTCATTATGCCTTTTTAGTGTGAACTATGACAACATAATAACTGGTTTTATTTGCTGTTCTTGAGAATTCTCAAACGCCGCCTTTCAATGAAATGAAATTGTGTGTTAACTCATTTTCCGGAACATACCCCAGTGTTTGATTCCTTTAAAACTTGGGGACTGTTTTAACTCTAATTTTATCCGACTGCGTTCATCCAGAGCCATCTATCACCAACGCGATAAACCACCCGGTATGTTTGTTTTTTTCTAACATGAGTTAAATATTTGAAACTGTTTACATTACAAGCTTTTGCGATGCATGCCGATGATTGATGTATAGGTTACAGATAATGTTTTGTTGGCCCAATATGTTTTTTTAAATGACAGCCGAGTGTCACTTTAATGTTGTTTTGTTCAAACTTGACCAAAAATGTTCTTGACCGTCCAGCCATAAAGATATATAGCTAAAGAGATAAGGTGTGGCACGCAGTCGCGTAACCCGGGTGGGGTATGGAGGGCAATGCCCCCCCCCCTCAAAAAAACGAGAAAAAAAAACCAAAAAAAAAACAAAAAAAACCAATGCCCCCACACATGAGATCAATGAGATCAAAGAAAATTTACAAATGAATGGCTCGATATTAATTAAATAGCCCCCACCCCGATATGTATTTGCAGCCGTTTTCTCCCCAAAAGGAAAATTTCTGGCTACGCCACATGTACAGCATTCAATCCAACAACCACCCACCCCCTTCAATAAAACTATAGACGACGCCCCAAACCAAACAATATTACTACCGTGAGAACAAACACCTTCGTGGACAAGAGCCGCAGTTTACATTGGGCGAATAATTACCAACATCAGCTAAATAAATACATTCATGATAAAATGCACTTCAAATTACTTTACCAACAACCCCGGGTATTACATGGTTTTCATCAGTTTGTTGTAGTGTTGGTACTTGGAGTAGCGGAGCTTAAATTAACCCCAAATGTCATCCTGTCTGTCCATACATCCGTGTATACAACATCTTCCGGTTCAAAACATACTACGTTAGCCCGATTATGCGGTACAAAAGGCCTAATCAGTTACCCAGGGCGCAATTTCATAAAGCTGTTTAGCAGAAAATTCTGCTCGGCAAATTTCTTTGCTAAGCAAGAAATGGGTGGGGTACCAGTCACATCAACGGTAACTGTATGGTGTTTTGGCTGGTTACCTATTTTTCTTAAGCAAGATTTTTCTGTGCTTATCAAGTTTTTGTGCTTACATGCTCTATGAAATTGGCCCCTGATGCGAAGCAGGATTTTCTGTTAACAGTGATCCGGTGGCCGAGTAAAAAAAGAAAGTAAAAATTCTGTTTCCAAAACATTTATCACGATTGCTAAACGCTTATCAATATCTAAAGCAATATTGTATGCAAAGATTGCTCATGGCTTCAGAACTTCTGAGTTCCATACAAAATGACAAGGTCGACAGGATACCTGATCCTAATCATGTGGTCCAGTGAAAAAGCTGGTGGCCCGGTGAAAGAACACACTACCCGCTACTGTTAGATTGTAATTTTAACTTGAAAAAAACTTCGGACAAAAACTGCTGAATTGTTGGCTGTCAACAGTCGTTGGTCTCTTTATCTTTGAAGAACGGACGGCCATTCAGAAAGTGGCATTCACACGTCAAACCTATCAATACTGTACAATAAAACGGTTTGCAATTGGGAGTTCTCCCTATAGGCTTTTGTATTGAGGATTTTACAATAGCGTGTTTACCAAAATATCAATAGCGTAACGTTTAGGCCTACAGTGGAGTTATATGCATCCAGACTCGCTGGTGGGTGTTCTGTTCACCGTGTCACCTTGTTCACAAAAATACCGACATTGAACATCCTGTCAGGCAAGATACTTACACCGGTCATATTTGTTATCGGCATTACCACATGAATTCAAGAATTTTGAAAAATAACAGCTGGACAAGTTTTGAGATGTTCACACTTTCCTTCGTATCAACAATTGATAAAAACGTGCGGTGCGTTTCCTAAGGGTGGTCATTGATGTTTTTTTTTTAAAGTCAATTAATCAACCCAGGTTAATTTGACATTTTTCATGCTATTTGGTTACAGGTCTCAATAGGGAACTTGGAATTGTTGAGATTTTTATCCCGATTCTTCTGGCGGAGTAAACGAAATTTGTTTACAATCGGACTGTGACACAAGTCCGATGGCTTCACCGGGGGTTTTAACATGTAAAATGTAGTGTTTTCTTTTGCTGAGCTGAGTAAAAATTGTGCCTGACAGGAAGCCCATGCTCTGTGGCTCTTTTGATATATCACGACCGTAACATGGTATCAGTTCGAACTTATGGCGTAATTGAATTGTGGTTTTTGTTTCCTTTACACATTAAAGGCACTGAACACTTTTGGTAATTGTCAAAGACCAGTATTTTCACTTGGTGTATCCCAACATACGCATAAAATAACAAACCTGTGAAAATTTAGGCTCAATTGGTCATCGAAGTTGCAAGAAAATAATGAAAGAAAAAACACCATTGTTGCACACTAAATTTGTGTGCTTTCAGATGCCTGAAAAAGACTTTTTCAGATTCAAATATTTCAGTGAGAAATTACATTTTTTCTTGAAAACTACGTAACTTCAGAAGGAGTCGTTTCTCACAAAGTTTTATATTATCAACAGCTCTCCGTTGCTCGTTACCAAGTACGTTTGTATGCTATTGTTTTTGGGAGTAATTACCAAACATGAACAGTGCCTTTAAGGCAATAATCCACGGGAAACAGGTTCCCAAAACTATTCGATTAATACGCGCCAGACTTGCTCCGTCTGTGTAGCTCGTATCGCCCCAAAAAGCAACGAATGCAGTAGAAGGGCTTGCATAACATTGGTAAGATTAGAAATATAAATATTAATGTTCACAGATTTACACATAACTTACATCGTATGAAGATGGTCATGGTGGAAAACTTCCCTTGACAAATTTTTGCCTGAAATGCTATAGTTTTTTGAAAAATGAGTGAAACAATCTCGCGAGTCGGAAATGCAAGGTTTGACAAAGTGAAAGCAGTGATGTTTTTTTTCACTATTTCTCGTGACTTCGATGACCGGTTTGAGCTTAAACTTTCACAGGTTTGTTATGTCGTGTAGGCCTATGTTGGGCCACACAAAGTGCAGTTTCTGATCTTTGACAATTACCAATGTTGGCTGCGTGCTTTAATCCATGTCTGGTCATGAACGATCAATTAAACCATCGTTAGGCTTGGCTTGATTATTTTATTATGAGCCTTTGTAATATGAACATTTCGTTCTCACTTTTCATGGCATCTTAACATGTGTGAACTTTCAGTCACACCAATTCATAAATGTTACTTTTACTTTCACATCTCCATCAAAATCGAAGTCAAACTCCACCAAAAAATTTGTGAAACTGTGTGTTTTTGTCGAGGATATGGAAACCATAATGAATCCGGTCATCAAGGTGAGTTGTTTCCTGTTTTGTGACCTCTGAAAAAAAGGGTCAAGAGCAATATTGCTTAGTAAACCTAGACTGAGGCTGGTTGTGAATGAAATGTATTACTTTAATTCAAACCAAATATGATTCCAAATTGCAGATAATATGATCAATTTCTTGGTCATTCAAAAAATAAAGGGAGTGCAAAATAATTGCCGTAAAATATAATGTGTATTTTTACGAGCTCAAACAGCGCCCTCAACGTGGTAAAAAAACTTTTGATGATTTTTGAAACTCCTCGGCTGTAAAACCAAATCCGAATTGATGGCTTCGGCTTTGGCTATGGCCGGATCACTGAAAAGGTTATAAGCCCTAGCCAGAGTCGCTTTATTTGGACACGGCCTCCCAATAATCTCTAAAATGTCACAGTAGTACCTCCTTTTCTCCATGTAAAACAACCTGAAAGTCCAACCCTCATTTCGGCAGTAATTTATTGTCTACTTAAAATTAATGTTCATTTCTGTATAACGTGAATACATAAATATTGTACATTATAATTATCATACAAATGTCAAAATTCTTTTGGCTGTTACTTTCACATATTTCGATATCATTAATAATGATATTTGACCTTTCACATCTTGCTCGTCTTGCAAGCTTGTCATTTAGTCACTAATATGAATAATACATGACTTGATGCTTCATTACCATAACTTGCCCATGCCCTCTAAAACAAAATACCCAAGACGTTACTACAGACAGTCGTCAACCGCGATGAATTCAAGAAGAAAAGTGCGCCCTCTGCCGGGTTATCACAGGTATGAGATAGTAACGTCTTGGACCAAGACTATGTTGCTCCTTGAAAATTTCCAGAACAAATTTAAATTCCCCTCACAGAGGTGGCTTTCACTTTTTTTCAAAAACTGCCCTGCCCTTACACAGAAACAGCTCCAACCATCTGTTTTTTTTTCTACTGAGCTCAGCAACTTTTGTTGACACAGCTCTCCAAAAGGCAGGCTGGAAAATGTCTTGTTCCCCGACCGCAATGCGGTGAGCATTTCCATTTTTTCTCTTAAACACTATTGCCACAAATCTCCACCACATTACTTGAATCTATGGTACCTGACTGTCAGACGGAAAATGTGTACAATTCCATTTATGCGACCGGCCGTTTAATTGAATGTCAAGATTAATTTTTTACAATCAACATGGATATTTCTGCATACAAAAAATGTCTGGTAAACCACATCAGTTCTTTTTTGGAGTTAAGCCGGAAAAAAAACCCTTCATTTCACATCCAGTTTGACTTTGACGTTCATCGCCGACAACTCAGCGACAAGATACTGGAAGACGTACGGTATCGTCACAACATCAATATGATCAGCCGACTGACACGCCTTGCATGTCCACTTTTGCGTTGAGCCAAAGAGGGCGCTGTTCAGTCCATCGTCGTCTTGGTCTGCCCGTGGTTTGTCTAGGTTGATACCCAGTATGGTGCCACACTTGGTGCATATGTGACTCTGCAAGGAAAGATAAAATGAGAAAGACATCTTTAACATTCGAACACTTCTAAAAGCAGGGGCGGCTCCAGAGTCTTTTTTCCTGGGGGAGCTGAAAGTCATTTGCCAGGGGAGACGAGGCAGCAACTGTTATGGGGTGTAATCAAAGAAGCACTTGGGTGCAGGCTCTTCAACAAAACCCTGGATCAAAACATTCTGCTTTTCAGATTTAATATATTCCATTTTGGCGTGCAGTCTAGTGCATCGGACACAAGTTCTGATGTTCTGATCAGCAGAGTGTGGATTCACATACCCAGTCCTGACAATTTGGCCTTGAGCAAGAAACTTCACCGTAATTGCTTTGTCCTTCGGATGGGACATAAAGCTGTAGGTCCCCCGAGTATGCAGGTAAAAGATCCCAGTACATTTTATAGTTTTTAAGAATTAGTCTCACCCCGGTGTTTTTTGGCATGCCCCGGTGTTTTGGGGGCATGTTGGCTGCAGAATGTGCCACAGCACCTCGTACAACCTTTCACAGTGCTATAATATAAATCAAGTCTCTTCAAACTCATAGTTTGTAACCGCCCATCTGTGCCGGATACCAGTGCTTCACAGGTGTTCATCAAAAATAGCGAGCACAAACATTGTCTGACTAAGCTGAACAAAGTGATCGTACAAAGTGGTCAATCAAAGCTTAACAAAATGCTGCCTACAGAAACATCCCAGCTATCCGGCACCCCCCTCCACACACTCAGTATCACCCCCCCCCCCCCCGCCCCTACGTACCATGCTCTTGTCTGAGCAGTTGAGAAGTCTGTCTTGAAGGAGGAAAGAGGTTCCATGAGCAAGTAAGGAGTCCCTCTCCATCTCACCGAAGCGGATACCACCAGCTCTCTTACGCCCCTTGATTGGCTGATGGGTTAAGATGTCTATGGGTCCAGTAGAACGCACCTGGACGAAAGAAAAAAGTCAATGAAACATCAGGTTGGTGTAGTAATATCTTTCCTCGCCTTCCACTTCTCTAGGACCCCGGTTCGAATCATGCTGGGGCACTATGTGGATTGGGTTTTCAGTCCCAACCTGACTGCTTGGGTTTTTCCCCGGAAAAATTCTCTGGGGTTTTCCTCCCACATCTAAAACTGAAACATCCTTCCTTGTCTTCTCTACATTGGGTTCTTGGCTAGTACAGTGATTAAGTTCGCTTTTCTTAATGATTTGTATATCTTTCTGGTAATGTGACCGTCAATGTAGAAGTGCACACATTTGAACTGTTTTACACTTGAGTAAAAAGAATTAGCTGTTGCAAACTGCTTACCAACCCCCAAAAACCTATGGTATAAATGCAAAACCGTAGTCAATGGCCTGACGTTTGGACCCTGCAGAGTCTTTCTCCAAGGCTAAATGACAACACAACACACATAAACAAGTATACTGGTGCAACAGAAGCAGTCAAGTGGAAGGTAATGAAAAGAGAGGCAGAAAGCACACAGAAGAATCAAGGAATGAACAATGAAGATGGAGACAAGGGGCGGGGGTAGTGGGAAGGTGCTTGTTTTTAACAACTGTAACATCATGCGTTCATTACTTTTTTGCCAGTCTAGTTCAACTTAATGTTTTATGTACACATATTTGGACAAAAATTAATCTAAAGTGTACCTGAAACTTATCAGACACCATGTGTCTCAGTCGCTGGTAGTAGACGACTCCAAAGAAAATATCCGCTTCCAACTCGACGCCAGTCGCACCACTGTACATTCTCTCTGTGCCGTAGTAGTTATAACCAGCTGTGAAACAAGATGAGACAAGTCTAACTTCCTGATGATGTATCTCATATCAACACAAAAACTTTTACAGTTTTAACCCTCCTACTGTGTGACCAGTCAATATCATCCACTGTGGTTTTGAATGATAGATAAACTATGTGATGACATGATGACACACATGTGAACATACACTCCACACCCACAGTCTCTCCCATTCAATATCTCATTCAATTTCATTTGTTGTTTCTTTGTTTAGATGATCGCAAACTCCAAACTCCCACATAAACAAGGGGCCAAGCCATCAGGGCAAACACTCTCTCTCTCTCTCTCATAACATTGGTTTTTGTTTATTCACTATGATCATGAATTACACAAAATTTGGGGTTTGGGGTGTCGTGGCCGGATTCAAGCTCTGGTGATTGAAGTGCAGAGTGTTTGATCAGTGGTGTGTGGGTGTGTCCTCGTCTCACACTTGTGTCCTGAGCAAGACACTTAACCATAAGCTTCTCTCCACCCAGGTATGAATGGGTATGTGTGAGAGAGAGATGGTTGCTTTTGATTGATTAATGTTGTGCATAATGTTGCACAGGCCAGCTACTCCCTCAGGAGGAGAGAGATGGTAGGAATGATTGAAGGAAGGCCCACCAGGGTAATAGGCTTTGGGCGCGCTTTGGCGTGAAAGCGCGCTATAAAAAAACTAATAATATTATTATATTATTATTATTATTGAATCACTAACTAGACGACAATACTTATTCTAGTCATTGTTGTTTTGAATGATAGATAAACTATGCCAGACTGCAATATATGATTTGGTGAATCCATCTACACAGTCAACCCTCCTACTGTCTGACCATTCAATATCATCCACTGTGGTTTTTAATGATAAATAAACTATGCCAGCCTGCAATGTGATATCATGTGATGAATGTATCTACACAGTACACACATGCACACAGTTAGTTCTGTGCACAGTTAAGCCACCAAGCACAACCTTGGCAGTTGAAGGGTTTCAAATGGTTGGTCAACTCGCTGGAAAAAGTATCCAAGAGTAGGAGGGTTATTGGGCAAACAGTCTACCAGGACTCCGATGATTTGAGGGTAAAGCAACGTACCTGCCCTGAGGAGTCTCCCAAAGTAATCCACAGCCGGCTCGTCTTCAGAGAATGTGAACGGCGTAGCGTCATGGCACATGCCGTGTAGACTGCTAGACTTGCCTGCCATGCTTTCTATCATCATACCTAGCAAATGATACAAAAAAGGAGTAAAGTTGGATTCGAACCAAAGGTTAGACTCAAACCTGTTACATTCAAGTTATCCTTTAAGTGCACCACCTCTTCCCTCCAACTATTAAAATCTGCCAGTATCTTATCTCGGAGTCAGGGAATTTGATACTCTGTAGCCAGTGGACCAAACCCATTTCAAAGTTTAAGGTCAAGTATAGGAAGAGGAAGTCAGTGGATTGTTCAAAGGCCAGTATCTTATCTCAGAGTCAAGGAGATTGATACCTTGTAGCCAGCAGACCAACCCCCTTTCAAAGTTTTAAGGTCAAATATAGAAAGAGGAAGTCAGTGGATTGTTCAAAGGCCAGTATCTTATCTCGGAGTCGAGGAATTTGATACTCTGTAGCCAGCAGACCAACCCCCTTTCAAAGTGTTAAGGTCAAGTATAGAAAGAGGAAGTCAGTGGATTGTTCAAAGGCCAGTATCTTATCTCGGAGTCGAGGAATTTGATACTCTGAAGCCAGCGGACCAAACCCCTTTCAAAGTGTTAAGGTCAAATATAGGAAGAGGAAGTCAGTGGATTGTTCAAAGGCCAGTATCTTATCTCGGAGTTGAGGAATTTGATATCCTGTAGCCAGCAGACCAACCCCCTTTCAAAGTTTTAAGGTCAAACATAGGAAGAGGAAGTCAGGGGAGTGTTCAAAGAGGCCGAGTATCTAGAGGGCAGCAAAGAAACCTGTTCCTGCTTTGCAGCTGGGACTCCACTCCAATGCATTACTTTCAGGAGACACTAGGTGGCAGCAGACTTACAGGGTAAATCCACCGTTCTTGGAAATGTGTGTAACCTCAAAACTTTGTAAACAATGGAAAACTACCTGGTATACTGCCACCAAGTGTTCACAATTTGACAATGCTGGAGAAAATTATTCAGTATCCGATGTTGTAACTCAAAATTTCCAGAATAATTCTAACACTACACACACTGTTTTCTGATCAGTCACCCAAAAATCGAACAGCACATTTTGAACAATTTCAGCCCCTGGCTCAGGACTATAGACCGTGTAAGTCTCGCGCGTACTAAAAACATTTTGAGGACCACTTTGGTCCCATGTACGTTGCTTTTACGCAAGAAGGAAACGAACTCACGAACTTCAACGGATCCCAATGTTCGAATACGAGCGTGACTTGCACAGTCTATTATAGGGACTATGTCTACAATCTTTGCTTCTTAATGGGTCCCTTCACAGTTTCACATTTACTTTTATTAACATCTCAATAATTTTATTTACATATATATATAACTTTTTGTGATTTACTTTCTTCGGTTTAATACTGTGGAATAAATAAACCTGAAACCTGAATAAACCTGAACGTTATCTTCGGTCAAAAGGGGATGTGAACCTACCGATGGTCATTCGTGATGGGAAGCCATGAGGGTTGAAGAGGATATCCGGCGTCATTCCGCTCTCCGTGAACGGCATGTTCTCTGTCGGCCATCGCTGGCTGCAGATCCCCTTCTGTCCGTGTCGACTGGAAAACTTGTCCCCAATGATGGGATTCCTCTGGATTGTAGAGACATTGAAAACTTTTTCTTAAGGCATCGTCGGAATGCAGGGTTTGACCTGAATTTTTTCAGTGAGTAGCCAGGGGAACCATTTAACTTGACGTTTCACTAGTCCAACAGCTTTTTCACTGGTCTATGGTTCCTATTAAATATGGCTTTTAGGTACATGCTTTTCAACACTGAACTAGTCAGCCGGACTACTTGGAGAGAGTTTTGACTGGTCCTCAGGTGTTTTAACTAGCATTTGGCCAGTGGACCACTGTTAAGGGTGAAGGCTGGAATGGTGTTGGACCATGCATATTTCTAGATTTTGGGTACACTTTAACTTACAAAAACAATGTATGATGACGTAGCGTTCCAGCCGTAGTCATAGCCGCCAATACAGACACGGCCATACAAACCCTGATGTTTGAAGGATCAATTAATTGTTAAAACTACTGCTAGAACTTTCTGCATCATTCCTTTTTTTCAAACTGACGTCCACTGTTGGACCTCCACTCACCTGTATTCTGAGTTGGATGTAAGCTTTCTGGCATTCTTGAACGCCCGAATCAGTTCCCGTCACTTTGATATTGTCAACGACCGCCGTCTCCATTCCTTTGTATGTCTCAACTTTGTACAGCCTCGTCTCCACATTGAAAATGCTATGATTGAGATGAAAAAAGGGAATACAAAGAGTAGTGACTCGTTTTAAAGGCATGGTACACGTTTGGTAATTGTCAAAGACCAGTGTTCTCACCTGGTGTATCCCAACATATTCATAAAATAACGAGCCTGTGAAAATTTGGGCTCAATTGGTCATCAAAGTTGCAAGAAAATTATGACAGAAAAAACACCCTCGTTGTACAAATTTGTGTGCTTTCAGATAGGAAAAAAAACTTCTTGCAAGAAGTTTTTATTATTTTAGTGAGAAATTACCTCTTTCTCAAAAACTACGTTACTTCAGAGGGAGTCGTATCTCACAATGTTTTACACTATCAACAGCTCTCCGTTGCTTGTTACCAAGTAAGTTTTTATGCTAATATTTGTTTTGAGTCATTACCAAACGTGTACAATACCGTTAAGACTGAGTCATTACTAAGCTGAGCAGCCTTAACGGATCAGATTCAACTTCTAACTCAAGTTCTAATGGCCAAGTCGTACTATGATATAAGTGTGGGTGTCTGGTCATGACACTTGTGTCCTTGGGCAAGACACTTGCTTCTCATCACCCAGGAGTTAATGGGTAACTGTGTGGGTGCAGATTGCTGATGTGACTGATCAGCAACCTTTGCGTCCTTTTGTGTGACGGAGCTGCATACTCTTAAGGAGTCAAGATGGTTTCAGGAATGCTTAAAGGGTCTGTATAATTTGGTAATGACTGAAAATGGCAATAAAAACTTACTTGGTAAGAAGTACAGCAGTTTGGATAGTATAATGCATTTTGAGAAACTTTTCACTTCGAAGTACTGCGGTTATGAAAACATGTTTTCACTTTTTATCCCAAAAAATTTGAATCTTAGAAGCGTTACTGCAGTAACCTTTCTCAGATTGTGTATTCCAATTTCAGATTATTCTTCCTGCATGGACATAATGGCTCCAGATTTTCGGCAATATCTCAAAAACGCTACCACCTTATGAAATGAAATTTTCACAGGTTAGTTTTATGGTACATATCTACAACTATATAGGATTGAAACAAACAGTGGGTTCCAATTACCAAACTTATACAATCCCTTTAAGGCCTGCTAACAGGGTAGCAACAGTGTGTGGCAATTTGATACTTAGGAAAGCCTTTGAATTGAATTCAGCAGTAAATGTTTTCACGTTACATACCTGTAGTACGGATCCCCAGGTTCGATGACTGTGCCGACGGCGGGAAATCCATCTACGTCTAACTTGCCTTGAACTTTGGTGTTTGTCATATCCGAACCTTGATGTAAAACAGTGGAAAACAACACTGATAAAACTTTTAAAAACTGTTATTATCAAGAAAGTGAGGAATTTTCATCTGTCTGAAAGTTGCTCAACACAAAATGAAAAGGTTGCTTTAGATGGTAGGGTTTTGCAGAAGGAGATTTTTACAGAAGATTCAATTTGAAAGACTTGTATGGTTTTGAAAGTTGCTTTTGTTACTCGTTAGGTCAATTTTTTAAGAAAAGGTGATGCCACTTATTTGGGAAGGTACTCGTATTTTCAAAAGTACACAGACGAGATGAAGACATTTGAGTTGAGCAAAGACAAATTTACCAGAGCGGGATTTGAACCTGCAACCTCCAGATAAACGTGTCGGTGCTCTACCAACTGAGCTATCTAGCCCTAATGTTGGTGGTCTCCCTATTTTTTGCCAGTCTGAAGCCAAAGAAACCCATGTAAAAAGATATTGACAAAATAGGGAGATCGCCAACATTAGGGCTAGATAGCTCAGTTGGTAGAGCGCTGGCACGTTAATCTTGAGGTCGCAGGTTCAAGTCCAGCTCAAGTAAAGTTGTCTTTGCTCAACCCAAAATTATTTAAAATTTTTCTTTGTGGTTAGTTGCTTGATAGATGAGATAAAGCTGATGATAAAACAAATCTAACCTGAAGAGAATTTGTATGCCAAGCAAATCTTTACTGAACTTTACACTTTCAGTGAATGTAAACAACAGCATTTGTCCCTAGTGGGGTTGGAGTTTGTGAACAAAATAGAATCTTACCGAAGAGGAGCAGGACTTTAGTAGGGTGCGAGTCGTGTTTTTTTCTCAAGTCGATTTCTTCTGTCTTGTAGATGGTACCATGAGCAAAGCCTCTCTCAACAGATGACTTGTTGAGTATCATCGCATCCTCCATGTCGTAGCCCTAAACAGCGGAAACGATCAAAGGTGTTGCTAAAGGTCACTTTTTAAAAGATTGTAGCTCAGGGTCACTTTTGGAAAGGTCGTGTTTCAAGGTAGCCTTTTCAAGGTCATTTTTAAAATGGTCGTGACTCGATGTCACTTTTAGAAAGGTCATGGCTTAGGGTCACTTTTAGAAAGGTCATAGCTCAGGGTCACTTTCAGAAAGGTCATAGCTTGGGGTCTCTTTTTCAGAGGTCACTTAGGACAGGTTGTCTCTGAGAGGGCAAATTTGAGAAGATAGAAATCATGGGAGATTTTGAAAAAGACTTGCACTAAAAACTTTTCATACAAGATAATGCAGCTGGTTACACGAACAAACATTCAATTTACGTTCTTTAATCCTGAACTTACAGTATACGAGATGACGGCAACAACAGCATTTGTGCCAAGAGGATAATCATCAAAGTTGAGGTTGTCGTATGCATGGGGTCTCACTAGAGGCGACTGTGGAGTTTGTAGACGATACATCTTATGATCATTACGGAAATGAAGGGTGTGCGCTGGTGTTCCCATGGTTTGTTTCCCCATCTGTGAACACATGGAATTATTTGGGTTATTTATGTGCGATTCCTTGTAGTTTGTTCGAGTCCTCATAATTATTGTGATGACTTGATAAAAAAACAAGGAGAACGCTTTGCTTGATCTTCATCTCAGTCTGCTGTTAACGCCCTCTATGTCAGCAGTGGACAACAAAAAGTATTGATACAATAATAATAGGCATTTGTAATGCGCCAAATCAATCTAAAGAGATGTTCAAGGCACAGAGAAGCAGAGATAATGCAAACAAAACAATACATCTGTACATAATATATCCAGTTAAAAGAAAGCAAAATAACAATTAGGGAAAACATACAATAATTAACAATGGAAAGCAACAAAACTTTGAATACAAGAAATACATCTTGAAAAGGTGAGTTTTTAGAGTAACTTTGAAATTGTGACATTGGTCTACGGCAAACTGTGCCTGATCGATTAATGGGACAGCTGCAATTTGCTACACAGCCAAAAAGGTCAGATTTCCCCCCC
The DNA here is from genome assembly GCA_021014325.1 of Plazaster borealis. Taxonomy (NCBI): domain Eukaryota; kingdom Metazoa; phylum Echinodermata; class Asteroidea; order Forcipulatida; family Labidiasteridae; genus Plazaster; species Plazaster borealis. The sequence continues at coordinate 12,147,282 of CM037467.1, forward strand.
CCCAAATAAGGACTTTCACATGGTACTGATGTGCTCTGCGTTCTGCAGGTTCAACTTCTATGGTAAGCCCAACCTTGCCTGCTAAGCACAGCATTGGCAGGTGTTTATACACACACAGTCTGGTCTCCAGTTTGGGCGACATTTTTAGGGTAATGTTTTTAACAGGATGACCTAGTTCTCAAGAGTTATCTAGAGTCCAGAGGACGACTTGATTATACTTGTTGAACTAATGACACCAGTGTTGACAGTGCCCTCTGCTGACCATTAATTATCACACTGCCCTCATCTCTGTCTAGTTCCCTATGTGCATTAGCAACAATGAATACTACTTCGCTACACGGTGCCAGACTATTTCGCCCTTCAAGCCTCCGTAATTACATTAATTTGAATGGAAGATGAAGACACAAAATTGAGGGTTGAGTTCGAAGGTCAACGTCCTCCATCAGACAACCCACCTGACATTGATACATGTTACGTGGACTCTGGTTGAAATCTGAGAACGGCGTAAGACTCGCTACAGCACTCAGTATACCCCCCTCGCTCAGTTCCAAGTGGGTAGTTATCTGTAGTAATATAAAAATGGCATTCAATAAAGGGTCGTCAACCAGTGTGCTATGATCATCTACTGAAGCCAGCTTACTATCTTCATTAGTGTCGGTCAGGTTGCGCCAAACATTTGATTTCTTTTCAACTTTTTGAGGCCTTAACTAGTCTTCCAAAATCAGGGTTTTTGTTTTCGTTTGCCCAGGTTAAAACACTCACCCCTTTGTGGATTTCTTTCGGCGTGACGGCAATGTTCAAGTACACCTGTTCAAATGAGCCAATCAGATGCGTGGATTGAGTGGCCAGATTGAAGACTGGTCGCATCAGCCTGGCTGGTGTGGAGAACAAGAAGAGGCCCGGGTATTCACTGGCGTGCTTCGTCTTTGGAACCAGGACAATCTCTAAAGTGGCTGGAACCTAACGATGAAAGAGAACTTAAATGATTATATTTTACACCTAGAGAAATGTTTTATCCTCAACAGAGGTACAACCATAACAACCCCCTAACTATCAAAAACCAAAGGATGGTTTTGTTTGATTTTGTTGAAGACAATTGCACTAGTAAACTGATTATGCTTTACATGTGATCAGACATACCACCATAATCAGAGTCCAACAGTTTGGGTGTTGAGTTACTGAATGGTGTTGGACTTAGGACTGCACTAGTAAACTGATCATGCTTTACATAGGATCAGGCATACCACTATAATCAGAGTCCAACAGTTTGGGTGTTGAGTTACTTTATTATGGTGTTGGATTGAGGACTGCACTAGTAAACTGATCATGCTTTACATAGGATCAGGCATACCACTATAATCAGAGTCCAACAGTTTGGGTGTTGAGTTACTGAATGGTGTTGTACTTAGGACTGCACTAGTAAACTGATTATGCTTTACATGGGATCAGTCATACCACTATAATCAGAGTCCAACAGTTTGGGTGTTGAGTTACTGAATGGTGTTGTACTTAGGACTGCACTAGTAAACTGATTATGCTTTACATGGGATCAGTCATACCACTATAATCACAGTCCAATAGTTTGGGTGTTGAGTTTATTGTTGGAAAAATAGGCTGGTTCCTTTATTAACAAAACTTTTACTTGACTGTCAACTAGTAGTGCAGACAGGGAACCCGACTCAAGATGGCAGCCGCGTGATACAAGTAAATTACCAACCCCTTTCTCTTCCTTGGCTTTCAAGGTACCAAGGTTCTTGGCAAGCTCCGGGGCCACATCCTTAGCAACCATCCCCAAGACACGCCCATCCAGAATGACCTCATAGCAGTCTGCGAACGCCGCAGGGGCGGGGCCATCTAGAGGGGCCATTCCGAGGTTAGCAAGGAGGCGGGGCAGTTGTGACGTCATCGGTTGAGTGTTGGTTACTTGACACGATGCGGAAAGGTGGTTCATGAGACCGCAGGGGGCACCGTCAGGGGTGTGGACAGGGCACAAGAAACCTGTTAAGATAAATTCGGATATTTTATACATTCATCAAAACAAATTGTTGATGTTGCCTTAAAAAGCAATCGATAATGTAAGACTTATCCATGTGGAATTCACGTGATTTGTACTTGACATATTTCAGAAATTCTCTGCACAGAAAACCTTACCCCAAGCCTCTGGCAGCAGTTTTCTGACGGACGTCGTTCTCATCTGCGCAAAGAATGACCCACGATGGATGCAGCGGAAATGAGAGACAAATCGCATGAAGTTCAGCTTGTCTGCTACCACAGTCAGCCCAGACGCCTGAAATGTACAGATTTAAAGCCATGTTTGTTGGTTCAAGTATTTTACAGCGAAACCATTGTACTCATGCCAGCATGTTGTCTGTACTCGTACTGCAAATTTACTCGTACTTGTAAGAGTGTACTCTGACTTATGCAAAGTTACTCGTACTCAATACAAAGTCACTCATACCATATTAATGGCATGGTATTATCAAAAGAGAGTGGACATCAGAGCAAAGGAACACACAAGGATCAATGCTGTCCTCACATTGGTATCCTCTGTATTTTTGTGTCCTCACTTTTTTCTGTGCCCTTAGTCTATGGAGAGTGTTAACTTAGAGGGACAAAGGAAAGTCCTCACACCGATAGCAACAAATTGATGTATGTACTTGTACTCAAACAATTGCACTTATACTCACTCAAATATACTCGCACTCATATAAGTATACTAAACATTCCCCTCTATTGATGTGTCGCTGCGCCATGAGCATCTCAAAGATGGATACTGGCGCTTTATAATTGCGCATTATTATTAATAATACTCATACTCAAACGGACTTGTACACATCACACTCATTACTCAACCTTGAGTCCTTTTTGTGATACTTCTATTCATATAAAAATTTCCTCACATACTCACACTTGTACTCAATAACTTTTTCTAAACTGGAGATGATACTTGTATTCAAAAACTGTCCTCATACCCAGAACTCACAGAAAAAAGTCACATACTCGCATTCATACCCATAGCAAACTACTAGCGCTCATAACACAATGAGTAGTGCTATCAACAACATTTCTGTTCACTGGTACCTGCATCAGTCCAAGCCCTGTCTTTGAAGCCAAGTTACCGGTTGCAAGCAGATACTCCATAGGTTTTGTAAGGTCATTGACTGACCTCACTGCCAAGGAGACAGATGCTGCGTACGAAAAAGAAAATATTGATAAAGAAAATATTGATAAGCTATTGTCACAAAGTACATTCAACAGTGAACGGCCCGATAAATCAGCTACTGAATGCCAAAATACTTACACATGTACACCCGGTTGAAGGGGAGCCAATTATGGTAAAGTGCATTGCTGAAAGACTGTTTCATGTTAAAATTCTTACCATTATTCAAGATGAAATTACTGGCAGCAGTTGTAGCCTTCTTCTCAAAGGCGTAACGAAGGCCGGTCAGCCACGTCTGCATTTTTTCCTTCCAAGAAAAAAAATACGATGAAACTTGAATCAATGTTCAATGTTGATCAATATGTTCCTCTAGATTTAATCAAATACATTTCTAAAAAGAAGGAAAAATTTTCAGGCACTGCAAGAGTGTGTTTCTCAATTTCCAATGGCAGAGCTGAGAAACCAAAAACTCAGAAATCAGCTGATCAGTGGAAAAGTTGCATGCCTGCATCTAAGAGGTAAAATGCCGTTAACAAATAGAAATGCATAGCTATGATCACAGGATGAACAAACAAGTAGCCTTTGTTTAACCACTATCAGAGAGTGCCTACTCGATAGACTGTGCAAGTCTCGCGCGTACATTTTTGGGACCACTTGGTCCAATGTACAATGCTTTTACGCGTGAAGGAAACAAATTCGCACACTTGCAAGGGTCCCAATGGTCGAATACGAGCAAGACTTGCACAGTCTGTTGACGTCATGTGCAATAAAATCTGTTCCTATATTCCCCCTCCCTTGTCAATATCAATTGATCATATTTTTGACGGCATAGGGGCGCTTTCATTAGGGAATGTCTTGCATCATAATTACAGTTTCATCTTATTTTAATTGCCTGTACGTAGTTTTCTTGCATCAATGACGAAATACATAAACATAATAATAACAATGAAAAAGAAAAACCCTTTTGTTTACTTGTTTTTCCATCATGTGAAATTGGTCCACATACGCCCTCACGCGGTCAATTTTTTTCTTTGAATTATGACCACACATTCATCCCTTAAATAAGTTTGATCTTTTCTGGTTCTCGAGATTACCTTTAAGACCATCTGGTAGAGATGACCAGCCAGAAGAACCTCCTGATTCATGGGGCTATCCAGATTGTCGGACGCGCAATGACCTCGGGCAAAGAAAAACAGTTTCCTTGCCATCAGGCTGAGGAACCAAAAAGAGAAGGAAGGCAACAAGAGTCAAATACAGTCACGAAACGACACCACTGTAACTCCCTCAAGTGATATCCTAGGATCCTTCTTCTCTCTCACAAAATCCAGCACCATATGGTAAAATCAGCACCCAAACTGTTGTACTCTTGAATATAGTGGTATGCCTGATCCCATGTAAAGCATGATCAGTTTACTAGTGCAGTCCTCAGTCCAACACCATTCAGTAACTCAGCACTACAACTATTGCACTTTTGATTATGGTGGTATGCCTGATCACAAGTAAAACATAAACCACTGGCTTAGTTCCTTCAACTTCACATTTAGAAATTGACCTTTTTTTTAAATTATTAAACATACAACCATAGAAACACAAAGAAGGAAACTGGCCTCAAAGAGCGGATCTAAAACTTCGTACTTACATCAGAGCATTGAATTTATCAGAGTTGGAGTCGAGATGGACGCATATGTGTTGTTTGAGGAGGAACTTGGCAACCTTCTCGGCTGAATACCATTCGGGCATTCTCAGTTTGGTGCGGAACTGTTCTCCTATAAAATCCAAGATGTTCTGCTGTGTGGTCAGGTTTTTGGCTTGGGCGTGTCGTAGCATCTCTGTGACGCAGCTGCAGGTGGTGGGATGAAAGAACGCAATATGGAGTTAGGTGTAAAAATACTAGCGGTGTCGTGGCCAAGCAGATAATAGCACCGGACTCAAGCTCTGGTGTGTCTGATCAGCAGAGTGTGGGTTCGAGTCCCGGTCGTGGCACCTGTGTCCTTGAGCAAGATAATTTACCATAATTGCTTTGGATGGGCCATTAAGCCGTTGGTCCTGTGTACTAGGATGCACTAAAAGGACCCAGAACACTTACCCTGGAAGAGTAGGGGTTTACCCCGTTGTTTCTGGTTCATATTGCAAGCACCCTTGTTTTGAGGCTTGCGATCTACAGTGATTAAATTCACTTCTGGGGCATCCTTGGTTTCATTACAAGAAATAAATAATAAAAGTAATAATAAAAATAAAGGGACTGTCTCTTCAGAAGAGAGTATCTTGTGCTGTTTGAAGGCAGAAGGCAGGTGATCAGAAGTTGGTGGCACTTTTTGTGGGATGCAAGCGTGAGCTCATAGTGGCATGGGGTCCGCAGCCAATACAATCCAGCTGGGGAAGACGTCTGCAATTAGGTAGCGACAGATTAAACCCAATCCACATGCAAGGCTCCGGTCGGAGAGGTGAAAGGCAGGGTAGAAACCACTGAGCCAACCTGAACAGTGGAACTACATCAAACTCACCAACAGAATAGTTCTGCAATTTAACCAACCGGTTTAACAAAATTATACCTCTTGGTCTGGGACCCTGTCTTACCCAATGAGAAAAGTGTCATCCTCTTTTCCTTTGAGAATCTCATTATAGATGTGTTGATCTGTGGTGTCTACAAGTGCCTGTTTTGGTTTAAAAACAAAGTTCAACAAATGTATATAATAATACCAACAGATATAGCAGCCATTTTGTTTCTCCTCAATTCAAAGTGATGTAACCAAAATGAGGCTCAGGGGAAACAATAGTCTGGTACCTTTCTATTGTAATAAGAATCAGTAATTGTATAAACCAACATAAAAAGATAACAAGACATATCAATACCAATATTCCAATATTTTCTATATTCCATTAGCCGTACCTAATGAAAAACTGTTGAAATCCACCAAATATAGAAATATGCTTCCCCCTCTTAGAACTGACTGTACACTTAAACATCCGAGAGAGAATACTTTGAAAGGGTTAGTTCCACTAAGTTCAACCACTCTGTAGAACAGACAGATATAGAAAATCCTCTATTCCAGCATTGTCCAGGATTTTATAAATTTGTACATACTTGTAGTTGTTTTTAAATATGTTATACCAATTTTTAAGCCACTAATGAATTTTTACTTGTAAACAAGGTTATTTCAGCCAGTGGCTGCCAACCATGTACTTGTTTTTAATAATAAACCAGAATATATAGCTGTAGCCGTCAAGTCGGACTCAGCCTTATTTACAGACGCACCTTTAGAAGAGTTACCAGGGAGACGAAGAACATTTCCTTCAGACACGTGAAGCTCAAGACGGCCGAGCCATTGTTCAAGTAGTGAAGGATTAAATTCTGAAGAGAAAAAGAGATTGACAAACCAGGAAAACATGTGTGAACTAGTCTGACGACAAATGGCTATTGCTGGAAGATTCAGGAAACAAACATTTTAAGAGCTTGGAGTAAATTGTGCCTCAAGGTAACTGTACCAGGAAATTTCTGAGAAGGAAATCAGATGTACCCATCAGCTCCTTAGATTAACTTTGATACTAGATTAATTAGGACGGTCTAGTGAAATGGTCTAGACGAACAGTGCCACATACCAAAGCTGTCTGTAACTTTGATTGACTGATGGAGTGATGGATCATGGGAGGACAGCGTAGCATTCCACTTAAAACGGGAGTGCGACCTTGTTGTGGTGGAGTGGCTCGCTTATCATGATGAACCAAAGAGCTATACCGGCAGGTTTCACAAAACCGAGTGGCTGACGGCAAGAGATCAGATGCGCTGTGGTCCCCCCTGGTCCTCCAGATTGGCAAACAACCCCACTCCGGAACAATCAAAACATGTTACAGAAAGTGCAAAAGTGGCCTCAAGCCCCTCCAGGGATCAAGAGGGTAGGTAGGTAGGTAGCTTAGCATTCCAACTTACCCCGGATGTTTGGTCACTCTGGACACATCTCATGGTGACACCAAATTCAGTAAAGAAACGACCTCTTGACTTCCATCTCGGTCTGTTGATGGCCATCGGCTGTATCGTTAACACAATAAGTCATACTAATAAATAATAATAATAGTATTAATTTCTGGGTGAACAAAGATCCCTGTATTACCGCTTCCCAGGTTGTATTGTAAACTTGCGTGTGATCCATGGTTATACAGCAGTTTAACCCTTTAGACACCATAGCGGCCGGAAACGGCTTCTACCAAAATGCCCAAAACGACTGCAAGATCTGACCTACTCCAACTCAACCAAAAAAGGCCAAAGTAAAGGTCAAGTCCTGAAATGAAGTTTTCCAATGTTTTCCATGTTAACGTAGTATCTATGTATCCAACACAAAACCAAATTTCTGTTTCAGATTATTTTTCAGATACTTTTACAAGTAAAAATTGTGTCAAAAACTCAACAATATTAGCCCCATCTGGGCGTATGGCGATGATTACACAGAAATGAATGGTCTCTAAGGGGTTAAGGTTGAATGGCTTCTGACTGGCACCAAAGATACTGACAGAAATATAGGTAGCCCACATCATAGGGCTAAGTTGGCACGTTAATTCAGAGGTCAACTGTGTTTTATTTACGTACATAGTTTCTTCTCGGCATGACCAGCATTCTGATGACTCTCTCGATGCCGTTAACAACGAAGTATCCACCCATCTCTTCTGCCTCCTCTTGATGTTGGATGAGTTGAGCTGGAGACATATTGTTGAGGTTACACCTGTCAGACTGGAGAAATTTATCAAACACCGAGGAAATTAAAAGTGAAAATTCATCCAATGCTGACATCATTCAATAATCAATAATCCATAGTCAATATCATCATCATTAGTCTTGGTATCTTGAAGAAGGACAAGTGGTGTTTGAAGCTTTGCATGGTGTGGAAAAATAAGGAGTAACTCTAAATAAATAGTAAACTTGCGGGTACAACCATGTGTAAAATCTCTTTATATTTTGTGGGAGTGGTGGCTCTTAAAAGAGCCGGTGTGGTCTTGACGTTTCAAACGGTATACTCTGCTCGTCTTCGCATTCTCCTGAAGCAAGCAGAGTATACTATTTTAAATGTCGAGACCACACCCGCTCTTTTAAGAGCCACCACTCCCACAAAAAAGACATTTTACACATGGTTGTATCCGCAAATTTACTACTTATATATAGTTACTCCTTATTGAAGAGGGATGTCGAGCCAATCAAACTGAACTATTGGGCGGTAATAGCAAGAGCTGTTGTGCTGGCATGATGTGGTCCACTTCCAGCTGGGGGCGAGAGTTTGCCGCAGGGAGGTGCCCAAACATTGGTCAGGCACGCCCAGCATGTACACGAGTGGAGTCTACCATCTAGATTCAACAAGGACGGACATTTCTTGGTCCTTACAAAGGGGTCGTGTCAAAATTAGTAACTCTTATTTACAACACGTCAAAGTTAAATACAAATGACCTCCAAACCGTCCAGCTTGATCCAAACTGCAAGTTTGTTAATACTACATTTAACCAGCCAGTCAAACTGCAGAGTGCTCAGCGTGGTGCATTAGCACAGGGCCTGTTTATAGTGCTCCAGAGAACTGTGTGCCTTCCAGCAAGTTAAAAAAAATGTACTCTCATAGAAATAAAAGATCCAACAAAAATTTGATATCGGAGAAATGTAATCCGATTACCTGTCCTGGATTAGTTAAGCTCCAAGATACATTACAGTGAACTAGGCACTTTCTAAATTCTACTGTGGTTTTTCATTTTCCCCTGGCACAGCTGAGAGGAAAAACAGGTTCAATCTAATCCTATTGACCACTGGAAATGGCCAGAACTGAACGGTTTGGACCTGAACCAGCCTGTTATCTCACCTTGACCATTATAGGGATCTCACCCAACACCACATCTTTGACTCCTTCCCGTCCACTGCTCGAGGACCATGACACACTGGCTTGAATTCTGGCACGGTATGTTGTCCCACGCTGTCTACACTGCAAGGCCATAATAAACAAATTCAGTCTGAAAGCTTACTGATTATGAAGTTAACATTAAAACCATTTTTTCTGTGAAATGTTTCCCTCTGAAAGGAAGTCATATTCGAGAAAAATGTATCTGAAAACCTGAAAAACCACCAACAGCTGATTTCGGTTGTTGCAACCAAAATTAAGAACAATGCGTCTACCAACTGAAAATTGTGCATTGTTTTTCACTATTTCTCCTGAGTCACACAATGGATTAAGCCTAAATTTTCACAGATTTGTTATTTCATGTACATGGTTGATCCCACTAAACATGAACACTGTGTGCGACTATTTTGTAAGTTCTACCCATCCTGTATAATAGCTTTAAGGGGATTTGATGACTTGATGCATAATTGATTCCAATACATACCTCTGAGGGGAAAACTTTTAAAGTGGCTGCATGGCGGTTGGTGTACGATACCTCTGGTGCGCTGATAGTTGCATCCTACATGTACAAAGAGAAAGTCAATTTCTTGATAGTAAAGTTGGACTGAAAAGTTGTTTCCCATTAGCATTACCTGAAACCAAAAGCTTATTAGTTTAAGAATACATTGTTTGTTCTGCTGAAAAAAATAATTGACAAAGCTGTGATACAACTTGTAAGCTATTTGGTCCTGCTGGCTAGTCAATGAAAAAGTTTTAGGGCTTCCTTCCTTTTTCAAAAAAGCCCAGAAGACAAACTGGTTTTTTTCCTTGGTGTAACCCTATTACTGTACTCTCCTGCCCAACTGCCTCTTTTCACAAAATACCAAACAGGGTTCTCCCCAGGTTTTGTCAAAACTGTGGGGCATTCTGGACCCAAATTTTGGGATGTTTGGCTGAAGCACACTGAAATGAAACGAGGTCTTCGGAATGTTTTCTACCTTGGTGTTTATCTTGGTTTTAAAAGCCCTATTGTGCAATCTGGAGCATATGGTTTTATCTTGATTTTTTTTTGTGGAAAAAAAAAAAAAAATTATTGCACGTAATTCGCGCGTATCGGCCCGAACACTAGCTTGTGCATGGGGAGAACCCTGATGGCTGTTTTTCTTACCCTGAAGGCAAGGGCGACCCTTTCTTTTCCTAGAGAGAACTCTACTGGTGGGATTTGTCTTGCAGAGAGAGCCAGTCCCTCCTGAAGAAAATAGTTGAAGGACTCTATGTGTGGCCTTGTCAGTTCTTGTAGTGGCTGAGGAAAGAAAATATGAGAAAAGAATGACAGATATATTATGTCATGCATGCATGGTTAGTCTATCTATTGAAAACAGTATTATCTGTGTTTTTTTCTTTTCTTCTTGTTTATTTTTTGTTACTACAGATAAAATTTCAAATACATGAATCATATGAAAGGGGGAATATATTGTACGAAATGTATATATTTTTAACGTTTGTGTTTAGCGCAATCAGGTTTTTGTTCACTCTATTGAAGTTGAGCTCGGAGTAATCTCAGCGTTTGGGGCAAACACCAAGCTTGCACTCAACAGAATTTCAAAGCATTATAAAAATAGGGCCTATAATAACTATTATAAATAATATTAACAGTATCAATCCGTTCTTTATATAAATTTTCTCACTCAGACTGAAGTCATGATGTGACTGGCAACATTGCTGGCCCTCCTAACTTTACTTTAGTTGGTAATATACTAAATATAAGTAGACATGATCATCACTGAACACAGTGGGGACAAATTTCCGCATCCGGTCACCACTTTCACTTTTGAAGGGATTTATTTGATGTTTTTAATGGATGTTGGACTTTATTTCCCTTTTTTAAATATTCCTCTTGTCCTTGAGGAATTGGTAGCTGAAACCGTGTAGACTGTATAGCGAGCTAGCACTAGCAGCGTTGTCAAGACCATCATAGAACCGAAAAGCTTATTTTTCATGATTTTGACACTTTGTAATAGTTCAAAGTGCTTCTATGTATACCATTTGTAATTGTATACATTCTGTTAACCCTTCTATTCTATTCTCTAGTATTCTAAGTTCGGGTAAAATTCCGGAGGCGGCTGCCACTTTAATCCCCCCGAATTAAGAAAATTTTGGGTCTTACCTGTCCGGAAGGAGTGGAGAAAAATATCCTAAGTATGAATAGGCCGTTGGAAAAATTGGAAAGGCGTGAAAAAAGGGCCCAAAACCGGCCTGCGCGACATGAAAAAAATCGCCCTACGCCATTTTGTATCGTTTCTTTACTGTGTGTGTGTTCGCGCGTTATGCAATTTCTCCAATCAGTCGGTCATCGTTACATATTCATTATGACCTTTAGTGACCCATGTAATGGGAGATTGAATTACAACCAACGAACACTTCTTGGTATCAAAGCCTCATAGCCGAGCGGTGTAGGCTACATGCTATGTATAATAATTTGTTCTCTCCCTCTCTTGATACAGGTTCGAATCCCGGTAAGTTCATTGCTTGATTTGATGGATTAATAATGTTTCCCCCTTTCCCCACAGCAATATACAGATAGGTACAGACATGGAGAGTAGGTGAGAGAGGAGACAGGACGGTGGAGAGGAGAAACAGAGTGGGAAAGCGCCATTTTTTTCCCCGGATTTTCGAGAAAATATATATATATATATTTTTTTTTAAACTGTCCCCCTATGAAATCCATTTATCGTAGAATTTTGCTCCCTACCCCAGTCGATTGGAAACATCCTCATGAATAAATTCAAAAAAAAAAAAAAAAAAAAAAAGCTTCAGAAAGTGGCAACCGCCTCCGGAAATTTTTCCCTAAGAGTTCTGCTGGACAAGGATTAAGGACATGAAAAGAAGGAAGGATAAATTTGACCTATTTATTAAGCCATTTTTAAGGGAGATAAAAGTGGTGGCCGGATGCGCAATTTTAGCACACAGTGCAATAATGGTCTAAGTTGTAATATTATTGTGGCATAGAGCAAGGATGTGATTGTAGTGATCATCCATATCACAAATTCGCGCACCACACACAAGTTCAGCAGCACAACATCTCAATATTCTCATTGGATTTGGAATGACAGGAACATGAGGAAGAAGAAGTTCAACTTTATCATATGCGGATTTATCCCGGTATCCCAATGATCAGAGCGATCACCGGTTGTGGTTCTCACAAAAATATTAAATGAACATTTATTCTTCCAATCTGTTACAAATCAACCATTTGGATCACTCACAACGTGTTGCTTTTCATGAATTCTTCCATAGTCTGTTGCTTGGAGATGATTGAAGCTGGGCGCTGCCATCTTGGAAAATGCCCCACGTGTGTTACGCTGGTGCTTGGCCGTTGATCTACAATAATAACGGAGATCAAGGTGACAACACAGTGTACCAGCGAAATTTCCAAGCTACGGAACGCCCCCAAAACAATGCGTCAATGACAGATTAATTATTTGATTTATTGCATCATACTTCGTAGATAGGGGCTCCAAACCACAAATTATATATGAGGCAAACATTAAATTAATAATCAAACTGTAACACAGTACACAAAACGCATTGTGTAGTAATAATAATGTTCACTAAAACCTAATTTTGTCCTTTGAACATGATTTTTCCCGTTCGCGTTCTATAGTACGACCTTTAAACTATTGGCTTATAGATTATAGGCTAGCGCTAATGCTATGCAATCCTCTACGTTTATATACGTGACGTGCATTTTTCACACACTCTCGACTACAACATCGACGCCATTTTGAGTTTTACACCGCCCAGTCGAAAACCAAATTCAACATGACAAGTGCTCTAGCGGACCATGTGTACATTCCAGCCCGTCTCAAAAGCCGATGGAATAAAGACTCTTACAAATGTAAGTAAAAGATTCCGTGAATGTGGTCAAAGGGGTTTGTTTTTGACTCCATAAAGGGAAGAAGCCAGAGAAAGCCGAGTCGGGCGATGGCTGTTTTGTGAAGAGCCGCAAGGTTGTACGAGTGGCTATGGCTGTACGCAAAGCAAGGAGATACGCGGCCGGCCGGGGGTGCTACGATCGTACCGTGGTTTTTCGGCTGGTCGCAAAACTTCTTCTCACTCCCTTCTTACGTTTTAAAGACCGACAACTAATTAATAGTATGGACATTGTGTCTTATTTCCAATCTGGTCTAATTTAATCAATTTTATACAGCTTTTTATAAAGAGGTTTAATCTTTTATTATTAATTTTTTTTGTTGAAAAGGGAGCGTGGAAGAAACAAAATTGTTTTTGGAACTTCGTCGGGAAAACATCACAAAGTTTCATTCTGGGAACCGTGGGAGCATTCAGAAGGCTTTTGGGTAAGTTTTTATATTGATTTTATTTATGCTGGTTTTAGGTTAATTAGTGCCAGATGCCCTCGTTAAATTATCAATTTATACCAAATAAATTATTAATTTGCAAAATGGTGCTAAAGTTCATCTTCACAACACATTGAAGTTTGAGAATGTATGTATTTATATATTCCTGTTTAACATTTATAATGCTTTTCCAAGTCTACTTGATTGATGTATTTATCTGAATTTCGCAATACTTTTTTAATTTGATAATTAATAAAAATTTTAACCAGTTTATAAATGTACAGGCCTGGATTTTCATCTTTGAGAGGACAACGCCTTCGCCTTTTTCATTTCACAAAGGGCACTTCCATTGTAAAATCTCAAAGTCTATGGGAAACTTTTAGAAGGGGCACCAAAGCAAAGACCAGGGCAACAGACTGAGAGGCCATGACCTTAGTGACCTCCGTGTAATTTCTGGCCTGACTGTAATACACAAACACTCGGGCAAATACTAGAATCAAGGATTGCATTAATAATAATAATAATTTTTATTGAACATTTTCTCTTTTTTATTTAGTTTAATTTTTGTTTTGTTTTTTCTCTGTAGAGAAATAATTGACGAGATGGGCTTGACTGGTAAAGTTACTCCTAACCAGGCCCGCAAAAAGTGGAACAACTTGGCTCAACTCTATCGGGTAAGGGTTAATTCCCAAATTTGTTGCCAAATTCTAGCTCCAAAATGGCAATGTTTCCCTCACAACAGGCATGCAACGTATCAGCCGATTTCCCCTTTTTCCTTACTGAAAAGTGAAAAACACTTAGAAAAAGTTTTGTGTGCTTTGTAGTTTCCTGTTTTTGTTTTTGTGTTTTTGTTGTTGCTCTGTTTTTTGGGGCAAATAAAAAGTTGCATGTCTGTTCAATGGAAACTGTGAGCGATGAAATTTGTGCTGACATTGTGTTTGAGAAATTAAAAAAATTAAAAAATTTATAATAATGCAGGAAATTGACTAGTTTTACCTCCTTAAATACTTTGTTAATTTGTCTCAGATCTTTAATTAACTTTGTTGATACATTTTTTTTCTTGTGACTAGAAAATTGTGAAGCGGCAGCAGCATGCTGAACTCGGAAGCAATAAGTTTGTCTTCCAGTCCAACTCTTGGCCGTTCTTCAAAGACGTTCAGATGAACCTCCTGCTTGAGCCGGATTTCGATGGAGCAACATTGTGTGATGTAACGACTGCTGAAGATTTAGGGTAAGAATTTTAAGAAAATTGTTGCAGTCTATTGTTAACCCCTATTCCCCCTTTAACATTTTGGCAACAGCTCTCATTGGTTTTGTACCAACTCTCCAACCTGGGATGTTCACCCAGCCGGAGACCCTATTGTCCTCTTTGTTATCGGTCTCTGGCTTGAATGCATATACCCAGCCACACACACATAAGTGTGTAAACACCTGCAATCAGGGACCTCCTATCGTCCCTCTTTTGTGTGTACTTCAACTTGTTGGCAACAGCTCCCATTGGTTTTTGTACATAATTTCCAACTGGGGACCTTTACCAAACCGGATACCCTAACTATTGTCCTTTTTGTTGTAGGTTCCTGGTTTGAATGAGTAAACCTACCCATTAACCGCCCCACCCCAAACCCTACCACAAAGGGGGGGGGGAGGAAAAACGAAAGCAGCAATATGAAACCAACAGAATCTTTAAGATAAAATTGGTTGTCGAGAGTCTGTTTTCCTATTCCTATTTTAAAGAGAACACTTGCTTCTCCTCCATCCTCCCCAGGGGGGACATAAATATAAACACAAACACAACATCCAACAATAATCAAGATAAAACTTATTGATTGCACTTATAAAACCTCAAAAGAAGTTTTATTATAAGACAACAAAATAATGAAACATTTTCATCTGCTTTTGTAATTCTGGTTTTCAACATTTCTTTACAGTCAGCAGATTGCAGCACAGTTCCTGAAAACAGCCTTTGTACCAATGGACCCGGTGGATGATGATAACGACACAGAGCAGAAGGACCCACCAACCGAAGAACAACAACCCCAGGTTATTAAGAAAAGTCCAGAAAAAGTTGTTCGAGAGAAGAAGTCAAGACAGAAGCATCAGCAGGAGATGCTCCTGGAGACAATTAAGGAATTGAGCCGCCTCCACAAGAAACAGGAGGAAATTCTGCATGCCCAAAATAAGCTGACTATCTCACTTCTTACCCAACTCGTGTAGACATTTTTTAGTAAGGTCTACTGGCTAGATGAAGACCTGTTTAAAAAAAAAAGCATCAGTTGGGTAGTAATAACCTCAAACTATGTATTGAAGTTAGATTAAGAAATTTCAAGTAAATGTTCATCGCAGAGCTGTGTAATAAGAGAGTTGTGCCAACTTGCGATTAGAAGCCATCAAATTTTGTCAAAAAACCCCACATAAAAACAAAACAAACCCAAAACACGTACAAACACAGTCAGGGTGCCAGACTAGACTGCACATTGGACTGTGTTACATTTGAACTGAGGGTCCAGCGACCATGTGGGTTTAAAAAACTGGTCCCTCCATGTTGCACCTCTCTTAAAGCACAGCTCTGGTTCATTTTATTCCAATATTGAAAACATGTGCATGTTCTTTTCTCAGTAGAAAGAAAATTAAAAAGATGTTCAATAACAAACATTTTCATTTTTGTTACATCTTCGTTAGAAAACTTTTAACTTTAGCTATGTGACTAGTAAATTTATTGTGATTAACTAAACTTAGTTTGTTTTTATCTAAAGAATTCAAGCGACTTTTAAACTTGATGTTCTTCTTATCTAGTGAACTCATCTTTTTGTGTCTGAAATAAAGGTTTCTAAAGTCAGCAATCTTGTTTTCTTTTTACTGTTGCTTGTAAAGGTTTCGCTGGAATGTTTGTAGATATTTTGTTAATAGTTTTTCTTTAGACTGGCCCAGTTTTACTTACGAGCTGCGTGCGATGGTTTCGGCGGTGGCTATGGCCGACTTGCTGAAAATGCATATTCTTTATTTTCCATAGTCCCAAATCCCAATTTGATTTGGACACTGGCCGTGACTCGTAAAGAAAGAGTCGAGCTAGTATCCAATGAAGAGAATCGATGTTCCATGCTGCATGACAGTTGGAGCAAAGCCATTTTCTTTTCTTAATATTCGAACACTTTTGGGAACACTTTGGTCCCACCTACATTACTCTAACGCTTGAAGGAAATAAACTCCCGCTCTTATAAACAAGGCCAATTTCATACAGCTGCTAAGCACAACAATTTGCTTAGCATGAAATTTCTTCCTTGATAAAAACAGGATTAACAACCAAATTTCCATGTGTTGCATATTGCTAATTGTTACTGGTATTCAGCTGTTGTTTGCTTATCCTGAAAATCACGTGGAAATTTGGTTGGTAAAAGGAAGAAATTTCATGCTAAGCAAATTGTTGTGCTTAGCAGCTCTATGAAATTGGGCCCAGGTCCCAGCGTTCGAATACGCGCGAGACTTGCACAATTTATTACTGCACGTGCTTTCTGTATAATCGTATGTGAAATTACTGTACTGTAACCGTCGAATCGCGGGAAAAGGGCTCACTGCTCACACCGTAAATGCAGGGCCGTGACGGTTTCACACGATGTGTCATTAAAGGCATCGTACACGTTTGGAAATTGTCAAAGACCAGTGTTCTCACTTGGTGTATCCCAACATATGCATAAAATAACAAGCCTGTGAAAATTTGGGCTCAATTGGTCATCGAAGTTGCAAGAAAATGATGAAAGAAAAAAAACACCCTTGTTGTACAAATTTGTGTGCTTTCAGATAGAATAATAAAAACTTCTTGCAAGAAGTTTTGATTATTTTAGTGAGAAATAACCTCTTTCTCAAAAACTACGTTACTTCAGAAGGAGTCGTTTCTCATAATGTTTTATATCAACAGCTCTCTGTTGCTCGTTACCAAGTCGGTTTTTATGCTAATATATATTTTCAGTAATTACCAAACGTGTACGATGCCTTTAAGTTTTCACGACATATTTAAATTATTTAAATAATGCAAACACTGACAATGCGTACACTATACTACCGGTGGCTTAAGCCGCGGTTTTTTTTTCCACCTGGGAACAAATAATCGAGTTATTGCAGGTAGGCTCGTGATTTCACGTAGCTCATAAAAATGCCATCTGATTGATAAACAAGTTGTTATTGGAATAAATACGTGCATACAATTAACGATTGTGCAGGTTTGCGAATTCTCACGTGTGAACTAGATTAAAAATAAATTGGTTATTGAAGTTGTTTCATGTACATAGTGGAATGTCGACTAGTATTTGTTCTCATCCCGAGGAAACAAGGACAGTTTTAATGTGAAGAAGACACAACCAAGAAGGGAGATCTTAACTTAATACCAGTCAGGTAAGTAGGTTCACTGTAATTGTCAATTGGGAACTGGTTCTTTATTCACATAGAAATCAATAATAATATAGATCTTAACTTAATACCAGTCAGGTAAGCATGTTCACTGTAATATATGAGGAACTGGTTCTTTAGTCGCGTAAATAATATGAAATGGGTGAGAAAGCAGGCACGAAAATCACAAAGGGAGTTCAGGGTAAACCATTGTGTTCACTCAATCTTTTTAAAAGGTAGAATGTATAGGGTCTACATACACTCTAAAAAAAACCGGCTCAGACTCTCGGTCCCAGCACCATTTCTGGGTAAAAATGATTTGGACTCGGTTGAGTGTGTCAGTTTGACACGAATTCCAGTCGTTTCTCGTAGTTTGACACAGTTCGTCCGCCATTTTACAAGGGGTATCTTTTTAAATAGTTAAAGGTTACTGACTGTATGTTATCGTACGTCTATCCCATCACACACGAACGTTTGATGAGATTAAGAAACTCGCCCCCATAGGCTCCGTATGATTCGATCATTACTATACTCATTGTTCGGACAACTTTTTAGAACCATGAGCCAAACATTGTATTGATCGGCCAGGTCAGTCTTTGGTGACTCTTATTGAGTTATGGCGAGATGTAGGATAGTTGGTTTATAGAGCCTTTTCCATACCTGGACTTGGGCTCCAGCTTCTGGCTGGCCTGGGCTCCGGCGTCATTTTGGAGCAAGGTGCATTTTGCATGGTGCTTCCACATCAAACGGAGCCCGAGCTAGCCGGGGCCGGAGCCTAGCCTATGCCGAGGTCTTGACCCATTAGAGCAAGAACCGTGCACGGTTTTAATCTGCGTTAAATTGATGTAGCTTACAGGGTAACTCGAAGGAAGGCAGAAGTTGAAGACAAGAAAGATGTCTTTAGAGATAGATTTCTTGGAAGCCGTGAGCAAGAACCAGGTTGATGAAGTGCAGAGAATTCTAAACCTGGGTGATATGATTAATCTTCAGTGTCGAGATGGAGAAGGGCGTACTCCACTCATGATTGCCATACAGGAAGGCTTCCTGGGTAAGTCTGGTTCTCCTGTCACATTGTCATTGTTATACTCTTCTCACCAGAATTTCTGCTATTATAAACAAGTGACCAGACTATTTTCCCATCCAGCCTGAGTTTCGTCACGCTTGTTTTGAATACGAAAAAGAAAATGCCACAAAAGCCATGTAATGGGCTGTCAACATGTCAACATGTATTTTGTGGTCATTGTAGATTCAATTAACAAGAGGACGCTGTCACCAAACCTGCTTTCATAAGGTGTTATGTTTCTTTTCATAACATCTGCCAACAGTGCAAGCAATGAATGGAATTAAAGAATTCGCAAAAGGCGATGTCAAAATGAATGGGCTGTTTTCAAGATGGTGGACGCAGACCAAAAGGTTAGATACATGTGTGTTGACACCAACCGTGAATGGGAAATCTATCAAATTCTCAACACCAACAAAAAAGTCTCCTGAGTTTGTTCATTTTGTCAACAATTTCTGTATCTTTTCCCCTCAAGATGTTGTTAATGCACTCCTCCAGCATGACGTTTACATCGGCGACGCGGTGTTAATGGCAGTAGAGGTACAGTTCGTTGGCGCAGTCAAGACACTTTGCCAGTACTCTGAAAAAGAGAAAGTTAAGGTAAGAACAACCTCTTAAAGAAATTATCAAAACAACAAACATGAACAAACACAGGCCACAAAGTTTCAAAATTGTTGGTATTGCTTTACAATGCCTAATGGTTCTGTGAATTGTCCACTTTACAAACTCCCAGGTCAGAATTGACACAGATCCAGGTCCCATTGAGCTTGACCCATTTCTGGGTCAGTATGACCCGAAATCTGTGTCAAAATGACCTGAAAATGGGTCAAACTGACGCAGAATCTGAGCTAAAATCCCATTTTTCAACCACTTTCCGGGTCAATTCTGACCCGAGAGTTTTTAGAGTGGAGTCTCCACACGGTTGTTACCTATACTCCGTTCTTCCTATCAGTCTGCTTCGTATACCGTCTAAAGCCTCATTATGTCTCACTATATACTTTCAGAAGATCGGTAAAGATTTCGTGAATGGGTTCTCATCTAGTGGGATGTTTTCACCTGGTACAACCCCGCTGCAGCTTGCCTCAAGACTCAATGGCTACGCAATAGTAAAAGTAAGCTCTGAAAAACAACCCATTAAGTCAGTGGACTTTTCAATTCATGTGTTCAGATTCAGTGTCTGCTGAACTTTGTTGATATTTTGACTGACTTAAGGCATTTGTCGTGAGATATTTTCATGATGTCTCCGGAACAACGGGTGTCTTTAGCAATTTTACCAACGACTTGTAACTCAGAGGATTCCACTAATGATATTGTCATTATATACAAACACTATTTTCAATCCATCTAAGAAACTCAAAGGCTTCGCCAGCTAACATCGTTTAGCCCTTCGTCTCTCTGAGAAGACTTCTTATAGCTTTGTGCACCAAGCATTAGGCCTTCAGGTTTTTGTACATAACAACTTGTTTATCACCAACTCCACCACCAGATCCTTCTCGATCACGACGCCCGAATGCCGACACTGAACACCGTCATTGCTCGTACAACAGATGACACCTTCGAGAAAGCCTTGGCACAGCTTCACTGGTACCAGGCCATCACGAGCGAAGCCTACCTGCTCTTGGCCAGCGATGACCCAATGGATGCAGCCTTCTGGCTTGCTGACCAACTGCAGACAATGTCTCACAGCGTAACACAACTTAAGGTTGTCATTTAACTTTTGGTCAAATTAATACTACTACTACTAATAATAATAAAGCATTTATAAAGCGCTCTTACAAAGCGGTATCACAGCGCTTGACAAGCTGAAGAAAAACAAATTAAGAACCGTAAAATCAACATTCGAAAAGGGCCATCTCTGGATAGAGAAAACAAAGTGTATTAATAAAGGATAGAATTACTGAAAGAAAGATTATAATTCATTTGAACTATGGAGGTACTAGGAAGAAAATAATGAGAGCAAGGTGAGGGAAACCAGAAAGGCAGAAAAAAAATCATCCGAACAACATCCCCCAAAAAAAAAAAAAAAAAAAAAAGCAGAAGAGGCATGCGGCACAACTTGTTTGCATTTCGGACTTTTGTAATTTGTTCAATGACCGACCTCCTTAAATAATATTCTCATTGGGTTACGATCTCGTTGGGTTACGACCTATTTGTTTTAAGACTTGATTGGGTTATGACCTCTTTGGGTTACGACCTTATTGGGTTAATACAACCTTGTTGGGTTACGACCTCACAGTACGACCTCGTATTGGTTATTACGACCTCGTTGGATTACATCCTCATTGGACTACGACCTATTTGTTTTATGACCTCGTTGGGTTATAACCTCATTTTGGTTACGACCTCATTACGCTGACCTTGTTCATTCATCCCTCCAAAGGAAGAATATGATGAGCTGAAGGATAACCTAGAGCTGTTCGTCACCAGGCTCCTCGGCTTCGCCCGCAATCTGGATGAAATCGAGGCAGTCCTTGGCGCTCAACGCTTCGTGACGGACGAGTCCAACATCGAGTGCCGTACAGATCGTGATGCTCTACCGGTCAGACTAACTGAGGCGATCGACTTCGAGTTTAAAAGGGTAAGTCTGTGCTGTTTTATAATCGGACTTTGATTGTCTTCTGGCAAGAAAGGGTCAAATGCCTCCACAGAGAACCATACCATGTGTTGTCTCGAACCTAAAGGTTCCTTTTCTCGTACTCGAATCTAGTCACCCCAGTCTCCCTTCGCGGGTCAACACAGAGAAGCACACACATTTCCTAAGCACAAAAAATAAAATAATAATAATAGCTTGGGCAAAACATGTTACCAACCGAACTACACGTATGTTTGTATTGATTTTCACTCGTTATCCGCAAGTTTTCGCGTAGCAGACAAATTTACTAGGCATTTGTTTTCTTTTAAACAGTTTTGTTAAATTTGGCCCAACATCATTTTTTTCCGACCAGACTCGGTTTCGGACCTCGATATTATCTCCTCCCCTTCTACCTGGAAAAGCATCTGGCACGTCTCAATCTCGTTCTTGTTTCTCGACTTCTCAAGTATGAAACGTAGGTTCTCAGAATTCGTAAATTATGTATAGGTTCGTAAACAAAGAATGTTTGTCTTGTTCATCGTAGTTCGTCGCCCATTCCACTTGTCAAGACTACATGCTGTCCCGTTGGTATAGCGGTACCAATAAAACATGGCGGACCTTGTCCTCGGTCAAAATGGCTGCCGTATCCGGCAGTCTGATGGCCATGTGGCCCATCCTCTGCCTATTCTACATCATCGTGCCTTCTGGAAAAATTGTTAATTTCATACGAACCCCGTGAGTATGACAGTATGCATTTTTAATTTTTTTGAAAACAATTATGCTCTAAAAAGCACTTATACCTCATTATTTTGTGTTACTATACGTATGCATGGCGTGAACAAGTATAATGACTTAACATGTTGGTTGTTCCCTTTCACCAGATACGTAAGGTTTCTACTACACACTGGTTCCCGGCTCTCGTTCATTGTCCTCCTCCTCTCGACCCCAGTGACGTCACTACACGTCATGAAGGTCAAGAACGACAACAATGACGCGGTCATGGTATCATTTCGTAGATACGAAGAGCTGCGTGTGAATCACGTGGTACCATGGTTCATCTGTGTCTGGATTCTCGGTAAAATTTTGTATTATTTTAAACAAAAGGTCTTTGTATTAGCATCTGATGTTTTAATCTTTCAAAGAAGGAAGGATCTACCTGCCTTATAGAAATTTCGTGATGGTGCTTTCGAAACCACGGTTTGGGTTTATGGGCTTGGGCTCAGGCGCTGATGGTTGTTTAGAAAACGCGTGCTTTCCTTACGGGGCTTCTAACGGGCAGACGGAACCCAAGCCGCAGCCTCAGCCCCGCCGTGGTTTCGAAAGGTTTTGGTTTTGCGTGGAAAACAAACAAACAAATTAACACCACAAATTAACACCACAACAAACAAACAAACAAACAAGCAAACAAACAAACACCAAATGAATACTCAACAAAACATTGAGAAGGCATTTATAAGTATGAAGCGAAAGCAGTAGAATTGCGGCCAGTTTTTTTTAACTAAGATTTGTTATTATAATTATTCTAACTATCGTGTTAACATGTCACCCCTCTTCCAATTATTGACAATGATACAACAAACATTTTGCAACTGTGCCTTATTGTACCGCACTGAAACTTGTACAATTTAAAGCGCCTGTCACACGAGGCACAGGCAACTTTGAAGCAATCAACCAAAGCGCTCTGCTTGCAAAAGAAATACGTCAGTTTTGTGTGTGAATTGTACGTAACATACAAATTATGTTAAATTGAATGTGTGTATAAATTGCATTTTTACTGGTTCCTCGTCATTTACCTCATGTGGCACGGCACTCATTATTTTGTATGCTGTTTGTTTTAATTATTAGGCATGACGCTGTGGGAGGCGAAGCAGGTTTGGCGATGTGGCATCTTTAACTACTGCACCGCCGCCAGAAACTGGCTAGTCTATTTTCAACTCGTCTTCTACTGGATCTATATCACGCTCAGCATTGTTTCATTCGTCAAGGTATTCTAGTATAAGCGATGAGAAATGGTGGTGGGAGCGGGTACTGTGAAAGTCTTTGTAAGGGTCTGATTTGGCCCAATTGCATAGATCTGCTTAGCAGATTGCTTGACAAATTGAAGTGCTTAGCGAAAATTATGCAGCGACCCAGTCACAAGACTATCGTATATTGGGTTGTTAACCTGTATTTGCTATTAGCAAAATGTATCATTCTGTGTTTAGCAAGCTTGTATACCCGACACTTCTATTCGACCCTGGTGTAGCACGTACGCGCCTTTCGATAATGGGGGACTTTCAGGGACGCTAGGTGGCAGCAGACTTCAGGTAATTTTTCTCGAAATAATGTGGACATATTCCGATCAACCAAAACCCTGCAGCGAGGCGGGAACGGTTTGGTTGCAACGCCCCTGTGGTTCCTTGCTGCAGCACGTGCCGGCAATTGTTTCCGTAGGTTAAGAGGATTTGTTTTTGCATTTTTCAATAATGTTGTTAAATCTAAGTGTGTTAGTGGTGTTTGAAGCTTTGCATGGTGTTGAAAGTAAGAAGTAACTATAAATAGTAGTAAACTTGCGGGTACAACCATGTGTAAAATCTCTTTTGGGAGGAGTGTTGGCTCTGAAAAGAGCCGGTTTGGTCTCGACGTTTCGAACAGTATACTCTGCTCGTCTTCAAGTGTATTGTTTACATGTGCAGGTATTGCCTGGGTTAATTTAGGCTGATTTGTTCGCTCAAGTAATCACCGGTTTTATACCTGGTTTTATCTACCATTGACAATTATTGACATCCCGATTTCGTACACAAAGGATGCTGTCAGAGTTTTGTTCTGCCCCTTTCTAACCAAATCACTGACCCCTGTTGATTGACACCCCCTGTAGGACGTGTGGCTTGGTCCAGCTTAGGATATCATGGCAAATGAGCTGACCAGTGTGTACGATGTGGTTAAGACAATGGAAATATTAAAATATTTCAGCATGTGCTGACAGCGGCCCTAACTGCAGGGTTTTAAACAATGGAGAATTACCTTATGTCTGCTACTAACCGTCGCAAAATTTCTCAGATAACCGAGTATCACCACTTGTTTACCTTTTTACTTTGCAGATCAACAGCGCAATGCAAGGCCTGCAGTCGGCCCTTTCCAAGGCAGACAACACAACCGGTTCTGTTCAAGACAAGCCCCCGTGTGTCGTTTCGCAAAAGTGGGTAACCATGACTAGACACACTCTAAACAACATAATGCGAAAATGAGATACAAGTTTAATCTAGATACAGTCTAAACACTTCGGGTCAGAACTGACCCACTCCGAGTCCAAGGGGGGCTTAATCCATTCATGAGTCATCAGGCTGACCCGAAAACTGGTTCAAAAATAGGATTTTAAACTTGGATTCTGCGTCAGTTTGACCCATTTCTGGGTAATTTTGACACAGATTCAGTGTCATGCTGACCCAGAAAAGAGTCAGGCCCCACAGGGGATCCGGAATTCGAATCAATTCTGACCCAGGAGTTTTGACAGTGTAGAAGTTAGTAAAATATGTAAATCCAGACATATTGTATTCACCAGGCTTGTGCTCAACGCCCAACTACCAACGAGCTGCCTGATCGAGAAAGGCACAATACCAGGTGCAGCTCCCATGTCGTCGGACACCGTGGACACCACGATGTGGTCCCCGTACGACCCCATCTTCATCGCCGAGGCCGCCTTCGCCGTGGCCAGCGTGCTGACTCAGCTCAGTCTCCTCGACTCGATGGTGGTCATGAACTTCGTCGGTCCACTGCAGATTTCACTATGCGGCATGTTTCACGACACCGTCAAGTTCATCCTACTCTTCATCATCGTGTGGACGGCGTTCTCTCTTGGGCTGACGCACGTCTACCGAACATTTGAGATGATCAGACAGGAGGCGTGTAGTGAGAACTGCGAGGCTGGCGCGTTTGGAAGGTAAGGTTAGAGGCAGTAGTACTGGTATTATAATAAGATTATGATTTACTTTAATTTTCAAGTCATTTTCAAACATTATCCACCCATGCAAACAATTACACCCAAATAAACACACAGCTCTGTGCTACGTACACTCTATATATGGACATTCCTTTGTTCTGTTTAAAGAAAATTCACATTCTTCAACACTGAAAACAAGTGTTTCAAGTCCCTGCACTGTGTGGACCTCTTTTGTTTTTTTTAGGTCCACACCTCGTATATGTAACGCTTGGAAAACTTCAGTTTCACTCTAAAAACTCCCGGGTCAGAATGACCCGGATTTTGTTTCCTACGAACTTTTTGGCGAACTGTGTACAAACTTTATTTGATAGCGCCCTCTTTTGATTTATCCTCCTCCAGCCCATGGTAATTTCCCGTGTGGGGACAAAAATATCCCGGGTCCCATGGGTGCCTGACCCATTTCAAGTCAGTTTGACCCAGATTCAGTGTCAAAATGACCCAGAAGGGGTCAAACTGACTCAGAATCCGAGTTGAAATCCCCATTTTTTAAAATCAGTTTCTGGGTCAACCTGACCCAGAAATGGATCAGTCCACCTTGGCACCCGGAATCCGGGTCAATTCTGACCCGGTAGTTTATAAAAACACTTTTTAAACAATTTGTTTTAACCATCCACGAGCAAATTAACTCAAGACTATTCTGCTTCTTCCTAAGGATTGCCTGGAGCAAAAAAAGAAGAAGCCTTTTCTTATAAAGTGTTCCTCATTTTTTCCGTATAGTTTTTACCAGTCGATGATAACCCTCTTCTGGTCCCTCTTCGATCTCATGGATCTTGATAACCTTAAGATCGACCCAACGCTGAGGTTCACCGAGGCCGTTGGGACAATCATGTATGTGTGCTTCTCCGTCGTGGGCGTGGTTGTCCTGGTGAACGCCCTCATTGCAATGATGAGCAACACGTACACTCGTGTGGAGGTAATGGTAATGTCTTCTCATCGGAGGCAAAGTTGTCGGGAACTTTAACAAAACTTGTCATGCTAAACTGTTACTGCTAATAACAATTAGTAAAGTAACTACAGAACAAGGCAGCATGATAATGGTGATATTTCTTCTTTCAATAAACCAGATTATGAGGTCCAATTATTATAAAGCACTAAAAGCACAGAATAAGCACCAAAAGCATTTTTAACATAGAATAAACAACACATTATAAACACGGTTGACCTACCCCCTTTCCCCCAAAAAGAAAAAAAAAGATAACAAGGAGGAATTTGAGTGCAGCGCTTCATTGAAACAAAAAAATGTTGTCCTGATTTTAGGAAAACTCTGACGTGGAATGGAAAGTTGCAAGAACTCGGCTCATCACAGATTACCTTTCAGAGAGTTTGACCATCCCGCCCCCTTTCAACATTATACCGTCATCCAGAGGACTGAGGAAACTCTACCGACGGTTTGTGGCGATCTTCGTTAGGACGCCACGATTACATCGTGTAAGTTTAGGCTCCACGGTGTCGTGTTGGTTCCACTCATAGAGACAGTATACAGTGGGTACTTTCTCTATGGTGCCGCATTCAATTTTGGCTTTTAAACTCTGAAAACTTCAGGGGTCAGAATTTATGACTTTTACCCGGGTCTAGGACCTGACCCTTTTGTGGGTCAGTGATGACCCAGAATCTGTCGTTAAATGATCAAGAAATGGGTCAAACTGACACAGAATCCGAGTTAAGAAAACATTTTTAAACAGTTTCCGGGGGCCGGATTTTTTTCCTACGAACGTTTTGTCCCCATACGGGAAACAATATTAACATGGGCTGGAGGAGGATGGTTCAAAAGAGGGCGCTATCAAAAGATGTTTGTACACAGTTCGGCGTTATGGGGGACAAAAAGATCGTAGGGGAAAACAATCTCGCTTCCGGGTCAGGCTGACCCGGAAATGGGTCAAGCTCCTTGGGACCAAGAATTCGGGTCAATTCTGACCCAGAAATTTAATAATAATAATAACCCGTTTTATATAGCGATTTTCACTCCCGAAGGGCGTCTCAAAGCGCTTCTTAACATTATTACCCCTGGTCACTGGGCCATTTACATTTCATTAAACCATCTCAGCTCCCTGGGGAGTATACAGCCTGTGTAACAAATATGCGCTACTAAGCTAAATCAATCACAAGAACCATCTCTGCCCTCACAGGTACCCATTTACCCCTGGGTGGAGAGAAGCAATTATAGTTAAGTGTCTTGCTCAGGGACACAGGTAGTGTCACAACCGGGACTCGAACCCACACTCTGCTGAACAGAAACACCAGAGCTTGAGTTCGGTGCTCTTATCCGCTCGGCCACGACACCCCAGTTTTAGGGGGTATTGTTTTACCATGCAACCACTGTACTCAAAAATAACTAACTAACCACTTTTAATAATTGAAAAATGACCTAAATTTTTATTTATAACATCCACAGCTACGAAGATCGGATGCGGCTAAAAACTTCCAGCACGCTGATTACAAGGTAACTGAACAAAACAATTTTTATTAAGCATTTTTAGTTTTTTAGTTTTTTCGAAATCGAGGCATTGGCTTCATAGCTGGCTCTCCGTCTGTTTTATTGATGATGCCTAAAAGATTGACCTATGGAACTCGAGACGACCGAAGCTGGAGTCCAATTAGGCGTGGCTTCGAAAAGGCTCCAAAGTCGATTGTCAAATCGTAGCAGCAGGGTTTCCCGACTAAGGAACTTTGACCTTGTTGTGGAAATGTAGATTTTGATCAAGGCGAAAACAACCGTTTTCAAGTATACTGAGGGTACGCTTCTCTGCTCGTAAATGCGTGTGACGATCATTATAAAAAAATTAAAACAAGTTTGTTTTGTTTTTCAAAAAAATGCTGTTATGGACAAACGGTATAAGATATTATTCTTCTGATCCTATGCCACGAATTCTCTTTGACTGTTATGCAGCACATCGTGAAGAAGCTGGTTCAGAGATTCTTGTGGCAGGAGAAGATGATGAGAGCCCGTCAGAAACACAGAGACAAACTGCAAACAGATGTCCTTGTTAGAGAAGCTGTGCAGATGGTCAGGTAGCTAGACCCCTAAAATATACCTGTTCGCCGTTATTATAATAATTGGCAAACTGCCCCACATTTAGGGACCATCCTCCAGGCCATGCGGTTACGGCTACGGATGCGACTGTTGCTAAGGGTGTTGCTAAGGACTTCCTCTTCTATACGATCCATTGGTAGCCGTAGCCGTAGCCGTAGCCGTAGCCGTAGCCGTAATCGCCACTTTGACCACGGAGGACAAAGTACTCGACTCAGTGGCCACTAGGACCATTGTAGAAGAGACCTTGTAATTGTTAAGAAAATAAAATACAATACTGATCGACTTGGTGATAATAGTTTATTATAGATTTTATATTCAATAATTATTTCGAGGGTGTGACCACAAACTCAGATCAAAGTTGGTTTAACTTCTAAAAGAATACACAAATATTATTATCTTTCCCGTCATTTTTTCAGATCGGGTTCTAAGCGAAAGAGTATACTCCGGAACACCTTTAGCAACACGAGCCGTGGGGACCCGTACCTACGACGATTTCACCGCCAACTGTCCAACAGTGAACTAATTCGTGAATCCAGCCAAGAGACTGATGAGATGGAAGCCTGTTTTTAATAACAATAATAATATCGATTGTTGACCCCAAACTAGGTTTTATGATACATACAATAATCTCTTTGTTTCCACAAAACAAACGTATTTTCTTGTCTGTTAACGTCGGGGTTGGGGAAGCGGGCGCCCTTTACCGATGGTGAGTTATTGATTGGGTCTATAGACGATGTGACCTCTGACGTCATTCGAAAATCATAACATGATGCGCGCGCATGTCGCCGGGCAAAACCTTTGTGTACTGACAGCCAGCTATAAAGGACACGCAATGTTACCATGAGTACGCGTCTTCTTGCCCGGCGGAAACATGACTTTTGTCAACAGAGGGCGGTTTGAATGTAAACAGAGGTCACATCGTCTATACAGACGAGACGTGTAGGGCCTATAGATACAGCCAGGTGATTCTCACAGAGTGTTTGTATACTATAGACCTTTCTATTGCAACGTCACAGCCCAAGTTTTTACCAACCAAGGGAAAACAACGGGAAGCCATTAGTGCAAAGCAAAAACAGATACAACAGTTTGTAACAATGTGTTGAATTTGTTGGAAACAAATAAAGCTACCACTCATGGGATGTGTTTTTTCAATTGAAAGTTTGCAGAAAATGTTGATTTTTGTTCACAACATCTGGTAACACGATTGATTGTTTTGCTAACATTCGGCCCGTCCATGCCAAACAGAGTTGTTTGTTTATAAACAATAGGAATGGTCTATAGACCTTTCTATTGTTTATAAACGTTGGCCACCATTTTGTATATGGAAGGCCTTGATGTAGCCTACCTAAAACTTCATAGACTGGATTGGCAAAAATTTGCCCTTTCAGCAAAATATTGCAACTTTTTACGAAGTATAATTTCACACTTTCCTTGGATAGTAACTTTTATTTATCAGAAAATAATGGGTATTTATTTGATAGCGTTATTGGCCACCTGTGGTATTTTTGCAGTGAAGGCCGCCCGTATTTTTGCCAGCTGGCAAAACTCGCGTGAAGTTGCAAAAGAAAGGTCTTTGTCGTGTTTTAAAAATATTAATTGCATTTAAAGGGACACACCGGCTGAATTGGGCTATTTGGGCTACAAAATAGACTAAAATAATACTTCAACGGTCTTCCGGGAATGAAGAAGAACAGTCCATAAAAAAAATCATCAAATTTAGCCGTTTTTGAGCATTTTTAAACAAAACGAAGGTCGCGTGATAGTTCGAACCACAAACTGGTTCAAATAATCACGTGACCTTCCGAGTTAGTTTTACTTCCAGCCGTTTAAAAGTAACTTACCAAACCAAATTTAAATCTTTTTTTACACAAATAAGCCTTGGTGACATATCCCGTCAGCCGGCGCTACATCCCGTGGGGCCAGAGAGAGCGTTGAAACCTAGAGGCATGAACTCCTCAGCTTGCCAATAGCCGTGGCTTCGGAGCCTGTCTGGGGGGTTGGGAGCCAGACCATAATCACGTTTGGTTCCAACGGGGTTTTAGGCAGTGCCCGTGTTGGATTCACTGCGCTGCACACACTCGGCTGGAAAAGCGTATACGCTGACCTTTGACCGCGTTTCGTTTTTTCACCATTTTTCGTTAATTGCGTGCTAATTTTATGATTTTTTTTTTAAAACATCAAATTATCTATAGTTTGTGACTCTGCTTCACTAAATTACGTAAATGGTGGGCCGGTGTGCCCCTTTAACTTTGGTGCCCAAAGACACATAGAACTTATACGATGCAATGTCATGGTTTAAACTTTAAAGTGCAATAAAAATGACTTCATTTTGGTATGATTGAGTCTCTTGATTATTATTATTAATGGTAGATTAATTCCCATCAAGTGGTGTTTGAAGCTTTGCATGGTGTGGACAAATAAGGAGTAATTATAATAAATAAATAAATCGTAAACTTGCGGGTACCATTTGTAAAATTTCTTTTGCAGGAGTGTTGGCTCTGAAAAGAGCTGATGTGGTCTCGACGTTTCGAACAGTATACTCTGCTCGTGTACTTCTCCTGAAGACGAGCAGAGTATACTGTTCGAAACGTCGAGACCACACCGGCTCTTTTCAGAGCCAACACTCCTCAAAAAGAGATTTTACACATGGTACCCGCAAGTTTACTATTTATTTATTTATTATAATTACTCCTTATTTTTGCAAGTTTACTATTTATTTATTTATTTACAGTTACTCCTTATAATTATCATCAGTTGGGTGCGTTTGAGCTCTGTCGTTCTTTTTCAAAAAATGATGGATCAAACGAGGATGGTGCACCAGGTTGAACGTTATTAGGGTTGGTTCACTTTAAATAATAGGCCTACATCTGCCAACAAACCGCCGGCACGGTTGGCATTATTAAATTTGACATGGTTCTGAAAGAATCTCTGATAATAGAACATTGTCAGCCACGTTTTTGAGAGTTTATGCAAAATTAATTTCAATCACTAACTCGGCTTGACCTTATGATGAGCTAAGATTTATTTTTGAGAGATTACCGTCAAATGGTGGCGCTATTTTCAATCCAGGCACCTGGTTGATCACGTGTTCACACAGCCCAGATCGACTACTACCCGGCCGCGATTTTTTTGTGTGTGGTATAAACAAATAAAAATTGGGGCTGGGCGTTTCTGCGCACGTGTTCAATTTGCGTCTGTTGCATGGGCGGAGAAGCATGCCGACGAAGAAACTTCAAGATTCCGGAAGCAAGTGTATTCAAGTAGCCACTTTGTCAATGTGATCTGATTAAATGGCCTACAGACTGCAGTATTATTCCCTCAGAACATATGAACAAGCCAATTTATCATCTGGACAACATTTTTTTAGGGGGGCCCGGCCCCCCCCCCCCTCATATTTTCAGCATGTTTTCAGCGGGGCCATGAGTGGCCCCCCGGCCCCCCGGTTCCTACGTGCCTGTAATGCTTTTTGATGGATTTTGATATATTATGAGAAATGTATCGTCTGAAGGGGATGGGAAGCTAATGGGAGGAATGTTAGTTTTTGATGATTAAATACAACAATATTAAATTTACTTACGCATTATGCACGTCGCGTCGGTACGGTCACTCTTTCGTGCGAGAAGTATCGGGTGTCGCCCCCCCCCCCCCCACCCCACCCTATTGCTCTCTCGGTTCTTGCTCATTTCCTTACCTTACCGTTTGTGCAGTTTTAACTTTTTGGGGGTCAAGGTGAATTTATTTTTTCTTGTAAATTTTCTTTATATTATTCTTCAAATGGCCCTATAATGTTCCCAAGTTTGGGTTGTTTGCAAACTTTTGGGTCACAGTGTTGTTTGCGTACACTTTTATTAAACCTTGAAATGGGCACTTTAATTGTTTGTTATGTAAATTCCCATATGTTGTTGTCGTTTTTCTTCTTCATTTCTTTGTTCTAATGAGACTATTATTATTTGAACGTTTATAGAAATTAATGGCCGATTAAATAACAATAATAGGGCATAGGCCTAACACAGGAATATAGCCTAACCTAGATCGCGTGGTGTGTGAGAGCAGAGTAAAACTAAGCTGACATTTCCTGGAGAAAGGTTAATAAATTAGATGATGGGTCAACAGAGGCTGGTCAGTACTGGGGGATTTGAAGATGATGTTTGGTGTGTTTTTAGTAACCTTGAAATTACAGAGTATGGGCAACTACACATAACGCATAGCCAGCGCTGTATTAACACACTCAGCCTGCACGCACCGCACGCGAAGCCCTGCACAGTATACACTGACTGTACATGTTTCTTAGTTTACCTTATTTAAAATGCACGACCTCTGCAGAAAAGGACCAATCAGAACGCTTCACTATGACCCCAGAGCTAGCGTGTGGTACGGACACAGCGCTCCAGCAAGCGACGTCGGACGTTATCAATTTGGACTTTGGTTTCTTCATGGTTAGCAATGTGAGTTTGCAGATTTTTAAAAGCCTTTCTATATCCTGGTTGGGTAGGTAAGCACGGTTAGGATACCACTTCTCGGTTAAAATCCACAGAATTCTCCGTTTTTCACAATTTTTGTTGTTGTTTCGTTGACTGACCTGCACTGACGTGACCTGTAAATTAAATGTTATAACGTTACGTAGCCCGGCCCTGGGTTAAACATTACGTAACAATACAAACAGCAAACACTTCATGACTTAGTAGTACATCAGCAGCAGCAGTACTCCGTGGGTTTTTTTTGTACTAGGCCTTTTTTTTTAAATGAAAAAAAAAATGAAACATATATCAAATTATGCCCTAATCACCTTCCTTTGCCTATAAGAAGTATGTAAATATAAAATAAAACTTGAAAATAATTGAAAAACTGATCACCACGCACACCTCACATGACACTTCAATAGCGTCCCCGTGTTTTTGTTTTTGTTTTGTTTTCGAGGCAAAAAAGTAAAAACAAGTGGTGAAGATATAAGTAAGAGAGAAAACTGCTGCAGTGACTTCAAGTGTTCTTGACTGTGTGTTGTGTATGACTCTATAGCCATAGTTGTCTTCATTTTATTCAAAATATTTTTTTTTAATTTTAAAAATTACGATAGTAATTTGCAATTTAAAAAAAAAAAAAAAAAAAAAAAAAAATAAGTCTTGGCTTTCAAATCTTTTTTTTAAAAAGTTTTGAATTTTTTTATGTTTCTTATTTTTTATAATAAAGCATATCAATAAACAGTGATATTTGATTAATATAATATTATTAATAATAAAAAAAAAAATTCTCCAGACTGTTAGAAAATGATATAAGGCAAAATGATATGTAAGTATTTTTTCCTTTGTATTTTTCCACAGAGATAAGTCACATGATTTTATCATTTTGATATTATGATTGTGAATTGTGAATTGAAAAATTGAAAACTTGAATTTTTTTTTTTTTTTTTTTTGGCCCGACAATATTGACATATTTTGTACCCTTGTAAAAAAATAAAAAAAAATTTTTTTTTTTGTAATACAACTGCAACTTGCCAGTGGAGCCTCACATAATTCTAAGTTCTAAGGTTGAGAGAGGAGAGGAGGGCTTAAGTCAAACCACAAAAAATTGTATCTAGACTGTTTTTACATTATGCAAGAGAGAAAAAAAAGATTTGCATCGATTTTAGGGACGCCCTGAAAACAGGACCTCCTACGGTACATACTGACTACCTCCATGCACTGACCATGGAGGTAGGAATTAAATTCCTACCTCCATGCACTGACCATGGAGGAAGAAAATTAGTCCTCCATGCACTGACTAAGTATTGAATTAATATTAAGCCTACTGCCTTTCCATACACTGTTGTAGGCCTATACCTGTTTATGTGTGTTGTGTTGTCATTGATTTAGCTTTCGAGAGAGACACCTACAGTTTAGGTCGAAACGTCAGGCCATTACCCTTTTTTTTCATTTATATCATCATGATCATACTTCCTTTTTGGTCGGTAAGCAGTTTGCAACAGCTAACTCTCTATTTTCTCATGTAGATAATTTGGGCGGACTTCCAGAGCAATCATGGTACTGCTGGAGAAAGTTGTCGGTTTCTTAACCGACAACTCCACCGTGGTCGGTCTCGTCTTCCTCACTATCACATTCATCTTCCTGCTGAACAAGATCCTGAACGTGTTGATGATCACTTCAAATTCTCCCAACCCATTCCAAACAGACACCAGACGACCTCTACAGCCTCTTGAGACTGATCATGCAGTCGTTGATAAAGTGATAAAGCAGGGTGGGTATGAATAGATAATTTAAATCAGTTTATCAAAATAAACAATGCCAATACTCTGGACTCCATTCAACTCCTTGCCATACACTGCAAAAACTGGGGTGTTAAAAGTGACACCATGGGGGTTGTCACATTTATAGATACCGAAGAGAGAATCAAGATAACATGAATACAAAATAACATCATTTCTGCAAACAAAATTACATCTTGGTGTTATTTTAACACCCTTCGATGTTAATTTTGATTTTCTCTTCATTATCTATATAATATGTGACAACACCCATGTTGTCAATTTTAACACCACATCGTTTTTGCAGTGTAACTAAGTATCACTGCAAATGAAGCCAAGAGCCATCAAAATGTATTCCACTACAGGCCTGGAATTACACGGAGGCCGTTGTTGCCCCTGGTCTTGGCCATGGTGCCCCCTTCAAAAGTTTCCAATAGACTTTAAGATTTACCAATGGAAGTGCCCTTTGCAAAGTGAAAATAGCCTTGCCCTCTCAAACATGAATTTCCAGGTATGCACTGAAGACAGTCTTTTTTTATATACACCAAATCTCGACCACACTGTCATCTTCATCTTACAAACAACAAGAAACACAATGCTAGGGTCGAAATGTCAGGCTTCGAGAAAGACTCTGCAAATGTCAGGCCACTATTTAAGTTTGCATTCATAGCAAAGTTCCTTTTTGTGGTAGGCAGTTTGCAACAGCAAACTTCAACTTCTCAACTATCGATTCCCACAGGATTTACTGCCCAAAAGGTTCCAGAGAACCTAGATGCTATAGTGATAGGCAGCGGGATGGGAGGTCTTACCACGGCCTCTCTACTATCCAAGATCGGCAAGAAAGTCCTTGTGTTGGAGCAGCATGACCAGGCTGGAGGATGCTGCCATGTCTTCCGGGAGAAAGGCTTCGAGTTTGACGTCGGTAAAGTACATTTCTCTTTGGGATCACACCACCAACACCCACAAATCAAAAGTCCCTGGAGCCAGTCAGGCAGGGCTCACCCTTACCACTACCCCGGCATACCTTGTCTAGTAAAAACCAATACAGGCTAGTCAACACAACTTTATAAAATATGTTCATTTATTTGTGAGTGTTTGAATGAAACTTCATTTGACCATTAAACCGGTTGTGATCACTACCATTAATACATCAGAAAGATGCATTTAAGACAACAAGTTTAAAATCTGGGATATTACAAACTTCCTTGGGGCAAGTAAAATGCACAGTTTACTAGCCAGGTGGGCTACTTTACAAAAAGCTTAAGTGCAAGGACTGTCAGGTTTCATTATTGTAAAAACATGTCCCTAGATCGTAGGCAGGTAGTTGGCCTGCTCCCAAGTAGACCACTAAGTCACAGGAATGACCAGAAATGCCCTTGGTTGGTACCCAGATATGCCTGTAGAACCCACGTACAACGAAGTCAATCCACTAATACTCAATTTAACACAAGACACTTCTAACTAAGAGAGGTTTGCGGTAACACCATGTGAATATCTCTTTTGAGTAGTTTTGGTTCTGAAAAGAACCGTTGGTTAACGACTCAACGTTTCAATCAGTATGCTCTAAGACACTTCCTCAATGGCCCTCTATGTTTGTCCTCCATCCAAAGACGTGGTTTATGCATGTTCTTCTTACACCAGGTATTCACTACATTGGTGAAATGGCTAACAATACCATTTCAAAGGTGGTCGTTGACCAGCTGACCGAAGGCCAGTTACAATGGGTCCCGCTGAATGAGACCTTTGACACGGTGATCATCGGAGAAGAGGGCAAGCAACGGAAGTACCCCATCAAGTGTGGCCTCAAGGGCCAGTATCGTCAGTCTCTCCTGGACAGCTTTCCCAACGAAAAAGAGAGCATTGATAAGTTTATGAAATTGTTGCGGGTAAGGATTTGTAGTTTTGCAAAAACTTGAAGTATTTTTTTGTGAAATACAAATTTTACAGTGTCTCAATCGTCCTACGAAAAAACACATTGGTGTTTGGTGCTTTTTTTCTTGGAAAGTTTAGGCTACTTATAGAAAAAGCTGAACAAAAAGGGTTGTAAAAGTAGTTTTTAAAAAACTTGTTTGTGTGAGTTCTGTTTGTGAACATTGTTAATGTGCAGGAAACTACATTTTTTTTCTTTTTCTTCTCCCTATGTTGTTATGACCAGTCAGCCCACACTCATGTTACTACCCTTTTGACCAATAATTCAATCTAATTTCAGGTTGTCAAACGTCAATCAATGGTTGCTGGAGCTATGAAGTTGATCCCTAAGAGAATCTGTGACTTCCTCATCAACTACGGCATCATCCAGCTCCTCTCGTCGTTTTTCTTCTATGCCGATCGTAGTCTCAAAGAAGTCATGGATGAGATTACCGACAACGACGACTTGAAGGCTGTGCTGTCCTACAATTTTGGCGATTACGGTAAGGCGTTCTTGGCTCAAATATTGAAATTAAAGATAGGGTCATAGATTGGTAATACTCCAAAAATTAATGACCATAACAAAATTTGGTGAGAAGCACTACAGCTGTTGATAATATAAACTAGATGGAAAAAGGATTCCCTTCTAAGTAATAATGGTTGGGACACTTTTTCATTCCAAAACATTTGAATCTGAGAAGATTCAGTTCTCAGATTTTTTGAGAGTTGGTGTCTGTTCGTGAATGCTGCGGCCAGAGATACGGTTGGTATCTGCTGTCATCTCACTCAACAAGGAAGGATTTGACGTTCTTGTGAAAACACTGTAACAGTTTTTGTTGCTGTTTTCTCAGCAAGTAGACACTGTATTTAGCTGAAACTTCCACATGTGACTTTAATTGTATCTTTCTTTATAACTCTGTCTTTAAATCAGCATTACGTTGACTAAAACAAATCTATGACCCTACCTTTAATAACAAGTAGAAGCGAAAGGCTTACATCACCTTCTACCGTAAACATTTTGCTTAGAAGAAAAATATTGGTAAGCTTAATTTTCAGAATTTGAGACTTGATGTGTTGTTTACTGATCTTCACCATGAACAAATTCTTGTTCTGTTTTTGCAGGAACTCCACCGTCAAAAGGGAGCTTTGCCATGCACTGTCTGCTGGTAAACCACTTCATGAAAGGAGTTTACTACCCCCTAGGTGGTGCCAGCGAGATCGCCTTCCACATTATACCAACCATTGAGAAATCTGGGGGTAAGGTCTTGGTCCGGGCACCTGTCTCCAAGATATTACTGGATGAAGCGGGCAAAGCTTGTGGTAAGTGGGAAAGCATCAGCTTAAAGGTATTATACAGGAATGGTAAGGATAAAAAACATCGTTGTTTAATTTTAGTCTGAAAGCTTTCTGATTATGAAGTTCATATAGAAACAAAATTGCCATACATTTTTCATAAGTCATATTCGAGAAAACTGTATCTGAAAACCTAAATAAAAATGCAACAGCTGATTTCGGTTGTTAAAACCAAAATTAAGAGCAATTTGTTTACATGCTGAAAAATTGTGCACGGTTTTTCACTATTTTCTTCTGATCCACACTACGGATTAAGCCCAAATGTTCACAGGTTTGTTATTTCATGTATATGGCTGATCACACAAAACATGAACACAGTCTGGGGCTATTTTGTCGGCACTACCAATCCTGTATAATAGCTTTAACATCCACCTGAAACAATTCAATAAGCAGACATCACATTTCATTCCTGTAAGGGGGAGGAATTTTGTGAGGTCACCTCTGTGTGGGATGTTTAAAGGAAGGGTCATAATTTGCTAATGACCCCCCCAAAAAAAAAAAAACAAAAAAAAAATTATTGTAAATTTATTATCTGAATGCCTACTTATTATACAGATGTCAATGGTAGGAAGGATCCTCAAAATTATTTCGTCTGAAGTTTCCCTGTTGATTTGAATTATCAAGAGCAATCAAAAGAGTATGTTGAAAATTTTAAATCTCCATGGGGATTCAAATTTCTGTGGTGTTTGGAGTGTCGTGGCCGAGCGGATAAGAACACCGAACTCATGCTCTGGTGTTTCTGATCAGCAGAGTGTGGGTTCGAATCCCAGTCGTGACACTTGTGTCCTCAAGCAAGACATTTAACCACATGCTTCGTCCTTCGGATGGGACGTTAAGCCGTAGGTCCCGTGTGTTGTGTAATGCACGTAAAAGAACCCAGTGCACTTATCGAAAAGAGAAGGGGTTCGCCCCGGTGTTCCTGGTTTGATCGGCTGCATATTGCGCCACAGCACCTTGTAAACCATTACATGGTGCTATGTAAAGGACTTGGTCTCATACTTCAAAAACGTAGCTCCACAGTACCTTGCAGGAAAATAATGAACATTTAAAGCGCCTTGAGCGTCACTGAGTGACAGATATGTGCGCTATATAAGAAGCCACTATTATTACTATTATTTAACAAAAAGAATCCCTCTAATATTGTGTGAATTGTTAATTATTAGATATCGTTGTTTGCAGGTGTAACTGTTAAGAGAACCTCTGGCGATGTTGACATCCACGCCCCGCTCATTATATCAGGCGCCGGAATTTACAACACATTCCAGAAACTTCTTCCAAAAACAGTGTCTTCAGATATATGTAAGTGCCCCAAAACATTTTCAGTTTCCCAAAACCGACTCTCATTAATGACTTCTTTTAGATGCAAAGTGTACATCGTTATCGTTTGTATTGCAATGGGTGACTTTTGAACTACAGGGGGCAGCAGACTTACCAGGTCAACTTCCACTATTTACGTAGTGCTGAGCATGCGCACAGTTCCAAGAGCAATGAATAGAATCTGCTGCCACCTAGTGTTCCCAAAAGTCCATCGTGAACAATTTGAATTTAAGTTTCGACTTCTAACCTATTGTGCCGATGATATTGTATTTTTTAATGTATGTGCCTTATTTGAAAGTCGTGTTAAATTTCTACA
Organism: Plazaster borealis; assembly: GCA_021014325.1. Classification (NCBI taxonomy): domain Eukaryota; kingdom Metazoa; phylum Echinodermata; class Asteroidea; order Forcipulatida; family Labidiasteridae; genus Plazaster; species Plazaster borealis. The sequence goes on from CM037467.1 coordinate 12,186,800, forward strand.
CTGTTTTCTCTAATCAAACATTTTAATTTTTCCTGTTATATATCTATGGTGTTAACGATTTATGATCTATTTTGAAATTTATTCTCTTTTAAAACTGCCTTTTTTCTTCTAACGCATTGTGTTTTGATATTGTATTTTTTCATGTATGTGCCTTCTTTTACTTTATAAGTCGTGTTAAGCTTATAAACTGTTTTCCCTCATCAAATCTGCTGTTTTTCCTATTTTATTTATCTGTGGTGCTTACATGTTATCATTAATTTTGTAATTTTGTGTGTGTTTCATTTTGTAAACTTATAATGACAATTTGTTAAGGCCTAAATTGTAATATTTTCTTGCATTTCTAAACCTTTCTCACAACTGATATCCAGGGGTATGTTAAAAAACCCTCTTTTAATTCATAGCAATACTTTCCATTTAATATTTGTAAACGGTAACTTTTGAAAATATTTTGAAAGCATATTTTGAATGTCATTGCCACATAACCATTTAATATTCCCCAATAAAAAGATACTTACCATAATTAGTTAGATTTAGTTAGATTTTGAGAAAGAAAGTAGTTTTTACTACTTATTTCAAAAGTAGGATAAATGGCAGGTTTAAGTTATCATTTTATTCACAGATTTTACTTCCCCTCTCCCTACAGGTCTTGAGAAGCGACACAAGGGTGCCCAACATGGTGTTGGTGCTATGTCAGTTTTCATTGGCCTAAAAGGTAAGTTTGGTATTACTATAATCCCAAGTATTACCATTTTCTCAAAACATGATTTTATTGTACAAAAAACACGGCTATCCATAAACTTACCACAGGCCTGGATTTGATGGCGTGTCGTGGCCGAGCGGATAAGAACACCGAACTCAAGCTCTGGTGTTTCTGATCAGCAGAGTGTGGGTTCGAGTCCCAGTCGTGACACTTGTGTCCTTAAGCAAGACACATTATTGCTTTGTCCTTCGGATGGGACGCAAAGCCGTAGGTCCCGTGTGTTGTGTAATGCACGTAAAAGAACCCAGTGCACTTATCGTAAAGAGAAGGGGTTCGCCCCGGTGTTCCTGGTTTGATCGGCAGCATATTGCACCACAGCACCTTGTAAACCATTGCAAGGTGCTATAAAGGAATAGGCCTCATAATTCAACGTAGCTCCGCATACCTTGCAGGAAAAAATACTGAGCGCCTTGATACTCCCCTAGGGGTGTGATAAAGCACTAAATAAGAGCCCAGTATTATTATTATTATTATTAATTACACGTAGCCGTGGCCTCTGTGGCGCAGGGCCCAATTTCATAGAGCTGCTTAAGCAGAAAAAGTAGCTAAGCACAAGAAAATTATGCTTACAAGAATAAGGCCACCTGCCAAAATGCCATGGCACATGTACCATTTGTCACTGGTATCCTGCTTATCTTTGCTACGCAGAACATTGTTAAGCAATATTGTCTGCTTAAACAGCTCTATAAAATTGGGCTGTGGTCTTGGCCTTGGCCTTGGAGCCTCTTAAAGAGTTTTCAATAGACTTAAGATTTTTAAATGGGAGTGACCTTTGCACGAGTGCAGATGGCCTTGCCATTTCAAAGATGACATTCCATGACTGTTACCACTTTTTAAGAGAGCTGCCACCAATGTCTTGTTTCCAATGTCCAATTGAAATGACAAACACTGATTCACATCACACCAAAATGGGGTCTGACTATCATTTTGGTAACATTGATCCTTTTATGTTTTGTTTGTGATTTTAATGCACATTCATATGTGGTTATTTTGATTGCGACAATCAAATTAAGCAATGGTGACTTTTTGTGTCTTCAAAAATTCTAAATTTTACAGTTTTTCAAATGGAGTTATTTCTCTGGAGGGTTTATGCTGGCTGACATTTCTAATATTAAATTGATCTTTCAAATTGGAAACACCTAATTTTGTTTGTTAATCACCAGTCTCCAAGTTTGTCTTTATCAAGAAAAAATATACAAACATGTTCAGGTTTTTTTTGTAATCTTTTTTGAAATGTTTGTTTTCAAAGGGACAAAAGAGGAGTTGAATTTACCCGCCGGTCAGGTTTGGGCTTTCAGTGGTAACGATCACGATGAACAGATGGAAGAATATATCAGCCGCAGTGCAGAGGATGCATCCAAGGATGACATCCCCCTGTTGTTCATTACGTTCCCATCGGCCAAAGATCCCAGCTGGGATGAACGGTATCCAGGTAAAGGAACTTTGACCTTTGATCTTGTTTAAATTGTATTGTAATTTTATTTTACTTTATTTTATTACACATCGAAGAGCCAATAACAGGATGAATTGGTAACGAGAAGAAATGTTCAGATTAAATATTTTTCTGAACAAGTGTTAACTATGCTTTCAGATAATCCACTGTGTTTTTGATTGTTACCACAATTATACCTTAGTTGTATTTTTTCAACTTAAAGGTAGGGTCAAAGACTGGTAAATACCCCCCCCCCCCCAAATGACCATAAACTTACTTGGTGGGAAACACTGCAAACACTATAAACTATTTTGAGAAAAGATTCCTGTTGAAGTAATACTGTTTTGAAAATTTGTCACCAAAAAAAATTTGAATCTGAGAAACGATTCTTGCATGAATCGCTTCTGAGATTTCTGAGGGTTGGTGTTCGTTCGCGAATGCTGCAGCCAGAGATGCGGTTGTAACCTGCTGTCACCTCGCTACACATGGATGGATTTGACGTTGTGTGAAAATACCGTGACAGTTTTTTTGCTGTTGCCTCAGCAAGTAGACACACTGTTCAGCTGAATTTTGTACAAGTGCCTTTTATTGGTTCTTTCTTGGTAATTTTGCCTATAAATCAGCATTGCGTTGACAAAAACCAATCTATGACCCTAACTTTAAATTGTTTTTTTTTCTTTCTTCTTTCCATAGGAAAGTCCACATGTACGATGGTGACGCTCGCTAACTGGGAATGGTTTTCTCAGTGGGCGGATGGTAAAATGTCAAAGCGAGGTGAGGAATACGATAGCATCAAGAACGCCATCGGTGACAAGATGTGGGAACAGTGTCTCCGTTACTACCCTCACCTCAAAGACAAGGTGAACTTTGACCCTTGAATTCTGACCTCTGCCTTTTTACTTAGAAAGTGTATTTTTGTCATTTTACCTGTAGCATTTTACCTGTAGCATTTTTTCCTTTGTGAACCAAGCATGATATTCTTCTTACTTAAATCTGATTTCTGAAAAAAATACTAGATTTCTTTTATAATTAAAATTGTTTTGAAATACCCTGAAAAGCATATCAAAGCCTATACCATACGTATGTACTCGAGCGGTTTAGTGCATTGAACTCAAGTTCTGGTGGCTGAGTCATCAGTATGTGGGTTCGAATCCCAGTCATGACACTTGTGTCTTTAATTAAGCAAGACGCTTAACTATAATTGCTTTTCTTTACCCAGGGGTAAATCTTGTACCTAACATTTCCCTACTTTTTGCCGGAGGGCCAAATATCATGCCTGGTAAACATCAATGGCTACCGTTATTTGATCTCTGACTTAAGCGTCGCCTCTAAATTATGAAATGGTTTTTGACCAACAAATATTGACTGTATAATTTATTAGGTTGAGTATTTCAACGTTGGAAGTCCTGTCACCAATAAATACTACATTGAGGCCATGAAGGGTGAAATCTACGGACTGGACCACAACAAAGAGAGGTTTAGTTCAAGCACCTGGCATACTCTGCGACCAGAGACGGACATTCCAAATCTCTTTCTCACAGGTCAGTCAAAATAATAATAATCCCCAAAATTGTGTGAGAGATCGATCTTGTGGGTGTTCATTGGACTTGCGCACCTGTGTTAAGCTCTGTAGGAATATCAAGTAATGAACCACAAGGGAAACTGACTGGGTATATGTTCAATAATTTTGGGTTGAACAAAGACAAATTAACCAGAGTGGGATTTGAACCTTCGACACAAGGGAAACTGACTGGGTTAGGATTCAATAATTTTGGGTTGACGAAGAAAAAATTATCAGAGTAGGACTTGGTGAGTGAATCGATACCAGGGAATTAATGTTCTGGTGTTTTTGTTGTTGTTACTTTTGTTCAGGTCAAGATGTGTTCACCTGTGGTTTTGCCGGGGCTCTGTTCTCTGGAGTCCTCTGCACAAGTAGAATCCTGAACCGTAACCTGATGGCCGACATTGTGTCATTGAAGAAGAAGGTGTCCAAGAAGTAGCAGAAAAAAAGTTCATTGAAGACTTGAAATGAGCGACTTATCGTCTTCATAAAACAGGCATGATAATCGTCTCACTTAAAGGAACTGAACACGCTTGGAAATTGTCAAAGACCAGTGTTCTCACTTGGTGTATCCCAACATATGCATAAAATAACAAGCCTGTGAAAATTTGGGCTCAATTGGTCTTCGAAGTTGCAAGAAAAGGATGAAAGAAAAAACACCCCTGTTGTACAAATTTGTGTGCTTTCAGATAGGAATAAAAACTTCTTGCAAGAAGTTGTTATTATTTTAGTGAGAAATTACCTCTTCCTCAAAAATTACGTTACTTCAGAGGGAGTCGTTTCTCACAATGTTTTATACTATCAACAGCTCTCCGTTGCTTGTTACCAAGTAGGTTTTTATGCTAATATTTGTTTTGAGTAATTACCAAACGTGTACGTTACCTTTAAAGGGAGGGTATTCCTTTTGATAATTACTCCAAAAATTAATGACCTTAAGAACTGACTTGGTAAGAAGCACTGCAGCTCTTGAAAAGGTATAACATTTTGAGAAACGCTTCCCTTCTAAGGAATGTGTTTTTTAGAGAAAGGTATTCACACAAAGAATTTCAACCTGAGAATTGTTTCATGCATGAAATGTTTCCCATATTAATTTTTTTAAATGATTTGGGGTTAAACAAAGAAGAATTTACTAGAGCGTGATTTGAACCAATGACCTCCGGTTTAAGGTGATGGCGCTCCACCAACTGAGCTATTTAGCCCTATGTTGGCGGTCTCCCTTGATACATCACAGAGTTTGGGTCAAGCTTTTGTATTGCAATCGCCATTAGAACCGCCATTCGAGCCGCCATTAGAAATTTGTTTACGAGCATGACAGCTTTTGAGTAAAAATGTGTGTGTATGCATGGAATTTATTATTAATCAAGTGAGTGCAGTGCAATCATTTTTAACATTTTGTTTTTCAAGTTTATTTTGATACCGTCCGTATCGGTAAATAATTATTTCTAAAATGTACCCCCTCTTTTGACAACAAAGAGGGCGGTGTTATATATTACCTCACAACCAGATGGTGCTTAAATATACTTCAGGTGTGTTTACATTCATGAGTCACTGCAAACACTTTCTTTTGGTGAAAAAATGTAAACTTTTTCTAATAAGGTCAAAATCCTTCCCCAACAAATATATTGCACAATCCAACGGTGACGTTGCAGTGACGTCATTGTGAATATGCAGATTAGAATTATGTTAAGATAAGTGGAAAATGCACTTGGGGTAGATCCATTACAAGTGTATTCACTTGAGTGTTATTTAAAGGAACGTTACAGAACTGGTAATTAAAATTTTCTTTAAGATCACTGATTTACATAAAACTGACACGGTCTAATGATGATGATAGTAGAAAACATCCCTATAAATATTTCTGTCCAAAATGCCATATTTGATGAGAAAAAAAAAACTAATTTCCGATTGGAGTTTATCGCTCATGAGCGTTTTATTCATGCATTGTATAACACATGCAAATGTGTAAATCGGTTTTTCACTGTTTTCTCGTGACCCAGATGACCGATCGATCTCAAACTTCTACAGGTTTGTCAGTTTATGTATATGGTGGATTACATAAAGTGCTTAACTGTTTTATTAGCAAAAAACAATTCTGTAATGTTCCTTTAAATTACGGTGCATAATCTTAACCCTAGATACTTGTAAAAAAAATTACTTTAATATTCAGATTGTATTTGTAATCGGTTTGGAATAAACAAAGCAAAAGCACAAGAAGCAGAAGAATTGTAGTTACTCTGTTCATAATAACGTTTGATATAATAATGATTTCAGTGAGTTTTATTATTTCAGAAATAGGAAGTCAAGACATAGGAAACAGGAATGTTTGCTTACACGTTACATGCAAAGTTGTTTTCTCAACTGTTTTTAAAAGATTTATTTTATATTGTTATATTTTTATTTGGTGTAATTCTTTAGTAATACTTTTTAGTTTCAGTGCAATTTATTGCAGACACATTGTGAGATAGCAATCGAATAGAAAGTTGGAGAAAACATCCCAATTTGTTTATAGGAATATTGTTACTGTTAAGTGCTATGAAATCGGAAATGAGGAGTACCAGAATCGTGATATAAAATACACACAACAAATAGGTCTACTCTAAAACCAGTTTGAAGGGTTTCGTTTCACACTCTCACTTAAAGGCACTGAACACGTTTGGAAATTGTCGAAGACCAGTGTTCTCACTTGATTTATCCCAACATGTGCATAAAATAACAAGCCTGTGAAAATTTGGGCTCAATTGGTCAACGAAGTTGCAAGAAAATGATGAAACAAAAAAACAAATTTGTGTGCTTTCAGATAGGAATAAAAACTTCTTGCAAGAAGTTTTTATTATTTTAGTTAGAAATTACCTCTTTCTCAAAAACTACATTACTTCAGAGGGAGTCGTTCCCTACATTGTTTTATACTATCAACAGCTCTCCGTTGCTTGTTACCAAGTAGGTTTTTATGCTAATGTTTGTTATGAGTAATTACCAAACGTATACGATGCCTTTAAAAACATTTTTCTTTATAAGCGTACACCTAAGTATGCACAAACACTCAATACTTTAGCAATAAATGCTACACGTAAAAAGCCAGACACTGATCGCGAAAATTACTTAAAAAACTGTTATGACGCTGACCTTTACAACATGTGTTCAATACTACTTCATACTGTACAAATTTACACATTGTCTCATTCTCGTACTATTAATTTAGTACAAAAGTACGAATCGCCTTGGTAACGAGCAAGTCATGAACAATGTCAATTATCAGTTATTTGAAATCTTACTTTTTAGGTTAGGCCTACTGAGGACGATATATCGCTCTAAAAACTCACGAGTCAGACATGACCCGGATCCCGGGTTCCTGATCCGTTTCTGGGTCAGGCTGACCCGGAAACTGGTTTAAAACAAATGTGATTCTAGCTCGGATTCTGCGTAAGTTTGACCCATTTCTGGGTCATTTTAACGCAGACACCAGGTCAGCCTGGGACTCGGAACCGAGTCAATTCTGACACATGAGTTTGAGTGTAGATCACAAGTTTAGTTGATGAGGAATTCAGAAACACTAGTACAAAACGCTCGCGACAAATCATAAATCTTCGAAGTTTAACTCACACAACCCATGCTTAAAAACCTGGGTTTAACCAGAAACCAGATTATGACGTCATGCCTTATGGGGGTCATGAGTCTGGTGCCGGTCTAAAGCATTAGTCGCTGGACGTGTTTACAAACTAGACTGATCATTCGGTACTCTCAGAAGGCTGACATAACGCCGTATATACAATATTTTTACCCTTTGGCCCTTTTCGAATCCACGGCTTTGGCTTTGGATTCGGCTTCAGGCTCTGTTCTCTCGTCTGAATCCCTGAACGCATAGCACGCGTATAGTCAAAACCAACTGAGGGGCCTAGCTAGCCTCAGCCTCGGCCAAATCCGAAGCCGAAGCCGTGGATTCGGAAAGGAATAACAAATAAGTATTGCTGTAATACCCTATACACGTGAATACGTAACCACCTCCCGGTTCACTTTGGCGCTCTTACTACTCTTGCGTATCCGCATCAGAGGCTAGTACTAGTAGCGGGGGTCAAACAATTGTTCTTGATGAGTTTCAAAATCAGACCGATAAATTCACAGACGGTTATGAGAGAGAATCCGATGTACAGCCCAACGATGCCGCCAATATCACCGAACAGAGAACTCTCCTGTAGGGACAAACAACAAAACAAAAGAAACTCTGACAATTTTACCAATGACAAAAACAAAATGGCTGCCACGGATAATAAACTGGAAAAAGACATACATGCGTACCTGATACGATGGCTTTTCTTCGGTTCTCTCGTAGTTCAGTTCCTCGTAATAAATTTCAAGTCTTGCAACATTTTCACTGAAAAATAAATGTTTAAAAAGTCTTAAAAACAGAGTATTACCAAAACTTCATGAATTATATTCTTTTGAGCAATGTAAGAAACAACAAGTGGCGTAACTATAGTGAATTGCATAACAAGAGCGCTGAAGTCAGAAGAGGGGCCTGTTTAAGAAAAATTCAAACGGAAACCACAGTTTTAATTGGCCGGAAGTTCCCTTATGCACCCCTTGTGCACCCTAAAATGTAACCCTAATTTTGGCGCTGGAAACAATGTATGCAGTTGGCGTAAAATGTTAGCAAAAGCACTAAATGAACGAAACAACCATTTTTATTTTAGAGTCAGGCCATTTCTTTTTACTTACTAAATATTGTCCTCATTTAGGTGCTTCGTCTTATCGTTGATGGAATGTAAGTTGCGCAAAAGAAGTTTCTGTTGGGACGAGAGAGAAAAAATAACAAGTTTTTGGAAGAAGGGAATAATTAGGATATTCTAGTTTACAATAATACACGTACTTGTGAACATCAGCTGGGACCAATTTCATAGGGACTGCTCATGCAGAAAATATTGCTCAACAATTTTCAGCTATGCAAACAAAATAAGCAGGAAACCATTTACAGTTGGTACACAGGACTACCGGTATTTATTTTGGCTGGTAACCCTTTTCTGGTATTAAAGCAGAATGTTTTGGTGGTTAGCTACTTTCTGTGCATTAAGCAGCTCTTTTTTCCAGTGAGTCTTCAATTTTAAAACTAGTTACACTAAAACCTCTCTTTACCGGCGGTTTACAATGTGGCTCTATATAAATCCTTTATACAAAGGATCTTTATAAGTAACACTCATATAATTTATTTATAATTACGTTTTTATATAAATCCTGCTTGAAACCCTCGGACAAAGTTACATTGCATTCCACATTTTCTTAAAAAGCGTACAATATGTTGTGTATTCCTTCAATTTTAAGGTTAAATTGACTATCTTACCGCGAAATTCCTTGAAGGCCATAGCGACATTGAACTGGTCTTCGTATAATAAATGTCACTGAAATTAAAGCAAAAGTAACAATAATAATAAAAGTACATAAAAAAAGATACCCATCTTTTTAAGTTTCAAGACTTTGAAAAATAAATAAATGTAGACCTATATAGTTTAACTTCACTCGTTACATTCGTTATAGTTAATGGCCAACTTGTGGAAACAATTTGCTCCCCTAAATACTGTCTGCAAAAACGCTAGTTCAGACAGTTCTCAAAATAATGAATGGCTTCGGCAGTGGCTATGGCTTGATCGCTGAAACATTCCTATTCTTCAACGTTGGTGTTTAAGCCAACAGCCATAGGCGTAGCCAAAGTTGCTTGATTTACACACGGTCTAAGAGTCCGGTTGACTCTTCAAACCTTATCTTTGTAGGCGGCCATTTTGATTTTTTTCTTCCATTATTAGATTTGAATCGATGTAGCCAAATCAAGGCTGGAAGTGAGAAATTGTCAGGCACCCTTCATGCAATCATTAGTGTTCACTTGTACGGCAGACAGGGAACAAGATCAATATGTCATCGCAACTTACCTACACTGTTCTGGACAATTGCATTTTAACTTATCATGATGATATACAAAATATACCAGGTGTTTGCATAGATCTGAACAGAGAAAAAGAAAAAGAAAATCAAATTAATAGGCCTATTATGTAATATTTGTAATTCAAAGTAATTTTATTAAAATATTAGGACTGCAATAAGGACTGTAATATCAAAATTGTAAAGCAATTGCTGCGACAGTCAAAATGGGCCGTGCCCCCCTCCCCCCTTAACGAAGTCCAATCAATGGGAGAAAAAAGACAAGTCCTCGGTTATACTGGGTCGACAATCGTGTGTGCTGGAGAAAGGTACACTTCATAATGATGACCAAAATGATGTGGGAGGACAATAGTGTGTCCCTTTTATTAACTGACACATTCTTGATATTATTTTCCCTGTAGTGGTGACAGGTCTCTCATTTAGGTCGAATTAAACCGAGCCAAACCAACCGGGACGATGCACATTAGTTTCTTATCAGAGTCGGCAATTCGTACATTGAGTTGATTTGCAACGGCTTAAAGTAAGATTTGGGGTTTTGCCTGGTGTGGAAGGTTACGGAAAGTTACTGGTGAATGTTTACAACCTCATCTGGAAGTAGTGGTGCATGGTCCAAGGGTTGAGACAGTGTGCCCTGTTCATTCCCCAAAAAGAAAGACAGACAGATGAAGACACTGCTCGAAACGTCGGGATTATCCCCTAAGGCTTCTTTGACCCGCCACTACTCACAGAAGATAAATATAAGTATGCTAATCTCTGTAATACCTTGCGTATCATTCAACAGTCTACACCTTGTTCCGTCTAACTCCAGTGTGTCCGAACACTCACATTGTTCCTTGATATGCTTATGGACGCATGTCTTCTTACATAACTGTAGAGAAAGATAATGCCGTTGGTTTTTATCCAAGATTTTGTCGCCCAAATGCACGATAAATGAGGGTCGCATAACCGAAGGGAAGTTGTTTTTTTATTTTATGAATTACTGGACAAAAACTGGTTTAAAAAAAGGGTCGAAAACTTTGTCAAAAACATGGCCTAAAAAATGGTCGAAAGTTGTCAGAAAACTGGTCGAAAACTAAAACAGCGTTTTCTCCATCTTTTGCATCTTACCAGGCTTCTGCCGTTTCAAAACCTTGGCTGGGGTTACGGCTTCGGCTTGGGTACCGGCTCCGGCTCGGGATCCGTCATCAATTTGCACATATTATTTTCGGAGCCGAAGCCGGAGTCGGAGCCTAAACCGAGGTGTGGGAAAAGCTCCATCAGTTAGTCGCGAAAATCTTTGGCAAAGATTAAGTCACATTGAATAAAGAACAGAATCTCAACGCCAAGTTCAATAATTTTGAAACAGTTCAGTCAACTTCAATTATACATTTTGAAAACAAAGTTGGGAAACACCTCGTTTGTCAAAAGTCACTGGTCATAGCCAGAAGAAAACCGATATCGTCAGATTTTCTTCTGTATACATTTTTTGTTTTGTTCTTTTCCCCGTAAAAATGTATTTTTTAATTTGTTATTTTTTTTTAAAACTTAAAGTATACACTGTGTTTATCTTAACTCACCCCGCGGTCGTAGTCTTCAGACGGATTAGTCTTTCGGATTTTCCCGTCTGCAATAATCAAGGTATTCGCCACTTTTTCCTTACACTTTCCATGCGGTGGGCCTTTGCGAATTAAGTCATTCTGAAATACAAATTAAAAAAAGAACCATTGAAAGACGTTGACCTAACGTAAGATAGCAAAAGAAAACAATAGTACAACAAAGCACGTCACCAAGCGTTGAGGCATGCTCAGCAAGTGTACCCTGTTTGGCACACTATACTTTTAAAAGTGAAAATGCGTAAAAAACCTGTTTATGTATAACAACTAAAAGCCATAAGATAATCACACTAGTTTCTCAACCGAACTGCAATTTTGGATCAGTGTTTTGGAGGATCTGAACACGTTTGGTAATTGTCAAAGACCAGTGTTCTCACTTGGTGTATCCCAAGATATCCATAAAATAACAAGCCTGTGAAAATTTGGGCTCAATTGGTCATCGAAGTTGCAAGAAAATGATGAAAGAAAAAACACCCTTGTTGTACAAATTTGTGTGCTTTCTGATAGGAATAAAAGGCTTCTTGCAAGAAGTGTTTTATTATTTTAGTGAGAAATTACCTCTTTCTCAAAAACTACGTTACTTCAGAGGGAGTCGTTTCTCACAATGTTCTATACTATCAACAGCTCTCTGTTGCTCGTTACCAAGTCAGTTATGCTGATATGTGTTTTGAGTAATTACCAAACGTGTACAGTGCCTTTAAGGTAAATGTTGATTTTCAACACTGTCAATTGTTTAATACATGTATTCTCATAGGCCTATGACCTTATGATACAGACAATACATATAAAACAAGTGAAATGTATTTATGAATATAAATAAAAAAGAAACACTATCAAAAATGTGGCTACAATAATTGTTAAATCACATCAAAATAACTGAAACAATGAAAGAGGAAAGAGTATGGTTCCCGACTCACATATCGAAGACCAATGGATGTGACCGTCCCTGGTTTGATCGTGATGCCGATATCAGTTGGGCTTGGACTGATATGTGTCGGGGTTATCGACACTCTTACACCAGCCTCCTGTCCGTAGATACTGATATACTCCGACTGCTCCAGAAATAAGGTCATCTGTAGACCTGACCCGGAAGTAAAACGAAAAAATCGGATAAGAAGCGGAAGTGATGACGGCGGCAAGGTGAATGATTTCCTGGTCCTATTCATGTCTTATTTATAAAGGGGTGAAACCTCGTACAAAATGCTTCAGGGACTGTGGGATTTTGGGATGCTAAACTCAAGCTGTTTATGATAAACACTGAATGATAAATAAAGATGTTGATTCAACATAAAGAGTAGAGGAAGTTTCCGACGAACTAGAAGTGTTGGGCGAACCCAAGAGGCAATGTACCATTATTTGGTGTAGCACCGATCCGTACAATTTGTATACACCACTAATTGCCTCTACTGGAAGTCGACCAATAATGTTGACCCAACATAGACGAAGCGTCAGCGAGATAAAAACCTGTACGTGACCCGCACGGAGTTTTATGCGTTCAAGCAGCCGCAGAAGAACTTGGATCGGTTTTAAAAAGATATTTACCATTTCTGGAACCAGTTTTCGATGCGATCATCTTTTGATCCTTATTATTGAATGTGAAACAATTCCCATACTTGTCGTTTTGAATCACTTTAATGAGGCTGTAGAAAAGACAGAGGAATAATAAATAAAACCAATATTATTACTTTTAAAATACCAGAGGAAAATGTGGGAGGGGAGAATGGGGGAGGGGGTAGACTCATTCCAGTCCTTTCCTTTGAACTGCCCCTTTATTCAACATTGAAATTTGTGGCTAGATCAGTTTGAACTCCATGGTCTACCCCAGAAACCACAGCAGTGGCAAAACGATCCCAACAATACAACATTTGGGCGTGTGGTACCACAGTCCGATCCCCGTTACCTCATGTTACATTTCTTCTGTTCGTAAGTACACTGCAGTATGAAGTCCTCCTTCTGGTGCCCAAACTTGGCAACCTCGTCCCCGGAAAGTTCCAAGACGTCGACAAGGTCACTGTAGTCGGGCATAGTGCTGAACGTCATGAAGCTGTTCCAGTTTGGGGGGTCAAAGTCTGCCACCCGATCGAACGGTGGTTTGGTGTAGTTCTTGGGAAATGATTCCCGCATCAGATGGTAAAACTTGGGCTTAAGGAGGCTTTTGTAGGGAAAATACCAATCCGGATCTTTAAAAGGGTCTTCTTTGTCTGAAAGTAAAGCGAGGGCCATTACAAGTTATTTTAGAATAATAACAAAATAGTCACCATGTTTGTAACGATTTTTGTCCCGAATTTTGATTGAGATCTGATCACGATATGGCACGTAAAGCTATTTTTTTCTGATCGCAAACTGGTAAATTTAAGCATTGTTATGAACTAAAGTGGCATGATCAAAGAATCAAATATTCATTGTCATAGAATCAAGGTTTAATATTGTTTAGTAACTAGTGCTATTCACTGGCAAACTGCTACAAGCCTTGGCTTTCTCAAAACAAAAAAACAAAAAAACAAACAACAACACATTTTTCACTTGTAAAAATGGTGTTTGTTTTCATGCTCCACTTCTTTCGCACCTCACATTTTACGACAAAATGCTCTCTTTATAGAGAGGTCAGATACACTTCTGGAAAAAGATTACCCTAGATCTTGCGACCATAATTTTACACTGCATTCCTTGTCACAAAACTACATTTATAAAGCTTGTATTCACTGCTCTTACAAATTAAAAAACAAAATACTTGATGTAAAAAAACAAAAAATAAAAAATAAGCCTTGTTTGTCGCGTATTTCCCATGAGGAAAATGGAGTAGACGTCCTGAGGTATTATGTTAGAGCGTTTGTACCTTTTGGCGTTTCATTCAGACATTCTATTTCATCGTCTCCCTCATCGCAGTCCCTAACCGTGTTACAAAGATTACGTTTATGTATGAAATGTCTGGCTTTACCGCTGCTACCGCGACAACAGTGATAACCAGACGGTTCGGTCTCATCTAAAAGAGAGACAGAAGAAAACATAATGTTTTGAAAACATTTATTTACATTTGTCTCAATTAGAGATCATGCAGTGTAAACAAAATTAAACATAGAAACCATAAATTTGTTCCCAGAAAAATTGCTTGGTTGTTTTCCACTAATTTGGTATACAAAAAAAAAAATCCAACTAAAAAGTCTCTAGTAGTTATTGCGCTGTAATAAAGGCAATTACATTCTTCCTGAACGTATATACAATACAATAATGGTCAAGTCTATGTATGAATTTTCGTATTATTCAAGAACCATCAGATGATACAATAGTGTGCTATTTATACGTACGGGGAAACTTACCAAACTTAGGGCATCTTTGTTCGTCCCATGCTGGCTTGTTAAACTTCGTCACCCGCTGATTGTTAGTGCAGTCGTTGAAACCGTCACATACTTTGGTCTTGTTGATGCACTTTTGTCCCCTAGGTGAGTCGGTTTCTGTACAGTGGAACTCGTACAGGTTGCATTCTAAAGTAGAGAGGTGGAAGAGATATCAGCAATAGCAACCTCGTTCCCAGGGGCGATCGATCTCGCTGCACCATATTATTTTCCCCAGCTCGCGCTGCTTGCTTAGTGACGAGAGGTATCGATACGGCGCGCTGCATGCCCATGGTAGAGAGGCTAAAACAATAGGGACCATTAGAAAGCGGTGCAGGTATGGGATGCGTGTGTGGTTCGGAACATGGATGACGTCATTATTCTGTGAAGTAAATTTCAACGTACTCGCACCGCGTTTCTGCATCGCACGTCAAAATGGAAAGTTCACACTGCAAAAACTTGGGTGTTAACATTGACATCATCATGGTTGTTGTCAAATATAATTATATACACAAACAACAAATCTAAATTTAAACCACAGGGTGTTAAATTACACTAATTTCAACTGCAAAAACAATTACATTGGTGTTATTTTAACAGCCTAAGATGTTAATTTTGATTCTCTCTTCGGTATTTATATGTGACAACACCCATGGTGTCAATTTCAACAACCCAGTTTTTGCAGTGCACGTATGGAACCGCAGAAAATTACGGCAAAAATAGTTTTCTTCTGAACTCCAAAATTTGACTTTGCTTTATTGCAAAGATTTGATGGGGATTTTATTAAATGTTTGAAGCCTACACTGAACCCGCTAATAATAAGGTAACAACAGTGAAAGTTTGTGTTGTTTCAAATTTAACAAAGGAGGAGGCCCTCTTTCGTCCGTTCGTCACAAAATCTAATCGTCTTCGCAAAGTATTCAAGTACGCGATACACAAACGCAGCGTGACGTCATATACGCACATGCATGCAGTCCGTACTTGCACCGTTTTCTAACGGTCCTTAAATAGACCTTTATCGTGCTGTTACACTCTTGGTCATGTTCCTTGTATCCACAAAACAGTAATGGATTCTAATAGTCATTTTACCAAAAGAAACCAGACTATTTTGCCCTTCCAGCCTCGGTTTGGTTAAATTGATTTGAAGTGAAGAAACTCAAGATAACCGGAAAAGGTATAAATCTCAAATCCTTATTTCTGACCCTGTCCTATGACTCCCTCACTGAAACTTTGCCCCAGAAATTACTAAAGTTAAATATAAATATTAGAGTAATAGCTCTCGGTTGCTTCTTCAATTTCTTTTAAAACTATAACTGACCTGTCACGATATCATCACATGTCAACTCCTCCGCCCATTCGTCCCTCCCATCGGCACAGTCTGGGAATTTATTGCATGTCTGCCAGTAAGGTATTTCCTGCCCATCTCCGCAACTGAATGCAGCTTTCGAGGAAAAAAAAGGTGATTGTTGCATTTTGACCAAGTCTTGCGATCTGTTTGTGTCCCCCCCCGTTAAGCTCTTGCGTATGGCGTATTGTAATAATAATAAACATATGGGATAATTTGTCAGCCATTGTACGTTTCCTTTATTGAAGGAAGCAGAGGCGTATTAACTAGATTTTTTTTGATTTTTTTTGATTTTTTTTTTTTTTTTTGGGGGGGGGGAGCGGGGGCAAAGACAATTTGGGGGCTTGCATTTAACCAATCATTGTACATTTTTTCGGTCTCATTTGGGGGCGGGGATGTCAAGGGTTTTAAGCGGGGGGGGGGCACTCCCGCACCCCTGCCCTCGGCTGGTTACGCCACTAACCTTGTTTCGACCTACTCCCTTGTAACAAGAAAACATATTATTGGTAAATCATTTTATAGGTTCAGAAACTGTCTTCCTTAATGATCTACATAGTAACAAAGTATCAAATCTGTTAAAGGGTTTTGATGTAGTGTATTCTCAATGCCTAATAAATCAGTTTTGTAGTACTCGTACTCGGTAATACTAATAGTAACTAGTTCTTATATAGCGCATTTTACAATAACGTCTCAATGCGCTTTACATTGGTGCCCTGGTCATTGGGCCAATAACATTCCTTTAACCTTTCTCAGCTCTCTGGGGAGTATACAGCCCGAGCTGCCTTGGCGCTCAGAAGGCTTTTTCAAACACATTATCAACCTCTACCCTCGCAGGTAGCTATTTACACCCCGGGTTGAAGAGAAGCAATTATAGTGAAGTATCTTGCTCAAGGATACAAGTGTCATGACCGGGATTCAAACCCACACCCCGATGACTTAACCATCGGAACTTGAATTCGATGCTATAAACCACTCGGCCACATGACACCCTATACCGGTACTAGTACTTGAGTAGCCTACTACTCGAGTAGCGTTTTTGATGGTACTCGTACTCGTATTAGTACTCAGAAATCCAAGTCTTGGTTCTCGGCTGTTGGACTCGGACTCGGTACTCAGATATCAGAATACTCAGTAGGCCTACTCAGACGCTTGTACTCGTACTCGATGGACCAAGTACTCGTACTCGAGAACTACTCGACCACCCTGAGCTCGAATGCAACACTTGTATTAACTCACCTGACTTCTTCTTCTTGGGTTTTATCTCATCGGTGGTCGGGTCAAATTGAAGGTTTGTGATCAAGGGGGTCATATTGCTGCCACCCGTGGCTTCTGAGACCGAGTCGGTATCGCGTCTCCTCCTTCGTTTCTCATCGACATTGGAGATATTTGAACGATCTAAAGGCACATCGAGGGTTTAAAAAGCAGTAATTAAGTATTTGGATTCAATTTCCAAGCAGGCAGTTAAGAAAGCAGGGAAAAACAGACACCAGCGTGCATGAAGCAACTCTCCAACTTACCGAAATAGCCTGTGGTATTGCAGACTACACCAACATCATGGCTATGATCGTCATCGTGCGCCGTTGCCACTCGGTAGAAGCAATCAATCAACAAGTTCTCGAACCCCGTACACCGTACGTCTGTTATGAGGACGGGTCCAGTCCCCGGACCAAAGTCGTCCGCCTCGTCCCGAAGTGCCCCGGCCTGGAAGCCCAGCTGACGGCACACGACGTTCGTGTCATTAATAGTCCAGGACTGATCCGAGATGGTACCGACGACACCTTCTGCAGTGGTCAATCGCAAACGCCCCTGGGAAGAATTGCTTCTGCCGTTATCATCCAGTGCTATGCTGATATTTAGAGTTGCTGTAAATGAAAAGTACAAGTTAATAAGTTCAAAATGTCTAAATCATGGTTTACTCGTAGCCTGCATTCCAGACGTTAGATGTGTTTTAAACTTTTGTGCTGCGACTCGTATAGGAGGGCGCAAACAAAAAGTGTAGTTATTGTGGTAGACAATGGGCAAGGGATTCAAAAATAATGAAGTCGTGACCAAGACCAAGGTAGCCTACTCCCAAAGAGTTAAGCACCGTAAGAGCTGTGAGCACCATATCACAAGGAGGCCCTCTTGTGGTGGAACAGGGTTCAGGTCAGCGAGAGTTAGCCGTCACGACTGGCCGATTAATCTGTATTTAATTTAGTTACCAAGAATGTGACTGACATACCATTGTGGCAGGTGTAAAATGGTGGATCTTGATGATCAACGATGCAGCTATCGTCTTCTTCGACCACGCCCAGTTTGTTCACAAAACACCAGGGACTAAGTCGGAGACCACCCGGGTTCCTGCAGTAGTTATGCGTCACAGTGGAACCCGGTTCTAACCCCTCTAGTTCCCAGTACTGAGAGCCATTGTAACCGCTGGAGGTCACGTTGGGGTGAGACCAGGAGAGGCACCCAGGGACTGAACTTTGTCCATTGTAGTCATGTCCAAACGGGGAAAGAAAACATTCCGAGTACACTGCAAGATTATCAGAAGGTGGAATTTACATCAAGGGCAAAGTATACCTTTTTTGGAACCGTTCGTTTAATTTAATCCTGTATAAATGTAGACACAATACAAAACTAACCTGCGAAAATTTCATTTCAAAAGGTGGTGTCTTTTTTGAGATATCGCTGAAAATCTGGAGTGGTTTATGTCCACCACTCAGGAAGAATAATCCGTAATTGGAATACGCAATCTGAATAACATAAGTTTTGTATGGTAATTAATTGTTGGAGTTATTCTAAAGGTATGACCTCCCTTTCTTGTGATGACTGATTGGTGGTCTAAACTGGTAGCAAGCTGCAAACAAAGTTGGGTCGTAAGGCTTTATCTTTCAGCTATGTAGAATTTATGTAAAACATTTTATGGTGTAGACACATTCTCCATACTAAGTTTGCGGTAACATCATGTAAACGTCTTTGATATGAGTCGTGATGGTTCTGTGAAAAGAACCGGTGGTAGTACTTGACCTTTCAATCAGTAGGCTCTGATGATCTTCATGAGAAAGGCTGAAGCCCTGACCTTGAGTGACCAGAAGTCTCCTCCAACCCCCTCCCCCAACCCCAAGCACAAGTTGGAAGTTTTTGTTTAAGAGTTACCAACTAGAAATATGAATGGCAGTTAAGTTTAAAAGGAACATGAGGATTCCGTCAACAAACCTGTTTTGCATGGCTCCGGTATAGAACTCCCTGGCCTATAACAATCAAATTCGCCATCACATTCGTAAAGTGACGTCCGTATCCGTGGACCGGTCCCGCTAGAGTCGCACGTCATCCAGTAACCAGGCTCCACTGTGATAAAAGTGTTTTGTTAGTGGGGAAATTTTACATCTAAACGTCATGATCGAGCCGCAGCCTCATCCACAGCTGCTAATTCGGTATCTTACTTGGCAAGCACACACTTTCGTGAGCAATGAACTTGCTGTATGCTGCCACCATGCGTCCCAAACCAAAAGGCCCCCATAATAGGGCACAAATAAACTGGCCGCGGTTGTGGGCATTTCCGACAGCCAAGCTCACCTGCATCATCTCAGACATTTAGTGCGCTGCATACTTGGCAGTCCGGACTGCATACTCCCCGCTGAGATGGTTTTAGGCTTGAAACAATCCTGACTCGTGCGTAACAATGCAATAATTTATGTCATGGGCGCTATTCTGGGGCGCTATATGTGTCATTGGTTGTTCTTGTGCACACTTACCAGCTGTCAATGAGAAGGGCATCGTGCGTGAGATTCCGGAACATTTGAACATTTCGACTGGAGTTTCATCCGTGTTGCTCATAAAGACGCTGCAGTCTATTCAAATTAGACATACAAAAAACATAACTATTCTTAAAATTACTCCAAAAATGTACAGTGAACAAACCAGTAAATAAGTGTTGCTTTCGTATAAAGTCTGAACATAACAGCACTTATAACAGAACCTGAAACAGTTCACCAGAAACAATTTTCTAGAATTTAAAATTGAATCGTATTTGAGCTGAAATCTTGTTTCTGCAAGAGATTATTTCTAAGCTATATCATTTCGATTAGCAACTCCATAACACGGTTTACCCTTTGCCGTTTCGCCTAGACGCACGTGACACATACACACGTGTGTGTAAACACCGGCAATCGTGGACCCTCCTTTGTTCAACTCTTTGTGATAGCAACCGTGGACCACAATGTTTTCCTTTGTGATTGCAACATCGGACCTATTGTCCATTTTGTTATAGGCCACGGTTTAAATGTGGATACCTACCCAAATTACCGGTTTGTCGACACACATAAAGACCGAAAAACTCCAACTGCTCTCCCACTGTTTGGACCTCGTGATTTGAACCCCATCCCCGTTTATTTTGACCACAACGTATAACAGAGGACGTGCTCGATGTGTGAGACAACCCATAATCTTCCGCCAAAACCATCGGTTAGTTCCACGTTCTCACACACACATGTTTCACCCCGCAATAAACTAAGAACTTATTATCTTTGTTGTCCCACTTTGTTTTGGACTTCAAGGTCGCCTCTCACTGTCTGCAACGCCCTCATTGGTTTTGTCCGACACTAAAACTGAGGGCGTCATCGTTATTTCAAACCTCCTTCTGTTAACGTTATTGGTGTGTAACGAGACACACACAACCCGACGGATCCGGTTTGCTGGGTCCTGCTTTTGTAGTTCTTTTATTCCCCTTTCAAAAGAATTCCATTTTGGGGTCCAGGTTGAACAAATAATTCCCTTGTGGGGTCCAGGTTGAACAAAGAATTTCCTTGTGGGGTCCATTGTTCTATTGAGTAAAAACACAATGGCACTCAGCTCACACAACTGTGTAATTTGTTACGTCCTCCGATCGTGGACCTCCTTTGTTCAATTCTTTGTCCTGACAAAATTTGGACCCCTCTGTTTTCCTTTGTGAGCAATCTTTGACCTATTTTCTCTTATGTTACAAGTCCTCGGTTTGAATGTAACTGCAATGCAATCAGGGACCTCCTGTCGTCCCTCTTTTGTTTGTACTTCAACTTTTTGGCAACAGCTCCCATTGGTTTTGTACACACTTTCCAACTGGGAACCTAATACCCAACCGGGGACCCCATCCTCTATTGTTATAGGTCCCACCTACCCACACCTCCACGCTTAAACGCAGATTGCCGGTTCCCTTTGAAGGTTTAATACTCACTGCAATTGTTTTCGTCTGACGATTGAACGCACTCGTCCCTCAGGTTACAGAGTACACCGCAGCCTCCGCCGACTGGACACGGCACTTGAGGTGGGTCACATACAGCCTCTCGTCCTATCAATAAAACAACATCAATGCTATATCTCTACTCCATTGGCATAACCAGAGGTAGAGACGGCTCTTGCAACCCCTCCCCCACAAATTATGTCTCCCCCACTTGCCCCCTATAAATGAAAATGTTTAGCTACACAACTGCTCTACTCACTTATTCAAATATTTCTTAGCCTCCACTTTTGTTTTAACTTGAAGTTTCAGCGCATGGAAACGCCATTATACTGTTATACTTCTAAATATTTAGGCCTACCCACCTTATTTCTTTTAAATAGAATAATTTATTTATAAGTATTTTGATTATTTGGGGTAGATTTTTATTTGGGACTGGGATCAAGTGTGCATATTCTTACCACAGACTCCAAGAGATTCGTCATGGCCGTTTGGGCATTCGTTCTCGCCGTCACATTCGTACGCCATATTGTAGCAATATTGGATGTCCCCACACTGTAGTTCGTTCGAGTCGCACAAAAAATCTCCACCCGAAGTGAACAAAAAAACAGATACCTTATGTATTAAAACAGTTCTGGATAACCGTAAACAAACTTTGCGTACAAACTTACTTACTCGCAAGTTTGACAGCTCTGAGTGCGTCATATTTTTGATGGTTTTTAGACAATTTGTTGTTGTTGTTGTTGTTGTTGTTGTTGTTGTTGTTGTTGTTGTTGTTGTTGTTAATTTAATAATGATAACAGTACCAACATTTATGAAGCGCCCTAATCGTGAAGGCATGCTCTTGGGCGGTGAACATAGTTATACGAAACATGGCGCGGGTTAAAAATGGCGCTGGACAAATTGAAAATAAATTAAGAAACTGAATTATAACAAGTAAATATTCACATTCACTTGAAACCTGTATAGTAATAAGAGGATAAAATGAATTACTGATGAGTATTAAACAAAAAAGGTTTAAAGTGATCCAATGATAAAATATTAATAATAAAAAACTGTGTTATTAAAGGGTCTGTATACGTTTGGTAATGACTGAAAATTAATGGCAATAAAAACTTACTTGGTAAGAAATACAGCAGCTTTGGATAGTATAATGCATTTTGAGAAACTGTTCACTTAGAAGTACTGCGGTTATGGAAAAGAGTATCACTTTATATCAAACAAAAATAACAAATTGAATCTGAGAAGCGTTACTGACATTAACGTTTCTCAGATTGTGTATTCCAATTGCAGATTATTTATTCCTGCGTGTACAAAAAAACGCTCCGGATTTTCGGCGAAAATTTATAAACGCGACCACCTTTTGAAATTCAATTTTCCCAGGTTAGTTTTAAGGTATATATCTACAACTATATAGGATTGAAAAAAACAGTGGTTTTCAATTACCAATTGATACAATCCTCTTAAGCAGCCTAAAATTATATATTGCATATAAATATTAACATCTAGTTAAAGGCACTGTACACGTTTGGTAATTGTCAAAGACCAGTGTTCTCACTTGGTGTATCCCAACATATGCATAAAATAACAAGCCTGTGAAAATTTGGGCTCAATTGGTCATCGAAGTTGCAAGAAAATGATGAAAAAAACACACCTTTGTTTGTGTGCTTTCAGAAAGGAATAAAAACTTCTTGCAAGAAGTTTTTATTATTAAGTGAGAAATTACCTCTTTCTCAAAAACTACGTTACTTCAGAGGGACTTGTTTCCTACATTGTTTTATACTATCAACAGCTCTCCGTTACTTGTTACCAAGTCAGTTTTTATGCTAATATTTGTTTTGAGTAATTACCAAACGTGTACGATACCTTTAAGCATTCAGTTTGAAATAAAAGTTTCCCACAGGGGAATTCAAAAGAGAAGGATGCGAAACAACAAGAGCAACATTGGGAGGAAATCGCTTCCTTTTTTAGTAGAACAGAACTCAATTTCCATTATTGCTATACTGCTATATATTCGTGGCGTGTTGTGGCCGAGTGGTCTAGTTCACCGGACCCAAGCTCTGGTGTTGTCAGCAGCAGAGTGTGGGTTCGAATCCCGGTCGTGACACTTGTGCCCTTGAGCAAGGCACTTAACCATAATTGCTTCGGAAAAGTTGGGAAGGTAGTGCATTCTGTACTACCAGCCAGGCTCCTATGGATGATACCCATGCCTACATCCTAATGGACTGTGAAGGGGGTAACCCTGTTTCAGCCCCAGGAGTAGGTGGCAACGTGCCCCTGGTGACAGTAGTGTAGCCCTCACCTTGAAGTGGCCGTCCGGCCTTGTGAGTTGGGCGATATCTCATAAAATAAAAAAATAAAATAAAAATACTGGGCAAGTATCTTCACAGTCCATGTATACAGGGTATTGAGACGAGCTTACCAGGTGGTGCAATTTTTGGGGGACAGGAGAACTCATCCGATCCATCAATGCAATCTTTATAACCATCGCAAACAAAACTACTTGGAATGATCCATCCTTCAGACTGGCACTTGTGCATACTAGCTGCAAAAAAAAACAAATAAAAATAAATAAATACATAACATGAATTAATAATAATAAAAAATTGGCGGCCATTTTGAATAGCCCCACAATGCATTTTTACCATTACGTGACACATCGGTACCACTTTCTTGTAAAAAATAAAAAGTGGACATTTTGTTGAAAAAAAAATTAACATCGGTTGACCCAAGGTCAAGCAAACGATTGCCAAGGTAACGGTTGACCTCCTATAATAACTTACTTTGAATTTAACAAATCTGGATAAATTTTGGGAAAAGTCAGGACATTTTGGTGGTGATCAGACGCAGCATAACAACAATAAGGTGCACAAATTTTGCAGGGGGGCACATTATACCCCCACCCCCGTCCTTACAGGGTGCAAAATATGGACATACAAATTAAGATGAACAAGATTTTTGCAAACAAGTTATCAAATTTATTTTAAATTAAAAAACTCAGTATCATTGTGAAAGAATTCGTATTAAAGAGACTCACCAGCGTCACAATTCTTCTCATCACTTCCATCCAGGCATTCTGATTTATCATTGCAGACCAGTCTCTTACGAATGCAGCCTCCGTGCTGTGCACACTTGAACTCACTGTCCTTGCATGCTATTTACCAAGAAGAATACCAAGTCAACTACACAAGTGTACATTATGTTTAGCTTCACCCTCTACTAAACAAAGGCGCCATAGTAATTTCCTTCAGCTACCTCAGGGACCCAAATCCACTAGGGACATTAACAGTGAACGGTTAACAGAATGCGCTACGCATTAAAGGCACTGAACACGTTTGGTAATTGTCAAAGACCAGTGTTCTCACTAGGTGTATCCCAACATATGCATAAAATAACAAGCTGTGAAAATTACGGCACAATTGGTCATCGAAGTTGCAAGAAAATGTTGAAATAAAAAACACCCTTGTTGTACAAATTTGTGTGCTTTCAGATAGGAATAAAAGGCTTCTTGCAAGAAGTCTTTTATTATTTTAGTGAGAAATTACCTCTTTCTCAAAAACTACGTTACTTCAGAGGGAGTCGTTTCTCACAATGTTTTATACTATCAACAGCTCTCTGTTGCTCGTTACCAAGTCAGTTTTTATGCTAATATATATTTTGAGTAATTACCAAACGTGTACAGTGCCTTTAATGCCCGTAATAAAAATAAAAAAACCCACAAATTACTTTTAGAAACAACCGCTAGGATCGAGAGATAGCCTATCACTGTTACGGTTAGATGAAGCTTAATTAATATGACTTTTGACAAGATTGAAGGTTTGTAAACATCACTTACGGCAGTCGTCCTCATCTTCGCCGCCATAGCAGTCTTTTTTCCGGTCACATTTCTTTCTTATTGGTATACAGAGTCCCATAGTACTCCCCGACTTGGAGCATCGGAAGAAATCCGCGGTGCAAGAACCAGATGCTGACAAATACAAAATGTGAGACAAGCAGAAGATTTGTTTATTGGTTTTAAGGAAAAAACTTAAAGTCGGTGAAATAAGGCCGTGAAGTAAATTATCCCATTGTCTGTAGGCCTATATAGTGGTATAGAACTGCTGAAACTCCGTACAGAAAAGGGAGGACGAAGTTACTCAGGTCATGGTTTGTGGCGGGCTATGACCAAATCGCCCCGATAGTGGCTGCTGCTGCTGCCAGCGGCCATTGATGTGTAGCGGTGATAGCTAGATGGTGAGACTTCCCAATTATGATCGCATCTGCTCCCTCCTACAAAGGCTAAACATGCTCCCAGTCCCTTGTGAATTAGGTGTCATCCTCTAACTTAAGATACGTTTCCTTGACAGTCTACCATGTCCTGCAGTTTCCTTGACAGTCTACCCTGTTCTTGAAGATATTGGGGAAAAGAACTTGGACCTCCAACCCGGACCATCAGTGTTTTAATGCGAACTGTAAATTGTGATTATAAGACTTACCGTAGTTACAGTTTGTCTCGTCGCTAAGATCGTCTTCACCACACTGTCTGATGCCGTCACATAATAGGTATTTCTTAATGCACAAGTTTCTTTCTTCGCAAGGAAAATCATCATCGAGGCATGGTGCTGTAAGAGGAAATAAACACATTAACCTTGAACTGCATTAAAATAACCTCACCAGCGACGACGGCGGCGGCGGCAAAGGCAATATAAACATCATTATCAACAGCAACAGCAACAGCAACAGCAGCAGCAACATCAGCAGCAACAGCAACAGCAGCAACAGCAGAAACAATATCAACAGCAATAGCAACAGCAACAGCACAACACAACAGCAACAGCACAGCACAGCACAACACCAACACCGACACCAACACCAACACCAACACCAACACCAACACCAACACCAACACCAACACCAACACCAACACCAACACCAAAACCAACACCAACATTAACACCAACACCAACACCAGCAACTACAACAACAAAAACATCAAAACCAATAGCAAAAACAGAAACTAAATAATAAATAAATAGTCAACGCATAACGTTATGGTTAAATTTTGCTTTAAGGCTGTGAAAACTGCTGGAGAATCTGGCATTTTATTTTGTATTAACCGCTGACAAATATCTTAACAATAGCTTTATCTGACTGCTTTTCAAAACCTGCAGTCAAAAAATTAAATAACATCAAAATAAAATCATAATAGTAATATAATAATGGTCATAATAAAAGGGAAGATGGTGAACAAGGCCTTTACTAAAACGATTCGGGTTTTTGTTTAACGGTGTTGTACAAAGGAATAAGGAACTACTGGGAATCATAATTGAGTGCATCATGAAGCCGGCGATCGTTGCAATGTCAACAGTCTGTTTGCATTTAGAAGTGCACGTGGCGTGTCTGCCGAATAGAAGGTTTGTTTTTAACGGTTCATTTAACGAGATTATGAAATAAGATCTGGTTTCCATTATATATTTTTATTGACGATGGGTTTATTATTGACAAAACTCTAGAGTGAGGTCTGAGTAAAACGGAAGCCACAAGTAGGCCATGTAATAAACACATTAATTTTCATAATTTGTTTGAGGCTATCTAAACATTGTGTAACTGTAAGGGACAAATGTATTTTTTTGTTTGCACGTAGAGGGCGTTGCTTGAGACCTATATCCACTCTAGAGCCATCTTGTTATCCTCATTGAAACCAATGTAACCAAAACGAGGCTTGTGGGGGGGGGATAGGCTGGCCCCTCGTTTACATAAATTTGAAATCAGAATGGATTGTTGCTACTGCATTCGGGGATCCCGACGGATTTTGTGAAAGTATTACGTCTGTTTATTTTGGAGACAATTATTGTGACGCTAGTTGGCAGCAGACTTACAGGGTAAATTAACTGTTCTCGGAAGTTTGCGCATGCTCAGAATCACATGAACAATGAAAAAGTATATGTCACATCTGATGCCAAAGTCCCCCATTATTTTACAAGAGCGATTAACGCATTTCATTATTACATTTATACGAATTTATTTATGCATAATGTATTGTTCGAAGATGTCAACTGACATTACGGCTCCTGGTGTGACGTAATTATCAAACACCCTCCACGTCCAGATTACGAGAGCTAGTTAAGTTGACATTAGCCTGAGTCATCGTCCCGGTGCGCGTATGCAGTCAACTCTTTGTGTGAAATGTCCATAAACATTAAAAAGGCATCTCATATGAGATGGATGACTTCCTTTACGGTACAGAAAGTCTGAAATAATTTGCACATTGAAATTAAATCTACTGTCCGAGGAATTGTAATGTCAAGGGTCCCCTTTTTATTTTAATCTCAGACATTGGAAGTATAATTTAGCAGAAAGCGTGGAGTTCATTATGAAATTACCCCGTGGATTACTTCAGGCCTCAATAGAGTAATTTGCCCACTAAAGGCCTGTTCTTCATCAGCAGACATGGACACGCAACCAATTTTGTGAACAATTTGCGTAAAAGCTCAACCACATGCGAAAACGTGAAGAATGCTTACAGGAGGTTAATGACAGTATTTTATATTTAAACATGGCATTTTGGATGGTTTTAAAATATCGGGGCAAATTATATTTTAGCCCGATTCCACATTCGTTTTGCAAAGCAGTAGACCTTGGAAGTGTTTTTGGACCGACTACCGTTTTTGGTCGACACCTTGATTTGTTAGACCGCAGAAGTAGCCTATATATAGAATGATGGTTCTTTAAAGATTCACGTTGGCAATAATTGTATAGTTAGTTTTTATTAGTGTGTCCGTCCGTCGGTTTTGAAAGACTGAAACAATAAATACAATTAAATAGGTTTGAATTTTTAGAAGTTTTTCCATTTTTGTTCTAAAATATTGAAATTGATCGACAGTGTGTCGATCTTCATGTGAATTATAGTAGTTTGAAGCTCGTCGGACACTTACCGTAATACGGAAGAGAGGCAGATTGATCGACAAGCAACATCTGTCGATGTCTCGACTTGTCGATCACGGAGCGTCGAAGCTTGTTGGTATTGCACACTGTGACTGACGGGAAATCCAGCGTCGCCTTGCTGATAATCACGACCTGTCGATCAAAGCATTCGAAAGACTCATTTACTCTAAAAATCCCACTTTTAAAACCACTTTTCAGGTCAGCCTGACTTGGAATTTGTCAGGCCCCCCCCCCCTGGGACCTGGAATCCGGGTCAGTTGTGACCCGGTAGGGCGTACGCATCAAGTAAAGGGCAAGAACAGAAACAAAATAATTATTTGCAATGACAACTTAATAATGATTGTTGACAACTATTGATTAAACTTGATTCTCATTTAGGTAAATTATATACCCTTTACCTCAACACCAACGGGGTAGCGTAGATATTTCAGCACAAGCCACGTTATCTGAAAAGCAGCAACAGAGAGCCCGGCAAGAAAGAGAACAGTCCACAGCAGACGCCCAATTCGAGTCGCAGAACGGAAAATATTCGGGAATCCGTGGGCGGTGGTGACATTGAGCGCGAAGTTCTTGATGGTTTCACACGGTGTTTCGCGCCGCTTGCTCCCATCGTTCTCGGCGCTGTTGTCCTGGCCATCATGGGTCGGTTTCAGTGCCACGCTTTGCATCATGAAGTCCTCTCGGTCGTTTCTGCTAATTATTAAAAAAAAATTGAAAAACATAAACGGGAGCAAATTTCATAAAAAATGAAGATGCCATTCAGAATTTATTGTATACTGGCCAATCGCATTGACTACTCCACTTACTGTGGGAAATGTTATAAGACATCAAGACATCACGTTAACAAAACGTAATTGCAGCCCTGGGTTCAAGTTCACGAAACACTAAGATTCATCTTAAGATGAGTTGCCAATATCACCAATAGTGACTTGTGTTGTGATGTCATACTTTGCTTTGCAATTGTGATCGATACAAATCTTGAGACCATTCTAAGCTCTTTTTGGCGGTGAAATCACGAAATCGAGCCCAGGGCCTTTGATTGGAGTGGTTCGGCGTGGTTCGGGGGAAATAATCAGAATTCCACGATCCTTTATTAAAGGCACTGAACACGTTTGGAAATTGTCAAAGACCAGTGTTCTCACTTGGTGTATCCAAACATATGCATAAAATAACAAGCCTGTGAAAATTTGGGCTCAATTGGTCAACGAAGTTGCAAGGAAATGATGAAAGAAAAAACATGCTTGTTGTACAATTTTGTGTGCTTT
The DNA here is from genome assembly GCA_021014325.1 of Plazaster borealis. Lineage (NCBI taxonomy): Eukaryota > Metazoa > Echinodermata > Asteroidea > Forcipulatida > Labidiasteridae > Plazaster > Plazaster borealis. Next base: position 12,216,133 of record CM037467.1, read on the forward strand.
CAGAAGGGAATAAAAACCTCTTGCAAGAAGTTTTTATTATTTTAGTGAGAAATTACCTCTTTCTCAAAAACTACGTTACTTCAGAGGGAGTAGTTTCCTACAATGTTGTATACTATCAACAGCTCCATTGCTTGTTACCAAGTAAGTTGTTATGCTAATATTTGTTTTGAGTCATTACCAAACGTGTACGATACCTTTAAAGATCTAGGGAGGATGACAAAAAAAGGCCCAATTCTTACCTCATCTCGCCGAACTCATGTTTGCTTTGGAAAACGGAATGCGAAACAACGCACCGTCTGGTCTCACTCTCCTGATCGGTTTTGGTGGAGATACCAATAAAGTCATCACCATAAACCGTCTTTTGCGTCCGACTTCTTATAATGAAAACAAAAAATAAAAACCGACCAGAATCCCCCAAAAGCAGTGATTTGTTCAATCAAGGCATTCCGAATCATCAGCATAATAAGCCATATATATTGATAGTATTCAATTATTCAATGGGAAAAAAAGACAATTCTAGAATAGCTACTGACCCTGAGCGCTCAGAACGTGCGACGTCGGTAAAGCCACTGTTAAATGTCAATCTAAAATTTGGTCGTACATCTCCATATAGCTTAATCTACCTAAGTGCTTAAAGTACGGTTTTCTAATTACTTGCATCCATGCTTTTGTCGAATCATTGCGAAACAGTATTGAATCGAAGACCAGCACCGATATGGTAATGTCCATATCATAAAAAATGACGCATGTTGTTACATTTGCTTCTGCGAGAGATGGATTGTTCCATTGCTAGTAATATTGGATGTTGTAGTTTGTTTGTTTGTTTGTTTGTTTCTTTGTTTAGATGATCCTTCCGTCAAGGGAACTCGGTGACCTCCCACAAAGGGATATAAACGCCAAGCTGGCAACAGCCAATCTCTCTCATACAAACATTGGTTTAACGTCTATGATTATGAATTGCACAAATCAAGAAATTGTGATTCAGTTACTAGACGACAATACTTATTCTAGTCATTGTGCAATCAGCGGTTAAGCATGTTCACTGAATATCAGAAAAATTGGAATGCTTAAATCAAAGTAAGTGGAAGAAAAAACCCACAAAACAAACGCGCCCCCCAAAAAAAACCCCACACACCAACAAACAAACAAACAAACAAACAAACACCCCAACACCCCAACACCACAACACCACAACACCCAACAAACAAACAAACAAACAAACAAACAAACACCCCAACAAACACCCCAGCAAACGAACAAACAAACACCCCAACACCCCGAACAAAACAAAAACTTGAACACGAAAAGCATTCTAATACTATTCAACAATTTCTCTAACATAGAACTAAAATGTAAAACAAAATATTCACTTAAACATTATCAAATTAATGTCAACACAAATGATCTTCCACCAACTAGTTTCACTCTGCATGCGCAGGGACCGAACACGTCGCTAAAAAAAGAATTATTCTTTCAAATTCTTTCTTTTACCCAGAAAGCACAGTCACACAAAATTGAAATAAAACACAAACTATGTATTACTGAAGCATCTTACCTTGGCATCTTCGTTGGAGTTTATTTCTCTCGACAGGAAGATGCATTTGGTTTTTATCCCTCCCTGACTGTCATTAGTCGACTAACCTGTCAAAAGTCCAAGGTCTTGGAGTCAACCGACCGTCCCGCGGGTCGACGATCCGTTCGAGCGTCTTACTCACCAGGCACTGTGCCTGGGTGCCTCGCTAACCGCTTTCCTAACAAGGTGAACCGATGACGCAATGTAGTCCAACCTCACGTGTAACCCGGAAGACGTATCGCCGTCCTTATAGTTAGCGCATTTTGGGCGGTGAATTAATTACTGCGCATCAGATAAATCAAACATCCCCTTAACAAATAAACCACCTGGAGTTAGCGAGCGAAACACGGGTGATGTGCAGTTTGGAATAAAAGAACCCCCTTTCGATCACTGGCACGTCGCGTGCGTGTACAGTTTACCTTCCTCTTAGCTCGTTTGAATAAAATAACTTGTTAAACATATGCTGTATTATTTTAATGACATGTCATCAATTACCCGCAAACCGCCCGTTTTCACTGTCATTCAATATACGGTGCTATAACGCATGGACTACGCCGGATAGCTAGCCCGGCCTTTAACATACTCGGCGGTGCATTAACCCATAATGGCCATGCGAATGGTTCAGAACGTTAAAGCGGCTAACGTTCCCCTTGTTTGAAAACTAAGTGCACTTGGAACTCGAGAGACGAGTGGTTGAACACTGCCTTTATGGATTGCAACGTAATGAATAATATAATGAAGAAGAACACTCCCGATGGATAATGACCTATAGTCGCTAAATTACATTTAATGTTGGTTAAAGGTATTAGAATTGTTAAGGATAAAAAACTTTTTTTTAGTGCTGAAAGCTTACTGATGAGGCTATGAAGCTCATAATGAAACAATTTTTGTCTGTGAAAAATTTTCCTTTGAAATGATGTCATATAATCGAGAAATCTGAAAACCTTAATGAGTATCTGCGATGGCAGATATTTGTTTATGCGAATGATTAGCAACCTGTGCGCCAACTTGGCTGCCGGTGCTGCATACTCCAAAGGAGTTGAGATGGGACAAGATTTGCTTCGTGGCAATTTTGCCCTGCCTTTCATCCTTGTGGGCCTTGGTTCGAATTCCACCTCAGACCGGAGCCTTGCATGCTGAACAGTCCCAACCCGATGTCGTTGGTGTGCATTCCATTATCTGAAACTGAACATTTTCTTTGTTGTCTCCTCAATATACAGGGCCCAATTTCATGGCTCTGCTTACCACACAATTCTGCGCTTACAGCACCATGAAAAGCGTGTGATTCGATGGGTGGTAAGCACAGCATTCCACGGTAAGCAGAGCCATCAAATTGGGCCCTTGGGCCAATTTCACAACGCCGCTTAACGGTAAGCAAATGTTCTTGCTTACTATAATAGCAGTAAAGTGTCTTGCCCAAGAACACAATGTCACGACCGGGATTCGAACCCACACTCTCTGATGACTCAGTCATCAGAACTTGAGTTTGGTGATGTAGGTCGCTCGGCCGTGACACATGCCAAACATACTTTAGCATGTGCCAATGATTATGAATGCTTCTCTTTAACATGGACATTTAACATTCAATGAAAGCACCAGATGTGTAAAGTACACTTTATCTTGTTTTCGATCGTGGCTCCGACAAGAATTCAGGTGGAAAATAATTGATACCTCTATAAATTATAGTCACGGTTTCTTTGCACGAAGCTTCTCCGACGCCCGAGCGTCCGTTAATATTAATACGGGAATTAAAACATGTTGTTTGCGTTTAATCCATGGAGCAGTAGGATTGAATGAACCTTAGATGCACTTTCTGTACATTAAACACAAACAAAAACCTGTTTGCATAAACAATTCTTGGTCATGGAACCACGAAGTCATTAAAAGTACCCTACACTTTACCCGTAGGCTTTGGGTGAAAAGGGAGTAGAGTTGGTGTTCAAATAACCGTCTTGTAATGAGTTTAAACATTCTTTTTTGGATAAAACAAACAGGGGAGGAAATAATAGTTCTACGCGACCCAAATAGTTCCTATAGTGCATGGGGCATGCAGAAAGGGGTAATATTGGGGCGAATTGTGCCTTTGATGATACAAGCATGGAAATTTGGCCCAAAGTTTAGTTTGTGTGTTTCTTCTTCTTCTTCTTCTTCTCCATAGATTTCTTCTTCTTCTCTGCGTTCCAAAATCCATGCCTCATCGAAGCCACAATCCCATCGCCATTACCACCTTCGGTACTACGCTGCAAATGTACACTAAAGACCCACGAAAACGGGAAGCTGTGGACAGGTTAAGAACCTCGTGTTAAGGCAAGTAATCTATCAATGAGGTTTTGTTTTAAGAGTAAGATTCATTCGTATTAAAATAATCTTACACAAGAAGAAATGATCGACGTTCTTAGCAAGCTTCCTTGTGGTAAAGCGACAGGCTTTGATGTACTAAGCCCTACACTGCAAAAAGTGGGGTGTCAAAAGTGACACCATGGGTGTTGTCACATAGAGATACAAAAAACAGAATAAAAATTAACATCATAGTTTGTTAAAATAACACCAATGAAGGTAGTGATCACTACCTTCTGGTGTTATTTTAACAAACTATGATGTTAATTTTAATAACAATGCCTTATTGGAAATTATAGGCCCACATCGGACTGGAAGTCTTGATTTTCATATCTCCCAACTCTCAAGGACCTCATTAGTACATATTATTATTCATGTGTGCAAATTAATGATGTCAAAGGTCATTTGTCGGTATATCAGCCCGCTCAACTCATCATACTGACCGAGAAATGGGTCAGGCCCCTCGGGACCCGGAATCTGTGTCAACTCATGACTCGGGAGTTAGTAGAATGTATTAGTATGTAGTTGACTGGTCCTTCAAAACCCGTCAGTTTTGGTAAAGATAAATGGATTGATAAGTTACCGTACGGAAAGACGTTCAATGAAGAAGAATATGAAAAGTTTGAAGGGTTGAAGTACAAACACAATACGCTTTAAGGTTTTTGAAAGGTCCAACAGTTATGGAAGAGTAGCCTTGGGGGTTAATACGACCCATTAAACAATTTGAATGTTGTGTACATTATAAACGATAATGGAATTAACCACAGGCTGGTTTTTAAATGGTTTTGAAATGTAAACTGAACTAGTTTTTTAAAACATTCGGTTAACTCTTTTGACGCTTCAACACTTTTTGTTATTATTGTTCAAGGTATTATACAGGAATGATCGGGTAAAACAGATCATTGTGTAATTTTAGTCTGAAAGCTTACTGATTATGAAGTTCAAACTAGAACCATTTTTTCTTTGAACTATTTCGAGAATCTGTAGGATCTGAAAACATACAAAAACGCAACAGTTTGGTTGTTACAACCAAAATTAAGGCAATTGTTTGCATGCTGGAAATGGTGCATAATTTTTCACTATTTTCACCTGACATCGGATTAAGCCCACATTTTCAAAGGTTTGTTATTTCATGTTGGCCTATGGTTGATCACACAAACATGAACACTGTGTGCGACTATTTTGTCAGCGCTACCAGTCCTGTATAAATAGAAGAAGTAAGCGGCCGAGATTCGTTTGGTCTAATATCTCGGCTAAAAACTACATCTAATTAAGAGAAACACTACCACTTCGAAAGAGAAACTGTAACACTACCGCTGTGAAAGAGAAACGCAACGTGACACTAATGGGTTTTCGTACCGTTCAGAAAACGTCGCCATTAACCAGTAACCGCACATAAATGAACAGCAGTAAAACGTATGCAAGGTACCCAGATAAGCCATCATAATTAATTTGTGAAAAAAAATGACTTATTGCCAGACATCATTTTGCGATGGGTAGGGGGCACTCCCGAAACCCAATATTTATCCCCTTGGGACGTTTTGACTCTACACGACAAAGTGACTTGAACAGTTAACAAAACGAAGCCTACTGCAGTAACAAGTTCATAGGAAGGTTGAGCTTTTAGTGGTCGATGACAAATTGGTAATTATTCGATTATTTCCACTGCAGCGTTATTGTAACAAGCAGTGGTCGCGGGAGTGGGGTGTTGTGAAATGTTTGTTTTCTTCTTCTCTACATTGGCAGTGTTACAACGTAAATAATTCCATGGTGGATTGGTTTTTACTGTCTACGTATTTGCTTTAGGTTTAACTTGATATTATGTAAATAAATAATTATTCCCTCTGGTTGCAATGGCCCTCGACGTTTTTAGCTTATGGTTGTAATTGTGGTTACACTGTTTTTTTTTCCCCTCTGCCCTTTTCAGGTTCGGTTTCATTATTATATTATTCCTATTTGATTAATGTTTGTATTTGATATAATTTGATATAACATTAGTTTGTAAACCGATATAATTTTAGTCCAAGCTAATTGAAATCCAACTTTGAACCAGTTTCTTGATCAGCCGGACCCACAAAATCCGGTTCACTTCTAACCCGTTTGTTTTTCTTTATTTTATTTTATTATTTTTTTTTAAATGTTAATTCCAGCCTAAATGTCAGAATTTAATTGACTGTCCAGTTGAGGGCGCTATCATCATTATCCAGGCGCAGCTACGTTTTGGGAACAAGCAATCGCGTTTTGAGCTTCGCATTTTGTCCATCATAAAATGTTGACAGCCCGCCCTCTTACGATAAAAACCCCCCCACACCGTCACAAAAAGTACGATACTTTGGAGTTTTTACTTGTGGATTGACTGCGCTTCATCCGTAGGTGAAATAGGCGTCACAAGAGGTCGCCCTGTCTTAAAATGCCCCAAAGAGCGTTGAGAGAGGCCATTGGTAAATCAATGCGATAGAATAGGCTAAGTAATGCTATCAACATTGAGTTTGGCCTCATTTTGTTAAAAAATTATAAATAGACGAACAAAAATATTTCCGTTACACGGATCGTTTTTGTTATGTTTGAGGGTGCAATTTTAGCTTTAGAGGCTTTTGCCAAAGTATAATGAGTATAAGGAAGTATAAGGAAGAAGAAAATAACAAAACATAAAACACTAAAGTAGGCCCGAATGAGTACAGACTAGTTGATGATGTGTTGAGCGACCAAATTAATGGCCATAACATCGTCAACAGAACCATTGAAAAAGGACTAAGAAAGGACCGTACTTCTCCCTCAAGCGTGACAGAACCAACCTGCTATTTAAATGGGTCATTCTTTTATCAGATGCAAAAGAAACAAAATCAGTATTTTCTGTGTGTCAAATAACTTACACAATTACAACGAAACACACAAGAAGCAACCTCATTATAGCAAGGTAGCTGTAACTAATTCGTGACATAACTAAACATGCTTTCAGTTTTTTTTTCCCAAAAAGAATGTAGGCTTTTCAAAGGCGTACGTGTGGGCCTTTGTGTCGGTGTTAATTTGGGGGGGGGGGGGGTTTCGGAGTCACCCAGTGGTCAAGACTCCTATTCAGGAAAATTCTTGCTTGATAAACTCCACCGACCGTTACTCACGTGGTTGTAATAACTAAAATGCACTACACAGTCTGTATCGTTTGGGGATCTATTATACACACAGTGGTTGTTCCAACCACACTTGACTCGTGCCGTGGAACGGTTTGGAATCATGGTTGGGCAACCGACTGGCAAAATGCTAATGGAAACCGGAAGGGATTTATTTATTAACTATGTATTCCAACTATCAGAGTGATAAGCTTTGATGCTGTTATCGTCATCTCATCGGACATTTTTTGTTGAGTGTGTTCATGGACACCGCGTTCAGATCGCGCGACTTATACTGTACGTTATGAGCCGGCAGAGGGCGTTCACCACTGTCAAAGATGAAGTCTGTAGCAGCACGCAGCTCTGCACACAACCCACCACTGCCAATCTGATGTCCACGACTTGCTAAGGCATTTCGAAGGTAAGTCTTCTTCAAAATTTACCTGAATTATAAATCGAAATGTACATGCATCAAGAGGGTCAATAATGTATAATTACGGTGTTGTTATTGTGGAGTTACGGGAGGAGTGTAATTTTGTTGTGAACTTTAGTACCCAAGTATCGTTTTGGCGGATGGGACAAAAAGTCGTGTCATCTTTATACACTGATTGCACTTTTGAGCCCAGGGCGAAATAGCCTGCAGTTTTCAGCCGCCAAATCGTACCCCGTGTGGGCTTTCACCCCGTTCCGTGTGTTTATTCAGAGAATTACAACAACATAAAATAATAAGGGAACTTAGATACCGAATCTGACCGCCACTTGTTTATTCATTATGACCGAAAACGAAGTCAAAACTGGTTATTAAATAAAATGTAATTTTTTGCCGATAATAAATGAAAAAGTGTCTTTTGCATTCGGCATCTTTTCGAATAATTAATAGGCTGATAGAAAGTGAATTGTTCACCAGCCCATCCCGCACTCTCCGCTCATTTCGTTTGCAAAAAAACCCCCACTTGTTTGGTGAAGATTATTCTCGAGGATTTACAATTATACATAATTTAATATATGCTAAATTTGCATCGGGGATAAATAATATTGTTTGGTTAATTACCCATACACCGATGTGTGTAAAGCACAGTATACGGCTTACCTATTACTCTCCCGAGTCCTGTGAAAAAAAATCCACAGGCATATTACTCGGGTAGGGGTGCTCTAGAATTTCAAAGGTCGTGGGTTCGAATCACACCCGAGTAATAATACCTGTGGATTTTTTTTCTTCACAGGACTCGGGAAAGTACTGAGTATACAATGCTTTACATACATCTGTTTACGGGTAAACCCAAATAACAATACACAAGCTTACACGTGGCAATGGCCTCACTATGTGTGTATTATCTGTCAGTTTTGGACTACCTCAGATAAGATCTATAAAAAGACCAGAATTTACGTGATCAACAAGCAAAAAATGTAGGGTCAAAAAAAGTGTTACTTCACAAAGGAAGCCGGATGTAGCGAATATCGGTCGCCGTGGCACACGGGGACCGAGCGAGCGTGATTTGCACCCCAGACAAACCCGTGATTTTTCGGCTCCAGACATGGGCGAGAAGGTGGCCGGTAAGTCTTCCTGTCACGTTCCTATGTCGTGGTCAGTTTAAAATCAAATCCCTGGCGAGAGACTTTGTTACTGAAGGAGGGAGGCCACAATACGCCGCGTCTTAACCACGTTTCTGTTGCCGAATGGGGTTTAAACGATCTGTGGGGAAAGAGTATATGAGACATTATTATGTATTCCCGATTTTATGTGAAGCCACCGATGACACTGGATGCGAAGATAGGATTTGTTTCTTCTCCACAAAACTTTATATGGAACCTATACTCTAAATAGAAGGTACGATCACCTCTATGTATGTTTGGGCCCTATCAGCAAACAAGTATTGTTAAACAATTAACTTGCTTTTGTTTGGCGAGCGAGGGCGCTATACTGTGAGATCACAACAAGGTAGTCATCTCGCGACAGCCATGCAATTGCTAGTAACTTCTGATTGGTTTCGTTTTTAGCTCACAGCAAAATATGCTCTTTGGGTAGCCAAATGTGAGCCCTAAGACCTTTTCGTCTAACCGGGTTGATACGCCCGTAAAACAAACTTGCCCTAAATCGCTCACTTTGAGTGACTTGTGCCTCAGTGTGAGGTAGAAGACAATAGCTTGAGGGGGTTTGGAAGAAGATAAAGGCGTGTGCTTATCTGAGTTTGTTACTGGAGAAAAAAAATAGCCTGGGGAAGTAGGTTTATATATCGAGAGATAGGTTTGGTTAAGGATGTAATATTGGTGTTTTTCTCCATTATTAGCAGAAAATCCATTTCTCAGTCTGATTCTTATTGCAAATACGAGAAGAACGGATTCACTGAAGTGTAGAACATCATGCCTGCAGTCGCTGTTTTCGTCGTATCGGATCACTCTGCACGATATAAAAACACAGCCGTCGGCAGAATGTGTTTTGTCTTTAGTTTGAGTGCAGTGGCTTATTTCGGGCGATTGGAAGATTGCGGCTGTGAATGGAAAACAGAAATAGAAGTCACCAAAAGCCAAGTTCTTTTGTGTTGACATTCTAACATCCGATTGATACATCTTGCATTAGTCAAATATCCATTTTTGTATCAGATTGTTGGGTGATAATATCCTGCGTAGATTTGGTGCAATCCACAGGTTATTCAACAGGAAATGCGCATCAGTGTGGCGACTCATGTCACTATTTGTACCCTTTTTATTGACATGTAAGTCGGTGGAATTCAACCTGTCACTAAGCATGGTTACCAATGGCCCTTTATCAGTGGTGGTTTTTATTGAAAATACCAAAAATGCACCCAAAACTGTTACCCAATCCCACATTAACTGTCATCCATTTCCCCTAAAAGGAAAGAGGAATAGATATATACTATAATTAATAATAGCATATTATGAGAAAATAGAATAAGCTGTTGCAAACGGCTTACCAACCAAAAATTCCTATGATATAAATGCAAAACATAGTAGTTAATGGCCTGACGTTTCGACCCTAGCAGAGTCTTTCTCGAAGGCTTTCATTTAGCCTTCGAGAAAGACTCTGCTAACTCTGCCATTAACTACTATTTTTTTGCAATAACATAAATGTATAAAGCACCAGATTCATTTAAAATCAATGCTCCCAGGCACTTTACATAAAAATGTTAAAACATTTAAAGAGAAAAACAAAATTAAGTGTCAGATAAGGCAATTATATGAATGCACAAGTATATTTACAATACACATTAAACAACATTCCTAAAAAAAAAAAAAAAAGTAAAGCTAGAAAAAAGAAGCCTAAAACATAAAAATATTCACCATAATAAAAGAAGTGTAGTCAAAAATTTACTCAATAATGCAAAGAGAAGAAAACATTATACATCAACCAGCCATTGACGAATTAAATACAATGCAATACTTAGATCATAATAAAGAAATAAACAAACATTAAGCAACCACCCACAACAACACTAAACATAGAGACGGAATATACAAGAAATAAGTATGGCGCGCAGGCTAATTATCTCTTGAAAAAAAAGTTGTTGCTTTTCCAGTTAAAACCAAACTCACAAACAACCCCCCCCCAAAAAAAAAACCAAAACCCAAAACGAAATACCAAAATAATCAATAAACAACACATGAATATTGTTTCATCGTTTTTGTATTTATTTTAATTTTATTTATGTTATAATTAGTAAGAATTACGATAATTCTCAATCAGCCTAAATCTCTAGTTATAGGGAGTTCATCGATCTTCGGACTCAACAATCACAAACCATGGCGGATGTGTTCGGCGTCTTACATTTCAGAGCTCTAGATAAAGGACGCGCTATCAACTTTCCTAATGCTTTATAGTCTGTCTTAAAAATTCGGGCCTTTGACAGCAAGGGTAGCCTTTTCAGACAGGAAAATGGATTGTGTGCACCTTTTGTGCACAGCGACGCATGGCAGTCAACTCATTATTCGCTCTGTGGCAGATTGTCCCAACAATTCGTACCCATTTATAAATATGGCATCATTTTTTTTCTTCTGAATCATTCATCTCTGTCTGGGAGACGCGCTTTCATTTCACTTTGAATTGAATTTTTATACACTGTGGAAGAAAGCCAGACGGAAAGCAAATACGGTACACATGGTTGGAATATTGTCCAATTATGCTAACAACAACAGGTATAGTTATAACAAATATTTACCGTGTGCAGGTTTGTCAACAGTCAAGAAATCAAAGAACTTAATACAAAAAGGAGCAAACGAAAACAGAACGACCTAGATGTAAGAGAATGGACAGCGGTACAGTTCCGAGAAAAATGAAGACTATAAGTTGAAACATCGAGGTATTGCACCAACTGCTCTTTTCGAATTGCTCTTTTCAAATCGTTCATCAAGTTACTATCAAGCTTGAGAGCGCAACATTATTTTATCTTCGTGGTCTAATGAGTCATTTTTGAAAATACCACAGAATTCAACACTGTCGACTTTATAGTCCAACATTTACATAAACGTATATTGTAAGATAAAGTAGACATAGTACGAAACTAATACGGTGACCAAACTATTCCACTGTCAAATGAGCGAATTTATTAAAGACGGTAAAATGTCACGCCAAAACAAAAAACCTCTGAACTTTCGAGCGATTCGGATTTCCGCCCAAACAAGCCGGCGCAAATTACACAATCTGTCGGTGCATCTTGCCCATGTTTGCTTGTAATTCGTTGCTGTTTTGACAAGATCCTTCTCCCTAATAACACCCCCTTTTCCCACTCGAGAGAAAGAAAACAAATGTCCAAAAGAGAAAGTTTGTTTTCCTTCAGATGATGAGTTTGTTTACTCAACGTGACACAGTCGTAGGATTACGGCACCCGTTTTTAATTAGTGCCGTTTTTCAATGAACGTAGCACCGTAAGCAAAATGCTATAAGCTTACGGTAGGAGTGGGAAAAACCCCAAACACCGTGTCAATTACGTTATCTTGTTGCCATGGTAAGGGTGTAGGTGGTCCTTGCCTTACAATCTGACAATAAACGGAAAATATGTATTAAGACAATAAATAAAAGCATCCTTTAAAAACACTTTTTCGTGGATTAGTATGTTTGTCATTGGTTAATAAAGTGCATGTAATTACCCGTAATGGAATAATTTTAAAACTACATTTCCCGTAAAAAAATTATGTTTTGTTTTGTATTTTATTTGTATTTATTTATTGTTCATATTGTAATTATTATAATCTATTTTTATCTATCGTCATCCGATACGTCTGATACGTTTCATTAATGTTTTCGCAATGAGACACTAAAACAATTTGACTGCAGAAGAATGTACCTTGTGTGGCAGTCATGACGTAACGATCATGTGATCGTCATCGTTCACGTGTTGGCTATACATTGATAATGTGTAACGAATGTACATTGGAAGAATACAACACTGTTGCAGAGTGGCAAGATCGATGTGCTCAGAGCCACGCCCCTTTCATGTTAAATTACTGAAGCACAATAGTCTGAGGCGATGTTAATGTTCTATAAAACAAAAGACATTCCTTTTGAATTATTCATATGTCCCCCATTGCAGTTTAAACATTAAATGAGTACACGCTATTCCTGTCCAACCCCAGGGCACGAGGTTGTGTGTATATACTATATTATATATATATACGTGTGTGTCTTTAATATAGAGGCGGAGACGTGACCAGCATAAGGACGTGTCTTAATGGATGACGATACGATCTCGTCCTCAATAACGGGCACGCTACTCATCGTGCTCACACGTTCCCACTTTAACCGGTGGATCGGTGGACTAGCGACTAATAGATAGTCTTGACGACCCAGAAGAGGTGCGTTCACACAAACACCAAGCCCTACATACCGCAGGACTGCCTCTGTCTATAACGCACTATAAAGGAATGAGAGCAACTGATCTCGTCTTCTAAGAAGCGACGATCACTTGAATTCAATCCACATTCCAGAAGGTAAGTTCTTGCTATTTGTTTCCGTCGAATTTCTTACCAAGGGTGCAAGTTTTATAGAGTAAGCCTCGTAGAAGTGCCATCTCCCATTGCAGAGTGCTCAAGTAGACTTTAAAAATAAGTACCAAGAGCTGAAATATTTAAGGGTTCACGGGCGTTGTATATTAATGCAAAGGCTCTTAGAGAGATTGTATTGGTGATGCATGGTTGGATAATTTTAACTGCACGATTACCTTTTTGCTTAGTTGCTGGTTTCGAAAAGATCGCATGCATTGTTTAATACAGAAATTCACCGATGCACCAATAACTGGTTAAAGAGATAAATTATAAAGTTGTTTCGATTCGAGCAGAAAATGCTTCTGTGTGATGGGGATACTGTGGTCAGCATGGTTTAGTTCTCTATTCATGCATTGATCTCAACCTTTTCGCTGAGGGAAAGGGCTTGGTGAACCTGAACAAAGGCTTGGTAAACTTGAACTGTCTATAGAAAACTCCCTCCTTAACTTTTACTGAAATACATTTATAAATTAAATACAACGATATGAACACTTCAGAACGATTAGAAACGACTGCTTTTAACATGTAAAGGTGATTATCTCAATGCGCCGCTTATGTGCAATTTTGTCAATTTTGTCATTTTTAATGTTGTCATTCAGCCTTCGATGAAGACTCAGGGTCGAAACGTCAGGCCACTGACTGTTTTTAGTTTTTTCGCTTTTGTTTTCAATTAAATATTCATACCTTTCACCTTTTGTAGATCTTGCCATCTTGCTGCGCTCTCTCCTTTCGTAAGCCTGTTGCTACAACAGACGTTTGTTATGGTCATTATGTTCGACAAATAATTATGTATGCCTCATTGTGTCCGACCTGTCGTGTCGGACGAACCATTACGTTCGACCCATCGTGTCGGACAAATCATTACGTTCGACCCGTTATTACCGCAAAACAGCAGTTCGGATCATGTGTGTCCGACAAAATACAATGTCCGACTCGCCATCTTGTTTTTAAATCTTGTTATCCAAACCGAGACTGGGAGTCAGAGAAAAAGAGGTCTAAGGCCCCATTGGCCCCATATACGGGGTTACACGAGAATGTATAATATTTATTTTCATCGCATACAAGGTTCTTTTTAAAAAATGGCGAAGCTTGATATATATCGTATAAATGCGCCACCTACTGTCAAAAAGGGATGTATTCGATCATCCCTATTGTTCTGTGTAAGTGCGACGCGATGGAAATTGGAAATTGTCAAAGACCGGTGTTCTCACTCACAGTATCCCAACATATGCATAAAATAACAAGCCTGTGAAAATTTGGGCTCAACTTGGTCATCGAAGTTGCAAGAAAATGATGAAAGAAAAAACACCCTTGTTGTACAAATTTGTGTGCTTTCAGATAGGAATAAAAACTTCTTGCAAGAAGTTTTTTTTGTTATTTTAGTGAGAAATTAAAAACTACGTTACTTCAGAGGGAGTCGTTTCCTACAATGTTTTATACTATCAACAGCTCTCCGTTGCTTGTTACCAAGTAAGTTGTTATGCTAATATTTGTTTTGAGTCATTACCAAACGTGTACGATACCTTTAAGTTCTGTGCCGACAAAGAGTAAAACCTCAAAGGGAATTGCGAAGCGCAAACAATGAGTTGGTCAGCCCGTGTTTTGTATCTCCATTCTATTTTTTGACTTACACAGCGGTTTATTGGCGACACGTATTGGCGTAATGGGTTTGACACAATTTCTCGTTCTTCAAACGCATTGAACGGAGATTGGAGTAAAAATGACACAGTTTTGTTACGAACATAGATCTGTGGTGTCTACATTTAGCATGCTACGAACAGCATTGACCTAAATCTATTTTTGCAGTTATAAGCTTGTACTTTAAGCTTGGATCTTTAGTTTTTTTTGTAATGTTTAAGTCTAGTTTTTTTGTGATGTTTAATTACTTTAACTACTGTTTAACTACTGCAATCATTGAGTATTATTTTGACATTCTTCTTTATCTTCTTCTTGTTGGCGTCTTTTTCTTCTGCTGCTAAAATCTCTGTTTAGATGTGGGAGGAAAATCCAAGCTTTGGGGAAAACCCACGGAATCACTTTGGGACTAACAACACAATCTAAATATTTGTGTTGACTTGAAATTATATTATGTCATAACTTAAGATAAGTTCGCTATCTGAGAAACTATAATATAGGCATTCGTTCTTAGCGTAATAAATTTGGTTGAAGTAGTGTTTCTGTCGTCATTTCCATTAGCCTTTTTGAGATATGGTGGACACTATAGGAGTGCACTGTAGGATTTGGGTGTATACAGACAAATTTACCCAAGTCAAACAGTGTTACAGTAATGTGTCCGCCATATCTCAAAATGGCTTATGGATCTGGGATCGAACGCTCTTCTTACCTAAAGCGGACTATGTACTTTAGGGTCGTACATTCCCAATATATTTACCCTTTCAAACAGACACACTACCCGTCCCCTTCTCGTTTCTCCTTTCTTCTCAAACAAGGGAAATTAGTGATTATACCTCATCAAGCGAAGGATGATAAAACCGAAATATAAATAAATACCCATCAAATTGTTTATTTAGTCAGACGGACGCATCGTATCAACACTACCCCCACTCTGATATGTGAACCCTTCGCATAAACTGAAGCCATCATTGCGCTTCGTGTGCCGTTTCATTTACCGAGTTTACGTAAAATGTCCTTAACTCGGGCGGTCAGGCTTTGAGGACAATTATACCCAACATACAGCCTGGGCTGTCTACAGCCGGTAAGGAAATAGTGCTAAGGCGGCTGTTTCAGGTGGTGTACTCTTTCAGTGAAATGTCTGTAAACGCATCTCATCAGCTTCAGGTGCTCTCTTCTCGATGTTAAGGCTCGCTTGGAAACTCGTCCCGTTCCAACCCGTCTGTCTTTACATTTTGCCGGTACTCGTTTCATGCAACCAGCATCCGGTCTTTCTCCCAAGAGGCGGAGTCCTTCCCTATTTTCTTTCCCAGATTTGCAATTAAATTGAAGGGGGATCATTCGCAGTTCTTTGTTCCTTATCAGAATCCAGATTATTATTGTGTGCGAAGTGATACGAGGACCCGGGTCACCGTCTATGAGCATCGAGTTATTAACCTTTGTTAACAATTCTGACTTGGATTTTTTTGCGATGGGGACGACTTTAGGACAAAATTAAATGCGAGAGTGGCTGGCACGGGAAGATGCAACAATCCAAACTGATTCCCAAGCCTCATTGTTACCTTAAACTCCGGAAAACGACTACTGCGTATTTTTTTCAAACAACCAAATTCAATTCAATTCAATTCACTTTATTTTCACATCAATGCACATTGTCATTAATAATCAACCTCCAATCGCCATCGACCTCAAAACTACCATTATGTTTATTTTTAATTTACTAGAAACTCCGGAAATTTACTATTGCGTATTTCCTTTAAACACTCGAATTCAATTCAATTCAATTCACTTTATTTCCACATCAAAGCATCTATCAACATAGTAATATGTGAAGTGGTACAAAATAAATTAACTCACTCACTGCCATTATGTTGAGTTTTAAACATAAATACACAATTAAATTCACCCCAAAACAAACCAAAAAGGCATGTATAATGCTATCTACAAAAAGGGAAAAAAGGAGAACTGAAAAGCATGTATTCTGGCAGATGTTTGAACTTTAAAGAAATGTCCTGACAGGCAAGAGATGATCTTGTCATCACACTGTGATCCCCTCGTAACTATATCAAATAACACATCATACCTCATCGCATAAGACGCCACAAGTTCATTCGCTGGAATCTCATTGCTCTAATTGACAGGGCGTCCGTTACATTTTAATAAGGTGGTAAATTGGAACGATTCGTCACGCACGAGGGAATATCAGACAAGATTATTTCTCCTCTCCCTTCACCCCTCCAGGTTAATATCTGTCAGATGAGTTTGTGGGGCCATATTTTGAGCTACTGCAGTCCCCGACGTCATGATTCGTGGTTCATTCATTTATTCACTGCGAGAACTGGGGTGTTAAATTGTTTCTCTTGGTATATATAATGTGACAACACCGAAATGGTGTTAACTGTCCCAATATATCGTTGATGAAATTAACACCATGTCGGTGTTGTCACATATAGATACAGCGTTCACATAGCTTGGTAAACCCTACAGTCTGGTATACCCTTGTGCATCATATATATAGGAACAACTCAAAATCACGATGTTGCAAAAAGTATGTTGCTGAAACATTCGGGTTCCTTGTATATATAACATGGTTAGACGTAGCTTTTACCGACAGCCGGCACTGAAGTGAAGTTCAATTCGGTAAAGGGTGCAAGCACCCCGCGGTTGTTTGAAGAAACAAATTTGTGAGAAACCGCACACCTGACCCCCTGTTTGAGCACTTTAAGAACGATGGTTACAACATCAATCGCTACCGATGTTTTTTTCTTCTTCCCGAGTGTGTACAAGAGTCAAGCCGCATCGAGTTTACGTGAAAAGAGAAAGAATAATAGGAAGACAACGTTAAAGAAAGAATGAGAAGCCGCGAGAAGTGTCATTTCCATCGAAAATGTACACACCTGGCCTTCTTTGATGCGATTTCTCACATTGCTATAATAATTGCACTTCCACGGAGATACCATGGTATCTCCGTGGAAGTGTTGGGCGGTCCCTTTTCAAAGTAGACGTGTTTGTTTCGGCGGTGTTTGAGGCATTGTACTGTTTGTGACTTCATGAATGCAAAACGTGGGGAGGAAGAGGTGCAGGTCAAACTGTGCAGACCTGGGGTTCCTTGTCCTTTATTACGGCATAAATGCTTGTGTCGTGGCCGAGCGGTTTAGAGCATCGAATTCAAGTTCTTGTGGTGAAGTCATTGGGGTGTGGGTTCGAGTCCCGGTCCTGACACTTGTGTCCTTGAGCAAGATGCTTTACTATAATTGCTTCTCTTCACCCAGGGGTATAAACGGGTACCTGCAAGGGTTAAGGTTGATATTTTGTTTGAAAAAGCCTTTGGAGTGTCACGGCATTTCGGGGCTGAATACTCCCCAGGGAGCTGGCAAAGATTAAAGAAATGTTATTGGCACAAAGACCAGGGCACTGATGTAAAGCGCATTGATACGTCATTGTAAAATGTGCTAGTTATTATTATTATTAGTATAAAAGGTTACCAGCCAAACTAAACATGTATGTTGTTGTGTGACTGGTTCTCTGCTAAACTCTGCTGAAAAGTTGCATTTAAATTAACCCCTGGCTGTCATTTAGCACTTGTATAAAACAAGAAACACTTAGCAGGAATTGAAGCCATTACGTGTCTAAATTTTGGCCGGCCTCCGGTCAGGTTTTGCTCTTTTAACGAGGAACGTATTTGCCCATGACAATCTACATTGAAATGACCTCAGCTTTAGCCTGTCCTCACTAGTCATACAAACTGTGTGGAGAACGACTGATAACAATTGATCTCACATGTGAATCTGAAATCATCTTTAGGGTGTAAACTATTCCCCAAAATGTGAACAAGACATTAGAAGTGATTTAACTATAAGTTCAGGAAAACTGTGCAGAGCATTTTTGTTTTGAAATCTCCAGTGGTGTACTGCTTTGGACGACTTTGTGTTTTGATTGGCTGTAAACCAAACGCGTGAAGCGGCAGGTTTTTCTAAAACCAAGTTGGACTTTCACCTTCTTTAAGAGGTGCCCACTTAGTCTTCGAGTTTTCCTATAGAGACATTAACAATACTTTATTAACCTATCTAATGTCCAACTTGGGTCACTTCAATTAGAAAGGGTCTAACCATCGGAAATGGACGCTCTGGAGTGTCTTGGTAACGTGCATTGCGTTGTGGTAATGTCCAAAACAACCACTGCAACTTCAATCAGTAGCAGTATTACCAATTGACCAGGTCCTAGTTGTTTGTTGTGTTGAGATAAACACTGCAAAAAACTCCGGTGTTAAATCGATTCTCCGGGTACCTATGTGATAACACAGCCACGGTGTTAATTTCACTAACGATATAATAACGGGGATAACTAACACCGCGTCGGTGTTGTTACATACTATAGACACCGGAAAGAATCAATATGAACACCCCAGTTTTTGCCGTGTAACCCGTTAAAGGCACTGAACACGTTTGGTAATTGTCAAAGACCAGTGTTCTCATTTGGTGTATCCCAACATATGCATACAATAACAAGCCTGTGAAAATTTGAGCTCAATTGGTCATCGAAGTTGCAAGAAAATGATGAAAGAAAAAACACCCTTGTTGTACAAATTTGTGCTGTGCTTTCAGATAGGAATAAAAGGCTTCTTGCAAGAAGTCTTTCATTATTTTAGTGAGAAATTACCTCTTTCCCAAAAACTACGTTACTTCAGTGGGAGTCGTTTCCCACAATGTTTTATACTATCAACAGCTCTCTGTTGCTCGTTAACAAGTAAGTTTTTATGCTAATATATATTTTGAGTAATTACCAAACGTGTCCAGTGCCTTTAAACGAGGCATTCTTGATTTAAGAATGTTTTCAGTGCTTGACTAACGCTTTTGGGGCGAATTTGATGGCGTTGATACGCCAGCAAATTTTAATACTTCACTGTATCAACACGGTACCTTCACTTGAAATGGATAGAACTGAAAAGTTGGTTCATGGTGGAATAATCTATGAGGTAAATATAGCCTTTTGCTTGACTTCTAATTCCCGTAACTATCTGCACCGTGGAAGTCGCTATAAACGGCGCCACGGGGAGCTGGAAGGCAATGGGGCGTAACTTGGAGAGCGTACAGCTTTAAAGGTCAACTTGCCATGCGCAAGCTGTTCGAACGCGCCAATGAGCCAATCGAAATGCGGAAAATCTGTGATTGGCAGGTGGGACACAACTAGGCGTAATGAGAACAGGTGTTTTGTCCTGATTTTTGTTTACTGAACTTCCTTACCACTCAGCTTGTAGTTTTGTGGACACTTCATTATCAACCTTTGATATCCAAGTATTTTTGGGGAAATGTCGTTCTTTATTTCGATTTAATTTATACAAGGTCTGGGCTTTGGGTCTAAATTTCTCGTACATAGCACTGTGGCAGCTGGAAACATGTTGCAGGAAAATTAATAACTAACACTTACTTTGCAACAACAAAAATAATTCTGAAAAAAATATTGTTATGTGCTTTTCTGATTATTTGCCCTATGCGTTAACGCACACACTACTATAGTGTACTAGTATACGCCCCACTGTTTACTTGCCAACATTGGTGAGTCAATACGCTCAGGTTTACACATATAATTAGACGTTTTCAAGAAGCCCTTTGCGAGGCGAGACTATACCTCCCGATGGGTACAGACTCGGACGTGTTTGATGAACGTGTGGAACTATCGCAAACACATTGATAGAGAATGTTATACGTCATACAAGCCGCTTGGTCGAGTTAGGTTACAGCATTGTGTGCGACAGACGATCCGCTGGTTTACTTGATTCAATGTGTACATCTTGGCGGTAAAAACAACACATTGACACTGCTGAACGGATTGTTTGCAGACTAACATTTCAACCAGGGTGGCAATGGGTCTATGGGGAATGATAAAAGGGCACCCTAAAAAATATATTCAGAACTGATGACCGTCAACTCAAAAATTGATATGTGAGATTACGAATGACAAACAGATAATATAAAAAGGTGTTATTCGTGAGAGGGCTGCATGCACAGCAAACCCACGATAATGTTACGGCGTTTACAGGCATGAAGTGAACATTGGTAGTCGCACTCATGCAAAGGATGGAACTACTATTTTTGAATCAAGATACGTTACAGCCTTTGTAATTATGGTGGGGAGTACTGCTACCGGTGCGCTTCATATCTTTGAATCAATAGAAGGTACAATATTTGGCAATGTCAACTAAGATGTGATTGGTTGACAAGTCTGCTGCTACTGGTATGTCTACTCACTTTGAATCAGGGCAAAGTACAGCCTTTGTAATGTTTGACTACTGCTTCCCGTATGCATACTATCTTTGAACAAAGATAATGTACAGTGTTGGTAATGTTAGCAAACCTGCTGCCTCATGCTTTTATGAACCAATAAGAGGTTAGACAACAGTAATTATTATTCAAATAATTTTCTTCAGACATGCTCACTCCCTTTGAATCAAGACAAGGTACAACATTGATAATAATGTTAAAACCGTTGCCCATTTCTATCATTTCTCTGGGGATGTACATTCGTGGACACACACACGTTTCTGCACAACACATTGAATGGTAATTGAAATCTGCAAGTGATCTCCAATGTTTGCGCAACACCGTCCGACAGTGTCATAATTACGATTCTCGTCTGCGTCTAATTCAAGCTTTATGCATGCCCCACCATTATGCAAAGCATTACAATTTAAATCCCCAGCCGTCGAAATCAACACATTAGATTTGGTTAGCAAAACACCAAAGGATAATTAGGCACGCTGTCAAAATATGTTTAGTTTTCTTTCTGCTCTCGACCAATTATCTATCCGGGGGTAGCGCTTAACTTGAATCAAGCTGTATCAAACTGGCTTTACTAAAATGCAAAGCATATATAAACACCCGGGTCATAAGCTGAACTATTCCCTTTAAATTGTAAATTTTGGCGAACGAAACCTGAACAAATTTGGAGCCCCTTTTTTCACTTTTCGGTGTAGAACGCTATAACGTGTTCGTGCATAAGTCGTAGAAATCTCGACTTGTGTTACAAAATCGACCCGCGAGTGAAAGTTTCAACTCTGAAGTACTTTACACTATTCAGGAAGGTCCCCTCCAAGAGAATACAAAAAGAAAACGAAATCTATAGGTTTCCATGAAGACAAAAGACAAAAAGAGATAAGGACTGAAAGAAAGGAAGTGCCATTTTAACCATCGATTTAATACCTTCATTAGTCGAGTTTTTAATCAAGTTATTTATAACAAAATGTTTGTTTGTTTCTTAAAACGGATAACGGATATTGATGTAAACAGTTTGACATTTAACGAATAGTGTGTGGCTCTTACCGTTATTAACCCACAAATTCCAACTCAATAATGATGACGACATTATGACGTCAACGAACAATTTTGTTTAAATGTCAACCGTTTAGTTATTTTACTTTAGCTGTCGTCCCCCACGGAAATTGACAATTCGTTACATACCAATTCATTTCTATATTGAATGTTTTTTTTATAACATTTTTTTAGAATGATTGAACACAAGCTTCAAGGGACAAACACATTTCATCTTTGTTTTTTTTCCTTTTTTTATTTTTGAAATATCGCTCAATTTCATTCCTGTCGCTCCCTCACAACCCCCGTGGGAAATCTGGTTGTGCAGTTTATTATGGCCGAGTGATGTATCCACTAGGCCCTAAATAACACACATTGAATTAACAACTCAAACGTCTTTTCCAATGACTTTAATTCATCGACCTTCGTGCGTCCCACGGAGATACCACGCTGATAGCTAGCCGGGGAAGGTACCAATCCGCGGCCAGGGCCTTGAACATTCAGACCGATAATTACTCCATGTACGTTCCAACGCGATGGCTTTCTTTAAAGGGAAAGCTATTAGTAGCACTGTGTAAGTCTCGAGGGTATTTTCAACTAGGGAACCTTGTGTTTTTGTGAGTTATAAGGCCCGGGGAAAATAAATCGTGCACTTTAAAGCGCCCCAATGCTCAAATACACGCGAGACTTGTATAGCCTATTAGCAACTCTACAATGGTTTCATAATGGCGTCACAGACGCGGCACTGACTATTACAAGTTTTCCGAAATGTTGGCGTAATTTGAGATTCTAAAATAGTTATGAACATGTTTTGATTTTATTTTAATAAACTCATATTCAATCACCTAAGATTCAAAGAACCTTCTTTGAATGTGCACTTCTTATCGAATGTAGGCCATACTGTCGTCCAAAGGTATTCTACCTTCTGCGTAGGAAGAGTTGTAAATCGAAATGATTTGGTTCACTACAATGGGCAGTTTTGAATTAAATTTACAATTCAAAGAGGTCCACTCAAAAGCCAAGTGTAGGAAGGCAGGATTGCGGTAAGATAAAACATTATTTTTACTTCTAAAAATGTTAAATCCGCTAAGACGACTGTCGTCACGTCACAATTGTCTCCGCGATTGTTTAGTCTTCCCCTCAAGCAGTCAACCAAGGAATAATATTGCGGTATACGATTAACTTCTTTTCTTAGTAAGGTTCAGCTGCTTTAAAACCCTCCTGGAGATAAAAATACCAGCAGGGTGCCGATGAAACAGTCCGTCATAACAAAATAGGGCTGAGAATAATGGCTGTCCATTTTGGTTGCCGCGAGGTCAGAGAGAGTCGTCTGGCCTCGGACGTTACTTATGCGCAAGATTGCCAGGCGGTGTTTTGTTTCCCGCGCTTTGGTATAGACCTTTTCCCACAAACGCTCATTATTTTTCTCACTGATAAGTTTTTCTTCTAGGATTATGATACAATTTCTGGTCTTTCTATAATCCAGTTTATGTGTATTTAAGGAAGATGGATGCTATATAATGTTTTCGATCAGGTGAGAAGCATTGCTACACACCTTTAAATCCTAAAGCAGCCATCTTGGGTTTTTTTTCATTTAATTTATTTTCATTTCTTTTAATTATTATTATTATTATGGTTTATTAAAAACACTGCATTTATAGCCAAAGGCTAAATTGAGACAATGCATACATCAATATAAATATAGAACATTTACGGAGGCTTACTAGACAGAGAAAAACTTAACAATTTAGTGTTAAAAAACATAGTTTTGGTTAAAAAAAATACAATAAGTTAGTTGGCATTTAAAAAGTTGACAAAATAGGGAGTCGGACAATTTTTTTTAAACGGTTAGTCTTACACTTAACATGAAATAGTTGATCGGCCTGTCTGGGTCGATATTGCACATTGGAATTTCTTGGTTGTGGTAACCAGTTCCTAAATGAATGAGAGGCTTTTAATTAGGTGGCAATATTTAAGCATAATTAATTTAATAAACTTCACAGCTAAGCGTCTGTGACGTCATTATGAAATCCCACCAAAGCGCCCATGGACTATACAAGTCTCGCGTGTATTAAAGTTATTAAAGTGCGCGATTTTGTTTTCTCCAGGCCTTAATAATAATCATAATAATAGTGGCTTCTTATATAGCGCACATATCCGTCACTCAGTGACGCTCAAGGCGCTTTTAATGTTCGTTATTTTCCTGCAAGGTATTGTGGAGCTAAGTTTTGAAGTATGAGACCAGGGGCCGATTTCACAAAGAGATAAGACTAGTCTTATCTGAAGTTAGGACCAGTAACTGGTCTTAACTTAAGACTAGTTCTATCTCTTAGCATTGCCTAGGACTAGTCCTAAGTTAGGAAGAGTTTTGTGAAATCGACCCCAGGTCCTTTACATAGCACCATGTAATGGTTTACAAGGTGCTGTGGCGCAATATGCTGCCGATCAAACCAGGAACACCGGGGCGAACCCCTTCTCTTTTCGATAAGTGCACTGGGTTCTTTTACGTGCATTACACAACACACGGGACCTACGGCTTAACGTCGCATCCGAAGGACGAAGCATGTGGTTAAGTGTCTTGCTTAAGGACACAAGTGTCACGACAGGGATTCGAACCCACACTCTGCTGATCAGAAACACAAGAGCTTGAGTTCGGTGTTCTTATCCGCTCGGCCACGACACGCCACAGGCCTTGTAACTCACAAAGTACAATAATAAAAAGCAACCAAGAAAACATATATATACAGACAAACATTTTTTTAAAGGGTAGTACCCCAGAAGGATCAGTAAACTTAATCGCTATCGGGTTGATCTCCTGATGCTACAAATCGAGAAACAGACAAACAATAAAGGGCATTGAATATAGCAACATGGCTTTGAGATAAACATCAAAAATACTGTACTGTGTAAAGCACACGATTCACATTGAAACAATTTAAATTCTATTATAAAATGATGTTTTGTTGTCCCATACAAACCAATGTAATGAAACCGAGGCCGGAGGGACAGTAGACTGGTGCCTGTTTTAGTTATAACACAACCATGACTGCACTTGAATTCAGATTCAGGGCACCAGACAGTGTAGCAAGTATTAGGAATGTCAACCCATCAGGGTAAACTCATTCTGCTTGCATATCACGTGTGTTCTTTATATCCCACCGATAATTTGTATTCATTTGGTCCTTCCCTTGAAGGACACGTCAAAATGTCACTCTTTATTCACGCAATTGTGAGTTAACAACAAAACTCAGACCCTGAAAAAAAAAAGAAGAACATAGAAAAAAACAAGAAAAACAAAACAAAAACTAACCGCTGCGAACTTTCAAGGTTACTTAGAACACCCTTGAACGAAAAAAAAGCAAAAACCCGTTGTAAACTAATAATATTGGAGAGAAACTAAATCCAAAGTCATTCTCTCCACTGTGTTTTGTTGTTTTTCTTTTCTTGCGGTTGCACTCGAAAAGTGCGCTCTGTCAGTGCGGGCTCCCGCAATCCAAGAAACGGCACGGTCCGTACGCTTGCTGCGCTGACGTGATTGTTAGTGTTTTAACACGCGTAATTAGAAACTCGTTTCGTTTGGCCAAGTAGTGTTTTCAGCCTCTCTGCGCATACAAGGTGATTGATGCACATTGAATTGTTTTTCTATAATTACAAATTAAAGTGCATTTGATTAGGAATGCTTATACACGAATGCCATGAATCACACAGTAGGTGAGATGTCGTACGCAATTACAAAAATGTTTGGTTGCTAGGTTTCATCTGCAGAGTTCATCATTCTGGTATTAAAAAGCAATTAAAGAAGTTTGCTGCCCCCAAGAGTTCGATTTGAGCTATTGACGGTTATTTTACAGACACAGTGCTATTCATTATATCGATCTGGCTCCAACAAAAACCAGAAGCCCGTACACTGCAAAAACTGGGTTGTTAAATTTGACACCATGGGTGGATATAGTCACATATAGATACCGAAAAGAGAATCAAAATGTACATCATAGGGCGTTAAAGTAACACCAGTGTAATTGTTTTTGCAGAAATTAGTGCTATTTTAACACCCTATGGTGTAAATGTTGATTCTGTTTTGGTATATATATGTGAAAACATCCATGATGTCAATTTTAACACCCCAGTTTTTGCAGTGTAGGAAATACATGGTCGTTGTTATTTATGTTAAGAGGGGATAACAAAATCCTTGTATTATTGTTTACATGTTCTGCAAGACTCGGGGATTTGTGAAGCTCTTTTCATAAGGATGAAATTGATTGGGTAAAGTACACACGGGCGTATGACAGCTTTGGAGCCGGACGGATCGAGAAGTTTACGCGAAACATATCCATGTTTGTGGAAAAGTAGTTCCCCCAAGACTAAATTATCATTTCGATTTCAACCTGAATCAACAGATGCGCGCACCTCTGACGTAATGACTTAATGCGAACTTGATAGTCCACAACAATACGTCACAAGGATCTGTGTATCTCGACCAATCGGTGTACGACAAGAGCTCACGTGGTCAGGAGCTTATTTCGTAAACCTGCAAAGTGCACAGACTTATTAGAAAAGTTCCGCGTCCCAAAAAACAGTTCACACTCCAAATCGCCATTTTGTTTTGTCTTTATGTTTTGTTCTCAAACTTGGCAATTTTTTTCCATTAGCCTTGATTGATCACTTTTGCTTTATGTTTGCCATCTCGTTTTCCTGCAATTCAAATCAGTGCGTCAATATGGGGGATGAAATAGGAAAAAAGGTATGGGCCTCCTTTGTGAAAATGAGATTCAGCAATGCTTACTGCTATTGCATATGGGAAACGCGACAGTGTGAACGCGGTTGCCTATAATTGTGCCCGGTGCGTACATACAAGCAATAACCGCAGCACCCTATTCCATTCAATTCCCCCATCAATGGGTTAAGCTCTCTCAAGTATATGTTTGCCTGTGCAGGTGGGTAAACGCAGCAGCGTTCTCGAAGTCCCCCACGAACCGGCCACAAACAATTTAAAGGGGGCCAACAACCAGCGGACGGAACGGAGCGATATAATGCCGGTAGTTGCCGTAGTGGAGTGCTTCTCGGTCTCACGATAAGAGACCCCCGTGAGCAAATAAAGTCCTGATTAAGTAGCCTACCGTGATAAATCACCGCCTAAACTTAGACAATCAGACTGGACATATAGATTTGCCGTTGAAATTTGAAACTAGGTTACATCTGGGGGTTTCGGATTACAATTTGGTAATTGCTGATATGTTTTTTTTTTTATATTATAAAGGATTGGACTGGGCAGGAGCTCTGCTGCAGAGTCACGCAGTTGGTGTTTGTCTTATGAAACTCTATACGCAGGGTGGACTCGACCCGTATTTCTGTTGATAACTCCGATATCATCGCTATGCATTTATGTTTGTGAACAAAATAATCTTGGGAATTGAGAAGTATATGGGGCAAAAACTGCATGCACTTTGCAAAAGCTCTGCTGAAGCCCAGCTCCAACAATCCTCGATTCGTCTCCCATGAAATCGAACATCTGTTCACGAAGTGGTGTCCGAGTGAAGGTGTCAATTTAAGCCATCTTTGGGAGCTCAATAGTTAGTGTTTGAAATGGCTGAAACTTAAGCGCCAAAAACAACAATGATATAGATAAACGGAATGTCCCAAAACTCCGCGATGGCATTTAGAGACAATCCCAACGCGCTAAAGTTATGTTAAGGTAATCCGATTCAAACGGAACATACACCGGCAGCGGTTCGCCACCTAAAACAATTAGCAGTGGATAATTTTCCCTCGCGGTATTTGGTAATTTGTGGTGTCTAACCGTCCGCGGGGGAAATTTTTTTTTATCGGCAGCTTGCGAAGGCAATGGCGGACTGCTCTCGCTGGGCATTAATCAGATCTCTTGCCCATTAACTCTTTCAAGGGGGCCCCTCGTCAATTTAGTAAAGCAGACAGACAGACCGTGCTCTGCAGGCTGTTTTCCGGAACGAAAAAAGAAAATTTCTCACAATAAATTGGTTCTCTCTATTACTTTCCACTCTCCATCGCCCACGTTGATGGCATTTTATTTTATCTTCGTGACCAAACTGTCATAACTGTATAAGGGCACGCAAGTCATGTTCCGATTCACTCTACCGTTGTATTTCAGACGATTTGTTTATGTTACACACTAACTTAAATGTCAAGTTATTTTTTATGAACATTCTTCCTAACCGTGTTCTCTTAATTCCTCCACGGTCGTCTCTGCACCTTTAATCGTTAATCAATATAATTACGGCTGTTTATACAAATGTTTTACGATGACAGTCATATATACCGATCGGAAATTAAACAGAAGCTTTTTGCGGTTTTGGCTGCATTCTTCCTATTTATTCCTAAACATCACCGTAAAAGTTTAACTGTACAAGTATTTCGGGTATAAACACAAGCGCGGTTTGTTGCATGCTCGTCACGCACGTAAACTTGAGCGAGTTCCACTACGTAAAACGGTCACGTAGCCTCCCCTCCGGGCTGAATGTGATGATACTTAAGGTGATCGCTCAGTCAGCTGCCAAGAAGAATTTCACTTCATTTGTTGTAAAAGGACGTACTAAAAATAAACTTGTTGCTTTTCCCTTTCAATACTGTGACTTGGGTACGGGTGTCAACCTTGGCCCAATTGCATATAGAGCTGCTTAACAATTAGCTCAGCAGCAAACATTTTACTTAAAGGTTACCAGCCAAGAAACCACGCTTAACACATTTGATATGCCAGCGTACGATGGTATCACTGTTTTGATAACATAGGAAATAGTTCAATGCCAAAAGGTAGCGGGCTAAGGATACCATTACTTAAGCCATTGAGGTGGCATAGACACTGGATGGCGCCCTTTGGGTGTTTTTTTTAATGTATGCTTAAACTAAATTTGCGTTAACATTGGAATGTTCAATAAAAAAGAAAAAACACCTCAAAACCCCCAAACCTATATTATGTTTGAACTGCAATACATTAGTTTGACCTACACAAGGTAGTAACTTCCAGCATAATGTCTTAAAGGCATCGTACACGTTTGGTAATGACTCAAAATATATATTAGCATAAAAACTGACTTGGTAACAAGTAACAGAGAGCTGTTGATAGTATAAAACATTGTATAGGAAACGACTCGCTCTGAAGTAACGTAGTTTTTGAGAAAGAGGTCATTTCTCACTAAAATTATAAAAGACTTCTAGCTAGAAGCCTTTTATTCCTATCTGAAAGCACACAAATTTGTACAACAAGGGTGTTTTTTCTTTCATCATTTTCTTGCAACTTCGATGACCAATTGAGCCCAATTTTTCACAGGCTTGTTATATTATGCATATGTTGGGATACACCAAGTGAGAACACTGGTCTTTGACAATTACCAAACGTGTACGATGCCTTTAAAGATATTGAATTCGTATGTAAGTTCCGAGTGTGGGTCTTCGTCTACAAAACATAGTGCAATGGCAGCTCGATCTCCTCCCACAAACACAAACACACAATAAATAACCAAATAAGGAAATGAAACTAAGAATAAAAGCTGTTCTCCCGGAACCTCGTTTCTGAATTAAAAAGTTAAAGAGTTTTTGTCAAATATGAAGTGTTGGAAAATCACTCCTTTAAATTTCCGATGTGCATTTTTGACTGTATAACAAAAAATATACAAAAAGCATTGCCGAATGATCACAAAACAGAACAATGTTAATCTGAAACTAGATATGTTTTTACAATCTCGGTAATTTGACCCAGTCTTGTCGAAACATATCCATGTTTGTAGAAAAGTAGTTCCCCCAAGACTAAATTCTAAATTCGATTTCAACCTGAATCAATACGACTAGAAAAAGAAGAAGAACAAATCTTCGCAAAACCACAGACAAACAACTTTTTCTAGAAAAACGTGACTACAAACGTGCAATTGCCACAATTTCAATTGTATGGTTATGTGTAATGGAAACTGAAGAATTCGAATTTTACCTTAAACAATATATATATACATATGAGATACAGAAATAATGTAATGGATATCGTCAATTTAAAGCAAATAACATTTCACGTAGGTTGATTCATTTTGTATCGTTTAATTAAATAATTGTCCTGAAGTTTACGGCGTTTTGTGTTGAAAGGTATCTATAGAAACACTGTGTCATATTAAATGTTTCCAGGGCCTAAAATTGAAAGACATTAAATAAACCACATTAATAATAGGTATAATTTTCATTGCTGTTAGGAAAAATGTTGTCGGTAAACTGGCGTCCCAAGCATTGAATAATTTAACTTTTTTTTTTTTTTTCATTGAACGGACCATGGGGGGTTATTTTTGCCCGGTTGTAATTGCTGATTGCATTTGCAACGAAGTACATTATTGAATCTTGTGCGCGCGTTTAACCTGTTTTCGGTGACATGGTTGGATGCCCGGTTGAGAAGAGAAAAAGAGAAGAAGAAGAAGAAGAAGAAGAAGAGGCATTTTGCTGATCAAAAAAAAAAAAAAAAACGTTCAAGGGGAACGGCCGTGTGAAATGGCATTATTGAGTCACTCCTTTTTGTTATGTGATTTATTGACACGCTTGTACCGTGACCTTTATTATAACACATCCTTAAAATCTTATTAATGATTGATTTTTTGCTTGTTTCGTACTCCCGAACTCTGAAAGCATAGTTTGTGAATAACAAATCAGGTCTTAAAATACAAGAAAATCGTAAACTGTATTTTTGATTACGTTATGCTCTGCGTGGTTGTAGTGTTATGTTGTGTGTTGTGTTGTAAGTCTTGGAGAAAGACTCTGCTGGGGTCAAAACGTCAGGCCATTTATGCTTGGTCCTTATATATATCATAGGTCCTTTGGGTTAGTAAACAGTTTGCAACAGATAATTCTATATTTTCTCTTTATGATATATAAATATATACATGTAAATTTTAATTTGATGTTATTATGCTTTTCAGGTCCCGAAATATTGATCTAGTGGTGACTCTAAAAGGGGCAGGGTTACTTTTGCACTTAGCGTTTATTTGTTCAAGTAAAAGTATTCATATTTGAAATCGTTAGACATTACACTAGATACATTTTGCACACGCGGCTGCCAAGAAAATGCGAACGTATAAAAACGTCACCGAAAGATGTTCACATCCGGAAAACTGTCAGGATAGAAACACCATTAAACTCAACCTGAAAAAAACCCGCTATATAAATAAATGTAAATGTATACAAAAGTTTCGACGAGCATTGTCGCTGTCGGTGGACTCATGCGTGTTATTATTTGTAACGATTCACATCATCGTAATATCCGCTTTATACTATTTTTCGTTCTCCCTCTTTGACATAAGTAGAGCATCCCATAACTTCATGCGCCATCGAACATCTTCATATCCTTCTAAAAGCAGAGAGGCATGTTATTTTAAGGATTTTTCTTTCGTTGAAGCTTCGCAAAGGTTTTGCAGGAACAAACGAGGACCAACAATATGATGCGTATACAAAATAACCGCAATCTTGTTGGCGTACAACGAACTTGTTCCATGAATTTTCCCCTAAAGCCCATGCGTACATTTTCTCCAAAAACAAATACTTGTAAAAGCCCACAGAGGGGCAGGCCGGACTGACCGTAATGGAAAGCAAATGTTTATAATTATCTATAAGGCATAACAGTGTGGTGTTTCTTGTTTTCCCCCGAGAAACAATTTTTGTTTTATGCATCCTCGAAGTCCCATCCCCCTCTCCATTAATTTGTTCTCACATGAGATTTGGATCAATAGAGCTTATCACTTGATAAAGATGAAGTTCGAATCCTATGTTTCGTAATCCAACTCGAGCCCCTTCTCCACCCCCTTATTGTCAGCTCCCCTTGGTCGACGTTTATACCGAGTGAGTAAACCATGATGCCTTCACCGAAGACATTTCGGTTAAATGTTTTCATGGAGAAGTGTCTTGGCCCTTCCTGGTTTTAAACCAATAGCTCTCCTCGCAGGGTAAATATTTCCCTACCACTCGATAAATCCTTTGAACGTTGTATTAAATATTCACACTGCAAAAACTGGGGTGTTAAAATTGACATCATGGGTGTTGTCACATTATAGATACCGAAGAGAGAATCAGAATTAACATCCTGGGGTGTTAACATAACACCAGTGTAATTGTTTTGGCAGAAATTAGTGTTATTTTAACACATTATGGTGTACATTTGTTATTTTTTTATTTCGGTATCTATATGTGACCAATGGTGTCAATTTTATCACCCCAGTTTTTGCAGTGCACTTTTCACAAGAGTATTACTATAATTGTTTTCTGCACATAAACCCCTCCCCCCAAAAAACCAAAAAAACCCAAAACAAAACCCCAAACCAAACAACAACAACAACAACAACAACAACAACAACAACAACAACAACAACAACAACAACAACAACAACAACAACAACAACAACAACAACAACAACAACAACAACAACACCACAGCAGCAGCAGCAGCAGCAGCAGCAGCAGCAACTTCTCTCAAGGATTATCTTGAAACTAAAATAGATGAAGATCAACGTGCATCCTGCTACCAGATGAAAGCACATAACAAAAAATGACATTAGATGTTTAATATTTGTTTAAGACCTTTTCTGGCAAAGGCATACATTTTAGATTTTAGAACTGTTAATCCCCATGCTAAAACATAATCAAACATAATAGATAAATAAGTAAAATAAAGTGCACAATTAAATATAAGTGAAGTTTTGTGGATTCACAAAAACAAGGTGTTCGGGAACACACAAATAAAGGGTTTTGCAAACATGGGTTGAGCATTCTATATAAATTGAATTGTTGTGCAAGACACCTTTACGCACATGACGTCATTTGAGTAGAGCGCCCTCGGCTAGAGGTTAAAAGAAGGCTGCTCAGTGGCCCATCCTGTGCACCGCGCGTACATGCGTTTTCCAATGTTTCATAAAATGGCGACGTGATGACGTCAATGTAAAATGTAAATTGCAAGTATTATATTCTACTCGTTGAACTATGAAAAGGTGGAAAGAACATTATTCAAAAGGATATGCAAAAAATAGTAGTTGATGGCCTGACGAGTCGACCCTAGCAGAGTCTTTTTTTCTCGAAGACTAAAAATGACAACACAACACACATGAACAGGTATACTAGTGTAAAGTGGAAATACATGAATAAAGAGAGAGAGAGAGGCAGAAAGCACACAGAAAAAGCAAGGGGGTAAACAATTAATAAGGAGACAAATGGAGGGAAGGGGATACAAGAATATCTCTTAAAAATAATCATTGAGATACGCGCTTTGTGTTGTTCAAAATTGCATGAAGAAAATTTAATCAATCAGAATATTCTACAGCAATAAAATCGTTGTTAGTTTTTTATAAGTACATTGTGTAAGTTTTTTTATTGAAAGGCAATTACACAAGTTGAAACAGATGACAGCAAAACATGATTAACATTTTCTCAAGACGAATGTCAAAACTATTTAAAGATTAGTAGTCGTACAACGTTCTTAAAATAATTGTGCGCCGACGACTTTGTCGCATATTTCGGATCGCAGTATAGTGCTTCCGTTGTTCGGAATTCGGGCGCTGTGGCGTCGGTAAGGGGAACCGCCGGTATTTGAACAACCCCCATCCCGCTTCGGTTCAGGGGGCTAATTTTATTTCAATCGCTCGGCAAGACAGTTTCAGCTCATCTATCACCATTTGCTGTGTTGATGAAAATGCACCAGATGAGTTCGATTCTATTGGGGTGGGTTGGAGTTGTGAAATGGGGGAGGTGATTTGACTAGAGAAATAGTAGCTGCCATGTTTTTTTTTGACGAATGAGTTTTTGTGACCAGTACACCCGGCAGCTTTGTTTGGAGAATGGAATTAAAACCTTCTCGCATGGGAGTTTCGTTTTGGTGGTTTTGTTTTTTAGAGAAATACGATCATGGATCGAGCGACAGTTGACAACAATTAAAAGTAAGCAGAAGATATGCCAAAAATATTCTCCACGCCACACTCTGACTGACATTATCGTAGTTCCTTCTTCATCCCCAGACTCTTATATTTTGTAATTTCTCTCCAGAAATGCGATCCGTATAGGAAAAGGGGGTATAATATATTGACTTTACTCACCACCACTTCTGAAAAGTGTTTTTATTTCGGGTGTTCGAGATTCACTGCACGGAGTTTCTTCCATGGTTTGCGATGATAAGAAACTTATCTCCTTTAATTTGGCCACTTGGTCCGGAGGGTGTAAAAATGGTGACTGGAGTTGCCGATGGTGACGATAAAAAAAGGGGTCTCGATTCTTTTGATTTGATTTGTGAATAGTTTCCAATAAAAATATCCAAAGCATCTAAACCGGGTGATTGTAAAATCTGACCAGGGGCGGTAAAGCGTGTCTTTATGAACTTTGGTTTGAAGCAGACTGTGTATAATAAAGCATGGCGTGGTAATAACATCTACGTGACGGCACAACTGATAATTAGCACGTCCGAACGGCTGGTTCACGGAGGCTAGCTCAAAACTGATAAGCCCAAGGGATGAAAATGGCAAGCATTGACTGTCTCAGTGGGCACGATGATAATGGCACGTTTCGAACGGCTGAATTATGAAGACTAGCTCAAATCGATAAACATGAATTACGGAGGCTGCAATGGTAGCTGGCAATGCCACATGTTGGGGGCAGTTTATGAACTTTGCCCGTCTAAACGACTGGTTGGTTGAGACTAGCTGCGGCAGCTAAACCTCGTGGGATTTTGGGTTGTACAGTATAAACGCAGTACCATTGTCTCAAATACCCTACCATACTGCCGCCATCACAACTGGTTCTCTGTGTTCATTAGCGATAATAAATACACATTCCCACTAAATCAAAAGAAAAGGGCCTGACTATTTCCCATATAGCCTCGGTTTGGTTACACTGATATAAATTGGAATATATTCAACAATTCGCAGGTTATCCCATAACCTATGAAAAAGGGGGTAGTACTGTCAAAGAGGCGGAGCACGTGTATACTGTAGCTGTCTCAGCAAGACAACTAATTAGTGCATAACTCTTTCACAAATAATTAATTTAACCCATCCTTCCAGATAACTCCATTCCATTGCATGTCATATCAGTTCAAAGGATCAACTTAGATACTCCCAATTAGTTTTCTTCAGCCACCATAACCAAAGTTGTCCGTAATGATCTATTTAAATTAAAACCTTTTAGATCTGAATGTTGGAATACCGGTACTCCACAAGGAAATTGTTACTGTTATCAAACAGTTGCAAGCCTAATAAAAGTAAACTTCACAAATGTATGTATTAATTTTGAAAAAAAGCCACTCTTATTACAACTGAAGTACACGTGCTTCCTCCCAATGATTCTGATTGGATCCTTCTCCGGAGAGTTAACCACACTGCAAAAACTGGGGTGTTAAAATTGACACCATGGGTGTTGTCACACATAGATACCCAAGAGAGAATGAGAATTAACATCGTAGGGTGTTCAAATAACACCAATATAATCGTGTAAAGCAGAAATAAGTGTTATTTTTACACCCCACGGTGTACACTTTTGATCTTTCTTTTTCGGTATCTATTTTATATGTGACAACACCAATGATGTCAATTTTAACACCCCAGTTTTTGCAGTGCAATAACTAATATAATTTATGACAAAACTCCCCCACCCCAACAATTACACCCGTCTGTTTGGTCACGGCCCGCGCCTCATCCAGATTACACACAATCCACTTCAGGTTTTGTTAAAACATTTAACAAAATCATCACTAATAATTGAGCCAGTGTATTGTGAACCGATCGTAATAAGTCCACACACTTGCAATCGCGGGCGTTGATTACAAGTGCTAGTCTTATTCACAAGCATCCTGTACATTTCGAGGTTAGCATCTCCCACCGTCTTAAGGACGTTTACTCTGGAGGCAGGTGTGGTAAAGAATTCTCCAAATTATGACATTACGAAATTGATTTTTTTTGTTCGTATAATAGGAAGATTAAATCACATCGTTGGACTAAAAAAAAAAAAAAAAAAAAAGTCAAATAAAACACCGCGTAGACAATACGGTGCAAAAATACTTTATTTATAAATTGCAGCCGGCATCAATTGTGACATACAAAACGAATAAATTGACTTTTTGTTATGGTGTATTTTTGTCCCTGTCTTTTTGAAAAGATTCACTTGTCTCTGCTTTTGATTAAACACCCTATTTTTCTATTACCTGATGTCTCTGCTGGCCCCGTTCTCTTTATGTTATCAGGGCCGTTCACATTCTAGCTTGAAGGCCTTCTCCTTTCAGTTAATTTGAACGACTTGTGTTTCTTGTGGGGTTTACTGCGTAGGGGGGTGTATGCGAAGTGTCTTGCGGCAATGTATTGACGTACCTGCTGAAACCGAGGCGTCGTTGACATTTTCAGAAGCAATTGCGTATACGGAATCTCATTGTTAGAATTCAACCTATTTTTTCTTAAAGTTAAATGTGGAATGAGCTGTCATTATTTTGAACTGCCATCACCGACACAGTTCAGATTGATGTTTCCTCCCGTTAAGAAGCAAATGAGAGAAAAAACAACAAAACCAACCGACAAAAAACCACAAAAACCCCAAACAAACAAACAAACACCCCACCACCCCACCACCCCAACAAACAAACAAACAAACAAACAAACAAACACCCCAACACCCCAACAAACAAACCTAGGCCTAAAATGATGTTAATAACATTACTAATTGAGTCTTATATAGCGCACGTATCCACCAATAAGGTACCAAAGGCGCTTGAACAAAGATAAATACTTTTTAAGACGGGTTTATGAATTATGAGACCATTAAAGGCACCTGGAAATAGTTTTTTTTTTAAATTTTTTATAGAAGAGTATATGTATATTAACAATATTAACAATATAACAATTTTTTGAGTAATTGTTTGTCACGATTTATATGTTTAAAAAAATGATAAAGTTGTTTCAGGGTGACTCCGCCCATCCCTTTTTGTGACGTCAATCGAGGCAGACTTCGCCGCGATCGAACATCGACCCCCCTCGAACTTGCCTGCATTTACGTGCAAGTAGTGAGCTTGTACGTTTCGTTTGGTTATCCCAAAAAAGGGATTTTTTATGCATTTTTCCGGCAATGCCGACCAGGTGTATTGCTGCTGTATGCAGCAAAACGACTAAAGATGGGGTCAGTTAGCATTTGTTTCCTGCAGATCCCAAATATAGGCAGTTACGGGCATCGAAAGTCAGGCTAACGAGGGCAAAGTGGTCCGCTCCGACATCGTTTTCAGCGCTGCAGCGAACATGTTTCTGGTGTTCGGATCGACTTGAGCTGTATGCCGCGCCGCGGCGCGCCGATCCGTTGTCATCACGGGGCCGCTAAAATACCTCGTATTATCCGTGTTCTCGTTATGACCGTGCTCGTATCTTCCGTTTTTTAAGACATAGAAACGCGCCTGGGACAGTTCGGGACCGGTGAAAAACCTCGTATAAACGTCGACTGTACACAGCTGTCCTAAGATTACATTGGTTGACGTCCGAATACGAAAACGCATCATACTGATCAGGTACCCAGACGTAATGTACAGGGCCAGACTACACATTTTCTCTTCCAATATCCCGCGCCTCGATTGACGTCACGAACAGCGCCATGTAAACGGGGGCCTATTTTTAAATTTGTAATTAAAAAAACCCCACAATTTTTAAACCTTAGTTAATTGTTTATTCACATTCCACCCACAACAATGTATATATTAAGGACAAAAGCTTTATTTTGACAAAATACCACTGCCAGGTGCCTTTAATGTAGCACTTTATACTTTATACGGGCTTGCAAGATGCTGCGGCACTCAGCAGCCACTGCTGTTGAAATTAATACAAAAATACCGACACCAAATCACCAACTGAAACACTTTGATTTGAGAGTAGAAATGATCAATATATATATATATTTTTTTCGGACATAAATAGTAGAAGATTTAGAAAGGAAACAGTTTAGTTAACTGTACATTTACCAAAATCCAGTAAAAATTATCATAAGTAAATATCAATTAGTATAATTCGAGTAACGAAAGAAAGAGTCAGTACTTTAAAAAAAAGGACCCTTTTACGGCCTAAAGCAAAAAAACACAATAATTGTCGAATTAGAGTAAAGAAGAACAACAATTCCAACCAAAAAATCAAATTAATTGTACACAATCTGCCAGTCCTTACATTATACGTTTATTCTATCACAGAACTTTGACTTTCTTTGCTACATCCACACATGTGTGGCCTGCTTGCAATAAAGTGTTAACTACTTCATACACAGGGCAGGCATTGTCTGTTAATCAAATTTAAGGTTCTAGATATTATTACTAGTGACCGGTCACATTCATCATTCCCCCCCCAGCTTTTGATGTCGCTCTCTTTCGCAGATGAGCGAGAAAATGCGAATGGAATGCCCGTAACAAGCACTTCTAATTCATGTTACATCTTGACACATCAACATTGAAGTGCCTTAACAATTTTTGTTTCCCCAAATAGTACACTCTTCAAAAACTAGGGTGTTAAATTGATTCTCTTTGTATGTTTATGTGACAACACCGACATGGTGTTAATTTCACCAACGATATACACTGCAAAAACTTGGGTGTTAAAATTGACACCATGGGTGTTGTCAAATTAGAGAGAATCAAAGTTCACTCCGAAGGGTGTTAAAATAACACTAATTTCTGCCAAAAAAATTACATTGGTGTTAGTTTAACACCCTATAATGTTAATTTTGAATCTCTCTTCGGTATCTATATGTGACAACACCCATGGTGTCAATTTTAACACCCCAGTTTTGGCAGTGAAGTAATGGGCATAATTAACACCGTTTCAGTGCTGTCACATAAAGATACCCAAGAGAATCAGTTTAACATCCCGGGTTTTTTTTGCAGTGAAGATTTTTACCCCAGTGTGACAAGTCGGCTGTTATAATCCAAGTGTTGTTATTTTAATCAACATCACAAAATCTTGAAAAAAGGGAAACAAATCCAACAGGCAAAACTGAAAGTTATTAACTGAAGATATTTGACATTAATCTCCAAAGAGCTTGCTTTTACAATATCAGTGAACATGTAACAATAAGCTATGTTTCTAACAAATAGATTAAGAACAAATCTCCTCAGGCCCCACCATCGTCTGTAAAAAAACCGAAAAAACCCACCTCATTTTCTAGGGATTCAAAGAATTAAAAAAGAGCAATCTCAGCATCGTCATTGATATAAACAGCGAATGTCACTACAACTCCATTATGTTTGTGTGTGTATATAGAAGCATCACAGATCGCCTCGGTTTAGCGCAAGGAAGGAGATTGCGAGTGGTCTCACGAAGGTAAGTAAATCCCGCGAGAAAAGAAATTCAACACTCTTAAGACAATAATAATGTCTTACCACCCCCCCCACCCCAAACCAATGGCGGATAATTCCATCACGCCAAAAGTGTGCTCAATCGATTCGCAACACGAGATAAATATTACTACCATTGAATGGAAATTTCTTTTTAATACATGTTCTTGGGGTGGTGGGCGGGTAGTTCCTCACGTGAGACAAAATTATTCCTATGAACACTTTTTTTTTCATCAGCGAAGAGACCTATATAAAATTACAAGAGTTACGTGGAACTGTTTAGTGCAGCTGCAATTATCATGTAAGGAATGTATAGCTTGCAGCGGAGCTGCTAAGTGATTCGAACACGTTGACTTAGGGTTATGTTCGGTTTACATTAGTTTGTTTTGAGATTGGTCGAGGAGGGTTTATACTTCGTCCCAGTCGTGTTTAGTTTGAATGTGGATTTAGGGTTAAGTCGGCATTGATTCCGACCTCGAGCTTGTTGGCTGAAGATACCTGATTTAGAAATGGAGCATTTATTACTATATCGGGTTCCCTGCATACATTGGCAACGTTCACTTGGTTTCATAATAAAGGATTCAGACTAATATTCGTCCAAGCCTCGGTTTGACCATGGAAAGGGAAAAAGACTCCACAACAAGTTGGTTGCACCGCGGTGAAAGTCCATTATGCGTCAAGAGCAATGGAAAGTCACGCATGCGTCTAATAAGAGTCATGTTACGACGACACCAACGACGTCTACAGCAACGACGACGACACCAACGACTCACGTTACGAAGACAACGCCAATCGACGAAGACGACAGACGACAACGTCAAACTAGACAACCCACGCGACTTAGGCTGCAGGACTTGCAATCACAAGGTTGTGGGTTCGAATCCTACCAAGCTATAACCGCTGATTTCACAATGACTATTGTCGTCTAGTTACTGAAGCACAATTTCTTGATTTGTGCAATTCATAATCCTAGACGTTAAACCAATTTTTGTATGAGAGAGATTGACTGTTGCCATCTTGGTGTTTATATCCCCCTTGTGGGAGTTTGCCGAGTTCCCTTGACAGGTAGATGATCTTAACAAACAAACGACGATTACCACACAACGACTATACGCCAAACGACAATCACAACGACCATGACACCTTCAACGAAACGACGACTACAGCAACGGTGACACCACGACGACGACGCCAACGATGATTACAACGACGACGACCTCAACGCCGATTAAAACGGTGACGACACCTATGGCGGTTTGAAACACGAAGAGTATTGAAAACGACACGGACAGTCACGGACAGTCGTTCTAAACGCGGGAGTTCAGAGTCGAAGGCCGTTGATCAAGATGGTTAAAATGTCTCTCTCCAAGCGAAGCGCCTCTGCCAATTCCCAGCGATGAAAACTCCATTACAACCATAACAGACGTTTGCCATCTGATTGATGGCACCTAGTTTAAAACCAGAAATAAATATATCCTTGCCTTTTGGAATTGATGTTGACTTGTTCTGACGTGCTTAATATCTGTGTTGATTGGTTGTTTACTATTTAGGAATGCAACATAGCGTACAAGGTTTAGCTAATAATGACTGGCAGGGGACACTGTTTTTAATCTTCTTCTGATGTCGGACCAGACGGTCATGAATTCACTGATGGCATTTCCAAACTGCCAATCTTATTTTTATGTTTATTTTCGTTTCTACTTGAACTTACTAGTAGTTTAGATTGTATTTTAGTACGGTGTCTGAGCAGAGTGTGTCAACACGCACGTGCACACGCACGTCGATGTCACATCTCCCATGTTTTCATAAACCTCAGACGAACTTTTCAAAGTTTGGTTTGATAATCTTCTAATAACATACCTATTTAATTAGGGGTTTTAATTTCTGGATGACAACCGTGCTTGGTGAGCAGATGGTGTTTGTATCAGTCGAATTTGTTTATATTTGTTCAGATGTACGAACGGTTATTCCATTCAATTCTTAGAATCTGCGAATACCAGACGATACCATACATTAGGCAGGAACTTAGCTCAACACGGGAAGAACTTTTTTTGGTTTCTTTGGAGGAGTTAAAGGTATCGTACACGTTTGGTAATGACTCAAAACAAATATTAGCATAAAAACTTACTTGGTAACAAGCAACGGAGAGTTGTTGATAGTATAAAACATTGTGAGAAACGACTCCCTCTGAAGTAACGTAGTTTTTGAGAAAGAGGTAATTTCTCACTAAAATAATAACAACTTCTTGCAAGAAGTTTTTATTTCTATCTAAAAGCACACAAATTTGTACAACAAGGGTGTTTTTTCTTTCATCATTTTCTTGCAGCTTCGATGACCAATTGCGCCCAAATTTTCACAGGCTTGTTATTTTAAGCATATGTTGGGATTAACACTGGTCTTTGAGAATTTCCAAACGTGTTCAGTGCCTTTAAACACATGTTCTAGTTTTCACTCGTCTTCAATTTTTTTCTGGGTATTTGGTAACCAAAGAATTTGTCAGGTCTTTTTCATGTACTGGAAATTAATGTTAATTTACTGATGTAAAGCAAAACAAAAATCAAATGTGTTTATTTCATGTTCAGATGTACGAATGATTATGCCATTCCGTTTAAGAATCTGCGAATATAAAACGATACCATACGGGTTTTGTTGAGAGGAGTAAATCACATGTTAGTTTTTCAATTTTTCTTCTATTTCTTCTGGTTGTTATAACCAAAGAATTAGTCAGGTCTTTTTCGTGTGATAACAATTAATGTTAATTCACTGATGTAATGCACAAAATAGTTAATGTCCTGACTTTTCGACCCCACACTGATGCATGGAATACGGTTGGATGTTGACAGACACCGTTCAACCTCTCGACTGATCAGAGAACAAAGGGCTTTTATAATTGCCTCTATTTTTAGAACAACAATGTGAACATTAGTTCATAGGGCCAAGACAGACATGACACAAATGGATCAAGAGTGTTTGGGGGCGTCGAGGGATTTTCTGAAACACTGACTGTTTTCTGATAAATAATTGAAGGACTGAAGACGACCCACGCCCTCCCCGAGGGATAGGAATCATCTCCGGAATAATGAGAAGTAAAAATCGCTGAGGATTTCGATGAAACTCAAAAGAGGTCGCCTTTGGCGGATGCTTTATTTAGACACTTTATACCCACGGACTCTGTGGTTAGGAGGTTGTCTTGGGCAATGATTCTAAGGGGGTAAAATAATAAGAATGTCGATGGCTCGGGTTTGATCATACTGCGTCTAGCTCCCAATGTGCAGTCGCAATCATTGATACTAATCCTCATGATATGGAATAAGAGAACCAGACTATTGCCCCCTTCAAGACTCGCTTTCGTTATATCTATATTACATCGATATTCACTAAAATGCAGAATGCCTGACTGTATAGACAAGTAGGTCACATTTCACATTGTCTTCGATAATGTACAAAGTCGAGATACCTTTAAAGCTCTCAATCATCAAAATGCCAACTCGAGGTTTTGAAGCAAAACAAATATCTGTGCTGGCTATTGCGCAGAAGGTCTACAAATGCTTATTTTTTGCCTCGGTTTGATCATGGTGTGTATCTTGTATTGACCCCTTGCATTTGACGTCAGACTCTCAAACAGCGCCCTCACTGAGGCAAAATGAGACAGCTCATTTGACGACAGCTGTTCTTGGTGCGTGAAAAAAACAACGTGTGCGTGACCTCAACGTACCAGTAACGTTACACGTTATGCAATGGGCAGCCTCGCTACCATGGGAGCGCCGTATCGATACCTCTCGTCACTAACCCCTGGGAGGGAAACACTGAAAATCACTGATTGGCTTACCAAAAGCGACTGCTTTGCATGCACGACAGTTAAATTTATTCGAGCGCTTGTAGGGCGCTTGTCGGGCGCTTAGTACGCAGGTTGTAAAAATGCACGTTTCGACGCAACACATTGCAAATGAATCATGTTTTTATGTGGTCGCCCTTTACTGCATACAGTTAGATGTATCACAAGATCGAAAAAGAATGAGAGGGGGCCAGTTGCTCTATGACTTGATGCGTCCTTTGAGAGCGCGTTTTGCGTAGTCACTTACACAGAATGGATCAACCACAGGACTAATAAAACTATCCAATATATTTGGATATTAATTCAAAGTCACACTTCCAGGGGTTATGATCGAGCAAGGCATCCCGGGAAAGAAAGAAAAAGGGTGCGACGAGATCGTACACCACTGGGAACGAGGTTGGCAAGGGGGGGGGTCTATCAACATTAAATAAAATGGCATATGCACGGCGCGTGCACGGCGCGTAAACGCTGCGTTAACGGCGCGTGTACGGCGCGTGCATGGCGTGTACATTATGTTTGTAGACAAAATGTATGGCACATTATGTGTTTATTTCAGTAGATATGGAGCATCTGTAGATATGGAGCATCTGTAAATATTTGCCTTTGGTTCTCATCGATTTTTTTGGAAATTTTATTGAGCTAATGACAAATTCCCATCATTGTGATGAAAATCACTTCAAGAAATTGGAACGCATATCACTCCAAATCTAATGCATTTTTACAATTCTTTAGAACCAGGCGGAAAGAATTGGTGAAAGGCAGTATTTTGATTTGTACGGGCATGTTTTTGAGCGAAATCAAAGGTCGACTTTGGAAGGAATCGAAGAAATATCACACAAAGAACTCGGAGAAGAAAAAAAAGCAATCCTATTTATTAAAAAGAATATCATTGTAGTGTATTGTGATTGCGACCGATGGCCGTGATATTAGCGAGGAGGACGGGGTATAAGTTTGCCCGTGAACGCGGGTGTCCGAAGCCCTACGGGCTAGACACGGCATCCGGCGTTTTGTTACAGTCGATATCTTTTGAGTTGGCGATGACATGTTAGCATAAACCACTGGGGCAATAACCGTATTGGTAACATGGAACTGTTTCAGTGAAGGCGTATTGGTGAACAAGAAACAAAATCAGCATATTGCAACTTGACACGAACGAGAAAGCTGAGCTACAGACGCGCACACTGCATGACATTGATGATCCATATTATTAATACACTACGCCATGTTGTTCGGCGCCCTCGTACTAGCGACCCCAATTGCTACATTTTTATATCAACAAAAAGGGCACAGACTTTTTGTTGCGTTACAGCCTCATTTAGGTAACACTACTGATTAGAATGAAAACAAAAGACAAACTTGACACACTCTTATAACGTCTGTTAACTTTTAAACCAACTCATTAAAGCGCATATTCATACTTGGTGACGCATGACATTGCCCACTTGATGACGTAATATGAAGTTTTATTTGTCATACACTCTACTGATATTTTATTAGGCACCAATTGTCGTCAGGCGATTTTCAAAACAAGGCCTAACCTAGGCTCTGACTTGGAGTAAGGCGTATGCAAATACCAGTATCAATGATGTGCAACATGGGTGCAACATGCACCGAGCTTAAGCCTGAGCTAAACTCGTGGTTTGGCTTAAAATGTGTACAATCCAAAGATATGAGACAAGTGAGTAAAAGTTTTTTCTAATTTGATCAGCGGATTATGTTTACGACCTTTGAGT
Organism: Plazaster borealis; assembly: GCA_021014325.1. NCBI lineage: Eukaryota > Metazoa > Echinodermata > Asteroidea > Forcipulatida > Labidiasteridae > Plazaster > Plazaster borealis. The sequence continues at coordinate 12,260,974 of CM037467.1, forward strand.
TATGAGCTATAATTGCACGACGTCTTTAAGAATTCCTTGGTTTGTGAAACGAGATAGATAGTATACGTGATAATTATGATGTACAACACCGAATACAACTAATGCTAATGTTCAAAACATTTAAAACGCACGTGCCTTTTACGATCATCAGCAACAACTGTTCTCGAGTCACTCTAAAAATAAACATTTTATGTAACAAATCAGACGTCATTATAATAAGACTTTAAATCTAATCTGGATGAAAACCCTCGACGCAATCCTCAGGGTAATTATCACCTAATGATTGTTTTTAAGAAAACAAAATCCAAGCCATTTGTGCTCCCCCCTAAACTGATAACGCTTGAACTTTTTTGTCCCTGGCGGATCTTCCAAAATCTCATCAAAACCCAATAGCCCATTCGCTAGAGATCTGCATTGCATCCTAATTGATTGTTTCACTGCTAAATTGGCAGCTAATATCCCCTACAGTGATGCAGAAATCAAACCTAATATAACAGAGTATATTTTAAAGGATACCCGAATTTTTTTCCCCCAGGGTTTGCAAGATTTTGAGATTACTAATTCGGGGCGACTGTATTCTAAGATGACGGCTTTCATATACAGGTCATCTGTTAGCTGCGAATGGGGTCGAATCCGCTGGGCAAGTCCCTGGGTTGTGCTGACGTGAGAAGCTATAACCCTAGCCGGGGAAACTGTCATCAGTTGGATTACGGTGCGGTTTCACCTCGTGCCGCCTAATTTCGTCTAGTAAATTAGACCGCACGGGGACCGGAGGTCGCCGACCCGAAAATTCTGCCGTCGATTTCACCAAACTCTTCCTAACATAGGATTAATCCTAGGCAATGCTAAGAGATAGGACTAGTCTTAAGTTAGGACCAGTACTTAAGACGAGTCCTATCTCTTAGCATTGCCTAGGATTAATCCTAAGTTAGGAAGAGTTTGGTGAAATCAACGGCTGGACAATCATCCGACGAGTTGAACGGAACAAGGGTATACACAAAACAAAAAGGAGAAAATTGACACAAAGTAAAAAGAAATGAAGAAAGCGGGAAGCACATGTCTTGATTAATGGAGTTGTCAAGATCACCTGACTCGTCAATTTTGTTTTATCTATAATTACACGGTTTCGTTTATTGATATCCCTTGTAGACGATATCGACGTTGCATGTAAAAAGCTCAAAATAAATCACCCTAAAATCTATAAACCTTTCAGTTTAATAAAACGTAGCCATAAACAATCTATTAATCAACTTTGTAGCAATTTCGCATGCAGTGATATTGTAATAAATGTATCGCCAGCAAAAGGAAGGAAAACTAAAATACGTGAACTTCCATTTAAAAATGAAAACACACTTGTAACTTTTTTTCTGAAGACAACCAGATGGATTAAAAAGTTACAAATCCCCACCCCCCCCCAAAAAAAACAATTGTGTACTGCTTTTCTCTAAACCATTTACAGATCACTTAGATAACCGTTTGCAGCCATTAATACATTGATAAATAATTTTATGTTATTTGTATCATTATTTTTGTTTGTTTGTAAAACTGTCAAAGTTGATGAAACAGCATTTGAATACACACCCATTCACCATTTATCAGTTTAATTGCCACACTCTTTATAGAGATGGCCTTTAATGTTCACGAATCACTGACAAGCATAAACCGTTTTCAGGAAATTATTTCGTCGGAAGTGCCCCCGTTGATTAGAAATTAATAAAAGTATGTCAAATGAATATCCAAAGATCGCCCGCAGGCGACTTTTGGAAAATGTCCGTGGTGTCCGTTTGAATGCTGCCCTCAATACGGCCAGAGAGATGCGGTTGATACCCGCTGTCACCTCGCTAAACGTGGATGGATTACACGTTCTTGTTGAAAACATCATACAGTTTTTTTTTAAATGTTTACTCAACAAGTATACATTGTATTCAATTGAAACCTATAGTTGATTTTCATCTTTCTTGATAATTCTGCCTATAAATCAGCACTACGTTGACAACAACCAAGCAATGATACCTTTTAAGTGCTCTAGTTTGTTTCATTCATGTTAAAGCATTAGTCTGCTGCGTGATGTAACCCAATGTTGCCAAAATTGTCCGAGAGACAATTGCTCTATGTTTAAACTACGATTCTGTGGGTTGAGTGGGACTTTCCCTTTAAGATTTCAAATTATGACGTTGATCTTTACTCCTTGATGAACAGTTGTATGCGAAAAAACGCCATGGCGCCACTAGGGGAATGGAACTGGCTTATCGCTCCATCTTCGTTAGTCCCCAATGTCTTGACGAATATCTGGAACCATTCATAGAATTATGAGTTAAAGACGGCCAGGCAAAAAGAAGACCTTTTCTATAATTGTTGGATAGCTAGTGATTACAACATAGGACATACAGCCCAAGGGTTGTTTTGGAGTATTATGGTCCTTCATAAAACCTTTTAAGAAATCTAAAATATGAATGGAAAACAACAGATTTGATAGAAGTTAGAGTAGAAACGTCAATGTATACGGTTGGTAATAAAACAAAAATTAAGAAACTAAGGAAGTAGAAAACAAATATATTAGAAAGATGTTCAATCCTCAAGAAAAAAAACAAATCATCAGTATTTATACTGTCAAAGTTGAGGAAACGACTTTTATATAAAAAAAACCCCGAAGTGAACGTGCACAAAGTCCCTTTTCTATCTCATTTTTTGTTTTGTTTTGTTTTTGGTTTTGTTTCTCTGGGGTTTTTTCGGGGGGGGATGGTTTGGTTTTTTAATGTTTTATTATAGTTTCTCTCTTTTTTGCTGTTGTCCTTTTTGTTAATTAAAACGACACTACGTGACTTAGTTTGTGACACGAGAACAGAAAGTTGTGTAGGAAGTAACCAGACTTATGTGTAAATCTCTTTTTTGGAGGAGTGTTGGCTCTGAAAAGATCTGTTGCTGTTATGTCCTCTTCAAACATTACTTACTTTCCATTAACGCGGCTCCACACTGCATAAACATTGTTTTAATTCTTATTAGATTTCCAAGAACCACAAATTAACTATCAAACAAAATTACTGCAAAAACGCTACTTTAATCCATTAGGTTCTCGAAACGCTTCTCGCAGCTGCCAATGTCTCTCAGTTTATTTCGGCTTTAAGAAACCAACTATTAAGTAGAATTTACAATAAGTGTTTTTTTTTCCCGCCAAGACCGTGAAAATGTGCCGTTGACCATTGTTTTTCACGTTTATTATGGAGGGAGATAATGTTAAAGGGCATAGGGGGAAAAGATCGCTGGGAAAACCCCGGGGTAAGTTCAGCGCACGCAGACGGGAAGACAGCAATAATAAAAGGAATATATTCACTAGAAACGAGTTTTCAACCTCCGGGGCTTACCAATAATTCTCGACACCGTCGCTGACTACTAGAATCTTCACTCCTCTGCCAAATTGTTTGAAAAACAAAAGTCACGGTGTGGTTCTCTCAAGGCTGCTTTGTAGTAATGCTACAAAGTCTCTCAGCCACCCCCCCCCCTTCGACTTGGAAATGCGAGTAGGGGGATCTAACAACGTCTAACACAAAAAGAGTTGGAATGGTAACTTACCGGAGAATACTGAAACGATAAGAGGTCGGGGATGGTGGGAAAACTCTAACAACGACCCTCGGGGGGAAGTGGCGAGAAGCTCGGAGCTGAAAAGACAATTTGTGAGTTGTAATCCGTATCGGTGTTGAAGTTGAAGTGAAACATAATGAGCACGTAAATAGGTGTATATATGGCAGGTTTTTAAGTGCAATTTTCGAGACAAAATAACTTGGTTGTTGTTTCATCGTGATGGTGTGGGTGGACGTGGGATTTTTGGGGAGATGGTTAAGGAGGAGGGGCGGAGCAGGAATTGGGGAGGGGTGTAGTGAAGAACAGATAGGCCTATGCAAAGAAGTGGTTATGAGAAACGGATCACCTTGAAAGGTGCATGTGGTTTTTTTATGGGTAGCAATAAATGAAGTGAATGCCGGGGTATGAAAGTAGGTTTGACCTATTTTGTATTTAGGCGTCCAGACGGATTGTATTTAGGCTGCCCACGATACAGACGAAGTTGTTGCTTTAACTAACACACATTTCTTGCATTTTGTTTAATTTAGAACGCCAACCCAGTACATATTAAACCCAGAATGTCAACAAACCTTCGTGTACCATTTGATCTCATTGGAGTCACTTACTATAACTCCAGAGGGCAATCTTCAGTCCATATTCTCAACAATTGCAGAATGACTATGACAGATTAATTTAGTGCATTCACTGCCCTGTGTTTTCCATGCGTCGATTCCACGAAGCTCGGTTCAGTATTAAGCCACGGGTGCAGCAATAATTTGGCGTGAAAAGACAAGACGAAATTCGCAAATGTTATCCATCAAATCACACGGGTGCCTTTTACAGACGAGTCGTTTGAGTTCCAATTTCTTGCTTTCATTGTAAAACCGTTTTATATTTTCATTGGCAAAGTACTTTACACGAAAACAACATTCAACAAGGACCATCCATAGTGCAGAAAGCATTTTTTTTAAACCTCGGGGGCTGGCGGAGGGAAAGGGTGGTGGTGGGTTTGCCATAATGATGTAGGCCTATATGCATTTGACTATTACAATCCAATCACGTACCCCGTCAAACGTACCCCTGTGGCTGCAGCTACGGTTGTTACCAAGGGTGTTGCTTGAGGCAGCCTTTGCATGTTAACGTCAAGGTAAAGCCATAGCCGTAGCTGTAGCCACTGCCACCAATGCAGAGACGGCCTATGTCACACATTTAAATTTAATGGAAAAAATACCCCAAACGTTGTTATGGTGGAATAATTTCACTTGTCAACCCAAGCCAGTCGTGTAATTTAAAAAAAAAACTCATATATTCATTTAATAAGAAGAATTTTGGTTTAACATATTGACGTGGTTTCCACATTATGCTCGTGGTGACTTGATTTTTAAGAAAGAGAAATTCGATCGGCAGGTAGTAATGATATTAAACTCGCACTGGGGCAGTCGCAGTCAGCAAATCCACGGGTTAATTCTGAAGGCGCAACACCTCGGGCGGTGTATGTAGGTGTTAATGGCTAACTATGTACTACGTGTGGAGTAGCACAACGCGCCAGTTCGCGTTGAATGAGGTACGGCGTGTGACCGTGCATTAGGCACACGCCGTTAATACGATGGGGAAACAGGTCCTTATAAACTCAAGAGTCTTTTAGAGGTTGTGGTACGTTACCTTTGGATGGCTAATGTAGGTTTGCACTAAGTGGTTTGAAACGGGTCTGAAGATCAAGATGCACGGTTTAGCCGACATTTCCCTTTCTGAAAAAATAATAATTTTGTTTTTGTTATTTTGATCTTTCAGCGAGTCGATTGACACAACATCAATCTGTTGAAGTTTAAAGCGACAAGACCGTTGTTGCTTATTAAAATAGTCATCTATGATTCGGGGGAATTTTATTCACAAATAACAATACATAAAGACAAATCGAATGATTCACTTCGGTGACGAAATTTGATAATTTCTTCCCTGAAACTATGATAGTTTCAAGGAAGAAAGTATAAAATTTCGTCACCGGCTTCTCTTCGCAGTATCTTCAGGCCAACAGGTTTTACGGTGTTGTTAGACATTAGGGACTCGATGACACGGTTTCATGACCAAACATATATACATAGATAATAAATAATTTAATAATTTTGTAGATTAGTCCCAAACTGGAACAGACCCCTTAAACCCAGGGGAGAGTTACATTAATATGTTTAAGTTGTATTGTAAGGAAAGGAGTGTTATTAACAATAATGGAACCAAGAACCCAGTGAGGTTTGTGGAAGGTGTACATAACTCAATGACTCTCTATAATTTGTGGTGGTTCTAAAAGGAACCGGTGGTTTAAAAACTCGACGTTTCAACCAGTATGCTCAGGTCGAAAATGAAGAAGTGTCACGTTGACCGTGTTTATAGTGATGGTACAAAATGAACCTCGTTATGCATCGCATTGAGCGAACATTGATTGTGAGATTTCCCTGTTGTTCATTTGATAAATCACCAAATTGAATGTAGGGGTATTGGTTGCTGGTTTAAGAACATGGAAGATTACCTTTATCTACGGGTAGTGCTTTGGGAACTCACATCTGTAAGAATCTGATTTGCCGCTAATGTGTTCAGAATCTCAGCGAACATCCTTTCCAAATTGTCAAGAGGTATTGAGGTTCAAGTAATCTCCCACTGCGATCATACTCCTCTCATACTCTGTCTCTACCTCCAATCCCTCAGCCCCCCACCCCGTAAACCTCATCCAAGTTAAAACGGGCAAAGCCCAATTTACACGATAACACCATCTAGTTATGAACGGCGTTGGACCAACGTTTTGGCTGCGGTCTTGCCCCGGGGCTATGAAAGCAATTCTATACCTCCTCTCGCCCGAGAGACGGTCTAAAATTAGCCTCCCTCTCGGGCCTCCAAACGGTGAATTTTACCCGTTTTAACATTTTTTTTTAAAGGGATCCCACAACGAAAAATCGCTCATTCTAGGGTTAAACTTATTAAACTTGTATAATTATTTTCTATAATTTGCATGTGTTCTCGACTGGGAAATTAACCAGACATTTTAAAGGCACAGAACACGTTTGGAAATTGTCAAAGACCAGTGTTCTCACTTGGTGTATCCCATTCCCAACATATGCATAAAATAACAAGCCTGTGAAAATTTGCGCTCAATTGGTCATCGAAGATGCAAGAAAATGATGAAAGAAAAAACACCCTTCTTGTACAAATTTGTGTGCTTTCAGATTATGAATAAAAACTTCTTGCAAGAAGTTTTTTTATTATTTTAGTGAGAAATACTTTTCTCAAAAACTACGTTACTTCAGAGGAAGTCGTTTCCTACAATGTGTTATACTATCAACAGCTCTCTGTTGCTTGTTACCAAGTAGGTTGTTATGCTAATATTTGTTTTGGGTCATTACCAAACGTGTACGATACCTTTAAAGCTCAAGTTTGACTATAACTGGAAAATAATCGTGAGAGCGAGACAAAATGACCTCTATAGAAACTGTAATTATCTTCTGTGGCAAATATGGTAGAACGCTGGATTGAAAAGGGGAAACAAAGCTATAACAATTCCCAAGTTACCCGTAAAGGAAAATTGCAGAACATGCCGCACATCCTTGTAGTCGTTCTGGCGCGCTAATTGTAACAACAAACAACAGTTACCATCATTCCTTATTAAAGTTGTAATCCCCTTGTTGAGTGTGACGTAGACCGTAAGCCATGCACACTTCACACAAACTCACTCCACTGACTACCAGAGAAGCACACATGAATTGCATTGAGCTAGTTTTTGTGAGGATTTATGCAAGAAAAGTTTAATAATGGGACTTGGCTTTTACATACGTTCTTCAGAGCTCAGAATTATAAACTTCTCTCCTAAGAAATGCCTTCGAAATGGACATGGCTTTTACATACGTTCTTCAGAGCTCAGAATATTATAAGCTTCTCTCCTAAGAAATGCCTTCGAATTATGGAATTGGTGATTTTTGGTAAAAACACAAATGTACATCAGCTTTAGAGCCGGAACAAGCGAAAACTCTTGGCAAGCAGCAGATACGAACGCTTGTGACGAAATGGTTTCAGGATGATTTGTAAAACTCAAGTTCCTAGACGTATTATAAGCACCTAGTGCGATTTTCGATAAACTAAGCCAGAGCAATTTCAAGAAACTTAAGTTATTCGTCAGTGGTTTTGCAAAGTGGTTGGGAATCCGGGTGCTCTCTGACTAGTCCACGGTAGGCCTCTTCCTTTATATGCAAGTGGAGTCCTCGAGAGATTTGTGCAGTTTGATAATAATTTTTTTTTTTTTACCCTAACACCTTTGCATGATAAGCTAAGCACTGTGTACTCGGTACCGAGTCCGAGTCTTGCGGACAAAAATCCACAGGGGCGTACGAAGCCCTTATATTTCGAGGGTACCAAATAATAATCCGAAGGAACGAAATATGATTTCGATGGAACGAAATATGATTTCGATGGAACGAAATGGTATTGATGTTACAGGTACACTTTCCCTTTTTTACACCGATCTATTTTTCTTCTTTACCCGTCTTTTTAGGTGCTCAGTACGGGTGGGACTCGAACCCCAAAATAAAATGAGTGCCAAAGTAATGTTAGTTCGTCTACGTTTGACATCACAACCGTCAACGGGTATAGCTGATAGCTTTAATTTGAATCTCATAACTCCATTTCCAATTCATGATGCATTTTTTCTCTCTCGTCAGCTTTTACCACACGTCATGATGCATTTTTAACGACCACTTTTCCCGCCATTTTCTCTCTGCTTGTTTCGAGGGGAAATTGATCTAAATAAAGATCCGAGAAAAAAAATATAACGCATTGACGCGGCCCTGACGGTACACCGCTGATAATTTAATTTGCACTACGAAATATAATCACTGTTTTCTTCAAGCCAAAGAGCGGGGATTGTCGTGCGTCTGTTGAGAAGGAATGGCAGTGTTCGTTTTGATGGAATACAACAATTTTACTCCTCGAAGATCGAATTTGAAGTCCTGTTACGAGTGCATAAATTAGCCGTTGCACAGGAATGCCTCTGCACAGGAATGCCTCTGTGTTGTGTGTGATGAATACGCCGTGCAAGATTTTGCATGACAGAGAAAAGGCTAATTTTTCAGCTGAAAGGTGGTTTTGGAATGAAATAGTGATTACACTGTCCACGCTACTGATTTCTGTACATCATAATTTAACATGTACTTATGCTTATTCTTTGTTTTTCAATTGTGAAAGTGAACATAAAAACCTATAGGGCCTATTACAAAGAAGTTTTGTATCAGTGATAAACAAAAATACCAAAATCGTTGGTTAATTTGCACAACTTTTCGCCACACGTCCCCGTTTCTTCGTGAAACAAAAGCTCGATGACCTGTACTTTTGCGCACATCTACTGGGTATGTTTTCCACTAACTGAAGGGTGGGCATGTCACATGATCACACTGACGACAATTGAGGGCCGTCTCTTCGTTAAAGCGCAAACAAGTCTTGACCTACATGGCAGTTTGTAAAACAGTATTTTGCACATGTTTGGCGATGTGCGTCTCGTCTTGAAAACGCAGTATACAATTACTCAGACGAATGCACTTTTACCAATTAATGTCATTGAGAAGTTTTGCATAATGATGATGCGTCAGCCTTTCAGGTGGCTTACAGTCAAGTTTAAGACAAGAAGTGGAAAAAACACCTCAAAAATATGGAAGGCATATTTTTCTTTGTATATGTTCTTTCCATTCGTGAAAACGGCGATGACTTTAAAGGTACTGTACACGTTTGGTAATTACTCAAAATATATATTAGCATAAAAACTGACTTGGTAACGAGCAACAGAGAGCTTTTGATAGTATTAAACATTGTAGGAAACGACTCCCTCTGAAGTAACGTAGTTTTTGAGAAAGAGGTAATTTCTCACTAAAATTATAAAATACTTCTTGCAAGAAGCCTTTTATTCTTATCTGAAAGCACACACATTTGTACAACAAGGGTGTTTTTTCTTCCATCATTAATTCTTGCAACTTCGATGACCAATTAAGCCCAAATTTTCACAGGCTTGTTATTTTATGCATATGTTGGGATACACCAAGTGAGAACACTGGTCTTTGACAATTACCAAACGTGTTCAGTGACTTTAAGTGAATATTTCAGATGAGGTGTTTCAGGGTGTTCGGATTGTGATTTAAAACCCTGCATTAGTGAGGGTCATTGTCAGAACACACTGACATATTTTAATATTGCCATCGTCTTAACCACATCGTACACACTGGTCAGTTCATATACCATGATATCCTAACCTGGACCACGCCATACGTCTGTATAAAGCAGCGCCGAAACTAGGGTAACATTTTAGAGAGGCACACTTAAATAAAACAAAAAATCGTTGAAAAAAGACAAAACAAAGCCTCTTCGCCTGGAAAAAGCTTGGAAGCATAGACAACATACAACAAGCTTGGACAACGTAGTACCGATGGTGCGCTGCGATCAAACAAAACGCACAAAACTGTACTCTTTTATCTTAAAAACAAATACTAAGGAATTAAAAAAAAAAACCATTTGAATATGCCAACGGCACACTCCTACCAAATCAACATGCACAACCGTAACAGCTTGGGGGTATAAGAAACAATGCATTGATGTTAATTTCATAAAGTGGACGAAACGCATAATTTGAAGGAAAAAAAAACACAGAAACGTCTGTGCTTCGGGTGAATGCAATGTATCTGATGTGATTCCAAATTTACAGGTGAGTAAATACTGCGCAATCCAAAGCAACAATTCACCCTAGAACAAATAAAGCTTTGGACTGTAGAGAAGAACAGGAAGTTATCTCGAGTTTATACAAATTGCTCACACGCAGTTTGAGCGTATACAGGCGAAATGACAATATTTCGCACACCGTGCCAGCTTCATCGCTACAAGCTGCTTATTTATATCACCCTTAGCAATTTTTTTTCCCCCGTTCAACTTGGACATATGAGTTTTGCGCGCCTGATTTACTTGGTTTGGAAATCAGTTCCGCTGTTGAATTAATTGTGAGGAGAATGTCCAGTGGATGGTGGTGCTGGCTAGCCGGCCGTGGGAAGGGTTATCGACACCCAGGTCATCTAGGTTTACTTGTGGTCATTTTGTAATCTCACATGTTTGGTCATGCTTATTATCTAAACTTGTACTCGATGTCTGTCGTGAGATGGAAATACGACTCGATTCGTCGATACATCTCGCTCGTGGTTTAACGTCGCAACTGTGTGAAAAAGGAATTCGGTTATTCATAATGTTCGTGTCACATCAATCGCAAGGTTCGATTCCGACTAATTGAGTTCACCTTGACTGTTTTTTTTCTTGTAACAAGTAATCGATTCTTTTCATCACTTAATCGTGACTCAATCACCTATAGGGAAAAAGGATTGACTGGAATTATATGTTGGATTGTTCAGCACCACGGTATGCAGTTTTTGTTCAGTCTAATAAGATATACTTTGAACATTTTACCCGTAGGCATTTTCACTTGACTTGAGTTAATGTGAAGATAATGAAGCAAGTGGGAACAAAAAAACATGAGTGGCTGCCCTCTCTAGTTTCTGGGGAAACGTGACCGCATGCCCAGCGTGGCGGATATTCGTGTCGTGGGCTTCCGTGGCGATTTGGACTCGCCAGCTCGAACACTGTTTCCTATTATCACTCGGAGAGAGAAGGGGGGGGGGGCTGGGCTGGGGAGGAGAACACCGAGCATAAAGAAATTGTCATATCAACCACGTACCCATAGTTCGAACCCGCACACAGTTATTACTTGTTATTATTAGGAAAATCGCCCGAGGATCGTTAGGGTATCGACTACATCATACAAGAGGTTGTAATAGACAACTGAACTCCCGTGCACCTTAGACACTGTAAACCTCATGGGCTTCTCAGTTATTATTATTTTCTCTATTTTTCTTCTCCTCTGTTTCTTCATTATTTTTCTTTCTGTTTCATCCCGGGCGAGTCCAATCCTCCCGTATCCCTAAGGGTCACTAAAATATAGGACAGCTTGCCCTGCAGCATATTGGATGAAATCTGAACGGTTTTTAAAACCTTACGTGAATAACGTTTTCCCAATTTACAAACTTAAAGGTGTGCGGTGCTTCTTTTTATTTTTGTTTCAGGGGCTTTAAAGGTATCGTACACGTTTGGTAATGACTCAAAACAAATATTAGCATAAAAAACTTACTTAGTAACAAGCAACGGAGAGCTGTTGATAGTATACAACATTGTAGGAAACGACTCCCTCTGTAGTAACGTAGTTTTTGAGAAAGAGGTAATTTCTCACTAAAATAATAACAACTTCTTGCAAGAAGTTTTTATTCCTATCTGAAAGCACACACATTTGTACAACAAGGGTGTTTTTTCTTTCATCCTTTTCTTGCAACTTCGACGACCAATTAAGCCCAAATTTTCACAGGCTTGTTATTTTATACATTTGTTGGGATACACCAAGTGAGAACACTGGTCTTTGACAATTTCCAAACGTGTTTGTTTCAGTGGCTTTAATACCCAACGACAGTGCAATATGAATGTCTCAGTTCTATTGCAAGAGAAAGGTCTCGCAACCCTATAGTTATATATTTTCTACTTGTTAGGAATTTAAAATAAGAAAACTGTGAACGTGCACAAAATCAAAGAAACTGTTATCCACATTTGTCCCCCCTCCCCCTCTGGACAACTTTATAAATCACTAATGTATACCATTTCCCCACAAAGTGCTTGAAAGATGTGTCTCTTGAAAACAAAAGCACGCATGTGTTTGCCCAAAATAAACAAATGATTTTTGTTTTACTCGCAAATCTCGTCAGATGAGAAAATATTAATTCGATAATCTCCCTGAAGCACACGTCTCGTGTGAGATGTCTTTGACCCATCGAAGGTGTAAACAACGGTCTGTCACCCTGACGTACATCCATGAAAGTGTGACCTTATCTGCATCGTTTGGCCTTGCCCTCGAAATAGCAGGTGGCGCGTGTTAATCGCATATATTACCACCATGTGCATATTTAATAGCGCGCACAATAATGAAGCATGTTCGAAGGTTAAGAGGCGGGGAAAAGATCTGCTGGTTGTGCTTCTGTGTATTGTTCGGTTTAAAAGTTTAAACCCTAGCCCTAACCCTAACCCTAACCCTAACATGAGCATTGCGACTCTTGTTCATTATGACCCAAAGCATTTCCCCGAACCATGCTCAACTCCTACGGAGTATGCAGCACCGGTAACAGCATGGGCGGGCGCACGGGGCGTTGTTCATTCACACAGCAACCATCTCAGTTACCTGTTTACTCCTGAGTGACGAGAAGCAATTATATAGGACACAACTCTCCTGTGCGGAATTCCAACCCAGCCACTAATTTAACCACACCAAAGGTGCAGTCGGATGCAGTCGGATGCGCAAGACAGCTCTGCTACGGCGTTCTTCAAATACTACAACTAGAACCCGAATGTCAGGTAGACTCAAAAGGAATTCCCACTTCTCATCTTCAAATGAACTTGTAAATACTTGTTCACTCCCTCTTTCATTTAAGCCTGGCTTGTCAATTCTATAGATGACCTTTAATAAACTCGATCCGCAGTGTATAGTAGTGGAATTCGTAAGGGCATGTATGCAGGGGAAGCTGAGCGTACCTAAGTGTGATATAATCCCGGAGAAAAAAATAAACCCTACCAAACCGCAGTACCTGAAAAAACAATAGGCAACACTTCGTTACACCAAACATCAACTAATTTACATTTTGCTACAAGTTCCTGACGTGTATCGTTTGTTTTGAGATTGTGTTGCTCGATTACTGAAATAGTTGTTTCGTCATTATGGTCACGACATGATAATAATTTGTAAACATTATATTTTCAGCAAAACTGAAATCAATTCAGCATGTCGTGGCAAGCGGTTTAGTGCATCGGACTTAAGCTCAGGTGGCTAAGTCATCCGGGTGTGGGTTCGAATCCCGGTCATGACACTTGTGTCTTTTGAGCAAGACACTTAACTATAATTGCTTCTCATCACCCAGGGGTAAATGGGTACCTGTGAGGGCAGAGATGGTTCTTGTGATTGATTTAGCTTGGTGCGCTACATTACTTGGCAGCACAGGCTGTATACTCCCCAGGGAGCTGAGATGGTTTAAGGAATGATGGCCCAGTGACCAGGGGTAATAATGTTTGAAGCGCGATGATCATTCTTTGGAATTGCGCTGAACAAGAGTCGATATTATTATTATTATTATTATTCCATTAAAACGCATTCAAATTCACGTTGGTTTGCCATGGTTTTCGATCAAACTATATAGAAGTTCTGTTGAGCTATTATTGCCTTCAATGTCGTTTTCATGCACACATGATTTCGTTCTTCTCCATCAGGTTTTCCTTTAGTCATTCTATTTCTTTGATAGGCATTGTTCACAATGTCCACATGTTTTCTACATTTTCTACATTTTCACCATTATTCAGTTGAATTTCTACTAATCAATTGATGAAATTGAATGGTTGACCAACCTCTTGCTGCTGTCGACTTTTACGAATGAATGATCTTATTTGACCAGTACTTTTGAAATTGAATTACTCCTTCTGACATGTTGGTTGAATGCTGATGCGACGGAATATTAATTTTTCAAACGAAATTGAAGGAGCCGGTAGGGAAATTGATTTAATTTTTGTTGAAATTGGCCGGGAGTAGACCCTTTAATATAAACTGATTCCAGGAAAACAAAAATACCCGGTAGTCTCTGTGGACACCACTACAAATTGATGTTCTGGAATGACAAGTAATGTTATCACAAAAATTCTCCTCTTTTTAGATTAATTGTGTAAAGTAAAAACTCCACCCATGCGCTCGTAAAGTAATTCCCGGAGTACCAGTTATAGTTACCTTGTACTTTGCTCTTACTGCCTAGACTGTTGAAATGTATACATGTACAGCGATTAAAAGTTCAGCACAACGCTGGTAACCTAGCCGGTGATCAAGGCAAGGCGAAGAAGGGTCACGCTCCTCTGAACATGAACGAGTGCATTTGTGTGTATCGATTACGACTAGCAATCACCTATGGACTTTATTCTACCCGGTAACCAAATTATTAGAAGTCACTGTGTACATCCAAGTTTGTTTACACAAAATGTCAAAATGTCTAATTGTTCGAGACAAAATGACGGAATCGATACCTGGGTCATTCGATATCCACTTTACTTCCCGCGTCTGCGTGCAATGACTTCAGACTGATTTGGTCGAGTCTGAAATAACCAATAATGTAATCGACTCTACACCGTATTGATCTCGTAATCGACTCGTCGAGACAAGTATCGATCCCGTATAAACGCCCTTCACCCTCCCTGCTCCGTCTTAAAGTCGGATCGGTGGAGTAAACAAAAAACACCAAATTTATGAAATCGTCTCCTCGGAAGCCGATTTCCTAATCGACTCGTCGAGACAAGTATCGATCCCGTATAAACGCCCTTCACCCTCCCTGCTCCGTCTTAAAGTCGGATCGGTGGAGTAAACAGAAGTCACCAAATTTATGAAATCGTCTCCTCGGAAATCGATTTCCTAATCGACTCGACGAGACAAGTATCGATTCCAGAATCGTGACATTCTATACCCACTTCCCTTTGACTATAAGTCTCGGGCATTACCCACATCTTGCTCATCATTGCGGTCTGCAAAGCTGCGATGCGACAGGGCGTATGCAAGATTATGAAGTTATATATATATATCTCAGGGACTCCACATGAGCGAGATGAACGACCAATCGCCGATCGTCAGGGTCGTCGAATCTCCAGGCGAGGCTGCAGATAACGTACACCAATAATCCCCTCGGATTCTATTTCTTGATTTGGAAACGAAAAGTGTGGAGACGAATCAAACCCGCTGTATCGCTCTAAAAATGGAGCTCCTTCGATGATGCCAAATTGTGATTATAGACTTAGTGTTGTAATCATTGCTTGCATTATGTATTTACTTTGGCGCAGTGTCTAATTGTTCCGGAAACGTGTTTAAATACATAGCTTGAAAGGAAATAGTTTGTCGTCGATTCTCGGTTACCGTGCGTTGTTAAGGTGAACACGATATAGTATGCGATTTATTCGAATAACTCCATGCTTTCCCGCGTTTTATCACAGCTATAAAGCCTTTGTAATCTCGGTCTCCGCTAAAGTCCACGTACCTCTCGAATTAAATCTCCGTTGATAATGGTTCTTGCGTTTGCTTAATTGATCTTTGGATCTTACGTAGTACGTTAAACTGACAGGACTGCCTGGTTGGGCAATATTGTGTTCCACAAACACCTTCAAAGATATATTTTGAGGAAAAAAAAGTATTGGTAGAGGTAAAGACTGATGCCTATGCCACCGGCTGGCAGTGAATGTAGAGGTTCCTCAAGGGTCTATTTTGTGACCTCTCGAGCATCAGTCTTGGCCGAAATGTTGACTCAATTCATTCCATAATCTGATAATTTATTACAACATGTGTTCCGAAACGTTCGGCATTGTACCACAAGGTTCTATTTTGTGTCCTCATTCTAATGTCTAGTTTTTGGTGGGATATTAACAAAGCAGCATTGTGTGCTACTCGTCTGTGCTACTCCCTAGTGTCGGGATATCAAGGCACTATCTCTTGATGCATTTTCAATTTCTCTTTTCCCCCGTCCAAATCGTTCAGCTAAATATAAACGACAGCGCGTATATGTGGAAAACCCATTCGGCTGATTTTGCCATCTGTTTCTGTAGGTCGACGTATTATGTAGCACTTTGTCCGGGCAATCACCGGATGATCCACCACTCGGGGGCCGTGCTTCATCGGCAATCTGCCCTTGACGGATGGCCGTCTTCTCTCGGTCATACGAACCGTCAACAGTCGGATTAAGTGTTATCGATCAAACATTATTCAAAATGCATCTACCAAGCCAGTCGCCGTATTTTGTTCCTTCTTTTTTTTCGAAAGAGATAAAGCAGTGCGTGTAGTAATGGATTGTTTGGCTGCGTATGAATTGATGACCAGGACTGTTGTCACGGCTAGTTTACTGTTTGCCAATGTCATTTGTTAATAGCCATAGTAAGCCGTAGCCGTAAAGCAGAGCCAGAACCGCAGCCAGGGTCAAGGCCAAAAGACGCCCAATACCGACACAGTCTTCACGATTCCCGCCGTTATGACATTGGTGCCCTTTATCACGATAAAGTTATCTCCTAAATCATACATCATTGTAACGAAATCGAGGCTAGGATGGGAATGGGATGGCCCCGTTTTTACAAAACCACATTCAAAAGTACAGTTTCTGCATAAAGGGAACAAAATTACGATAATGGTTGCAAAAGTATATTGGATTGGCATGATGGTTCGGATCGACCACGTGTAGTACAACAAATTTACATATTTAAATTGACTTTTACTATCATTGCCACAGTAGTTTCCAAACAATAACCTTAATTTGAAGAACAAAAAGTAATACAAACATGAACTGATCAAATAAATCAATATTGCTTCTAGAATAATATACATATCGCACACACAATTTGAGTTAATTTGTTTCAATGGCAAACCTAGAGACAGGTTTCCCTTTGGCTCCTAACACCATTGACAGTTAACGTAAGACGGGTTTGGATCGCCAAGTGTACATCAATCCATTGAAATAAAAATCAGTTCACAGTTTGGTTGGTAATTAAACACTATGCTGTCGGTGTTTGTCGCAACTAGAGAAACAGTTTACCGCAGTCGAAAGATTGTGTGGTCAAAATTCATTACTTCAACTAAATTCAGCCGAGTTTAGTATCTTGCCGGAGGCAGTAGTCGACGAGAAAATAAAGAAATACAGTTGTAGTTCCGCGAAACAGTACCCCGAAAGAACATTGTGCACGATTGTATGATTCAAAGTGATCAAGTAGTACTGTGAACCCCTGAGCGGGTTTGAGGGCGACACTTCGCCAATGTTTCAGCCATTCTTCCCGGGGTGTTGTTCCAACAGCCCGCTGGATAATCAACTGCTTATACAAACAACTCAAAGAGAGGAGGCGGCAAAAAAATATAACAACTAGGATACATGGCTCAAGTCCCATCACTATGATAGAGAGACACATACAAACACACGCGGAAAACGATGATGCGAGATGGGATGGGACCGGAGAGCTGGCTGGGTAGAGCCACCTTCAGGTGATGTTGATTGATAGATCCAAACATCACTGCGGCCGAGCAGACGATATTGACGGCTGCTGGTGCTGCGCGCGCAATTCCACAATGCTGAGCGAAACTTCGGCTGCGTATAGTACAGAACCACAACGTGGTGGCCTTATATTAACTCTGCGTGATAGGCATCGAGGTACACACACAGATGACGCTGGCTGATGCGCCAGAGCTAGCGGCACGTATCGGAGACTATATCTAGGAACCGTTCAACAGTAGCCGTCTCAAGTTACCGTACGGTACTCGTTAAAGTCGACTCACTGACAGTCAATCTCAAAATCGTATTTTTCACCCTCTCTCTCCCAGATAGTGGAGTCGAAACGATTGGATTATTGAGGACGAGTGAGAGCCTGAGCCGATCATCTTCTTAAGTGGCTTTATGCTGAGGGAATAGACAGTGATTAAACACCTGCAAGATGGTACGCAGTGAGGACGAATGTGACGGGCTCTACCAACAGTTCTACGCCGATGAAAGAGGTGAGTCCACCCCGCTAGCACCGCCCGAGCGTGATTGTAAAAATCAAGTCAATTCAATTTATTGTATCATTTATTTTCGTACCCCCAATAAGAAAAGACAGAATCAGTTGGACAACAAAATAGTAGTCCAATACAAGCAAAGAGTTAACATGACCAATGATAATGACACTGAAAAAAAGTAACAATAATAAGCTGTGAGTAAGGAGACTGTTCATTATAAGCTGTGAGTAAGCTGAGGCTTGTGGAAAACAGCCCTAGACATAATACAAAAACAATAGGCAAAGACAACGTAACAAAATAAAAAAACGGACAGGAGAGAATGCAAAACGTACCGGTAGTGTTAGGAACAATTGTCGTATTCACGAAATATGTGTCTCGGATCCCCATTATTAGAAATGTCTCTTAACGGGACAAAGTCCTGTGTTCTCTCTAAACTTTGTATCTAACAATCACCGCCCTTTTTAGTTCATCAAACCTTCGATATAGACACTGGTAGCTTGGCGAAAAATCTAACTTGATTCGTTCGGTGTATAAATGTCACAACGCTGACATGGCGTTAATTACTACAAAAAGAAATTTCTCTCCTACCTTTTCCAAAACCAACCCTTCTATAAAGAACTAATACATGACGCCTCAAACGTTTTCTTGAAGCGTGTCCTTTAGTGTTTGTTTCTCACTCGACACAGAGAGAAGCTTTTAAGCTCACAAAATGTTAACCTTTTTGACTATTTTGACTTTACAAAGCTCTTATATATGATGCGCTTAATACGAAATGTTTTTCGTGGCTACATGATTTCCCTCGTTTTCTACCATCGCTTCCCGATTGTGCAATGCATTGAATTCTCTCCCTCCCGTTTCTTCCACCCTCTTTAATAATAATAATAATAATAACCTGCCAATATACCATTTCCCTTCCTTGCTACTTCATATTTCTCTCCTACCTTTTCCAAAACCCACCCCTTCTAAAAAGAACTAATAATACATGACGCCTCAAAAGTTTTCTTGAAGCGTGTCCTTTAATATTGTTTCTCACTCGGCACAGAGAAAAGCTTTTAAGCTCACAAAATGTTAACCTTTTTGAATATTATGAGTGCGTTCCGGTCCTCTAATCTTTTCTTTTCTTGTCCTTCGAAAAAAAGAGAGAAAGAAAACCTCTCTCTATGATGCGTTTAACATAATATTCTATCATTGTTGGTTTAGTAGCGATGTTTTTGACTCTTTTTAAATATTGTAAAGCGCTCAGTGACTGGTCTGATGTTGGGCGCTATATAAATTCTGCTTATTATTATTATTATTATGATCAAAATGTTTTTCGTGGTCACACTATGGTCTCATCTCACGACTTTCTTACACATGGCTATTGTATGATTTCACTCTTCCTTCGATGAACATTTCAAAAGCAAACCAGGATGGGTATTCCCTTTAGAAACCCTTGTTGAAGGGTGTTAATAACATTGGTTAGAGTAAAAAATAAAAAGGTTCACAGATTCACACATAACTTACGTGGTATAAAGATGGTTATGATGGGTTATGACTCCCTTTGAAATATTTTTGCTTTAAATGCTATAGTTTTTGAGAAGTGAGCAAACAAATTAGTTTTGATCTCATGAGTCAAAAACTCGATGTTGAAAACACCTTTTGTTCTGGTGATTGCAATGACCGATTGAGCTTAAACTTGCACAGGTTTGTTGTTACATGTATATGTTGGGATACACCAAGTGAGGATACTGGTCTTTGACAATTACCAAAAGTATAAACTGCCTTTACGTGACACTCCGTCAAGACACACCCATTCTGCTATACTGAGGTAAATTCATTCAAAGTGTTGGTATAGAACTGTTATTAGCGCAGTGTCAGTGTTATCACACAATAATTTACACTGAAGGAATCAAATTTAACACCAGATTTTTCAGCAGTGTATTTGTGTAACTCAAAATAATTAGTCTTATAGTGAAGTCTTCCTAATATAATTATAGCAAATTACAAATTGTTTGTGCCTCGTATCAATTGCTTCTGTAATAACAAAGTCATTTACCGCCATGGTGTATTCCGTTATTAAATGAAATGTATAAGTGCCAGCCCTGTGTACACTGCAAAAAGCGGGTTGTTAAAATGGACACCATGGGTGTTGTCACCTATAGATACCGAAACTAATAATCAAAATGTACAACATAGGGTGTCAAAATAACACCGATTTCTGCCAACACAATTACATCGGTGTTATTTTAACACACTGTGATGTTATTATGATTCTCTCTTGGGTATCTATATGTGACAACGCCCATTGTGTCAATTTTAACATCCCCGTTTTTGCAGTGTAAAAGAATGATTCTTTAAAGTTGTACACTTACCGTATTTGCCTAAAAGCTCAATTTAACTAAACTTGTAATGAAACGAAAAACTAACAAATAATATGAAGCAAGGACAAACGGAAAGGAGAAAAACTTGAGCCTTTTCTTGTGGGTTTTTTTCCAGGACAAGTTGCTTCTGTTGGCATAAAGATATTATGTTTGTTTTGAATTCGGGTTGTTCTGACCTTTATAATAAGTACCCGTGAATAAGCGCTAAACAACGTGAGCTAAGTCCGTAAATTCTAAAACTAAAAACCCGGATCAACCAGGATCGGAATCGATCCGTAACTGGGATTTCCTTCGCAACGGTTACCCTGGATTCTTAAAGGTGTACTATCATCACCTTCCCGAGAATGTCATTCCTGAAACTATTTTTTCGATGTGTCAGATTGTGCGCGTACGGCCCTCCTGTGACGCAGTGAAATTAAGCTAGTAACTACCGGTACCAAAAACAGTCGAAGCGCCTGCGTCTTTAAAGCGCGGGATCATCAAAACAAAAACAAGTTGTCTCTGTTCATTACCGGTAGCTCGTTAACCATTAATTGAACGCAAATTGTTTCGTGGAAGCACAACAGAATATAAGAACCCTAGAAGAGACGAGGTTCGATATTATTTATGATAATGTTTTGCTGCCACAATTCTCTCTTGATAACTATTCTTCATATACCTCAATGACAGGCCAGTGTATATGTTATTCGTTTATCGGAATGTTGAAACGACCGTAGCCCCCACCTTTTTAGGAAAGGTGGGGGAGTGCGGAGGTTGAGGTGGGGGGGGGGGGTTGTTGAGTGCTAACAAAAATTCCAAGGCAGTCTATATTGTATTTCACGTGATCTTAAATTTCGTGTATTACAACCAAAAAAAATCGTCATTTTTATTTGTTCACAGAATGCGCGGTTTAAAAAAAAGTAATTAAGTCAAACCCAGATAACAAAAAAATATATGTATATTACAAATAAAAATAAAATACATAAGGTGACCTTTTTTGCACGTTCAACGGTCGTCAATCAAAAGAAGAGAGACAAAAAAAAAACCCTCTTCCCAACTAATTTACTCCAATTTCGTCCAATTTGATGTGTAGATGAAAATGTCCAATAGCGCCCGGGGCATATATTGGCTTATTGTATGTCCACATCGGCGACGTACCGTGTCCCGTGAACATTATATTTAAGCTCTTTCCAAGTTGAACGACAACGATCTTGTATTAGATTTGATTTTTTTTCCCTCTTCAAAAAACTCCAAGATAACAAAAAATTAAAAGTAAAAAACAAAGAATACAAATCTGTCTGCCAGGTCCAAGCAGGGCATGTGTATAAGATTGTATTAAAGAGATTACTCAGCGACGTCAGCTTTTCCAAAACGTCTGATACACACACACATGTCTTAATTTAGGTTTAGCGGTATCACCCTCGGACAAAAAGAGCGCGATGATAACCTCGCTCGCCTAAATACCCGACGAACATTATGGAAAACGTCAGCCTCCGGCCGTTTTCTTTTTTAAAAAGACCCGATGTAGTTTCGGGTGATTATTCTCCAAATTCAAATTAACGAATTCTTAATCTGAGAGCTTATACTGGGTATTAGGTACGTAGAAGAACCAATCGTTTTAAGTAATCTTCGAGAAAAGTGATCGAGAAATCAAATCAAAATCCAGTCGCACTTCTGTGTGCCTCTTGAATAATATAAAACATCATTGAGTAAAACAAAGTAATCAGGTTGCGAAATGTTTACTATGGTTATACACGTACGGCCTTAAAATAAACTGCAAAAAAATGGAGTGTAAAAATTAACACTATGGCTGTTGTCACATAAAGTTACCCAAGAGAGAATCAAAATTAACATCATAGGGTGTTAAAGTAATACAAATGTAATTGTGTTCGCAGAAATTAGTGTTACTTTAACTTTGAATAATATAAAACATCATTGAGTAAAACAAAGTAATCAGGTTGCGAAATGTTTACTATGGTTATACACGTACGGCCTCAAAATAAACTGCAAAAAAATGGAGTGTAAAAATTAACACTATGGCTGTTGTCACATAAAGTTACCCAAGAGAGAATCAAAATTAACATCATAGGGTGTTAAAGTAATACAAATGTAATTGTGTTCGCAGAAATTAGTGTTACTTTAACACCCTTTATGGTGTACATTTTGATTCTTGTTTTGGTATCTATAATGACAACACCTGTGGTGTCAATTTTAACACCCCAGTTTTTGCAGTATACATCCCCGCCGCTGTACCTAAACTGTAGCCGTATTGTACGTACCTAGGTACAACATTGGGTTATACGTTGTGGTCATGTCTACACATTGTATCGTTCAAAAGTATTTCTTATGACTGAAAAATGTAATTCTGAGAAGACCTCGAGCCTTTGAAGAACTTATGTGAAATCAAAGTCCAATTATTAAACTTTTCTTGCATAAATCATCAAAGAAAAAGTAGCTCAATGCAACTCCTATGGGCTTCTGGTAATCAGTGGAGCCAGTTTGTGTGAAGTGGGCGTGGCTTACAGTGGAATTACGTCACACCTATGAAAAGGATTGGGTCTACGTTTAGATCGGGGCTATACTTAGGCTTGGGCTACATTAATGTATAGGCCTGCAAGTTTGATGTTATAAGGTTCGGGCTTCATTTAGGTACAAGGTTGGCCTGGGTCTACATTTAGGTATCTGGCTAGATTTCGGAACCGCTGACTAACACAAGTATTTTTCAGGTCGACTTTTTGGACACATTCTGCAAACATACACGATTAGAATGGATGTTACGTTGTGTTTCTAATGACTATTGCCGCGCAGTCACTTCAGACGGTTTCCCGCCAATAATTGGTGCGGCGAAAGAGAACAAACACGTCTGGAAATTTTTATGATGGCGCCTCAGTTCTACCAAAAAACAAGATGATTTTCGGGAGTTATTTTTCATACTCCACGCGAGGTTGATTACGATTGCAGCTTTGTTCTAATGATGTAACAATGGGAGCCATTACCATACAATCCTCAACCGATCTTGACAGAACTGTCTAATCGCACTGACAACCGCCGCTCAAGGATGACAATTATTCTGAGAAACCGTTCGGAGCTTGTTCTGTTTCGGGTTAAACAAGCAGGACTGGGGCCGTGTCCCATTTGACGGTTACGGCTACGGCTATCGGCTATGGCTATGGCTGAATGGCCGTGTCAGTATGCGTTGAAGTATAGGATGACCTTATATAGCAACACCCTTAGCAACAGTCGTAGCCGTAGCTCAAGCCGCCAATTCGGATGCAGCCTTAAAGATACAAAGACAAAATGGAGATCTTGTTACAACAGCACACATCGTATTGTAACGTTAATAAGAACTAGTTATTATTTGTATTTATTCAGTGATATAAATTACCCAGTCAGTTTCCCTTGTGGTTTATCATTTGATATCTGAAATCAAAAGTCGCATCCCCTTGAGGTGATCCCCTGGTTGCCGTTTCCCAGGTTGTATCGTAAACTTGGGTGTGATCCCTGGCTACACGGCAGTTAACGGTTGTATGGCTTCTGACTGGCACCCCCAAACAAAGATATTGACAAAATAGGGAGACCGCCAACATAGGGCTAGATAGCTCAGTTGGTAGAGCACCGACACGTTAATCCGGAGGTCGTTGGTTCAAATCCAGCTCCAGTCAATTTGTCTTTGTTCAACCCCAAATCATTTAAAATTTAACCAGTCAGTTTCCCTTGTGGTTTACTATTCAATATAAATGCTGTTACAGATTAAACATGCAATTAATGGAGAAAAAACAATGAACAAATTAATTCAATCAACATACATTAAAAATCACGGGGCTTTGGTGGTCTAATTAAACAACGTAGTTAAACATTTATGAAATTAGACGAAAACTAATTTAAAGTGCAGTTGGTCGTTAGCTTTTTAAAGGTATTGTCTATGCCCTTTTTAAAAATTTTCTCTGACAATATTGTTTGGATTTCTAACCCTAGACCACGGCAATTATATTGAAAGCCGTCTAAATAAATAGGAATATTGTTTTAATAAATTCTACTTGGGAAACTTACCATTATAGAATCATTAATAACAAGTTATTTGTTAAGGCAAATACGGTTATATAATGCCTTTCGAGACTTCACCTTTAAGCTGAACTAATCACTCAAATCACTTGTCATTTTGTTTTAATGAATTTACCTATCCCACGCAATCTAAATAAAGACAGGAAACATCACAATCTGTGAAGGGTGGCTTTTAGATCACTCATTGATAATACAGGACAAACACAAATTATTTGACCACAAAAATCTACTCGACCGTTTATTTATCCTACTTTACATTTCGGTCGTCCCATGGGCTCGTGCAGTGAACTTTAATAATTACATGCAAAACGTTCCAGAATCATTGGGCCTTGTACTGTGGCATGATCAACTACAGACATTATATTAATTTTAAATGTTATCGTTTGTTTGAAATAATTCAAAATTGGGTTGGAAATACACTTCCCCCACAACACGGGTTTAGTCCATACCAGCTTTTCAAACTCTTTATTTATTCATTCTTAAGAAAGTAACTACTACTAAAAATTATACGAGTACGATCATTTATAAATCTTGTTTGGCTCTGAGGAGATCAATGTTGGTCTCGACGTTTCGAGCAGTATACTCTGCCCGTCTTCAGGAGAAGCTTCGAAGCTTGAGGCATCACCCTTCATTTTTATTTATTTATTTATGTTTAATTTATTTTTGGTCGTTCTTAATTGTTTTTTGTATTATTTATTATGATGATTATTTGTATTTATTTATTTTGTCAACTGAACAAACTGATGAAGGGGAGAGAGTCATTGTGCATAACAGACCTAAAAACAAACAAAATAAAATTGTAAAACATAACAATCAAAGGTATTATGTCATTTTCCAATCAGTAAAAATGGGTATATCAGAACAGCGGATGGTTCACATAAAAAAAAAAGATAACTAAATACTGCACCGGTAACGTAAGTACATAGCCATTGCTGCATTGAATCCCAGTGATATATAGGGCTTTGTTCTTGAATAATGGAACAAGATATTTCATAATCAAATTACAAGAATGTCGATCTTAAACAAAGGGTAATAATTTGATAGGGATAGTAGAGCGAGGCTTCCCTCGGCGACACTTAGCAAGTCTTGACATTTTGAAGTCCCAGAAATCGTTACATATGTAACGTTTCTTTTAAAGGGAGTGTAAAGGAGGTGTAATTTCACTGGGTACCTTTTTTACTCTTTTGTTGTTGTTCAAGAGAAGAGTCCTTTGGGTTTTTATAACTACATCATACAACCAATTACCCGTTAAAATGCAATAGAAGGCGTGGGAATTAGGTGTTCCTTTCACACCTGGCTTATTTATCAATCCAAAATAAGCAAATGGTTATTGTGCTATTTTCAAATTGCTTTACTTTCACCGACTGGACCGTCTTTCAGACAGATGCATTTCTTTTGAGGAGTTTTTTTACTCGGATAGCGTTTAATCATTGAGCTTTCAAATTGAAACCAATAAAATTGATTTCGAAATTGACGATCTGGTAACCTGTCTTTAATGCTCCAGATCGTTCTAAAACAGTGACAGATGATCAATTGTCATGTATTTAAGCAACCTGTAAATCACAGGACCAAGACGGTCGAATACACTCAAGTTTGAAGGGGGAATAAGAAAGGAACAAATAATGACAGAGTTAATTGGTTATCTAATGTCAAAGTCCGATCACGCTAATACCCATGGGAGCGTTTATTCGACGCCGACTAATCGAATAATGACAGTTCGCATGTCATTATTCAAAGTATAGATGCGGTATGTCAATTCAGACGATTTGTGTGGGCACGGTTTCGAGAATGAATTTTATTTTTTAGTTTTCTTCAATTTTTACCTGTCTCTGTCCCTCTTTAGTAGTCTCAAGTACACTGCAAAAACTGGGGTGTGAGGGTTCCGGGTCTTGTATAAGCTTATGCTTTTTACCTGGATCCCTCGTACCATTTATGTTATTCTTTAAATATGCATTGTTAATCTGTTCTTGAGAATATTAGGCCTATACAAAATAAACCAAACCAAACCAAACCAAACCAAGAGAGAATCAAAATTAACATCATAGGTTGTTAAAATAACACCAATGTAACTGTTTTGGCAGATTTTAGTGTTATTTTAACATCCTATTGTGTGAATTTTGATATTTTTTTCCCGGTGACTGTTTGTGACAAAACCTAGGGTGTCAATTTTACCACCCCAGTTTTTGCAGCTGACGCTGTGCTTGCACTTTCATTTAATAACGTAAGACACTGACGGTAAAAAGATGGTCATTAAGTGGAAAACTTCACATGAAATATGTTTGCTTCAAATGCTATTGACAGAAAAAATGAGTTAAACAATTAGTGTTGTTCTCGAGGGACCGAAACCCGACGTAATTTTGTCACTTTTTTTTTAGTCCGAGGACTGATGGAGCTTTAAACCTTTCACAGGTTTGTTATTTTAAGGATGTTGGGTCACACAAAGTGCGGATACACCCCGGTCTTTGACAAATTACCAATGTTGGTCGCGTGCTTTTAAGAGTGCGATGGAAAAATCGTGCCGGTGGTGCAACGATTTAATTCCAGTGAAGTTTCCGGTTCAACCACTCATCGTCTCCTGAAGGGGTCTGTGTACGTTTGGTAATGACTCTGAAAATGAATGGCAATAAAAACTTACTTGGTAAGAAGTACAGCAGCTTTGGATTTTATTAGTATAATGCATTTTGAGAAACTTTTCACTTCGAAGTACTGCGGTTATGGAAAAAGATATTACTTTTTATCCCCCAAAAAAATTTGATATGAAAGCGTAACTGTAGTAACTTTTCTCAGATTGTGGATTCCAATTGCAGATTATTATTCCTGCGTGGACACAACCGCTCCAGATTTTCAGCAATATCTCAAAAACGCTACCACCTTTTGAAATGAATTTTTCACAGGTTAGTTGTATGGTATATATCTACAACTATATAGGATTGAAACAAACAAATTGGTTCCAATTGCCAAACGTATACATTCCCTTTTAAGCTTTGTCGCTTAGGAATCCCTGCTTGGAGAGATCTGTCATAACTGGGTCTCGATTTTCTTGTTATTGAATTGTCCATCCACTAATATCCATCCACTATATCCATCCACTAATATCCATCCACTAATAGTCCATCCACTAATATCCATCCACTAATATCCATCCACTAATATCCATCCACTAATATCCATCCACTTGTATCCATCCACTAACATCCATCCACTAATATCCATCCACTAATATCCATCCACTAATATCCATCCACTAATATCCATCCACTAATAATATTTAATTTGGACATGTCCTTCTTTTAAATGTGAAACAAATTGACTGTTCGTTTTAATGCGCCATTTTCTAATCCCAAATGGTTTTGCTGAGATCGCGTAAACGTCGGTAATTACTTCTTGCACTTATTCAGTATTCAGTGAGAAGCGTTGTCGCGTCAAGCTATGGGTTCCGCGTTGCGTCTATCACGCACCCCGCAGGTTATACGGAGTTGAAAATAGACCAGTTTGTACATACATCCTGGGGGAAAAAAACGCGACTGAAAAGCAAATTGTAACAACGAGTATACTAGCCTTTACCGGCCGCTTGAACACGTCTCAACTTTCATGAAGCATTCACAACGAAGACGTAGAGGTCAAAGTTCATGCTAACAAAGCCAAGAGATGGCCTCCCACTCAGCAATAGGCGTAATGTGGATAAAAGTGACAACCTTAATGTTTTGTTTGACTGCATCCACGAAAAGAAAACTACATTAATGTTGGCACAAAATGAAGTTGAGACAAAATAGCAATAATACCTGCCACGCCACTGTGTCAAACGGTCATAATGCATTAACTTTGTCTGTATTCGTAATGATCAGACTACCCTCAACTCGCATTCATGCATTCCTAAACCTCCCAGACTCTCTCTCTCTGCTAATTTCCCCTTTTTGCCGTCTGAGATAATATCCCCCCTCAATACACAAAGCCACAATAGCAATCTAGCCCCGCGCGAAGGAAATGAACTCGGTTTCAAAGCGTAAAGAATACCAACGGGGTTTCTGTGTGTGTAGGGGATATTTATGTTGCATGTTAATGTTGATGCCTCGTGATGTCAAATCCACGTTGAGCGTGCCTGGGCCCGACTCGGTCGGGCCATCAATCAAATTTGATATTGAATAATTTATTGGACGTGGTTGTTGACTGAATGTCTTTATATTCCTTAACATGCATGCCGTTAAGGACGGCTGCTGGGCCCTCCGGATCCATCAAAGAAATCGATAGGAAAACATGTTTTTGAAAGATGAACAGTAGCTGAAAAAGTGGCAGGTCTTTAGAAAATAAAATGTAGATGATGTACAATTTTCTCATCAATTTGATTTCGGTTTTTTAGTTTATTTGTTTACGGTACTTTAACGGTCATTCTCAGAGTTGTATTGTTGTTGTTGTTGTTGCTGTTGTTGTTTGTGTTGCTGTTGCTGTTGTTGCTGCTGCTGCTGCTGCTGTTGCCGCTGCAGCAGCAGCAGCAGATTTTCGGGTTCGGCCTCAATGTCCTAGATGAGGCCTTATGTAATTTGTTTTGAGGGGGAAGCTATGTTTAAAGCAATGTTTAAGTTTTTGCAAAGTTATAATGTCCCTTTTTGTCAGCACCCCCTTCTTATGAGAAATCATACAGTACACGATTTAAATGCATACATCTGGTATCTAGTACCGTTCCTTTAAAATGTTGAAAGTAGTTTTGTGTGATTGAATCCAGGTATGTTGAATGAATAGAATCGTCAGGTTGGGGATGGCTTGAGCCCCCCCCCCCTACCTCTGGGTGCACTAGCTCTTTCTGACTCAGTTAAAATAGTAGCTCTAGAGCCGTTTCCATGGCGAAACCAATTTTATCGCTCTCACACTAATCAGCATAACCAAACTGCAGGGGAACTAAAATCTATCGATGGGGGAAAAACATGTTTCCGTCATATCAAATATAGTTCGGTAAAATATCAAACAAAATCAAGAAGGAAAATTTAGAGTAAATGTGTTTTGACGTACGGGCAACATCATTTTGTTTATTAAATAATGCAGGCGGTTCGTGATTTTTTCTTCTTTTTCCCGTACCCTACATCAATAATTGCTTTCGTCCAGCGATACATTCTTGATTTCAAGAAGTACCCGGCAGTGCCATTTACCATTAGTTCTTTTGAGATATTTACGCGGTTAATCAAAACATCAATCTGGAATGTTTTCCGATTGGGCATACCTTATTCCATCGACGTGCGCATCCTACGACGCCGCCATAAAATACTTATATCTTAAATCGTTCTTGAAACTCTAAATTCGACGGTGCCTGCCCTCGTTAGGCTACCGTTAATTGCAATTCCAAACGGCAGCGTGCGGAGGGAATTGCCGGTCGCCAATCTTTAACTCGACCTGACAGCTCACGTACATTCTTGAGTCGTCCCAACGAAATAAAACATGAAACTCACATAGCACTATATAGCAAACACTTCCCATTTAAAATTGTTGACAATAAGTCAATTTTATACAATTTATTTTAGGATACACAAAACATTGCTGTGGAAACTCATAACATGCAATATTTTTTGGCGTAGAGTAATTTTCGTTTAATTTCTGGACAAGAAATTCTAACTCAATAAAAAGGTTTTTATAGGTCGCATTATTTACTACCCTATATTTTATTACTCCCCACCACCCACACACCCCAAGAACTATAGTATGATTTCTATAAACCCGGAGCAAACTCCAAAGATGGCGTGCGAATGACGTCATTGGTGCGCCATTTGAACGGTGAAAATTGCAAGCATCTTTTGTGGAGTGCCCTGTATCATTTACCTCCATATATAACCGTTGCAGTATTAAAGAGAACAGCCGTTCTCCTCTTTCTGTTAGCCTTTTGGGCGTTTCCAAGACGGCGGCTTTGGTTCCGGCATCCGCGCATCCGCTCCGGGTTCGGTTTAATGTTGAAACACCGTGCAAGTGTACACTGCTCCACATATGAGCGAACCGGAGCCGGAGCCGGAGCCGGAGCCAAACTCAATGTTTGAAAAAAAAGTCCAAGTTGTTAAGTCACCCGTGTGGGTGGGTTGTGGTGGGGGGGAGACTTCTGAACACAAATACATATCTTTAACCGATGAAGGCCGTTGAGTTGTGAACAAAAACAAATTTTCTATAAAATTCTCTCAAATGTGTAACTCAAGCGAAAAATAAAATGTCAACTACCTTTTTATAGATGGAATAAATAAGAAAAGTAATATTTGATATCAAAGCCTGATCGGATTCCAAATCGAGAATTATTTCTTTGTCTCAATCCGCTAAATGTCATTAAGTTCAATACGTGAGGAAACTTCCGTCAAAGGGAACCATGAAAATCCGTCAAAAGTCTATTATTTCTGAGTTATCCATTTTTAATATACTTTATTGGGGGAAAGGCTCGCATGGGAAATCTGGAGTCAGTTCAATCTGTTTTTTTTTTGTATGGATTAGAATGATTCCTCACGTTTAAAACCAGGTAATTCCCAAAAGTGTTTCAGTGATTATAGCAAGTTTTGCAGTATGAGTTCGCAGTATTTTAGCTTGTTCGTAAAAACTTAACGAGACTGGCGTTTATTTATGTATTTGTTATCATTTTTGAGTGAAAAATAGAACCTGCAACCCATCGATCCCAACTGACAATTGATTTACAATAAAGTATTTAGTACGTTCTCTCATGGAGAAAGAAACCCTACATGGTTCTCTCTACCTCTATGTGTCTCTGTCTCTATAGAGGGCCTATGGAATAAAGTGCTGCACCTTATACAATTGTTCAAACAAAACCATAGAGGAAGACTCAATTAGAACTACACCACGCATGAAAGCGCTTAACATCGCTATGTCACATCCGCTAATTGGATAAGAACGCAAGGGTAGAACGGAAATCTACTGCTGACCTCAAATCCCACCAAATTTCCATTTCTGCGACCGCATTATTTCTCCGTGCGACCTAGTTTTCCCATTCCGAAGTAGATAATTCCACGTTGTGGGCATGTTTTCATACGGTCGCGGGAAATGGATTTCTATTCGCAAAGCTGTTTTTATACGATGAGGTCCGGTGGGGCTGAAACGGGGTGTTCAGACGGGAGGTCCAAAGTGCGAACGGCCACATTAAAGAGTTGTTCCACCTTGAACAAAAATTAACAAGTATGAAATTCGCTGAACCTGTGAAAGGCTTAAGTTCAGCGCATCAAGTTTTTAAGCAAAAACATCGGTCGCTCCGGTACCTTAAACGAGTTTCCCTTTTATCTAAACATACAAATGTAGGTTAAAATGCTAAATTGAAAAAAAGCATTAAGGCGTCAAAAACGTTTTTCCTAACCCCTCAACAAAACAAAAAACAAAAACATGTTGTTGAGTGCTGATTAAAAAACCCAAATAATACCAAAAAACGAATAAAACAAAATCGAGCCGTTGGAAATGTTTAAGTAATTTGTACGCAGCTTCATGAGATAACCTGACAACTTGGTGAGATTGGAATTAATGTACCAGAAGGCCTGTCGCAGATCGTCTTTGACTTTAGTTGGGGGGGGGGGTGACACGGATCGATTTTGGTGAGACCTAGCTAGGCCTATATAGCTACTTCCTTTTTAAGCTTTTTTTTTACGAGTGTACCAACAATTTTCCAAGGAATTGCCTGCGTGTTTGATGATGTTCTTCGCAATCGATTTATTGCGGTGTTAATATTTATTTTGCTTGTTCTGAAGTATATTTACGTGAAAAAGCCAAACAAACTATGGTCAGGCAACTTCAGCCGCTGTTTATCACCCAAAACTTCCCATGGAAACCTAGTTTTTAAGTCAGTTAGATGGGCGAGCTTTGTTCTTTTTCATTTTACCAAAGGTGTTCTTTTTTTTCCATCCAAGAAGTCAGCCCCACATCAGACAAGATTGCTAACCCATTTCTTTACACATGCTCTCGCTCTACAAGATTTTATTTCTTGCCGACCCTTTTTCATAAAATAAGAAGTCGGCACACTCACAGTCAGTAAATTAAATTATTTAGTGTACATTCATATCTGGAATACTTCAATCTTTATTCATGTTTAATCGACTCAAAGTTCACTTTGACGGTATCGACTGCGGCACTGCGTCAGTTTTATTCTCGTACTTTGCGAGAGGGGGGAAACAAACCTCACTGTTTGTTTTCTTGTGATTCAAGACTTGGGAAAGCTTCTTGAACACACGACCATGTTATCTTTTAACTCTCGGATGTGTAACCCTAAACTGATGTTTACAGTAGGTTTTTGGCTAAATCTTTAATTACTCCACCCGGGAATTTTCAACAACAACAAAATCATCCCTTGGAGTCGACCAGCACCATACCTTCCAGAAACAGACGGCAGATGTTGAATGCACTGGGGTAGTTGGTTCACCTTGAAAACTTAAGTCCAAATTCCGTGGCTTGTAGCCCCGTGTATCAAAGGCTAAGAGCAGGCCATCTTGTCATCATCAACCATCAACAGCGTTAGGGAATAAAGAGTAAGACCATTCCATTTGTTTAAAGGCAATAAGCATCTTGAGCCCCTCTGAGGGGTATCATGCTTGATATGATGTGGATAAAGATTCATACGCCGGGTGTTATGCGATTTCCCAGACTGTGAAAGAGTACAGTTGGTGTTTTGTGATATAGCAGGAGTACATCATTTTGAACTGCAAGGTTAAGGCATCACCAAACCAAGTAATCAAGGCTGACCAGTAAGGCCTACATTGTATATATATTACTAATTGTAAGAACTTTTATTACCAAACAAATTACTTCAAAATACCTCTATTTATCAATATTATTGGTAGTAATATTATTAATAGTAAATGGATTACGAAACATATACAATGTCGGTCAGTAGATATCAAATGCATGTCTTTAGGGACCATTGCTTACAAGCTCTGCTTCTAAAATGGATCCCTCTGCAGTGTCATGTTTGTTTTAATCTTATTCTCGATATCTATACTGTTAAGTTGTATTCTTTATACCGATCGCTCTTGCTGAGTGATAAATGTCTTTTTTACTTTTGATACTGTGGAAAATAAATTAACCTTGAACCTTGAACCTTGATCTTTTAAGCGAATATAAAAATGTAAAATGAAATGAAATGTCTTAATACATGCTTATTATGCACGCCCGAGCAATGTGGTTGTGTTCGTGGCTGACTTCGTACACAATGAACCAACGGTGGTTTCAACGAGTCTTACATGCAATACGATCCAACTGACGTGACCAATGTATTGGTATTCTATGATACGTGATACCTAAGAAGCCATTTTTATTAATATCTGCAACTAGGAGTTGGATATCATAGCCACGTACGAAGTCATATAGCCTAAACCACAATACATGTTTATCGGGTGATCGTCGTTTCACCCATTAATAGACTGTGGCAGTCTCGGGTGAATCTGGAGCCGTTAAAGTGCCCATTTTTATTTTATTCACTTATTGAAGCATAATGTACGTAGGAATCCAAATGCTTTTTCCCCAAACCTCGGCTTCCAGGTCCGACTCCGTCCTGATGATGTTGGAAGCACTTTTAAACAATGCCAATAAAATGTTGTGTTAAATTGAATTGAATTGAAAACTTGTACACTGTCTGCTCCAAAATTGATGACAGAGCCCAATCCGGAGCCGGAGCCGGAGCCGGAGCCGATCCCAAGCCGAGGTTTTGGGAAAAGGCCTCCCTGTTCGCAAAACACAAGAGGCTTACACGCGGTCTCTGCCAGTGACAACGGAGGAAGGTGCGAGATTATAGACTGCGTATAGCCCCATTTTCTATCAAGAATCGTCACTGTAAACGCCATCTTTGTTGTCGTTGTTGTTGTTGTTGTTGTTGTTTGTATTGTTGTTGTTGTTGTTGTTGTTAATGTTGTTGTTGTTGTTGTTGTTGTTGTTGTTGTTGTTGTTGTTGTTGTTGTACCTCGGTTTCAGAGTCTTTAACATGATCACCACAGTTGATGTGACGTTTATTTATTACTTATAGGGAAATACGCATTTTATCGAATAAGATAACAGCAAGGGAGTGTGAATTGATATTATGACCCAAAGCTTGCAGAGATTGCACTTATGGGTTGTTCCATTGAAAAGTCAAAAGTAACAAAACCGAAGCTTGGAGTAAACCATTTGCAAAATGGTGCTTTACGTTAATTTCGTGTTGGTGCAACAAAGACAGTCCAGACATTCGAGGATAAAGTTATATTAGTTTTGCAAAACCTTCTAAGATCAGTAATGAAATAAAAACATAACAATAAACTTATCCTTGATAAGTGAGAATCAAAGTGATATTTTTAAGTGTACCTTAATAGAAGAGCTCATCCGATCTTAAGGTTGATTCATTGCCTTTGGGCTTACTGGTTCGTACCGGTAATTATAGTGTCGTGAATGGACTAGAAAACAAAAAAGCCCCTTTTGGGAGTTGAAGAATGAAACAAAAAAAGTTGGTTTCATCCGTCTCTTGCCCCGCCGACCTGTTGTTTCTCTATACAGTTTATGGTCCCCCGCCGTCCGATCGCGGTGTTGTTTTACATTTTCGTAAAAGGACGGACATTCTGCGTCGGTTACGGGCCGCTGAAACTCGAGCCCTCGGTCGGTGCTTGATTAATTGGTTGAAAGCATTTCATTTCCTGGGTACTTTGTAGGAATGGGGGATCGAGAATCATCGATTTGGCACGGCCAATTGCTTTTCTCTTTTTTTTTTTATAACTTG